>CM038218.1:110460800-112860800 GCA_021442155.1 Cymbidium sinense | reverse complement strand
GAAGAAGTCGACGTATATGTGAAGGCGTCGGCTTTCTTCGTGAGATGGTTGGCGGTAAAGATCTGTTTCTGAGGTAGGATTCCCTGTGTTGACTATGACTGACTTATTGCCAATAGGAATGAATGAGCATTGCCTAGACATTAGGACCGATTAGCACATAATTATTAAAAATAGAAGTATTTATTACATGAATTTTATTATTAATCATAATTATGGGCTAACCGTGTCAATATTTTATTTTTGCTTTAGCTTAAATTAAGTCTCATCCTCTTTAAAATCCATTTGTGTTAAAATCAGAACGCTACCTTTCTTTTGTAAGAATTGCGTAATTAATTATGAAATATAGCCACATTAATGATTATTCAATTATTGTTTAATAAATAATTATATGCTTAAATCCTATTAGTCAAGAAAATATTTGATCAATAACTGTATGATATAATTATAGGCCCTCTTCTTAGAATATCTGGAAATAGTGTGCATGGGATGTTTTAGGAATAAAAAAAATGAAGATATATGCTTTTTTTTATAAGATTGTTTTTGTTGCGTGCTAGAAAACCAGTCGCGGTAGAGTGAAAGTTTACGCCATATAGCCTTGTCAAGTCAAGCACAGGTAATTAAAAAGAAGCAAGAGACACTCCATAATTTTAACGCTGGAAAACCTCGAAAAGAGGAAAAAACCACTGGCGATAAAAGCTTCCACTATGTTTTGAGTACAAAATCTTCCCGATAACGGGATTCTGATCGTATGAGAGAGGAATATGGCTGTGTATGATGATCGGTTGTAATTGTTCTTGATGGTGGAGATCGGGATGATTTCCGGTGAATGTAGGGTACAATTAGTGGCACGGTGGTAGGTGGCGGTGGTTGATGGCGCGGAGTCTTGATCTTGTGCGATCTTGCTTGGAGGATCTTCGAGCTCTCTCTTCCTCACTCCGCTTTTCCTCTTCTTCCTCTCGGACTCTTCCTTTTCTTCCTTGCTTGGGTTCCTCCTCTTCTTCCTTGCTTGGGTTCCTCTCTCTTCCTTGCTTGGACTCTTCCTCTTCTTGACTCTTCCCTTTCTGACTCTTTCGGACTCTTTCTTCTTGTTGCCTTTCTTCTTTACTTTATTTCCTCTTCTTCTTCCCCCTTTGGTGTGAGGAATGAAGAATTTATAAATGGGAGGAGGCATTCTTGTAATTCATGTAGGCTGCCACTCCTCGATCGAGCTCGGGATGATTCCTTGATCATTTGATGTATTTTGAGAATTTGGATGCCCAAATGAAGTCGGAATTATGAGATCTTAGGCTCATTAGATCCGGCTCATCGAGATGCTCGATTTGACTATAAACATTCCATATTTGAGAGTTGTTTTGGGGATTTAATTAATGTCCCAAAGATTCCAATGATATTTTAAGTGCTCGATCTCGATCGGTTTTGACTCAAAATCATATCGCTTTCGACATCAAGATTTGTGCTTTGACTAATGATATTTTGAGAGCCATATCAGTTTTGAATATTTTGATGTGTTGCTTTTAAAATAAAAATGAAGGAGATAAATTTTTTATGTTAATATATTTTCAATTTTATTTTTAATATAAATAAAGTTTTTGTTAGTTTTATGAAAAAAAATGATATAAAAGTTTTTTTTTTTCAAAACTATTGAATTTTTAGTTCATCAAACAAACGGCAGCCTTTGGATTTTCTTAAGCTGAGCTTTACTGATGATTAAAATAGAGATTAATAATTAGTGTGTGTTTCTAATTTTAATCTTATATAAAAGAGAAAAAAAAATCAACTCTCCTTCACAGGCAAATATAAAGGATGCCATGGTTAAGAGATAAGCTGTGTGGTGAACTCTCATCAGAGGATAGTGACAAGTATTTCTGTAGTAAAATAGAGCCTGCATGCTTTTTGCAATACAACTACTTCAAGGGCACGCCGAATAATATCCTTGATGTATATAATTCGAAATCATTTTTAAAAGTTTTTCTTAAGTTAAATGTCATCACGTCTACGCCATTGACTCCTAAGGGACGAAAAAAATAAAAATTTAAAAATAAAAATTAAAAAATTAAAAAAAATCTGGATGAGAATTATGTGGCCAAAATTTAAATTATAATATTCGAAAATTTTATTTTACCTATAAGATATTTTCATAAATTGTAAAGTATTTTTTTATAATTTTACGATACAGGAAACAAAATATTAATAGATTGCAATTGTTTACAAGAAAAATTTTGTCTTACAAATTAAAAAAATCATATTATAATTTTAAAACAAATTTGAATATTATAAAAGAATTTTTATATTTAAGAATAAGTTTAATATTTTAGTATGATTTTTATATTTTAAAATAAATTTAACCAAAAATATAATGACCTCAAAAACCCTACATAATTGTCAAAAACATCACACTTAATTATCAAAGAAATGTTAGTCTCAATGAAGAAATTATTATGTGTGGACAACAGAATCACGTAATTATATACGAGAATTTTTTTTAAAATAAGTATCGTTATAAACTTAATTAGAGAATTAAGTATCATTAAAAAATTTAGAAATAGGTATAGTCGTCTACTAAGTGAGCGACTAGGTAGCCACGTCAACTCCTACGTGGCATGGAAGCTAATCTAGGTGTAACTATACAGTCACTAATTAGTAGCGGCCAGATCAGCGTTTGGACTAGTTTCGTAAATGACGGCCAGTGCAGCTGCTAGTCACCCACTTGCAAGGAAATTTTTTTTTTTACATTTGGATGTTCCATTTGTGAGCTTTGAGCCCTTATCGTTAATTATGGAGGTCAACCTTAGAGTTTGCAGGTTTTTATTTGAGTAGATCTAAAACTAAGTGTATAAATTGTAATTTAAATTATACAAGTTATAGTGTTAGTATTATGACATTAGGTGAGTAATTCAGATGATTCATTCCAAAAATGAATATAAGTTCTACAAATCATTCCAAAAAAGTGAGTACAAGTATTTACATAAATGGATGATCCAGAAACAAAAATAAAATAGACAATAACAAATGTAGTACAGTCGCACAAATAAACTATCCTAACATTGCCTTCGTGTGTGTGGAATCGCACCACTCAGGGCCTGCGTGATGATGATCGCACGGTTGATGGTGGCCCCAATGCAAGATCTTGAGTCTAGGATTGTCCGTGGGAAGATAGGCTATGGCTCATATGTAGGCTGGTAGTAGAAGGACATGGATCAGCATATGTAGATGGACCTGGATCAGCATATATAGATAGTCTGGCACCCTAGTCATGCTGTGAGACATCCTCCGTAGGCTCCGATCCATAATGTGGGTTGCTGATATGTACACGCAACCGCAAGTCTCTACATAACACCTCATACCTACGTATGACTCCCTGTAGCTTGTGCTCATCTGCACGACCAAAGTACGGCTGGAAGATGTCCTGAGTCGCCAAGATATGCTCTGACTACATGAAAAAATAATGTGTGAAATTAGCCTCAAGTAACATATTGAATTCAACTGAATACTTATGTTAAAGCTTACATATATATGCTCTACAGGTGCTCTAGAATAAGTAGTCGAGGATCACGGGCGACCGATAAGTAGAGAAGCCAAGATCGAAGACATGTCTTGATTGATGGCGTACTATCCTCATCTTCATCCAAGCCCTCGACTAGGTAATCCCTCCGCCTCTCCTAAGCGAAAATGTGCACCTGGTGGTAATCAACCCAGTCAACATCTGCTTTGCCTCGACCATCGACCCTTTTGAAACTAGGGTCAACTGGTGTCACATCTACTCTAAGTATGAGTCCAAACTGTCGTAGTACTCGATCAAGTAAATGTCACTCCACCCTCTTCCAGCTGATTAGCGGGACTCGTGCCAACCATATATCAAAGCCTGCTAAGCATGTACGTGATAGGTGTAGCATATCAGTGTATGGCTCCCAAATCACCTGCACATATTAAAAATTATGTTAAATTAGAATATGCATTATAGAAATTAGAATCGAAATGTATTATGCAAGTCCAACTGCGTATGCAGCAAGCCATCCAACACATTTCTATACAATGCAACATTCGTCATTGGCATCTAGCGAATATATCTCACGTTCCACCTATATACACAACACATTTTAAACAAATATATACGCTAAAAATTTGAAAGTGCAGAAATTAAAATATACCTCAAATCAATGCTGAGACCGTCAAGATTAGTCGGATATGGCACATGCAGGGTCGGCCTCCCCACATGAAGATGCTCCCAAGACCATATCTGTAGGAGGTGTAGGCAGCCAGCCATATTGCCCCTGTTGGGCCTGGTAGACTCGTAAAGCTCTCTATAAATGTGAACAAGAACTGCTCCTCCTATAGACAATGAACTGAATGAATCTAGGTCCTTTAGAAGTGAAAGATACTACAGGTGGACCTCAGAACCTGATCTATCCGGCATTAAGAAACACCCAATAAGAAATAGAATGTAGGCACGTAGGTACCTAAAGTACTCCTCAATTCTCAGATGCACGTATGACTCTCTATAAAATCCCACCTAAGCCACCTCAGTGGTATGCATGTCTGCTCCTGTGTCTGACCCATCCTGAAGGTCGATTTAATGTGTGGACTGATCAGGTCATGGTACACCACATCTAGTATAGGGTGTCATCCCAATAACTCATCCCAGTAGTCGGGCTAGCTAGCCCATCTCTTCCCCTCACCGATCACAATTGGGTTAATAATAAGTGGCCCATCAACACGTAATCCCAGGATCATTGCCATGTTCTGGAGCATCACTATCATCTCACCAATAGCTAGGTGAAAGGTATTTGTCTGTGGAGACCATCTCTCAATCAGGCGATGCGGATGATGATCCGTGGATGAAAGCGTTAGCTGCTTGTAATCAGCGCCTCTAGGCCACTAATGAATCTTCTGCAATTGATGGGCCACTCCTTCAACATAAGCAAGTGTGAAGCAGCCTCTAGAACAGTACTCTGCAAAAAATAACATGATTGATCATTCATTAGCCAAAATGAATGTTGTGCAGGTGTAACGTAGAAACAAAACTTAAATATTACTTATAGTATCAGGGTGAGCAGCTCTATGTCATCCATGTAGGGAGGCTATGCTAAGGTGGACCTCAGTAGGTGGCTGCTCCAACTATGGGGTGTCCTCCATAGCATGGCCCCGTCTTGACGTCTAGTGGGCGTGCTCACCGCACTGTTGAAAAAAATCAAATGCATGACTCAGTGTTAGACAGTTTTAAATTATAAAAGGGAAAACTGTAGCGTAAAGTAAGCCAAAAAAGAATATTGCAACCTATATGGAAAGTCTTAAAAAATACACTAAACATATACATTGTCTGCTAATATATCTACGACATACCTTCTACTATTAAAATTATGTGAGCATGATGACCAGTAGTGGCCAACTATCTTGCATAAACTGTAGCTTTTACTATTGCTAGCTCTGTTTTCATCCATTATATTTCTAAACCTAGTGGTGAGGTCTACCTGACCTTCTACAAAAATTGGGTGGCTGTAATGCTATTAATCCATGCTCTGCATTGTAAGATGGCCAATCATAACGGTCAAGCAAAGTGTGAAACTCAGTTGAGTACGTGAGCTTATACAGATGCAGCGTGTAGTACTTTGATACACACGTTAGATGGTTTAATCTTCTAAATCGCAACACAGCAATAACATGGGGCATGGCCAATGATATATGATTGTTTTATCGCAACTGCAGCTATACTGACCATTATCAAGCAAATCAACTCTAAATGATCGGCTTGACCTGTCAAATATCTGCATCTCCCGAGGTTGATGTTCATCGGTTCAGGGAAATGTCTGGCTTCCCTCTTAGTACGCTATAACATTGTGGATATCCTTTGGGTGAAAATAGATAAATTTGCCTCATATTACTGAGTTGTAAAGGCAAGTCTTTTAATGAACAGTGCAATTGAATTGTAAAAAATAATAGTGATTAGAGCCTGAATAGGCAAACCACATGCACGTTTCAGAACACCGTTGAAATATTCAGATGTATCAGTTGTTATTGTACCATAATACATTCTACTATTATGTACAAATGACCATTTAATCGGGTCGTGTTTCATAAGCCATTTGTGAGCTTCTTCTTTCACATTTTTAATATCTTCCATGAAACATTTAAACTCACGAATGTCGTCAATGTTTCCTGCCATATACATCTTCTGGCATAGAAATTCAACTTCACTAATTCCTAATCTATGTATCACTTTTTAAAAATTTTCACGTAGATGGCGCAAATAGTGTCTGTGAGCAGCCCATGGAAAAACTTCGCTACACCCACATAACAAACTAACATGTTTATCAGATATGATGCACAAATCACGTCTAGTTGATACTACAGGCAGCATATCATATAAGCACATTAAGAACCACAACTAAGAATCAATCATCGGACTCCATAACAGAGCAAGAGGAAACAAACCATTATTTCCATCTATTCCAATGATAAGTAAAGTACCGATTCTTGCTTAACAAAATATCTGTCAAGCCAGCGATTTACCCATTATAATGAAGGACCAAATGCCCAAAAAAGTCTTTGCGTTGTGTCGCTAGGCGAATTTTGTAGAATGTACCAGGTAAAGTAGTACAAACTACTTCCATGTAAAGGCTGAGAGTCCTTTAGGACTCTTCCGAACCGCCAAAAATTATTTTTATTGTCTTATGCCTAGCATCCCAGACCTTCATGTAGGAAACTTTGACATTAAACTTTGACTCTATTCTACCTATAATCTCCCTAGGTTATATCATTTTGATGCCTGATCACAAGTATAATGAAATAAGTTATAAATTTGGAACTGCACTGTCGATGATCGTCTGCGCTAACTGCATTGATACATCTGTGATGTTCTCCAATTCTGGATATTCTCCAAGAACCCCCTAAACATCTGCTGATGTTACAATGCAAATGTCAATTACATTTTCTGGTAGGACTATCATGATATACACATGTAATCATATAGTTCTTTTGGTTTGAGATAACTATTTGGAATTGAACATTATTCACTATACACCACCCAATAATAACAAACTAAAGACTCATTTTATTGTAAAACACATTCCTTCTACAAGGTCACCTGGGATTTAAATATCGTCTATTAGGACATTTTCATCAAATGGACCGTCAAAGTAAATATCAATGTCCCACTCTCTCGTATTTTATACATCCGTACATACTCGTTTATTGACAACATCTGACTTTCACTATCAATATTCCAGAGTAAATGATTTTTTAAAAGATCATGACTGGCTATATTCCCAACCATAGTAGCTTCTAACCTAGTGAACAATCATCATCACTGATATCCTACTCAAACTCACTACTTGAACCACTGCTCATAGTCTGATATCATCATCGCCTGCAGAACTCTGAGGCATATACAATTCCTCTAAATAATAAATAATATCATCGTTGTCACAAAACTCATAAGTAGGATGGCTAACTTTGATATTAAATATTATAAGTATAAACAGGGAAAGGTAGATAAGGTATTACCTGGGAATCAATTCGTCAAAGCTACTATGTGTCGCCACAGGTGCATGTGTGATTAAATCTTGTATATGCGTCGTTGGTATATCTGTTGACCTTATCACCGGATTAGCTGATGTGCATGCAACATTAGCATCCTTTACTTCCACATACAACACTAATATCTGACGGGAAGCTTCGTCCAGTGTAACGTCGCAAACTTCATCATCAGATATAACAGACGCTATAAATCCGTTACCCACCGGATAACGACATGTAAGACTTACAGAGTGATAATCTGAATCAATGTGCAAGGACCTCATAATTTGTTATTTCAATTCCAGTAAGATGCTGTGCCGCAGAACCTTAACTGGATGATTTCGACCTTCCACATAACTTGGAATGAATTGCTCATCAATACTTAGTTCATCTCCATAGAAAAAGATCAGCCAAACAAACTCTCTACTCATTCCTCAAATAACTTGAGAATAACCAATCATATCAGTATTTCCTAAATCTAGAAAAATATTGCGCGTTCAAATTTATTTGTAGAACATCCTACATAAATCAAAAGAAATTTAAATCAATCGACACGTTATACGAATGCTGCCACTGAATGTGACTATCTCTATAAGTAACGGGCTCTAAGCTTATAGGCCAATTGCAATAACTCAAACCCAACTCATACCATTCAAAAATATGTCATCATCACTTATAATAGTATACTCGACATTATTTTAAAATTACAACCAGAACGCTTAGCACAAACTTACAAATCAAATCCAACCACAAAATTCTAACCATACAGCTCTAAGCCCTACAACAGATAATCTACTAATTTATAAATGAGAAAAAAAGTAGGGATTTACCGTATATTTACGAAGAACGACGAGAATGTGTGCAAAAAACTGTAGAATCTGCCGCAAGAAACTTCCCCGAATGGAGAAATTAATCATCATCAAGCTATTTATGAGGTTTGCCAAATAGCCATGTCGAGGAAGAAAATGAGGCGGGTTGTATGGGGAAGATGGAACAATGCCGCTAAAAGCTCTGAGACGGTTGAGCGTGCTCGGCGAGAAAATACGGGCATGCCTGGAGGCGAACGTAGACACGGGCGGATCACAGACAGGGAAAGAATAGGTCGATCGTCCGATTTCTTTAACTCGACTAGTCTTCACTCTGGGCAGGCCTTAATCAGTCCGACCACAAAGCGCGACTGCCTTTTACAGAACTTCGCGTCATGCTAGACGCTAATCTGCCCAATTTAATTGACAACTATACTTATTTCTAATTTTTTTAATGATACTTAATTCTCTAATTAAATTTATAATGATACTTATTTTAAACAAAATCCCATTATATATTTATTGTGAATTGAGTACACAGCTTTGTACTCTTCTATATCAATGGACTCATTACTTCGCTCTCTTGGAAGAAAAAGGGCTTTTCTTCCATATCCAAAGCAAGCTCAGTAGGACAAAATACGTTGTCCACTTTCAAAAGTTTTATTATTATTTTTTTAAAAAAAAAGCCTAGTAATAGAATGATTTTTATTTTCATTTTAAGTGTTCTTGTTTTTTATTTTTTAAAATAAATTATATTAAAATTTAAAAATATCTAAAATAATTTTTAAATATTTTTAAAAATAAATATCATTAATAAATATATTTTATTTTAAATCAAAATATAAATAATAATAATAATAATAATAAATGATCCTGAGTGGTCTCTTACTCATTTTGGTAAGTATTTTCTTTGGATTGATTCGCTACGCTTTGGCCCATACTTATAATTAGTAATTCTTGACTAAAAAAATTGCTTAACAAAACTGAAAAACATATTTTAAAAATAAGTTTAAATTAATAATAAACTTGTTTTTTTAAGCAACTAAGTACTATTTTGAAATATAAGATATTAAGTATACTTTGTCAAAGTGGTGGAACTAGAATTTAAAAAAAGGGTGATAAAATTAAAATCAATTAAAAAAATCCAATTTAAAATTTTAACTTTTTAGCTAAAATATATAAATTAATTAATTAAATAAAAATTAGCTAAGAATAACTTATAATGTAAGAAAATACCTATTCTAACATAGCCATTAAGCATATTAACTAAATTGTGCCTAACACTTCTTTATTTATTTTCTTAAATTTTTTTAATGCTAATATAAAAAAGAAATTGGGGCTACACATGGTATTAAGTTTAGTACATATTTATATAAATACTTTTTTTTTAATTTTATTTTACTAATATAAAAAGGAAAATATATATTTTAATTTATTAATATAATTAAAATCTTTATGATAACTTTTTTTAAAACTATTATAAGGATGATTATCAATATTTTAATTTTGAAATTTATAAAAATTTAAGGGTGGGGTTTGTCCCTTCCACCTACTTCCAAGTTCTACTAATTATTGGCCAAAATAAACAAGTATAGGTAGCACATGCTTTAAAGGATCCGTGTAAAGCAAACTATTTCGTTTGCTTTAAAAAAAAAAATATTAGAATATTAAAATTAATGCTATATTAAATTAACATCTTGAGCATTCAAAAAATAAAATAATAATAATTAGTTGAGTTAATGCAATGTAATAGGTGGGTGGTCATATTTCATGTTTTATTTATCAGAATTTTGTCGAAATTTTTTTCAATTGATTTATTCATTTATTGTCATCGAATAGCCTTTAGTTTGGGTCAGAAAAAATATCCATCAAAAGAAAAATTTTAGGAGCTGTTTTTAAGATAACTTTCATTTTCTTTTTCTTTTATGTTTTTGTTTTTATTTTATTTTATTTGTATTTTGATTTAAAATTAAAAAATTTAATAATGACTGTTGTTTTTAATAACAATCAAATTATTTAAATATTATTTGGAGAGTTTTTTCTAAATAATGTGCTTTATTTTAAAGATAAAAAATTCAAAAAAAAATCAAAAATTACATAAAAATAAGAACAAAAAATATAAAAAATTAAAATTGATCCCAAACAAGCTATTAGTGTGTTAATTTCTTGCTAAACTATGACATTTCCTATAATGCAAAATATTTGTAACACCATCATATATGATATATCAAGAGCGAGCTCAATTAAGTCTTCATCTTTTGATCACCAATTGTTTAAAGCAACCAAATCCCACAAAATTCATAATTGAAAACACAACTTAGATTTATAATTCTCAAATCAAAATTTTAACCAAAACGTTTAAACTAATAGGTGATAGCCAACAACAAGATTTTTCAATGCTAATGTATTTTTCAACTATATGATGTTGGATTTATTCTACGTGCCTAATTTGCCACCTTCTCCACCTTATCACCCTCGTCCTCACCCTTCTTCATTGAGAAGTCAATTCCTTATCATTTTCTATCTTTAGCTCCTTCATCAAAAATGAACCCTTCACTTTAAAATTCCTCTATGACTGCCTTCTTAGCCACCATCAACATTCTAAACTGCATCAACAATATAGATTTCATTGCTCACATCTGAGATCTCGTGAGGTTGGCCTCATTCATCTGCTCCTCACCACCATCCTCCTTATCATTATTATCACTATCCCTCTCTACTTTCTTTATTGAACAAATTTTATACTGTATAACTTATGCTCAATAAGTGACTAGTTAAGCTCTACAATATTTATGAGCTTAAGATTAAGGGTGTAAATGAGTCAAGCTTGAGCGAGCCAAACTCTTATTCGTATTCAACTCATTTGAAATTATTTTGTTCGTATTCAAAATAGTTCGAAATTTCACTATTTGTGTTCAGTTCGAATTATTTGAAATAGCTCATACCGAAATGGCAAAAATAATATGTAGTATTCAAACCTGCCAATCTGATAACAAAATTTTAACTACTAAGTACGTACAATATATATATATATATATATATATATATATATATAAAATTTTATAATAATATAATATAATTTTTTTATTTAGCTAAATAATTAATTAATATCGAACAAAAGATTGTTTATATTCTACTATAAATCGAATAAATATTTGTTTCTGCTTACAGCTAACTAACGAGCGAACACAAACCTAACAATAATTTAACTTTAATGCGAGCTTTTGACATACTTGAGATTAAGCTTCGTTTGAGGCTCATTCAAGCTTTGCCTAATTCCATATGAATCGTGATTCAAGTTCAAGATTAGCTCTTACCGATAGTGTTATACTCAAATAGATTCATACAAAGATTCCAATTCAATTTATTCCTGTGGATTGATTATGCGGCTAATTAAATGACACGTATATCGCAATGAAAAGTATTCAATACATGCTAATGTAGAGGATGAAAATGAAGAAATTTATTTGGAGAGAGAGAGAGCAGCTTTTTTTGTTGAAATATTAATTTAAAACTTTACAAATAAAAACAATAATTTACTGTAACAGACATAAGGACAACTAACCGGAATTTATACATAAAACATCCTTAAATCTTAGTATTTAAACTGGACTATATTATATAAACCTAATACTATTTTTTTATCAATGCATTGATAAAAAAATATATCAAGATATTATGATGTATTTTACATAAAGATATAACTATTTTTTCATATTTTAAATATTATCTCTTAATAAAATTAAAATATTTCATCATTTAATTAAATTATTAGATAAATGTAACTAAAGTATTAAAAATTTGTAATATTTTTAATAATAATTATGCATGTCAATATATAATAGTTTAATTATATTGTCTAATAACATAGGTATACATTTTTAATATTCTGATTGTATTAAGAGATAAAATCAGGAACATATGACAAAAAAATTGCCCCCTATGATGCAAAATGCATCAACAAATTCTAATATAATTTTTATTTATTTGTATTCTAGAGTTTTAAACTCAAGACTTTAATAACAATTTTTGAATCTCTAATCAACAGATTAGTTGATACCAGCAATCATATATTAATTTTAATGATCCTAAAGTAACACAATTAATTTAATGAACTTTTCATACTTAATTAGCGAAATATACAATTGCCAAATAGTTATAATTGGTGCTGTGAAAAGTGGATCAGATCCAATCGAATAAAATCAGATTCACATTGGTATAAACCAGAACTGTCATTCAACCATCGGAACGTCAACCATCCATTTTAAAAAAACTCAATAGATTCTCTCTTAATCATTATTTTATATTATTTAATTAAATAATTATATTTTTATTAAATTATATTAAGTTTTAATAATAATTTCAATTTAATTGTTTTTATAATCATTTTTATAAATTTTTAAAATCTTATTTTATTAAATATAAATGTAACTAAATTAACTTATAATATAACTACTATGTAACCACTCAATTAGTTTACAATATTACCATTTTACAATTTTTTTTGTATATAAAGAGCACAACACTTATTTTCTTTTATGATGCCGGCCTAAAGAGTGGTAATAAAGAGTACAACTATTTTAATTTTTGAGAATAGTGAAGGATATTGAGATATAAGAACGTAAAAATAATATTATAATTTTTAATTTTATATTCTTATTGTAAATTATATTTTATAATATAAAAAAGTTATTTAAAAATATATTTTTATAATAATATTTTATATACTATAATTTTTATGTTAACTATATTTTATAAAGTTTTTTAAAATAAATTTTATATTTAAAATTTAATATCTCTATTACAAAATATATTTTATAATAATATTTATATATTAAAATTTTATGTTAGATATATTTTATGAAGTTTTTAAAATAATTTTTTAATTTTAAAACAAAAGTAAAATTTCTTTAAATTAAAATTTTATTATATTTTATACTAATTTTCATAAACTTATATAATAAATTTTTTATATATTAATACAATTATCTAAATTTATAATACACAATAATTATAACTTAACATGCTTTATATCAATCTTTAAAATTATAATTATTAGTAATATTTAAATTATTGTATTATTTAATTAGATATATATTTAATTATTTTAATATTTATTAATTCAATTTCTAGCTCAACTCTGATCGAATTATTCAATCTTAAACTTTTTTATTGATTTAGTTTTATATTCAATCTGATTTTCACAACTTTAATTATAATATTATTTTATTGATAAAAGATAATGTTGGCAAACTGGACCTATACACCTTTCAACCTTTTCAGCAGCCCACGAGTATTACATCAAAACTTTAGCGGAATTGGGCCAAATTAAGATAACATTTCTAGAAGATGTAATATCACACTTTCATTGATCCGTCTGGCCCACCATTCCTTTCTCTCTAATCCATGAGAAAATATTATATGCGGAGTTTTGATACATCAGGATTTCAATAAAAATAAGACGTGATATTAGTTAATTTTTTATATTAAATTTAATATAAATTAAAAAAGTGGAGCAGATGTGACAGAATATGATTAGAGTCCTGATGTAAAACTACATTAAGATTCTGCATGTAATATTTTCTCCTAACTCACCCACTTCTTTGAATGGACTCACTGTAGAGAAACGAATTAGTGGTGTGCACTATTCTGATTTTCTTTTACCATCAAGTTTTGTCAAGGTTGAATTCAGAATAATAAATGTTTTCATCTTATTTTTTTTAATAATATATAAACTCATATTTGCATGATATGTAAAGACTTCTTTAGTGAAGTTTTTTTTTATGAATTTATATATCTAATATTTAAAGTTTATGCATTATTTAGGATCACTTTTATTTTTTTTATTTTATATTATATTTTATTTTAAAGTAAAATATATTTTATGATTATTATTAAATACTCAAAGTATGTAAAAATTATTTTAAATATTTAAAATAATATTATTTATTTTAAAAAATAAAAATAAAAAAATCAAATAAACATCTTTTAAAAATAGCATAAAAATAAATAAAAATACAAAATAAATTTAATGTCAAACAGCCCCTTAATATTTACATAAAGAACACTTTCCTATATATTAAAAGATTTATTTCATTTTAAAGTGATTGTGATTTTTTTGATGTGGTATTAAAAATTTAAGTATTATTTATTTAAATATTAAAGTTTAGGTATTAGATATGTAACTAAATAAGAATTGAGTGGTAGGTTTGTAAATCTTCCAAGAACATGAAAAAAGCAAATGAAAAATATTAAAGCAAAATCATATTTAGAATAAACAAGAGTTATGTGAAATGAACAATCAACATTCAAGTTAATTAAACATAACAAAAGTCACTGAAAAAATACTTTTCATAAGAAATTTTGCAAAGCAAATAAAGAATATCGAAAGTAGAAAAAGAAAGTAGATCACAATAGATAACAAAATTCTTAGAAAAAAAATCAAATAATGAAAATATGTTTAATAATCTCCCATAATGATATATTGCCAAAAAAATTTAGTCCAAATGGTGGTACAAAGATTTTTTTCCACCAATAATAAAATAAATTTATACTATTCCATTAAGACCAAACAACCCAATTCATCATTCTTTTTCAATCTAGAAGAAGAGCTTCAATTGATAATATAAATCTTTTTATTAGAAGCACATCCAAAATGGAATTCATAAATAGGACAACTGATTTCATTTGTGAGAGATAGCTAAGAAAAAAAAAATGCTATGGTGAGTTGAAGTCTCTCAACAAATGATAAAAATATTTTCTTAGCAATTTAGCCATTAATTTGCCCAAAAAAAAGTTCAGAATTATCACTAACCACAATCTTGAAATAGTAATGCTAAGGTATTTTGAAAAAAAAAAAACTAGCACTAAAACTGAAATTCTCCCAAAGCATTGGGAATTATTTATAGAGTTTGGCAAATAGGACTTCATAAAATTTTAAATTAACTTTTAATCAAATATTATTTTAAAGTTTTTTATAAAATATAGGGAATAAATGTTATGGAGCTAGAGTAAAATTCACAAAAAAATATTATTAAGAAAAATAAGATGGTTAATATTTATCTCATCATGCACCATATGTTTGAAAACTTTCTCTACTATATGAATTACTAATATTACATGAGATCTTATACATATATTAAAGGTAAAAGAAAAAGAAAGATAGAGGTATTGAAGGCAACTTTCTTGGTATCCATTCCTTGATTGAAAATAAGCACCAAATTCTTCATTAAAGATCACCAAGAAAATGATAAAATACTACATGCATTAATCAAATTCATAAATAATGGAGGGTAACCTTCTATAAAGAGCTTAAGAAGAAGGAAATACATAATAAAAAGAATTTTTAAGACCAATTTTATAATAAAAAAATTTTTGGCATCCTTTTCTAAATCTTAGGAAAACTCGAATGTTAAAATGATATTATTAGACATTTTTCACTTTTTATAAAAGCACGTTGAGCATTTAAGATTGACTAGATAATATATGATTTATTTTATTTTATTTATAATAAATTACAAATGATTTTATAGAAAGTGTTAAAATATATTCAGTCAAAAACTAGTTAGTATTTTCTCCTTATTATTATTTTTATTATTAAGATATTGGTATTATAATTTACCACATTTGAAAATTTAAAAGATCTAAGAATGAACTAAACAATCTTAATGTATTGACCACCAATAATATCCTAAGAGGTTTTTAGCAATTTAACAATAAATCAATTCAGATCAAAGAAGTTGTCATTGCCTAGGCTAAACACAATATATTTAATGTCTTCATAAGAGAAGATTGTTGTTAGAAGCTATTGTTTAAATCATTTAGACGATTATCATTAAGTGAGTAAGTTAAAATAAGCTCAATATTGCCAATGATCTCAAGTTAACTTCAAATGAATAAGAAGCAATCAATAACTTTGTTGGATATGTCATAATTTGGCATTGTCATCATTGATGACTATACTAAATTTATATGAGTTAGACTTCTAGCACATTAATTATTTTTTTCTTTTTGATAAACATAATTTTTTTTAAAATTTGTTTCAAGGCATGTATGCTATCTTATCATAATAATTGTGTCATTATGATATAAATACATAAAAATTTTTTTACATAAGACCATTTTAAATATTTACAAATATAACAATTTAAATATTTAGTAAAAAATTTAAGTGTTAGATGTAAAATATTTAAGAAAAAAATATTTAAGTGTTTTTGAATATAAATAAAATTGAATATAAATTCTCATATTTTGAGAGACATAAAATAATATGTTGTGAGAAATAAATATATTCAACATTATTAAATAAATCTATCACTACTTTAAGATAAAAATAAATTTATCACATATGTTATACTTTAGTGAAACATTGAATAATAAAAACAAATTTATAAAAAATTGATACTAAATTTAATGAAGTTATTTTCTTAGTTATCCGTCTTAAAAAAATAATAAAAAATAAAATAAAATTATTTAGTATATATATAACAAAGAATCCTCATAGTGTAGATTTTGACATCTATTTTATTAAATGAGTCATATATTCAAGATCAAAATAAGAAAAAAAAAATGTCTAAGTGTTTTGAAAACTATTATTTGAAAGAAAATGATGATCTTCTTAGGGAATAAAGATATGTTATTAATCATGTAAAAGAATAAGTCTGACGAGATTTCTTAAGAATATGATTAAAAATAAATTTAATCATGTGAAAATACTACTAGACAAATTTTTATATTTAGCTATTAAGATGAAAACAACCAATTTATAAGAAATGCCAAATAAAATAGTACTTAGACCTAGAGATCATAATTTTATAGATACAAAATTAATCTTCAGTAATAAACTAAATAATTTTAGTTTAGTGGCTAAAAATAAAACTAGATTAAAATACATAAAGATTTTAGTTAAACTGAAAAAGTTAATTTTGAGGAGCTTAAGGTCATTAGATTCTTAGTAGACTTTTATATTGTATAAGCTTCAAGTGTTATCGTGTATGTCAAGCTCTATTTGGGGTGGCAATGGTGGTGTGATATGGTCTGCACCACACAGTAGTATCATTTGGAGTGCTAGGTTCTAGTTACATTGAGTTATGTTTTGTGGAATCTACGATGAGAAAGTTGCATTTTGTAACCTAACCTAACTACTTTCACTGGTGGTCAGATAGCTGCGATTTGACTTTGATAAAATAAAAAAAATTATATACTCACCGTAGCCTTTTCTACTGTACATTTGCCACTACTTTTTCATACAACTATTATTATCCTAAAGAGACCCTCAAATGTGATTTTAAATGACATAATAGAAGAGGATGCATTTATAAAAAAATCACGTAGATTTGAAAATTGGATGGTGCATTCTCCCATTGGAAACTTGAATTGGATAAGAGGTTTCAGTTGTAGTAGTGGTGCAAATTATGCTTAGCACTATAGGCATTTTGATTATGTGAAATATTTTTTATATCACTGATAGTACATTTATAATTATGTGAAGCCGATTGGTTGATTGGGTCGAGTGAACTCAATTTCATTGAAAGATCAATCTTTAAGTAAAGAATTTTTATTTATATTTTGAACCACAAATCTATTATATTCTAAAGTATTAGGGGGTGTTAAGATGACTTACACACACTTATTTAGACTTAAGAATTAATTAAATAAGGTTGTGAGTGTTATTAGAAAATTTAGATTAATTGTACCATGCAATGAGAGATCGTACAAACAGTAGATACTTACGTCACCTGTAGTCATTAATGCAGACCGCTCGTTTCGTCTACATGTTCGAACTGAGTTATCAAGCCGGTTCGACATTCATCTCGACTGAAGATAAAGCAGCCAAAAAGAGAAGGTGGCGTGGCGGCGCGGCTTTGCTGTTCGGAGCCGACCTTTGGGTGGATGAAGGGTCATATGACCTTTAGACTGGACTCGTTGGGGCCGGAGAAGAACTTTCCCTCTGCGAACAAATCAAGGATTAAACGGCATAGAAAAATATTATTATTATTTATTTAGTTTGACTAAATGCCTCTTCTCGTGATAATAAGCAAATCAAATCAATTAAATTATTATTACTCATTTGCAATATAATCTGTTGCATGCGAATAAAACGATGCTTACGTTAGAGAGGGATAAGGGAGCTCGAATGGATAACTTCCATTTCGAAGCAGAAGATGTTATCATTTATGTAGATTATTTATTTATTTATTCTTGGAATGATGAGAGATGCAACACGATTTTATTAAATGAATATTGTAGCACTTTGAGGCTAATCAATTACACCAAAAAAAGCTATAAGAATAAGACAATTATTACATGTTAATTTTGGATGTAGCTTTCATATCTAGATATTCAGATTCTGATAATATATTATCATGAATATTTCAGTTAATCTGATTCAGGTATGGTAATTATTATGTATTGGGTATGAAGTATTATGTACTGCTGTATATATAGATATTGTATATTTTTATATAGTTAATATTACGTGATAATATCTGAGAAAAATTTTACGTACACATAACTTATATTATTGCGTGATCATGTTATTTGAGTTAGGATGTAGCTCGGATCAGGATGTAGTATATGAAATCTCTGATATCTCAAAATAAATATATTTCTGCAGAGAGCTTAGGCTTCAAAGAAAAAATATCTTTAAGTATGACATGTTATGTATATATTATTTATGCAAATTTATGATTAAATTTATTTAAAATTCTCAAAATAAATATTTTTAAGATAGTAGCTCTTCAAAAATATGAACTGTAATATAAGAAAATAAAATAAAATTCTCTAAAAGAAAAAATATAATGAGACAGAAACTCCTAATGATATAATGAGGGTGAGGACGGCAACTTCATGGCCTAAAATTGAAAAAATCTCTTTTAAGAACTGGTTTTCAAATCAATCATATTAATACATCAAGCTTTTGAAGTTATCAAAGTTTTTCAAACCTCCAATAGAAATCGTCCAACAAGTATAAATTTTTTAATATTTATAATACATTTTTTTATAACATTAATTTAACATCAAGATTATTTTTGATAAAAAAAAAAAATATAATAAAAACCCAAAAAAATTCTCCTATAAATGTGCAAATCTCATCATGGAGACATCCACATCTTTGTCTATTGAGTATTAGGGCCATGCAAGTTCCATGGAGTAAAAAAATTTGGTTTGATCCAATCTTTTATTTAGTAACTTGCCTATGCTGTTCTTTGTGCATAATAAAACTTTAGTGGATGAATCTCAACACTTAATAAAACCTTGAGGCCAAATGCCTTCCATAGTTACTTCAATTACTGCTATGAATTCAACTTTGGTAGATGATAATATAATTGTTCAGTAAAGTGAGGATTTCTAGCTTATAGCATTACAAAAAATAATAAAAATGTAACCTCAATTGGATCAACATGTTATGACCTACATGAATAAATATAAATTTGTATTCCAAAATTTAAAAGTCTTCAGAAATCATAACACAAACCATATAAGCATTTAAAGAAAAATAAATAACATATTGCGGTGATAAATATAAAATTCATAAAGTCTTAATTATGAGTTCACATAATTAAAAAGTTATTACAATGGCATATTTAAGAAATCATTTTTGTGACTAACATAATTAAACATACATAATAAGTGATAAAGAAGATAAAGTAATCATATGCTTTTGCTTTTGCTTAATCACATCATGTTTAGAAATCCGAAAAAATTCATAAAAGATTTTAGGTGAGTTATAAAACTCAGTAGGATTTACCTATTATTAAGCTAATAGATACATATACTTGTAATTAAATTTATGATTTTGCACATACATATATATTCTCCTACTTATTAGTATATGTATAATTAATTTTATAAGGTAAGTCATACCAAAGCTTAAGTTAAAGCATAAAAATTTAACTTGATCAAAATAGATAGTAAGCTACAAGTCATTAGGATCATATATTAAATAAATAGAGTCAGAGACCCTCACATTTATTTACATAGCTTATTTGGCCATAACGGTCCATATGGAAGTAGCTATTCATATAAATAAAAAATTACCCATAAAAATATATATACATATTGTATGCAAGGATTCATATAGTTTTAAAAACAATATCTTTACTTAAGTCATAAAGTTGAGACAAAAAATTATTATTATATTATTATTATTTATATACTCAATAATACTTTAAATAAGTTCTTTAATTTTATAGATTATTAGTACTCTCAAAAATAAATTTTAATAAATTTTTATTTAATTTGTAGATTATTTGTACTCTCATATAAACTTTATTTATAGATTACTTGTACTCTCAAAATAAACTTATTAAAATTTTCTTTAATTTATAGATTACTTGCACTCTAAAAATAAACTTTAATAAGTTTTCTTTAATTCATAGATTATTCATACACTCAAATATGGCACATTAAAAAAGTTTTTCTTTCTTGAAAATAATAAGTTTTTTAAATAAATAATTGATTAAAGCTAGTTTTTATTTTTATTATAGCCTTAATTATTCATATTATTTTCTTGAAATTTAATGAAATGAGAAACTTATCATACTCATTTAAAAATTATGTATGTAAATAAAAAATCATAAAAATAATATTTTTGATCTAATCTTACCTTTAAAATACCTATTAATAATCACATATTAGAATAAATCACAACTAAATTAATTTAAAGAAATGAATTTTGCATAATAAGATGAACATCATAAGTAGAAAATTTGGAAGTATATAAATTAAGCTAACATATGAAAAATTAATAAAGTTAACTATATTTTACTTACCAAAATTTAATGATTGTAGAAAAAAATACTCAATCACAACAAGATTATGAGAACTTCTTTTAAAAGCTTCCTCTCTTCAGCTATTCCTCTTTTCTTCCTTTTCCCTCTCAATAATATTAATTTCTCTTCTCTCTTTACTTCACCACTAAATTTATCTTACAAAATATTTCTTACATGAAAGTGCCATATTTCCTCTCATATTTATTGGTGAAGATGAGTATGTACATGATAAACACTTAGTTTGGATGATGGAAAACTAGCAATGAAAATCAACAAGTGTACAATCTTTTCATGATTCAAATTTTAGAAATATTTACATGTATTATAAGGATGAAGACACATATTTGTATGAATTATGAAGACTTGCATGGATGGAGACACATTTTAAAAATATTGGCATGAATTTACATGCATGAAGACTTTTTTCTGTATTATTTATGAAGATTTACATGCATGAAGACACATTTTTAGAAGTATTTGCATGAGTTTTGAAGATTCACATATATGGTGACACATATTTTAAAGAATGTTTATATATTTTGAAATATTTGTATAAATTTATATGCATGGAGACACATATTTCTGGAGAGAATTTATATATTTTAAAAATAATTGCATCATTCATGAGAACTATATTAAATGTTTATATTATAGCTTTATGGTATTTAAATGTCAAAATAAAGATAAATTAATTTTCTAATTTTCTCACAAATTGTGTTAATTTAAAGAAATTAAAATTCTTTCATATTCAAATAAATTTCAATCATGAAGTTTTGATTTATATTTCTTATTTAAGAGTTATAACTTAATCTTAATATTTCATGCATTAATTTTTTTATCTAATGATATATGTTAAATATATACTCTTTAAGATTTAATAAAATTATAAAGTTTGTATCTTATTTTTTTAATATTAATTAATAAATTCACTTTATATTTTAATTTATATATTCAAAAGAGAAAATAATTATTACACTACATGTATCTAAACACCATGTGAAATTGGAATTGGAATATATATATATATATATATATATATATATATATATATATATATATATACTTATAGTTTCTGTACTAGTGACTCCACCTCGAAACTATAATATTCAATTCAATAAACCTTTAATTAAACTAAGAATCCATTTATCTCTAGCCAATGTTGCATTAGATATGAGCATTAACTAACATAGTTTAGCCATAAATCAACTAACCACACTAATTAAATAAACTAGATCAAGTCTAGTTCATATCATTTAATACATGAAACTCCCAACAACATTACCATAGTGAATGAGTGTCATATATATCATTTCTTAATTTTATTTAGGTGCATTAGATATGCTTAGCTTGGTGTGATTCATTAACAATGATTGAAATGCTTTATAATTAAGCATACCAAACTTTCTTAATGCTCTTTTCAAGCATCACATATGGCAAAGTTATACCTTACCATCTAATTTATTCCCATTGATTTGAATGTCCAATATTTTCCTAATGGCACCTATGTATTTCATTAATGAATTAATTTCAGATCTCAATTCACTTTCAATTAATATGTCATTTTCATATAATAACAAGCATGCTAGAACACGATAATCTATTGATTGCTTAGAATGCACATGATTGTTTGACTTACACTTTTCAAAATTAATTTTTTAATGAAATGATCAAAATGAATTATACCATTATCTCATGAATTGTCTTAAACCATAAATAAGTTTTCTTTATTACAAACTTGATTGCGATTACCATCATGAAAACCTCCATGTTGTTGCAAATAAATAATCTCTTTCATATTATCATGCTATAATGTTATTTTTGTATCAATTTAGTCAAGTTCAAGATTTTATTTAGCACAATGGATAATATAGTTCTTATAGAGGATTTCTTTACAAATGATGATAATATTTTATTTATAATCCAATCCTTCTCTTTGAATGTAACCTTTGGCAATCAATATTACCTTATACTTAGGCTTATGACTAGTTAGTGGATCAATTTCTTCTTGAAAATCCATATGAAGTTGACTATCATTTATTATTTTACTTGTCTACCAACTCCCATGTTTTATTCTTATATAAGAAATCAAATTCATCTTTCATTACTTGTAGACAATGACTAGAAACTTTGTTGTTTATGGCTTCATAATAAGAAGATAGTTCTCCAACATATTCAATATCTATAGTTGTGAATACATGCACAATTATATCTACAAAACCACACATTTGATGTGGTCATGTTTCTCATTTCTCTCTATCTCTTGTTAATTGACAATAATGTAGAATTGTAATTTAAATTGTTTGTTCATTATCAATTATAAGTAATGATTGTTGTTGTATAATCATACTATTATTTCATACTTTATGATGATATTGCTCCACCTACATCTTGTTAACTTCATTTTCATTAAATGTCACCTCTCTATGTATGATGCACTTTTCATTTTTTTTTGTTTGGCTTAATGCTCAATAAGCTATAACTCTTTACTTCTTTAAGATATGAAGAATATAGATTTTAGTGCTCTAAGTTGAAGCTATCCTACCTAATTTATGCATATGCTTCATACCCAAAAGCTATCAAATTGTTGTAATCTAGTTCATGACAAGTCTATGTCTCCATGGATATTTTAAAAACTAAAGCTAAAGAAGGTGACCTATTACTTAAATAACTACTTATCTTCATAGTTGTTCTTAATACTTTTTTGATAGCCCTTCAATAGATAACATGCTTCTCATTTTATCAAGAAGCATTCTATTCATCCTCTCAATGCCATTTTTTATGAAGTGACTACCACTATAAAATGTCTTACAATGCCTTCGTTAATATAATATCTATCAAATTATTTTTAACCAAAACTCTTATCCATTATCCATTCATATTTTCATGACCCTTAATCTATTATCATTTTTAATAATGAATTTTTTTCATCTGAATATTTCAAGTGTTGGATCCTTAATTTTACGACAACATATGCAAACCCTTTAAGAGTAGTCATCAAATATAGCCATAATAAAACTTACACCGCCTATGCTGATGACTTTGAAGTGTTTCTAGAGAACACTATCTATGTTATCTAAAATTTGTTTGATATAATAGTTTCTTGTTTAAAACTTTAGTTTACATCTTTCACCTAACATATAATTGTTATAGAATTCCTTT
Source organism: Cymbidium sinense (assembly GCA_021442155.1). Taxonomy (NCBI): domain Eukaryota; kingdom Viridiplantae; phylum Streptophyta; class Magnoliopsida; order Asparagales; family Orchidaceae; genus Cymbidium; species Cymbidium sinense. The sequence continues at coordinate 112,836,550 of CM038218.1, read as the reverse complement.
TTACATATTGCATCGCCACATAATAGAATTTATTTGATAAGTTCATCAAACCACGTTCACTAATGTACCCCATCTTCATATGCCAAATCTTAGTTCTATCAACTTCAATGAAAGCATGGTTAAGTGTTGGATTGTTAAAAATGTGATTATCTAAATTGTTAAAAGTGAACCTTTGATCATGACCATTGCACCTTTAATGATCTTTATCAAACTTTTGTTAGTCATCAATTTACATATACTTGTATCCAACATCCCAATCAAAATAAGATTTCTTTTAACATCAAGAACTAGCTAATGTATTTCAATGTTCTAATGTAACCATCAAAAATCCTGAATCTCCTGACCTTGCAAATTTTGTTAAATTGAAGAGGGGCCATTCCATTATTTCCTCTCTTATGATCTTAAAACCAATCCTCATTAGGGGTCATGTGGAAAGAACATTCAAAATATATGTTTCATTCATTGCTAGAATGCTCGACTGAGATAACCAACACCTCAGTTGGCTAATATCCATTTGAATTGGATGTTATCATAGCTTTCTAATCATCCTTTAATTCATGCCCATGCCATTTGCTTATATATGGGCAATCTTTCCTATAATCCCCTTCATTGTGACAATGAAAATAGCTTACTAAAATATTGGATTTGAATCTTAATCTTTCTCTATAATTCTTGGTGAATTTACCACTTTTTAATACTATTCCCTTGACTAACAAAACATTAACACTCTTTTCTTCTCATTTCAATTTTTTTTTGTCTCCTTTGACATCAAGACTAATTTTATCCCAACCATTATTAAAGTCGACTTACAATATAGCATTGTAGCAATAATGTGCTCATATGACTTTAATAAAGTACTAAAATTGTCCCTTGATCTTTTTCTTTAATTTACTAAGGTTGGAGAGGCCTTAAAGAAAATGAGGTGTGGAAAAGCAGAAAGACTTAATGATATTTTAATAGAAGTGTGAAAATCCTTAGAACATCAAGAAATTTCTTGGCTTATAAATCTTTTTTAATGTTATTTTAAAGACTATAAAGATGCCATGTGAGTTTGTTGGTTCATATTTTTAGGAATAAATGTGATGCACATGAGTGTGCAAATGATAGTGGAAATAAGTTAATGTGACGTACATTAAAATTATGGGAAAGATTAATCCAACATAGATTATGATGCGATATAAAAATTTCTCAAAATCAATTTAGATTTATGTTTGATAGGTCTATTATGGATGTTATGTATTTGTTTAGAGGTTTGATGGGGAAGTATAGAGAGAGTAAGGAGGATCTACATATGATATTTGTTATTTTAGAAAAAGCATATGATAGAGTTTTAAAAGAAGTGCTTCGATGCTGGAGCTGTCATGTGTGTTCAAACACAAGAGGAATGACCAAGTATTTTCTTATTTCAATTGGATTACATCAAGTATCGGCTTTAAGTGCATATCTTTTTTGCTTTAGTTATGAATGTTCTTAACTAATACTTTGTATTGCTTATGATACTAGATAGGGAGTTCAAGAAAAACTTGAATTTTGGGGGTCAACCTTAGAGTCTAAAGGCTTTTGTTTGAGTATATATCTAAAATTGAGTACATTGAGTGTATTTTAGTTGTAGAAGACCTAGTGTCAGAGTGGTGATAATGGGTGTTTAAGTCATAAAAAAGAATGATCGTTTTAGATATCTCAGGTCTATTGTTCGAAGTGTTGGTGATATAGATGGAGATGTTATTAGTAGAATTTAAGTTGGATGGTTGAAATAGAGGAATGCATCGGTTACATTAGATAGAAAAGTTGCTTAAACTAAAGTGAAAATTTTCTAAGATGGTGTTGAGACCTACAATGTTGTATGGCACATAGTATTGGTTGGTAAAAAGCATAAAATTAAGTTAAGTGTTGTAGAGAGAGGAAAAATGAGAAACAAATATATATATATATATATATATATATATATATATATATATATATAATGGAAGATAAGATTAGATAGAGTCACAGTAGATGGTTTGCAACATAATATGCAGGCCATTTGATGGCCTAATTAGGAAAGTATATGTATTATATTTGGCCTATGTTAAGAGAGGTAGAGGTACACCATTAAAAGATTTGGTTAGGAAGTATAAATGACCTTAATTTATTAGAATTAAATAAAAATATGACACTTAAATAGGACACATTGGAAAAAAAAAGTATTCATGAGCTGACCTCACGTAATGGGATATAGGCTTGTTATTGGTTTGGTAAGGATCTTTTTAAGTATAATGCTTACATTATACACAGCCAATTCATGTCTATATTCACACACCTATGAGCCAAATTTATCTCCAATGATCATAGCTCAATAGAAGGGAAAAAATAATTGTACAAACTATACAATTAAAATATTAAGCATATGCTAATTATTATCACAATGCTATGAATTGAATCTTCACAGCAAATTAAATAGGATCACAAGCTAACAGTATTTTAAAATAACTTCACACATAGCTTGTTTAGCTAAACATTTTGATGAATCATTAAAAGAAGAGCTTAGGCTGTCTCAGTCTTATGTAGCAATTACCATTAAAAGTTTGAGCCACAACAACAAGGTTTAATTAAGATGAATGGCTGGATTACCCATATTTTCTTAGAAAATTGATTAGGTTAAAGTTCTAATAGTTTTTTAAAAAAAAATTCTGTTTATACTGTTCATTGCATAAGAATTAATTATTCATGGTCGAATCTAATTCAACTTGATAGAAAATTAATTACAGTAAAACTCCTAAAGCAATTATGTTTTTCACCTTCTTAACTAAAAAATAATTGAACTTAGCATAGCTTTAGAAAAAGCAAACTTGACTTAGCATATTTAATCACTCAGCTTAGAAACTTTTTGTCTACAAAAAACAGCCCTTCAAAGCCATACATAATTTCATTGTTCGTTTTTCTACTTAGCATAGCGATGTTTAAAGCATATGCTTTGGTAAGGATAAAAAGCAAAGATATAAATTTTATCAGCTGAGAATAGAATAACTAAAGGCATCCTGAATGTATGTAATAATGAAAAATAATAAGAATATAACAGTTTTGACTTATTAAATTAACAAGCTGAATGAAATAATATTTATGCTAGAATGGCAGGTAGTTTCTTATCCCTAGCGAGTGAAAGATTATATGTAAGTAGTAGTGGAATAGGGTTTTGGCACACACTTATGATTAAGGCGGTTAGTTTAGCTCGAAAATTGAGGATCGCTCGAAAATCAAATCGAAATTTGGATCAGATCTAGTTCGAATCGATTACATTAAGCCGAGCTATGAGACAAACATTTGGATCGAACTTTTTTTTGGCATCAGTTGACAAATGAGATTAGATCAAATTTCTCTATTATTAAAAATATTTAAAATTTTATACAATACTTTTAAGTTTTAAGTTTGTAATAATAAAATTATTCCTAAAATTAAGTGTATAAAGTTATAACTTTAATCTTTTAAAATAAATATAATATATTTATAAGTATAAATATTAATTCTTTGAAAATCATATATATTTTTTATTTCATACACTTAATTCAAAATTTTTAAAATTTTTTAATAATTATTTTTATTAAATCAAACTGCTCGATCAAAATGAGCCTACTCCATTCAAATTTGAGCAAAAAAAAGTTGAAAATATTCCACTAGAGCTGGCTCGAAATCAAAATGAGCCAGCATGAAATCGATTAGAAAATGAAATGGCGTCATGGTTAGAGCCGATCTTGGCTGCTGAAAATATTTCGGTGATTTTGAACTTTTAGATCGTACGAAATTCGTTAACAACCCTACTTATGATATATTTGGAATAGTTTTCTCGTTATTTTATTTTTCATAATACCATCATTAGCTATCACTTTATTATTATTTTATGGAAAATCAGATCTATTAAAATATGATAAATATTAAAAATTATTATCTAAATTTTTCAAAAGATATTTATAATATTCATAACTATCTTAAAAAAATCTTTTTTATACAGTAGCATTATAATCATCATTATTAAGACTTACAACCGCTTCAAATAAATTCTTCGTTTCGTTTGAGAAGCGGAAAGACGTGCGGCCTCCAATGACTCGCCATTACTTCAGCTTTCGTTTACGTTTTCTCTCGCATTTTTTTCAATATATAAATTTTTTTTCTTCGTTTTGACGTCTCTTTCCTAGTCCTTTTCAGAAATTTAATTTCATGAACGGCTGAGTTGCTGGATATTAATCATGACACCTTTGGGAAAATGCGTTGAAAGCTTCCTTATGGTGACGAAGTTTGGACTCGCACCGCTGAGGAAAATTTAGAAATTCTAATGATCGATGCCACGGAAAAAATTTATTTGAATTTCTAGACGAGATAGTGTCCTGATTATTTATCTTATCAAAATAAACGGAAAACTTAATTTTATATTAGTTATAATTATTGCGTACTAGAAAACCAGTTGTGATAGAGTGAAAATTTACGTTTTAACTTTGTTGTGAAATCCATCTGGCGATATTTAAAAAAATGAGCAAAGAAAACTTCAGGATTTTTTAAAAAAATCTCGAAAAGAGAAAAAAATTACAATTCGTAAAATCTTCCATATCTTTGAGTACAAAATCTTGATAAGGATTCTATACGTAGAAGAACAACATATGTAGCGTTAGTGCGATTCTTAGTGGTAGAATGAATTAGAACGAAGGGGCGATAAATAATCGTCGATGGCAGCGAGATTGTGACGATGATGGCGGCGGTGGTTGGCACTCAGCGTGGTGGCGATTGTGCTGGAGGATCTTAAGAGCTCTCTCCTCTGCACACAGGATTCATCTATGAGAATGATATTTATAGGTGAGGAGTGTCTCAGATACAAAAATCCCACTCCACTTCCTTCACGACTCGAATGATTCCTTTGATCATTTGATGTATTTTAAATATTTGCTAAAATGAAGTCAAATTATGAGATCTTGAGCTTGTTAGATCCGTCAGGCTCGATTTGACTATCACTATGTTTAAGAGCTATTTATGAATTTAACGATATCCCAAAGTTTTAAATGATATTTTAAGTGTTTGATCTCATTAGTTTCAAGAGGATCAACTTGGTTTTGACATCTTCTCTAGTAAAATTTTGTCATATCGATTTCTTATTTTGGATGATATTATCTCAATCATCCAAAAATATATATATTAAAATAGATTCTTCAATGAAATTTCGGGTCCAACCATTCATTTTGAGAGGCATATTTTATATGAGTACAAGATTATGATTCTTTGCGGGTGCGCGGCGGATGTGTGTGGGTATGCGCAGACGTAAGATTTTGGGGTTATGGACCCATCTGGACACTTACAAGTGCTGCATCCCAGGCTCGCATCTGAGGCCTTGGCGTTGCCTGATAGGCGGCCAGCGGTAGCGCCGCGAACAGCAGCGGGCGTCTGAGCGGCGAATCGAAAGGCGAGGGAGCCTTCAGTGAGGTATAGGTGAGCGCATGGCGAGTCGCAGAGCAGTGGCGTGACATGAAGCTGGTCTTGCCACCGCAGGGCATAAAGCGATGAGGGTATTTTCGTCCATTTTATCCGTTTTCAGCTTTGATTTTGGCTTTTAAGCCATTTTTCTTGGCATTTTGACCTTTTTGCCCCTTATGGTTATAAAACCCAGAGGGAAAACACTTGTCTTCTTCTTGAGAAAGGTCATTCGAAGCATCAAGACCCATACCATCTGGTGAGGCTCAGGTTTTCCCTCAAAGAGGCGCCAACGCTCTGTCGACCGACCGGGTTAGAAAGCGATCAAAGCCCGTGAATTATCATGGCGATGTTCGATTTTCCCTCGAAAGAGGCGTCAACTGCCCTTGTCAGACCGACCGGGTTTGGAGGCGATCAAGAGCCATAGTTCATACGCAGGCTCCTCTAAAGAGGCGCCAATCCGCTCTGACCGACCGGGTTCTGACGATCGCGCCCGATTCATACAACAGCATTTTCCTCGAAAGAGGGCCAACCGCCTTGGGATCGACGGCTCGAGGCGACATCGGCCCATAACCGGTGATGATGACGGGCATGACGCCGAAGCTGATGGTGACCGGAGATTGCCACTCGTGCGGCCATATGATGATTTTGACATATCCGGTTGTTTATCGAGTATGACTCAATGACGTAACTGTATGGAAGAGTTGAATAATATGGTGAGGATTTTGTCCCATCCGAGTTGTTTGTCGTTACCCGGCGACGCGTTAACTCGGAAGAGGCCGAAGTCCACCAAGGACTTTTGACCTATCCTAGGTTTTTTGTCAAAGTGTGACTCAATGACATTAACCTGTATGAAAGAGGTTGAATTGAATCCCGAGGATTTTGACATATCCAGGTTATTTATCAGAGTGTTACCCGAACCTATACGAAGAGGTCGAATTGAATCCGCCGAGAATTTTGACCTATGCGATGTTGTTTGTCAGAGTGTTACTCGATGACGTTAACAAGAGTGAAGAGGATGTCCACCAAGGACCTTTTGACATATCTAGGTATCGCCAAAGTGTTACTTGACTTACCCGATGGAAGAGGTCCATCAAGTCCCCTTGGGATTGATTATGCCCATTGAGATACAATGTGAGTTGTTTATTTCTTAAGTGGGAGGATTAAATGAAGAAGAAATAAGCTTGTAAGAATAAGCTATAAATTTATTACTTTGATAAGTTCGGCGATACAATTATAAGATGATTTTAACACGAAAATGAGTTTCAAGAAGAAATGACAACAACAACAACAAGTCTTTATCCCACTAAGTGGTCGCTACATGAAGAGGAAGCGACAAACGAGATAAAATAAAAGTTGCAATAATTATGCAGTAGGAATTACTGATAATATTTTCGGAGATTCTCAGTATTCCAAGTTCGAGGTAGAGGTTTTTCTTCTGGATCCTTAAGCTTGAATATTTCTAGCTTGACCATAGCTATAACTACATACGGTCCATCCCAAAGAGGTGAGAGTTTATTGTGTTGAGGGCCTTTGCTCAGCTTGAGACTTCAGACCAAGTCCCCCGATATGGGATGAGATTTTACTCTCGTGAAGTGACGAGCTACCCTTTGGTGATAGGAAGTAGTCCCAAGGCCATGTCAAGTTTTGGGAGTAGGTCCGTGCCGAGTTTATCTTCATTACCATCATGATCGAATAATTGAACTCTTGGACTTGGAACCCCGATATCATCGGTATAATAGCTTCGAAACACAAGTTATATGGTGTCTCACCTGGGTGTAGTGGGTAAGCCCAAAGAACATTAGAAAGCTCATCAACCCATTGCCCCGCCTTCTCTCAAGATGTGTTTTAGTCCTTGAGTATATTTAGCTTCCGTCCGTAGTTTGATAATGTGCTACACCAGATGCATTGAATGTGAAGATCTTTGCAAAAGGATGTAAAGATTTTTCCAAGAATTGGGTTCCATTGTGATGATCTTTGCAGAAGACCAATCGACATACTATATTTTTCCAAACAAATTGTTTAGATTTACCTCCATGATTTTAGCGAGTGGTTCGCTTCCACCCATTTAGTGAAGTAGTCGACGGCTAAAATGATAAACTTTCGCTGCTCGAGAAAAGGTCCCATGATATCAATTCCCCATCGAAAAAGCCACGGCTTTGAAGGGATGAGAGCTCAGATGTGACATGTGAGAGAGAGGTTAGAGTGCAACCGACAACTTGCATATTTTTTGTGAACTCCAAGGCATCTTGTTTCATCAGATAATAGAACCCTTGTCTTATAATTTTAAGGGCTCCTTCCCTAGGTGTTCTCCACATATCCCGAAAGTGAACCTCTCTTAATGCATAATCGGCCTCAAGGTGAGAGGCATTTGAGGTACACGTGAGAAAGCTCATTTGTATAGTTCACCTCCGATAATAGTAAAGTTTGAAGCTTGTCTTCAGACGACAGTTGGGTCTTCGTGAAGGGTTCCTTCTTGTAGAAAAGACAGATGGGGTCTATCCTTAATGCTCCTTTATCTCATTAATTTCTTGTATTACCCAGACCCCGGGATGCTGTGGAAAATATATTTCTTCAACAAGGTTTCTCCAAATGGAGATCTCCAAGTGAGATGTAGCAAGCTTAATGAGAGCGCCTCTGAGTATTCTTCTCTCAGATGTGAATGATTTAAATAAGTCCATACTCTAAGGTATTCCCAGGGGAAATAAGTAAGATTCCAACCAGATTTCTGCTCCATCAACATAGAGGGTCCATTGAGGAGACAAAGGCGCAACAGATAGCTCCTCTGGAGTTGGGGCAGTGCATTCCATTATAAAGTCTGTGAGTACTTGAGACTTTATAGCAGGCCGAGGTAGAAAATTTATATCAAATTCTCCCAATTCTACAGACCATTTAATTAACCTCCCATATGCTTCTGGTTTCTATAGGATGACCCTTAATGGTAAATGAGTGTAATCGATAGTATGAGCTTAGAAGTATGGACGCAATTTTTGCGCTGATAAAACTAAAGCCAGAGCCACCTTATCTGCAAGTGGATAACAACTTTCTATATCAGAGAGAATTTTGCTGACATAGTAAATTGGTTGTTGTATCCCATTTTCTTCTCGCACTAAAACTGAGCTTATTATGGGAAGAGACTGTGAGATATAAGTATAGCATCTCTCCTTGGATAGCTTGGATAGTAGGGTGGAGATGCTAAATACTCCTTTAGTTGCTCAAAAGTGACTCGACATTCATCACCAAAAATTATTATTTTTAGCTCCCTTTAATATTTTAAAGAATGGCAAGTATATCCCCGTAATGGGCTAGAAGCGGATAACGCAGCAATTCATCCATTCAAACATTGAACTTCTTAATATTCTTGGAGGAGTCATATCTTTGAGAGCTTTGATTTTCTGGGTTGGCCTCTATCCCATGGGTTACCATAAATCCAAGAAATTTTCCACGTAACCCCAAAAGCATTTGGTCGGGGTTGAGTCGCATGTTATAACGTGAAGAAGGTTAAAGCATATTTCTAAGTCGAAATATGTTGTGATTCTTCCAAGCTTTTCACTAACATGTCATCCACATATACCTCCATCAGGCGCCTAATAGTCTTTAAAACCTTATTCATAAGTCGCTGATTAGATAAGATTTTTAACCCAAATGGCATAACTTGGTAACAGATAAACCTTTATATGTTTAAAATATTGTAGCTTCTTCATCCGTTGGGTCCATTTTATTTGGTTGTAACGTAAAGCATCCAAAAATGAGCATTTGATGTCCGATGTAGCATCAACCAATTGATCAATTCGAGGAAGAGAAAACTATCTTTCTGCAAGCCTTGTTAAGGTCGTGTAATCAATACACATTCTCCATGTTCCATTTATTTTCTTAACCATGACATTTGCTAGCCATGTAGGGTAATGTATCTCATGAATCCGCTTCTAGAAGCTTGTTAACTTCTTGCTCAATAGCCGATCAGTGAAAAACTTCACTTTCTGGATGATCAAATGGATCGATCTTGAGGGAGTGCATGATCACATTGGGGTCGACCCCGCATATCCGGACTGCAAGATGTCTGATTTTTGAAGTCTATGTTTTTTCCCTTTGTTCGCCCTGAGAGCAGATCCAACCGCTCGTAGGTTCGATAATGCAAAGAGAGAAAGTCTTCGACGGAAGCTTTTGGTACTCTTCATCTCAAAATTAAAATCTTCGATGTGAAGGTCAGAAGGGCGATTGAGCTTGTTGAGGTAGCATGATCTTATCTGATTTTCATGCACCACCCCAACTCCAACGGGGTTGGAAATTTCATCTTGAGATGTGACCGCACAAAAATTGATTGAGGGCCTTCCAAAGATAGATTATATGTCAATCGACTTGACCACCATGAATTGGATTAGATGAGTCACTTATCGAGGAAATTCACCAAGGACAACAGGAAGGGTGATTGTCTCCTCTACTCAGCATTATCAAACCCATATAATGGTCCCGCATGGTTGGAGCTTTTCCCAACAGCCCATGCTAAGAAATGTGAGTAAAATAAGACATCAACGAACTTCCATTGTCAATCAAAACTCTTAACATTATAGCATGGGTCACCAATCCGAATGACAAGTGGATCTTGATGAGGAACATGGACTCCTTCTAAGTCCGAGTCATTAAAAGTGATGGAATGATCAATACAAGACTTCTTTAACTCTGGCTCTTCAGAGGTGGTAATGAGAACTTGATTAGATAGTATTGGTCCTCCTGTGATTATTTCAATTTCCCCAACTATTTGATGATTATTTTATTATTTCTGTGATGATTGTCCTGGTTGCCCCCCAGTTGGAGGTATGTTTGTTTGATTCACTTGATTCTTCACAAATTGAAGTAGATATCCTTGTTGAATGAGCCTCTCGATTTCTTCTTTGAGTTGTTTGCATGCCTCGAAGTATGTCCCAACTCGATGGAAGTGACAATATTGCTCCCGATTTGAATTTGGTTTCGTGGATGGCCACTTGATATTTTCTTCATCTCGAATAGCCATCAGGAGGTTGACAAGAGAGGTGTATTCCTTTTTCGGTCATGGTTCACATCATTGATATGGGGGCCGTGGAGGGAGATCACGTCTGCCTTGTTGCTTCTTTTGATGGGACAATCGATCTGCATTCCCCGGGGCGCTCTTACATTTTCCTGTAGATTATTCAAATTGTTTGTGATGGGCATTAATTGCCTCATCGACAAATATTTGTGCTTCCACACGATGAACTAAGTTGACATATGAGCGTACCGTGTCTCGGATTAGTGACGAGTAAAAATGCCCTAGACGGAGCCCTCTAAGGAAAACTCCTCTCAATAGTGTGGTCTACCTGTATTTGGTGAGCTTCTAAGGAGAACCTCTGGAAGTATTCCTTAAGTGATTCACCTCATTTTGATGAATGCCGGAGAGATGAGAGGAATCTTTAATGATCCTCCGCTTTGCAATGAACTATCTACAAAAATCTTGAAGTTCAAAGGTATGGATGGATTCTCGAAGGGAGTAGAACCAAGTGCGAGCTGAGGGTAACTGAAAGACGACAGCAAGCGGTGTGAGCCCATTGGATATGCATGATGGTCCCATAATGGTCGATATGTTCATGTGGGTCACGCCCCATCATAGAATCAATGCTCTGCTTGAAACTCGGAATAGGATGTTGAAGAATAGCTTCGCTAAAGGTGAGGATTCTCATACGCGGTGAGGGGAAGATGATTTCCTTGAAGGTGAAATTCATCTTGCATTAAGCCATAATGCACGTATAACATGATGAGGGGTCAACGATGAGAATGTGTCAAGCTACGAGCAATAATTGGTGGATTAGTTGAGCCGCATGATGGATGAGTAGAACTAGCGTCAAGAGATCAAGATCACGGCCTATGGGGAACTTCGATCAAGGAGATTAGCATTTTGACCTCCCATGCCTAACGATCGATCTTGGGGGAGATGTGTTTTTCACGGTAGTGGCTGTTATGTTCCTCGTAAAGGTTGGATCATCTCATTTTGAGACTCTTCCATTCGGCGGGCATGATCTTCTAAAGAGATTCTCATCGCACCTTCAATGATAGGGTCACGCCTATCAGGGGGGAGTGAGGCAGAAACTTGGTGTCCTTGGTTCAAGGATTGGTTTCAAGAGTGAGTGAGCGGAGATACGAGTGTTGATTTATTGGCCATAACGAGAGTGTTCCGTGAATTGTGATTGAAGAGTTCTTTTCTCACGACGGCCAAATCAAGGCGTACAAGAAAACCAGAGTGAAAGTTTACATTTAGCTTTATTATGAAATCCAAAGACACATGTATTTAAAGAGTGAACAAGAAAAGTCCAGATTTTATGTGAAAACCTCAAAAGAGGGAAAAATCACGGCCCGCCCCAAGAAAATCTTCCACTATGTATCGTTTGAGAAAAATCTTCCGATAAGGGATTACATGAGATATGAGAAGGAACAACAACTATGTAAATATGCTCAGTGAATAAAGCAAATGGCAGAGACAAGGAATGGTGACATCGAATGACGATGAAGGTCGCCATAATAGACCGCGATTGACGACGGAGATCGGCCACGGCGGCTGGTGGTGACAATCGCCGGCGGTAAGTGGTGATTGTGCTTGGAGGATCTTCAAGCTTTAGAGCTCTCCTTTCTCTTGCGGTCCTTTCATATGAGGAATGACTATTTATAGATTGGAGGTGGCGCCTATATAAATACATGCAAAACAACCACTACTCCATTGGATGGATCAATGATTCTTTTGATCATTTGATATTTTAAGTATTTGAATGCTCAAATGAAGTCGAATTATGAAATCTTGGCTTGTTAGATCGTCAAGACGCGATTTGACTATAAACACTCATGTTTAAGAGCTATTTATGATTTAACGATATCCCAAAGTTTTAAATGATATTTTAAGTGCTTCTTCTAATTTTCAACAGAGGATCAACTTGCTTTTGAAATCAAGATTCGTGCTTCGACTAGTAGAAATTTCAGTGTCATATCAATAGTTATCATGATTAATTAAATATATTCTTTATTTTGTTATTTAAAGAAATAATTAAAAATTTATTCTAGATAAAATACTCTTGTTATATAAAATAATGAGTAACCCTTAAGCTACGAACAATTGAAATATTTAATTTGATCTATAACAAATAATATAAATTTAATTTTAAAATAACATATTTTCAATTATTTTATCTATACATTTAATTATGTAAATGATGTGCATTCAATTCTATTATAGTTTTGATATTGTATTTACTTTTTAATCTATGTCTAGATATCTCAAAAATATAAAAAAAAAGCTAGGATCAACCCAACATGTCCAAAAGATAGAAAAGGTTAAAAGAGAGTAGAAATCCTAGCAGGAAAATACATTCCCCAATAAAATTTCCAAAAGCTCGTTGTTTTAACACTCTGCTCGTTATGTAGTTGTTTTATAACTAAACAAGCCAAACATAACATACATTTCAATCGATATATAAAAATAATATGAACAATCATTTGTTCGATGTTTCGATTTAGCTCAAATAAAAATTATATTATATATTATTATTATTATTATTATTATTATTATTTATTGCTATTATTATTATTATTATTATTATTATTTTATTACTATTATTTTATTTATTACTATTATTATTATTATTATTATTATTATTATTATTACATATACATAATACATTTACATAACACAAATGCAAGCATAAATTTTAGTGGTTAAATTTTTTTGTTATGCAAAGATTGAGTTTGAATCCTTCCTCATATATCTCCAAAAGCTTGTTTATTCAAATGCTTTCAACTATATAAACGACCTAACAAACATTTCAAGCTCGATATATAAACGAGCCGAACACGAACAAGAGTTCTCTTCGCTCAAGCTCGGCTTGTTTACACCCCTATTTCCCAACCAAATTTAAAATCTCTTATCAAGAATCTTACAAAGAAAGGATAAATCCCTTTGATCATGTAGCCTACTTTGATTCAATCAATATTTTTGCTAGATATTAATGATTCCTTAAAGTTCAATGTATTCTTCGCCTTTTAAGAAATCACCACATCTATAATTCTCATGCCTCTTATAGGGCTTCACTAGAGACAAATACATTTTTTAGAAAGTTCAAAAGAATTTTCCTCACCCAATTTACTAGCACCCAAAGGCTGCTAAAGAACTTGCAAGCTATGTTGAAGATAAGACATGAGCTTGAGGAATCACTAAATAAATTTGTTAAGAGATTTTAAAAGTGAAAGATCTAGATCCTATAATCACCTAGGCAACTTGTCCAAAAGTTCGTAGGAAAGATATTGTAGGTAAGCTCACAACATATAATAACTAAGAATGTTTACATAGTTACTCAAACTCATTAACAACCATATTAATATTATGGCATATAATTGTGATCGCACCTTAATCCTCAAGACATATCTAGATGGCACTTTTTTTAACAAGTATTTAATAATAATAGAAGCCACTTAAGGATCCAAATACTAAAGAGGAGGATGCATTTCTAGCAAAAATACTTATTTCCCACCACAAGTTGCATCTTCCAAAAGAACTAGTGTGAATTAAAGATTTATTAGATGTTATAGGTGGGGAGAGGTCACCTCCTTCTTGCAATTTTAAGTGAGATAAGTCAACTCCCTCTATTGGCTATTCAAATGCCACCAAACTAATGGTATCAATGACTAAGCTAAATGATTATTCTATTATTAGTAATAAATTTTAAAGAATTGAATTATTTTCTATAATTTTACATCTCTAGTAAATTCTAAAAATCTATTTAAGCATGAATGCACTTTATAGATGTTCATGATTGTGATTCGCTGCTTTATTCTTCATGGGACCCTAATGATACAAGAGACTAAACCTAACCATCTAATCCAAGATTATACAATTAAGAATCATCCCACATTTTTAGCTTAAATGGATGTATGGTTTTCTATCAAATGACACAACATTCATTCATTGTAGTAAATAAAAATGAATGGTTGTGATTTCCTTATCATCCCCTAGCTCTACACAAGAATTATCCATAAAAATCTATCAATGATTCCTTAGTTTTCTTTCATCAAAAATGATCTAAATATCATAAAAAAGCTATTCATGGTGGGTTAGCTTAGGATTTTAATTATTTTTATAATAGGATCGAATTGAATAAAGAAGGGATTTAGAGTTACTTAAGTTTGACGATCTTTAAACATAATGGGGTGCCTTAATAGGCTTTCCTGAATATTCCAAATGTTTCACATTTTGTCTTTAAAAATTAAAGATACTTGTACTAAAAATCCCCACATAGTTGAAGCTAGGCTCACCTACACTAGTGATTGAGTGGGCTTGAGTGAGTAATTATGCTAGAGAAGGGCAGAGATAGTTGATGGAGTTCAAAGAAAGATTTTGAATTCAAAAGGTAGAACCAAACTCTGTTGAGAAGGAGATATTTATCGACCAAGCTCAGTGGATTTTTCAATAATGCCAATAGTATTATGTAAATTATGATTTTAGATAATGAAGAATGGTCCAATAGTGGATTACCATGTAGTGCTCATTCTAACACTTAAAGCAAGCTCAAGTTAGTTATAATTGAACCTATAAATGGACATGTTGGCAATCCTTAGTTTTCAATCCCATGGCTACTAAACAACTATTTGGAAGGCTAGGATCAATCTAAGGAAGCTGAAGAAAGCCTATTAGGGCTTCTATTGAATTGGACCAAGCCTAAGCTTCTAATTTAAATGATTTTGGTTACTTGGGATAAGTTGGTTCAATATCAGGCAAGCATAAATGGACTAGATCTAGTTTGGGAACTATATAAGCACCTTACCAAAGGGCTTGGCTCATTTAACTTTAGATTCCATTTGAATAACTTAACTCAAAATGACCATAATGGGTAATTATTAGGTCAAGGCTTTAATTGATTTGGATTATTAGTTTAAGTCCATAGAAAGTGCTTAGCCAAGTTTGATTTAGTTTCAATTAGAATTGGTTAATTTTTTAAAATACCTTTAAAGTGGTTTTACTTAAGATTTCAAGTTTTAAATTCCCTTCAAGTATGGTTCTTAATGCCTCATAAACTTATTAAATTCATTAGTAATCAAATTCTTAAAAAAATAATAATTTTATCATGTGGGCCCTATTAGATCATCCAAAGTTTACTTGATCAAACTGTATTGACTAAGGAGTCACAAAATGATCCTAGTTTACTTAAAAGTTAAATTAAGATATAATTTTGATTTTGGGTTCATTTGATCATTAATGGATCTCATTAGGACACATGATCACTAAGATTTGATCATGGCCCACCATTGGTATTAGAGTCTTATTTGATCCAAGAGAAAGTTAATGAGCAATTAATTTTAAGATTTTAAAATTCTAATTTTGTAAGATATTTTGATAACTTTAGGTGGTTGATTATCATATAGATTTGACTTCCTTTTGGGCCATAAATGGGCTCAAAAAAGGTTAAAGTCTACTAAGATACTTTTTAAGGCTTAAGAGGTGCTAAGTTTAATTCAAGGATTCTTTAGTAGGATTTTAGATTTGAGTTTAGCTTGGGTTCATTATCTTTGAAGGTGACTTAATAAGTTTCTTATGTAACTTAAGGCTACAAGAAGTCTTCCTTAGGTCAAGTTATATGTTATATAGGTGGAAGGGAAACTATGGGTAGCTAAACTAGATCCTTAAGATCCACCTAACTATGCCACTAAGGAAGTCTTAGTGCTAAAGGAGAGAATCCTATAAACTAAGATCAACCCCATGAAAAAATATAATTTATTCCAAAAACTAAAAGCAATAAATGAATGCTTAATATGTATGACAAACTAATATAGTATACCATACTTATTGATGCCAATCAAATCAACTAAGTCAAAAAGATAAGAAATTTGATTTCAATTGATTTAATTTTTGAAATAAATGTGAAATTGATTTTTTATTTGATTTAATTTGGTTTGAAAGGTTTAAATTCAGTTAGATTTGTGAATTTTATATTTGACAAAAGCTTAGAAGTTCAACTTAAGTTCATACTTTCTAGAAAAAAATAGACTAAAATCACCTAACATTAAGTTAACCTAAATTTAGGAAGGACCAAGGTAGGAAAGATATCAAGGACTTAATCTTATTTAGACTTACGATTCTTTAAAAGGATGTCATATGGCATTAAGTGAATATATTAGAAATAGGGTCTAGGGTTCTTATTCTCACACTTAGATAATGTGATAAGTCATAAAATCATATTTATTTAGCATGGAGATAGGGTCTATCTAAGTCCACTTTTGCTAAAAATTTCTTATGATGAATTATATACAATATAATTGGTTATGTGTTTAATTAAGATGCTTATGTGCGGTGTATATTTATCTGGCTACTTTTCTATAATTAGAGATATTTTCTTACAAGTTTCAAACATATGGCTATTCTTAATGTTATGATGGCCCACTCAGTATTATTTCTCATATTACTATAATTTTTAGTTTAAAAATATTTTATAAGTTTCTTAAGGTGTAAGCAAAGGTTCCAAGTTGAGTATAAGAATAAGTTTTAGGAGTACCCTAGAACTAAACAAATTAGAAGCACTTAATAGGTGTCAAATTTGTAGCTCTTTCTTTTCTAAGATATTTTAAATTTTACATGATATTTTTGGTTTATTATAAAACGTTTATTTCACTAATCAAAATACTTCTTTTTTATGTAATAACACTTTTATTTTGATAAATTTTAAGCATATGAAGTGAAGAAGAAGCAAATTCAAGGTAGTTTTAGCAAAAGATGTGCATTTGGGAAGTTCCAAGCTATGCTAAAGCTTAGGCCCTAGTCCCAACACCTAGACACTCAAAACTTGTTGAAACTAAGACAAAACTTAGAGAGCATGATGCTTAAGTGCCAACCTAGTGATTAGTATAAATTGTCTTCTATTTTCATCAATTTTTTACCTTTTGGAGAAATTTAATTTAGCTCTATTTAAATAAATTATTTGGTTTTGAGACTCAAGCAAATATTCTATGGGTGTTTCTTAGTTTCTTGGACGATCCATGAGGCTGTTAAGGAGATCTCAATGGCAAGAGATAAAGTGACAAAGAAGGCATTCTCAACCTGATTCACCTAAGCTTATTTCTTTCTCCTTCTTTTTTTATTTATTTTAATTATATTTATATACCAATATTTCATGTTTTTTTTTTTTTCTACATGAACTAAGCATCCCCCAATGGGTTAGGTGTAGTCATGTTATTTTTATGTTTGTTTTGATTTTAATAATAGTTTGGAGTGTTATTCTTCTTAATTACTAAATATTTTTTTTGAAATTAATTATATTGAATTGACTAGACATTTTTTTTCATAGATTAAGATTTCTATTTGAAACTAAGAAGTGAAAAACAAACTTGTCATGGGTAAAATACTATGATGATGGGTCATAAGTTAGAGATAATTATGATAAAGCCATATAATTATTTTAACATCCAAAGGTTATAACTATTTCTTCTTACATTAAATTCATCATTAAGAAATAAAGAGGTTGTACAAGAAGATTGAGGACCTAGGCTCTTGAGATAAAGGTAATGCCACTTTTGATTGGACTTTGATAAAATTAACTCTTGATATTCTTGAAATCTTATATGCAAAATAATATTGGTGAAACCTAATATCTAGGTTTAATCATATTGAGACCACCTCATGAAGTCATTCTCTTGTTTGTTAGTTAGTTTTCTTAATAGGTTATGACTTTTGCCTTGCCTCATCACATCATTTTTATCATCCAAATAATAGATAATCAACTTAATTGTAGTACTTGGCTTGTAATATTTGTAGGAATGATACTCTACTCATACTTTATAATTTGATGCGATTATATACACTTTCACGTACAGTTTAATTTGCACCACATCAACATTCATGATGATCTTGGTGGAAAGAACCAAATGTAGAAAAAATCTTATAAATTTATCTTATTTTTATTACTTTTTGTATAAATTTAGGACTTTTACATATAAGGAAAGCCTAGTTGCCTTTATTTTTTATTTTTGGGTAGTATTTAACATACTAAATTAGTTGCTCTCACTAGCTAAGTTTGATTATAAATTATTTTTGAATATCTATTTGATGATATAAAAAGTATAGTTAACCAGAGATCAAAGCCCAAAAAAGAAGACTAGGTCCACATGCATATAAAATTATTTTGTACTTAAAGATATATTATGCATTACAAATCATTCTCTTCTACTCTATTATAATCATGATTTTAATTATTATGCAAAAATATCTTATCATATAAGTAGTAGCAATACTAATCTGGACAAAATTATAAGTCCAGTTGATTAGCTCTGATTAACTATAATTAGATCATCTTATTTTTCTTTTTCATCTGTAATTCTTATACTATTAAGGATAATAAGTCTTGCATCATTTCAATATATTATATAAAAATGTTTTGTGAAAGAATTTTTTTAAATTTAAAATTTTAAGATTATGAGATCAATTTTTAATGACATAATCCATAATTATCGATATAGTGTCTCATAGTTGGGTTCAATTGACTACCTTCATGGTTGAGTGTTTCAAGCTTGACAACCTATGATAATAAATACATAAAATTTTCACTGAATTATTATTTTTATCTTTTTCATTAATTTCTTATTGATACACTTCTACGTTTTAACCTATTATACAAGTTTTTATGTAATTGAATATTATCTCATAAGTTTTTATATGGAGGGATACTTGCCTCACTTTATTGTAGTGATTCATCATTTACATTTATGACTGACTATTGTTGAAGCATAGATTATCCTAAAAGGATAATAGCATATGAAGCTTAGTCATCCTTATTATTAACCTAGGCAAAATAGAATACAAATATGTCAAAAAAATTGAGAATGTATTCTAGAGGAATCATGAGTATAATTAATAATAAGAAGTTTAGTTCCTTTGGGATATTGATCAACTTAGATTTTCAACTTAACTTTACCTTGATGAGATGACTATTTTGTGAGCATTTTATATTTATTGGTTTTATATCATTGATCTTTTTTTTTCTTTCCCTCCTTTAGAATCCTTTATATGAAAATAATTGCATCACATTTCAATCCTTTTTCTTCTTTATTAAAAATGATTAGAGAGTCTATTGAGAATCTCCCTCTCTCTCCATCTCTCTCTCTCTCTCTCTCTCTCTCTCTCTCTCTCTCTCTCTCTCTCTCCTTGAGATATAGTTGCATTTTGGTTTGTACTCCTAAAATATAGCATTTTATCTTTAAAACTTGATTTTTTTTGAATCAAACTATCACATTGTGATTGAGTTAGCTATTATCAAATGTAGTTGTTACTTTACTGCTTCCAATCCTTCCAAGAGATATTTCAGTTCTCACATAATCACCTATGAGTAAATTAAGGTCTCATTTTGACACCTTATGCATTTAATTTATATTCTTTATTCTTTTAAATTATGTATTATATATTCTTTTTATAGCTCTTAATTATTAATGTTTTAGTATATAATAATGTCATAATTGAATCTACTTCTAGGGTGAAGATTACTTAATATCAGATACTTTACATGTTGAGTAAGGCACCCATAATTTTATTGACTCCTACCACTACACTAAGGTTACCCTAAGTGACCATATTCCCATTAAGGCTACTCTATACCCTCCCTACAGATAGGATGTGAGAGCATATGGTGGTGCTCATAACTAATTTTAATTTTAGTTTTTAAGGTTTTAGCAAGTGTTAGCATACTCTATCATATAAAGAGACCAACACTTGATACCTTTTAGAGTACTAGCCTTTATCTATATTTGGTTTTTCAATATTTCTTATTTATGTTTGCATTTTTTTAGTCATATTATACATAAACTTCCAAGTGCCAATAGTGTCAAAAAAAATTAGCTGCACCACCATCACTAGTTATTTCTCTAATCCTTAAGTTTCTAGTTTTTTTTTTTCAAGTCAATTTGGTATCTTGAAAGATTTGATGGCTAAAAGGGCCAATCGAGTTTGCAATATATACTCTTTCATTGATTAGAGATGCTTCTTATCCCATGTGTTCAATTTCCCGCATTACTAATAAAATATATCATTTTCAAACACAAAATATTCATAGTGACTTTAAATGATGTTTATCAAAGGTCTAATAATTGGACAATAGTTGATATCACATATTGCTTCCACTAGCAAAAAAGTCTTATAATATTTTTGCTTATTATTCTTTACTTTATGAAGATCATGATGCATTATTTGAATATACTCATTGGTCCTCTAAAAGGTTACTTTCCTATTGTTTTGTACATATACTTATGGTGGTTCTTTATTATAATGATGTACTTTATACCATAAACCCCAAAACTTTTGTTTATCCTTTTTCTTACTCAACCCTATAAATAAGAGGAATGTTATACCTTGATTTCTGAAAAGATCTATATATCTTATTTCAATTGATGAATTAGCTGACCCAAAGAAGAAAGTCATTACTCATCTGATTCTTATTTTAGCTATTGTCAAAGGTAAGGAATTAGTCAATCCAACTTTTATTGAGCCTTCTCTAAATTTGGGTATGATCCTAATGATCCTTTAATGAGTGGAAAACCAAACATATTGGGATGATCTTAATGATGATCATATGGATGATATTAATTTTGACAACTTAGAGAAACTTTATATAATACATGTTATGATGGCTAAGAAATAAAATGTTTCCATTAAAGTGAATCATCTCAAAATCCATCTTTTAATCTTTTATAAGAAGCCTTGACTGAGGGGTAATATGAAGAACAATATGGTTCCAATGATGTGATGACTAAGATGTTTTGGCTCTCAAATATTTGGATAAATAAAAAGATTCTATTATTCTAAAATTTTAAGAGTAAATTTGGCAAATGGCCAATTTGACAACCCAAATAATTGCCCAATCTATTATTTAGCCAACTTTACCTAAAGCTACTCTTAAAATGTTATAAGGTGATGTTAGACTTATATCTTAGCTTATTTTTATTCAATTAATATTATTTTAGACAATTCATCCATAGTTGCCTCATATTGTATAGCATATACCATTGTATGTGGGACACATCTTTCTTGCATAATCCCTACATCAATTATAGCTCCTTGTATATCTCATATAATAACTCCCACTACCTCTATTTTAAGCATATATTCAATTGATAGCTAAGATGCAAGCCGAAAGTTGTTATAGTAACATGTTGAAATAATCTATATTATAAAGAAGGGGCCACCACCCTTATTTGAAAGAGCATAAATTTATCTCATACCTTAAGGCCTTTTTATCTCCATCATTTGTATAATTTGATGATGTTGGCAATCCTTGTCAGCACTTAGACCAATATGAAGCATTATATTATAATATTAGCAATAATGATGCTTTTTTTTCTCTATTTATTTGTGATAACTTTATTAGGTTTTTCATTTGAGTGGTATGTAAACCTACATAATGATTATTTTAAGACATGTGATGAAAAAAAAGAATTATTTTGTAAAGAGATTCACCGGTGCTTATAAACAAGTCAACATGAATGATCTTATGTTTATCCAATAGAAGCAATTTGAGAGTCTTATTGATTTCATTATGAGATAACAAAATTTGTTATGAAGTGCGAGCCACCACTAAAGAAAAACCACACTGATTTATTAATGGGTCATGTTACATGCCACATTTTCATATTATTGAAATGTTCTTCTATTTATACTTTAAAAAGTTGTTAGCCAAACTAGCTAATCTTTAAAGTGAGGTGTACAAATTGATATTGAAAGATGAAAACACTCATGAAAAACATAAAAAGAAAGTTTCTCAACCATCAACAAGTATGAAAGGTGTTGAAACTACTATATTTTTTATCCAACGAAAGCAAAGAAAAAAGTTATGGACATATGACTAAGCTAATTAAGCCTATTCTTCTACATTTTTACATGAAAAGCTTCAACTTATATTCTAAGAAAGGCTTGATAATGTTTATTCTTTCAAGAAAGTGATGTAGGACTAGATTGACTTTTATGATATAAAGTTGATTACATTGATAATTCTTAAATCCTCATAAAAAAAGTAATTGTAAATGCACACTACTATTGAGCACATTCATAATATTATGAATTTAATGAAATTAAAAAGATTCTAACTAATGTTATATTAACCATATTAAAGATCTGAATATTTTTAAGTCTAAACAAATAATTAAAATTCCATGAACAATCTAATTTGTGGCAGATTTAAAATAGCCAATGGTGAAGCATAGATAAGTTAAAATTAGCCTCTAGAAATATTCTATCATTATGAAGATAACCTTTTTTTTTCTTTAGAAATCCTTCTGTAAGGGTTGTGACCTTACACACTCAAGTAGTTTGTCACTTAAGAAGAAGCACACAAAAAGGGAGTAAAAGAAACTTAAGAAAGATAATTTTATTATAAAGCCAAGTACAAAGCATTACAAAGGTTATTATATTTATAAGATTGAGAGGGAGAGTTCAAAATACTCAAATCTAATTCTAAACCTATTACCATCATAACCACACCTATCACCTGTAGTGTTTTCATGTGGAGACCATGCAGATCTTAGGGGGTACTTATTGAAGTGACCAATTATAATATTAAGGTGCATGATGTACCACCTCAAAGATGAAAACATCACTTTACAATGGACCTAATCACATAATAAGAACTCTTAAGGCAAATGACTCTTCTTATATACCCGAGATCTTCCTCAACTTTATATGCAAAAATAAAGCAGGGTTTATTTTATGCTTGGTTCTTTAATTTCCTATGAAAGCAAGCTCCCATAGTTAATTACATCCCATAAAATAGGATTTTCTAAGAAAACTCTCGATTAAAGTTCTCAATAAATATCTCTAAAGATTTTATGATTAGACTATCAAAGGATTGGGTATTCATGGTAATCAAGTGGGGAAGTTCAAGTGGAAAGACTTATTTAAGGATTCCAAAAGAAGATAAGTAGGGAGCACTCATGATACTAGGAATCCTAGCAAGTGCTCTAATTTATCCTATGGTGAGGCTTTATATATTTAAAAGATAGAGTTTCTTTTTCTTTGAGTTGAAATTTTATTAGAATGCTAGGGCTTATATTCCATCAACACAAGACCGTGGAAATGCCTAAAGGGTGATGACTTATACTCATAGCCTAAAAAAATAAGTTGCCTCTGAACCTAAATCTAAGATATTTTAGCACAAACCAAAAGCATGACCTAAGTTTAATAAAAAAATGAAGTATAATGGTTTACTTTCACAAGAGAGGATAAACACATCCCGACTCTTCTGGACTTATAACCGTCTTGAGTGGCTACTAGCTAACACCTCCTATGCTTCAAAATCATGTAAGCTAGTCTTATGTAAATGTAAGATAGCTATCTGTTAGTTAATTAAGAAAGAAATTAGTGTCCTAAACTCACTCCCTAAGAGACTAGATCATGACTGGCATGAAAACATGACTTAGACTAGTGCATAAATTTACAATATTTTCACATTATTTTGACACATTCATTTGGACTAAGGCTTTGGATAATTATTCCTAAATGCATGATGAAATATGATTATGGGATAAATCAGTGGGAGGAGGTGTTCTCCATTGCAAGGGATGCCCTCAAAGGTCAGGCATTCCCCTATCATGCAAGAATAGAGACCATCTTTATTCAAGAGTCAAATAAGATGATATGCATGATTGTCATAACATACATCATTCAACTAAGGATTGCTAAATATTTTATCTATCTTGATTATTAACCTAGGCATTAAAGTGAGGTTATGAGTTATTAGTGGGAGTAGAAAATTTAATTTTATCCTAAAGAGTCTACCACATCTAGGCCACACATTCAATCATCAAACTTTAAGAAACCTATGAAAAACATGCCATTTTTAATGCACTAACTAAACACAACAAACAAACATTCATAGACTTCATAAAAGAATAAAAGGCCGATGAAGCTGGGTACCATCGTACAGCCCATAAAAGAAAGAAATTGGGTAGCTGAGCTCTACCCTTATACAACCTGGATTACATAAGAATAATATAATTACAATTAGATAGATACTATGGGGGTCTTCATTCTTTGCTTCTTTCCTTCACTTCCCCTTCCTTTGGCTTGATTTACTCAAGGCTTCATAGGGCTTCCTAGGTCTTTGCCTTGTAACCACTACTCATCCTAAATCTCATAACACAACTAATTCTTATTGCAAAGATTACATGTTTATAGAAAATAAAATCTAACTACGCCGCAAAATAGATATTAGCCAAACAAGCATTCAAATAAACAATTATATTTGATATATTTGGACTTAACACCCTGCACATGGGTAACCAAGACCACCTATCCTAATTGGATTATGCTTAAGGGCATAATCAACTAGCAAGCAAGAGCATTTATATTTATTATTCATTAATTCAGTGGCCCCTTTAGCATAATCCCTAGTGTAAAACATTATTAGGCTATGAATAGCTAACATCTAGTCTACACATAAAAAATCTTAACATCCAGTCTAAAATGTTACATCATAACTTAGAGCTAGAAGTGGTGACTTAGCATTCTAGTATGTGTACTAAGGTTTGGTACAATATGTCTTAGCTAGGCTTTAGGTTTATGATTATATAAGTTTGGAATGTTCAAGTTACACATGAGGGGAGGTTTTATTTCAAGTTATTAAAGAGATTAATGGTTTTTAATTTATATATTTTTATTTCATTTAATATTTACTTAACATCTAGTTATTATAAAGAGAGGAAAGCCTCTTCATCCCTACCCTAAGTTATTTTCTAAAAGCATGTTGTTATGATTTTTGGTTTCCTTTAGTGAATGATTTATTAAATATTTTATTAATCCTAGGTTTGGGTTAATCTTAAAGAATCCTATTCAAACATGAAAGTCATCTAAAGATTAATGAGATTGAATTACCATCACATGGATAATATTACATCATTCCTTTTCATCATCAATAACATGCATATTTCTTTATTTCTTACTTGTACATACAATATATTCATGTTTTTGTAGACTTGATGATTTTCTTTTAATTCATATGCATGTATTACAAATTAAAGCCTAGAAAAGAAAGATTTCAATCCTTAGTTAAGCATACATATGCATGTATTACAAATTAAGCAAGTATGTGACATTGTTAAACCAAGAAAGTGAGGTAATCTAAGACTTCACTACTTAAAGCTTAGTATTCTCAAGATTTCCAAACTATATACTTGCTAAATTCAATACACATGAACATATGCATTAATATAAGAATGAAAATCATGCGAAGGTTGTATATTAGCAAATTATTTAGTCATGTAAAATAAATCTCTATCAAAATCTATCACATGTACACATATGAGTAAAATTAAGTAAGTACGTTGTTGTAAAACAAACAAAGTGAGGTAATCTAAGATCTCCTTGGGGCTACCTTAAGCCTCATATTCCTAGATTATCCAGACTATATACTTTCTAACATATAAACATACACATGAATCATGAAAGTAGAATAATCCTTTAACATGTCTAAACTATAAGTGAATGTAAATCACATATAATATTCAAAGCCAACATCACTCTAAATTTTCATCGTTAGCTTATAATTTTGAAAGTAATTTGAAATTTATTAGTTATAATAGCCACACCATATAGTAAGATTAATTCAACACATGCAATTTAGATATGATTATTTTTTTTATTCTTTCTAAAATACTTGAATGTATGAAATAAATGACATATAAATTTATAATGATTGAAAAAAGGAATAATTAAACATTGCAACTTGATACATTCAATCACATTAATTCTAAGGAAAATCAAGTCAAATAAAACTCTATAAGATTAACAAAGTTTTATAGAATCTTGATTTTGATGTTTGAATTATTAAAACCTAATGATGAGAAAGACATTTGATGTTTTGCCCCATCCATGTTGGAGACTTAATGTATTTAAGGAAAAGTGGTTAAGTGAATTTTATGAATTGATTAAGTTTGAATAATTAATTAATAAACATAATTACCCTTTCCCAAGCTTCTTTAATTTAATTAACTACTTAATCATGAGCCTCAATGATATATTTATGAAAAATTAAAATTTGCAATGCTCCTAAAAGGACCTAATGCAATTAGGCTTATACTTAAGAGTTAATTAGATTTAAGAAGAATATAAATTAAGAAATCTTATGGTTTTCCCACACCTATGGGTTAACCATAAATTCCTTAATGAACTTGATGTTGTTAAACACATAAAGTGAACCCATGAGTCAAATTTGAATTATCTGAACCAATCATCATTTTTATTTGATTTGATTTTACCATTAATTTACTTAATTAACCTTTAATTAACACATGCATTAATTAACCCTCCTATGGAAATGTACTTAGGAAAGTAATTGGAAATAGAGTCCTTAATTAGTTTTCCTTATCATTCACACTATTAATTGTGGTTAATCATCATTAGCCAT
The DNA here is from genome assembly GCA_021442155.1 of Cymbidium sinense. Taxonomy (NCBI): domain Eukaryota; kingdom Viridiplantae; phylum Streptophyta; class Magnoliopsida; order Asparagales; family Orchidaceae; genus Cymbidium; species Cymbidium sinense. The sequence goes on along the minus strand of CM038218.1, from coordinate 112,809,698 downwards.
TTAATTTTTTTTACTATTTAGCAATCTTAATAAACATAAAATTGATTAAGGAGGGTAATTTGGATTGAAATCACAAATTCTTCAAATTACATGGCCAATAAATTTCAAGAAAATTATGGGAGATAGAGGACCTCCCATAGAATCAACCTATCAAATTTGAGATCAATTGGACAAGTAATTAAGCCTTAATTAGGATAATTATCTTGAACTTCAAACCCTAATTAAGTAGTATTCATTACCCAAACATTATGGATTTTATTTTTATTAAATTATCCTCTATTTAACCTTTCCAAAATGGGTTTATTTATTTTTTTTGGATTTTTCTATAATTGGTTATGAATTTCCAACATTATGGCCTTTTAATCTATTTTTAACACATAAATAACTCCATAAACCGTTGGTGCCACGTGGAAGCTAGCACGACAACACTTTCCACTTGGTGCCACGAGATAGGTTATTTAAAATGTCTGACACAATAGTTGACTCGGAGATGGCGAACATGATTTCTTCCCCACCGTTTGATCCGTCACCCGCACACTTTCCACATGGCACCACAAGGTAGGTTATTTAAAACATTCGACGCAACATCTAACTCAGTGGCAGCGGATGTGGTTTCGTCTATTCCATCCAATCTCAGATTAAATAGCCAGGATTAATCCTGTGGTTTTGAAGGGAATAAATAAAAAAAATCTAGGTGATTAAATCATGGTCATCCATTCTAATCAAGTGGAACAGACGACCGATGATTTATCGTCCCCCTAGTGCTAGAAGACGGACATTGTCCACCTTCCATCGCTAGATCCAAGCTCATTGGAGCTCGTAGCACTGCAAGATCAACTCCTTAACATGTGGGGAGGAGATCTAAGAAGATCCAATGGTGAAATCATGTAAAATCATAATTCATTTCACAAAAGACCAACACCTAATGAAAAAATCTATGGTTGCTAGTTTTATCTCGCCGGAGTTAAATACAGTCCATCGACTGAGGTAGCTTCATCTTGTAGAGACAAAGCCCTATTGAGAAAATCTCGAGCTACCTCCCTGTCGATTCCTCTATGGACAAAGCGCCATCATAAAGCTTGCTGGAGTTGGTCTTAAAGTGCCTTCGGTGATCAAATTGATTGGGGATCAATTTATTTTACTCGCTGGAGTGAGAGGGAAGGTGTGAGGAGAGTTAATTTGGATTTTGTGAGATTTTAGTGAGGTTGGATGGATGGGCTCTCGGTTTCCCTCGGTGGTTGGTCTCATCGGTGATGGAGTGAGCTAAGGATTCGGGGAGAGGTCTTAGAATGCTCAGAACACTCTGAGGATGCTCTCCGTGATGTTTTTTTAGATGGGAAGGAGTGTACTCTCCTCCCAAAGTGAACCAAGGATTGATATTGGCTCAACCTTTGACAACCGTTAGGCCAGGGTAGGTGATCGGAGGTGGTAGGGGACTACTGAGGTGGAGGTGCTTGAGAGGCTGAGGCAGTGGCATGGGCTGACATGGGGTGTACCTCCTCCTCCAAGTGAACCAATGGCATGCCATGGGTGAGCTCACTCTCTCATGGCCAAAGGCTGAACCCAATAACCTTGGGTTAGCTTGGGTCAGTGGTCATGGTGTCCAAGAATGATCAAAGGTGGCTGCCAAGTCTTGGGGAGTGGGAAAACCCATCCAAATGGGAATTTTGTCCCATTTGGGTGGGTTTGTTCAAGGGTTGTTGACCTCACATTTGGAGTGAGTTCTCAAGTTTCTCATCATAGATCTAGGACTTTTATAGGCACAAAGAGCTCCTTAGTCTTAAGACACTTCTAGTGATTAGGTGAACACTTAACTTAAGCCTAGAGACTTATAAGGGTTAGCCATAGGGATAAGTCATGCCTTAGGGACTTAGGGAGACTTGCCTACCCTATAACCTAAATCCAATCCATGCTTTCCTTCTCAAACCAAACCTCAAATTCATGTCAAATCCAAACCAAATTTCCAAGACTCATAATCAATCCCATGATCATAATCCAAACTCAAAATTCTCCATAAACCTTATGATTGAATTCAAAACCCTTTCTAAGCCATTTGATTTCATCTTATGGTCTTAGCCTTAACCAAATTAAAATCAATCCCAATTAAATTTATTTCCTCAAATATCAATTCAATCTCTTAATCATTTATCAAATCTAAATCCAAACTCAATTCCAAGTAATTAAAACCCAAAATCAAATCCAAGTTCTAAAATTCCTACTTAAGCCATATGACCTACCTCCATAAGCTTAACCATATATTAACCCAAATCAATCCAAAATCAATTGGTTTATTTTTAAATCAATTATTCCTTCATTTATATTCATAAATATAAATGAAACCCACCTTCCAATGACCAAAAATAAATCAAACTAAATTGATTTCCTCCTTAGCCCTTTGACCTACATCCATAAGCATGATCAAATTTGCTTCCAAATCATACCAAACTCAAGTAATTTTCTCATGAATCATATATATCTTCATTTATATTCCCAAATATAAATGAAATATAAATCCAAATGGCCAAAACCAAATCCAAAATCAAACCAAAATCCAATTTATATCCTTTAAGCCAATTTCTTGGACTTAACCAAAATCCACCTAAACCAAGACAAAATCAATAGATTTTCTCTTGAATCAATCATTCCTTCAATCATCTATCCAAATATAAATGAAACCTACAATTATCAAACCAAACTCAAGTCAACCCAAGTCAAGCCCAAGTTAGCCCTTTTAGCTTAGAAACTTTAAATGAGCCAAGATCCATTGGACTCTAAATTGATTGCTGTTAAGTTTATATTTCAATCATGGGCTCATATATAAGTTCAACTAAACTTGAATCAAGCCAATTGACCTATTTATGTCCACTTAACACAAAGTGACCTAAAGGGCCTTTTTGAGCCAAGTTCTAATCCAACTCAAATTGGATTGAACCAAGCCCATCCAAGCCTCATATCATGATCAACAATCACCCTAGGATGATCAATCACCTTGAATTGGGTTAAACCAAGTTAACTTGATCCTTTGACCAAGCTAATGTTTAGCCCAAATGAAACCTAAATGATCTAAAACCCACCATACCCCAAATTGATTGAAATCATTGATTCAAACCAACTCATGATCAATGATTGAATATGACTTGACCCTCAATTGAGCCAAACCAAGTCCAATTGGCCATTTGACCCAAGTTGACCCAAATTAGCCTAAAGGGTAAAAATGGGTCAAATCATAATCTAATCCAAATTGATTGCAACCAATGGTTCAAGTTTATTCCAAAATGATTATTGAACTTGACCAAAGCCATAATTGAGCCCAATTTGATCAATTTCTAAACTTGACCCAACCTAGCCCAAATTAACCTAAAAGTTTTAATTGGCCAAAATCTAAATTAACCAAATTGATTCAAACCAAAGCCTACAATCATTTTAATTAGAGAATTGAACATGAACCAACACCTAACCCAACCTAATTTGGTCAATTTGGTCAAAATGGTCAACTTAACCCATTTGACATATATGAATTCAAATGAGCCAAAATTCAAACCTAGGCCAAATTAATTGAAATCACTTGAACCAAAACTCTCCAAATCATCATTTGAACCTAACCCAAGCCTTGGTTTAACCCAATTTGACCAATTAATCAACCCAACACAACATGATCCAATATGAACCCATTTGACCAAATGAAGCCAAAACCCATGAAATTAGCCCAACCCCATTTGGAGCCAAGTCCAAAGCAAATCCTCTATGGATCCTCTCCCACATTGGATTCTTTTCTCATATGGCAAAGTCCACTCTTCAATTCACCTTGGAGCCTTCTACTATGGCTTCTCCCAATCTAGATGAGCCACGTGGACTTGATGGCAACCACTCTGGCGCTCTGGCTGCAACTGGCTGACCAAAAAATGGGAAGCCATCCCGTCCATCCACCTCAGCAAACTGAGGGTTATACCCCCCTCAATTCGCATGTGAAATGTATCAATTAGAATTGTGAGAGCTTTCAAGAGTGAATTGAGCCTCCTTGCAATCCCTAGAGCAATCCCAAGCTTCCTCTTTCGGCATTTCCTCTTCTCATGCAAAACTGAAATAGGGGAGGCTAATCCCAATCCAAGCATGCTCATCTCTCAACCAAAATCAAATTCCTCTTACACACACCTTCCACGCATGTCACCTGCCACCCAAGTCATTCCCCAAGCTCTCAAGCCACTGGAAGAGGGATTTCGATCGATGTTGAGCTCCACAGTGATGGAGGTTGATCCACTCAGCAAACCAAGGAGAATTAGCTTGATTGCTTCTCAACAGGGCCTCATCTCCACTAGATGAAGCTACCTCCCTCGATCCTACTGCTAGTCTTGAGCTCCAATGTGGTATTTTCTCAAAATCATAGTAATAGGAAATTTTGGTTGGAGCTTTTTGAAGGAAATTCACGTGAGTCAATCTTGACCATTGGATGTGTGTGATTTCCTTCTCTGATGGTGTGGGTTGATTTTGAAGTTCATTCGAGCTTGGGTGAGCTAGGATCAAGCGATCCATGGCAGATGGCCTCCGTCATTCATTACTCGTGAGATGGAGTATCACGGCTCGTCCATTTTGCATGATTGGAACGGACGGCTCTGATCAGATCATGCTAGATTTGTCTATTTTCTCCCCTTTATGTCATGGGATTGATCTACACAGTCTAATTTGAGATCAAACGCTGGAGATTAATACCCCATCCACCGCCGGATGACTCAGTGCGTGGATGTGATAACTTAAATAGCCAATCCCGCAGTGCCACGTAGAAAGCGCGCCACATGGCACCGGGATTAGGCTTAATTAAGGCTAATTAATGTGTTTTTAAAGATTTAAACTTCTAGAATTTATAACTAATTGTAGAAAAATTCCGAAATATAAATAATGGCTCATTTCAAAGGTATTTCAAAGGGGAATCCATTAAATTAAGTTTTAACAGTAATTTTGTTATAATTATGGTTTAATTAAAATTTTAATTAGCCTAATTACTCCCTAATTAATTAGCCAATTAATTTCAAACTTTTTGAGAATGTTTATGGGGATGGCCTCTGCCTCCCCTATTTTTTTTGGAATTTATTGGTTGATTAATTAAGAAAATTGATTATTTAACACCTAATTACCTTCTTAACTTAATTAAGTAATAATTAAGCATATGAATAGTAATTAATCAAGAAATTGGACCCCTTAATCACTGTTGAACAATGGGGAGACTTAGGAATTGATTCCTCCAATCTTTTCCCTAAGTTTCCTTCTCTTTTTCAACCCAAATGCTAATTAAAGATTAATTAATTAATTAATGGCTTAATTAGTTAAATTGAAATTCAAATCATACCAAATCATGTTTCATTTAGTGGGAGGCTTATGGAATTAGGTTGGGACCTCTTTCCCACTTTTCCCCTTAAGCCCATTTCATTTCAAAGGGAAATCAATTAAATTTGGTAATTAAGTAAAGAGAAACGAATTAATGGATTAATAACTTGATTTACCTAATTAAAGGGTTGTTGCATCTGATTTCCCTTAATTGATCCATGGGTAGAGCTTTAGGTGTTCAATAACCTAAAGAGGGTTATGGTTTGCCCATATGTGTGAGAAAATCATAAAAGTAATTAAGTGAGTTCCTTAAGCTTAATTAATTAATGATTGTGAGCTAATTGCATTAGGCTCCTTTCATTTCATAGGAGCATTGATATTTACTTTTCAATTCATTTGCATATTGCATTGGCTCATAATCATTTAATTAATTATCTTAAGGTAACATAGGTAAGGGTTTAATTAAGTGATTTAATTCACACCTTAACCTAATTAATCCATAAAATCAATCTAATTGCTTTTCATTAAATCAAATTAACTCACACATGGGGAATGGGATTAGGATTAGAAAACCTTCTCACCATCCTTTAAATCAAATCAAACATGAAATTAAAAATGACATCAAAAAATCTTGGTTTATTTTAAATGAACTTATTTATATGATTGTCCTTAAGAGTTAATTGGATTGAATGAAATCATATGCTTATGTCCCTTTATTTCTTTTTAATCATATTAAATGTTATATGCCTCTTGATTCATGCATTCATCTCTTTCAAAATTAATTAAATTAAATGGTTTTCTTTATGTCAAGCTTGCATGGATTGATTTAAATAAATATATGTTTGGCTATTATCATTATTAGATCCAAATCTATTTTTTCAAAACTTATAAATGAATGATTATATATGCTATGAATGCTTATTATAAATACATATGAGATGTATGTAATTATAGCTTAAGTGCATGATGTGAAGTTTCTTTTCTTTCATTCATGTATTGATTTATGTAAGTAAGAATGTTAATGAGTATATAACTTAGACATCCTAGGAATACGAGGCTTTAGTTAGCCCCAAGGAGGTCATTTGATTACCTCACATCCCTGGTTTAACAATGACACGTACTCCATTTGATTTCATTCTTACATATTTCAATATTAAAATTTAGATAAGACTTTACTCCATATGCATAAATGTTTTTATAAAATAAAAATATAACTTTTGCATGGTTTTCCTTCCTTTATTTATGTATACATCCATGTATATTTGAGAAAAACAAATATTAAGTTTGGACATCCTGAAAATATGAGGCTTTAAGTATCCCCAAGGAGGTCATTTGATTACCTCACTTCCCTAGTTAACAATGGCATGTACTAGCTTAAGTCTCTTATACGTGTGTGTGTGTGTGTGTGTGTGTATTTAATTATGGAATTAGAACCCCTCTTTCTTTTATGAAAAATTCATGCATTCATGAATGATTAAGTTGTTGAATTAATTAATCATGTGATTGAAAGCTTTCTTTCTTATATTCATGTGTATAAACTTACATATGTTTGAATGTAATGGGTATATAGTTTGGACATCCCGGGAATATGAAGTGTTAGTTAGCCCCAAGGAGGTCATTTGATTACCTCACTTCCCTAGTTAACAATGACATGTACCCATTTAATTTCATTCCTATATATTTTTATATAAGAATTTAGACAGAGCTGTAGATTATTATGATAAGATGATTCAATCGAATGAAACATCTAAATTTCAAAAGTACATGTTTACGTCCATCATTTAAGTGTGCTAAAAATATATTGCATGCATATGGTATGCTTAGGATTTAATGATGTGCATGTTACATATGATGGAAAGAAATAAATGAATATGTGTTATGTGGTAGTAATTAATTCCAAATAATCTTAAGATGCATTTCTTATCGAATGAGGTTATTTAAAGTAAACCTAAACTTAGGATTAAATTAAAATATGTAATAAGTCACTCACTAAAGAGAATTGATTAATTAATTTGCTTTAGAAGTGACCTAACGTAGGGATAAAAGAGAGTAACCCTCTCTTTTCTTCTCTTTATAACACTTAGTTGTTATGTGTAAAGGAAATGGAATAAAAGAACATACTAATTAAAATTTTCAAATTAATTAAATCACTTGAAGTGAAATCAATCTCTTAAATTACATCCTTTCACACTTAGAAAACCATAACAAAGCTTAGTTAAGGTATACAACACAAGCCTTAATACACATACCTTAGAAGTAAGTCATCACTTCTAGCTTTATGTTAGGGCGGTGAATGGAGTGATGTATGTTTGGATTTATGATGTATTATTTTAGACTAGATATTAGGGTGTATGCTCCGTAGACTGAATATTAGCTTGTGATTAGCCTAATCATATTTTTTTGTAGGAGATTGTGCTTAATCGGTGCTTAAAATAAATATAAATGTTCTCTTTTTTAGGTCGCTTAACCCCTAAGCATAATCTAAATTAGGACAGGTGGGCTTGGTTATCCATGGGTAGGGTGCTAAGTCCAAATTATTCATATAATTGCTTGGGTTGTATGGTGTGTTTAGCTAACACTTGTTTTGTAGGTGTAGTTAGATTTACTTTGACTATTTTTAATATAATTTTGCATTATGAATTAGGATTAGTGTTATGGGGGATAAGGATGAGTAGTGGCAAGAAGGCTTTATCCTGGGAGGCCCTATGATGCCTTTGAAGCAAGCAAATCCAAATAGGGAAATGAAGGAGATATGAAGACCCCCATAGCATTTATTCATTAGTAAATTATAATTATTCTTTCATATATCGGGTTGTATAATGGTACAACTAGCATACCAATTTCTCTTTTTTTGTTGTACAGAGACACCTTTTATTCTTTTGTGTTGGATTTATTAAATACTTAATGTTATGTTTAAATTGTGTAATAGAAACAACATGCCTTTTCTAGTTTCTTAGTGAATGATGATTTAATGTGTGGCCTGGCTCTAATTAGGCTCTTAAGGAAAAGTTAATTTTTCTATCCAAACTACAACTCATAACTAAATCTTCTAAATAACTCATAACCTCATATAAAGCCTAGGCATTAAATCAAGATAATTAAAAGATTTAGTAACCCCTTAGCTGAATGTTGTATATTTTATATCATGCATTTATATTACTTCACTCTTACTAAGAGAGGGTTTCCATCCTTGCACAATAGGAGAAGACTTGACCTTTGAGGGTCTCCTATGTGGTGAAAAATACCTCTTTCTCTCTGATTTAGCTAATAACCTCATTTCATCATGCATTTAGACATAAAAATCCTATGGCCTTTGTTAAAATGAAGATTCCAAAATAAAATAAAAATTAAAAAGATTTGCATTAGATTAAGTCATGGGTCATACCACTCATGCTATAGTCTCTTAGGGAGTGGGTTTAAGGATTTTAGTTTCTTTCTATATAATAATAACCCAACTATCTTGCAATATCATATGACTTATCTACATGGTTTTAAAGCATAGGAGGAGTTAGCTAGGTGCTACTCTAGGTTGTTATATGTCCAACAATCAGGTGATTTACCCCTTCTTGTGGAGGTAAATCATATACCCATCTTCTCTTAGATTTAAGTAGTGCTTTAGCCCTTGCTAAAGCTCCCTATATTTAGGATTTGAGGTTACTATTTTCTTCGAGCTACAAGCACAAATCCTCACCTCTTAGGCATTTTCTCAATATTGTATTGTGGGATTATAAGCCCTAGCAATGTAATAAAATTTCAACATAAATAAATAATTTTCCTCAATTTCAAACATATAAAACCCAACTATAGGGTAGATTGGAATGCTTACTAAGTTTCCTAGTATCATGAGCATTTCCTACTCATCTCCTTTAGCTTCGATAATAAGTCTCTTCTTTTGATATATCTGATTTGATTTTTTGATACAACCAATTTATTGATAGTCTTATCTTTGAAATCTTTGGAGACAATAATCGTCTACTTTAATCGAGAATACTCTTAAAAAACTCACCTTCCTTAGAATATAATTAACTATGGGGGTTTGCCCAAAATAGGGAACTTTAGAATCCTATTTAATATAAACCTTACTTTAATCATCCATATAAAGTAGGGGAAAAACTTCTGGTATATTCGAATACCCATCATACCTTAGGAGTCCTTATTAGGTGATTAGGTCCATTGAAGGGTGATGCCTCTATCTTTTGAGATAATGCATCATACCTCAATGTCATACCCGATCACTTCAATAAGTACACCCACAGATCTATGTGGTGTGCCCCATATACATATCAAAAATAAACACCACAAGGGTTTTGATCCAAACTAGGTTCACCATTAGTTGAGTCCACTTGGGCTGGCCCATGGTGACCCAAGGATGAGTCATGCCAAGTTTGGTTGGGTTTGGCTCAATTTGGCCCATATTAGTCAAATGGGATTCAATTAGGCTAGGTTGACCAATTGGTCAAATTGGGTCAAACTAAGAGTTTGGATGTGTTCAATTGAGCATTTGAAATGTATTGTTTCAATTGATTTGGTTTAATTTGAAGTGGATTTAATTTTGGCTCATATGAGTTCATTTAGGCCAAATGGGCTAAGTTGACCAATTTGGTCAAATTATCCAAATTGGCTTGGGTGGAGAGTTGGTTTAGGTTTAATTGATCATTTGGGAGGTATTGGTTTGAATCATCTTGCATATGGGAAGGATTTGGTTCAATTAGACCCTTTAGGTCAATTTGGGCTAAAGGGGTCAATTGGGTTAGGTTTACCAAATTGGGTTCAATTGAAGGTTAGATCATGTTCAATAGTCAATTTATGATTAATTAGAGGCATTGGTTTCAATCAATTGGACTTGGAATGAGATTTGGCTCAATTTGACCCTTTAGGACAAATTGGGTCAACTTGGATTAATTTATCAAATTGGTTTAGTTTTATTCAATTGATTGCAATTGAGATATCCAAGTTGATCAACAATCATTATGGAAGGGATTGTATGGGTTGATTCAATCCAATTTTGGTTGAATTGAAGTTTGAGTCAATTTGTTCATTTAGACCACTTTGGGTCAAGTGGACAAATTGGGTTCATTGAGTTGGATTAGTGGAATTGGGTGTTGAGAAGAGTTTAATGATGGATTTAAGGTTACTTGGTGGCCTTGACTCACACACACCTTTAAGACACCATCACATATCGCTAAGATATGTCTATTTCCAACCTTAATTGCGAGTGCTTTCTTCCCACGATAAGAGGGGTAATTAATTATGGTGGTTTGCATCCATAAGAAGAAGAACCCAGATCTAAACAAACCTTAACATGATGTTAGGGGAATTTTGGTTGAATATATATCAAATTACCTCACAAAAAACATGCTCCTGCCCCATCTCAACAAAGATGACAGGGTCCATTCTCTAAGGTGTTTTTTTAGAGCGATCAAATTTTTGGCGACTCGCTAGGGATTACTTCTCTCTCCATCTTTGGTTGAAAATATATGGTGTAATCATAGATAAAACATTATAATCTTTTAAAAATTTAAATCCACCAAACATCAAGAATTTGATGACAATGAGGTTTGAGGGATTTTTCGATTTCTCAAGGATGGAGCTACTCACTAGTTTAAAATGATTCAGAGGTTATCTAGTTCTTGCTAGCTGGACAAGTCTTTAAGCCTGTGATCAAGGGCATTGGAATGCCAAAGGCATTCACCTAGAGAAAGCATCCAAATATGATCATCCTAAACCTTCCCAACCGTAAAGCCGAGCATAAGGAAGCCATGTCTTTGAGAGATTATCAAAGGCAACACCAACTACCTGCGTTGAGGATAAGTTGGCAGCCAAGCCCAAGTTGAAATCCATCATAATTAACCCACTCAATAATGCATCAGGGGAATATACTACCCTACATGATGCTACCTTTGCCCCGGGCATGATAGCGAAGCATCTATCTCAGGCAAAGAAACATCCAGGAGGGCCCACAAAGAGATAATGCTACTCATAGAGCTATTGGATTGTCTCTGCATGTCAAACAACAATCTAAACCATTGGTGGAAGAGAATGTTGCTACCAACAATAACTTTGATCCACATAGATGGGTCAAAAGAAATAGCTTACGATGAGCTTTGAAGAAATCATTCTCGAATAAGCATATATGTCTTGGTTTACAAAATCAACCATGTAGGAGGAATCTATTTCTTCCAGATTTTATAATGTTTTGAAGGCGGTTAAAAATAGAAACTTTTAGAGAAGAGTAAAGAAGTTAGTGAGCCAAGTTACCAACCTTACAAACTCTTACCTCAAAAGAGGTAGGAATATTCAAAACTATTGTGCTAATTTTCAGCAGGACTCTAAGACTGGGAGCACCATAGTCAGTGAACACCGACAGCAAGCCCTCAAACACAAAGACACTGAGCCGCCAATTGTCGGAAGGTCTTGACAATCATAACCTACACATGGTGAGCACTAGGGTGTGACATCTGGGACACTTTCTCAAAGATCCACTTCTGGAAGGTCTCAATAATTATATACATCGTGAACACCGAATTGTGACATCTAGAACATATACTCAAAGATCCACCAATGGGAAGTTCTGATCAATTTGGTACTAAAAAGAACCCCAAAAATGTCGATCACAAGCTCACTTCGCCAAATGATGAAGGAGTAGATTCTCCCATCATCAACTGGAAACAGCGGTCTTATAAAAGTTGTCCAGTAAATGATGAGGAAGACAATCAACTCTTCTGGGAAGAAGAAGATTTCCGAACTAATAAAGAGCAATCATTGCTAAAACCTTTACAATAATAATGATATCAATCAAATGGAGGTCAAAACTATTTGTGTGATCGACACACATTTGTGAAATAGAAATGTGGTGCCTGAACAACAAGAGAAAGGAGGAAATCAAGAGAACCCTAATCACTAACAACATGAAGCTAAAGCCCTAGTAAAGGTTGACGTAATAGAAGAGCTAGTTGATGTTGAAACAAGATTACAATGACAAATGAGTTCTCAACTCCAGCAAAGGGATCAAGAAATCAATCAGCTCAATGCTTGCCTTAATGAAATGAATTGGCTAATGAAAGAGCTATTTGGCCTGCTTAATCTAATTGTGACTACAATGCAGCACATGCCTCTAAGGGATCCTCCAGAAATGGGCAACCTGGCAGCTGAAACAGAGGGTATACAAAATATTGCATCTAACTTTCCATTAGTCCCAACACAAAGGTATAAAGCCCAAGAGAGGCTACAATAAATATCCATCAAAAGAAAATATTTTCACCAAGTCCCAAGTATAAGATCTTATAAGTTAAAAGGTCAAAGTAGTTATCACTTAAAAAATTGCTGAGTAACTAGTTAGGAAAAGCCAACCATATTTGACTGAATATTATCAAATATAGCACCCTAATGGATAGGTTGTGCTGAAATTCAATGCATTCATAGGTATAGAAAATTTGTGGCAACCTTTAGCCAAGGTTAAAGTCACATGTGGAAATACTATAGGAAATGATGCCCTACTGCTATGATAATTCGTTAGCATCTCACTAATAAGGCCTTCAAGTGGTATGCTAAGTTACCTAATGACTCAGTAAAGCATTCACTGAATTATAGACACTCTTCGTTAAGTGATTTGGTGGAGCAACAAAAGAAGTAACAATAGCAGATCTCACCTTGTAAAAGAGAAGAAGAGATGAAAGTGTCATTTAATACACTAGTAGATAGAGGAACCTAAGCATAAAGTGTGTCCAACAACTCATAGAGAAACGTGCAGTGGAACTCCTCATGGAAAATATCAATGATGAAATGGCTCCATATTTAGCCATGGCCACAATTAACATGTTTCAAGAACTATTGGATCTTGTGGCCAAAATTGAGAGGTTACCTAAGAAAAAAGGGCTTAGAGCCAATTACAATAATTCCTTTGAAAAAGGTAAATAGCCAAGGTCGAACGATATGAAAAAGAATGATGTAAACATAATATTCACCTTCATGATTGATAAAAAGGGAAATGGAGGTATGATAACCTCATGACCAGTGATAGCTCCACAACCAGCAACAAAGCTTACTGAAGATAGGAAGAAAGGGTTAACCTTCTAGAAAAGATATCTAAGCAGTACTCATTCAAAAGAGAATGTATTGCTAAGTTCTTCAGACATGCTCTAAAGTTGGGACTATAATTACCAGAGCCATGATGGATAGACTAAGTGGACAAAGTCAATGATCCCAACTATTATCCATTTCATAAGCTCATAAGCCACCCAATTAAAGATTGTTTTGTCTTTAAAGATTAGGTATAGAATAGTTATCAGAATGGAGAACTCACTTTATCAAATACTATATTGATACATCCTAAATAGGAAAAGGTGAAAGTCAACTCAGCTTTCCCAATCCCTGATATAAAAGGCAAAAGCACTAAGCTAGCTAGACCTCAAAGTATGATAGATGATAAGGATAAGGCCCCTTAAAGGCAAGAAGAAGAGAAGTTGTTTGGGAAACTTTCATCTCCAAAAAGACCACATGGATGATCAACATTCTTGTGGCTATGGAAGGCATTCGATGGAAGAATTTTGTGGAGCCCAATGTATCCAAGGAGTTTTATCCCCAATAGGGGGCAATTTATGTAAAATAAAGAAAATTAGACAAAAATAGGTCAAGCTTCTTTGTCAAATCCCCATAAATTGAAGAGAAAGAGGAAATCAAGAAATCAAATTTAGAAACATAGAAAATGATTGACTCTTTAGAGTATGAACAACCTTGTTGAAGGCCAATTAAGTTGGAAGAATACATGGCCCATATTAAACTTGGCACAAAAAATTTTGAAGAAGAAGTTTTGATAAAACTTATCATGTCATAAACCCGGTTGTAACTAACTCTGAGGGGGAGCTATGCTTTCTGAGAGAGAAATATACAAAAGGAGGGTCAGGTCAAGCTCTTAGAAAGTTCATCCCAAGTTAGGTATTAATTCGAGAAACATTAGAGAACACTAAAAATTTTGAACAAACATATAATTTAGAGACTTCTTCTGATAAAGAGGAATAGATAGAAGAAGTGACCCAAGTCTAGCTAAGGAGTGGAAAAAAATTCTTATACCTCCACAAGGAAAATATAATGACAAAGGCAAATAAATTCAAGTCGATGAAAATGCCTTACCTCCACCATCATAAACCTCAACAATCTATAAAGATAGGGGTAGAGACTATAATGTTAAGGCACACTTACACACCCTCCCTAGCTTGCTAAGCATTAATGATGCTCTCATGTTATCTAAGGATATACATGGAGACATTAATCAAAGCTCTGCAAAATCCAAAATAATACGAAGCATTCTTCATGGAAAAGAAAATGAAAGAGGATTTAACCTCCCAAAAATTAGCAACCATTACATTCAGCGAGATGACCTATTGTTAGGGACAATCGAACATAATCAAACCCTTTATGTTACAGCTGAAAGTAACTCTACCCACATAGAAAGGATACTAATTGATCTTGGTGCTTTGATCAATATTATAATGACTATAACACTACGAGTGCTAGCTTTAGATGCTTGCTATTTTGATAAGGGGACACTATTTCTATAAGGGTTTACTGAACAAGGACAACAAACTTTTGGATCTATTGTTCTACCTATACGCTTCAAAAATTGCACATAGAAGTTAAATTTCATGTGATCAAAGCCCAAGATGCCTACAAAGTACTTCTTGGTAGGTCATGAATTCATGAATATAGCACAATACCTTCAACTCTTCATCAATGTACAAAATACACACATAAAAGTAAAGAGCATTGAATTGTAAGTGGCAGGAGTTTGTTCTTGATACACGAGATCAAGATTTACAATCATGCCAAGTACTTCATGCCTAAAAAGAAAGCAGAAGTCAAATCTCAAAAGCAAATTGGTCCACCTATAAGGCTAATGCTAAAAGGTGATAATTCAAAAGGAAAAAATGCTAATGAATTAAAGTAGCCCAAGATACCATGGCAGCGATATTGAGGATGATGAATATGAATTTGTACTTTATCAACCTAAGAAAGCCTCAGTTAGCCATAAGACAGAAGAAGCTAACACCAGTAGAGTGACAATATAGTTATAGAAACTCATGTTTCTCTAATAAGGGTGATTGAATCTCAAGTCTCCACTAAAGCTATAAAGATAATTACAGTTCCAAAGGCACATATAAAAGCCTTAACAACTTCAAGGGATGAAAAAATAGAATAATTGAAAACCTTCTATGTTCCTCCTAGGAAAGGCTATATTGAATGTGGGATTATTTTCTATAAAATAGAAGAGCAAACCTTTAATCACACAAATATTGTTTGAGGAAGATGATTCTAAGGAAGAAGATGTTTTAATCCCTCAATACTACTCGATGGCTCTAACAAAGCTAGTCAAGAACAATATTCAACCACACAATCAAGCATTCAGGCTCAATTATTTTAGAAGCTATGGAAAGGGGACAACACCCAAAATCCCATAGGTTATGAAAAATTCACTACTTGGGGATTACAATATATTGCTTCAGCATCCCCCTTAGTGAGCTCATGCTATGCCATATCTTACAAAGAAGAAGTCCTTGTAAAAATACAAATGATTTAAAGGATGCTTCATATAAAAATAAGGACATACTTGAAGAAGATCTAATCATTGACCTCAAAGAGGCCCCAAACAAATTTGAGGAAGGCAATCAAGCCACCATTGATGAATTCCAAGAAATCAACCTAAGCACTGAGGAAGAACCTAGGCTAACTTTTGTTAATGCTAGCCTCACATCAAAAAGGTTAGAAATAAAAGCACTATTCTATGAGTATAAAGATTGCTTCACATGAAACATAGTGAAATGCCTATCATTAGATATGGAAGTACATAAACTTCCATTAAGCCAAATGTCCCACTTGTAAAACAAGCATCATGTAAAATGCAATTAGAAATTAAAGAGGAAGTTAACATTGAAACTGAAATGTTCATCAAAGCAAGATTCATCTAGAAGAAAAATATAAAGACTGGATTGCCAATATTGTGTCAGATAAGAAGAAGAATGTACAAATTCATTTTTGCATCGACTTTAGGAACTTAAACAAAGCATGCCCAAAAGATGACTTCCCATTGCGCAATGTAGAACTCATGGATGATAACATATCAAACTATGATATGTACTCCTTGATAGATGGTTCATCAGGCTATAATCAAATAAAGATGGCTCCAGAAGATTAAAAACATACATCCTTTCACACTAATCGATATATATTGCTACAAGGTAATGCCATTTGGCCTAAAGAACACCAACCCTACATACCATAGAGCAATGACTCATATCTTCGACAACTTCATACATAGATATGTGGGATATTATGTCAATGATTTGGTCATAAAGAGCAAAGATCAAAGTGAGCACATAAATGATCTTAGAGTTGTCTTTGAAAGAAGTCAAAGTTTCAAGAACCCACTAAAATGTGCTTTTAGTGTAACTTCTAGATTTCATTATGTGTCATAAAGAGATTGAAATTGATCACTCTAATATAAAAGTGATAATGAAAATGCCATCGCCTAAGTCATTGAAGCAGTTACTCTCATTACAAGATAGATTGGCTTATATTAGAATGCTCATTTCTAATATATCAGGGAGATGCCAACCTTTCGCTCGATTAATGAAAATGGATACACCTTTTGTATGGGATGACACTTGTCAAGAGGCATTTAATAGCCTAAAACAATATCAAATAAATTCCCTAATTTTAGTAGCACCAATTATAGGGAAGTATCTGATACTATATATAGCAGCCCTAGAAGAATCATTAAGAGCTCTGCCAGCTCAAAATAATGAAGAAAGGAAGGAAAACACCCTATATTAAATAAGTCAACATCTAATGGGAGCTGAAATAAGATATTATTCTATTGAGAAGCAATGTCTAGCATTGATATTCGCTACTCAAAAACTGCAGCTCTATATTTTCTCACATAAGATAACATTGATATCCAAAGTCAACCCTATAAAATTTCTAATGACTATATCAACTCTAACGGGTCATTTAGCTAAAGTGGGTAGTTTTGTTACTTCAATTTGATATAACACATGTCCCATAAAAAGCTAAAAAAGGACAAGCTCTGGCTGACTTCTTAGTTGCTCATCCCTTACTGATAAATTTTCTGCTCAATAATGAATTGTTGATGAATAAATCTTCGAAATGAAAGAAGCTCAACAACCATCAAAATGAGAGCAACCATCAAAATAGGAACTCTACTTTGATTGAGCATCATCAATAAAGCCAGTTAGGCCATATGGTTTACCTATAGTATATGTCAAGATCATATTAGTATTTGTGACACCGTAAGATGGTATTCTCTGATATTCATATAGTTTATTAGAACCTCAAACCAATAATGAGGCCAAATATGAAGCATTAATTGTAGGCTAGAAGAACTAGCAATTAACATGAAGATTAAGAAACTTAATGTTTTCAAAGATTCGTAACTCATAATCAAATAAATAATTGGAACATTCAAGATAAACAAGCTTGAATTGACACTATCAAAATCATGTCCTAGAGCTCCTTAAGCAAATCCCAAAAATAATAATTATAAGAGAGACACGTTGGGATAATGGTAAAGCTGATGCTTTAGCTTAATTAGATATGGAAATGATAGACCCATAAGAGGAGCCAATTACTATAATAGTCCAGAGTAGGCTAGCATTGACACTGACCCATCTTGAAGCTTTTCAAGCTAAATAAAGCTAAGAAATCTCTACGATAACAAAAGAGAAGGATTAGAAAGAACCATTCATCACCTATCTTAAAGAAGATGAATTACTAAAAGAAAATTCAAAGGCTCATCATATCTCACAAAGAGCATTGCGATATGCCTTTATGAATGATGTATTATATAGGCGCTCATTTGACCAAATGTGGCGCAATGCTAGGACTAGATGAAGCTAAAATAGTAATAGAGACAATGAAGGATTATATGGTGCACACCAATATTGTCCTAAAATAAAAAATTTAGTTAAGCAAATGGGGTATTATTGGCCCAGCATGGTGCAAAACTGCATGGAACACACTAAACAATGTCATCAATGCTAAAAATAAGTAGAACCCATATCTAAATAAATCCTACCATAATATTAAGAAATCAGCCTCATGAAGAATGACCTCCCAAGATAATATAAATTAAGTCAGACTCGAATGGAAGCAAACCGTTGCTAGCCATTCATTTCAAGACATACATTGGCATCCACCTTTATGGAAACTACACGTGGCATCGACCACCCAATGCATTAGATCTAAGGTGGCATCATGGCCATTCAAAAGTTGGGGGACAGATATAATCAACCCAATAGAGCCTCCATCATTTAGGGAGATCATTTAATTATAGCTGCAATTGATTAGTTCTCCAAAAGGGCAAAAGCGATCCCCTTAAAAGAAATTAGAGCAGACAATGTAGTGAAGTTCTTTTGAGATCATATCGTCTACTAATTTGTAGTACCTCAAAGAATTATATCTGATAATGACTACATTCAAGAATGCTAAAGTTTAACACTTCATTAAGAAATACAAGGTAGATTGGCAGTACTATTCAATATACAACCCCAAAAACAACAATTTTGTAGAAGTGTTCAACAAGGCATTGACTAAACTTTTCAAGAAAATTCTCTCTAAAAGTAAAAGGGAATGGCATGGCAAATTAATATAAGCATTATGGACATACCGCACATACAAAATGACTGCGCAAGGCAACGTCGTACTCATTAGTCTTCAGAGTAGAAGTGATACTTCCACTTGAAATGGAGCTACCATCACTCCATTTTGTAGTTCAAAATGAACTTACAATGGAAGAAAGTGTTCGAAAATGACTAGAAGAGCTAGAGGTTCTCAATGAAATTTGAATACAAACTCAATAAAGTCTAGAAATATATATTCCAAGAATGACTCATGCCCATGACTATCTCATTCGCTTGTGAAGCTACAAAGCGGGTGAACTAGTATACATAGAAGGCCTATCATTCCATATCAATGAATAAGTAGAAAATTTGACCCAAACTAGGAAGGATGATACATCATTGGCAAAGTCTACGAAGGGAGAGCGTATCATCCCATTAATGCAAAAGTGATAAGACCCATGCCCCTATGGATAATATATCAAGAGTATTATACATAACAAATGCAAAAGTCAAAATCAACTTTGAGATACAAAATTGAAGAGATACTCCACATTGAAAGTGTGGCAAGAAAAGTACTCACCTCAAAAAATGTCCCTTGTTAACATAGGAAATTTTATAAGACTTGCAATGCAAGAAAAGCACTCTAGCGAAGAAAAAATTTCTTCAATCGAAGCTAGTCTATATTTTAAATCAGATCCATCATTCCTAAAGGGGCCATATCAGATCCATCATGTTTAAAATGATGATCTATATTTAAATTAAGTTCCATCAAGCCCAATGGGTCAAATCAGATCCATCATGTCCAAAAGAACCATATATTTAATTAAACTAAGATCCATCATGCCCAAAGGTTATACCAGATCTTTCATATCTAAAAGGATCATATATATATTTAAACTAAGATCCAGTATGTCCAAAAAGATTAGATCTATATTTAAATTAAATTTATCATGTCCAAAAGGATAGGATCTATATTTAAACTATAGATTCATCATGCTCAAAGGGGACAGATCAAATCCATCATGTCTAAAAAGATTGGATCTATATTTAAACCAAGATTCATCATGTCCAAAAGGATCAGATTTATATTTAAATCAAATCCCATCATGCCCAAAGGGACCATATTAGATCCATCATATCTAAAAAGACTAGATCTATATTTAAACTAAAATCCATCATGCCCGATGAGGCTGGATCAGATCCATTATGTCTAAAAGGACCAAATCTATATTTAAATCAGATCCATCATGCCAAGAATGCACTGGGTCTAAAGTCCAAACCTTTGATACTAATATATCTAAAGGGGTGGGTCTAAACATAAATTTAGATTTCATATGTTCAAAAAAAAATTTGTAAATAAATTTAAACTCTTTGAAATCAGAGAAGAGTGAATCAAAGCACACAAGCACTGCTCTTTTATAAATTCAGATATTATTATTTTTCATAATGCCTGTGAAATTTACATGCATCTCTTGTCCAGATTAGCTACTATGTTTACCTAGGGATGGCCAGGTGATATGCCACTTATAGAGCCTGTTAAGGAGAAAATATGGGCCACTAATGAGGCTCATGACCTGCGTGATACAATCAGATTGCAAGGGTGACTCAGTACATCAGGATATGTTTCTAGGTTGAGATATCTTTGGAGATTTATTCATCCAATCATCATGCATTCTGACATCTAATTCAGAACTATTGGCAGGTCATGATCCAATTAAATGGGTGACCAATTTGAAATTTATGCATAACCATCCCTCTAAAGTGGGTTGTAGACCATATTAGCTTTAGAGATCAGGATATCCTTCGACCAGTTGAAGATATAGCCCCTCTGTAGGTACAGTCTGATTATTGGGTTACCCAATTCTACATCATGAAGCAAAAGATTAAAATATTAAATCAGTGTTCAATACACCCTTGGAAGCAGTTAGTGGCTATATATTTTAGGAACACCATCAATAGCATATGCACGATGATATTTTTAGAAAAGCTCACATATATCTTACATTCTACGCATCCCACTTTGATTAAAGCCTCCTACCTTTTACCTAGATTTGGAGTGTCGCAGAACATTAAGATAAGGCTACCAATACCTGTTGGATTGGCCCATATAAGATGATAACCATGATGGCTGATATACAAGAAATAGCAAGCCTCCCGGTCATGCACACTCCTTACAAAGAATGCATCCCTTAGATCATGAGCTTTTTTAATGTTATCCAGATGGTCATTATAGGAGGGATAATTATATATACTCGGCAGGCCTCAATTGTGTTATAACTCACTACCAAGAGCTATATCGGGAGAGAAGAGTAGGCCGCAGATGATGAGGCATGATCACTTTAGATACGTGGAATGAGAGTTTCCTATAATCATCAATATTCTTGTCTCAGTTTGCATGGCTAGATGATCCATTTGATATGGCATTTCACTCTTATGAGAGGTTTGATAGTACTAGATTTGAACCAAAGGGTATAATGAATTCCTAGTATATTTTAGCATGAGGCATTATTGAAGATCTATCTCTAGTAGCCTTCATTGCGACATGGTAGTGCTATTTTGTGTTCCCAGGCCACAATAAGATTTTCCATTCTTCTACTTTCCTCATGGTCAGTTTGCTTGCTTGTGGCAAGAGGATAGCATTGGCACCTATAGCACTAGCCTACTTGTATCATGAATTGGGTAGAGTAAGTGTCATGGCTGATTCATGATGCTGTGATTTGGATGCCCCTTAGCATTATCTACATGGGTGGATTCATGCTCATATTTTGGGAGCATTCAGTTGCCCCAAAACACCCTCATATTTTGGAGGATGGTGCTTCCCTCTGATGCTATAGTTGAGCAGGGCTATAGTATCTCTAAACAAGGATAGATATGGGCATTCATGTTTGCTCCATCACTCTTGACAGATCGCTTCCAGATTATCCATAGATAAGCTTTTCATAGCTTACCTAGTTAAAGTTTGGGACAAAGATTTATGGATTTTCTCACTGATAGAGGGATACATTTATAATTGGTGAAGTCGATTGTATATGTATAGAATACCTCATTGGGCTAAGACTTGCCTTTTACCGACAGTGATCTTGGAGGGATATAATTCCAACATAGTGGCTAGATAGTATGGTTTATATAGGCCACAACCATATATGGAATGCCATA
This sequence comes from Cymbidium sinense, assembly GCA_021442155.1. Classification (NCBI taxonomy): domain Eukaryota; kingdom Viridiplantae; phylum Streptophyta; class Magnoliopsida; order Asparagales; family Orchidaceae; genus Cymbidium; species Cymbidium sinense. The sequence goes on along the minus strand of CM038218.1, from coordinate 112,787,592 downwards.
GATACCAAATGTGCTAGATAATCACTCTCTAGGGACACTACCACTATCTGTTCACTTAGTAGCAGCTACTACAACATGGATTTTTATACTTCACCTAGGGACTAGTTCAAGCTTCTATATGGCTTCGCACAAGGCTTATACAGGGATTAGTCACTATGCCTATTGTGGATACGCCATACCTTCTCTTTTTTCTTGGAGTTAGGTTTACGCATATACTGTCATAGACTGGGGAGAGCCAAACCAACTCAAGATTTACATTCCTCTCGACACACAACTCAAGTTCCCAAAAAATCTTGAGAGGAGCAGAGTGACAATAGAAAACGATAATAAAGGACTTCATCTACTCAAGAGAGAGAAGATAGAAATATTCATAGTACTTCACCAGCTGATCAAAGCTTGGGAACACTTAGGATAGATGATTTTACATATATTTATCCACCAATAGTAGACAATAATTAGTCATTTGACCCACGATGATGTCAATTATGTCATGTTGTAGATCTGGCTTGCTTCCCGACTTCTTCTCCCACTAGTGATGATTATTTACATAGAGGCTTATCTGAGGAATCGGCACAAATGGCTAGTCATGAACTACTGTTATCTGACTCAACATGGATATTAGTGATTACCACTCAGTGTGATTCCTCTAGTACTGACTCTTGTGCAGAGAGTTATCTTATGCCTAGGCTTAGCTACAAAATTCATAAATAGCTATCTAGCATGGACATCTCATGCTTTGTCTCTAGGATACGTCCTAGGCAATCATGTCTGTTATAGTGTTCTTCCAAGAGCATGTCTCATATAGTAATGACACTACATCACCTATAGATGAACGTTGACAAAGAGGTCTTGCTAAAGCTTCACAGCTTTTGTGTAGAGGAAAACTCTTTATTGGTTTGTGTGGCTGCTCTGAGTCTCAAAGTGGGAGAATAATAGCTTTAGGAATCACTATATAAAGATGTTGTGTTTGCCATATTCTCATTACACACTACTTATGAGGAGGATTTGCCAGATAGCATTACCACTACAAAGACCTCATTCAAAGCAACCTCATACCAAGTCTCTTTAGTTAGTCAAGATCTCAAGCATAGTCTCAGAGCCATAAGAAACTACCAGAGAGAGCTTTCTAGAGTGCATTTTGAGCTCCTTGATATATCAACATAATTGTGAGAATTATAGCTGAGGAGGCAATATCAACTCAAGAGAAGAGTTGTAATCAAAAAAGTTGTTATAGCCATAGAAGAGGATTGAGCAGGTCCTTTCCTTATTAGTCAATGACCAAGAGGTTACCGCTCAGCATCTCCGTGAAGCAGGAGAAAGGCAATCTACTATGGTCTATAGAGCTCATGTGGCTTTTGTTTGTATTAGAGAAATTCAGACAAATCATTTATAGATAAATCCTTGTTATAGCATTGTTTACATGATGAATAAAAATGATTAAATCTATTAATTTCTCTATGTTTAAAATATAATAGATAAATAAATATACAATGAATGTATCATGCATAATTGATATGACACATTAGTTGGAGGGGAGAGGGGGGTGAGGGAATTTATTTGCATCAAAATGAAAAAATTAAAATTTTTTATTACATACGTGACACTTGATCTTTCATAATTTCTATTGATATAGTTGAGAAGTTAATAATAGCCTGAGTCCATGTGTGATGAGAGCATGATCTGTAGTTTAAAGAAGCAAGAAAAACTGCCCTTCCCATCCCATGAACACTAGACCACCCAGGGGAATATGGGATACATAATCACCGTGGAAAAAATTCTATAAAAGGAAAAAAATTGCTCTCTCCCCCCCCCCTCCCATGTGGGTATTAGTGAGTCTTACTCAATGTGATTATCTTGACTCTTGTAGTTATCCTATGCCTAGTCCTACTACATAGTTCATAAATAGCTATTTGGCTTGGCATCTCATGCTTTATCTCTAGGATACATCCTAGGCATTCATGTATGTTACAGTGTGGCTCTTCCAAGAGCCTATCTCATATAGTAATAACATTACATCATCTATAGCTGAACGTTGACACAGAGGTTTGCCTGAGCTTCATAGCTTTTGTGTAGAGGAAAACTCTTTATTGGTTTGTGTGCCCCAAGTCTCAAAGTAGAGAGACTACCAACTTTGGAGATCACTGTATAGAGATGTTAAATTTGGCATATTCTTATTATGCACTACCTATGAAGAGGTTTTGTCATATAGCATTACCACCACAAAGACCTCATCCAAAGCAACCTCATACCAAGTCTCTTTAGTTAGTCAAGATCTCAAGCATAGTCTTAGAGCCATAAGAAACTACCAAAGAGAGCTTTCTAGAGTGCATTTTGAGCTACTTGATATATCAACATAATTATGAGAATTATAGCTGAGGAGGCAATATCTACTCGAGAGAAGAGTTGTAATCAAACAGGTTCTTACAGCCATAGAAGAGGATTGCTCATAAGTAGATGCTCAAGTAACTGAACTTGAGCACGTCCTTTCCTTGGTAGTCCATGACCAAGAGGCTGCCGCTCAGCATCTTCCGTGAAGCACATGAAAGGCAATCTACTATGGCCTATAGAGCTCATATGACTTCTGTTTATATTAGAGAAATTCAAACTAATCATTTGTAGATAAATCCTTGTTATACCATTGTTTACATGATGAATAAAAATGATTAAAGCTCTTAATTTCTCTTTGTTTAATATATAATAGATAAATAAATATACCATGAATGTATTATGCATAATTGACATGACACATTCGGGGATTTTATTTGCATTAAAAATGCAAAAATTAAAATTTTTGATTATAGCACCGTGACGTTGTGATCTTGGTGCCATGTCACTATAACTGTTGATACAGTTGAGAAGTTAATAGCCTAGTACCATGGTGACAGTGTTGAGATCATGATCTGTAGTTCAAAGAAGCAAGAAAAACTACCCTTCCCATCCCATGAACACTAAACCACCCATGGGAATTGGGGGAATGGTTATGGGGTAGATAATTGCCCCACTAGTGGAATAAAAACTCTATAAAAGGAAAAAAATTGTCTCTCACCCCCTTCTTTCTTCTCTCCTAGATTTTGGTGGATTCTTGCTTCTGTGAACCCATGTTTGTTGCAAGATTGACTCTCACCCTTATGAAAGTCATCTCTCATCCACTCCAGGTGAAGAATTCATTGTAATAATATTTTTTGAATTCTCTTACCCAATCTTTTTTTTTTTGCACTGGTTTTTATCCAATAACCTCCACCATTGAAGTTAGTACCAGCACAAGAAGAAGAAAAACCTCCACCCATGATCTTAGATCTAGAACAAAGGAGAATGACATTGAAAAATGAGAATCTCAAATTTCTAAATAATCACTCAGCAAAAATTTTCATAAAAATCACTAGATTCCATAAGAATTTCTATCTAAAAGGTGTATGTGATGACTCCAAATCCCAACATTGAGGCGCCATGCTCTCTAAAAATATAACCCTATCACTCTACTTGGCATTGCGGTCATTTTACTACATAGACTCCTTTGGACTCTCATTCAATCATCTTTGAGCCATTCCTTAAGCTCCGAGGCACCAAGCTTATGAACTTGTTTCATCATCGAACTTAGTTCCAGTGTGTAACAGAACCCTCCATTTAGTGATCTTAGATCTATAATAAGAGAGAAAAGTATCCTGCACTAAATATATAAAAAAAATCTAGCATTACTAAAGCATTATGCCACCAAATTTTCAATTATAAGAAGTAAGGGACTCAAATATCATTAGCATTACGCTTTAACTTTTTGTTCTTGCCATATTAAAAAATAATATCATTAGTGCCTCGATGCTGTAACATTTTAACATATTTTGGAACATTTTAGAAAAAAAATATACATTCGAGTTTTGCATATAATAGCGCCGCGGTGGTGCATAATGAGCACCGAGGCACTGTTTGCTTGAGTAGAGGAACAAAATGAACCTCTATAGAGCATCGCAGTGCTTCATAATAAGAATCAAAGTGTCACCCACTCAGGTAGAAGAACAAAATTAATCTACAAAGCACCGCAGAGCTACATAATGAGCAACAAGGCGCCACCCGCTCGAAGAGGAACAAAATGAATCTCTACAGAGCGTTGTGACACTGCATAATAGCATCAAGGCACCATCCACTCACGTAAATGAACAAAATAAACCTCTATAGAGCACCACAGTGCTGCATAATGAGCATTGATGATCCATCCGCTTGGGTAGAAGAACAAAATGAATTTCTACAGAGCATTGTGATGCTACATAACAAAGCATGAGGCTCCCCCTGCTCGAGTAGAGGAACAAAATTAACCTTTATAGAGTGCAATAACACTGCATAATGGGCACCGATTCGTTACATCCTTGGGTTCTATGCCTATACCTACTTCATGAGGGTGTCGAGGCAATGTAATAGTAACATAATGGTGCTACCCCTTTGATGTAATTTTTTAAGTGAAGAAATTTTATTATTTTAATCATGGAGCTTTCTAAATGATAAGAAAATATAAACATAAATAGTAAATACATAAAAGAAAAATAATAAATTATTTATTGATATAGAAAAGGGAGGGTTACATAAATTATTAAAGAAAAAATACAAAAAAAAAGAGATGGGGAAAACTAGTAATCCTGCTCATCCTCCTCCTCCCCTTCTTTCTCTGGCTCCGATGGGGTGCTAACATAAGGTTGATAATGAGGCACCATAGGAAAAAAAATCCTCACTAGGACCCATATAGAAATCACAGTTTTCAAACATATGCACAATCGATGTATTAAATTCAATCATGTATGAAAATTGTTGATCGATCTGGTCAAATTTGGTCAGTTCCTACTAGTCGACTAGTCTCATTGATCTTTTTCCTTAGGTCTGAGACTTATCCTCCAATTTCTTTGAGTTGCTCATTTATGGTCTTCAAGGATTTGGACCAAGACTGAGAGGCGCGTGAGCTTTCCCCACCTCAGTCTTTTGAACCAAATTGAGGAGAGCCTTTTTATAAATACTTCCTCATGAGAATCCTATGTCATGCCTGCCTCAACACATAAAGCAAAATAAGAGATGGATGACCAAAGCCTATCGTGGTACTACCCTCAAGCATATTATAGATAGAATTATAAAAAATCTTCCCTACATATAGTAAAAGCCTTTTGAATTGTAAAATTCAAAATGGCCCTATCCCTAATTACCTCACTAATATTCCCAGTGGGCATCAGCTTGGCATAAATAAATTAATGTTAAGCTTTAGTTTTAGCAGTGAGGCCGGCAGCAAGAAAATTGATAATTATCTCCTCCCATCTTTTCCACTGGATATTGGAATTTCTAACAATGAGAAAATTAAAAATTTCATCAAAGTTAGGATGATCATTATAACTAAAAATATATTGATTATAATCTGCAATCAGTAGACTGTAATATTGTGGTGTTTTTTATTTCTCAAACTCTTTGGGGAATTTGAAAAGTAAAAATTTTTGGTATGTTGTTGAACACCACGTAGATCCGTAGATGTTCTCATTAGGGTGATCAGGTGTGAAATTAAGGAATGATGTACTATCTCAGAGGCAGTCCATCTATAGACCCAATCACTTAATGAGGACTCTGGACAATGGGTCTTCAAATGTACCAGAGATTCTTCCCCTACTTTACATGAAAAGTAAAGCACGATTTATTTTAAACCTAATTCATTAAGTTCCATATGGAGGCATGCCCCCATAGTTAATTACATCTTAAGGAATGAGATTCCTTAAGAATACTCTCGATTAAGGTAAATGATCATTGTCTCTAAAGATTTCAAAAATAAGACTATCAACAAATTGGTTATTTTTGGAAAATCAAATGGGATTATTTAAAAAGAGGGAGTATTATCGAAACTAAAAGGAGATGAGTAGGGGATGCTTATGATACTAAGGGACCTAGTGAGCATCCCAAACTATCCTATGGTTAGTCTTTATATTTTTTAAATTTAAAGATGATTATGTGTTTGAGTTGAATTTTTATTAGAAATCTAGGGCTTACAATTCCACAACACAAGATCGTATAAATGCCTAAGAGGTGAGAATTTATGCTTGTAGCCCACAAAGGGAAACAACAAGCTGTGAACCTAAATCTAGGGAGCTTTGGCGAGGCCAGGCTAAATCTAGGTAAAAATGGGTATATGGTTTAACTCCATAAGAAAAGATGGTTTGGACACTTATTGCACAGGGGTGACCAACTAACTACTCCTATGATTTTAAATACTTGTAGGCAAGTCTTATGCTTCACAAGATATATAAGTTGTTTTATTTAGAAAGAAAACTAAGTCCTTAAACACACTCCCTAAGAGACTAGATCATAAAGGGCATGAATAAATGACTTAATCTAATGCAAATTTTGTTAAGTTTTATTTTCATTTTTGGACATTTTTATTTAACACAGGCTATGGGATTTCATATGCTTGATGCATGAGAAATTGGTTATAGCCAAAATCAGCAAGAAGGAGGTGTGTTTTCACCATGGCTCTCGAAGGTCAATTCATTTTCTCTGGCAAAGGTGGAAGCCCTCCATTAGCAAGAGTGAAGCAATATGATTTTTATGCATGATGTGAGACATACAACATCCAATTAAGGGGTTGCTAAATCTTTTATTATCTTGATTTATATCTCAGGCTTTGAGATTAAGAGTTATTAATTTTAATTTTGAGTTGAGTAATTGGATAGAAAATTTATTTTTCTCTAAGAGCTTAATCGCATCCATGAAGAAACTAGGAAAATCATGCCATTTCTAATGCACAAGCCAAATAAACATCAAACAATTTTATAAAGCTAGCATAAAAGAATAAGAGGCCGATGTGGTCGGTACCAAGCAGAAATAAATGTGGTAGTAAACTCTACCACTTATACAACCCGAATTATAAATGAATAATTATAATAAAAAAGGAATTCAAGTTTAATGGGGGTCTTCATTCTTCTTCATTTCTTTCTTTACTTCTTTCTTTCTTCATTTGGACTTGGGATGTAGTTTGTTCCAAGGCTTCACATGGTACATAAGACATGGTCTTATGACCAATTTTCACCTTAATTCCCCCAAAACATTCATTCCAAATCTTAAATTATAAAAATTACATTAAAATGGGAAAGATAAATCTAACTAAAGCTATAAAATAGAGACTAGCTAAACATACCACAAGTTATAGGAATAGTTTGGACTTAACACCCCACACATAGGTAACCAAGTCCACCTGTCCTAGTTTGGATCATGCTTAGGGATATAAGCAACATGCACAACAAAACCATTTATATTTTTATTACAATGCCCTTAAGCAGAATCTCTAGAAAAGCCATGATTAGACTAAGATCATCTTATCATCTAGTCTACACATGCACTAATCATCTAAAAAATATTACATCACAAAAGAAAATTAGGCATCAAAAACCATGCATGAGCTAAAATGTGACTTAGCTAATGTGTGTGTCATTTAAGGCTTGTGTGGCATGTCTTAGCTAGAATTTAAGGTTAGAGTTTTCTAAGTGTGAAGGATTCAACTTAGAGGGTTTCATTTAAGTAATTTAGTTGATCTATTAATTTTATTTGATGATTTGATTTAGACTTAATTACTAAATGTTATAAAGAGAAGAAAAGAGAAGAGAACTTCTCTTTCATCCCTACCTTAAGTAATTTCTAAGGTAAATTCATTAATTATTTTTCTTTAGTGAATATTTTATTATGTGTTTCAATTAACCCTAAGTTTAGATTTCTCTAAATAAACCTATTCAATAAGAAAGTCATCTTAAGATTAATTAGGGTGAATTACTATTACATAACACACAACCATTTATTTTATTCCAGCATGTATACCATGCATATGAATAAATCTTAAGCATACCTATACATGCAATGCACATTTTAGCACTCTTTGATGATGAATGCAATAGATGTTGTTAAAGAAAATTTGAATATTCCATGAATGCATGTTTTTGTTATGTAGAAAAGATAGAGATTCTTTTATCCACTAGATAAATGCACATTCACATGTATGAGAGACATAAGTGAGTATGGTATCATTATTTTCTGCATGGGTGTAAGGTACAAGACCTACTTAGGGCTAGTTAAAGCCTCGCAACCCCAAGATGTCCAAACTAATATACCACTTTTCTTAAATACATATAAATGTATAAAAGGAAATAAATGGATGAAGAATCATGTAGAAGATCTTTTTGTTTATTTTGGTTGGTTGTATAATTTGCATGTGTAATGTGAAGATCCTTCTTAAGTCATAACATAGAAGTGTATTTGAATAGATTTAAGTAAGTGTCATGTTCTTTTCAAATCAACTATACACTTTTCAAATCCATGTTAGAGAAGAGAAGAAAATCAATACATATATTTTATGCTATAATTACATGCAAGCTTATAAGTATTTATAAGGGGCATCACCTCATTTATAATATTTTATTTATAAGTTTTGAAAATAATTTTTAGTTTAATAGTGATAATAGCCACTCATATTCTTACTTTAGCCAAAAAATGCAATTTTACATAAAGGAAATATTTTATTTAAAGAGATTTTTCAAACAAAATGAATTCATGATTTCATATGACAAATAACATTTAGCATACTTGGAAGGAAATAAAGTGATGTAAGCATATGATTTCATTCACCCTAATTAATTCCTAAAAATAATCCTATGAAATAAGATCATTTAAAGTGAATCAAAATTCTTTAAAGAGATTTTTATTTTTAAATTTGATTTGACTTAGAAAATGTTAAAAGAATTTGTTGGTCCTAACCCATTTCCCCCATGTGTAAATTGATTCAATTTAATTTTTAGAACAATTAGATTGATTTTTATATTTTATTTAGGTTAAGGTGTGAATTAAATCAGTAATTACACCCACTTTAACATAATTAAATAAATAATTATGAGCCAACATTTGATATGCAACCACATAGAATTTAAAATGCACTAAATAAAGGGGGTCTAATGTAATTATTGATTAATTTGCTAAGGGATTTTCATTAAGTACATTCATAACCTTCACACACATGTGAGTTGGATATGATTTTCTCAAACTTACCTTAGACTTTTGAACACATAAGGATCTACCCAGCAAGAGATTGATTAATTTTAGATTGATTTTAAAAGTTTGATTAGACTAATTAAGTAGATCATTAGTGGATTAATCCTTAATTATGTTTGGATTAAGGACGAAAGGGGGTTTATGGAATAACTTAAAGAAAAATATCCCAAACCCATTCCATAAACCACCTCCTTACTAAAATAATGTTTAATTGTCTCAATTAAGGGATTAAATCAGCGTTCATATGTTTAATTACTCTTAATTACATTAAGGGGTGATTAAGGGTTCATTAGTTAATTTTTAAATTCCAAGAAACTTAAGTGAGGTAGAAGTCATCCCATTAAACATAGCTGAGAAATTTGGAATTAATTAATTAAGTAATTAGAGAGTAATTAAGATAATTATATTTTTAATTAAACCCTAATTCAAAATAATCACTATTTAAAATCAATTAAGAATAATTTTATTGGATTCCTCTGAAATACATTTAAAATGAGCCATTATTTATATTTTTAGATTTTTCTATATTTAATTATGATTTTATGAAGTTTATGTGATTAAAGGATAATTATAATATCCTAATTAATTAACTAATTGTCTGCGTGTGGCATGCTGGCGTCTTTTGGATGGGATTATTTATTTAAGTTGTCAAATGATGCCCGTCGGTTAACGCATGCTTTCCTGGGTCAGATCGAGGATCGGCGGGTTAATCTAAATAAAGAATTTAAATCAATCAATTTAATCGGAGTCCATCCAAAGACAAGATGGATAGATCATGATTTATCCTTTGCGATAGATGGAGGCCATCCATCCTCCATCGCTTGATCTGAGCTCACCTAAGCTTGGATTAGGCTAGGATTTACCCCACACAATCAAGAGGTATAGAGAAGAACATCCAATAGCTAAAATCTAATGGGGCTACAATTCCCTTCACAAAGGACCAAGCATTTTTAAGGGAGGATCAGTTATGAATAATACCTCACTGGAGGCTATCATCAACGCTTCCAATGTAGGAGGTAGCTTCACCTAGTGAAGATGAAGCCCTCTTGAAAGTATCAAGCCTTGATTTGAAGTGGATTGCTCAATTTACCAAGCTCCCCTTTAATGGCTTTCAGCTTTCATCGAGGTGAGGCTTCCTGTGGCTTGGTGGCTTGGGAAATCACTTGCTTGAGCTCGACTAGGTCCCTTGATGGTGCTTGCAAAGTGAATTTAGGTTTGGTGGAGAATTGTATGAATTGGACTTTTGAATTACCTCTCCTATTTTGGCTTTGAAGAAAATCGAGAAGGAGAAATTCAAGATGCTTGGAAATGGCCTAAGGAAGTTTGGAGGAGCTTGCTTTCAATCCTTACAGCTCAATCAAATGCAATGTCTCTGGTTTGAGTTGGAATGAGGGGGAGTATATCTCCCCCTACTTGGATCGAACGGCCGAGGCTTGCTTTGCCATTTTTGATCAATTGCTCTAATTGATTGGGTTGTTTAGGCTGTTAGGCAATCCAAGTGATTCATTTTAGGTAGAGGAGTGGAGGAGAGGGAGTGGACATGTGCTAGGTTAGTGTAGGAGGTGATCCAAGTGTCTAATTTGCATTGGAGGGGTCGATTCAGCATTGGGTTGGGTTATGGCTGACCCAAACCCATTGGGTCATGTTCACCACCTCCCTTAGTGTCCAAATTGACCACTAGGAAGATGCCAAGTGGTCATGAGAAGGAATTGACCAAATTCCATGTGAATTTGGTCATAGGTTACCCTTTGACCTAGGGGTAAAATGGTCATTGGCCTTGATTTGGATTTGGGTAGATTTGAAATGATTCAAAAGTGGGTTCGACTAAATTTCAAATGATTTGGAGTTCATTTGGTTTGAATTGGTTCAATTTGACCCATTTTGGTGAAAATGGGTCAATTTGGGTTAGGTTGACCAATTGGTCAAATTGGGTCAAACCATGGGTTTGGTCAAGTTCAAATGATCATTTGGAGTCTATGTGTATCATTGGTTTAGTTCAATTTAATTTATATTTAGTTTTGGTTCATTTAGGTTCATTTTGGTCAAATGGGTCAAGTTGACTAATTTGGCCCATTTGACTTGGTTGATCATTTGAAATGCTTTGCAAGCTTTAATTTCAATCAATTTTGGTTTGGTTTGATTTCAAGTTGATTTGACCTTTTAGGTCAAGTTGGGTTCATGGTCAATTAGGCTAGGTTGGTTGGGTAAAGCTTTGGTCAAGTTCAACAAGTGATTTAAAATGAATTTGACCCATTTGTTGCAATCAATTTGGCTTAGATCAAGATTTAATCCATTTTAATTTTTTAGGTCAACTTAGGTCAACTTAGGTCAAGTGGCCAATTAGGCTTGGTTTAGCTCAATTGATGGCTTGGTTAAGTTCAATCATTATTTATGAATTGGTTTAGATCAATGGTTTCAATCAATTTGGCTTATGGTGAATTTTGACTTGTTTATGTTTCATTTGGGCTAAGTGTTGACTTGGTCAAAGGCTAAGTTTGACTTAGTTTGACCCAATTTGAGTGATTGATCATCTTAGGATGATTGTTGCTCATAATGAAAGGCTTAGATGGGCTTAGTTCAATCCAATTTGGGTTGAATTAAATTTTGGCTCAAAAAGGTACTTTAGGTCACTTTGGGTCAAGTGAGCCTAAGTGGGTCAATTGGCTTGATCAGGACTTGTTCAAGTTTAGTTGAACTATCATATGGACTTACGATGGAAATATAAATCCAATTACAATTGATTTGGAGTCAATGGGCTTTGATTCATTTGGCAATTTCAAGTTCAAAGGATGAACATGAGTTTGATTTGGGTTGGTTGATTTTCATTTGCTGATTGAAGGTTATGTTTATATTTGGTTTGAGATTGAAGGAATGATTGTTTGAAGAGAAAATCCAAAGGTTTGGATTGATTTGAGAATCTTTTGGCTAGTTTCAAGGATTTGACTTGAAAGGTATATGTTGGATTTATGCTACATTTGGTCTTGAGTTTTGGATTTAGTTTTGATTATTTGAATTTATATTTCAATTATATTTGTGAATATAAATGTGAATATAAGTTGGTTATGAGAAAATCTTTTGAATTTAGAGTGATTTGAATTTGGTTTGGTTAAGTTCAAGGATTTGACTTGAATAAGTATAAGTTAGATTTAAGTTGGATTTGGATTTGAGCTTTGAATTTGGTTTTGGTTATTTGAATTTATATTTCATTTATATTTGTGAATATAAATGAGAATAGAAATTGGTTATGAGAAAATCTTTGAATTTTGAATTTGATTTGAATTTGGTTGGTTCAAGGATTTGACTTGAAAGAGTATAAGTTGGATTTAAGTTGGATTTGGATTTGAGTTTTGAATTAAGTTTTATTTGAATTTATATTTCATTTATATTTGTAAATATAAATGAAAATATAAATGGGTTATGAGAAAATCTTTTGAATTTGGAGTGATTTGAATTTGGTGTTGGCTTGAATTTGAAAGTTTATTTGAATTTGAAGTTGATTTGAGTTTGAAGTTGATTTGAATTTGAAGTTGATTTGAGGTTGAAGTTGATTTGAATTTGAAGTTGATTTGAATTTAGGAAGTAAGGATTTGATTCAAGCTATATGGTAGGCAAGTTTTTCAAATACCCCTAAGGCATGACCTATTCCTATGGCTAACTCTTCTAAGTATCTAGGGTTAGGTTAAGTGTTCACCTAATCACTAAAAGTATCTTAAGACTAAAGAACTCTTAATGTCTAGAGGAGTCCTATGCCTAAGATGAAAAAGTTGAAAGCTCACTCCAAAAGTGAGCTCAACAAAGGGCGCCTAATAGGTGTGGTATGACTGACAAGGCATACCGCACGTATTGGTGTTGACCGAGATGATCAACAACGTCAAACAATCACAAGCACTAATAGAAACAATCTACTCACAAACCCAAGTTGCAGAAGAAATCAAGAGCTTAGTGCAATGTGACTCTACTTATGTAGGGATTAAGTATGTGAACCCTTCACTAGGGGAAAGGGTTCAAGTTATCCACTGGGGATAAGAGGTTTGATTTAATTTGCATCTCGCTGGGAAGAAATTTGATTTGATTTGTTGATTTATGATTTGGTGCTCCACTGGGGATGAACATATGAACTCTCCACTAGGGGAGCAAGTTCAAGCTGGATGGAATTGACTTCACTAGGGAAATTGGAAAGATATTCATGTCACTGAGGAGAAGCTGATAGATTTGATTTGTTTGATTTGACTCTACTAGGGAGGTTGATTGGATTTATTTTATTTGTTTAGTTTGACTCCACTAAGGAGGAGAGTTAAATTTGTTTCAGATTTTAAAATTTAAATTTTGAGATGGACCATGATTTGGATGGAGCAGTAGAGGCCATGTCATATCTACTACTTCAAATTTACCAATCTAAAGGGATAATCTACCAACCACATGGTAGGACTATCCAACCAAAGGGTTTTGCTTTGTGACTTGGAAGAAAGCGTATCCATCCTAAAGTAGGGATCATTGATGGGGTGATACGCTAGCGAGACATTGGATTGAGCCCAACCTTAAGCTGACTATTGAGTGAATGTCACTGAGGGACTTAAATTACTTCAAAGATAGTCAAAATTAATTTCATTTTTAATTTTTTTTGATGGATTCTATCGGTTTGCCATGGGCTACACTGAATAGGGGCCATGTTGGCCTTGGCCTACTTCAGATTTACAAATCCAAAGGGGGTAGCTTCCCGGACAAGGGATGAACTATCCAACCAAAGTGGTGTCTTTCGGGTCGCAGTGGTTAATTCAGAGAAGAAAGTGTGGAGGCTCACATCTTTCATAAATAAAAGACTACTAGGGAGACATATTAGCAAGGTAACATGTCAACTACGGCTGCCCGTCAGTTTGCGATAGTCATGCTAGAAAGAATGTGTAGTAGTCTTAAATCTTCCAAAGCGGAATGACTGTCGAGGCAACCTGTTTGTGGAAAAATAGATTGAACCCAACCTTAGGATGACTACCGAGAGAGTGCCTACCCGGGGACTTATCTCTACTCATGAGTAGTCAGGAAATTCCTATATGGAGTTCTGTTGACACTGACCTGAAGATATGATGCCTACTTAGGAAAAGGGGTTGTTGGGGGCTTGAATTCCTAATCCATAAGGGAATAAGTTTGTTTGTTTGTTTATTTTTTTATTTATCATGGACCCTGTTGGTTGGGATCATACTAAGAAGGAGCTAATATCAGCCTAGACCTATCTCATTTTCTTGAACCAAGAGGATCTATCTCCAACAAATCTTCCAACCATAGGGGTGGATAATAGGAAAGGGGGATTGCCCAATCCAAAAGTAACCTAGGTAGTGTCTAAATGGGCTCGTAAAGGGCGTGATCCAACTAGAGTGTCCATAGGGGAGGGCCGCTAAGACCTTTATCCAAAACCATGAAGAAGATAATATCTATAGGTATTCGGTGGCCAACTCAAGGAGAAAGTGCAGGGACTCACATATGCCAAGAGTGGTGTATCCACCCGGTGAGTCATTGTTAGCATAACAAACATCAACCAATCTAAAGTGCTCATCAATTTGCAATAATTAGCCTAGGAAGAAAGCATTGGGGACTCACATCCTTCTATAGCAGAACTGATCGTCGGGATAGTCTATCTTCATCTCAACAAGTTTTATCCAACCTACGATAATTATTGAGTGAATGCCACTAGGTGACTTATATAAACTCAAGGGTAGTCAAAAGGAAAGGAGCCATTGGGGACTTATCCTGAACCTTAAATATACTCATCCTAGTCAGTGCATGATGGCTAGCTCAAGAAGAAAGCATGTTGACTTACATCCTCTTAAATAAAGTCAACATAAGGTAGCTTACTAGCTACATAGTGTGGTCTACCAAACTAACAGGGTGCTCATTGGTTTGCACTGGTAAAGTCAGGAAGAAAGTAAGGTGACTCACATCTTCCAAATAAATGACCTCTGGGGTGACATACTAGTAAGCTAGGATGTTAACTTTGGCTAATGTGAGTGCCACATCTTGGACATCAGATAAAAGATATGTTTTTGTGTTTGTGTTTGAAGAGGACAGGATACCTCTTGGTTGTCTCACACCTATCCTAAAACATGTTTAAAAGTTGATGAAATGGTGCCACGAATGGAAGTTGTGATCCTCCTAAGAAAGGATGTCGCTTTGGTTCTCTCAGACCTAAATTAGTTGTGTCAGCCAAAATAGGATGCCACTTAGGTTCTCTCAAACCTATTCTAGTAGCACTAGGGAAACATGTTTAATTTGTGTTTGTGTTATGAAAGAGGGATAAGATGCCTCTTGGAGTCTCTTACACCTGCCCTAAACACGTCGTGGAGGATTCAAAAAATAAGCAAACAATGCTTCGAAAGAAGAGAATATTTTGATGTATTGGAATAGAATTTTTGATGATAATTATTTTCAAGATGATTTTATGGGCAATACTTATTCAAATAGAGCCCATTAATTAGAAGCATCGGTGTTCTCTTTACAATCAATGAGTTGATAATATCCTCCTTGGTAGGCCTTCTCTATGATAAAAGGGCCTTCGCAAGTGGGTTCAAACTTGCCTCCCATCTTTTGATGGAAATAATTGTCCTTAGAACTAAAACAATCTCTGAAAAGCTCTTGAGGCGGACACTTGTTGTGAGTTTGAATCATCTTGGCTTTGTATAACTCGAGGTTCTGGCACGCTTGTAGGCATCTCTCCACCAAACTTTTGAGTTCTTCTAGCTTGCATTTCGTATACTTTGTAGTGATTTTACTACTATCCTTAGTGATGGGAGTTAAACTTAAGGCGACGCTTTACAAGGAGAACAGAGTGATTGAGTTGGAGTTCTACATGCTTCACCAGCTACAGTATACCGCTTGCATGTACTTCATTGTGTGTTCTTACCGATTAGTTCTTTGGTAACTTTGGAATCTGCTTCTGATACCAGTACCAAGTCACCCGAACTACACGATATGGTTCCTAAAAAATTGGATCATATATTGAGTTGTGACAGATATGAGTGGGATTTCCTCCTCCCACTTGGAAAAGTAGTCGGTGGTAGCTAGGATGAACCGATGACCCTTGGAAAAAGGAGGATAGATAAGACACACTATGTCTGTATCCCAACACTCAAATGCCTATAAGGCCAATGTAGGGTGTAGAATGTTGGGTGGTTAATGTAGGACCACAGCGTGTACCAAACATTGATGGCATCTCCTAGCCACATTCATGCAGTTTGTGATCATTGAAAGCCAATAGTATCCTAGTATCTTAATATTTTCTTTCATCTTCGGACCGGAAGGATGCGCTCCGCATAGACCTGAATGTACCTAGATCATGATCTTATGGGCTTCATGTTTATCAAAATAGCATAACCACATTTAATCAAAAGATCGTCGGTACAAGGTGCCATCCACGAGAGCATAGGAGAGAGCTTTCTTCTTCATCTGATGGGCTTGTGATTTCTCTTGAGGTAGTTTACCTGTATTCAAATAATCCATGAATGGTTGCCTCCAATCCAGCACGTTTTCTTTATTGGCAACAGTAACCTCCCCTTTAAGAGAAAGTCTCTTGACAAGTTTAGCATCAATAAGGGATAGGACTTGTCTATTTTGGACCCTTATTAGAGTGGACTCATCTTTTGGACTTGCAAATTCCTTGGCGAGTTTGGCCAAAGCATCTACTATAGCATTCTCTCCTTGATGGTGACCTTAGATGGTGACCTTAGGGATTTGGGCCAACAGCTTCTTATTGTATGCGTGGTAGTGATGAAGCTTAGGTTTCAGATCTTTATTGGACCCAGCAATTTGATTGATGACCATCTGAGAATCCTTGTAGATGTTGATGCTTTGACACACATTGTAATGGCTAACTCCAAACTGATAATCAAAGTTCATACTTGGCTTCATTATTGGTGTAGGGATTGGAGAGAGAGTATGAGAATCTCATCACATCATGGTCTAGAGTTAGGAGAACTATTCCTACCCCTGTCTTTCTTGGAAGAGTGGATTATGGTTCTTCTCCTTTGTGAAAGGAAGCTGCACCATCAAAATTCATCTCCCTATGATGATTGTCAACCTCCTTTAAGTTCATGATTTGTTCATCAGGGAGATCATCACTAAGAGGGGAATCAACAGAAAGTAGGTGTGCTGTTATGAAATCTTCTAGTGCATGTCCTTTTACCGCACGAAGGGGTACGAATGTAATATTAAACTATGAGAGAATCCTTTGCGTACAACCATCCGAATAATATCATATTATGAGATACTACATGGATTGATTCTTGAAATCAAGTTCTTTATGAGAAAGTATATAATGTTGTAGCTTTGAGATGCAAAGATTAAAGCTAGTCTCAATGGGTGGGTAGTTTACGGGATTGATGCATGAGGTTGTAGAGCATTCTCTTCCTTCATTATTGGTTTGAGCTAACAATCTTTAAGAGAGTCATATGAGGATATGGCTGCACTGGGATAGAACTTAAGATTTATATGTATCTTCAAAAGCATGCTAGTCATCCCATGAACTTAGCATCTTTTGACAAGTGCTGAAAATGGCTCATGGTCTATCAAGCATCTTAGATAGCATCTTGAATCTTTGAAACGATGGGAGGAGGTATTTCTAAGATCTTTGATCTATCTCTATTCTGGGTCGACAAAAAGGAACTTTCTTGAAGCTACAATGCAAGGGGTTCTTTTTTGAGGTTGTCTTAACTCAAAACTACTCAAGTCAAAGAAATGGTCTTCCTTTTCTTTGCTACTAAATCATCAACATAGCACTCAATTTGATGATGAATGAGTTCATTGAAGATCTTAGTCATGGCGGTTGGTATGTGGCGCATTTTAAGAAAGGCATGACCTTATAACAATAAATTTTGATCGGGGTTCAAAAGTTGTGTTTCTTTTTATCTCTTAATTTGTTGTTGAATTATCCATGAAGGAGAATATGCATGAGATGAGATGATGTCCATCATTAATTCTCTAGGTGGAAATTCATCCTTTATGCCTTAGTCCCTTACGAAATTTGGTCATTCTTTTTCTTAACTCACGACAATGGCTAACGGTAGGTATTTTTTTCCCTAACTAACATCATCGATTGTCTTGACTTCAAAAACGTGATTTTCTATATAGGAGCTTGCTTGATAGGTTAATATTAGGGTATATTGGTGGACTATCAGAGAGATAATCATCTCTTCAGGTCCATGCAGTCCTTAAACTCAATAGCCTAACTAAGTCATTGGTTTCTTCTTCATTTAATAGAAGGCATGGATTTTCTTCACGAGGTTGATTTCTTTGAGCTTGTCGATAGTTGAATGAATTTTCTCCTAAAATTCTAGAGGTTCATCATTGATTTAGTGATCTTCTGGATCATTTGAAGTTTCTAAATACACCTCCTCATTAGAGTTAGTGTGGTTTGAGAAGAACCTACTAGACTCCAGATGATTGGTGACAACTAAGCAGTAATCATCATCATTTGATCCATCAATCATAGTCCTAGTCTTGATTGTGATCCCTTCCTTTGTTCCATAGCTTCTCAAAATACTCCTCTTTGGACCATGTATAAGGAATCAAACCTTTCTTTACAAGATTATGAACACAAGACGAGTACCAATTAAAAGGTAATTCCATTAAATCTTTATATGAATTATCCTCAAGTTCTACATCACCTTCTAGACTTGGGATGATGATCCCAATAGGAATCTCTTTGGCTGGAAGACCTAGGGCTTCCTTAACTACTAAACCTTCAACTTTTGAGAAGAAAGTGAGCTAAAGTTCCCGCTTGTCTAATAGTTTACATAAACTTGATTGAATACATTATTGCTTTACTTTGAGGCTGGTCTTCATCACTATCTCGGCTCAGTGTCACCTCCAATGAAACCATTGAGAGGGGTTTGGTGTTTGCTAATCACATGAGACTCATCCTCAGGATCCCAAGTGAATAGCATGGAACTAGCCCCAGTGGAACAACCGGGGTTCTTCTACCTCAATGCCTCAGTTTGCCTCTATCTAGTGGAGGACGAGTCATCCTACTCATATGTGTGGAGCGGGTGGAATGTAACATGCTACTCTACTTCTTCCTTGGTGTCCCTTTCTTGCTAATTTATACCTTCTTTCTTCTTTTCATTTTCTTTTCCTTTTTCTTTTTCTTTTGCTTCTTTTTAATTTTCTTTTGTCTTTGAATTTTGGCCAAATTCATGGGAAAAAGGTATTTTGATTTTTAGGAAGATAGTAGGTTACATCCTCATATATCTCGACCTCTCGAAAATGGTTTTCATCTCCTCTTTACATAACATTGATTCCATCTCTTGAACTTGATGTATTGATGAAGAGATGGAATCATCTTATTCGTATCCAAGGCCTCAGCAAAGTAGCGAATGATGTATTTTCAATTATTAACTTGACTTATCTTCTAGTCACCTATTTTAAAGGTAACACTATGGAACCTAAAGCCCTCTTGTTCATTGAATCCTCTCAACATCATCCGATCTCTCGAGTGTGACTCATATGCACTGGATCAACTAAAACCCTAGAAAGTCTAAATCGCCTCATATTGTGATGTAGGGAGTGTTCCATGTCCCCAGAAGGTCTTCATGGGTGAATGTGACTCCCTAGGATTCTTTTAAATAATGTTCCTCCTCTCCAATAGCGGTCAGCTAAGCTAAGCATATCTCTGGACCAAGAAGAGCCTTGCTTAATGATTCCCTTTTCTCTTTGGATAAGACAAGGGCATCATATATGCTTATTTTTGCTGTCAACTTTCTTAGGTGAGCGAGAACATTGTAATCAACTCTAGGCTGATCCTCCATAAGCATATCCATGGAGCATCATGTAGAGGGATTTCTTGCTCGTTGGTACCAATAACTTATTTTCCCTTATCCTGAGGTGCTACCCTAGGAGGTAGAACCTTATGAGGTTAACATCGATCTCTTGGGTTAGTGGAAGATTCTACCTATTCATCAACTCACTACAACTCCTCCTAGGATCGATGATTCCATTCTATCTCAAGGTGAACCCATCGTGAGAAGAAAAGTTAATCTTTAAATCAGGATGATCATATTTTATTAAGAAGAGTTTTAAAGAGTGGAGTAGACAACCCATCGAAGTGACATTTAATTCAAACTAGCTTTATTCCTCTATTTCTTGGATTTAGAAGGAGGTACATAGTAGAAATCTAGTAAAGAAAGGGGTGAGGATTTGATGCCTCATCCACTGATAAGAGCTAGGCTGAAATAGAAACTAGTAGTGAATAGTGGTGATTGAGGCTAGTGGAGGTTGGTTTATGCTATCTCGAGCAAGTATGGGCTACTACTACTACTACTGCTACTGAGCTCTCACTTTTTCCAAGTTGTCTTTAACAATTTGCGAACCTTCCTTGATGTTGGAGGTTCATGCCTCACCTACAAGTTTTTAATTTTGAAATAATTTTTTTAGAGGTTGGGATAGAAATATCCTAACCTTCTTTTATTTTGAGAGGATCACATGTATCCCCAAGGATTATCCTAATAGAACTGGATCATTGTTCCACTAGATATTCTTTGGGTTAACTATGGTGCCTAGCTTGTAGTTATGCTCAAGTTAGTCCTTGAATGTAAAGCAATCCTCCAAAATATGGCCTAGCATGCAATGGTTGGGGCAAAAGTTAGGATCATTGCTCTCCCCTTCCTCGACTTCTAGGCTAGCTAAAATCAAGTTTCTTTAAGTGGTTCTTAAAGATTTTCTTGACTACCTCCTCTTAAATGAATAAGGTTTGTTTAGTTTATCCAAAAGAGTAGGTGGATGGTAGCTACTTGGTGGAAGATATGTTTGTTGTTACTATGAATATGGATGAGGAGGAGGTGAGGCTAGGAACCATGATCTGGTGATGGGAGGATTGAAAGTGGTGAGGTCGAGGTCTCTCATGCTCACCGTTGCTTCCCTTTATCCAATACTTGGGCACCCCTGGCTTCTTTTTATATGCTTTCTGTGGCTTTGGTTTTGTTGACTGATCTTGAAAAGGCAACTATTTGTCCTCTCCTTATAGACTAGCCGCCTTGTTGATTAGCTTGCCAAATGTCTTGATGGTAAAACCTTTGATCATGAAGGTGATCAGGTCATGAATATTCTTTAGTAGAATTTTAATGACATGTTATTCAGACAACTGTGGTTCACATTTCATATCAAATTGTTCCATCTTAGAATATAGTCAATGAGGGCGGTGTTGTTGTCTACTAAGATCCTTTATCCTCAAAACCTCTTAATGAAGAGTTGCTTTAACTCAAAATCTTCTGAGCTGTTGAGTTGGCCTACCCAAAGGCTATGCCTAAACTTGACAAAAGATGGTATGCACTAATAACTACAAATTCTTAATATGTTGGATTCCCACTACCATCAAAACTCTTGAAAGAAGGTGGCACAAAATCCTTAGGATACTGGATAGCATCAAATTCCTCTAGGTCTACCCTTTGGCCGATGAACCCTCGGCTTGTTGCATGAGTTTAATATCCTTTTCTTGTGGACGCTACTTTTTCTATACAAGCTAGAGTGTTGCCTCTCTAGATGAACTCTTAGGTTGATCCAAGACATGATCTTCAGTCTTGTCTCCAATAGGATGTCTCTTTGCTTGATCACGAAGTCACCTTCATCATCTCTTTTCGATGCTCATCCAGGAGGAACCCGTATCAACCATATGCACCTCTCTTGGGTCTTCCAATAAATCATCTTTGTTGGGATCAAAGCTAACCTTTTCTTTCTAGATCGAGTCATACCCTAGATTTCCTTCTTCTCAATGATAATCTGATATCATGGGGTAGTCCAATGTGAACACAAAACATTATGGTTTCCGGTGGGATCATGCTCATGGACGAGATACATCACCTCCCTCCCAAAGCTAACCTATGGGTATGCTCATGAAGAAATGTGCTCCTTACTATCATATGCTATTGGAGAAGTGCTACTCCTGGGAGGATCTATCGCCATTGGGGCATCCTCCCTTGTCCTCTGCTATTTTGATCTACTAAAGTGGTGGTGGTGATGGCACTACAATGCTGCTCAACTCCACCACTTCAAGGAGGTAGGAGGTCAAATAAGAGAGCTCGACCTCACCTCAATCTACAATGTAGATGAAATGGGATCTCTCGATCGTAGCTAGATCACCAGTGGGGCTTTCTTTTCCCCCGATGTTACCTTCATGGCTTTTGATGGAACTATGGAAGATGGAACTTGCACTAGTGATGGTGGATGTGAGTGATGGAGGCACCACACTCTCTGTCGAGCTCTCCTCCCATGGTGGGTCGATCAACAATAATATGTTAATGACCGCAAGCCGATGGGAAATCCATAGGAGGCACTAGCTGACTGCATACCTTCACCTCTAATAACATGCAGGATACACACTGCCCTCTCCTGGATATGCTCACCTCCTTATGAGGAATGGATTGTAGATCAAATTAGGCTTTAGACTCATCATCTCAAGCCACCAGCTTGGCAGAGGCCAACATAAGACCTCCTCCTATCTCATAGGTTCAGCTTGGTGGGTGACATGTAAACTCCTAACATCTTCCTCTTTAGATCAAAGAGGATAAAACTTGTTCTATGTGTGTGACATGGGTGACTCCTCATGCAGAGAAATGCCTCCATCTCATGTCGCTTGATCTTGTGGCATGGCATCATGTTATCTGGGAGGAGTGTGGGAACTAGTCCCTATCTCAAGGTGGGGAGACTATCCACAGCTAGTAGCCTTCCCTTGGAAGAAGCCAGTGGGTACTTTGGGGAAAATGGGAACAATTGCAACTAACTTTCCTACTACTATAGTCTTCCTCTTTAGTGAGGGAAACTTGGAATCTGATGGCATCTCAACATGGATGGTACGCCCTCACCCACCTCTGATGGTTGTGAGGTGTTGCCCCCTCAAGTGATCTTGGCCCTCTCAGCAAATTGAATCAAATGGGGGTCAATTTGTGGGAGGTTGGCCCGATCCAAATCCATCCCAAAGGAAAAGTGAAGACATACTTGGGCATCCATTAGTCACTTGGAAAAATTGAATTGATTGAGCTAAAATTCTATAATTTTTGAAAACAAACTCAAATTAGATTTTTTGGTTTAATTTGCTTTTATAATTTGAACCCACACTCAATAATTTGAATATGTTAAGTGGGGTTCACTGATTTAGGAGAGATTTTAAATTTAGACTTGCATAAGAGATTTTGAATTTAGAATCCATTTTCAACAAATTTATGTATGTTGAAAATGGGTTCAAGTATTTTGAAGAAATTTTTGATGCTTCCATTAGTTCATATTTGATTTTGCTTTTATGTTTGGCGACCCTTTATTTAACAAAATTGAGTCTGTTAAAATAAAGGGTCAATTGATTTTGTTTGGGATTGCTCATTTAGCAAATTTGGGTATGCTAAATGAGTTGTTTGAAAAATAATTCTTCTTTTGCTTGTTTGTGAATCATTTGGAAATTGAATCTTTACTTAGAAAATTTGTGTATGCTAAATAAAGTTCAAATATTTGTGTTTTGATTTTTTGAAAAGAAGATCTTTACTTAGGAAATTTGGGTATGCTAAAATAAAGTCCAATTTTGTTTGATTTTTGTGATTTTGAAAAGAGGATCTTCACTTAGCAAATTTGGGTATACTAAGGGAAGAATCAAATGTGTTCAATTTTTGAGATTTTGATTTTGGAAAGAGGATCTTTACTTAGCAAATTTTGGTATGCTAAGTAAAGAATCCGAATGTGTTTAATTTATGTGATTTTAAAAAGGGGATCTTTACATAGAAAATTTGGGTATGCTAAATAAAGAATCCAAAGGTGTTTGATCTTTATGATTTTGAAAAGAGGATCTTTACTTAGAAAAGTTGGGTATGCTAAATAAAGGATCCAAATGTGTTTGATTTTTTGATTTTGAAAAGGATCTTTACTTAGCAAATTTGGTATGCTAAATAAAGAATCCAAATGTGTTTTGAAAGAGGATCTTTACTTAGCAAATTTGGGGTATGTTAAATAAAAAATGTTAAGTTTTGAAAAGAGGATCCTTACTTAGCAAATTTGGGTATGCTAAATAAAGAATCAAATGTGTTTTTTTTTTGATTTTGAAAGAGGATCTTTACTTAGCAAATTTGGGTATGCTAAATAAAGAATCAAATGTGTTTGATTTTATGATTTTGATTTTGAAAGAGGATCTTTACTTAGCAAATTTTGGTATGC
This sequence comes from Cymbidium sinense, assembly GCA_021442155.1. NCBI lineage: Eukaryota > Viridiplantae > Streptophyta > Magnoliopsida > Asparagales > Orchidaceae > Cymbidium > Cymbidium sinense. The sequence goes on along the minus strand of CM038218.1, from coordinate 112,763,373 downwards.
TAAAAAAATCAAAATGATTTTTTATGATTTTGAAAAGAGGATCTTTACTTAGCAAATTTGGGTATGCTAAAAGAATAAGAATCAAATGTTTTTTGGTTTTGATGTTTTGATTTTGAAAAGAGATCTTTACTTAGAAAATTTGGGTATGCTAAGTAAAAGATCCAAATTTATTTTGAAAAATGAAACTCTCATTTGGTATGTCAAATGGGAGTCAATTATGTTTTACTTTTAAAAGATGAAATTTTTGTGTGTGATTATTGCTTTTTGAAAAGAAGGGAATTCCAACTTGACACATGTGGAATGTGTTGAGTGGAATTTCAAATGGTGCAATTTTATTTGGAAATAAAACCTCCATCCAACATATTTAGATATTTTGAATGAAGATGCTTATTTTCAATTTTGTATTTTTTTTAAAAAAAGAAATTTCAACTTCAAAATATGTGAGATATGTTGAAATGGAATTTCAATGTTATGATATGATTCTATTTGGAAATGAAATCATCATTCAATAAATTTGGGTATATTGAATGAGGGTATTCATTTTTAAATATGTGCTTTTTGAAAAGATGATTTTTGATTTTGTTTAGAAATGAAATCTTAATTCAACAAATTTAGGTATATTGAATGAGGATGTTAATATGTTCTTTTTAAAAGATGATTTTGATTTTATTTGGAAATGAAATCTTAATTCAATAAATTTGGATATATTGAATGAGGATGTTCATATATGCCTTTTGAAAAGATGGTTTTTGATTTTTTTTCAGAAATGAAATCTTCATTCAATAAATTTGGGTATATTGAATGAGGATGTTCATATGTGTTTTTCAAAAAGTTGATTTTTCATTTTGTTTAGAAATGAAATCTTCATTCAATAAATTTGGGTATATTGAATGAGGATGTTCATATATGCTTTTTTCTAAAAAGATGATTTTTTATTTCTGTTTTGAAATGAAATCTTCATTCAATAAATTTGGGTATACTAAATGAGGATATTCATATGTGCTTTTTGAAAGATGATTTTTGATTTTTGATTTTTTTTGAATTGAAATCTTCATTCAATAAATTTGGGTATATTGAATGAGGATGTTCATATGTCCATTTTGAAAAGATTATTCTTAACTTTGATTTTTCAAACAATCCTACATGTAATAATCTTAAAGATTGTTAGATGAGATTGAAATATTTTATTATGTGAACTTTTGAAAAAGTGCTTTTTGGAAAGTGATATTTTATAAAGGATTTATTTTTCTTTATTTTTGGAATGAACCTTTCCTTACCATAGAAATGGTAAGGAGGAAGTTCAACAAAATTTTTAGTCATTTCTTTTATTTAAAATTTTTATTTTCACCTATTAGGGGACCCAACAGGGGTTTTAAGTCCTACATGGAGTGAGGTCCTAAAACCTAAAGGATGTTGGCTAGCTTATCTTTAGAATGAAATAAACTAAGTGCCAACGAAGAAGGATAGTCTTGGAATCATATACAAATCACTATCGATACATGGAGAATGATCATTTACCAAAGATGGAGAGATTCATCCCATGAGTCATGAAAAAAATTTGTGGTAATTTTTTTATTCCTCAAATTCTTTGGGGGAATTTGAAAAGTAAAAATTTTTGTATGTTGTTGGACACCATGCGATCCACAATGTTTCATTAGGGTGATGGGTGTGAAGGAATAATGTACTATCGAGAGAGATAGAAGTCACCATCTACCTAATCACCTAATAAGGACTCTAAGGACAATGGGTCTTGAATGTACCGAGATTCTTCTCTACTTCGAAAAAGTAAAGTTGGGTTTATTTTAAATCGGGTTCATTAAGTTCCTATAGGCAAAACCCCATAGTTAATTACATCTTAAGGAATGAGATTCCTTAAGAATACTCTCGATTAAGGTAAATGATCATTGTCTCCAAAGATTTCAAAGATAAGACTATCAACAAATTAGTTATTTTTGGAAAATCAAGTGAGATTGATCAAGAAGAGGGAGTTATTATCAAAACCAAAAGGTGATGAGTAGGGGATGCTTATGATACTAAGGGACCTAGTGAGCATCCCAAACTATCCTATGGTTGGGTTTTATATTGTTGAAATTTGAAGAGGATTATGTATTTGAGTTAAATTTTTATTAAAAATCTAGGCCTTACAATTCCACAACACAAGATCATGGAAATGCCTAAGAGGTGAGAATTTATGCTTGTAGCCTACAAAGAAAAACAACGACCTCTAAACCTAAATCTAGGGAGCTTTCACGAGGGCCAAGGCCCAACCTAAATCTAAGGTGAAAATGGGTATATGGTTTACCTCCACAAGAGAGAATAAAATATCTGACTGTTGGACTTACAACCGCTTGGGGGTGGCTGCCAACTACTCTTCCTATGATTTTAAATACATGTAGGCAATTCTTATGCTTTGCCAGATAGCTAGGTTATTGTTTATTTAGAAAGAAGACTAAGTCCTTGAACACACTCTCTACGAGACTAGATCATGAAGGGCATGAATAAATGACTTAATCTTATACAAATTTTGTTAAGTTTTACTTTTATTTTTAGATAATTTAATTTGACACGGGCTATGGGATTTCATATGCCTAATGCATGAGAAATTGGTTATGGGCCAAAATCAGCAAGAAGGAAGTGTGTTTCCACCATGGTTCTCAAAGGTCAAGCTATTTTCTCTGAAAATGATAGAATCCCTCCATTAGCAAGAGTGAATCAATACAATTTTTATGCATGATGTGAGACATACAACATCCAGCTAAAAGGTTGTTAAATCTTTTATTATCTTGATTTATGTCCTAGGCTTTAAGTGAGGTTATGAGTTATTAATTTTAATTTTGAGTTGATTAATTGGATAGAAAATTTATTTTTCCCTAGAAGTCGCATCAAGCCATTCATCAATGAAGAAATTAGAAAAATCATGTCATTTCTATTGCACAAGCTAAATAAACATCAAATAATTTTATAAAGCTAGCGCAAAAGAATAAGAGGCTGATGTGGTCGGGTACCACCGCATAGTCCAAAAAGAAATGTGGGTAGCCAAGCTCTACCCTTATACAACTCAAAATACAAATAAATAATTACAATCAAAAAGGAATTCATGTTGTGGGGCCTTCATTCTTCATTCTTCATTCTTCATTTCTTCTTTTCTTCATTCTTTCTTTACTTCTATCTTTCTTCATTTGGACTTGGGATGTAGTTTATTCCAAGGCTTCACATGGTACATAAGGCATGGTCTTATGACCAATGTTCACTTTAATTCCACCATAACATTCATTCCAAATCTTAATTACAAAATTAACATTAAAATGGGAAAGATAAATCTAACTAAATCTGCTAAATAGAGATTAGCTAAACATACACACAACCAGTTATATGAATAATTTGGACTTAGCACCCCACATGGGTAACCAAGTCCACTATCTAGTTTGGATCATGCTTAGGGGTATAAGCAATACAAAAGTATTTATATTATCATCCTTACACACACACATGCACCTAACATCTCTAAAATATTACATCATAAAATAAAATTAGACATCAAATCATGCATCGCCCTAACATAGGGCTAGAAATTGTGACTTAGCCTAATGTGTGTGCCATGGCTTAGCTAGGCTTTAAGGTTTGAGTTTTCTAAGTGTGAAGGATTCAACTTAGAGGGTGGTATCATTTAAGTAATTTAGTTGATTTGTTAATTTTATTTAATGATTTGATTTAGTTTGAATGAACCTTCACTTAATTACTAAATGTTATAAAGAGAAGAAAAGAGAAGATAACTTCTCTTTCATCCCTACCTTAAGTAATTTCTAAGATAGATTCATTAATAATTTTTTAGTGAATGTTTTATCATGTGTTTTAATTAACCCTAAGTTTAGATTTTCTCTAAATAAACATATTCAATAAGAAAGGCATCTTAATATTAATTAGGGTAAATTACTATTACATAACACACAACCATTTATTTCTTTCCAGCATGTATACCATGCATATAAATAAATCTTAAGCATACCTATACATGCAATGCAAATTTTAGCACTTCTTAATGATGAATGCAAAGAGATGTTGTTTAAGAAAATTTGGATATTCCATGAATGCATATTTTTATTATGTAGAAATGAGAGGGATTATTTTATCCACTAGTTAAATGCACATTAACATGTATGAAAGACATAAGTGAGTATGGTGCCATTATTTTTTCCACTAGGGGTTAAGGTAAGACCTACTTGGGGCTACAAAACTCACAACCTCGAGATGTCCAAACTAATATTCTACTTTTCTTAATACATGTAAATGTATAAAAGGAAACAAATAGATGAAGAATCATGCAGAAGATCATTTTGTTTATTTTAGTTTAGTTGTATAATTTACATGGCTAATGTGAAGATCCTTCTTAAGTCATAACATAGAAGTGTATAGGAATAGATTTAAGCAAGTGTCATGTTTTTCTAAATGAACTATATACTTTGCAAATCCTATTCAAATCCATGTTAAGAAGAGAAGAAAATCACATAATACACATTTTATGCTATAATCACATGCAAGCTTATAAGTACTTATAAGTAGCATCACCTCATTTATAATCTTTGATTTATAAATTTTGAAAATTAATTTTTGTTTAATAGTGATAATAGCCACTCATATTCTTACTTTAGCCAAAACATGCAATTTGACATAAATAAAATATTTTATTTAATGAGATTTTTTAAAAGAAATGAATGCATGATTTCATATGGCAAACAACATTTAGCATGCTTGGAAAGAAATAAAGTGATGTAAGCATATGATTTCATTCACCCTAATTAATTCCTAAAGACAATCCTATGAAATAAGATCTTTTAAAGTGAATCAAAATTCTTTAAAGAGATTTTTATTTTTGAATTTGAATTGACTTAGAAAATGTGAAAAGAGTTTGCTAGTCCTAACCCATTTCCCCCATGTGTTAATTGATTTAGTTTAATTTTTAGAATAATTAGATTGATTTTTATGTTTTATTTAGGTTAATGTGTGAATTAAATCCATTAATTACCCCTTACCTACACCACTTTAACATAATTAAACAAATAATTATGAGCCAACATATGATATGCAACCACATGGAATTTAAATAAATAATGCACCTAAGAAATAAAGGGGCCTAATGCAATTGGCTCACAATTATTGATTAATTAAGCTAAAGATTTATTAAGTACTTTCATAACCTTCCCACACATGTGAGTTGATATATCAAACTTACCTTAGGCTTTTGAACACCTAAGGATCTACCCAAACAAGAGATTGATTAATTTTAGATTGATTTTAAAAAAGTTTGATTAGACTAAAGTAGATCATTAGTGGATTAATTTAATTATGTTTGATTAAGGAAGAAAGGGGTTTAGGGAATAACAAAAAAATATCCCAAACCCATTCCATAAACCTCCTCCTCACTTAAATAATATTTAATTATCTTAGTTAAGGGATTAAACCACTATTTATATGTTTAATTACTCTTAATTACATTAAAGGGGTGTTTAGGGGTTCATTAATTAATTTTTCTAATTAACTCATTAATAAATTCCAAGAAAATTAAGAGAGGAAAAAGTCATCCAACTAAACATATCTGAGAAATTTGGGATTAATTAATTAATTAGATAGTAATTATGGTTATTAAATTTTAATTAAACCCTAATTCAAGAAAATTCACTACTTAAAATCAATTAGGAATAATTTTATTAAATGCCCCTCTAAAATACCTTTAAAATGAGCTCTCATTTTTATTTTTTGGATTTGTTTATACTTAATTATGATTTTATGAAGTTTCTATGATTAAAGGATAATTAGAATATCCTAATTAATTAACTAATCCCGCCTATGGATGCGACGGTGCTTTCCACATGGTGCATGATATTGGTTATTTAAGTTGTCAAATCATCCGCGTCACCGGCGGCAACACACTTTCCTGCCATCTAATCGGATAAGATGGCCGTGGGTTAATTAATGGCTCAAGGATTTATATGTGGATCTAATCAATTTAATCACGCCCATCCAAAACATGGATGGATGACTCATGATTCATAAGTGGGAGACGGAGGTTGTCCATCGCTTGATCCAAGCTCAAGCTCGATTAGGATTTACCCCACACCATCATGTGGTATAGAGAAGAACATCCAATGGCTAGAATCTAATGGGATTACAATTCCCTTCACAAAGGACCAAGCATTTTTAAGGGAGGATCGATTTTGAATAATACCTCATTGGAGGCTATCACCGGTGCTTCCAACGGAGGTGGTAGCTTTGTCTAGTGGAGATGAAGCCCTATTGAAAGTATCAAGCCATGATTTGAAGTGGATTGCTCAATTGATCAAGCTCCCCTTCAATGGCTTTCAGCTTTGAACGAGGTGAGGATTCCCATGGCTTGGAGGCTTTTGAAATCACTTATTTGAGCTCGACTAGGTCCCTTGATGGTGCTTGCAAAGCGAATTTAGGTTTGGTGGAGAATTGGATGAATTGGAGTTTGGAATTACCTCCCTTGTTTTGGCTTTGAAGAAAACCTAGAAGAAAAAATTAAAGATGCTTGGAAATGGCCTAGGGAAGTTTGAAGGAGCTTGCTTTTGATCCTTAGAGCTCAATCGAATGCAATGTCTCTGGTTTGAGTTGGAATGAGGGGGAGTATATCTCCCCCTAGTTGGATCAGACGGTCAAGGCTTGCTTTGCTATTTTTGATTAATTTCTCTGATTGATTGGGTTGTTTAGGCTGTTAGGCACTCCATGAGGTTCATTTTAGGCAGAGGAATGGAGGAGAGGGAGTGCACAAGTGCTAGGTGAGTGTAAGAGGTGATCCAAGTGTCCAATTTGCAGGAGTCGGTTGGCTTTTGGGTCATGGCTAACCCAAACCCATTGGGTCATGTTCACCACCTCCCTTAGTGTCCAAATGGACCACTAGGAAGATGCCAAGTGGTCATGAGAAGGAATTGGCCAAATTCCAAGTGAATTTGGCCATAGGTTACCCTTTGACCTTAGGGTAAAATGGTCATTTGGCCTTGATTTTGATTTGTATAGATTTTAAATGATTCAAAAGTGAGTTGGGCCAAATTTCAAGTGATTTGGAGTTCATTTGGTTTGGATTGGTTCAATTTGACCCATTTAGGTCAAAATGGGTCAATTTGGGTTAGGTTGACCAATTGGTCAAATTGGGCCAAACCATGTGTTAGGTCAAGTTCAAATGATCATTTGGAGCCTATGTGTATCATTGGTTTGGTTAAATTTGATTTATTTTTGGTTTTGGTTCACTTAGGTTCATTTAGGTCAAATGTGTCAAGTTGACCAATTTGACCCATTTGACCCAATTGGGTTAGGTCATGGGTTGGTTTAGGCTTGGTTGATCATTTAAAATGTTTTGCAAGCTTTAGTTTCAATCAATTTTGGTTTGGTTTGATTTCAAGTTGATTTGACTTTTTAGGTCAAGTTGGGTTCATGGTCAATTTGGCTAGGTTGGGTCTAGTTAGCAAATTGAAGCTTTGGTCAAGTTCAACAAGTGATTTGGAATGAATTTGACCCATTGGTTACAATCAATTTGGCTTAGATCAAGATTTGACCCATTTTGACTTTTTAGGTCAATTTTGGTCAACTTGGGTCAAGTGGCCAATTGGGCTTGGTTTGACTCAATAAATGGCTTGATGATGTTCAATCATTATTTTGGATTGATTTAGATCAATGGTTTCAAACAATTTGGCTTATGGCAAATTTTGGCTTGTTTAGGTTTCATTTGGGCTAAGTGTTCACTTAGTCAAAAGCTAGGTTTGACTTGGTTTGACCCAATTTGAGTGATTGATCATAGGATGATTATTGCTCATAATGTGAGGCTTAGGGCTTAGTTCAATCCAATTTGGGTTGGATTAGAATTTAGCTCAAAAGGTGTTTAGGTCTCAAGTGAGCCTAAATAGTCAATTGGCTTCAAGGCTTGATTCAAATTTGGTTGAACTCACATATGGACTTATGATTGAAATATAAATCCAATTGCAAGTGATTTGGAGTCAAATAGGTTTTGGTTCATTTATCAATTTCAAGTCAAAAGGGTGAACATGGGTTTGACTTGGGTTAGTTTGATTTTGGTTTGATGATTGAAGTTTATGTTTATATTTGGCATGTGATTGAAGGTGTGATTGTTTGAAGAGAAATCCAAAGGTTTGGATTGATTTGAGAATGATTTGCCAAGTTCAAGAATTTGACTGAAAGAGTATAAGTTGGATTTTGGTTAGATTTGGATTTGAGTTTTTAATTGATTTTGGTTATTTGAATATATATCTCATTTATATTTATGAGTATAAATGAAGATATAAATGGGATATGAGAAAATCTTTTGAGTTTGGAGTGATTTGGATTTATTTGATGGAGTTCAAGGATTTGACTTGAAAGAGGTAAATTGAACTTTGGTTAGATTTAGATTTGAGTTTTAAATTAGTTTTGGTTATTTGAATTTATATTTCATTTATATTTGTGAATATAAATGAGGATATAAATGGGTTATGAGATAAATTTTTGAGTTTGGAGTGATTTGAATTTGGTTTGGTTAAGTCCATAAGATAGAATCAAAAGGGCTTAGGAAAGATTTTGGATTTTGGAATTGATCATCATTTGATTTGGAATTGATTCATGATTTGAGAAAATCAATTGAGTTGGAATTGATTTGAGATTTGATTTGAATTTGAAGTTTGACTTGAAAGAAGGAAACCAGGATTTGGTTCAAGCTATAGGGTAGGCAAGTTTTCCTAATACCCCTAAGGTATAACCTATTCCTATGGCTAACTCTTCTAAGTCTCTAGGATTAGGTTAACCGTTCACCTAATCACTAAAAGTGTCTTAAGACTAAGGAACTCTTAGTGTTTAGAGTAGTCCTATGTCTAAGATGGAGAAGTTGAAAATCCACTCCAAAAGTGAGGTCAACAAAGGGCGCTCAATAGGTGTGGTGTGATGAAGGCATACCGCATTGGCTGACCGATGATCAACAATCAATGATCAAAAGCAATAACAAAAATGATCTACTCCTAAACTTGAGGTGTAGAAGGAATCAAAAGCTTAATGCAATGCAACTTACTTATGCCTAAGACATAAGAGAGTGAAGGAGGAATCTACTAGAGATTGAGTATGTGAACCTTCCACTAGGGGAAAAGGTTCAAGTTATCCACTAGGGATAAGATGTTTAATTTGATTTGCATCTCGTTGGGGAGAAAATTGATTTGATTTGTTGATTTATGATTTGGTGCTCCACTAGGGATGAAAATGTGAACTCTCCACTAGGGAGCAAGTTCAAGTCATCCACTAGGGATAAGAGGTTGTGAAATCAGCTGGGGGATTAGAATTCAGGATCCACTGGGAATGAAAATGTGATCTCTCCACCAAGGGAGCAAGTTCAAGTTGGATTGAATTGGTTCCACTGGGGGAACTATAAAGATTTGCATCTCACTAAGGAGAACTAGATTGATTTGATTTGTTTAATTTGGTTTGACTCCAATAGGGAGGTTGATTGGATTTGTTTTGTTTGTTTAGTTTGACTCCATTGGGGAGCAGGGTTGATTTTGTTTCAGATTTTAAATTTTAAATTTTTTAGATGGACCCTTAGTTTATGTGGATGTTTGAGTAAGGGGCCATGTCTGACTAGCTTTATTTACCAATCCAAAGGGGTAGTCTACTAACCACATAGTAGGACTATCCAACCAAAGGGGTGTCTTACTATTTGCAGCAGTCAATTCAGGGAAGAAAGCATAGGGACTCACATCTTCCACTACAAAAGACCATTGGGGTGACACATTAGCAAGATAATATATTAATCTGACCTAGGGCTGACTACTAAGTGAATGCCACTGGGGGACTTAAATTAGCTCAAAGATATTCAAAGTTAATTTCATTTTTAATTATATTTGATGGATCCCATCATTTTACGATGGACTGCACTGAGTAAAGGCCGTGTTGGCCTTAACCAATCTCAAATCTACCAATCCAAAGGGCGTAGCTTCCCACCGATAGAATACTATCCAACCAAAGGGGTGCCATATTCTGGAAGGGGGACTCACATCTTTCCTAAATAGAAGGTCACGGGGTGACACATTAGTGATGTAACATGTTAACCCGACCTAGGGCTGCTCATCGGTTTGGGATAGTCATGCTAGAAAGAATGCGTAGTAGACTTACATCTTCCAAAGTGAATGACTGTCAGGGTAACCTATTTGTGGCAAAATAGATTGAACCTGACCAAAGGGAGACTATTGAGAGAGTGCCAACTCGGGGACTTATCTTTACTCAAGAGTAGTCCAGCAATTCCTATAGGGAGTTTTGTTGACACCACCCTAAAGATAGGATACCTGCTTGGGAAAGGGGGCCACTGGGGGCTTGAAATCCTAATCACAAGTGAACAAATTTGTTTATTTATTTATCATGGACCCTGTTGGTTTGCGAGGGATCATACTAAGAAGGAGCTTATATTAACATAGACCTATCTCAAATTTATTGAACCAATGGATAATCTATGCATCCGTGGAACAAATTCTCCAACCACAGGGGTGGCTACTAGGAAAAGGGGACTGTCCAATCCAAAAGTAACTTGGGAAGTGTCTAAATGGGGTCACAAAGGATGTAATCCAAGAAGAGTGCCCAAGGGAGGGTCGCTAAGGGCTTTATCTAAAACCCTAAAAAAGATAATATATATAGGTATTTGGTAGCCAACTCAAGGAGAAAGCTAGCGGACTCATATCTACCAAGAGTGGTGTATCCACCGAGTGAGTCGTTGTTAGCATAGTGAACATCAACCAACCTAAAGTGCCCATCCAATACTAGGAAGAAAGCATCGGGACTCACATCTTCCTATGGAATTGATCGAGATAGTCTATCTTCAACATGTATATCCTAGCACTACTAAGTGAATGCCTCTTGGGAACTTATATCAACTCAAAAGTAGTCAAGAGGAAAGGACCCACTGAGGGAGTTATCCTAAGTCTCAAATATACTTGATCTAGTCAGTGCATGATGGCTAGTTCAAGAAGAAAGATTGTAGGCTTATATTCTCTTAAACAGAGTCAACATGAGATAACTTATTGGCTGCACAGTGAGGTCTACCAAACTAACCAGGCACTCATTATTTACAATGGTCAAGTTAGGAAGAAAGTGTGGAGACTCACATCTACTGACAGTGATACTAGGGTGACATACTAGCAAGTAGCATGTCGCCTACAGAGCTAATGAGTGAGTGCCACAGGGGGCTTGGTCCCACATCAAAATAGCCCGAGATAAAAGATATGTGTTTATTTTTGTGCTTATGTTAGAGGGAATAGGATGCCTCTCGAGCTCTCTCACACCAACCCAAAACACGCTGGAGAATTGATGAAATGGTGCCATGAATGGTAGTTATGATCCCACCAAGAAAGGATGTCGCTTGGGTTTTCTCTCTAACTTAGTTGTGCTAGTCAAAGTAGAATGCCTCTTGGGTTCTCTTACACCTACTCTAGTAGCGCTGAGGAATCATGTTCAATTTGTGTCCGTGTTGTGAAAGACAGATAGGATGCTTCTCGAGTTGTCTCACACCTATCTTAAACATGTCGTGGAAGATTCTCAAACAAGCAAACAATGCTTTGAAAGAAGAGAATATTTTGATGAATTCAAATGAAATTTTTGAAGATAGAATTATTTTCAAACATGATTTTATGGGTAGTATTTCTTCAAATAGAGCCCATTAATTAGAAGCATCGGGTGTTCCCCTTTACAATCAATGAGTTGATAAGATCTTCCTTGGTAGGCCTTCTCTATGACAAAAGGGCCTTCCCAAGTGGGTTCAAACTTGCCTCCCATCTTTCGATGGGCAACAATTAGTCTCCTTAGAACTATAGCAAGCTCTCCTACTTGAAAAGCTCTAGGGTGAACCAGCTTGTTGTGAGCTTGAATCATCTTGACCTTGTACAACTCAAGGTTCTGTCACTCCCGTAGGCATCTCTCCTCCAAACCTTCGAGCTCTTCTAACCACAACTTAGAATTCTGCTATGTAGTGATTTTACTACCCATTGCTATCCTTAGTGATGAGAGCTAGACTTCTAATGGTAGAATGGATTTAGACCAATATACTAAGAAGAATGGGGTAGATTGAGTTGGAGTTCTGTATATGTGGTACGGTATGCCCACAAGGCTTCAACTAGTTGCTCATGCCACTGTCATTTATTATCATCAAGTGTCTTCTTTAGTATTTAGATGAGAGTTTTGTTGAATGCTAATGCTAGGCCATTTGCCCTGGGATAGTAGATAGTGGAGTATCCCTAGTCTATGTTGTGCCTCCTAGCAAAGCTATTGATCTTGGTGCTCTTGATTGCAATACCATTATAGGATATAATTCATCAAGGCACCCCAAACCTATATATTAAATGGTTCCTGAAAAACTGGAGCACATGCTGAGATGTGACCTCTCTGGGATTCCTCGCCACTTAAAAGTAAGTGGCTAAGATGAACCGGTGACCCTTGGAAGAAGAGGATCGATCGACCCATTATGTATTTAACACTCAAATGGCCATGAGACCAATGTAGGATGTAGAATGTTGGGTGGTTGAGGACCACACCGTACGACACCGATGGCATCTCCTAGCTACGCTCATGTAATCATCAAGGCTAGTAGTATCCTAGTCTCTTGATCTTTGCTTTCATCTTCGATTGATGTAGACCCAATGTACCTCACGATATATTATGTTTTGTCTAAATAGCATAACCACATTTGATTGAAAGACCGTCGGTACGGGGTGCCATCCAAGAGAGCATAGGAGAGAGCTCTCTTCTTAATCTGATGGGCTTATGATTTCTCTTGAAGTAGTTTGCCTCTAGTCAAGTAATCCATGAAGGGTTGCCTCAATTGGCAATGGCAACCTCCCCTTCAAGAGAATGTCTCTCAATGAGTTCAACGTCAATAAAGGATAGGACTTATTTATTTTGGACCTTTATTGGAATGGACTCATCATCCATGCATGCCAATTTCTTGGCGAGTTTTGCCAAAGCATCTGCTACTGCATTCTCTCCTCGAGGAACCTTGTAGATAGTGACCTCACGGATTTGGGCCAATACCATGGTGTACCGATGAGTGAGCAGCTTTTTTAGAACCTTATAGGATCCAGAATCTGATGACCAGAGAATCCCAAGATATTGATGCTTTTGACACACCGTAATGGATAACTCTAGACGACAATCAAAGCCTCATACTTTTTATTGTTGGTGCATGGATTGGAGAGATGAGAATCTCAAAGACATTACAGAGTTAAGAGAACTATTTTATTTTGCCTTTCTTGGAAGAGTATATTGTGTTCTTCTCTTTTGAAAGGAAGTTGCACCATCAAAAACATCTCCCAATGGCATTGTCAACCTCCTAAGTTCATGATTTGTTCATCGTGAGATCATCACTAAGTGGGAATCAGGAAGTGGGTGCGCTAAGAAATCTAGTACTGCCCTTTCACGCAGGGTTTATAATATCGAACTGCAAGAGAATCATGGACCAACGTACCAATCATCTGGATAACGTCAATCATGTAATGAGATATGGTAGTAGATTGATTCTTGAAATCAAGTTCACCTTACGAGAAAGCATATAGTGTCGTAGCTTTTGGGATGCAAAGATTAAAGCTGGGCAATGTTTCTCAATAGGTGGGTAGTTTGCTTTAGTAGGGATCAGACGATGGCTAAGGTAGTAGAGAGCATTCTCCTTCCCTTGTTATTGGCTTGGGCCAACAAAGCGCTAAGGGAGTCATCCAATGCAGTAGTGTAGAAGATCAACGGCTTGCCTAAGATAGGGGATGTTAGAATTGGTGGCTTTACTAAATATTATTTGATGTCTTTGAATGCATGCTGGCACTTATCATCCTACTTGAACTTGACATCCTTTTTGACAAGTGCTAAGAATGGCTTGCATCTCCTCGATAGATTGGAGATAAAGTGTCTTACGTATGCCAACCACCCTTGGAATGATCTGAGTTATGTTAATTTTAAGGGGTGGCATTTCTAAGATGGCTTTAATCTTTTATTGGTCTATCTCTATTCCCTGGTGCTAGACAACAAACCCAAGGAACTTCCCAGAAGCTACTCCAAATGCACACTTTAGAGGGTTCATTTTGAGATTGAATTATCTTAACCATTCGAAAACTACTCTCAAGTCAAAGAGATGGTCTTCTTTTCTGCTTTTGACTACTAGATCATCAACATAACATCCAACTTGATGATGAATGAGTTTGTTGAAGATTTGAGTCATGGCCCATTTGTATGTAGCACCAAAATTTTTAAGGCCGAAAGGCATGATCTTATAACAATAGATTCTGACAGGGATTCAAAAAGTAGTGTTTCTTTCATCCTTATGGGCCATCTCGATTTAGTTGTAGCCATATGAGCCATCCATAAAAAAGAATACTGCATGAGATGAGGTGATGTCCACCATTAATTCTGGTATAGGAAGTAGAAATTCATCCTTAGGACATGCCTTATTTAAGTCCTTGAAATTGACGCATATGCTAATTTGGCCATTCTTTTCCTTAACTAGCATGACACTGGCTAACTATGTATGATATTTTTCTTCCCTGATGAAACCAGCATTGATTAGTTTCTTGACAAAATGACACGTTGTTCGATTTCTAATATGCATCTAGCATTGCTGGGGTTAGCGTTGGGTCTATAGTTGTGGACTACATCGGAGATAATCGCATCTCTTTATAGCTCCATGCAAAGCAGTCCTTAAACTCAGTCAATAATCTAACTAATTCATTGGTTTCTTCTTCGTTCAATAGAGAATTGATGTATGTAGGGCTGGAATCTTCTTCTGTCCCAAAGTTGATTTCTTTGAGCTTATCAATAAATGAATGGATTTTTTTCTCAAATTCTGGAGGTGCATCTTTGATTTGAATATCATCAAGATCATCTGAAGTTTTTAAACACACATCTTCATAAGAGTTAGTGTGATTTGAGAAGAACTTATTAGACTCCAGATGATTGGTGACAACTAAGCAGTAACATCATCATTGACTGGACCCACTATACCAAATTCTAGTCTTGGTCTTGATTGTGCATCCCTACCTTTGTTGTTCCACAGCTTCTCAAAATACTCCGACCTATGCCTGGACCATGTATAAGAAATTAAATCTTTCTTTGCAAGATTATGAACAAAGGAGAGAACCAATCAAAGGCCATTAAATCTTTATATGAATTATCCTTGTTCTACAGCTTCTGACTTGAGAATGATGCCAATAGGAATATCTTTGGCTTGACATCCATAGAAGACCTAGGGGCTTCCTTAACTACTAAACCTTTTGAGAAGAAAGTGTGGTTGGAGCTAAAGTTCCCAACTGCTGCCTAACAATTTTACATAAACTTGATTCGAATATATTTGTACTTTACTTGGAGGTCTAGTTTTCATCACTGTCTGGCTCGAGTGTCACCTCCAATAAAATTTGCTAAGAGGAGTTGGTTGGTATGCTAATCACACGAGACTCATCATCCGAGCTAGATTCCAAGTCTATATGAATAGCAAGAGTACTCATGTGAACCGGAACATAACCCCTGTTGACTGGCAGCCAACTAGGGTTCTTTCACCTCTAGAATTTCCTCCTCGCCTCTACTACTAGAAGAGCTAAAGTACACCATAGTAGTAGTAAATGGAATGGAAGCTGGTGTGCTTTGGAAGCAGTTTGGTTTGCTTGAGCTACTTTCCCCAAGTTTTCTTTAACAACTTGCGAACCTTCCTTGATGTTGGAGGTTTGAGCTACCTCAGGCACTTGTAAGAAATGTTTCTTAATTTTTGAAATAATATTTTTAGTGGTTCGGGATTGAGAGATATCCCAACCTTCTTTTGTTTTGAGGGGATCCATGTATCCCAAAGATTATCCTAATAGAACTGGATGGTTATTTTACTAGGTATTCCTTTAGGATAACTATAGCTCTTGACTTGTAGCTATGCTCAAGCTAGCCCTTAATTGTAAAGCAATCTTCCAAAACATGACCTAGACTGGAAAAATGGGGATCATTGCTCCTACCCGCCTCTTCCCATAGGCTCTGTAGCAAAAAATCGAGTTTCTTTAAGAGGTTCTTAATGATTTTCTTGACTACCTCCCTCTTAAATGAGTAAGTTTTGTTTAGTTTATCCAAAAGAGTAGGTGGAGTAGCTACTGTGGTGTATTAATGAATATGGCTAAAGAGGAGTAGGCGAAGGCCGTGGAGGCTATTATGGAAACCGATAGGATGACCTAAGAGGTGGTAGAGGAGGTGGAAGTGATAGCTATGGACCTCAGGTCTATACCGCTACCGCTTGCTTCCTTGTCCAATGCTACTCTGCTTTTCTTTCAGCATGGCTTTTGGCTTTGATGACTGATCTTGAAAAGGCAACTGCTTCTCCTTATATCTACCCGCCTTGTTGATTAGCTTCTCAAATGTCTAGATGGTGAAACCTTTGAGTAGCAATTGAGCCATGAATATTCTTTAGTAGAATTTCAATGGCATATTCTTCAGACAGCTACGGTTCACATTTCATACTCAAATTGCACCATTTGAGAATATAATCAATAGGGGACTCACCGAGGTGTTGTTTTGCTATAATGAGATCAACCACAATTACCCTTTGCTGAGCTCGAGCAAACTTCTTAATAAAGAATTACTCCAACTCAGCAAAAGTCTTCATTGTAGAGTTGTGATATCAATAAAGGCTATGCCCAAATTGCTAACAAAAGATGGAACAATAGCAAGATTGCAATAGTTATTCTGGCGCTATATGCTAGCGAGGGTTCCTACTGCCATCAAAGCTCTTAAAAGAATGAGGCACAAAACCCTTAGGATATTGGATAGCATCGAATTCCTCTAGGTAGGGTCTACCTTTTGAAAATGATGAACCACCTCGGGCTTGAGCCAATGCTTCTCTCACTTGTTGCTCAACCATGAGTTTAATATATTTTATTGTAAAGGTACTTTCCACTACCTTCCTATACAAGCTAGTGTTGCCCTTCTCTACTTGATGTGAAGTCTTGGCTTGATCCAGGATATGCAACAACTCAAGCTGACCAGTCTCCACAATAGTAGGATGTGCTGCTGGGGCTTGATTCTTAAGTGCTAAGACTCCCACTAACAAATCTTCAAGCCTCTTTCCCATCTTGTCAATTTTCTCATCCTTCTGTTTGAGTTATTGAAGAAGGTATTGGGTCGAATAGGTTGTATCATACTATTTTGTACCTTCCAAGCTATCTCGATCCGATGGACTAACCTCGTATCAACCCGCACCTCTGAATCCAACAAATCATCTTCATTGGGATCAAAGCTAACTTTTTCTTCTTCTAGGTTTGACTAGTCATACCCTAAGATTTCCATCTTCTCAATGATATAGGTATCGATCGAGTAGTCCAACCACGCACCAATGATGGTTGAGCGGATCATGTTCATGAATAGAGATACATCTAACCTCCCCTGCTATTGGAATACTGATCTTGTGAGGACTATGCTCACTAGAGGACACATGCTCATGGCTATCACTTGATGTGGGTGGAGTGCTGCTCCTAGAATGATCTATCGCCATAGGGGCAATGGAACTATCTCCTTCTCCCTCATGACTATCAAAAGATTGGTTACTTTCAAAAATCAAGTGGGATTGTTCAATTGGAAAGACTTATTTTGTAATCTAAATGAAGCTAAGTAGGAAATGCTCATGATACTAAGAAGCCTAGTGATCACTCCAATCTACCCTATAGTGAGGCTTTATATATTTGAAAGTGAGAGGAATTTATTTCATTTGAGTTAAAATTTTATTAGATTGTTAGGGCTTATAATCCATCAACATAAGATTATGGAAATGCTTAAGAGGTGAGGATTTATGCTCTTGGCCCAAGCAAAATAAGCAACCTCGGATCCTAAATCTAGGGAGGTTTAACATAAGTTAAAAGCGTGACCTAAATCTAAATGAAAGGGAGGCATAAGAGTTTATCTCTATAAAAGAGGATAAACTGTTAAAACCATGTAGTCCGGTCTTATGAAATTGTAAGATAGTTAAGCTTATTATTTAATTGGAGAGAAACTAAAGTCTTAAATCCACTCCCTAAGAGACTAGAGCATAATTGGTCTGAGCATATGACATAGCCTAAAGATGCAACATTTTATAATTTTTATTTCATTTTGATGCATTCATTTGGACAAAGGGCTTTAGAATTTTTATGCCTAAATGCATGATGAAATCTCATTGTTGGCCAAATCAAGAGAGAAAGAGGGTGAAGCTCCATTATGAAGGGGTTACTCTCATAGGTCAAGTTGTCCCTATAGTGAAAAAATGGAGGCCCTCAATTAGCAAGACTAATTCAATATGATATGCATGATGTTTGACATACAACATACAGCTAAGAGGTTGTTAAATTTTTTAATTATCTTATTTACATCCAAAGCTTTAAGATGAGGTTGTGAGTTATTTTAAAATTTAGTTATGAGTTATTAGTTGGGTAGAAAGAATAATTTTATCCTAAGAGCCTATCGCATCTAGGCCACACATTAAACCATCAATCATAAAGAAACTATGAAAAGGAGACAATCCTAATGCGCAATTAAACATAACATCAAATGATTTTTATAGACTACCATAAAGAATAAGAGTAGCACCCACTATACACCGAAAGAGATAAGATGGGTAGTGAGCTCTACCCTTATATAACTCAGAATTACAAATAATAATATAATTAGAATTGAATACATGCTTTGGGAAGTCTTCACTCTTCATTTTTTTCTTTCTTTTCATTTTATTTGCTCTAAGGCATCATAGGTCACCCCACGACTAAGCCTTCTGGCCACTGTACATCCTAATCCTCATAGCATTAATACTAATTCCTATTGAAAAATTATATTTTTTTTTAGAAAAGCAAATCTAACTACACCTATAAAATAGAGGTTAACTAAATATATATATAATCCCAAGCATATATATTTTATAATTTGGACTTAGCACCCTGCACATGGATAGCCAAGCCCATCTATCCTAACTTGGATTATGCTTAACGGTGTAATCAACCTGTAAAGAGAATATTTCTATTTATTTTTAAGCAACCCCCTTAAGCACAATCCCCTCTAGAAAATAAGATTAGGCTAATAACAGCCTAACATCCAGTCTATGAGTCATATACCCTAATATTTAGTCTAAAATACTACATCATAAAATAAAATATAACATCACACATACACCGTCCTAACTTAGAACTAGAAGTGGTGGCTTAATTCTAATATGTGTGCTAAGCTTTGTGTAGTATGTCTTAACTAAGTATTAGAGTTATAATTATATAAATTTGGAAAAGTTTGATTTAACCATAAGGGTTGATTCCACTTTAAGTTGTTTAGTTAGATTTTGAGTTTTAGTTTATGTTTTGTTTAGCTTCATTTGACTTACACTTAGCATCTAAGTGTCATAAAGAGAAGAAAGAGGCTTACCCTCTTTCATCCCTACCTTAAGCCATTTTCTAAAGCACATTTTTATGACTTAGTTTTCTTTAGTGAATGGCTTATTAAATATTGTTTCTTATTAATCCTAAATTTAGGCTAACTCTAAATAATCCTATACAATATGAAAAGCATCTTAAGATTAATGTAGTTAGATTACTACCACATAGCACATGTTAAACCATTCATTTCCATCACATGTAACATGCACATGATTTAACATTTAGCATATCCATACTTACAACATATTTTGGCACACTTAAATAATGAAGGATGCACACATACTTAGGGGAAAAAAAAGATTTTCATTTATTAACCAAATACACATACATACTTATAAAAGATGTAAGAAAGTGTATGTCATTCTAACCAGGGAAGTGAGATAATCAAATGACCTCCTTGGGGCTACTTAAAGCCTTGTATTTACGGGATGTCCAAACTATATACTTGTTATCTATAATACATATAAATGTATATACAATTATAAAGATGAAAGTCATGCAAGAGATTGTATTTTACTTAATTGAATTATTTGTATATATGGACTAAAGCTCTATCCAAATTCTAATACAAATATACATAGGAATGAAATTAAATAAGTGTGTGCCTTTGTTGACCAGGAAAGTGAGGCAATCAAACAACCTCCTTGGGCTACTTAAAATCTCGTATTTCCAAGATGTCCATACTATATATTGTGGGTGAAAAAATTTATATTTCTTAAGTCACACTCACCATCATCAATCAATCTCCTCCTTTCTTCCTCCTTGAATTCTCTCCTTCTTATCTTGATCCTCTTGGAAAGAAAGAAGAAGATAAAAAGAAAGAAAGGTAAGAAGAGAGAAAATTCAATATGATGATGATTGCTTTTCTTTAGATCCACATAGATTTACTTATTAGGGTGATCAAGGGAAAGGTGTACTATCTCGAAAGATAGAAGTCACCATCCTACAATGGACCTAATCACCTAAATAAAGACTCCTAAGGACTTATGGGTCTCATGATGAAAGATTCTTCTACTTTACATGGAAAAGTAAAGCGGTTTATTTTAAATTGGGTTCATAAGTTACAGGGAAAGCCACGATTAAAGTAAATAATGATCTCCAAAGATTTCAATAGGACTATCAATCAATTAATTTATTTTGGAAGATCAAATGGGATTGATCAAAGAGAGGGAGTTATTGAAGCCAAAGGAAGATAAGTAGATACTCACGATGCTAGAAACTAGCATCTCAAACTATCCTATGGTTGGCTTTACATTTTTGAAATTGATTTAATTTATTTGAGTTGAATTTTTTATTAAAAATTTAGGGTTTATGATTTCATAACACAAAATTATGGAAATGCCTAAGAGGTGAGGATTTATGCTTATGGCCCATAGAAGGAAGAAGCAACCTTAGAATGTAAATCTAGGGAGCCTTGGCAAGGGCCAAAAGCATGACCTAAATCTAAGGCGAAAATGGGTATTTGGTTTGCCTCCACAAGAGAGACAACCACCCATGCTTGGACTTACAACCTGTCTACCAACTAACTCCTCCTACAATTTTAAATTCATGTAAGCAAGTCATATGCTTTATGCAAGATAGCATGGTTGTTATTTATTTAGAAAGAGTCTAAGTCCTTAAACTCACTCCCTAAAGAGACTAGATTATGTAAGGGTATGCTTCAAATGACCTAAATCTAATGTAATTTAGATTTCATTTTATTTGTATTTTTGGATAATTATTTTGACTCAGGTTAATAGGATTCATATGCCTAATGCATGAGAAAGGAGATTATTGGCCAAAATCAGCAAGAAGGGAGGAGGTGTGTTTCCACCATGGCTCTCAAAAGTCAAGCCAAGTTTCTCTGGCAAAAATGGAAGCATTCCAATCAAGAGTGAAAATAATGTGCATTTGTGCATGATGTTACAAAATAAATACTCATCCAGGTAAGGGGTTGCTAATTCTTTTATCTTAATTTTAAACCTAAGCTTTAGGTGAGGTTATGAGTTCTTTAATTTAAGTTTTGAATTGTTAAATTTGGTAAAATATTTATTTTTTCCCTAAGAGCCTAATCCACATCCAGGTCATTCATAAAGCAAGGAAGAAATTAGGAAAAAGATGCCACTTAATGCACAAGCTCAATAAATTATCAATCAATTTATAAAGCTAATCGCAAAAGAATAAGAGGTTATTGTGGTCATGCACCACCGACAAACCCAAAAAAAATAAATTGGGCAACTGAAGCTCTACCCTTATAACCCGGATTACAAATGAATTAAACATTAAGCAAGTAATTCATTGTTATGGTCTTCATTCTTCTTCTTTCTTTTCTTTCTTCTTCTTTTTCTTCTTTCTTCTTTTTTTCTTTTTTCTTCTTTCCTTTTCTTGGATGGTTGGAAGGTGGATGCTCCAAAGGCTTCACATGGTGCATAAGATGAGATCTTATGACCAATGTTCATCCTAATCCCCATAATAATCATTCCAAAATCCTAATTACAAAAATGAAAAGGAAAAGAATGAAACACTAAAAAAATAGAGATTAGCTAGAATAAACCACACAAATCTCAAGCATATATATTGGACTTATCAACCCACACATGGGTGACTAAGTCTACATGCCCTATTGGATTATGCTTAGGGGTATAAGCACCTACATAACAAAAGCATTTATATTTTTATTTATTACAGAGCCCTTTAAGCAGAATCCCCTGCAGAAGATAATAGTTAGACTAAGATCCCTACCATTCATTTTACGCACATACATCCTAACATCTAGACTAAAACATATATGATAAAATAAAAGCAAACATTAAACCATGCACTGCTCTAACCTAAAGTTAGAAGTGGTGACTTAGCCTAATATATGTGCTTTAAAGGTTTGTGTGGTATGCTTAGCTATGGCTTTAAGTTAGAATTTTCTAAGAATGAAGAATGATCAACTTAGAGGATGGTTTCATTTAAGTGATTTAAGTGTTTTGGTTTGATTTTATTTTATGTTTTGATTGGGTTTAAGTGAATCTTACAATTAATTACTAAGTTATAAAGAGAGGGAAAGATAAGAGAACTTCTCTTTCCTTCCCTAATCTTAAGTAATTTCTAAAGTGATTCATGTTTTGGTTTTATTTAGAAAATGTTTTAATTAAGTATTTTAATTAATCCTAAGTTTTGATTACCTCTAAACAAACCTATTCAAAAAGAAAGGAATTTTAAGATTAAGTAAATTGAACTAAATTCATAAAACACACATCACTTCATTTCTTTCCCAACATGTATAACATACATATGAATGGATCCTAAGCATATATGTACATACAAATGAGAATGTTTAACACACTTTATGATGTATGCTAAGTGATTCATTTAAGAAAATTTAAAAGTTTATGATGCATGATTTTCATTAAGTAGAAAAGGGATTCTTATCCATTTTTCACATGCACATGAAAGTAAGAAAGGCATAAGTGAAAAGGCATTGTTAACCAGAGGTATAAGGCACAAGACCTACTTAGGGCTACTTAAAGCCTTGAAACCTCAGGATTGTCCAGACTAATATACTACTTTCCTTAAATACAAGCATGTGTACAAAAGAAATGGATGGAAAAGAAAGAATGCAAAAATTTGTATTAGTTGATTTATTTTTGTTTATGCAATTTATATGTGCAAGCATAAGTATCCTTCTTAAATGATAGTATAGGAATGAATAGGATATAGAATTAGGCAAGTGTTAGGTTCTTTTTAAATGAACCATACATCTTGCCAAATCCTATTCAAAACTATACTAAAAGAGAAGAGAATGAAACCTATACTAAGCACATCCTTATATTTTACTCAGATGCAAGCTTATAAATAAAACATAAGTAGCACACTTTTAGTTTTGATAATTGATTCTCATATTTTAAAAATAATTTGAATTTAATAGTGATAATAGTCACTCATATTCTTACTTTAGGCAACACATGCAATTTTGAAATAAAGGAAACATTTTCATTTTTAAATTTGAAAATATTAAAAGCATGGATGCATGAAACCACATGACATACATATTTAACCTATTGGGGAAAGAACTAAAGTAATGAAAGCATGTAAACACATTCACTTTAATTAAATCCTAAAGACAATCTTATGAAATAAGAAAGCTTAAAAGTAAATCAAAGTTTGCTTAATGTGATTTTTGTTTGATTTTGAATTTGATTTAATTTTGAAAATGTGAATTGAGTTTTCTGTTCCTAACCCATTCCCACATGTGTTTGACATTTTTATTTAATTTTTAGATGATTAGACTCATTTTAGATCTTGATTAGGTTAAGGTATGAAACATGTTAATTAACCCTTACCTTACTACCATAGCATATTAACCAAATAATTATGAGCCAATGAGATGACATAAAATCTCACAAGGAATTTAAATTTGCAATGCACCTAGAAAAAAGGGCCTAATGCAATTTGTCTCATGATTAATGGTTAATTAAGGGGTTTAACTTATAATAAAAACACCCCTCATATATGAGTTGAGTTTTGATTTCCATAGAACTGGCTCTTGAACACCTAAGCATCTACCCAAAGTAGATTAATTAAGTTCTCGGAAAGAGTAATTTAAGTAATTTAATGAATTAGCCCTTAATTAAAAGAGGATTAAGAAAAGAAAAAGGGGGGTTAGGGAATAGCTTAAGGGAAATATCTCAAAATTATTTCCTAAACCTCCTATTCACTGGATCAAACATTAATCAACTTCAATAAGGTATTAAAACACTAATCAAACCCTTAATTATCCTTAATTACATAAAGAGGGTAATTAAGAAATGAATTTGCAATTTTCATAATTAAGCCATCAATAAATCCCAAGAAAATTAGGGGAGACAAAAGTCATCCCCAAAATATACCGAAGAAATTTGAGATTAATCAATGGATTAATTAGGGAGTAATTAGCAAATTAATATTTAATAAAAGGCAAAATCAGAGAAAGATACAATTCAAAATCCATTAAAACCAATTTTATAATATTCTAGATTAAATTATCTTTCAGTGGTAATTTACCTGATATTTTTCTAATTTTTCTTTAGAGAGATATGAATTTTTGAAGTTTAGAGGGTTAATTAAAATTATTTAAAACTAATTAAATCCCTTAATCCATAGTGTGACACACGGCAGCTGACTTAAGTTCGCTTTACACATGTCATCGAATGAGCGACCACTTAAACATCATATCACACGCTGTGGTACTACGCTGAGCATATATCCGCCGTCGATCAAAGATCGAATGGCCAGGAATTAACTCGCGGTTTAAAAAGGTTAAATAACATTTAAAATGTGGGTTTAATCTCGACCATCCATCCAAAATGCGCGGATGGACGACCGAGATCACCCTTGTTCTTCCCTGAGAATCAATGGAGACCATCCACTTTCAAAGGGAAGATCCGAGCTCGGATTGAGATCAAACTTGCACACCATCTAACAATGGCAAGCCAATGGTCAAATTCTCATGCCATTAAACTTTCTTTCACAAAGGACCAACACACCTTAAGTCTAGTGATCAGAAAATTCCATACCTCACCGGAGGTGATCACCGACTGACGGAGGAGCTTCGTGCTGGAGACAAAGCCGGTGAAAGAATTAGCTCCTGAGGTTGAGTAGATTGCTCTATGGGCATCCTTAGCTCCTTTGCAGTTTTGATCTAGGTGAGCCTTTTCGTGCCTTTGGAACTTGAGAGAGAGCTCGACTTGATCCTCTGTGGAGCATGCAATTGAGTTGAATTGTAGTGTGGAGAAAATTTGGAAATTAATGGAGCTCCCCTATTTTCTCTTGAAGAAAACCGAGAATTGCTAATCTCAAATCCCTTCTAGAGCTAGATCACTCAAAGATGCTATGACTCTCAATCAATCCTGAATCAGTGGAATTAGTATATCTCCCCATGGAAATCGACAATCGGCTATGGTTGTAATTTTATCCAATTGACCAAATTGAAAGGTCATTTGAGTTGTTAAGTTGGCACATGGTTAGTTTGAGCTGGGAGTAGAGTAACCTCCCATGTGCTTCAAATTAAGAGGGAGGTTTCACACATGGCCAATTTGAGCCATGTGCTCTGATTTTGGCCTTGGGTCAATTTGACACCATTGGGTTGGGTGCACCACTCTCCATAAGGTCCACTTGACCTATTAGGAAGGTATCAAGTTGATATGAAGAGGACTTGACCAAATTTCCCATGAATTTGACCAAAATTTGTTCTATGGATTAGGGGTAGAATGGTCATTTGGCTAATTTTTGAATTTAAATATGTTGGGTATGTTGAAAAAATAGGTTTGGCAAAGTTTCATTGGATTTGGGATTCATTTGATATGGTTTGGCTCATGTTGACCCATTTAGGTCAAAATTGGTCAACTTGGGTCAAGTTGACCAATTGATCAAATTGGGTCAAACCAAGGGTTGGGACAAGTTCATATGACCATTTGATATATTTTTGTGGCTTCGGTT
Organism: Cymbidium sinense; assembly: GCA_021442155.1. Taxonomy (NCBI): domain Eukaryota; kingdom Viridiplantae; phylum Streptophyta; class Magnoliopsida; order Asparagales; family Orchidaceae; genus Cymbidium; species Cymbidium sinense. The sequence continues at coordinate 112,737,499 of CM038218.1, read as the reverse complement.
TAGTTTTGAGTTTGGCTCATATGACTTCATTTTGGTCAAATGGGTCAAGTTGACCAATTTGACCCATTTGACCTATTTGAGCTAGGTCATGGGTAGGTTTAGGTTTGGTTGGTCATATGAAGTAGATTGGTATCTTTGTTTCCAATCAACTTTGGTTAAGTTTGAATTTGGCTCAACATGATCCCTTAGGTCAAGTTGGGTTCAAGGTCAACCAAGTTAGGTCTAGTTAATGAGGTTTTGGTCAAGTTCAATAAGTGATTTGGAATGAACTTGACACATTGGTTTCAATCAATTTGGCTTAGATCAAGTTTTGACACATTTTGACTTTTAGGTCAAGTCAACTTGGGTCAAGGGCCAATCGCTAGGTTAGGCTCAAATGTTGACTTGGTCAAGTTTAAACATAGTTCATGAATGAACTTAGATAATTTGTTTCAATCAATTTGGCCTATGGATTTTGGCTATGGTTTCATTTTGGCTAAGTGTTGACTTGGTCAACCCTTAGGTTTGACTTGGTTTGCCCCAATTTGATTGATTGATCATCCCATGATGATTGTTGATCATGGTGACAGGCATAGGTGAGTTTGATTTGATCCAATTTGGTTAGGATTAGAATTTGGCCCATAAGGGTACTTTAGGTCACTTTGGGTCAAGTGAGCCTAAGTGGGTCAAATAGCTTGTTCAAAGCTTGATTTGAGTTTTATTGAACTTGTATATGAAATTATGATTGAAATATAAATCCTTTTGCAATTGGTTTGAAGTCAAATGGGTTTTAATTCATTTGACAATTTCATATTCAAAGGAAGAAAATGAATGGATTTGGGGTTTGATTTTTTTGAATTGGATTTTGGTTAAGTGATTGAAGTTTGTATTTATATTTGGATTCATGATTGTAGGGTTGATTGAATCATGAAGGAAAATCAAGAGTTTAGCTTGATTTGATGTTGATTTGGCTAAGTTCAAGATTTTGACTTGAAAGGCTTAGGTTGGATTTTAAGTGGATTTGAGTTTGACTTTTGGAAGTGGTTTGATTGATTAATATTTATATTTCATCTATATATATGAATATAAATGGATTATGAGAAAACTTCAAGGATTTGAAGTGATTTTCTCATGATTTAGGCTAAGTCTTTTAAGAGGGAATTTAAAGGACTTAAGAAATTTTGGGGTTTGGAGCTTGAATTTTGGATTTAGATTTGATTGATTTGAATTTATATTTCATTTATATATGTGAATATAAATGAGAATATAAATGAGTTATGAGAAAATCCTATGAATTTGAATTGATTTGATCATGATTTAGGCTAAGTCCTTAAGAGGGAAATTAAGGACTTAAGAAGGATTTTAAATTTGAAATTTAATTTTTGGATTTGATTTGATTGATTTATATTTATATTTCATTTATATATGTGAATATAAATGAGAATATAAATGAGTTATGAGAAAATATCATGAATTTGAATTGATTTGATCATGATTTAGGCTAAGTCCTTAAGAGGGAAATTAAGGACTTAAGGAGGATTTTAAATTTAGAATTTAATTTTTTGGATTTGATTTGATTGATTTTATTTAAATATATTAATATAAATGAAAATATAAATGAGTTATGAGAAAATCCCATGAATTTAAATTGATTTGATCATGATTTAGCTAAGTCCTTAAGAGGGAAATTAAGGGACTTAGGAAATTTTATGAATTGGTTTTGAACTTTGAGTTTAGTTTGATTGGCTTAAATTTATATTCCATTTATATATGAGAATATAAATGAATTTTGAGAAAATCTCATGAGTTTGAATTGGTTTGATCATGATTTAGGCTATGTCCTTAAAGGAATATTAAGGATTTAAGAAAGATTTAGACTTAGAATTTCTTTCATAGGTTTCAATCATGGATTTGATTTAAGTTTGGAGAAAATCAAATAAGATTGATTTGTATTTTGACTTGAAGGAAGGAAGGTAAGGAGTGGTTCAAGCTAAGGGTAGGAAAATTTTCCTAGCACCCTTAAGGCATGACCTATTCCTATGGCTAACTCTTCTAAGTCTCTAGGACTAGTTTGAGTGTCCACCTAATCACTAAATGTGTCTTAATACTAAGGAACTCTTAAAGTCTAAGAGAAGTCCTATGTCTAAGATGGAGGGATTGAGAGCTCATTCTAAAGATAAGTTCAACATATACTTATTAGCATTCAAGCATATGTAGATTGACAAACATGAATATAAGAAGAAAGCTTTACATCCACATACTACGTGTTTTAGTGGCTTAGGTAATTATGAATGCTTGTATTTTTAATAAAAAAAGAGAGGTTTTAATTCTTTATTCACATACACATACACATGTATAAAAGGTGTAAGAAAGGACATGCCTTTGTTTAAACCAAGGAAGTGAAATAATCAAACGACGTCTTTGGGGCTACTTAAAGCCTCATATTCCCAAGTTTTCCAGACTATATACTTGCTATCCTAAATACATGTTAATGTATACATAAATTAGATGAATGAATACCATGCTGAGTTTGTATTTTTATTGATTGAATTATTTATGCATATGAATTAAAGTGTTATCCAAATTTAATTCCAAAATACATAGGAATGAAATCAAATAAGTATGTGCCTTTGTTAACTAGGGAAGTGAGGTAATCAAATGACCTCCTTGGGGCTACTTAAAGCATCATATTCTCAGGATGTCCATACTATATACTTATTAGCATTCAAACTATGTAAATCTATACAATAATTCCAAAAAGAGAGCTTCTTATTCATATAACTAAGTTATAAACACATGCAAGCTCTATATGCATTCATAACTACTATCATTTCAAATATTATTATCAATTTATAAACTTTGGAAAGTAGATTTGGATTTATTAGTGATAATAGCCACACATATAATTAAATTAAGCCAACACATGCAAGCATACATAAATAGATTCCATTTGATTAAGTTAGATTTGAAAAGATGGATGCATGGAAATATGACACAAAACATTTAAGGTGATTGGATAGGAATAGCCAAATATAAACATGTGATTCATTCAACCACACTAATTCCTAAGGACAACCACATCAAATAAAATTACATAAAGAAAATCAAAGCTTCTTTTTAATAGGGCAACCTTCCACTCGACCCAACTCCACCCTCAGAGAGCTTCAAAGAGTGAATTCAAAATCCCCAGAGCATTTTGTAAGCCTCTCAAGCCTCCCTATTGCTAAAAATCTTCAACCCAAAATAGGGCAACCTTCCACTTGACCCAACTCCACCAATACTCAACCAAACTCAAATTAATTTCACGACACTCCCCACACCATTGAAAAGAATCATCATCTCTCAGCCCTCGACCAAAAGCACCATTTCGATCAATTGAGTGCAAATCGATGGTTCATAGTGCACCAAGCGAATGATGAGTAATCAATATGTGTGTTGTGCCTCATCCAGGAAAAGCTTCCTCAAGCGTTGCGCCACCATTCTTGAGCTCGACAATATAATTTCCATTAAAATTGATAAATCTCAAAATTTTCTAAGCCTTTTCAAATGAAATTTGTATGTCAAGTGATTTTGACCATTGGAACCCTTCAGATTTTCCTTATGAAGGTATGGGATCATTTTCATGGTCATCTAACCTCGGGTGAGCTCAAATCATGCGAGAAAAGGCGCATGACATTGGTCTCTTATTGCTCAGGGGATGATAGATCATGCATCATCCATTTCACATGATTAGAATGGACGGCCATGATTAATTCATTAGATTTAATCTGATTTAACCTATAGACACCGCAGGTTTAATCTCCGCCATTCGATCTAAGATCAATGAGATGATGAAAACTGCCCGCCGAAAGGTGAGTAGCCAATCCCATGCCACGTGGACACAACAAAGAGCATGGCATGGGATAGAATTAGGCTTAATTAATTAATTTTAATGGTTGAATCTTTGAAAATTCATAACAAATTGTAGAAAAATAAGAAAAATACAAATAAATGCTTATTTAGAAGTTATTTCAGAGGAGAATCATTTAAAATTAATTTCATATCATTTTGAATAGTAATTAAGGATAAATTAGAGTTTAATTACAAACTTAATTAGCTTAATTATCCCTTAATTACTTGAGTAATTCATCCCAAACTTTGTGTGTAAGTTTAATGGGATGACCTCTACCTGCCATCATTTTCTTGGGATTTATTGCTTGAGTAATTAGGGGAATTGACCATTTGAACCCTAATTACTCTCTTAATTAATCTAATTGATTAATTAATCTTTCAAACAGTAAAAAATTAATTAATTAAGTGCACTAAGCATTGTTTAGTGAATGGTCAAGGGGAATGGGGTTAGGACTTCCTTCCTAACCTTATTTCCTAAGTCCATTTCTCTTTAAAGGAAAATTATTTAAAATGAGACTAATCAATGGTTTAATTAATTAATCAAGTAGCTTAATTAATCAAATTAAAATCATGATTACACCAGATAATTAGCAATGACATTAAGGGTTCCTTTTTATGTGTTTAATAATATAAAGACCTTTAAAGAAATTATGATTAACCCATAAGTGTGGGAAAATTATAAAAATTCTTAATTAGGTTCTTTAATTTAATTAACCTTTAATTATGAGCCATTTGCATTAGGTCCTTATAGGAGCATTACAATTTTATTTCCTCACATGTTCATGTCATTTGTGACTCACAATTAAGTGGTTAATCAAATTAAATAAGCATAAGTAAGGGTGATTAATTGATTTAATTAAAGGATCGAACTTAATTTATTCATAATATCTACCTAATTACCTCTTCTTAAACAAATTAAGTTCACCAATGTGAGAATGGGATTAAAACAACAAATGATAAATTCTCGTCTTTGAATTTAATCAAAATTTCAAGTCATAAATTAATAAAGAAACTTTAGTTTTCTTTAAATGGGTTTATTTAATGTGATTGTCCTTATGGCTTAATGTAATTGAATGAATTCATGTGGTTATGTTTAGTCATTTCTTTCCAAGCACATTAAATGTTGTATGCCACTGATTTCATGCATTCATGTTTTCAAATATAAATGATTCAAATGAATTTCTTTTATGTAAGCTTGTACATGTTGGCTTAATTTAATATATATGTTGCTATTATCACTAATAAATTTAAAACTATATTTCAAATATTTATAAATTAATTATAATACTTAGAGTGTTGATAGTTATGAATATGCATAGGATTTGCATGTGTTTATAGCTTAAGCATATTAAATAAAGCTCACTTTCTTATAATTCATATATATACTTATATAAGTTTGAACAATAATGGGTATATAGTCTGGACATCTCTAGAACACGAGGCTTCAAGTAGCCCCAAGGAGGTCATTTGATCTATCTCACTTCCCTGGTTTAACAACGACACATACTCATTTGGTTTCATTCTTATGTATTTTGATATTAGAATTTGGATAGAGCTTTAATTTATATGCATAAATGATTGAATTAAACAAAATACAATCTTTGCATGGTTTTCATCTTTATAGTTGTGTATACATTCATATGAATTTAAGATAGCAAGTGTTTAGTCTTGACATTCTGGAAATATGAGGCATTAGCTATGAGTTTGATTACCTCCCTTCTGCTAATAATGGCACTACTTGCTCACATACATGTGTATGTGTACTTAATTAAAGATGAAGATCCTCTTTTGTTACTAAAAATGCATGCATTCATATTCACCTAAGTTATTAGCATGTGTTATATATAAATTAGTGCTCTCTTCTCCTTATTCATGTATAGATTTACATAGGTTTGGAATGTCAATAAGTATATAGTCTATACATCTCGAGAATATGAGGTTTTAGTTAGCCCTAAGGAGGTCTTTTGATTATCTCACTTCCCTGGTTAATAATGAAACGTACTTATGTTATTCCATCCTTATGAATTTTGGTATTATAATTTGGATAAATCTTTAATTTATATGTTCATATAATTCAATCAGAATGAAAATATAAGCTCCAAATATACACATTCATCATCATTTAAGTGTGCCAAAACATATTGCATGTATAGATGTGCTAACTATTAAATCATGCATGTTACATGTGATGCAAAGGAATGACTTAATATACTTCATGTGATAGTATTTCAATTTGATTGATCTTAAGAAGCATTTTATTTTAGATAAGATCATTTAAAGTTAACCTAAACTTAGGAATAACTAAAAATTATTTAATAAGCCAGTCAAGAAAGAGAACTAAGTCAAATCAATATGCATTAGAAAGTGGCTTAAGGTAAGGATGGAAGAGGGTAATCCTCTTCCTTCTCTTTGCAACACTTAGTTGCTAAGTGTAAATAACATGAAACAAAACAAAATACAAATTAAAATTCACAAATCAATTAAACAACTTCAAATGAAACCCACCATCATGTTAATTTGAATAGGTTCCAAACTTAGAAAAGTACAACTCTAATGCTTAGTTAAGACATAACACATACACACATATTAGAATTAAGTCATCACTTCTAGCTCAATGTTAGGACAGTGTATGATGTGATGTATATTTTATTTTGTGAGGCATTATTTTAGACTGGATGTTAGAGTGTATACTTTATATACTTGATGTTAGGTCACTCTTAGCCTAATCATATATTCCAAGAGAACATGCTTAAGGGGATGCTTAAAAATAAATATAAATGCTCTCTTTGCAGGTTGCTTAAACCCCCAAGCATAATCCAACTTAGGACATGTCTAAGCCTAAATTATATATGTAACTACTTGGGATTATATATATGTTTAGATAACCTCTATTTGCAGGTGTAGTTAGATTTACTTTTCATATATAAAATATAATTTTTGTAATTGAAATTAAGATTAGTGTTATGAGAGGATTAGGATGAGTAATAGCTAAAAGGCTTTATCTTGGGGTGTCATATGATGCCTTTGAAGCAAGCACCATCCAAATCAAAGAAGGAACCAAATCAAAAATGGAGATATGAAGCATGAAAACCTCCCATAGCATGTATTCAATCTAATTGTAATTATTCTTTCATATTCTAGGTTTTATAAGGGTAGAACTTGGCTACCCATCTTTTCTTTTTTGGTTGCTGAACCTGATCACCTCTTATTCTTTTGCATTAGTTTATAAATTTGAGTGATGATAAATTTGAGTGATGCTTTTCATAGTTTCTTACGATTGATACTTTAATGTGTGGCTAGGATGCAATAGGCTCTTAGGATAAAAATATTTTTTTGCCCAACTAATCACCACTAACTAAATTTGAAACAACTTATAACCTCATCATAAAAGCCTAGGCAATAATCAAGATAATTAAAATATTTAGCAACCCCTTAGCTATATGTTGTATGTTTCACACCATGCATATCATCCTGAGTCACTTTTGCAAAAATGAGGGCCTCCGTCCTTACAATAGGAACCGCTTGACCTATGAGAGCAACCCCTCACAATGGAGCTTCACCGTCTCTCTTTTGATTTTACCAACAATCAATTTCCATCATGCATTTAGGCATATAAAATCTTAAAGCCTTTGTCTAAATGATGTGTCAAAAATATAATAAAATTTAAAAAGATTTTGCATTTATAAATTAAGTCATATGCTCATTCCACTCATGCTCTAGTCTCTTAAGGAGTGAGTTTAGGATTTTAGTCTCTTTAAAATTGAATAACTACCTTAGATATCTTGTATTTTATAAGACCAGGCTACATGGTTTTAAAATTATAGGATGAGTTAGCTAGCGGCCACTCCAAGAGATTATAAGTTGAGTGGGCAGACGATTTATCCTCTCTTGTGGAGGTGAACCCTTATGTCCACTTAGATTTTAGGTATGCTTTAGCTGGTACTAAAGCTTCTTAGATTTAGGACCCAAGGTAGCTATTTCCTACAAGCTACAAGCATAAATCCTCACCTCTTAGGTATTTTCATGACCTTATGTTAGGATTTTAAGCCCTAGCAATCTAATAAAATTCAACTCAAAGTAAATAAATCTCCTCACTTTCAAATACATAAATCCCAATCATATGACAAATTGGAATGCTCACTAGGCTTTAGTATCATGAGCATTTCCTACTTCCTCCCTTTGGATTCAATAAATAAGTCTTCTCCTTGAACTTTCCCAATTGATTTTCTAAAGATAACCAATCCTTTGATACTCTTAAACCTTATTTGGAGATGATAATAATCAACTTTAATTGGGAGTATTCTTAGGGAATTTCATATGATGTAAATTACTATGAAGGCTTGCCTCCATAGGGAACTTAAGAACGATTTAATATAAACTTTTATTCATCCATGTAAAGTAGGAAAAAATCTGATACCAAGACCCATCATGCCTTAGGAGTCCTTATTAGGTGATTAGGTCCATTGAAAAGTGATGCCTCTATCTTTCAAGATAATACATCATACCTCAATGTCATGATCACTTCAATAATCAATATTCAAACTCAACTAAACTCAATTCAACCAAAAATTGATCCAATTGACCCAAAATGACCAATTTGGTCAAATTGAACCAAACTCTTATCCAACCCAAATTGGATTTAACCAACCCTTCTAATATTCTACATGATGATTGTTGATCATCTTTGATTTTCCAACTACAACCAATTCAACTCAATAAAGCCAATTGACCTATTTAGGCTCACTTGACCCAAAGTGACCTGAAGGACCCATTTGAACCAAACTTTAATTTTACCTAAATTTGATTGAACCAAGCTAACCAAAACCTCTATCATGATTGTTTATCACCCTAAGTTGAACAATTATCATCAATTAGGTCAAAGCAAGTCAACTTGGTCATTTGACCAAGTCAACCCACTAAATCTATATGAGCCAAATGAACCAAATCTCATCCTAAACCTTTGACCCAAGTTGACCCGATTTGACCTAAAAGACCAAATTAGGTCAAATCAAAATCTAATCTGAATTGATTGCAACCAATGGCTCAAGTCCATTTCAAAATGATCATTGAACATGATCAAAACTTTGATTGAACCCAATTGACCTATTTAGCCCAAATTGACGAAAGGGTCAATTTGGCCTAAATTAAAACCAAATCCAAATTGATTCAAACCAAAGATTACAATCATCTTTAATTAACCAATTGAACATGAATGAAGGTCTAGCCTAAGCCAATTTGGCCAATTTGTCCAAATTAGTCAACTTGACCTATTTAACCCATATGAACTCAAATGGGTCAAATCCAAATCCAAGCCAAATTGAACCAAATCAATTGCACCAAAATATTCCAAATAAACATTTGAACTTGACCCAAGCCTTGGTTTGACCCAATTTGACCAATTGATCAACTTCACCCAACGTAGCCCAATTTGACCTATGTGGGTCAAATTGAGCCAAACTCACTCAAACCAAGCCCAAACCTAATAAAATTTGGCATGACCCATCCTTAGCTCACCTTGGATCAGCCCAAATCAAACCTAATTCATTTTGGACCCATTTTGACCCATTATTCAATGGGTAAAGCCTACCACATAGGACAAAATTCAAAATTAGGGGGTCAACCACTCTCTTTTGCACTTAGCAGCCACCCAAAGCCAAGAGTGGACTACTAGCTAAGTGGATAACTTAACCCAAAGGGTTAGGTCACCCCTTGGTCAAGGGAAGGTGAGTTAAAGGTGAGTTAACTCACCTCCCCTCATTGGCTCAACCCAAATGAGATAGAGACACCTCATGGCAGCCCCAACTGACCTTCCTCCAACCAAACCAAGCCACCTCACCATATTTTGTCGCCTCCGGCCACCTATGATGGTCGGACAGCTGAAAATAGAATAAGAGATCAAGGTCATCTTGAAAGAGAAAGGGTATACCCCTCATTTTGATCCAACATTGAACTCACCGAGCCCCAAGCACCAGAGAGAGCGAGCTGTGAGCACACTCCCAAGTTCCCCAAGCTTCCCCATTACCGGAGATGATAGAACCAAGCTTTTTTTAAGCCTAATTCCAACCACCTCCACTAAAACTCAACCCCACTTCAATTAACTCTTCCCACACATTCACCAAGCTCTGGCGAGGTGAAACGAATCTTCCCCCGAGCACTTTGAGCACTAGAAGTACCTCCTAGACTAACTTTGGTGAGCATTGTGGTTGGTGTTTCATCCATAGAGCAAACAATAGGGAAGCATCACACAATCTTCTCAACTGGGCTTCACCTCATCAAGGCGAAGCTACCTCGGTCGGTTCGTCGTCGATCTTGAGCTCTAGTGAGGTACTATTCCATTAAATTAACATTTTTTAAAAATTATAGGCCTTTACGAAGGAAATGTGAATGTCATGTGAATCCAACCGTAGGATCCTTGTAGATCGTTTCTTTGAAGGTGTGGGATGAATCTCGAAATAACTGAGCTCGACAAGCTCACTAAAGAGGAAGGTAGAGGTCCATTTTTATCGCAAAGATGATGAATCATCCATCATCCATTCTGTGTGATTAGAATGAATGGTCATGATCTCTTAATTAGATTTAATCCAATTTAATCTATAGGAATCGCAGGATTAATTTGATGAGGACAAAGAACGCTCATACCACGCCGACAATTTTAAATACCCATATCATAGGCTGGAAAGCATGCTACAAATCGGTAATCATTGGATTAGGCTTAATTACTCATTTAATGGCTGAAACTTTGAAAAATCATAACTAACTATAGAAAATTAAAAAAATAAATTAATATTCATTTTAAAGGTAAAATATATATTATTTAATTAAAATATTACCATTTGATTTTAAATAGTAATTAAGGCTTAATTAGGGTTTAAATGTCCACTTAATTAGCTTTATTAAGCTTTCATTACTTGACCAATTGATTTCAAACTTTGTGGGTTCATTCAATGTGTTGACCTCTACCTCCCATAATTTTCTTGGAATTTATTGCCTAGGTAATTAAGAAAATTGATGTTTCAAATCAATTACCCATTTAATTAATTTAATAATTAATTAATAATTTAAATAGTAAAAATTAATTAACTTAACCTTACTAATCACTAATTAATAGTAATGGATGAGGAAGTGGGATTATGACCTCTTTCCTAATCTCTTTCCTAAATCCATTTCACTTTAAGGGAGTTAATTAATATGAAAATTAATTAAATGCTTAATTAGTTAATTAAGTGGCTAAATTAAATCAAATTGAAATATTAATCACATTAGATAATTAATAATGGAATTAAGGATTCCTCTTTATGTGTTTAATAACATAAAGACCCTTCAAGAAATTATGATTAATCCATAAGAGTGGAAAAATCATAGAAGTACTTAATTAGATTCTTTAACTTAGTTAATCTTTAATTATGAGCCAAGTGCATTAGGTTTTGTTGGAGCATTGCAACTTTACTTTTATCACATGTTCATATCATTTGTGGCTCATGATTAAATGATTAATCAAATTAAAGAAGCATAGGAAAGGGTAATTAAATGATTTGCTTAATGATTTAACTCAATCAATTCAAAAATTCATTTAATTATCTTTCCCTAAACGAATTTAGATTACCAACATGGGAATGGGGTTAAAACAACAAATAATTTGTCTCCTCTTTAAATCAACTCAAATTCAAAATCAAATTAATAAGAAGCTTTGGTTTTCCTTAAAAAATTTTATTTAACATGATTATCCTCAGAAATTAATTTAGTTGAATGAATCACATGTTTATGTTTGGTTATTCCTTCCAATTACTTTAAATATTGTATGTCATGGGGTTTCATGCATTCATCTTTTCAAATTTAAATAAATTAAATAAAAATTTATTTATGTAAACTTGCATGTGATGATTTAACTTAATTATATGTGTTGCTATTATCACTAATAAATTCAAATCTATTTTCCAAAGTTTATAAATTCATAATAATATGTGTAGTGATGATAGTTATGAATACACAAAGACTTGTATGTGCTCATAACTTAAGTATGTGAAGTGAAAGCTCTCTTTCCTTTAGTCATTTATATATTTACATAAGTTAGAAAGGTAATGGGTATATAGACTAGATATCCTAGGAATACGAGGCTTTAAGTAGCCTCAAGGAGGTCATTTGATTACCTCACTTCCCTGGTTTAACAAAGGAATGTACCCATTTAATTTCCTTCCTATGTATTTTGTTATTAGAATTTAGATTGAGCTTTAATTCACATATATAAGTAATTCAATTAAAACAATATGAGCCTTGCATGATTTTCATTTCTAATTATATGTATATTCATATGTATTTAAGAATGGCAAGTACATAGTCTAGACATCTCGAGAATATGAGGCTTTAAGTAGCCTTAAGGAGGTCATTTGATTACCTCACTTTCCTAGTTTATGAATGGCTCGTGCTTGCTTAAAACTTTTATACATAGGTATGTGTATTTGATTAAAGGATGGAAATCTTCTTTTCTACTAAAAATACATACATCCATGATCATCTAAGTCATTAAATTGCATTACATGTAAATTAGTGCATTATGATATATATATATATATATATATATATATATATATATATATATATATATATATATATATATATATATATATATATATATATATATATATATATATATACACACACACATGGGCTTGAACAATAATGGGTATATAGTTCTAGACATCCTGAGAATACAAGGCTTTAAGTAGACCCAAAGAAGTCATTTGATTACCTCACTTCCCTGATTTAACAACGGTACATACTCATTTAATTTTTTTCCTATGTATATTTGTATTAGAATTTGGATAGAGCTTTAATTTACATGTATAAATAATTCAATCAAGTAAAATACAACTTTCAAACATATGCATCCATCATCATTTAAGTGTGCCAAAATATATTGCATGTATAGATACACTAAGGATTGAATCATATGCATGTTATAGGTAATGGAAAAGAATAGTTCAACATGTACTATGTGATAGTAATTCAATCATATTAATTTTAAGATGCATTTCATATTTAATATAATTATTTAAGGGTTCACCTAAATTTAGGATTAATAAAAAAATATTTAATAAGCCATTCACTGAAGAAAACAAAATCAAATTAATGTGTTTTAGAAAGTGGCTTAAGATAGGGATGAATGAGGGTAATCATCTTTCTTATCTTTATAACACTTAGGTTCTAAGTGTAAATCAAATGAAACCAAGTAAAACATAAAATAAAATTCCCAAATCAACTAAACAACTTGAACTCTAACTAACCTCTATGACTAATTAAATTCTTCCATACTTAAAAAATCATAACTCTAATGCTTAGTTAATACATACTACACAAAGCCTTAGCACACACCTTAGAATTAAGCCACCACTTCTAATCCAAAGTTAGAACAATGTATGTGTGATTTATGTTTTATTTTATGATATAATATTTTGTTGGATGATGTATTTACTAGATGTTAGAGCTTAACCTAATCTTATCTAGCGTAAGATTATGCTTAAGTGGTTTCTTAGAAATAAATATAAATGATTTGCTTGTAGGTTGCTTAATCCACTAAGAATAATCTAAGTTAGGAAAGGTGGGCTTGGTTACTCATGTGTAGGGTGCTAAGTCCAAATTATAGATATAACTGCTTGAGATTGTATGTATGTTTAGCTAACTTCTATTTTGTAGGTGTAGTTAGATTTACTTTTTCTATAAATATAATTTTGTAATAAGAATTAGGATTAGTGCTATGGGGGATTAGGATGAGCAATGGCTAGAAGGCTTTGTCCTAGGGTGCCCTATGATGCCTTTGAAGAAAATACAACCAAATCAAAGAAGTAGCAAATCAAATCAAAGGAAGGAAGAATGAATACATGAAGATGGAAGAGTGAAGAATGAAGACCCCCATAGCATGTATTCATTCTAATTATAAAATTAGTCTTTTATATTCTGGGTTGTATAAGGGTAGAGCTATACCCATCTTGGGATCAATACACCGCCTCTTATTCTTTTGTGGTAGTCTATAAAATTTATTGATGATTTATTTAGATTGTGTAATAGGATTGTCTCCTTTTTATAGTTTCTTAATGTTTGATGATTTAATGTGTGGCTTGGATATGGTAGGCTCTTAGAATAAAATAATTTTTTTACTCAACTAATAACTCATAATTAAAGTCTTAAATAGCTCACAACATCATAAAAGCCTTGGCTATAATCAAGATAATTAAATATTTAGTAACCCCTTAGCTATATGTTGTATGTCTCACATCATGCATGCATCTTATATCACTCTTGCTAAAAATGAGGGCCTCCATTTTTACACTATAGGGACTACTTGACCCGTGAGAGCAACCCCACATGACGGAGCTCTCTCTCTCTCTCTCTCTCTCTCTCTCTCTCTCTCTCTTTTGATTTAGCCAACAATCAACTTTCATTATGAATTTAAGCATAAATAAATCCCAATCCTTTGTCCAAATGAATGAGTCAAAATAAAATAAAAATATGTAAGGATTTGCATTTTAAACTAAGTCATATGCTCATGCCACTCATGCTCTAGTCTCTTAGGGAGTGGGTTTTGGACTTTAGTCTCTTTCCAATTAAATAATAAATCCAAGCCATCTTGTAATTACATAAGACCATACCACATGATTTTGAATCATAGGAGGTGTAAGCTGGCAGCCACTCCATGCAGTTATAAGTCTAGAAAAGTCACTTTACTCTCTAGTGGAAGCAAACCATTATGTCCCCTTTCGCTTAGATTTAGGTCATGTTTTAACTTGTGTTAAAGCTCCCTATATTTAGGATTCAATTTTGCTAGTTTCTTTTTAGGCTACAAGCATAAATATTCATCTCTTGGGTATTTCTACAATCTTATGTTGATATATTATAAGCCTTAGTAATCTAATAAAAATACAACTCAAATAAATTAAATCTCTTCACTTTCAAGTATATAAAGTCTCATCATAATATAAATTGGAGTGGCTTACTAGGCTTCCTAGTATTATGAACACTCCCTACTTATCTCCTTTGGCTTCCAAAATAAGTCTTTCCACATGATCTATCCCACTTTATTTTCCCAATAACCAATCCTTTGATAGACTTAACCATGAAATCTTAGAGATAATAATTATCTACTTTAATTGAGAGTATTCTTAAGAAATCTCATTTCCTAGGATGTAATGAACTATGGAGGCTTGCCTCCATAGGAAACTTAAGAACCCGCCATAAAATAAACCCTATTTTACTTTTTCATGTAAAGTAGGGGAAGAATCTTTGGTACATACGAAGACACATCATGCTTTAGGAGTCCTTATTAGGTGATTAGGTCAATTGTAGGGTGATGTCTATATCTTTCGGGATAGTACATCATACCTTAATGTCATACTCGATCACTTCAATAGTGCACCCCCCCTACGACGTGTGGTGTCCACCCCACATCCAAAAAAAACACACTAATAACGTAAAGTTTGGATGATCACATAAAACTCTTAATCATATGTGAAATACTGTTGATGTGCTTCATTTAATTTTTCACAAAAAAAGGCAATGAGATAACCTTCTTGCTTAAGAGTGCCTCCAGTACTAACTCCAAAAGCATCACATGACAACTCAAATACCATGTCAAAGTTTAACAATTTTAATATCGATAAACTTATTAAAAGTTCTTGAATTTAAAAAAAAAAGAATTAACATCTGCGTTTGTCCAAATAAATTCTCCCATTTTAAGAGATTGAGTTATTGTGGTCGTGATAGTCATAAATCCATGAGTAACCTTTAATAAAATGTGGTTAACCTATGAAAACTACTCATCATGAATTTTGGTTGGTATAGGCCACTCATGAAAGGCCCAAATGTTTTCAGGATTGATAAGATGCAATCACAAAAAATAATAAATCCTAAGAAGATTACTAAAATCATCATAAATGAACCTTTTTTTTCTATGAACATATAGTCTTTCTTATGAAGCACTTTAAAGACTTATAAAAGTGATTCTCATGACCACTCTTAATCTAACTAAAAATTAAAATATTATCAAAGTATATGACTAAAAAGTTTTTAATAAAAGGGTTGAGTCATCACTCACATAAATATACTTGAAGTATTTGTTAAGCAAAAAGACATTACTAGTCATTTGTACAAATCATCTTTTATCTTGAAGGTTACTTTTCATTCATAACCTTCTCTCATGCAAATTTTATGATATTCATATTTAAGATCAATTTTAGAAAAAATTATGATCCAGCTATCATATCTAACATGTCATCAAGTTTAACTATAGAGAACCTATGATTAATAGTGATTTTATTAGTAGAATGACTATCTAACACATATGCTAAGTACCTTTCTTTGAGGTAAGAAGAGCTTGTATTACACATAGAGATAAACTTTTCCTAATAAATTTTTTTTCTATTAAATCATCAACTTGTTGTTTGAGTTTCATATGTTATTTTAGGTTCATATAATGTGATAACATATGAAGTAATGAATCAGGAACTAAATCTATGGCATGTTAAATATTCTTAATAGGGGAAGCTCACTAGGGAGTTCTTTGAGATAAATATCTTAATATTTTGACAAAAGTTCATGTACTTCAAATGAAAATGATTTAACATAAGGTTGGTTTATAGTGGTTAAAATAACTAGTGCAAAAATGATTTTTTTATTAATCTCTTATTAAAATTAATGTCTATTAATAATATAGAGGGACTTACTTTTTTATAAGAAGAAGAAGAATTTTGAGGTTGATCTGGAGTGACATCTTTAGGCTTATCAAGGTTTAACAAAATTCTTTTACCTTGAAACTTAAAAGCATATGTGTTAGAACTTTCATAATTTGTGACATCCATGTCAAAAAGCCAAGGTCTGTCTAGAGGTATATAAGCAACACCCATTAGAAGAACATTACACCAAATTTTATCACTATATTCTCCTAATTAAATATATACAAGATAATATTGAGATATAGATATAGAGGTCTTATCTACCCAAGCAACCTTATAAGGTTGTGGGTGAGGCTCTGAGGTAAGTTTCATTCTAGTGAAAGTTGAAGTAATAATAACATTAATTCAACTACTTTCAATAATTAATTTACATGACTTTCCACCACTTTTAAAATAAGGATGATAAATTGATGTGCACCTCAAATCGGATGCAATACAATACAATACTATCTAATGTTTCTTCTGCATTATTAGACTTTTTACAAGGATCTACTATCATTTGGTCATCATTATTTTCATTTTTGTGATCCTCATTCTCAAGATCTATGTGTAAATTTTGACAAGGATAAATATTTGCATAATGACTACTTTTACCCTATATAAAATAAGTAATGATATATGTATTAGAACTAGATATTTCAACTAAAGCTTTTCCTATAATTTCGCTAGATTCTTTAGAACTACTGAGGTAGGAGAAGTAACATATGATTGGGAGTTATTTTCATATGAAGTTATGAATCGCTTATAAGATTGAGATTTTAGAAATTATTCAATTTGAGTTGGTACTCAAAATGTGTCCTCAAGAAAATAAACCTCTCGAATTAACATTCAATTACGAATATCATTTGTAACTTAGATCAAAATTGATAGATTGTGATGCAATGATCCTCTCTAACATCATAGTGGGTTATCAATTCATTATAGCATGACATGTACTCAAAACAGTCACAAATCCTTATTTAAGCATGGTCATCTCATCCATAAGTTAATCATAAAATTTAATGGAACATATTTTTACTTTAAAATTATTTTCATCTCATCCCAAGAAGCAATAAGTGATTTTTCTAATCATTGAATTATTTGTGTAAGATTAATCCAATAAGTCTTAGCATGATTAGTTACTTTATGCAAGCAAAATGAATTTATCTTTCTTCTAAGACTGGAATCCAATCAAAATATTGGCCCACCTCTACTATCCAATCTAAGAAAACTTTGGGATCAAGTCAACCATCAAATATAGGAGGATCAATTTAACCCATGAATAATCATCATCGGTTCGCAAGGGAGGTGCAAAACTAAAACCATCTCTCATATTATTTATGATAAGGCTCATAAGGAGTTTGATGAGAAAAGCCTTCATCTTATTTTAGTTGTCTTTCTATTCAATGAGATAGGCTAGAAAGTATCTCATCCAACTCTAGATATTCATTAAAGTTATCCCTAGGATGATAGCGAAGTCTAATAGGGGATTATGGATAAGGAGGGGGAGGAAGAAGGATTGGGTTGGCGGGATAGTCTTCCCTCTCATTGGGTTGGTAATCTAAAATTATGTTAGTTTTAGTGAAGATGTTGCTAACCTATGAACCATTTGTTCTAATACCTCAAACACTTTTTGGAATTATTGTAGGTTTGTTGGTGCATAAGAGTGAGCTTTTCTATTTTCTTCAGTAAAAATTCATAAGGATCATGATTTTCATTTAAAGTTTGATCTTGATATATAAGCCCTCTATGAGTTGACATAATGATGTGCTATTAAAAAAATTTTGATATAAGTAAATATTTTATTTTATTATTGTTCTTTTAAATATGCAATGCAATAAAATTGAAGACATAATTAAATAAATAAGTAAATATCTTAATTAAATAATATTTTTTTATTCTTTTAATAATGGATTACAAAACTACTCTAATTCAGAAAATAAAACTCAATATCAAATAAGATGTTCTTGAAGAAACATGCTTGCTTAGATACCAAATATGATATAAGATGAGAATAACTTTATGATATGAAGTTTATTACACTCATAATGTTTAAATCCTCAAAAAAAAAGTAATGATAAATGCACACTATTGTTAAGCACATTAATAATATTATGAATTTATTGAAATTGAAATGATTCTGACAAATGTTATATTAATCACATTATAGATCCAAATATTATATGTGTAAAGAATAGTTGAAAAACTATGAAAGATCTAACCTATGGCACATTTAAAATAACCAACAACAAAGTGGGGATAAGTTGAAGTCGACCTTTATAGATAGTCCATCATTGTGAAAATCTTATTCCTTCCTTAGAAGTCTTTCTCTAAGGTTTGTGAGCTAATACACTCAAATAGTCTGTCACTTGAAACAACACACAAAGGGAGTAAAAGAAACTTTAAAAAGAAAATTTTATTCCAAAGCCAAGTACAAAGTATTATAAAGGTCTCCCTATTTATAGGATTGAGGGAGAGTTCAAAATACTCAAACCTACCACCATCATAACCACACCTACCCTCACTATTAAACCTACCACCATCATCAAAACTACCAGCCTTATCATACCTTCTCTAAATATCATACCTACCACCATAAAATCACTACATGGACCATGACATAAGAATAGCCCAATACATATAAGCTCAAAATATAATACAAATATACAAATATAAAAGCTTGATAATACATAACATAATATATAACATAAAGTCCTAATGCATAAATTTAAGTTTTATGATGATGATGCTCTACATCAAAAAGTATAGTAGAAATTTTTTTTAAAATATTGATGTAGTCATGCTTGAAATTACTAAAGGCAAGAAAATTTTAAGAATCAATGAAGTCCAATGATCTTCTTACTACACTATTATAACACAATTAATGATTTTATTTTGTTCAAGAATTGAATTGAATGACAATGATGACTATTAAAGTAAAAAATTTTAACAGTTCTTTGAGGAGCCCTCAGTGCATTCTTCATTAGTATAGTTTATTTTGACCATTCTCAATGATCAGGTTCATGCAACTAATGACCCATTTGTTGTACTGGTCAACATAACTTTTTCTTTGTTTATTGTAACTTTGAATTCTTTGTAGTTTCTAATTGTGGTAATAGTATTTATTATTCCTATATCTTCAATCTTGACAATCTTTTTTTCTTAGTTTGAATTTTAAGAATTCAAGTGGAGTTTAGATTTTTACACTTGTTTTTTAAATTATATAATATTTTCTTATTTACCAATAGTGGCGATCATCTAGCTTGTATACTCTGGCGATATAAGTGTGCTCTTCAAATTTTTAGTTTATATTTTTTATGATTTTGTGTTATATGAATATAGGTGTCTTTTATGCATTTTAATATTAATCAAATAGATCTTACAAATTCTAAATGATTTTTTCCTTCTATAAAAAATTATACATGATTGTGATATAAATAATAAAAAAAACTAGTCTTACTCTTATTGATGGAGAGAGTTTGGTGTTTTATGGTGAAACATACATAATCAAGCATTTACAACTATTTGAGTATTTCATATTGCAGAATGCATAAATTGAGGTTTTTAGAGCTTAGGTGTAGCCTAGTACCTAGGCACCAAACCTAGTGCCTAAGTGTCCAACACTAAGATGAAGCCCATGGTAATGAGCCTACTGCCTAATCTCTAGATCTTCATGCCCAAGCACTAGAACTTAATGGCTAATTCAAGCACTTAGGAGCTAGATGCATTCAGATTTATTCCAAAGATAAAGAGGTCAATGTCCTAATCATTTAGGCACAAGCAAGATAGTCTTATTTTATTTGTTTGGAGATAAAACTTGTTTTGAAGAGTCAAATCATGTGTTATTTAAGAAAACATTGAGCACAATTTTTAAGACTATTGACCAAAATTTTAGGAGCACTCTTAAGGTTTTCAAATTGTAATCTCAATGAATATTTTGAGTAAATATTTAGAGAAGGCTAAAGCAAAGAAAATTACAAACCTAAGAGGATAAAACTGAGAGCCATATAATTGAGTTTTATGTGATACTTTTTTTTATTATTCATCATATCTAATTTCATGTATTTTTTATTTTAATTTATTTTATTATAAACTATATTTTATTTGTTGAGATTTGATGTAACCAAATGTTATAGTTTATGTTATTTTTATTAAATCTTCTGAGTCTTGATTTTTCATTAATTATTACATAATATTTAATGCCTCTCATTAAAGAAGGCTACATTCATCTTTTAAATTATATTTTTACTTTTTAGAGTACTTGTTGGTTTCTCTCATTCTTGATAGTGAGTTCTTTCTATTAGAAACTCTGCTTTAATGGATATATCAAATCTACTTGCTTAACATCTTAACTTAATTTGTTAATTTATTGTATTATATTGTCCTTAATTGGTTAACATCTTAGCTTTTCCTTACATTCTTGAAGTTTCTTTTACATTTATGGATGGTCTCCAAACTTATCATAGTCACTCTTTTTTAGCACCATACACTAAGGGTTCTATTCAAACACAAGCACTATAATATTGAAAACTTAATCCATGAGTAATAGCATTGATGAAAACTATATAATGTGATTAAATTAATATTAAATTTGGTGTGAATAAAGAAACTAAACTCAAGAAAACATTAGAGGAGAAACTTACAAGAAGGAAAAAAATAAGCTCTTCTTGAACATCCTTTTGGTCTCTTTAGCTCTATAAACTTCACATTCTCTTACAAGCCCTCAATAATTGGAATCATAACTACTTTCTTCTTTATCTTGAATGAAGACTCTTTATGGCATTTTTCTCTTTAAGTCACATATGGCATTTTTTATAGTTTTTATGGAATAAGATGTGTTGGGCATACAATGGGATATAATATGACTACATTTAACTATAATACATCATACAAACATGTGTTCAAGAAACAATACACATGACATGATGACATGACTAATATTATATATATATATATATATATATATATATATATATATATATATATATATATATATATATATATATATATATATATATATATATATATATATATATATATATATATATATATATATATATATATATATATATATATATATATATATATATAATCTTTAATGGCACCATGTATATCCTTAAACTTTGAAGCTATCTCTCTTAATCATGAATAAATAGCCTTCTCAAGATCTTTGGTTCTTGACTCATTAGCACTCTGCTCTTAGTTCTCAACCTCTTTGCTTTTGACATAAGCTACTTAAGAATTTTGCAATACCCTTGTTAAACTCTCATTGGATCTTAAAATCTTCTTGGTACCAATGCTCCTTGCTTGTTCATTATCATGGATCTTCTCTAGAGGCTTGTTTTTTCTTCCATTTAACCTTAAATTATTAATTATATTATTAAGTACTTGGTCTTCTGATCAAACATCATCCAAAATAAGATCTTGAGCTAACTTTATGGTGTATAATTATTAAATTGAAGTTAGGAGCTTCCATTATGGTGTTCTTAACACTACTTTAAGAAAATTAGATTTATCTTGATTTTTTTATTAATGCTAAAAATAAGGTATTACCTACTTACAACTATGTCAAAAAAATGTTGACATGAATGCCATTTTGAGGTTATTCAAAATTTTAGTTTTTCAATCTTGAAGGATGATTTGAAAGCCTTTTATAAGATTTAAAAGCATTTTAAAGGTGATGAGATCTTATAATAGATATATTGTGTCGTACTCATCTTGGATATTTGTGATAACCACACTTGGCAAGATGATTTATATATTAAGTCTTGCTTAATTATGCAAGTGGCATATATTAATGTGATTAACTACTAAATATTCTCTTAACTTAGAGTTATAAGTGACAATGTAACTTATATAGCATGAAATTTAGGTGCTTAAAGAAGAGTAAAAAAACACTGCTTTATTTGGAGAAACCAATAAAGATGCTTATAAAGGTGCAATCACTTTTGCTAATAAAGGAGTGGCTGGTGAAGCTACCAAAATATAATTGAATAACATACTCAATTAAAAAGATGCAAAACAAATTCTTAAAGGTGTGAAAATTTAATTTGGAACATCATGTAGATCTTAGGGGTTCTTATTTAGGTAATAAAATTTGTCAATAAAAGATAAATATATTATCTTTAAAGATAAATATTATGTTGTTTTAATTTAGAGTCGGGCGGACACCATATAGATCTTGGGGGGTACTCACTGAAGTGATCGTGTGCAGCATTGAGGTATGATGTATTATCTTGAAAGATAAAAATATCACCCTACAATGGACCCTTATCACCTAATAAGAACTCCTAAGATAGATGATTTTTCATATATACCAAAGATCTTTCCCTTACCTTACATGAAAAAGTAAATCATGGTTTATTTTATGTTGAGTTCTTTAGTTCCCTATGGAAGCAAGCTTCCATAGTTAATTGCATCCTTGAAAATAAAAATCTTAAGAATACTCTCAGTTAAAGTAGTCAATAATTAGCTCCAAAGATTTCAAAGTTAGACTATCAAAGGTTTGGGTATTTTTGGAAAATTAAGCAGGAATGTTTAATTTGGAAAGACTTATTTTCATATTCCAAATGGAGATGAGTAGGAAGAACTCATGATACTAGGAGGCCTAGTAAGTGCTCTAGTCTATTCTATAGTGAGGCTTTATATGTTTGAAAGTGAGATTATTTTTATTTGAGTTGGAATTTTTATTAGAATATAGTGCTTATAATCCATCAATACAAGATTATGGAAATGCCTAAGAGTTGAGGACTTATACTCATAGCCAGAAGAAAACAAGCAACCTCAGATCTTATATCTAGGATGCTTTAGCACAAGCTAAGAGTGCAACATAAATCTAAATAGGAAATGGGATATAATGGTTACCTCCACAAGAGATGGTAAACCCTTCCCGACTCTATTGGACTTACAACCACCTGAAGTGACCGCCAAGCTAACACCTCCTACGATTCAATACCATGTATGCTAGCCTTATGTTTATGCAAGATAGCTAGACTGTTATTTAATTAAGAATGAAAACTAGAGTCCTAAACTCGCTGCCTAAGAGACTATATCATGACTGGTATGGAGACATGACTTAGACTAAATGCAAAATTTTATAAATTTTTATATCATTTTGACACATTCATTTGGACAAATACTTAGGATAATTATGCCTAAATGCATGATGAAATATTTTTATTTGATAAATCAATGAGAGGATGTGTTCTCCACTACAAGGGATGCCCTCACAAGTTAAGCATTCCCCTATCGTTCAAGAGTGGAGACCCTCACTATTCAAGAGTGAAATAAGATGATATGCATGATATTAAAACAAATATTATTCAGCTAAGAGGTTGCTAAATATTTTAGTTATCTTGATTATAGCCTAAGTTTTAAGGTGAGATTAAGAGTTATTTCAAAATTTAATTTTAAGTTATTAATGAGGGTAGAAAAATTAATTTTATCCAAAAGAGCCTACCGCATCCAAGCCACACATTCAAACATCAAGCTTAAGAAACTTATGAAGAACTTGTAATTTCTATTGCACAATTTAAACACAATAATCAAACATTTATAAATTATCATGAAAGAATAAAAGGCCAGTGCAGTTGGGTACCGCCCTACACCCCAGAAAAGAAAAGAAATTGGGTGGCCTAGCTCTACCCTTATACAACCGGATTATAAAAGAATATTATAAATTTAATTAAAATAAGTGTTATGGGGGTCTTCATTCTTCACCTTTTCTTTCTTCCTTTTGATGTGATCTTCCTCCAGGCTTCACAGGGTCTCCCAGGTCTTTGCTTTCTAGCCACTGCTCATCCTAAACCCCGCAACACTAATCTTAATTCCTATTGCAAATTATATATTTGAAAAGTAAAATATAACTACACCTGCAAGACAAATGTTAACTAAACAATAATTCAAACCAACTATTTATACTTTATAAGTTTGGACTTAGCACCCTGCACATGGGTAACCAAGCTCACCTATCCTAATGTGGATTATGCAAAGGGTCATAAGCATCCTGTAAGTAGAAGCATTTATATTTATGATTACAGTGGCCCCTTTAGTACAATCCCCTACAAAATATATTAGGCTAATAACGACCTAACATCTAGTCTAGGCATAAATAATCCTAACATCTAGTCTAAAATATTACATCATAAAACAAAACACAATATAATGACATACACCATCCTAACTTAGAGCTATAAATGGTAACTTAGTATTCTAATGTGTGTGCTTAGGCTTAGTGTGATGTGTCTTAACTAGGCTTTAGGATTATGATTATCTAAGTTTGGAATTATTTAATTTAAACATGAAGGGTGGTTTCATTTCAAATTATTAAGATGGTTGATGGATTTTAATTTGCATTTTGCTTTGTTTCGTTTGATATTCACTTAGCATCTATGTATTGTAAAGAGAAGAAAGAGGCTTAACCTCTTCCATCTTTATCCTAAGTTATTTCCTAAAGGCATGTTATTAGAACTTAATTTCTCTTAGTGAATGATTTATTAAACATTTTTATTAATCCTAAATTTGGGTTAATCTTAAAGAATCTTATTCAAACATGAAAGGCATCTTAAGATTAATGAGATTGAATTACTGTCACATGGATAATATTATATTATTCATTTCATCATCAATAGCATGCATATGATTTAGAACTTAACATACCAATACATGCAATGTATTTTTGACAGACTTAAATGATTGTGAATGCATATATTTTTGGTAGAAAAGAGGAATTTCATCCCTTAGTTAAATACACATACACATGTATTAAAGATTTAAGCAAGTACATGCTGAGTAATCTATGACCTCCTTGGGGCTACTTAAAGCCTCATATTCCTGGGATGTCCAAACTATATACTTGCTATCTTAAATACATATGAATATATACACAACCATAAGAATTAAAATCATGCAAAAGATTGTATGTTAAAAAATTTATTTATTCATGTAAAGTAAAGCTTTATCCAAATTCTAATGTATGTAAACACATGAATGAAGTTAAGTAATTATGTGCCATTGTTAACCAGAAAAGTGAGGTTATCTAAGACCTCATTGGGGCTACTTAAAGCCTCATATTCCTGTGATGTCCAAACTATATTGTTACTAACATTCAAACACATGTAAACATACACATGAATCATAAAAATAAAATAATACTTTAACATATTTAAGCTATAAACAAATGTAAACTATATAGAATATTCATAGCCAACATCAATTTAAATCTTCATTATTAATTTATAACTTTGAAAGTAATTTTGAAATTTATTAGTGATAATAGCCACACATATAATAGGATTACTCCAACACATGCAACTTATACATATATGATTGTATTCATTTGATTCTCTTATTTGAAAACATGAGTGCTTGATATAAAATGGCATACACATCTATAATGATTGAAAGGAATAATTAAATATTGCCACATAATACATTTAATCATATTACTTCCTAAGGACAATCAAGTTAAATAAAATCATTTAAGATTAACCAAAGCTTCTTTTGAGGTTTGATTTTGGATTTGAATTGTTACACTTAAAGAGAAGAGATAATATTCCCTATTTTAACCCCATCCCACATTAGTGACTTAATGTGTTTAAGGAAAAGTAATTTAGTAAATTTTATAGATTAATTAAGTTCAAGCCATTAAGCAATTCATTTAATTTCCCTTTCCTATGCTTCTTCAATTTAATTAATCATTTAATCATGAGCCTCTAATAATATGTCAATGAGAATTTAAAAATTGCAATGCTACTAACAAGACCTAATGCAATTAGGCTCATGATTAAATATTAATTGGATTAAAGAGAATCTAATTAAGTACTTATATAGTTTTTCCACACCCATGGGTTAACCAAATGTTCCTTAAGAATCTTTATTCTATTAAATACATAAAGAGGAACCCAACAATTCAATTTAAATTATCTAGAGCAATTATTATTTTAATTTGAATTTAATTTCATCATTAATTTACTTAATTAATCCTTAATTAACCATTCTTTTGAAAGATATTTAGGTAAATGACCAAGAAAGAGGCTTTAATCATTTACCCTAATCATTCCATTGTTAACAATGATTAAACATCATTAATAACTAGAATTTTACTATTTAGCATTTTTAAATATTAAATTGATTAAAGATAATGAAAATTAAAATTTTAAATTCTCCAAATTACTTAGCCAATAAATCTCAAGAAAATTATGAGAGGTAGAGGACATCCCAAGAAATCAGCACATCTAATTTTAGATCAATTGACTAAGTAATTAAAGCTTAATTAAGGTAATTAGAAAAACTCTAAACCCTAATTAAGTACTATTCACTATTCAAACATTACGGGTTTTATTTTTCATAAATTATCCTCTCTTTACTTTTTCCAAAATGGGTTTACTCATATTTTTAGGATTTCTCTACAATTAGTTATGATTTTTCAAAGTTTTGAGTGATTCATTACATTTTTAATGCCTAATTAATCCTCTAACTCATCGGCGCCATGCGAGAGCTAACGTGATGCTTTCCACATGGCACCATGGGATAGTCTATTTAAACATCCCCATGATATGAGTCAAGTGATGGACTGCTTTCATCCGTCATCTCGAATTGAGATTAATCCTGTGATTCCTATTACATTAAATCAAAAAAAATCTAATGGATTAAATCATGGCCATCCATTCTAATCATGTGGAATACGATGGATGATTCTTCATCTTTCGAGCACTGGAAGGCAGACACCGTCCACCTTTCACAGCTCGATTCGAGCTCACCAGAGCTCATGACGCGTCAAGATCGACTCCAAAATGTTTGAGAGGAGATCTAAGGAGATCTTGCAGTGGAAATCTTGGGAAATCACAAAACTTTCATAAAAGACTAACTCTAATAGATTTTATGGTTTGCCAGAATTTATCTCTCTGGAGCTCAAGACCAGTGGTCCAACAACTGAGGTAGCTTCTTCTTGAAGAGACGAAGCCCTGTTGAGAAACTCTTGAGTTGCCTCCCCACCGATAGCTCTGTGGACCAAATGTCATTGCAATAGTTGCTAGAGTTGATCTAGGAGTGCCTTCGGTGCTCGAATCGATTGGGGATCAATTCATTTTGACTCATGGGAGCTTGGCAAGGTGTGGGAGAAGTTAATTGAAGTTTGGTGGAGTTTGAGTGAGGTTGGACGGACAGAGGGTTTAGTTTCATTTGGCTTTAGTCTCGCCAGTGATAGGGAGCACAAGTGGATTGGGGAAAGCTCTGTGGATGCTCATAAACACTCTAGAATGCTCTCTCTGTGGTTTGAATTGAATGGGGAGGAGTATACTCTCCTCCCCAAATGATCTAATGACTGGGATTATCTCAGCTTTTGGTAGTCTTCTAGCCGGCTCATGTGACGGAGTGGTGATGGGCTGAGGTAATGTGTACCTCCTCCCCCAAGTGTGTCAATGGGGAGCCATGGGTGAACTCACCTTCGCTTGACCCATGGTTGAACCCAATAGCCTTGGGTCAGGTGAGTTAGTGATCCAAGTGCCCAAAATGAGCTATGAGGGGCTACTAAGGGTTGGTGAGTAGGTAAGACCATCCAAATGGAGATTTTATCTCATTTAGATGGGTTTGTCCAATGGGTTTTGGCTTAATCTATGTCCAACATGGGTTGGGTTAATTTAGGATAACCCATGGTGATTCAAGGATGGGTCATGCCAAATTTGGTTGGGTTTGGATTTGGTTTGAATGGGTTTGGCTCAATTTGACCCATATGGGTCAAATTGGGTTCAAGTGGGTTAGGTTGACCAATTTAGTAAATTGGGTCATATTATGGTTTGGGTAAGTTCATTTGATCATTTGGGATGTATTGGTGTCATTGGTTTGGTTTAATTTGAAGTGATTTGATTTTAGTTCACTTGGGTTCATATGGGTCAAATGGGATAAGTTGACCAATTTGGTCAAATTGGCCAAATTGGATTGAGTGGAGGGTTGGTTTAGGTTCAATTGATGATATGAGAATGATTGTAGGTGTTGATTAGAATTAATTTGGATTTGGGAATGATTTAGTTCAATTTGACCCTTTAGGTCAATTTGAGCTAAATGGGTCAATTGGGTCAATTTAGTTGGTTTGACCAAATTGGATGCAATTGGATGTTGGATCATGTTCAATAATCAAGTTTTGATTGATTATAGGCATTGATTTTAATCAATATGGTTTAGAATGAGATTTGGCCCAATTTGGCCCTTTAGGTCAAATTAGGGCAACTTGGTCAAATGATCAAATTAGCTTGGTTTGACTAAATTGATTGCAATTGGTCAATCAAGGATGATCAACAATCATTTTAAAGGAGATTGGAAGGATTGATTCAATCCAATTTGGGTTAAATTAAGGTTTGGATCAAATTGGTCCTTTAGGTCACTTTGGGTCAAGTGGGCCAAATGGATCAATTGAGTTGAACTAGGTTGAATTGAATTGGATTCAGTTTGATGATTGAATTTGAGATTGATTGATGGCTTTAGTTATAATTGATTGGATTTAATTGGGGTTTGGCTCATTTAGACCCTTTAGGTCAAATGGGCTAACTTGGGTTGATTGGATTAGTTTGATTTGATTGGTTTGATTGTGAGGCCTAGAAGGATTTGAAATGGAGTATTGAAATATTGGAATACTTTTGTGAAAATCAATTGGGTTTGGTTTCAATTGAATTGGCTCGAGGTGTAAGATCATGGAATGATTGTAGAATTGATTTAGGTTAATGGTTAAGTTAATTTGGCTTGAAGCTCGGACAGGAAACAAATTCAATTAAGGTTGATTGTATTATCTTGAAATTGATTTTGGATGAATGGACACGCATGAGTTTTGGTTTAGGCCATAGGATAGGTAGAACCTATTTACCCTAGGGTATGACCTAAGTTCGCATGCCTTCTTAACTCTCTAGGCTTGGGTTTAGTGTTCTTTTAATCACTAGAAGTGTCTTATGACTAGGAAAATCCTAGTATCTAGAAGATTCCTAAGTCTAAGATAGGAAGGAAGAATCCTCACTCCAAAGTGAGTTCAATGAACATGTTGCCCTACAATAAATTTAATTACTAAATAAAGACTCCTAAGTGATGGGTCTTCGATGTACTAGAGAATTTTCCCCTGAACTATATAAGAAGTAAAACATAGTTTATTTTAATGCAGGGTTCGCAGTTCTCTATAATGGCAAGCCCTTATAGTTAATTACATCTTAGGAGAAAGGAAGTCCTCCTAATAATATTCTCAATTAAAGAAATTGACTTTCATCTCTATAGATTTCAAAGCTTGTCAAAAAGATTTTTTATTTTGAAATTTGAAAGAGAACACTTCAAGGAGGAAGAGTTCTTTTAGAATTTAATTAGGAATAAGTAGAAAACGCTTTTAGATACTGTGATGCCTAGTAAGCATTTTAACTATCCAATTGTTGGGTATTATATTTTTGAAATTGAAGTTATTGAGATTTTGAGTTGACATTTTATTAGAAATCTAGCGCTTAGATTCTAAAGGAAAAATACTACATAAATGTCTAGTGTTTGAAGACTTATTTCAAAAAGGATGCTTCAAAACCTAAGTATAAAAATACTTTTAACATAAGTCAGAAATTTGACCTAGTCTAATTTTATAAATTTGAGAATTACAAAATTTTTTCTTTTCACTTGAGAAAATAAACATATTCTTGACTCTTTCGAACTTATCTCTCACCTGTAAGGGTTGCCAACAAACACCACTTAAACAATTTTAAAATCATGATTTTAATCTTATGAATGCAAGATGGTTGGGCTGTTGTGTTTAGGAATAAAAGCTAAGAGACTAGACTCATTTTCTAAGCCTAAGATAATGTCTAGTGTATTATATCTAGCAAATGCAATTATTTTTTTCTTATGGATTTTGACTTATAATTTCATTTAAAGGATTTAGATATGCAATTCATGCATAAGATGAGATGCATTTAGGAAATGATTATGGGCTAAATCAAAAAGAGAATGCACACTTCCTAAGGAAGGGTGGTTATCTTCACAGGTCAATTGCCCCTTATGTGTAATGGGTAAAACATCCAATTTAGGAAGTATGAATAATATGCTCGCATGGTTCATAAAATCTAATTATTTTTAGTTTTAAATTATGTATAGGCTTTAATTGAATGAGGTTATAATTTTTTATTTTATGTTTGAGTTATTTATATTTAAATGGGGTATAAAAAACTTAATTTTTCTAAGAGCCAAATTCATCTAGGTTTCATCACAGAACACAATAATCATAAAAAAGAAACCTATGAAAAGTATTTACTTCTATTGCGCGCCCAAAAAAACCAAGTCAAAATTAAATGAAATAAAATAGACTCGTGTGGCAGGGTACCGCTATATACCTCAAAAAAGAAAAAGTGGGCAGCTGAGGTATGCCTTTATACAGCCAGGCCTAGAACTAAAAGTTTAATCTATGGAGTTTTTATTAACTTCATGATTGTCACCCTCTTTAAGGACCTCTTTAGGATCTACCAAGAACTATTAAATAGTATAGTAAGCTCTTATTAATCCCAAACTCCATAGAGTCTAACTTAATTCTATGCTCAAATTACATTTAAAATTTCTAAAATAAAATCTTAAATCCTGCAAAATATACATCAGGAAAAGCATATAGCACATAAGCTTATATTTCAAATATACGGACTTGACATCAGTGATTGTCAAGCTCATCTGTCTTATTGGGCTATGCTTAGGGACTTAAATAGCACCTACAAGCAATCAATATTTATTATTTTTATGACAGTGGTCCTTTTAAGCAAAGCCTTATGTGGAAAGTAGTGTTAGCCTAAAAAGAATGCTCTAATATCCAAATTAGCGAGCAAACAATTCTAGCCATCCAGTCTAAAATAGTACACCACAAAACAAAACAAAAATATTACATCACAATCAACATATAATCCTAACCTAATTCTAGGGTCAGTGACCTAGTAATCAAATGTGAAAAGAGGGGGCTTGTGTGGTATGATTGCATTAGGCCTCATTTTAGTTTAAGTTTGATTTGAGTTCAAAGTTTGTTCAATTTACCATTATATGGTTCCAATTTAAGTGATTTAATTGATTTATAATTTTAAATCAATTTTAAATTTATTTTTATATTAAAATTGAATTTAGATTTTAAAGAATAAAAAATAAAATAAATTCCTCTTAGGGCAGAACCCATTCTACTCAACATCCTAACCCATGTAGAATGAAATCCCCACCTTGAGGTGAAGATCCATTCTAGGGGTCAAACTAAGAACCTACGCATCTTAATTAGCTCTTTTTGATTTGCTTGAATGATTTTGTTGAATTTAATTTAGCTATTATTTGATTTAATTAAAGATTAAGTTTGTTAGAGTTTTTTAAATTTATGTGGTTTTGATCGTTGATACTAATTATAAATTTTTTGGGTTTTAATTTGGTTTAATTCAATTGTAACAATTTGATTAATGTTTAATTCTTTTCATTGAATTTTAATTCCTTTCTTCAAGTTTCACTTTAAAGATTTAATTTCATATGATTTATATTAAATCATTTCAATGTTGCTTAAATTTAATGATTTCATCTTTTCATTTAAGTTTGGTTTGAATTTAATTAATCTTGTTTTTCTTGTTTTAATTTAAATAAATTATGATTTGATTTAAGTTTTATATGATTTTCTTAAAATCCAAATTAAGAATTCGATTATTTATTAAGTTTAATAATTTAATTTGTATGTTGATCATTTTAGTTTGATTTAATTCAATTAATATTTTATTTTAGTTTAATTGATTTCTTTAATTGTTTAAGATTTAAATTTAATTTAAAATTTAATTGTTTTATATTTTATATTATTATTATTATTATTATTATTATTATTATTATTATTATTATTATTATTATTATTTAACATAGCCAGTCAACTATTAAGGTTCAATTCAATTCATTAAATTGTCTTAATCAACATTCATTTCATATTTAACATTTTATTAGGTTTTATTTGAGATTTATTAAATTCATGAAGTTAAATGATTTATGATGATATTATTTGAGCTTGTTGATTTGAA
The DNA here is from genome assembly GCA_021442155.1 of Cymbidium sinense. NCBI lineage: Eukaryota > Viridiplantae > Streptophyta > Magnoliopsida > Asparagales > Orchidaceae > Cymbidium > Cymbidium sinense. Next base: position 112,704,900 of record CM038218.1, on the reverse strand, counting down.
GTGGATTTTGTTATTTATTATTTAATTAAATTTCATATGATAAAGTTTTTTTTCAATATTATTTGAACACTAATTCTAACTCAAGAAGCCTATAGAGATGAAATAATTAGGCTATCAAACTTAAACAAGGCCATCCTAAGCTTCTAAGTTATTTAAATGTTCATGTCATGAATGACTTAAATAATTATTTATTTATAATTCAATTATTTATTTTTTCGTTTGAAGTATTAACTTCTTTATATTGATTTACACAACTAACTAATTTACAATTCAATTAAATTAAGTTTCATTTCAAATTAATTTGTAGTTACATTTTCATTCTTGGGCCTATTCTACTTGAAGATTCATTTATTTGGTCTCATCTTTTATTAATTATTATCTATTCAATTTTAGTACTTTTTAAATTAACTTGTGTGATTTATATTGTTTGAACTAATTTCATTATTATTTAATGAGTCTTAATTTAGATCAAGTTTGATTTAATTTTTTATTCATCTATTTTAAGTTTTTTTAAAAGGATATTATATCTATTCATTACATAATTACGTTTTATTTAGTATGAATTTATAATTCATTTATTTTATTATTTTTTAGTGAACTATTTTGGTTGAATTTGATTTTGTTTTATTTATGATTTAGGTTAATTTAATTAATTTGATTTGAGTGATAAAATGGATAGTTATGTTTGGTTTGTTTAAAGTATATTCGACTTATCATATTTAAGTGTCTTAATTAAGTTAATGTTTGGTCATTTCATTTTATTTAAAGGTGTGATTGAATGATTTACATAATGATCTATTTGAAGATTATTTTGGTATGTCTTGTTTTCATAATTAGCTTGACTTAATTTAATCAGATAGTTGGTTTGATTAATAGTATGATTAAAGGCATGCCTTGATTAATTCAATTAAATAATTAATTATTTTATTTAAAGTTTGAATAGACATATCTGATTAAAATGAAATTAAGTTTAATTGATAATTCAATGATTTAATTAAATGTTGGTTATTGGTTAATCAAGTTGACTTAAGCTCAATTATATATTACCCAAATGAAATGGTGAAGTTACTTAAACTTGATTAATAAATTAGCTAAAGATTTACATTTAACTTAATCAAATGATTGATAAAATTCTGATTTTACTAATGAATAACCCATTGTCAATTTTTTATTTTTTATTTATTTTATTTTATATTTTTTTAGAGTTTAACCCATGAATGTTTGATTTGTATTTGGCATTCCTTTTCTTTATGTGATTCGTTTATTTATTGGTTTATTTAGATTAACATTTGCTTGATTTCAATTAAATTTTATTATTTATAATGAAAGTTTCATTTAACTTGATTCATTTATCATGTTAACTAGAGTTTAATTAGTGACCTTAATTGATAGTTTATGTTTTAACTTGATTATTAAACTTATATATTTGATAGTTAATTATTTCATTTTGTCCAAATAGATTGGATTAGATCTAATTTGGTTATGTATTTAATTGTATTGATTTAAGTATATCTTAATTTTATTTTATTTTATTAAGTAATTTTTTATTAATATTCAAAGATTATTTAGAGAAAATTTGATTTATAATTAATTTAATTTAAGTTTTAATTAACAATTGAGAAATGTTCAATTTAGTTTGATGCTTATTAAATCTAATAGGATCATATGGTTGAAATTAAATGCTTAAGTTAGTTTAAGTTAGCTAATCGTTGACTTGTTTGTTTTGTTTATTTGTTTAAAGTTTAGTTTAAAGAATTTATTTAATTAGGTTCCTTAATTATATCATGATTAATTTGTTTAAAATATGATTAATGATTAATTGAATATTCAAGATTAATTTGATTCACTTATTATGGTTGGAGTTTGAGTAATAATTACCTTGGTTTATCTTATTTAAATTGATTTGTTCATATTAAGTTTAACTTAGATGTTTAGTTGATTTAATTAAACTAAGAATTATTTAGATTTAATAAGATTAACCTAATTGTGTAATTAACATGACTAAAGACTGTGATTAAATTAATTATAGATTAATTAATAATCTAATTAACCATGAGTGATTGACTTAATTAGATTTTTTAATTCCATCATGATTAATATGATTAATCATCAATTAAATATTCATGATTAATTTGATTTTCTTGATTTAGTTGTAGTTTATCTAATAATTATCTAAAGTTATCTTATCTAAATTAATTTATTCATGTTGGGTTTATTTTAGATGTTTGGTTGATTAGTTTAAATTAAGGATTGTTTAAGTTCAATATGATTATTTTGATTGTGTTATTAACTTAATTAAAGGATTTGATTAGATTAATTATAGATTAATCAATGTTTTCATTAACTAAGTTTATTTTGATTAAAGTGGATAATGAATTTAATTAAATGTTTGATTTAAGTTAAGCTATATAAAGGATTAGTTTTGATATGATTTATTTTAATTAATATAGTTTAATTAAATGATGAGTTAATTTAATTTGGAGTTTCATTATTAACTGTAGGAATTATTAATCAATGATTTAATTAACCATGGTTGTTTTGATTAAAGTTAATAATGAATTATATGTTTGACTTAAATTAAGCCAAATTTAATGATTAGTTTTAATATGATTTATTGAAATTACTCTAGTTTAATTAAATGATAGATTAGTTTATTTTAAAATTTTATTATCAATAACACATTGGTTATAATTGATCATAATTAAATTTGTTAGGATTTGATTTTATTTATTACATTTGAGATGATTTGACTTAATTTGCTTATATGAAATAAACTTGATTTAATTCAATTAATGTCTTAATTAATGATTGATATTTTAAGATTAATTTCACTAAGTTTAATTTAAAGCTTAACTAATTTGATTAAATAAGGTTTAAATTCATTTGATTTGACTTAGAGTTTGGTTAATGGAGATTAAAGTATTATTTTATCTATAGTTTAGGTTCAATATATATTGAAAATTAGCTTTGATGAATTTAATTGATGTTGATCTTAATGATTCCCTAATCCTAATTAAGTAATTTTTGGTTTATCAAGCTCCGAAGGGTTCTAATATTTTCTTAAAGCTCTCTGATGTTGATTAAAATGTTTTAAGCCATTTCAATTATTGTCTATGATTTTTATACTTTTTAATTATTTATTTTCTTAAAATAGGTTATTTGAGCTTCTAATTTTAGTATCTCTCAATCCAACTATCATTTTAACTTAAAATGTTCATGGTGGGTAGATATTAGCCTTAATTTCATTCTCTAAAAATTTCATATCAATTTAATTAATATTTTAAGATTAATTAAAAAACTTTAATTGTCATTCAAACTCAAATTAAACTTAAAATACCCAATAAAAATTAGAGATTTTGGGTTTGTTGGATTCTTCTTAAAAGACAAATCCAACGAGCCATTATTTGTAATATTTCAATGTTTATTTATTTTCTTATATTTTTTTAAGTTTCAAGTGTTTTAAGTATTTTTAAAATCTAGAAATTCTCTCGTGGTGCTGATTGGGCTCTACCTTTAGTGTGTCGAAGCCTGATTAGGCCGATGATGCTGACATGGCCTTTTGAGCAAGAAAATACAAGTTAGATCGGATGGTCTAGATCGAAGATCATAATCTAAGGGTTCAAGTCAAATATCTATAGCATCTTAATCTCGATCGTCTACCCCATTTAATGGGGATCAGATGGTCATTGTGCTTCCTTCCTCCCAGCTGGTGAACCAGGCCAGCAAGAATTACCTGGGGCTGATGGGAATTGCCAGATTCTGCCCCAAATCCACTATTTTCCGGAGCTTTTCACCGAAAAACTTTTCAATTTGCGTTGAGGGGTTAAAGTAATGAAAAATGTAAGAGATCTATAGAGAAAATTCCTAAAATTGAGTGATTAATCTTACAAAGGAACCTATGATTTTTCTAAGTTTTGGAGAAATTACATCATCGAAGCCAACATTTTATGGATTTTTTTTGCTGAAGAGCATCCTTGAGTTGAAATGAGTCTCTATTATAGTTCTCTTCGATTTCCTCCCTCGGATCATCTTCTCCACCAATGGTTACCGCTGAAGAAATTTTTAAATTAAATATGTTTTAATTAGTAATTAACATATTAAGTATCAATAAAAAAAAAATTTAACTTTAGAGCTCGATAAGTGGGCGACACCTCATCGAGGTGGCGTGACCAGTCCTACTTATCGGGCGACTGGCCAAACTTAGCCTCGAGTTAACGATTTGGTAAGAAGCCAGTTGCTAACTTATCGAGCGACGGCGTAAATTTGATCGCGATAAGTGGCGACGCATTTCTAAATCTGCCCCCGACCCGAGCCCCCCTTCTTTTCTTTCATTTTGTAAAAGCGCGCTCGGTTCTCCTCCGTACGCATGAGACGTCATTGCCGGCTCCACCATTTTGGATTTTTGGCATTCGTCACTTTCGCCGACTCCACCCAATGAATTTCGGTCGGTCGTAGCTTTCGCGGTCGAGAGATCGGTCGCAGTCGTGATCGTTGCTTTCGTTGGTTCCACTCCGTAAGTTTGTTTTTTTTCTCTTCCTTGCTTATTTGAATTAGCAATAATGTAGAGGGAAGTTTTTCATGTTTTTCATAATTATTCTCCTAAAATTTGCCGTGATTAGGGTATACGACATGCTGGGATCAAGTAATTTGGTAGTTCATTTTTTGTTTTGCTTAATTGTTAGGTGTATAAATAAATGAGTAATATGTATTTTTGTAACGGATTTTGAGTGAATTGTTAGGTTTTGTTACAACTATTGAGCTAATAATAGTAGAATGAGTCGATCTCGTTTCCTTATTATGTTCTATGGCAGACAACTGATCATTGATGGTCGGTTCATTCCAAATTATGTTGGTGGCAAAATCAGCCCCATCAGTGTCGCGTCATGCAAGCTTAGGAGATTTAAAATAAAAGTGCTTTCAGTCTCTGCTATGGCGTTGATAACTCGCTGGAGATTACATGTCATTTTCTTGTAGGTGCGGGATACATAGCTTGTACTGTTGATGATGATGATGTCTATAGTACTGTATTGGATGAAGCTTCCCGTCAAACATTGATTCTTTATGTGGAAATAAAGCCACAATGTACTGCTGCAGCCGAAACTGACACTAATATCATGCCGCAAAATGTACACTCCGGTTATGCTCACGAGTTGATTTGCCAATATGCAATCAAGCTCTATCATGAATAAGATAATGTAAGCATTCACCTCGACATCACATAGTATTTTTATTTTTTATTTTGTGTAGGGTATCTTCTATTTTTTTAAGAAGATGATATATGTTTAAATGCAGAACTGAGATGCTTATTCAAGCGCAACTACATGATCAACCTAGTTCATATAGACAACTACTTAATGATGAGTATGAAATAATAAATAGTGAATCAAGCACTGCATCTGATGATAGCAATGTTAATGATGAGTTTTTGCTTGGTAATGCCAATTTATGCGACAGCAGTATCTGTCATGATCTTCTTCGGAGTCATTCAATCCGGAATTTGGTGGATCGCGATGTTATGATTTCCACTAATGAGTATGTTTGGCTATGTCAGACCATGAAAGACTGGGATGCGGATATTGTGTTTGATGGTCCATCTGATAGCTCGAGTTTTTCAGATGATGTCGAAGTTCTGGTAGAGTTATATGAAGGTATGTGTTTCTAAAATAAGAATGAGCTTCAGTTCGCAGTAACTGGCTGGTCCATTCTTAATAATGTCCAGTTCATTCTATGACATTCAATCAAGAATTTACTTGTTATATGTGCGCAGGTAGCAAACCTTCAATGGCGCATACCATGCAGAAGGTTGGGAGGCTTGGAGGTTATCAACTTTAGGTTCACCGCACACATTTGTTCGTGGTTCAAGACATCGCCAATGTAATTCTAAGTTTATTAGTTACTTCATAATGCTAGTAATGCGATTTTAAATTGACTTGAAATCCAGAGAGATCATAAGAAGAATAGAATCAAAATTTAACATCAATGTCTCTTACATGAAGGCCTGGGATGCGAGACGTAAGAGTATCAGAGCAATATTTGACAGTTGGGAGGAGTCATATTGCTCCCTAGCATTGTTTATGGATTTAGTATGCTTTGCGCTGCCCGGCACTGTTTACAGGATTATGTCATCAGATACATGCAGGTTTTAGAGACTATTCTGGGCTTTTGGACCATCTATTACTGGCTGGGGATATTGTCGACATGTTCTCAGCATGGATGGGGCGTTCTTTTGGGCAAGTATCGTACATTGCTCCGACCATTGGTATTGATGCAAATAACGGTATTTCCCTTTGCTTTTGCAGTGGTCGAATCTGAGAATAATGAATCCTGGCTCTGGTTCATTATGTGCCTACAGCAACTGCTGCCAATAGTTTCATCAAGGGGCAATTTTTGTGTAATCTCGGATAAGCATTTAGGGTTGGTTCATGGGTTTCACGATGTATTTCCATGAGTCGCACATCATCATTGCTTGCGACATCTTAGGAAAAACTTTAAGAAGGCGGTGAGGAAAATGGGTATTGCGAATGAGTTTATTTGCAAAAAAATGTACTTGGCAGGTAGCACCGATGACATCAATATATTTAATCGCAACATGGCTGACATCAAAAAAATTAAATCAGAAGAATATCAGTGGTTGGTAGAACATTTTGTGGACAAGTGGATATTGATTCATGATGGTGGGAAGCATTACGGCACCATGACCACAAATGCATCAGAGTGCTTTAATGGTGTACTTAAACGTGCACGGGGTCTACTAATTCAAGCATTGATAACTACAATTTACTATAACATCGGAGATTCTATAAGTGGACAAGTTCAATTGATTGAGACGAATCGCCCAATTCACCTTCTCTCCATGAACTCCAAATCTAAGCAAATTTGAGCGGGAGGCTGGACATTTCCCACGGTCAATAACGCAAATGAGGTGCAAGTGTTGGACAGGAATTGTCGCTCCTTCAAAGTTGATTTCATGGAATATCAACTTAGCTCATGCAGTTGTATAAGAACACTGATTTATCATATGTCGTGTAGTCATATTATAGCAGCTCTAGTACATAGGAGAATCAATCATCTTGCTATGTGTCAAGCTATTACACCAATGTATGCGGCGGACATACTCTTAGTTTTCATGTGTTGCATGATCGAAATACTGGCGAGTATACGGTCGAGTCGCATCCTTTGATGCCACCAGTGGTTAAAGTCAGGTCGGGTAGGCCATGATCACGATGGTACAAGAACACAATGGATGAGAGCGCATCAAAGCAATCACATGTGTAGTAGTTATCAATCAATCATTCATTGGGACATTGTGCCCACATAACCCTTCTAGTAGGCGGTGAGTTTAGTTTGTGCTTAGATATATCCTAACTGAATATGCATAGTTTTTCTTTATCTCTGTAATTATATCGATTAATAAATTTCCATTTCTTGCAGTGCGATGGTGAGGAGCCTTCAAGATCGATTAGGCGTCGAGGCGTCTTGCAATTGATGATGCACGACCCCGCTGCAGAGGTTCATCCAGAGCATAGCCTTACTTTGTGGCGGGCAAGGCGCATCCGGACTGTATGAATATACTTGCTAGTTTTATTTCTGTCTATTTCACATACACTGCATTACGTTACTTGACCTAAGATTTTTCATACTGCAGGCGACTATTTTGAAGGCAGCATCTCACCTTCTTATGCTCAGAGAGTGGCCCGTCATGTTCCCACGGTTCTCAGTTGCCCTCCGCACACTCGAACTTTATTGTGTTAGCCAGCTGTGGTACATCAGACTTGACCATCATATGCTGACAGCACTAGTTGAGCATTGGTCTCCCCAGACCAACACATTTTATTTTGTTGTGGGAGAGATGACAGTGACATTGCAAGACGTTGCAATGATCCTGGGTTTGTGCATTGATGGACCACCGGTTGTCGGTCCTATTATTGTAGGACATGGTAGGCGGTGGCAGAGTTGGTCGGACTACTGAGACAAGCTTATAGGTGGGCATCCAATTCCAGACACTGTGTATCATGACCCAGTTGACCCCGTAGTACATTCGACATTCGATGGGCGACACGCGAGACACGCATGCCACTGGTGGTTCACGTTAAACATTTTTCAGGCAATCCTACATAGACCTCCCTGAGTTGGACTTCATTAGACATGTGTGAGCCTATGTTTTGTTCCTTCTTGGGAGTTTTTTACTACCGGATACATCAGGGTCAGAGGTGCATTTGCAGTATCTCCCATTGCTAGAGGATCTTGACACATTCAAGACCTCTATTGGTAGTGCGGTGTTAGCCCACTTGAGGGGTTGCATGAGTCTACCGGCGAGGGCCAACATGGTGGGTGTCTTGATTCTTCAGTCGGTCTTGGGCGCATGTTGGTAGGACGCTACATGTCCCCTACCCTAGATCTCGATGGGCTCGATCGTTTCAGGTAAAGAAATTAATATCTTTATAGCTTGCTTTAACATGATGACATGCAACTAACTGACTTGTATATGATATATTTTTTAATCAGGTGAAACGAGAGATATGTGCGTTAGATGCCGTTCAGCAATATCAGATTTCTTTAGGGATGAGTTAGATGGGCTTCTACTGAGCCAGGTACTTCATTTTTTGTTATACATCATTCTCAGTAAATGCTGTCAAACCACTGTCTAACATGCAGACACAAACAGGGGACTTGGGAGCCATACGACATTCAGATCGAAGGTTGCCTGGCTGATATTTGTCTGGCTGGTGAGGACATCTGGTTAGCATGGGTTCCACTGATTAGTTGGAAGAAGGTGGAGTGACACCTTCCTGACAGAGTCTTTCGTTAGTTTGGTCACTTGCCCACCACAGATGTAGCCCCAATGGACTCTAGTTTCATTAAAGTCGATGGCGAGAGGAATATGGAGTGCGGTACCCATCAGCATGCTCATGGGAGGCCCGAGATCACGCGTTCGTGGTGGATGATACTTGCGGCCACGGATATGATCTGGTTTAGGGTGGGCATCATTGTACTTCGAAGGCTTCGACTACGGACGTGTACCCCAGCACCGGCGAGCATATGTTAAGATAACTCTATAATTTGCATATTTTCTTAGTTATTATTTCCACATATTTACGTAATAACATTTTAAACCGCGGTTTACTATAGCGAGCATATTTTGGCGGAGGATCTTTTTCGGCCTTTCTTCGGACGTTCAGATGACGTGGACTATCAGTTCGCCATATCAGAGACTAGAATATGATGCATGATTTGAGCTTGATGACACATATCAGAGACTACGTTTGTATAGAGCATATGTCACAAGATATGACACATATATGATTCACTCGGCGCACGCACGACATGGCGCGGCCATCCTATCTTGATCGGGACCATCTTCTTTTTCGAGAGAGCACCCAGTCTCGTACCATATAGTGTGACATCACAGATTGGGTATCTTTAACAATCGTAGCGGACATTGGGTCGATGATGCGAGCAGCTCATCGTATGATCGTCCGTTCTGGTCGAGCACTATACTCAGGAGTATCTGCGATAGCTATGACGTCGTCGATGATAGTATTTAGAGGTGTATTTATTTTGTATAGCTGTTGCTGGATATTTTTATTGTTCACTTTTATCTGCATCTGTACCTGAGTTTATTTTTGGCTTATGGATGAAATTTTTTGTATCGTTTGATTACTAGTACATCGTTTTGATCTATTTCTTTGGTATCATTTGTTCACTGGTATTACAAGTTCATTTTACATCTATTTGTATTTCATGTACATCGTAAAAAAAAGACAACTTGTTTTTAAAAGAAAAATCAGCAGTAGTCGTACTTATCGGCTACTACATAAGCCTAATGTCGATTCGGACTTATCGATCGACCGATTATCAAGGCTTCGGCAGTGTAACCGGTCGATAAGTGGGTGGAGCCTTCCTCGATTAATGGCCGCCATCCTTACTTATTGGATATTTACCTATATTAAAATTTTTTTTACCAATATTTAATCTGTTAATTACTAATTAAAATATATTTAATTTAAAAATTTGTTCGGCTGTCGTCTCTTCATTGGGTTTTGGCTAGAAACGGTGATTTTATGTGGAAAAGAAGTGGGAAAGGATTGATTTTATTTAGTGAAGTTTTTCAAAGATAGATAATGCTAGAAGAGAGGGAATTGAGTGCTCTTTTCTTTTCCTTTTAATGGTGGTCAAAAATCACTATTCATGATCATGAGGAAAATGGGCGTCTCCACTAGCTGCATTAGGTAAGCCATTGATTGAGTGTGTTCCCAAGTCAAACAAGCGAGGGTATCCTTTAATTCATATTAAAATAATTTAAAATTTTGTATATCATTTGGTTGAAATTCTTGTTCAACTTCGATTGAATTATTGAATATTGATACTCTGATGAAATTTTCAAAGTATTGATATAAAGCCAGCACGCATGTCAAAGTAATTGTTTTTGAATTACTTTAAAACACCATTCATAATATTTCCATTTGTCACTTATATACCATCGTTCTGAACACCCATCGATGGAATGCGCAAGAAATCATTTGGTAATTTGAACATAAGAGTACACCAATTTTTTGTTTAATGAAGCTGTTGTTGCCGTATGCCGTGTTGCATGCTGGCTCAGCCGCTGCTAAATTTTCCTTCGGCATATGCATAGTTAGATTGCAAACATATGCTACGATGTCAGTCAAATTTCAGAATTATTAAATCAAGATTGGTGCATCGCTTTATAATTTTTTATGATGAGATAAACTTTTTAACAATTAGAACTCTTAAGAGTGTATCAAGCTGTAAGAAATTTTAGAAGAAATGTTGAAAATATATTTTTCTAATAATAGTTTTACTTTTACAATTCCCTAAATGAACGTTAAGTTTAGAAAAACCTTAGGAATTCATAAATAAGTTAAAAATCACTTAAATTCATTCATCAATATCAAGCCTTTCTAAATTCAAAATAAGATAAGTCAAGAGCAGCTCACATGAGATATACTTTTTTTTCTTACATAAAAAATTTGATAAGAGGAAAAGCCAAAGGACTCACCACAAGTGCGAAGCATAGGTTACTACAAAGTATGCCCTGGTAATTAAATAACTTATTGATTCAATGTAATAGATGTTATCCCCAACAGCCTCAAGATTAATCATAATGAGTTTGATAATAACACAAAATTTGTACAGACGTTCTAATGTATTGACTAAGGCTTTATTTGGGAGAGCTTTTTAGTGCGTTTTACTTTTGAGAGCCTGAATTTTTAATTTTGATACCCGTTTGAATAGTGTACTTTTTGAAATTGAGTTTTAGCCATCTGTTTGAAAAAGTTTTAGCTTTTCAAAAGCAAAGACAAATACGACTTTAAACCAGAACGAATCCAAAAAGCCAAACTAGTTAAGTGTTAGGTATATTGAAATTATGATAGTTTATGCATACCTACCAAATAACTAAGGGGCTGTTTGGTTGCCTAAAAAAGGAATGCAATGTAAAAAAGAATGTATTGTATTTGGATTACTTTAGATTGTTTGGTTGAGAATTTTACACATTCATGAGTTTATTTTTTCTATTTGGTAAAAAAATATATTGTAACGTATTTTGAAGATTTTGGATGTAAGTGGTGGCGACTGTGGCGGCAGGCGGCGGCGGCCAGCGGACAGCGATGACGGTGGTGGCCGGTGGTGATGGCGGGCGGCCGGCAGCCGCAGCACTTTATATTGGCCGGTGTATTTAGAATTTGTTCAAATTTAATAAATACACTAAATCTCTTATCTGAATTAGGATCGTTATATCACTTTGAAATTTTACTTTACATCATGTCAAATGCCAAAAAAATTTAAAACTTCTGTATTTACTTTAATTTACTTTTGATTCCACTTCTTTTCCACATGTTTCAGTGCAGATGGATTAAGACAAGTGCAACATAGTTTTGAGCATATGTTTCAAAATTAATTATGGTCTATTGTCTTTTAGATATTAATAAAGTGTTGCATATTTTGACAATAAGCCCACAAATATATTTACATTTAATTTATATATTCTGAAATTTATCAGAAATTAATTTTCATTTAAATATTAATTGAATTTTCTGTGCAAAATTTTACATAAACTATAATTGATTTTGAACATGTTTTATATTTTATATATTTAATATGGATTTAACTGAATTTTTATTTATTTTATTTATACTTGAATCATATTTTTTTGTATACTTTAATTCAAAATTTGATTTTACTTACATTGAATTTAAAATATTGTTTGAAGTTTGAATAGTATATTGGTTTATATTTTTATGATAACTGCATGTTGAATTATTTATATGTTTTCAAATATATATATTTTTTCATATATTTTCGTAGAACCTTAAATTTAATTTTTTTTTCAGATATTTTCGTACAACCTTAAATTATTCATGTGCAGAAAATTTAATTTAATAAAATCTTTTATTCAAAGTGTTGTTTGTAACCCACTTAAATTTTTTTATATAAAATACAAAAAATATTTTGAGCTTACCCGAGTAGTGGCATTATAAGGTGATCAAATTAAGTTGCTTGTAAAATCATCATTGGGGATAATGTCTATTTTTTGTTTCTAGCAAAAGTTTAAAATCTTGGATTCATCTAGATTAATTTTTGTTTTTCTTTTTGTCTAAGTCATTGGCTTAGTCTAATTTTTATAATTATAACTTAGTTTGGAGTTGTACTCACATTTGTAGATGAGTACATAGGTGGTATTGTAATTGATTTTTGGGATGGTGAAATCATGGTTGGGGGTTGGCTAGGCATGGATGTATGGCTTGAGGGTTGTCCAACCACATAAAAATCTTTTTGGCTATTATCTCACTTGATTTATATTTTCTTGCACTTATTTGTGTATTACTATGATAGCTATTATGAACACTACTCTCATTTCTTGTTATTATTATTGATGTTGTGTGTGGCCATGTTTTAAATACAATCACTTATATTCGTTCCAAGTACATAAAATTTTAAATTAATTATAATTTTAAAAAGCTTAATTCACCCCACTTTTGGGTGTTGTAGCACACCTCAATATATATGAACTATAGTAGAAGACTTTGATGGTAGAAATAGAAGGAGCCTTGAGGAATTGGAGATACTATCTGGAGATTATTAATGATTTGCTTTATCATTTTTTTAGTATAAGAGTAAAATATTGGTCAAAAAGATAGGCTTCAATCTTTATAAAATTAATAGACATCTACATTATTGTTTGTAGTTAATATCAATGATAGCATCGAAGTCATGTGCCAGCTACCATAGACCTTGATGGTGGCATTAGGGGACAACATTATTTATGTCAGTAGGTGTTAGATTTGGTGTCAATTTTTGGCAAGCTTTGGTGGACATTGGCATTTATGTTAGCAATATGTAATGAACTTATTGAAGATGATGAGCACTAGGAGTTGATGGTGATGTGGGTTGACCTTATTTATGATGATAAACATAGTGGTTGATGTCAATAATGTGAGTTACCCTTATTAGTCACAATAGGCCTCGATATTAGTAGTAATGGTAAATGATGATCATGTTTGCATTGGTAGGCACCTGTATCAATGTCAATAAATGTGTCAATCTAAATGATAATGGCGGATATTGATGTTTTTTATAATGATAAATGATGTCCTAATATTGGTGATGGCAAGCAGACATTGAGGTTCGCGCTAATAATATGTATTAATTCTATTGGAGATAATGGATAATCAATATTCTTGGTGACCACGAGTAATAATCATTATCATTATTGGAGATAGTGGCCAACATTCTTGTTGGAATTGGTAAACATTGACATTGGTATTGATGGTGTTTATTGGCTTTGTTGTTAATGGACAACATGAATGATGTTTGGAACTATGGATTACATCATTATTGGCATAAACATAAGTACTTGTAGAATGTGTCGACCTTATTGACAAAGATGAGCATCAATGCATGATTACTTTATCAACATTAATAGTCGTTATCACTAATATTAACGAAGTGCATTGACCATATTGGTAGAGACAGCCATCAATATTTTTGTTGATGATGATTGATAATAATTGCAAATTATATGGATACTCATCATTATAAACAAGATCACTGCATGCCAATAATATCTGCTAATGCTAATATGATCATTGTTATCCATCACAAACAATATTAACTTACACTAATACTCATTATTAGCACCAATACTAATGCCAACAACATGGATGTTTGTCATTGCAATATGGCTAATACACACCATCAAAAACAAGATTGATGACCATCATTATCAAAAGATTATCATCCCTTTTCTCCAACATTCTTGATGCCCACTCACATATATGCCCATGATATAGATGCCAACAAAGAGATTCTTAATATTGCCAATAGTATTGATGTCCACCATCAATGACACCAATGCTACTATGGTGCTAACAAGATCATCACACACTTTGGCCAATAAGTGCAACACTCATTAATGCCAATATAGTCATTGTTTTCCATGAAAATATTAATGCATGTTGTTAACTATAAGGTCAATGACACACACCCTTAATATCATTTGGAACACCCACTATCGCTAGTAAGATTTTTTTCCTCTATCATCAATAATTTCAATGTATTTCATTTTTTTAATGGTTAATGGATGCTTTTAACATTAATGTCAATGCTCGTTAGTACTAATAGGGTTGTTATTTAACATCACTAGAAAAATTAATGTATGTCATCACCAATAAGGTTGAGATAAGCAATAGACATCAATCTCAATGCTTGCTATAATCAATAGGCCCAATGCATGATATCTACATCACCCTCAATACCATCATCACTAATACAATCATTACCCATCATTAACACCAAATGCTTATGCCTACTAATGTCAATATGGTTGTAATTATCATTAACACCAACTTCAAAGGTCATTAATGCCAACAGGGTCATTGTCGATCATGATTGTTAAGGTCGATGCTCGACATCACCACTAAGGTCAACACCCATAATTTTCAATAAGATAAACATCTATTATTATCATTATCACCAACACCAACATAAATGCGTGTCAATTTTATGAAGGTCATTGCCAATCCTCTCTTATTGAAAATATAATCAAGATGATCCCCAACAATCTCTTAATGATATCTCCAATACACAAATACTCTTACTGACCTTGGAAGCCCTCTTTCATAGTTCATGTTTACTTCATTTTATCAATGCCTTCTTTACTTATGGGAAGAGTATTATTTATAGCATATGACTCACCCTAGTAAAATAATTTTACCATTTTTTTCCTTTTCATGTTTTTCACATAAAATAATCATACCTCTTGTGAGGTGCTTCTTAAATTATTTCATCTATCTGTGTATGAGATTTTTGTATAAGAGCATTTACATACATATCACATAATGTTTATATATTTATAACTCAAACATCTAAACTTTGATATTTACATACATAACACCTAAATCCTTATCATTACATGAAAAATACCACTATCATTACCTTTTAAAGAGTGGATACATCTTTTTCATGCATAGATTAAGTATTAAATATATATATAAATATCAAATATTAGATACTAGATATGCAAATACATATAAATTATGTGGTATATTATTAATATTTTAACATGCGCTAATATTTAATTAAATTTGTTTTAAGTCAAATCAAAGTAAAGACTAAACTCAAAATTATGTCATTTCATGTTGAGTTGACGCAAAATGATTTTGATTTCTAATTGAGTTGACTTAAAATAATTATAATTTTGAGTTGAGTTTAAATCAAGCATTATTTGTACTTTTAAGTTCAACTTATTTAAATTTCCTAAATGTGGACATAATCCCTAAAGATAAAATCCCAATGGTGATGCTTTTGGTTTGTTGAGTTTCTTACTATTTTTTGTGGTTCCTTTTTGCGTGACATGCATGGGTGGAACCACCCATAGGTAAGGGTGGGCAATTGCCCACCCTCATAATTTTTTTTGCCCACCCTAATAAAGGTGATGTCCAATAAAAATAAAAAATTCTCCTTATTAGTTAAAACTTATTTTTATTCAAGATTATTTATATAATTATATATTTTAAGTTTGATATGACACTTAAAATACTACTAGTCGAAGCACGAATCTTGATGCTAAAAGCAAGTTGATCCGAAGTTGAAACTGGTTGAGATCAAGCACTTAAAATATCCTTGGAAACTCTGGGATGTCAGTTAAATCCCTAAATAACTCTCAAACATGGAGTGTTTGTAGTCAAATCGATCGTCTCGACGAACCGGATCTAACGAGCCTAAGATCTCATATTTTTGACTTCATTTGAGCATTCACAAAAAATACATCATATTAATCATCATGAGCCATCCGAGTGGTTTGGATTTTGCATGTATTTATAGACGCCACTCCTCCAATTTATAAATTTCCTCATTTCGGGAGCTCAAGAGAGAGAGAGCTCTAAAGCTTGAAGATCCTCCAAGCATAATCGAGCCACTGATGATGACCTCGTTAACCACCACCGCCGTGCCACCGCCACACGATCTTTTGTCATTAACCCTCTCGCCATCATCTGCTACAAGCAATTGTTACCACCAACGCACTATAGTTGTTCCTTCTCATACAATCGTAATCTGTTATCGGAAGATTTTGTACTCAAATGTATACAATGGAAGATTTTATTAAGAGTCCCGGATTTTTCCCTCTTTTCGAGATTTTTCACATAAAAATTCTAGAGTTTTCTTGTTCACTCTTTAAATACTTGTGTGTATTGGATTTCACAATAAGGCTAAGGCGTAAACTTTCACTCTACCATAACTGGTTTTCTAGCACGCAACAAAGTTTAATTATTTTTATTTCTAACAATTTATTTATTTTGATCATAATAATATATAAAAATGTATTTTATTAATTTTGATCAATATTTAAAACTTAGCAACTCACATAACTACACACAATAATAAAATGTTGTCTTTAGTTCCCATAAATAAAAGTAATTTAACATTTACAAGTAATGCGAGACTAAATAAGAAGAGAGTGTTATACTATTAAATATAAAGAATTATGTATTGACAATGGGGCCTACTATTAATTTTTTTAAAAAAATTACACCAATTATTAGCATTATATGTTACCATATTTTATTATTAACTATATTTATATTTTTATTAGTTTTAGGCAATATAATTTTATTTTTAAAAATTTAATATTATAAATTTCTTTTTAAAATATTTAATATGCATATATTTATATTTATAAATTATATATACTTATATGCATATTAATGATTAATATTAATTAAATTTATAAGATACTTAATTAAGCATTAATATCAAATATGACAGAAAGCCTTAATTGAGATTTTTCTCAAGCTTTTATTGATTAAATTTTTTTTGTTAAAACTAGAACTTAATGTTATATTTTTATATATTTTTTTTATTTTTTATGAAATAAAATGAAATTATCAAAAATCTTATTAAAATATGATTTATATTTAATTTTGCAATATTTAAATTATAAAAATGATAATAAGTTTGATATTATTCTCAAATATTAATAAATGATAATATTTTTTATCATAAATTTTGATAATTGGCTTACCTATCCGGAAAAAATGACTAGTTCAGTGGCTTGAAGTTAATATTGACCTTTTATCATGCTTATCCTTGTTCCACTTCTTGGAGCCTAATTTGAGTACTAATTAAATAAAGAAAAAATTATATACATAGCACACAACTTTTATACATTTACATATCTGACATCTAAAATTTATTATTTATAAATTTAGTACATTTCTTATGCTTCAAAAGGTGAATTTTATTTCAAAAAATTAAAAAAAAAATGCTATTTTTGTTATAATAATAAAGATTTAAATGTTATATATATGTAAATATCTATGTTCAAATATTAGATATGTAAATATATAAGAATTATGTTCTATATATGTAAATGCCCTTTAAATAAAATTTGTTCATTCTATGATAAACCTACTCCCAATTTTCTTTATAATCTATACTTTTTTTTTTATTAATGGTCCTCTCGTAGTAGTTGCAATTGCCTATAATAGTGCTTATAAAATTTTTGTGCTGGAAATAATCTTTTTGAAAACTATTATAGATGTTATAAATTTTTTTAAATAATTATACAACTTTCTTCCACTTATTATGCTTTAGTATATTTGAATGCAAAAAAAAAATATATATATATATATATATTTCTTATCATTAGAAATCTTTTTACTGATGATATTCTTCTTGTTGATAAGACTAGAGAGGGAGTCCAACAGAAACTTGAATTATGGTCAACTAAGTCAGGTTTTCGTTTAAGTAGATCTCAAAATTGAATATATGGAGTGTAATTTTAGTTGTAGTTTTAGTGATAGATTGTTTTGGATCAAGTCATTAATAAGAGTGAGTAATTCATATTTAGCCTCTATTATTCAAAATGATGGTGAAATAGATGGAGATGTTATTAGTAGAATTCAAGTTGGATGGTTGAAGTGGAAGAATGCATCGGCCTATTATGTGATAGAAAAGTTCCACTTAAACTTAAGGAAAAATTTTATAAGATGGTGGTAAGACAATGACTTATAATATGTTGTACAAAAAGAAGAGCATAAGACTAAGTTAAATGTTGAGATGAGGATGCTCAAAGGATGAGTGGCTTTACTCTTAGAGATAGAATGCAAAATGAGTATGTTTGAGAAAAAGTTGGAGTAGCTCAGTGGTAGATAAGATTAGGGAGAGTCGCCTTAGATGGTTTGGCCACATAAAGCGGGCCATCCGATAACCATTAGGAGAGTAGATGCATTAGATTTGCCTTATGTTAAGAAAGGTGAGGTAGACTTAAAAAAACTTGGTTAAGATGTATAAAAATGATCTTAGTATATTTGAATTAAATGAGAATTTGATACATAATGGGATACAATGAGAAAGATTCATGTAAATTTACCCCACCTAGTGGGATTAAGGCTTGTTGTTGTTGTTGTATTAAAATTTATAATAAAAAAATAAAAAATTATACTAAAAAATAAAAAATAAATAATAATAATAATAATAAAATAAAAAATAAAAAATCCAAATTAAAATGTAATAGTGATCTGAAAAGATAATCAATAAAAAGGCTACAACAAATAGGTCATAAATTTTATTATGTATGAATGTGAATTTTTATTTGAATATATTAAATATTCATTTATTGCAGTTTATTATTATTTTATATTTCAAAACTCTTCCAGATTTTCATTTGACTATTACTTTATGTATTTTTTTAAAAAAATTATAGTGAGAAGCTATTTTTGAAAAATGAAAAATAGCTCTTCATAAAAAAAAATTATTATCACCTTTTTGAAAGATGAGGGTCAAGCAACGTTGATAAAAGTTAAAAAAAGATGAGGGTCAAGCAACGTTGATAGAAGTTAAAAAATAATAAAAATAATAATATAGCATAGCATATGATATGAGTCCAAAAAACAATAGCAAATAAAACTCAAATAAACAACAAAGAAGTTTGAAATTTGAAAAACCCACCCTACAAAAAATGAACCTGTTTCGTGCTACAAAAAATCAATCGGTAGAAAAAAAGTTTGCGTCTTAATTTTATTATGAAATTCAACATACACACAGATATTTGAGGAATTAATAAAAAAATTTCAGAATTTTTAAGTAAAAAAACTTCAAAAAGAGGGGAAAAAACTACCGGGTCTAGCCCAGTAAAAATCTTCCACTATGTATCTATTTTGAGTATAAAGTTTCCGCTAACGGATGAATCAGATATGAATGAACAAGAAAGAATCGATAACAACATATATAATGCCGTTCAAATAAAGTTGAGAATGAATAATGGTCGATCGAGATGGGTGGTGATGATGAAGAAGGTCGACAATGGTAGCGATGACCGACAAGAATGGTGGACCGGCTACGGTCGATGATGGTCGATGCGACGGTGCAGTGATCGGCAGTGACGACCAGACGAGATTGACATGATGGGAGAGCGGCGATGCGGGCGACGTGGTGAACCAACGCGAAGCACCGCCGAGTGACACGATTGAGGATTTTGCTTTGAGCTCTCTCCTCTTTGACTCCTTCAGAAGAATGATGAACTATTTATAGATAGAGAAGACATTTCCGTAAATACACGCAAAATCCAAACCACTCTCTGGCTCGATCCCTGATCATCTGATGTATTTTGTGTGAATGCTCAAATGAAGTCGAATTATGAGATCTTGGCTTGTTAGATCCATCAAGACGCCGATTTGACTATATAAGCACTCCATATTTAGAGCGATTGATAGCGCAAAATTTTCAATTATGCTTGATTTGGGTTAATCTTGATTAATCGATTTCTTCGACAGATTCGTCACTATAGAATTTTTAGTGTCATATCAAGACCAAACGAGACAATGAGCATTAAGATTATGTGATTAATGGTCTATTTGGGACAGTTTTCTGACTACTTTTCTTTTTCAGAAAGTAGTTAGAAAGCAAAGTATATTCAATACTACCAACTTTTGGCATTTCTGAGATGGTGAAAATGTTTTGAGAATCGAATAAGAGTGGTAATTAAGAATTTTTCAAAAAGAAAAATATTTATAATACACAATAACTTTTTCAAAAAACTGGTTTCTCCATAGCAGCTTTACAACCAATTTTTCAAAAAGTTACAACTACCCCAAGCAGATCGTAAAACTTTATTTATGATAATATAACGAGGCAATATAGCATATTCAATAACAATTATAGTCAATAATTGTGATAAAACATCTTCTTCATTAAGCCACAAATGAAATGAGGATCATATCATTGTCACTCAAAAAATATAAAATGATTGTATCATCACTTATAAGTGAAAGGATATAGCCCAACAATATCAATATAAGATTGGTAGTAATTTATGTGAAGAAATCAATGTGCAATAAAAATTCTCTAAAGAGTGATGTGAAATGCAACATGTGAAAATATATATTTGCAGGTGAAAGACAATTATAGATATGTAGGACCGTGAGTTATGTCGGTTGAGAGTTTCGCTCTCAACACAACGATGTATTCGAGACGAGGTGCGTGAATTTAGTTTATCATTAAAGTTTAATATTTTAAAAAATAATAATTATTGCACAATCTTCAAGATTCTTAGATTCAAAATATCTCGGAAATTCAATTTAAAATTTTCAATTTTCAACTTTACTATTTAATCAGATAATAAATTTTGACGGACAATAGTTTAATGTTTAAGCTTTTATTTGGATCATAAAAAAGAGTTGCCCAATAAGATATATATTTTTGAAGTCCATTGTGAGAAATATTCTACAGAAATGAGTTTATAAAACTACGAAGGTTAACAACAATGACGCCCTGAGGGGCAATGCTTCTTTAATTCTAAGATCTTAAATATTAATTTTTTTTATAAAAGTAGCACATTTAATCGCATATCCTTCGAATCGAATATAATTTTTTTTTGTATAACAAAATATGTCGGAGTACGGCTATCAAACTCAGATAAAAAACACAATAAAAAAACGCTGTCACGCTGCTGCAGTTGCAGTGTTTTACTGTAAAGAAAAAAATAATAATAAAGACCCACTGAGCGCGCACCACGAACGGTGACGAGCCGTTGCGGACGTGGACTTGGACCCAGCGTGGCGACCCCCGTCCGCCAGATCGCATCGCGACGCCACGGGCCCCACAAGTGGGGCCCGCCCAAAAAGTGGGGACGGGCCGCCCGGACTAGCAAGCACCAGCCAATCTAACGCGCGCGCTGTCTGCTCACCTGATTTGTTTTTTTTTTCTCTCCGATGCGCCGCTCCATCACATAATCAAATTTGCCTTTTGCTGCTTCACTCTTGCTCACACGTTCTCTCAATCCACGGCCACGCGTACTTTTGTTCTCGCCACCGCCGCCGCCGCAGCAGCCTCATTGAAACCCTAGCTTACTTCCACTAAGCTGCTTTCGGGATCTAAGGCCGTCCACCGACGATTCGCAGCGCGACTGCACGTATGTTTTTTATTACTAAATTCTTTGATTAGCGTATTGGATATCTCTTCTGGAGTTTATGGTATTCTTGTTCTTTTTGTTTCATGAAAGAAGAATTGGTCTTTCCGGTGAATTTTGCATGTCCTGCTTCTGTTTCGAGCGGCTCCGATGTGTATATTTTGGTGTCTCTGTTTTCTTCTTCTGGAAACCGAGTTGGGGGCGTTTATGCTTCTGGACTTGTTCGTCGTTTTCTGCGGATTTGTTTCTGAATTTCCACTTTTGTTTATCCATTTTAATTCTTCGTTTTTTTTCTTATCACATACCTGTAGCGTAACCCCTCCGTTCATGTCGTTTGGGATCGGAATTGTGAAAATGACATTGCTCTCTGTAGTTGATGCAGTTTTTTATTTAATTCCGTTTTGAGTAATTGAAGATGTCCTTTTGGTTTCCAAATTTATTTGTGATATTCTGTGGGTAGCCATCATTCCCATTTTCATCTTTGCTTGATTGAGATTACAGAAGGGAGGTACTCATTTTTAATCTGCTTGTCGTTGTATTTCATTCACCTTCTAAAGATTTTATAAGTTATTTCGAAGGCCTTCAGATGGCATCCTGTCTATATTAAATTCGTTTTGTGGCAGTAGATAATTCTCAAAGATTTTGTCAGGATATACTCAATTTTTTTCCTTTTCATTATTTTTGGCAGAGATTATGGAAGGAGCATAATCCCTTCATGTATTTTTTGGTGTTTTAATGAACCTAGACTATATATTTTTCCACATTAATTAATTATTTAATGTAGTGAAATTAATGAGGCTTAGCTAATCAGTTAGATTCCTGTCTGCCTTTATGGGCCAGCTGTAGGTATTTATTAATTGTACCAATTTCCTCTTAATCTTGCTTCCATATGCAGAACAAAATTCTTAACTCACTGATGATGTTCTTTGCTGTAATCCAGCAAGCCTCACAACATTAGAGCACCTTAAGGATGGTTTGCTTTTTCATCGTCCTTTTTATTTAGTCTCTTGTTAATGGTTCTAGCAAGTCTACTGCCTTGAAGTTTGTTGACATTTACCACTGATTTCAGAATCAGATTCCATTTGAAGTTTCTTTTTATATATTTGAACTGGTACCTGTAGGATTCGTTGTTGCTTTATTATCTTGTCTTGAGAAGACTGATCTCAGTGTTTTTCTTTGATATTATTCTTGGTTCTATTTCATGTGCTTCTTTGAATGAAGATTCCTTGTATGTTGATTATAGTCCACTGTTTGTGCTTGGAGGCATATGCATTCCTGAAATATCTTGAAGTTTCTCAAAGCTGTGGCTCTATATCTCTAATTGATAGTCTTTTTTGTTGCAGTCTTTAAATCTGACCCAAATTACCTGTTGAGATCACACCAAAATCAGTTCTGTTTTTTTCAGCTATAGCTAGTGATTTGGAAAATTTATCTGGAATTGAACTTGCTAATTTGGTTTTGATCACTCCTACCCAAATGTGTTGAAAAGTCTCGAGTAATTTATCATTACTGTTGTCATGGTGATTTTAAACTTTCTAAATTTTCTAATCTGTGTTTACAATGACATGCATGGAGTACCAAACTTTGTAAACTTTTGCAATCTTTTTATTTTTCAGTGATTTATTTTTTTGTATAATCTGAGTGCTTTTATATTCTGGTTGTAGGGAGTTTGCTTTCAATGTTTTATTTATTTATTTATTTGATTCAGTCTTACCCAATCCCTTATGTTTTTATGTTTATGAAATGTTTCATCTACTTTTAAACAATGATTTACATAATATTTTTGAGCATCTGGAAGAAAGTTTCAAAGATAATCTTATCCAGTCTCTTATGTTTTTGTGTTTATGAAATGCTTCATCCTTACTTTTATCTCAAATATTTGAGGTTCTCTTTATCAATTCTCATTCTACATTCGATTATGCAGGGTATTATATGAGGTGTTAGTCTATTTTGGGTAAATATTTTTTTGCATAAATTTTATTCATATTACCTTTGATCTACCCTTTTATTTCTTAATCCTTCAACATTAATTTTATCTGTCTATCATGTTAGTACATCTTTTACTCATTATTGTATATACCTAAACAACATAAATCTATTTTTCATTACATTATCTCTAATAGATATTACTTCTATCACCCCTTCAATATAAATATTTTTCTCATTTTACCATACATCTATGTCAACATTCTCATTTTCTATGCTGCTCAATAAAGTTATCAATGATATTTCTACCAACAAACATTTAGGTCTATAAAATATCATTAGGCTAGTTGCAATTTTGATCTCCATGATGTTATCTTATTGTATATTACATCTTAAACACACCTCCTTGTCATCCACCTATCCTTAATAAATTATATCATGATATATATATATATATATATATATATATATATATATATATATATGTATGTATATATATGGATATATATGTATATAATATGTATATATATATATAATAATATATATATGTATATATATATGTATGTATATATATCTTTTTTTTGTACAATAAATTTACAATACTCGAACCAATTATATGAAGTTATCACTATATCTTCTAGTAATATTGTTTGGTAATTGTTGTTATATTAACTAATATTACATATCATATGTTCAATTTTTTTTATTAATCTAAAATTATTTTTCCTATAAATTCCTTCATCAATCAAAATTAACTTATTTTTGCATTTATCTCACTGATTAGAACTGTTATCTAAAATGCATATAGTAAGCTACTTTATGTTGAATATCTTTTGTAAGCTTTTTATCCAATACAAAATCATATGAACTTAATGTTGATCCTTAATGTAATTCTACTATGATCGAAAAGTTTTTGGTCACTTCATAACTACCTCTCATATTAGTAAATAATTCATCATACATATTTTAATAACAAGTGATGCCCTTGATACACATTTTTTATTTAATTTTAGTGGTAATTGGCCATTTTTCTTCTCATGGCCTATAAGAAACATATGAATAGTTTTGACAATTGAGAAGAGCAAAGCTACAAAAAAAATATTAGAACTGAAAAACTTAAAAAAAAAAAGGGCGCAAGAAATCATGTGGTTTGAATAAGATTATATATTGTGTATTTGACCGTCATCATCATCATTGATAGGTGACCAAATAGAAAAATATTTCCACTATTATTTGAAAGGAGTACACTAGAATGTTTTTTTAAAAGAATTCTTTAAATAAAGAAGAAAGCTAATAAATGACCTAAGTTAAATTTAAGAGGTTTGGAGTAGTTACTAACAAATGAACAAAATTCCTTGATTTGGCTCAATCTTACTTGTTTGTAGCATCATTGTGCTTGCTTTACTAGAATTTATGATTTTAAATACTAGTCTAATGCATGTGCAAAAACTAAATTAGTATTTGAATAAATTTTAGTTGGATAAATTATTCTTTCTAGTTCAAAGATATTTTTTTTTTTGATCAAGTGAGGAACTTAATGTGTCATAGGGGAGGTTATATTCATTTATTAGTGTGAAGCATACTTCCTATCGAATTCTTTTATTTATTCTGTTTTGTTTTTCTATGTTTTGTTATTGGTGTGAAAGATCAATTGAGTTTAATCAAATTTGATATAATATAGTTTTTATCAAATGTGTGAATTTCAAAATATTTGTGACTTTCTTGTTCTTAAATCAGTAGTTGTGATTTCTTGTAACATGCCATTGTTTTTTTTTTGTTTGAATTAATTTTCATCAAAGGTGATAATTAACTATTTGAAAATAAGAGTTTAATATGCTAATTTTATGTGCTTTTAATCATGATTTTCTACATTTCATATTAGTTCTATTTTAGAAACGTAAGACTTTAAGTGCTTTAGTTCATAAAGGAATTCAGGATTTTTGTTGATCGTATAAGTTGTAATGCCAATAATATTTGTCTAAAATTCCTTAGCAATCCTGCTTACAATTTTGTACTTCTTCCTTTTTTGCTTTGTGGTCTTACATAGCACTTAATAGTTTCCTTATATTGTACTGTTTTGGGATATGTCCTTTCACTAAAGTTTCCACTAGTTACATAAAAATCTTTGAGCTACTTACTACCATATCCACACTCACTTCCATCGTCTAACTTTAAGCACTTTTTTTGCATTAGAATTCTTTTTCACATTTTAGAAGTATTAAAGACATTACATTTATATTTTTAAAGTAAATCATGAATGATGGTGACATAGTATTATGAATTCCAGGGTATGTGATAAGGATGGCCCCAAGGTGTCATTATGATCAAGTTCCAACTTTTGATTTTATGTTTCTTTCAATTTTTAAAAAGCTTACATCTCTTTGATTTCTGTGGAACAATCCTCCTATAAACCATAATAAAAAAATTTATGCTTAAGTTTTAATAATCAAGTTTGATGAATCAAAAATATATTTTTTTAACTATTTTTTTCAACACTAATAAAGGTGATATGATATAGTTCTTCACCATTTGATACTTAAGAACAAAAAATATCCTTAATTGATGGTCATTTTTGTCCAACATAGTTGTCAGAGGTGACATGACTCATTTATCCACCATATATATTTGATAAGGTATCAAAATATCCTCTGTTTTAATGGCTTATAAATACCCTTAGGAAGCCAGGTAAAGGATCATCTTCCCACTAACTTTTTCTTCAGAAAAGAAAAATTTTGCTTAATTGATTTCAACACCTTTTTATCTTCTAGATTTATTGTTGACTTGAGCGTTTGAGGGTGTTTTGGGGATAAATATTTTAGGTTGATATGCTGACTTTTTATTTTCATTAATTGTATGCAAAACTTGGTAACCTTAAGTCTATCCATTTTGCTTTATTTTAAGATTTTGAAATAACTTATTACTCTATATCTATAGAGTTGAGTTATCTCCTATACTTGCTAATCCTGTAGGGCCATCATTGTTTAAGATTTCCTTTAAGCATTTCCTCTCAGATGAATCAAACTCGTCTTGTTTGCTACATGAGAGCTTCAAGCTAGTGTATGAGAAACCTTGATTACCAGCTTGCAAGAATTTTTGTCCATGATGTAGCCATAGACATGTCATTAGTTTCCATCTCCTTTAATAATCAAGGGAAGATTAATGTAGGATGAAGCTTCTTCATATGAGGTTTTGTTGAACTTGTGGTGCATATATTGAAGTCAAGTTAAGATTGAATTATTTTCAATGTGGTGTAATGTAGACATTAGGTGTTATGTTCTGAGTTAAGACTTTTGTGGCCACGACCTTCATTAAAAGGAAAATCAAGAAGTTTAACCACTTCATGAAAAAATTGTCCGATGACCACATCTCAATCATGTTAGGGTGGGCCTTGCTTGGGATCTTGACATCGATTATGCCTGGATAATTATGAACTCGTTTGGGATTAAATGGAGTTTGTTTGAGGTTTTGGCTTAGGTTTATGTCTTAGGGTCCTAACTTCTTTTAATATTATATTAATAAGCTTGGTCAAGGTTGTAACTTGTGGTCTTATACCTCAATATCCATAACTACTTTTGGATTTGAAGAAAAGAGTTTGCTTGGGGTTGTTGCTTGGGCTTTTGCCTTATCGACCATAATCTTTTGTGATTTGATTGAAGCAGTTTGCTTGGGGCGATGATCTTGCTTTTGACTTAGTAGTGATAATCTTGGCTGAGATTGCATCAAAGCACTTGCTTGGGATTATCTTATACGCTTATGCTTTGACAACTACTAAAACTCGTGAGTAAATGAAGGACTTTACTTGGGTTGTAGTTGGCTTCTACCCCAATAATTACAATATTGATTATGGGTCTGTTTGGGACAGGTGCAAATGTCTGAAAAGACAGTGATGGAGGTGTTGTAGAATAATTTGCTATTTGAGAAGCTACGGTATGACCTACAAATTTTTATTTATTTTCAAAAGGTCAAACTGCAGTTTTATGGCTGTCATCGCAGGGAGTTAGGTTAGGTTGGAAAAACTTTCGGCCCTTGATGCCAAGCAGCATTCGGTCGCGGTCGATCTTTGCCCTTTCACCATTTCCGTGGCAAATGCACCCGGTAAGTGAATAAAAAAGTCTAATTACAATTATAGCTTAGGGTTTGACCTTGATGACTACAACATCACTTAAAAATTGAATGAATGAGTCTACTTAAGGTTGGACTTAAGCTTGTCTTGATGACCACAACTTCATTTTGAATTGAGGAAATAAGTCTATTTGCAGTTATGTCCTTGGATTTTGCCTCTATGACCGCCACCTCACTTATGATTGGATGAAGAAGTTCTTTTGGGATCATGACATGGGATAATGCCTTAGTGATCATAACATCACTCAAAGTTGAATAAAAGAGTTTGCTTGAGGTATGATTAGGGTTTCTATCAAGACTCATAACCTTGCTCAAGACTTGATAGAGTCATTTGGGATTTCATGGAGGATCTCCTTTGGGATTATCCTTTTAGGTGTTTCTTTAAATACTAGAGTGGAGACTCTCAATACTGAGTTAAACTTAGCTTGGTTACCCCTTATCCCTTGATGGGGGGATAGAGTTGTTTATAAACTTCATTTCTTTCATATCTTAAGAAATTTAATACTCTAAAGCCTTCTTGGTGCTTAAATGTTTGTGAGCTATACCACTAAAGCCTTGTTGGCGCGTAAATGTTTGTGGTAATGTTAGTTTGTTGATGATGTAATAGATATGTTAGGTTATGTTCTTGCAACGACAAAATAATGATAGATAATGAAGTTGCATAATATGTATACAATATAAAGTGGTAGGCAATGTGCTATGGACAATCATGGCATAAAATAATTTTCATATGAAATTTAATCCATGTAATGAATGTAGCTTGAGTCCTACTATAAATAAAGGCCTCAACGACTACAAGCACTTTTAGGACTTTAAGGAGGATCTCCCTTGAGTTTACCTTTCTGGGTGTTTTTTTTTATTTTTTGAAATTTAAAGAGTGGCAGGCAATGTGTTATAGACATAAAATTATTTTCATATTAAATTTAATTCATGTAATGAATGTAGTTTGAGTCTTACTGTAAATAAGGGGCCTCAACGACTACAGGCACTTTTAGGACTTTAAGGAGGATCTCGCTTGGTTTGCCCCTTTTCAATTTTTTTTTTTGAAACAATAAAGTGGAGATATCGGGAGTGAGTCAGTTCCCTCTAGCTCTTTGATAGGGGTTAAAGTCGATATCTAAATTTCATTACTTTTTCTTTTTATCAAGAAACTTACTACTCTCTAAAGCTTTCTTGTTGTTTAAAATGCTTGCAAGTAGTACCCCTAATGAGCCATTCGTTTGTTGATTGGCGTAGCATAAACAATGAAGTTGCATAGTATGTAGCAATAAAGGGTGGTAGGCAATGTGATACATGACCAAGAATGAACAAATTATTTTTTATATTAAGTTTAATGCATGTTTGGAAAGTATTATGACCCTAGTCAATAGAAGCGACTTTAATTTTGCTTTAGAGACTTTATTTGGATTTATTGAATTAAAAGGGTTAAACTCCAAAATAGTTCTCCAATTATTTGTATGTGGCCAATTAGTCCTAAAGTGTTATTCTTCTCTAATTTAGTCTCTTGACCATACGAATTTATCCAAAATGATCCCCGAGGACTAAATTGTGATCAATTTTATATAATTAATAACTAAATTGGGATCAATGTTGTATCATAATTTCTGTCTGAGTGCCTTTTTGAATTAATTTTGCATGATCAAGGGACTAAATTGGTGAAATGTGATTCTTTGGAACTAAATTAGCCACAAAATAATAATCTAGGGTACTATTTTAGGGCTTTTGAATAAAATAATAAAACAATAGGCTATGTATAAAATTCTAAATAATTTAGAGCCCTGCTTAAGGAACATTTTAATTTATTAATAATTTTATTTTATAATTGATTTTAAATTTTAGTTTTATTATACCCAACTATCATATAACTTAGATTTGATTAGTTAAAGATGGAAATAAAAGCCTATTCCCAATGGAGTCGTCATAAATATGTGGGCTCCAAAGTTTCACGCCTGGCCTCTCGATAAAGAGAGTTTAGATTTGTTTCGATCAAACTTTAAGAACATAGATGAATTTGTAGATAAGATACTACTAAGAGATTTCACTCTCATTTTGTGAGGACTTTAGATTTAGTTCTAAGTTTTCTATAGCGCAAGCAGCTATAATTAATTATCTCTTTTAGTGGCAAGAGAGAATTTTCGATTAAGGCAGTTATTAGGTTGCTAATTGTTTAATATATAATTTTAGTGATTTAAATTTGAGAAAATTCATCATTTTTTTAACTTAAAGCTTTGCTGGGGAAATGCTGATAAACTTGATCAAGATCTCATAGTTTATTCATTAGTTTATTTATTACTTTTAATTGGAGGTAGTCAACCCAAGTTAACTGAAGGATCCTCATTGGCAGCCATGAGTTGCTTTATCTAAGAAGACTATCCAGACTTTTGGTAAATATCTGTCTAAGGGACAATGTAAGTTAATCTTGGCTAATAGAGGGTTTTGTGCCCAATCAAGTATATTCTTTAGTTCATAACTTAAGGAGCTAAGTCATTGTGAAACATATGTTTACAGTTATGATCGTAATTTAATTGTGTCATTTGGTGGCAAGCCACCCGGTCAAAGGACTCTATTCATAATCGAAATTTATGTGGTGCTATTTGGTGGCAAAATCACGAGAACAGAATACACGGGTCACGTCTTTACTAGCATGAAATTATTTGAGAGTGAACATAATAATATACTTAACTTATCATCATCTCTTTTGTGAGATAGAATTTTTTGAATTATTACTCTTAACAAACAATTGCAGATAAATGGATGAGTTTTGTTTTAAATATTTAAATGATGTATTTCATTTGAATGTTTTCTTTTCATTAAATTTGTGATCAATTCATGATTAATTTTCATTTGAATTTAAAATAATTTGGTGCTAAAATTTTAGAGAATTTGATAATTATAAATCCATCCAGTTGAAGTCTCCACTCAACACAATCATCATCGAGGTATTTGATTATTTTCATTTATTAATACAAATCTTATCAACTTTGCATACCTCCTTGTAGAGGATTAGGTTTGTAGCTAAAACTCCGAATTGATGTTTTCAGGTTTAACATTAAGAGTTAATATTTTAAATATAAATTTTTTTATTAAAGCTTTTAATGGTTAGATGTAAATATAAAAATAGAATTTTTGTACTTTCAGAGTGACATTCAATATTCATGCATGATTCACAAGGCAAGAGTTAGCTTATATTAATTTAATTTTAGCTTTCGCAACATTCTAAGACCATATAATTGATCATTTATTTTTCTGGTCGGAGCACATGCAGGTGTTTCAAATTCATTTTATATTAACTTGTACACAATCTTCATACATAAGTACTAAGCATTTAATGTTTGTGTCAAGGTTGATGCGAGTATTTCAATTTTAATGATTTTTGTATAAATTAAGATACTTACATATATCTTGAGGTGACTTATATGATTTCTAAAGTATTTAGTAGAAGTTTGAATTGACCTAGTAACACATGTACGTGTCTTGATGTAAGGTGCTTGCATACATCTTAAAGCCTTAAATTTAAATATAAAGTTACCCTGAAGTATGTGCAAAATTGCATTCATTTGAATATTTAAACAAAATTTAAAGCCAAGATTCATTTCATATCAGTGTTTAATAAAGATATTTCATTCACACTCATTGATGAACTGTCCAATTTTATTTTTGCGCATAAAAGAGATATCAAACTTCTTGCAAATTCTTATTTCTCAATTTGAGTCATCTCTAATTCTTCTCATACGAAAAAGAAAAGCAATATTATCTTAATGTTCATAGGAAGATTTTGTTTATGCTCATTAATAAGCTACCACAATCCTTGTAAGTCTTTGTTCTTTTCTAAACTCAATTCTCTTTGTTCTTTCAATGCATAATATAGTATCATAGAATATGCATTGAAAGTCTAGCTTATATTTATTGACAAAATTTTAAAGTCATTTCAAGTTTAGTTCAAATTTTTCTTGGACTTTTTCAATCCATTTAATGGGGTGAATAGTGTAATTCAAGTGATTACTGCAAAATTTTGTTTATGCTTATTGGTGAACCAATGTGATCATATTCTTACTCATAAGCAAGCCATCTAATTTCTTACTATTATTTTAGTGTTCAAACATCACTCACTTTTAGTTTATTTGACATAATAGCATTCCATTTAAATTATTCATTAGTATTTAATTTTTATAAATTTACATATATTTGATATCATTTCATCATGTAATTGAGTATTGAAATAGGAAATTTTAATTCATTTTGCTAATCCATTTACTAAAAATTTTGGTAGTCTCTTGGCTTCATATCCCTCATAGAGGGCTACTTCGGGAGAGCTAGATCTTCCTATTACGTCATAAAAGGCGCGCATGGTAGGTATTACGAGACACCTCCATGCTAAAAAAGCACGTATAGACCTTCAATAGTACCTACACAAACGTACAAACACAAGTTTTCATCACTGTGTTGGAATAACACATATGAGTACATAATTCAAACATTTTCTCCATCATGTTGGAATAATATGAACGGGTACTTAATTTTTAGGTATTTCATGTGTTGTTATCTATACACGTAATTGAGGCAATGTTGAGATGATGAGTTTGAGAGTACAACCAAATGCAAAGTAGAGTGAGGAGAGGCCTCTATATCTCTTTTAAATTTGGCTAATTTCTATAGAGAGAGAGTGGGAGATAGAAAAAAGATTTTGGGCTCGGTGTGGTTGGTTGGGAGAGCTAGTCGGGTGTGTTGTGATGTGTGAGAGGGAGGTGGTTGTGGGTTGGAAGAAATAGGGTCGGTCGACAGGTTGTGTGGAGCATAAATGGAGGAATGGTGGGATTGTTTTAGAGAGGAGGTGGTAAGTGGGGAAATCGAGAGGGCTTCAGGAATCACGATCATAAAGCGAAAATTGGAAAGGATGGTTTTGATCTAGTGTCTTTGTGCACTTGGGATAGATGAGAGGAAGAGGGAGTTGGGTTGTGGGTTGGTTGTTTAGAGAAGAGGAAGAGCTTGTTTGGTTATTGCTGCAGTAGGAGGAGCTTTAGAATAGAGAAGGAGAATGAACGATGCAAGGCTCATGATGGGTGAGTGAGTGTGAGGTGAGGTTTAGCAAAGGGTGTGTGTTGGCTAAATGTCAAGTAGAGGGGAAGAGGGACTAGAGAGGTGGGTGCTAGTTTTGCTTTGGTGTGCAAACATGGGAGCAGAGCGAGATGAGAATGGAGAGAGGAGAGTCACGTAGAAGAGGAGGCTCATACCTGTGTAAAGCCTGGGTCATTCCATTGCGGTATTATCGGCTTTCTTTTCTTTAATCGGCTTAATGGGTGGTAGCCAATAGCAGGCTTTGGGCGGTCGGTGCAATTGGTTTAGTGGGCGATGGGTTAGGTAGACAAGGCAATAATAGATATTAAGAAAATTGAAATTAATTGTACATCAATGCATAATTAATATATAATTTGAAGAATTCTCTTATGATAATCTAATAATAATTGATAATGGATGCAATTCAACTTAATTTCTCTTTTGTCATTTACGTGCCTCGAAATTCCGTTCATTACCTCAAACTTCATGTGAATTTTGATGAATTTTTTTGTATGTAGTTTGGGAGTAGATGCCAATAATGTCTTAATTTTTCTATTTGTTTAGTGACTCATGTCATTTTCATATATTTAATAAATGAATAAATTTGATTTAATTTTTAATTTGCATATTACAATGAATGATATGATTTTGATTTGAAGATTATTAAATTGACACCCACCTTTTTTTCAAAATATTTTTTTTTTCTCTTTATAGAAAGCCCGGTATATTTGTTGATCCATAAATGAAAAGTATGATGGTTACACAAGCTTCAAAAGTTCTAAAAAAATTACCCTATTTAAACTAGCTAAAGTGACCCAAGATAATATGAGTGTCATTTTTATGTAAATTTGACGTTCTAGATATAATGTTGATGTTTGTCTTATAATCGGAGGTTATTTGAATGATTCGATAATGGTCGAGGCAAATTTGTGCTCAATTCGCGTGACGTTATATCTGTGGTTCGCCATTTGCATCACACTAAATCAAATCAATTGCAAACAGTGTCTTTTAGTCAATTTCGACGTTTTGAGGGCACTTGTATAATATGTTTTGTGAATGGAGATCGTTTGGATGCTATTAAGGTCTTCCAACTTTGCTATGCTCAAAATTTATATAAGGTGCATTTTCTTCATCAAATGATCATTACGCAACGCAATAAGCCTTTTTTAATCAATTTTTGCATTCCGGATGCTTCTACAAATTTGTTTGGTGAACAGAGGACATTTTGATTAGTTTCGATCATAATCAAGGCACTTTAACTCCAATTTGCCTGACATCTCACTTGATACCCATTGATTTTTTTTCATATATGCTTGATTCGAGCAATATGATATATATAGGTCAACAAGTGCTCGTTTGTGTTGCCCTCATTGTTATCATGCAACACCATTCACAAAAAATCTCACACTTGTTGTTACATGCAAATGTTATATTGCATCTACTTATTTTTTACTTCACTTTCTCGGCTCACAACCCTAGTTGCTACATTTTGCCACTTGTCTCGTGATCAAGTTGAACATAGATTGCAAATGACATGCAAATTTTTTATTTGCTCACCTTATTATCTTTTTTCTTTTTATTTTGCACTCATTTATAAGCTCATATGTTTGCATCATTTCTTATAATGATCTTTTTGAAGAATATTATTGTTAATCCCACTATTCTTATCATGGTAATTGACTTTTATATTCTTCAAAATATCAAGATGGAAATTTCATACTTTAATTGTTGTTGATCATATCATTTAGACCATGCACATTCTCGTCCTTGATAATATGATATTGTTAAATCATTTCATAAAAACTATACATTCTCTCGTCAATTATATCTAGTAATGCCATTGATTCATATAAATATATATATGTATATATATGTATATATATACATCTATATGTATATGTATATATATATATATATATGTATATGTATATGTATATATATGTACGTATATATGTATATATACGTGTGTGTGTGTATATATATATATATTGTTTATTGTTTGTTCATTATACAAAAAAAAAAAATTTGCATAATGAATATAAATTTCTCAAATAATTTATTATATAGTAAACTTTTGTTTATTCAAAACCAAACACAAATAACCAAACCAAATTATTATTTGGTTTATTTTATTTCGCATTTTTGTTTGGTCAATTTGGTTCAATATTTTGGGAATCCAAAATTTATTGATTTTAAATTTCATTATCCAAACTATTCAAATCAATTAAACGCACACCCCTAGGTAAAGATGATGGATGTTCATTATTACTCATCATTCCAACTTGAAAATCTTGTTCTTTTATATTCTCCCTTTAATTTTAAGTTTGAGGTAATAATGTAGATGCTCAAAGAAGTTTTCATCCATGATATATATACGGAAATTAGAGAACATAAAATAAGAGACTAATGCACATAATTCTAGCGAGGCTGGATTTGTAGAAATCATAAACCTTACCAACCAACAATAAGCCTTTATCCCATTAAGTGGGGTCAGCTACATGAATTCTTCGTCTCTATTGTGTCATATAATGTGTCAAATTCTTATTTAATTCAAGTATACTAAGGTCATTTTTATATATCATAACTAAGTCTTTTTAGGTCTACCTCTAGCTTTCTTAACATAAGATAAATCTAATGCATCTACTCTCTCTGTCGGGTCATTGGACTGACGCTTTATGTGGGCAAACCATCTAAGGCGATTCTCTCTAATCTTATGTGCCACTGGAGCTACTCCAACTTTTTCCCAAACATACTCATTTCGTATTTTATCTCTAAGAGTAAAGTCACTCATCCACCTGAGCATCCTCATCTCTGCAACACTTAACTTAGTCTTATGCTTCTCTTTTATTGGCCAATATTCTACTCCATAAATCATTGCAGGTCTTATCACGATCTTATAAAATTTTCTCTTAAGTTTAAGCAGTACTTTTTTTATCACACAACAGGCCAGATGCATTCCTCCACTTCAACCATCCAACTTGAATTCTACTGATAACATATTCATCTATTTCACCATCATTTTGAATAATAGAGCCTAGATATCTGAATCGCTCATTTTTTTAATAATTTGTTCACCCAATGTCACAACACTACTACTAGAACTTTATAACAAATTACACTCTATATATTTAATTTTAGATCTACTTAAACGAAAACCTTTAGACTAAGATTGACCTTCATACAACCAAATTTCACTTGAACTCCCTCTCTAACCTTATCAACAAGAAGAATGTCATCAACAAAAAGCATACACCAAGGCACATCTTCCTGTAAATGCCTAGTAAGAACATTTATAACTAAAGCAAAAAGATAAGGGCTTAAAGCTAATCCTTGATATAATCCAATTGAAATAGAAAAATATTTTGTCAATCCTCTTTGTGTTTGGACACTAGTAACAGCTCTAGTATGCATATCCTTAATGACTTGAATATAACCAACATTAACTCCTTTCTTTTCTAGAACTCTTCAAAGAACATCTCTTGAAATTTTATAAGGTTTCTCTAAATCAACAAATATCATATGTAGACTCTCCTTACTTTCTCTATACTTCTCCAACAAATCTCTTGACAAATGTATAGCATCCATAGTAGATCTACCTAACATGAAATCAAACTAATTGTGAGAAACTTTTGTATCGCATCATAACCAATGCTCAATTACTCTATGTGGGCACCGAAAATTCGTTTCCGACCTCTCAATGAAGAGAATTTGATTTATGTTAGTAAAATTTTCAGAAGGTAGATGAAATAGTATATAAGACACTACCCAGAGATTTCGCTCTTGTTTTGTGAGGACTTTAGATTTGGTTCCAGGTTTCTTATAGGCGTAAGCACCTATAGTTAATTATCCCTCCCAATGCTAAGAGAGAACTTTCGATTAAGGCTAGTCGTTAGATCGCTAAATGCATAGCATATAGTAGCAACATATGGAGTTTAAAATTGTGAATTTATGAAATTCATTCTTTTAACTTAAAGCGGATGGTTGGGGGAATGATGACGCTCCCGATCAAGATCCTATAGTTTCATCATCCTAGGTTGTCGTGATCTCTACTCAATCGGTAGTAATGACCTAACCCGATCGAAGGATCCTGTTAGCGTACGTCAAGCGTCAAGAAAATCTTGTAGACTGAGATAGTTTGTCCAGACAAGCTTAAGTCCACCTGTTAACATAGGATTTTTTCCTATCAAGTGCATCATATATTTACAACTCAAATACTGTCATTGGAGAGCATACGCGATGGATCGCGATATAATGTGATTTGTCGTGACCTAGAGGACTCTATTTGTAAATGTATAATGTAGCCAACAAACCACGTAGTCAAAGGATATGGATTGAGAGTGAACATTGATTTGACTTTGGCTCCTTTGTGAGCTAGAGTTTTTTTAATTTGCCACCTACGACAAACAATTGTAGAAGGTAAATGAATTGAATTTTATTTTATTTTTAGGTTGATGATTTTCATTTAGTCATTTTGAGCTTAATAATTCATCAGATTTTTCATTTAGATTGATATTTAGTTTATATTAACTTGATTTAAAATTTTAAACATATATTGATGGTAGTATCCCCTCCCATTGAAATCTCTATTCAATACAACCATCATCGGGGTTGATGTATTATTTTGCTATTCTAGATCCTATCGACTCTATTAATTTAATAATAGAGACTCAGATCTACTATCATATGACAAAATTAACTTCTCAGATATTTTACTAAATTGAAATTCTTATAATATTATTATTGGATTTAGGTTTTAACCTGCATCACCCCAAGAACCAACCCAAGAATCAACCGACGATCCTCACCATCAAGTTTAAGCATTCAACATAGTGTCGGGGCCCATGCGGGTGATTTAATTCAATATTGATTTAAGCTTAAGAGATTTGAATAACGTTATTTATTTTGATTGAGTTTCATTGCAAGTTTAGGATTTTAGATAAAATTTTGACAGCATTTCGATACTCTCCTGGCGTTGTCCTTGTATATGAGGCTATATCGGAGTTTGCCCACCATGTCAAGAAGAATGTGATGTGGTATAAACACAATCGAATCGTCCCATAATGCCAAGAAAGACACGATGAAATACCGTATGTAATCAGATTTCCATCGAAAGAAAGATGCGCGAAGTACTTATACACCTGCAA
Source organism: Cymbidium sinense (assembly GCA_021442155.1). Classification (NCBI taxonomy): domain Eukaryota; kingdom Viridiplantae; phylum Streptophyta; class Magnoliopsida; order Asparagales; family Orchidaceae; genus Cymbidium; species Cymbidium sinense. The sequence goes on along the minus strand of CM038218.1, from coordinate 112,666,725 downwards.
TGTCGGTTTAAACATCAATTTTATATTTATGACTGATTTTATTTTGAGCTATTTAGGCTTCTTATCAGTGTAAAAATTTGGTAGCATTATCGGCAAAGATCCCCGCCTCCCGATAGGTTGCATGCGGGACTTGCCCACCACGTCAAGATGTACGCGGAAACACCACGACCGAACGCGGCCATCCTATCGTAAGAAAGGCATGTATGAGGCTCCAAGGTACCTACATATAATACGGGTTTCCCTGCCACGCTAAGAAAGGTGTGTATGGGTACTTACGTACATGCAAACAAATACAACTTTCTCCGTTGCATCAAGAAAGATGCGTACGAGTACTTAAAGCTCGACGGCTGTGTGTTTTCTTTCCCTGCCATGCTACAATGAGCTCGTACAAGGTTTACCAATTGCGGTGTGCATCGCCTATTAGTTTTCTTCGTTGTGCTACAAAGAGCGCGTACGGGTTTCACTTGTCGAACCAAACGCGTCGCATACTGGGTTTCAGGGACTTGCACGATCGAGCATTTTATACCTGTCAGCAGAGAGTCGAACGAACGAGATGTGTGGCTTGCCGGAGAAGGACAGACGGTTGCGCGTGGGCACTGGTGCGCGCACGCGGGGGAACCCTGGTGGGCGTGGTGCTGTCGCGTGCGGTTCGGCCTTAGTTCACGCGGGAAGAAGACCGGACGGTCGGCTCCGTCGCGCGGGAGGCGGATGAACGACGTTCAGTTGCGTTCGGTCGCAGGATGGGAGTAGCGACTTGGGTCACGTGATCCGTGCGGCTGCGGGAGGATCTTCGGCCGGTGCGGTGCTCGCAGGAGAACGGGAGAAATCAAGGGTTAGGCCGGGATTTTTCTATGGGGAGTGAGTGGTTTAATAAGAGGGATATTTATAGGGGTTTCATTTAAGTCTTTAATTAGCCCTAATTCAGATTTTTGCACCGACATTGTTACATGGATAATGTATATGTTGATCATAGGTTATTATGATGTTCCGGACACAACAACGCAATTGCTTTCGCGATCTGTCGCTGTCAAGTTGGCGAATGGATCATTCAATTCAAAATTGCACGTCGCCACTTCCAATCGCTCGATATTCATGCAGATTCATTCGAATTGAGCGCATATAGTCTCATTTGATAGATTTCGATGTTTCGACGCTAACGATGTGATCAATTTCACGAACGGAGGTTGTCTGGGTATTGTCGCAACCTCCCAACCTCGATATGTGCGTAGGTGCGTCGAGAGATTTTCTTTTTCATCGGTCGACCGTTGAATTGTGCAATATGTATATTCTGATCAATTTTGATGTTCTGAACTCGATGGAGAAGTCTGTTCGTCGGTTGAAGATCATTTCTACTGATTTTGGCTATGCCTAGTGCATTTCAGCTCCAATTTACGTGTTATTGTATCTGATCGCTCGATATTCACGCAGATTCATCTGAATTGAGCGAATCTCATCAATTTCGACGTTTGACGCTAACGACAATCAATTTAACGGAGGTTTGCAGCATCCGCCTCCACCTCGATAGCGTCAGCGCGTGTCGACGATTTTTTTCTGACGGCCGACCGCCGACCGTAATATGTATATTTTGATTAATTTCGACGTTCTGAACACGATGGTGAAGTCCGTTCGTCGATTGAAGGTCATTTCGATTGATTTCGGCGATGTCCTGTGCATTTAAACTGATCATTTATTGATCCGGTTCTAATTTGGCTTGCGATTCGACTGACCGATGTAAGATGCAGGAGTTCAACAAATGTCCCTCAACAAATGTGATTCGCACTTGAACCGAATCATCTTTGTTGAAAATCTGACTTTGATCGCTATGGATCTCGAATTACGCCTTTAATTTCAATGGGTTCGTCAAGAGCTTCTTCACTATCTACTTTTTTTCGAGGTTTCTTGAGGATCTCTTTTCGTCATTATAGATTTGGTTTCCGGCTTCATGCTTGATCAGGTTTGATGGAGAAATATGTTTGTTTGCTTTGAGATTCAAAATTCCTTCTATCTTAGCTTTAAGCTTGATGAACTTGATGAAAGATTGACCCGATTTGTCCGTATTGACTTGTCAAGGAATGTATATCGTCTTGGCGTTTTGCTATTTATGAATTTGAATGGTGTATACAGATGACCCAGCTTTCCGGCTTATAGTAGGTCTATAATGTTGAGTTATCAGTTTAGCAATAAGTGCTTTAACAAACTGAATAATCATGTAATCTTTTTAGTTCGGCCATCGACTTTGTATGAATTATGAAATTGCTTCCTAGATCTTATGGCAGACTTGACGAGGAAATTGATTTTGATCTGTGCTTTCTGCTTGATCAGATCATTTGAAAAGAGATTGAAATATCACCTGCGCATAAATGTAGACCGATTAGAGCTCAGTCAAGAGTTCTTTCCTCGATTATCTTGGTTTATCGATCAAGAAAAGATCTCTTGATTCTTGGTTTGAATTGAGCGACCATCATTATTAGGAGGCGGCGGGATTTCTTTCGGCTGATCTTTTTTCTTATAGTTTGTTGAGTGAGGAGAGCGTCCGCGACTCGATCATTTGTGAGCTTGTTGAGTTCGACCTTTAGAACTTACTCAAGTCTTCGATTTAAGCTCTGTGATGGATTGGTGGTTTGATCATCAGACTAACGAACGGGTGATCTTTCTCCGCGGCCTTTTCTTGCAGCTTGTTGAGTGAGGAGAGTGTCAACAACTCGACTATTTATGGGCTTGTTGAGTTCGACCTTTAGAATTCATTTGTGTCTTAGACTTGAAGATGTAGAGATTGATGTTTTTCCAACTTAGTTGATTGAACCTTCCGAAATTTGGAGTTCTTCTAACTTGATCTTCAAAATTTGACAAGTCTAGGAAATAAACTTTCGATATTTAGGGCTGTATTTTTGCGCATGAAACTGGATTCTTTTTGTTCTTGCAAGAGCCTGCAACTTCAATAATAACAATTATAGATATGTTCAGGGATCTCGGCATAAAGTTCGATGTCAACCCGAATGTATATACAAGAAGACCTCCTATTTCATAGGAGAAGATTGAACAACTTTGATCATAAAAAAAATACTTCCTGCCTAACAGGGAGATTGCAGAGTAGTTAAGAAATACATTACCAAGCTTTGTTTCCTTAAACGCAAAATAGACGTGACATATTTTTAATCATAATATGTATTCATCTAAGGATCTTTGCTTAAAGCATGATATTAACTTAGATAAATATATAAAATTGCCTTTTGTTTAACAGGGGAGCTTTCGTAATAACTGTTGTGAGAATTTATAATGTCTTTGGTCCTATACTTTGTGCTCTCGGATTTGTTGAAGGCTTCCTCCTAAGAGTTTAAAATTTATATTTTTCTCCTGTCCTGGCTTTGTGCCTTGGTAGACTTAATGGAGTTGATGATTTATTGCTGAGATAAGAATGTCTTCAATCTTATGCTTTGTGTCGGGTTTGTTGAAGATTCAATCTCGAAATTTGAAATTTATATTTTTCTCCTGTCCTAGCCTCGTGCCATTATGGGAGGATCTTCGGCCGGGTGCGGCGTTTGCGGGAGAAGAGAGAAATCACGGGTTAGGGCCGGCTGTAGGATTTTTGGGGTTGTGGGGAGTGGAGATTAGGGTTAGGTAATAAGAGGGATATTTATAGGGGTTTCATTTAAGTGTTTTATTAGCCATAATTCGTATTTTTGCGCCGACATTATTGCAATATATATGTCGATCTTTGGTTATTCTTAATATTCTGACGCGAACGACACAATCGTTTTGGCCGCTTCGTTCTAATGGACGGTCAATTTCAATTCAAAATCAGCGTTGTCACTTAATCACTGATATTCGCAGACTCTTCCCAATTGCAGATACCTCATTTAATGATTTCAACGCTTTACTTAATAAGACAATCAATTTCATGAACGGAGGTTGTCGATCATCATCTCGACATGATATTTTAAAGCGGATTTTCGATTTTCTTTTGAGACCGTGAATTGTGCAACATGTATATTTCATCAATTTCGACGTTTCAACGCTGACGACAAAGTTCGTTTCTCTATCGAGGTCATTTTAATTGATTTGGCGATCGTATGATTTATTTACACATTGAATTTGAAGTCCGCAATTTATGAACTTCGACTCAACCGATGTAAGACGATATAGAGGTCAACACTCTCTCTCATCTTTTTAATGTATGACACATTAACTTAATTCCTCTATAATTTGCACACTCTTGTGCATCACCTTTATTCTTAAATATTGGAACCAACAAACTCTTTCTCCACTCTTCTGACATCTTTTTAGTTTTTAAAATAACAATAAAAAGATTTGTAAGGTAACAAATTCTTTGATCTTCTAAACATTTTCACACTTAAAATTGAAATATTATCAAGTTCTACTGTTTTTTCACATTTCATTTTCTTTAAAGTTTCTCCAACTTCAAATTTTTTAATACGATGATAAAAATAAAATTTTCTATTTTTGTTTAGGGTATTAAGGTTGCTAAAATCAATCGTATTTTTTAGATTTTTTATTGAAAAGTTTATCAAAATACCTCATCCACCTATTTTTAATATCCTTTTCTAAGAAAAATATTTTATGATTATCATTTTTAATACACCTCATTTGAACTAGATCTTTGCTTCTCCTATCTCTTTGATTGACTAACTTATACATACACTTTTCATCTTGTTTGGTATCTAATCAATTGTATAAATTACTAAAAGTTAAATTTTTTGCATCATATATTTTAGTTTCTTACGAGGTTATGGATGTTCTTACGAGGCATTTACAAGAAGATGTACCTGGTGTTTTTTGATGACATTCTTCTTGTTGATAAGACTGAGAGAGGAGTCCAGAAACTTGAATTATGGAGGTCAACTTTAGAGTCTAAAGGTTTTCGAAGAGCATCTAAGCGAATATATGGAGTGTAATTTTAGTTGTAGAAATTTTAGTAGTGTTGTGACTTTAGGTGATCAAGTCATTAATAAGAGTGAGCGCGATATATTTAGCTCTATTGTTCAAAATGATGGTGAAATAGATGGAGATATTATTAGTAGAATTCAAGTTGGATGGTTGAAGTGATCCGCCTATTATGTGATAAAAGTTTTAAACAAAATTTTATAAGATTTTATAAGAAGACCAGACTTGTATAACGCCAATAAAGAGAAATAAGACTAAGTAAGTTGCATAGAGATGAGGCTTAGTGGATGAGTGGCTTTACCCTTAGAGATAGAATGCAAAATGAGTATGTTGGAAAAAGTTGGAGTAGTTCCAAAGGTAGAGAGAGAGAGTCAGATGGTTTGGTTTGGCCACATAAAGCGTCAGTCAGATGACCATTGGGAGAGTAGATGCATTAGATTTTTCTTGTTAAGAAAGGTAGGTAGACCTAAAAGACTTGGTTAAGATGTAAAAAAATGATCTTAGTATTGAATTAAATGAGAATTTCATAATACACAGACAATGATAAGGATTCATGTAGCCCCACCTGGGATTAAATTGTTGTTGTTGTATATATTTTAGTTTCTTAGAATCTATACAGGTTACTTTATATCTTTTTCAATTCTTCGAGTTTTTACATATAAATCAAGTTTTATAATAATGTTTCTTATTTTTTTTATCTTTTCTGGCACATTCTGACTCTATCACCAACTATTTTTATTAAAAGAAGTTTTTCTTTTGATTCTCTAAGCACATTTTTAACAACTTGCTTAATTTCATTTGTTATTTTTTCTCACATTACATTAAATTTTATACACATCCCAAATTCTAAGTTCTCAGAATTGCTTAAAAATATTTTTATCAGTGTTATTTAAGTGTCCACATCTAATCCTAAGACAATAATTTAATTTATTTTTTATCTTCCAATTTTTCATCTTAAAATCTAAAACTAACAATCGATGTTGGGTGCTTAAATTTTCATTTGGAATGATCTTACAATCTTTATAATCAAAACGATCTATTTTTCTTATCAAAAAATAATTAATCTGTGTTTTACTAGATCTGTTTTTATAAGTAATAATATGCTCATCTCTTTTCTTAAATAAAGATAACAACTACAAAATCGTAGGTTAAAGAAAATCTAAATTACCCTACTTTCATATTACTCTAAATTCATAACCATTATGAATACTTTTAAAATCTTCTACCACTCTATCAACATTCATTTAAATCTCCTCCAATAAATACTTTTCTTCAAGATATTCAGATAATCTCTAATTTATTCCAAAAATTTTCTTTTCGCTTACATCCAAACTACTGGGAGCATAAACACTTATAATATTGAGAATCTTGGTATCAACAATAATCTTTAAAGCTATAATTTTATCTCTACATCTATTAATATTTATAACATTATCCTTTAAATTTTTATTTATAATCACGCCTACGCTATTTCTAATTTGACTTCTACCTGAATACCAAAGCTTAAAACCTAAACTAGCAATCTCCTTGACCTTCTCCCCAACTCATTTAGTTTCTTGAATACATAAAATATTTATCTTCTTATGAACCATAATATCTATTAATTCCATTAATTTACCTGTAACTATATTCCAAGTTCCTAACCTAATTTTAGTTTCATGGACTAACTTCTTTGCCCGCATCCGTTCATAATGTGGGAACCCTTACTTATTTAATCACCAAATGAATCAGCGACTTTTCATCAGATTCGTGTCATACTTGCCGGGGACGCTAAGATTAACACAATGTTTTAAAGGATTCATGTCATGATTATTTCGACAAGTTTTATGCTTGTTGTTGACTGTCTATCGCAACCCTCTACTTTTCACATCCAGACTTGAGACCGACAAAGGTAGTGTTAAGAACCATGAACCTTGCTTTCAAAAAATATGCTGAAGCCAAAAAGCAATCCTAGAAGTTGCGCAAAGTGGTGTTAAAAATCATGTTAGTTGAAAAGTATTCATCAAAGCTAAACAATGAAGTGCAAGCAATGATGTTATGGCAGAGCAATATTCAAAGTTGTGCAAAGTGGAGCAGTATTCAAAGTTGAGCAATATTCAATGTTGATGGTGCATGCAATGATGTAGACAAAGGAGTTGGCATTAAATATGTGTGGAGAAATATGGATGATGAAACTATGTCTTTGATGTCCTTTGGAGGTCGATGAAAGATTAGATTGAAGTATATGCCATTATTATTGAATTGACATTGGTGTAGGTTGGTGCCATGACAAAGTCAATTTTTTCAAAAGATTGTGTTAGGATGTCTTGCGTAAGAGATGAGCTTTTTTGGTTGCCTACTAATATATGGTTTAGAAAACTATAAAATTTAATACTTTGTGCTGTTATATAGGGTGGATAAGCAAGATATGTCACCCTAGAGATTCATGTTGGATCAAAATGTCACTTAATTAAGGATATTTTAATTCTCTACTGATCTAATGGTGGAGAACCAAGCCATGCCATCTTTGAGGTCAATGACAAAACCATCATGCCCTTGCTAATGATGGATGGGTAAATGGAGACTAGACGCCTCAAGATTAATGCTATTGAAAATCTAAATTAGATCATGGGATCTTATGGATCAACTCAACACTCGAGCCTTCTCACCTCTAACAAATGACATTTGGAGAGGTTCTAGGCTAAACTCTTAGTGCCTAAGTTTGCCACTTACATGTTACCGATGAACAAAGGCCGAATAGAGGAGATTTGGTTTGAAAAGTGAGAGTTGGATTTGCTATGAGTACCTCAACTCTAAATGAAGGATGTGTGGAGGGGGTCTAATTGAAGTCTTGGCACTTAAGTTTACCATTGACATCTTGTCCCCAAATGAATGTTGCATAGACGGGGTGTGTTGGAAATTAAGTGATTGAGTTTATCTTTGCTAATGATGGATGGGTAGATGGAGACTAGACGCCTCAAGATTAATGCTAATGAAAATGTAAATTAGAACATGGGATCTTATGGATCAACTTAATACTCAAGCCTACTAGTCTCACCTCTAACAAATGATATTTGGAGAGGTTCTAGGCTAAAAACGTGGTGCCTAAGTTTGCCACTTCAATGTTATCGATGAACAAAGGTCGAATAGAGGAGATTTGGTTTGAAAAGTGGGAGTTGGATTTGCTATAACTACCTCAACTCTAAATGAAGGATGTGTGGAGGGGGTCTAATTGAAATCTTGGCACTTAAGTTTACCATTGACACCTTGTCCCCAAATGAATGTTTCATAGACGGGGTGTGTTGGAAACTAAGTGCTTGAGTTCATCTTTACTAGCTCTTCATGTCAAACAAATCTCATATGGGAGAGCATGGACTAAAAACCTGACAATTGAGGTTTCCATTATCACCTTTGAACAAGAAAGATGCTTGAGATGATTTGGGTTGAAAGTTTTCTTATATCAAAACTTGTTATGCTCCTACCAACATGGCCATTTCCTTGAAGACTTGAGTGATGTTCAACGAGATCATGGTTATCATTATTGTATAGTGAAGGCACACCAAGAGGGGGTGTGAATTAATACTTTTAAAATATTTTTTTTATCCAATTTAAAACTTAAATGATATTAATGGAAGCTTAGGTAATATAACAATAAAATCAATACGTGGAAGTTAAATAATGTGACATGAAAATGTACAATGTAGATAAACAAAATTTTCAATCTATTTAACATATACCAACATAAATTAATTAGTCAACCAAAATGTACTAATGAAATATAAATGATCTAACATAAATAGCATTTTGGGTGGCGGTGCAGTGCGGTGCATTTTCACATTACATTGTAAGTGCCATTTGAGAAATTGCGATCTGACTGTGTTTTAAAGATTCTGTGGTGAAAATGTTACATTTTTTCAACCTAACCTAGCAGAGCACGGTGGCTGTTAGAAAGATGCAGTCTGACTCTTGAAATAAAAAAAAAATTATAATATCTATTGCAACTTCTTCTACAGTCGCTCCACCAGTGTGTTTTCATACCGTTGCAACTCCTTCTAATAGACCTTTAATATGAACAAGTAAATATTATTGAATCGGAATTTATCCTTAAACATAAAGTTGGACCTTACTAGAGACTCATTGAGAGTAGTACTAGGAAAAATAAGTAATGTAGCCAATATAATAGAAGAATAGCAGAAATAGATGCTCAATTAAAATATTGAAAAGGTAAATATCTTTATCAAGAATGCTACTACAAATAGTAATACATAAGAAGCTCAGAAGATCATTCTCCAAGATGTCGTCCCCCTTTTTATAGGGCATGAGTGATGATCACAAATATAGAAACGACAGGTTGGTTACAAATATAAAAGTTACAATAAATATGACAACTTTTTAGGCTATATTAAAATGTTTTTGATGTAACCACTGTTGGATATTGCACTCATCCTGTTTTTGGAGTTTGTGCGAGCATGTGATGCTGAATGATGAGTCCCTTGAAAATAGTCGCTAGTATATGTTGGGTGATATTGTAGTAGTCGCCAGAATGGGGTAAGTCTTCTTATAATGATCATCTACGCTTAATTGGGTGAGCTTGGACTACAGGTTGTGATGAGCTGGTGAGTATCCCAAACGTTAGTTTGGTCTCCTTTAATATGATTTTTGGAGCTTTACTTGCATATGAATCCTAATTGATAGCTTCTTGTCTTTTGGTAAGTGTCTTTGTGGGAGTGCATATTTAATTCCCCGATTTTTCTTCTTGCAAAAGGATAGATGAATTAGAAATAAAAATTATTGTCAAGTCAAATGCATGACCATTATTTGAGGATTTAGACCACATGATTGAAATATTTTTGGGAAATGAATCACATCACTTTTGACATCTTTGGGATGTTATTCTCAACTCATGGCTAATATAAAGGGACTGTGCCATGCAAGGCTCATTGTTACTAGTTCCCAACTCTTTTGTTGAGTTGCTTTTAACCTTGTTGAGTTATTTCCATGGCATCCAAGAGACTGTAGGGTGACATTAATTGTAATAAGCTTTAATTGGTCCTCGCAAAGCTATGAAGAAGAAGAAGGTGGTGCTTGAATAAGAGAGTGGCATTGCACCAGTTGTTGAGGGGAGTGCTTCTATTATTGCTATAGAGGCTACTGTGGAGATGGTACCTTAGGTGGAGCTTGTTGCTTCTCTTACTATTGTTGTTGCTATTGAGCCATTACATTGACATAGCCAAATGTTCCTCCTTATGAGGATGAGGCAATGGAAGAGGAGATGCCTCCCCTTGCTCAGCATCGACAGAAAGTGGTGTGAGTAGAAAGTGAGGTCACTATCTAAGTATAAGCTAACGGAGGAATGTCTAGCCGAGGTATTTGATCTTTATTGCTACTTTGCTATTATGTTAATTATATAAAAAAAAATTCTAAGTTTTTGTATTCTTGTAGATCAGTGTGACGTGTGTTCAGGAGTTGCTCGAAATGATCAGCAGACATATGTGGACTTACGAATATGGGTTGTTCGAGGCCTTTTTGAGTGGGATTTTGGTGACTTCATTTCATAGACTAAGCTTTTATCTCATTATTGGTGAGTTGCTTGGTCGAACTGAATGAAAGGGATATGCATTTGATCTCATAGCGGTGTCCTTATTCGAGAATAACCTTTGTGGCTAACCTCCTTATTGAAGTTTCCTTGACTATAGCCATTAACTTTATTTCTCACGGTATAGGGCCGACTTTGCAAGAGGGGACTACTTCTGCGATGGATCTTAAGGTTATTTTTCCTCGTGATGTGACATAGGTGGTTGTTTCTCCTAGCTCTCCTTTGAGTGTGGATCTTTCCCTAGTGGGTAAAGACTTGGCAGCACATGCTCCTCTTGTAAAGGTGACTAGCTATCTCTCTTCAATAAAATTGGAGGAGTTGTGGTATGGTCCTCTTGAAGCTCGCCGTATAAGAGCTAAGTTAAGGAAGGGCGAGCCTTTCCCTTCTAGGGAAGGTGAAGGTTGAATCTGAATTTATCAATAGAGATGACGCTGAACATTATCAGAGACTCATTGAGAGTAGAGGTAGACAAAATGTTAAGTAATGTAGCTATTATAATTGAAGAACAACATGATTAGAAGTCTAAGTAAAACACTAAAGAAGTAAATATCTTTACTAAGAATGCTAATACAAAAGAGTAATATGTAAAAAGGTCAAGTTTATTCTCCAAAATGCTACCCCCCCTTTTTATAGAGCTTGAGGGACGATTACAAATATGGAAATCATAGGTTAGTTACAATATGAAAGTTATAATAAATATGATAATTGTACAAACTATATTTAAATTGTTTGCAATGTAATCACTATTGGATATCCTACTTAGCTGTCTCTGGAAGTTGAACGAGCATGTGATACTCAATGTCCTTCAAAGTAGTTTCCCCATGTGAGCTAAGTGATACTGTAGTAGTTTCCTATATGGGGTGCGTCTTCTTGTAGTGGTCATCTAGGCTTTTTTTGGGTGAGCTTGGACTATCTAATTGTGGTAAGATGGCAAGTTATTCCAAACATCAGCTTGGTCTTCTTTAATGCAGTGTTTATAGCTTTGCTTGCATGTGAATCTTAGTTGTTGGTTTCATGTCTTCTGGAGAGTATCCTCAGGGGCTTTTGGGTGTACAAATATAATAAATATACATTGCAACAACATCTTTGAGATTCAAAACTTAATTATATTGGGCCATATACTCTTAGTAATCTATAGATTTACTCTATGAAGTAGACACAAACACTTGCGGACATGGAAATGAGGTAATTAAGAAGACTTCGATAATTTTATTTGTTTAGAAATCAGTTTTGAACACTACGATCATATAAAATTAACATGATTAAATACCTAAAATTATTCAATACTTTTATGTGTTTGGAAATAAGTTTTAAATAATTACAATCAATTTATCATGCATTCATCATTATTGCTATCAAAAAAGTTTGTTGTGAATAACTCATATTTGGCTTGTTAAGCAGGTCATGTTCAAATCATTTGTTAAGTAAATGAGTTGAACACAAACATCTCTATATGCAATCATGTTCGGCTCGTTTTAGCTCAAAATAATATATATATAATGTAATTTATTCATTGCAGCAACTGTGGCACGGTGGACTTAGAGAGTGGAGCAAAAAAATTTTAACAAGTGGAGGTTTGAATCTCGCCCCCACCATTTTATGTTTTTATTAAAATTTGTTATTTGTTTTTTTATTGGTATCATATTTTAGTCCTACATTGGAAAGAGATGCTTCTTTTAGCATTGATGCATGCATAAATATCTCATCATAAGTTTGGAAGGCCTTGAACAAGGCTTGTTTGTGTTGGTTTCTAGTTCTGCAAATTGAGTCGAACATGAGCCAATTCGAACAAAACAATCATTATTGAGCCAAACATTAGCCCATTTCGAGCACGAGCTAATACAAATGGGCCAAACACAAATAGAACCTTAGCTCGCTCAAACTTGATTTGTTTACACCCCTATTCATCATCTTTGTGGTTATTTCGTAAGCTCTACTCTAAGCTTTTTCATGTTCTTCACTTGAATCTTTAATTGTTGAAACTTTAAGTACATTTGTCAAGTACGCTAATTTTTCATTTGTTTTGTAAAGTCACCTCATCATCTTGATTATTGTTGTGAAGTAATAAACATTGAAATTCACACTTAACAAATTATAGTATGCCACACAAGTTTTGTTATCATCAAATCAAATAGTGAGACACGTAAGTTTAATTATTATTTGTATGCTCACTAGATTTTACTTTATTGTCTTTACAGGGGCGAGTTCTATTGAATTGCCTATTACAAGAGAGTTGATTGAAAATCATTTTTAATTTGTGGTGACTTGTTATTGCCTCCAATGAGATGGTAATGAACTCAATTATTAGTGTTAAGGCCCACGAAACAATTGCTTGGGCCCTATGTAGAGCTAGTCATGTGCTTAAGCTGTTTGCCATTGGGCTCATTTTTACTCAAATTGCATGTGGACCTTTTACGTGGGGCCTGACAACTTGAGTTTGCACGAGATCAAAATGTTTGAGCTAAATTTCATCTGTTACAAAATTTTGGACTTCATCTAATTCTATAAAAGCTAATTTGACCATTGAAATTACATCAGATTTCATGTTAGCCCTTTGATCTTGCTTGATGAAGAGAATGGCAATAATCTCAAGGTTTTGACATAGATATGATTGTCCAATTAAATCATCTTCAACATTAATCTCAAAGCCATCATTAGATACATCCAATATTCTAATTTAGATCTCCATTAGCATTAAATTTGATGTTTGTTGCCTCCATTTATCTATTTATTCATTAGAAGGGGCTTTAAGGGTCTCAAAGATGACATGATTTAGTTCTTCATGATTTTATTGACAACTCTTCTGGAGCATTTTGTCTAACATGCATCAAGGGGAGACAAATCTTGTTTTTGCTTTGTATATTTCATTGATGAAGCAAAATACCCTCTATTAGGTTTAAACTGTTTGACAAAGAATTCAAAATAGAGCAAGTTATATGCCTTTTAAAATCAATATGGATTAATTCCTGTATTTGATTGATGATGTCAAAATTCATGCTCCTAAATTTTCATACAATGAGGTGTGAACAAGGTGATAGTCCTAGCTCCAATATTGTCGAATTACATTAGCTAACCTTTTGATCTGGCTTGATAAAGAACATCTAATTAGTATCAATCTCATGGTTCAATTGTCAAATTTAATTTATCTTCAACATTTATTTCAATACCATCATTATCATAGATCCAATGATGCAATTTAGATATTCACTAGCATTACCTTGAGGCTATTAGTTTCCATGTATCCATCCAACATTAGCAGGCGTATGATTGTTTGACATAGATCTCAAAAAGATGACTTGACCTAGTTCTCCCTCTTTAGATCGACAAAGGACTAAAATAGCATATGATTGTTTGACATAGATCTCAAAGATGACTTGGCCTAGTTCTCCCTCTTTAGATCGACAAAGGGCTAAAATATCTTTTAATGAAGGGGCAGTTTGATCCAACAAGGATCTGAGGAACGATATATCTTTTTTATCCAATGTACATTTCATCCCACGGATTCTCTCCTCAATTCACACTTTCTTCTTAAAAGATTAATTTTTATTGAATTAGTTTTAGCTTTTCTTGTTTGTCAAACTCAGTTGTTGAGTTCAGCGTTAGAGGGTCTTTTAAGGGACAAATCTCGGGTTGGCTGCTAACATCTTGCTTTCATTGATTGTATGTTGTACATGGTGCAAGGCTCTATACATATTCAACCGACATTCAATACTATTCAAAACATGATAAGCCTCTTAGTAATTGCAGGATTAATATTCATGCCCTTCATAAGCCCTTCATGGTATATGGCTCCACTTGCATGACATTCAAGACTATTCGATGCTAAGCTACTCTTTATTTCAGATGTGTATTTTACTATCTACTGTTTTGATGTGGTACTTGTTTTTAACATAGTGTAACCTTAGCATGTAAGGTATTGTCACCATGCTTTCATCAGCAAGTTTGTTGTCTACTTGCATGATTACCTTTGATTCTCAAGTATGGGTCCAAATTATGTGTTGTTTTAATAAATAAATATTATCAAGAAACTCTTTTCTCTTTTTCTGCCTTCTGAAAAAAAAAAGGTTGTTCATGTACGTTTTAATTTGTTGTATAAATCATGATATCATTATGCTTGATAGTTCGTTTCTATTTACATTGTGTTTTAACAGGGACTCTTGATTGCTTCACTTATGATTTATGTTGAAAGGATCTATATTATTGATCAGAGTTCCTTGAGCTGACCTCCAAAATCACTATTTATTGCATTGTCTGCTTCGGATTTTCTACACAATGGATCGTTGTGATACCTCAGGATTTGTTAGTGGAGGTGGCATCATTTTTAACCGCTTTTAAAGGAGCCCTAACTGATTCGCGCTAACAATTGCCCCGGAAGTCAGGCTAACTGTTCTTTTCAGTATTTTGGTTGATACAAAGTGTTCCATACGTGATGAGCGATAGCTTCACAAGCTTTGGCTTTGATTGGAATCCTTATGCAAATGCTGTGAATGCCATTTGGAATCAGAGCAAAGTTCCATTAGGATCTGAATATGATGCAGATGTCACATTGCGATTGAACTCTGCTTGTTATAATCCAAAATGTTCTCAATTCATAGGGACAAAGAGAAAACGTTCTGAGATCTATGGAACTGAGAGATTTCCCGAACATGCTGCTCCGTTGTCTCTCGGTTTAGGTTATTCATCAAGTTCTTCAGACATCAGCAAGGGGAGCTCAGCAACTGCTTGTACTGTAACTTCTGTGAGGGAATCAAATGATGAGGAGTCTTCTGCTGATTTGGAATTTAATTTTCAACTTCATCTTGGTAATGATAGCCCGTGTACTCTCATGAAACGTTCAACAGATGCTGATAAAGCAACTGGGATTAAACCCATGTTTGATCTCCAGTTGTCTCTATCAACCGGATTATCAGAATCTACACTGATCAATTCTGTGAAAATAGCTGATGAAGAAGGGTCTGCATCGTCTCAACTGAAACTGCAAAGCTATCCATTACCCTCATCTAGAACCTCTGGATGCGCAAGCAGTTTTCCTACCGACCAGAACTCTAGTTTCCATGCACTTGAAACTGTTTCAGATCTTTCACCAACCACAGAACGAATGATGAAAAGACCAGTTACCTGTACTTCCGGGAATAATCATTCTCAACAACGCACTACTTCTAACAAAAACTGTCAATCCCAAGGATGCACAAAAGGTGCCAGAGGGGCTTCTGGATTGTGCATAGCCCATGGTGGGGGAAGGAGGTGCCAAAAATTTGGCTGTCATAAAGGAGCTGAAGGAAGAACTGTTTACTGCAAAGCCCATGGAGGCGGTCGCCGTTGCGAACACCTCGGCTGCACCAAGAGCGCAGAAGGCCGCACTGACTATTGCATTGCGCATGGAGGTGGCCGCCGTTGCAGGAACGAAGACTGTACCCGAGCTGCAAGGGGAAAATCTGGCTTGTGCATTCGACATGGAGGTGGCAAGAGGTGCGAAATGGACAACTGCACAAAGAGTGCCGAAGGTTTTTCAGGTCTTTGCATCTCTCATGGTGGTGGCAGGCGTTGTCAATTTCCAGCTTGCACAAAAGGCGCACAAGGGAGCACAATGTTCTGCAAAGCGCATGGTGGAGGAAAGAGGTGTACTGTTTTAGGCTGCACGAAGGGAGCAGAGGGTAGCACACCATTCTGCAAGGGTCATGGAGGAGGCAAGCGTTGCTCATTTCAGGGTGGAGGTTGCTCCAAAAGCGTGCATGGTGGGACGCAGTTCTGCGTTGCTCATGGAGGTGGTAAGAGGTGTGCTTTCCTCGACTGCACCA
Organism: Cymbidium sinense; assembly: GCA_021442155.1. Classification (NCBI taxonomy): domain Eukaryota; kingdom Viridiplantae; phylum Streptophyta; class Magnoliopsida; order Asparagales; family Orchidaceae; genus Cymbidium; species Cymbidium sinense. The sequence goes on along the minus strand of CM038218.1, from coordinate 112,650,450 downwards.
AGAGTGCTAGAGGGCGTACTGATTATTGCGTTAGACATGGCGGTGGCAAGCGTTGCAAATCTGAGGGCTGCGATAAAAGCGCACAAGGGAGCACCGATTTCTGCAAGGCACATGGCGGCGGCAAGCGATGCTCATGGGGCCAACCAGGTTCAGATTATGGTGCTGGTGGCCCTTCTTGTGGCAGGTTTGCACGGGGAAAAATTGGCCTCTGTGGCATACATGCTGCGCTGGTGCAAGACAGTTGCATTCATGGAGGCGGCACAATGAGGTCGCCTTCTGTTCCGTCGCAACCAGCGCCGCTGCCGAGAAAACCAGAGATGATCACAGAAGCTGTTTCCGAACACGTTATAGCCTCCTCAGGAAAACTGAACAATTGTGATGGCTTCGTCAGCTTGAGCTCTGAAAATACCATGAAATTAATGCATATTTTTGCTACCCTTCCAGAGGGAAGGGTGCATGGGGGACGCCTAATGGAGATGCTATCTAGCTATCCCTACACGGGAGAACCTTCCAATGCCAGGGAGTTGATGATGACCACTGCGGAGCACAACACGGCATATGATGTGATGGTGCATGAGTGGATCTGAAAAAGACATCCTCTTATAGTTGTGTGGCGGTCAGATTAGATTATGTGATGGGTTTTTTTTTTCTGTCCGTGCTTCTGTTTTACTAATGGTGACATTGTTGTAATAAATTTCTTTTTTTTATCACTATTATTCACTATAATATCTGTATGATTTCAATTCCCCTTTGTGAAATGAGAATAAGGGCTGTCTAAGACAATCTTTGCATTCTCATAGATAAGGTTTGGCAGTTTCTTTCAGTTCTGAAGTCTCCCTTCGGCCATTGAATTCTACGTTATTGTTCTTATGTAAGCTATTTGTTTTAGATAGAAATGTATTCTCATATATCAGCTGTGTACACATGAATCTCCTAGGTTCGACTTGAATCTAAGCATCATTTTTATTGTTAAGTTTACATACATATCACATAATTTTTATGTATAATATCTAAAATTTTATATTTATATATAAATAATTATTATCATTAAATATATTTTATTTAAAATAAAATAATAAATTTTCCTTTTTTTCAAAAATTTGTATTGAGTTTTTTGCTGCTAATCTTATGATAATCTAAACAAAAACAAGTTGATCTGATCAAATTGTTAGTCACAAAAATTGTGCGGTTAGAGAACTTGCTAGTCATAAAGTCTGAGGCAGGTCAATTTTTTTTTTGGAAAGATTGAGGGTGTGGCCTAGTTTAATTCCAAATGAAGAATAAACAATTCATATATAAAAAGGGAGACAACATACACCAGGCCAATTATGGCTGGGGTATGTTACAAAAACAAAAACGAACAATGAAGGACCATCTGTTATAGTTCAACATAAGGGAAGAAAAAATGCAAATACTACTGAAGCAGATACAGAAAATTAATGTAAACCAGCGGGGACTCAGACCACAAAAGCTAGAGAAGTCTAGCCACCAAAAACGTCCAAGATGGATGGCTGCAAGCAACAAAAACGGGACCTGCGGTTTCCTTTCCAGCCATCTAGGAGCCGAGAGAACCACATAGGGAAGACACAAGTCCAGGTTATTAAAAAGGCCCTCCAAGCAGGAACCAACACAGGAAAATTCAGCCAATTTTTGGTCATCATTGTCCACTCTTACCCCATCAATGGAGTAGAAGCAAAGAAGAGCACTACAGAAAAAGATGGAGATTAAGGGGGATAAAAATAGCTCCATTGTTGCACCATTTCAAGAACCTGGTGAGGCCATGTGTCCTTAAATTTTCACCTTTTCATTTTTGCTGCAACTCTATCCTTAATCAGCAAGACAAGAGAGGAGGAGGAAGGGTTATTAGAAAATATCTGATTATTCCATTCTCTCCACAGGGAGTAAACCAGAATCGCTGTAATCAGATAGCAAGCTCTTTTGATTAATTTGTTAGAGCTTTCCTCCACAATACTAAGAACCTGTTGAAGGGAGACCTGTAAAAGGAAGAATTGGCCATTTGGGAGCAAACATCTGATCAGTTTCATAGAGAAAGGGCATTCAAAAACCAAGTGTGCATGTGTTTTTGGTTGAGCATGACAAAAACAGCAGGAGGAGGATGCTCCTAATCCTCTTTTTTCCAGGTTATCAGAAGTTTTAAGACCTCTCAAGAGGGCAAGCCAACAATATAATGCATAGTTAATAGCATGACCTTTAAACCATATATCTCTATGCCAGCTTATATCAGGAAAACTTTCAAACACAGCTTTCTTGAATAACAAATTCGTAGGAGAGTTGTGGTTATTCCAGGTAATAACATCAACTCCACCCAAAATAGATATAGCCGTAATCAATTTGACTTCAGTTGGGTTGGTAGCAGTAAGATGAGGGGGGATGTTCCAATGCCCATTCTCCATGATTGTGCATAATCTAGTATCATCAAGATGACCCATTAGGAGAGAACATCTAGTCCCCAGAATGTTATACAGAGAAGAACCACTAACCCAAGGGTCATGGAGAAGGGATAGCTTCCTACCATTACCAACCTTATAGAGAAAATTTCCTTTGACTCTTAATGCAACAGATTTTATAAATTTCCATAGAGGAGAGGCTTTTTGATGTGAGGGATTCCAGATCGATCCATACTTCGAAGGGCACCAATTAGCAAAGAGAGTTACCCAAGCAAACTTTCCATATAATTTTCACACAAATTAAGTTGAGAGAAGGCAATACCACCCTTTTCTGTAGGTAGTCCTTTCCCAAGATATAATATGCAATTTTTTAGTTTCACCAATGATATAGAAGTTGGTTGTAAAAGAACATATCGTTTGATAATCCAGCGAGTGATGAAAATCAATAATAAGAAAGATATTATTAAGATCGATCTTTTAAGTCTTCCCAACCAAAAGAACTTGCATTTCCAACCCATTATGAGCTTATCAAAGAATTATAGGTAACCGTAATAACTCTTTTATCCCAGGAATGTTTTAAGCAGTTTTGAAGATTTCCCATTGTTGATTCCCATGCCAAAGTATGACTCCAATGTAGAGAAGATTTGAGGTGGGATTGATTTGCTTCCCCATAGCTAGAAGGTCATCAGCAAACAGAAGATGAGAGATGTTACAATCACCATATGAATAAGGCTTATAAAGATGAAGATTAACTTCCCTGTCAATAATGCATGAAAGGGAATCCATAGCTATAGTAAAAAGAAAGGGAGATAGGGCCCATCCCTGTCTCAGCCCGTTAGTAGAAGTGAAGTATCCTTTGATGTTGTCATTTAGAACAATCGAAAAGGGAATATCCATAATACAAACCTCAACCCATTTTATAAATCTAGGTGGAAAACCTTTAACAAGTAATCTGTGGATAAGAGAAGCTCTATTTATCATGTCAAAGGCCTTCTTTAGATCAAATTTTGCTAGAAAAGACCCATTGTGTTTAGGGAAAGAAAAATCGTGGCAGGTCTCATAAGCTAATGCAAGGTTATCAGCAATATCTCTACCTTTGATGAAGGTAGATTGAGCAGAGTTAATCAAATCCAGTAAAAGATGCTTCATTCTACCTGCTAACACTTTAGCTATAACCTTATAAATTGTATTGCATAAAGATATAGGCCTATAATCGGTTATCATGTTGGAATGCTTAATTTTTGGAATGAGGGTGAGAAGGGTGTGTTTGAATCTCTTAGGTAACTTATGCGTATTGAAGAAGTGATGAACAGCCTTGAGAAAAACTTTGCTAGTTATATCCCAGGTAGAGGTAAAAAGCTTAGAGTTAAAACCGTCTGGCCCCGAGATTTTATTCTCATTTATGCTCTGTAATGCCTAAAGAATTTCCTGATCTTTGATGTCGGCGCAAACAGAGAGGATGTAAAGGCGCTTGCCATAGGAATGTCCGATGAGGAACGATAAGAGGCGATTCGATAAGTAAAGTAGAGAAATACTTACAAAATTCTTCAGCAATCTTATTCGGATCAGATATTTCCCCTTTAGGAGTGTTGATGACCCTAATAATATTAGCATTCTTTCTCTCTTTTATGGTGCTATACAGGGTATTTCAAATCATCATCTGCTTGAGTAAGCCAATGCTCTTTTGCTCTTTGCTTAGTCCATGTAGATTCCATCTGTAGGAGCTCAATGTATCTAGCTTTTATGTCTTTTGCATCCAGAATTAGAGTAGTGTTGAGAGGGTCTTTGTCCAATTTGTTCATAACTATTGTTTAATCTTTCCTCAAGTCCTCAATTTGATGCTTAAGAGAGTTGGTTTCCCAAAACCTCCTTTTAAGAGTAGATTTCACCTGCTTGAGTTTATAGGAGAGTACATAGAGGGCATCACCTTGAGAGTAATTTCTCCAGGCATTTTTTATCATATCTTGATAACCAGAGGCAATAGTCCAATAATTCTTAAAGAGGAATCGGTGGGCTGAGGTAAGTGCTATTTGAGGGAAGATGACTAAGGGAGAGTGGTCTGATGAGAGAGGGGGGAGTATTTTGTAGTGAGAGGTAGGGTATAGGTCTAACTAATTTGAGTTACAGAATATCCTATCTAGTTTAGAGAGGATAGTTCTGTTTGCCTGTTGATTGGACCATGTGAAAAACAATCCAGGACTGGACAGCTCCATGATTTCACAGTCGTTTATACAGTTTTTGAAGTCCAGAGTTATAGAATACCCAAAATCTCCCATCTTATCTTTACTCAGAAGAGTGCAATTGAAATCTCCCATAATGACCCAAGGAAAGATAGCGGTTATTGCAATCTCTCTGAGTGAATTCCATAGAGCAATTCTGACTTTTGCATCATTGTCATCATAAACACAAGTAAGAAGAAATGGAGTAATTCCCTGGGCCGATACACATCCATGTATGAGTTGCTGATTTTTAGAGAGAGTGCCAAAGTTCAGTTTATCAGAATTCCACTTGATCCAGATTCGACCACCAGGAACACAATCGAAATTGGAAATACTGGATTCCTGATAGAACATTAAGAGGTTTCGAAAAAGAGGGGTAGGATGAGAAGAGGAGCTATGTATCTTAGTCTCCAAAAGACACATGAGATCGATGCGTGATTCTTTGATGATATTAACATAGTCAAGCTTCCACCATCGTTGACATCCCATTACGGGCAGAGTCATTGAGAAGAGGAGGAAGATGGCTTCTTGCCCTTTTTTTATTTCCTTTGTGAGGAGTAGGGGTCAGGTTTGAGGAGGTTTTTGAGGAATTATCCTCAGTTGAGAGTTTTCCTGGCGTCTTTGGAATCTTATCACTTGATTTGTGAAGAGTTGCACGGGTCGGAGATGTTGCGGTCAGTGGTAACACTAATTTTATGTTTAAGGCTCAAATTCATTCCATTAATGGAGTAGTTTCATCCCTAGTTCATTGTGCACAAAGGAGGGCGAGAAGGAGGTTGGTTAAGATCATTTATAGTTATGGAAGAAGGAGGAGGGATGTTTTGGTCTTCAAGGATAGTATCCTGTGGATTGGAAGAATTATGGAGAGGGGGAGGGATGTGATGGGTGGTTGGCTCTTGTTGAGATTTTTGCAGAGGAATAGGGGTAGTACTAGAGGAGGGCTTTGAGGGACAATTTCAGTTGTCATGAGAAAAAGTATTGCACTTGGAACAACACGAAGGTTTCCAGTCGTAGATTATAGCCTGATCAAATTCTAGTCCATTAAGAGTAATGGGGATAGAATCTGGAAGAGGGGAGGATGTATTGATTTGCACACAAATGCGTGCAAAAGTGATTCTAGCCTTAGAGATTGTAAGATTGTCGACTGCCAGAGGGACTCCGATTTGACTTGCCACTTTAGAGAAACCTGATTCGTTCCATAGGCAAAGGGGGAAATTTGGAAATTTGATCCAGATGGGGAGCTCAGAAATGCTCTCCTTCAAGGCTGAAATTCCACTTCTGAAAGACAAAGGGCCTTCCATTTAAAAAGCAAGGGCCATTATCCCATACCTGGTTATAATCTTCTTGGCAGTTGAATTTGAAAAGAAAGAAATCTCCATCTAAAGTGAGAAGCTCCAGGTTCCCCTTGAATCTCCATTTCTTTCGAACAGCAGCTAGCAGGGCACCATAGTATGGTCGTTTGCCCATAGCATGGCCAATCAGCGAGAGTTTCCACTCATTTTGCCCCTCTTCGAGCTCTTTTTCAGAAAAGGAGACAATCTGGGTGTCGGAAGGTATGTATGAGAGGGGGAGGGATTGGCTCTTGTCATTCTGAGCGAGGAGAAGGTCCTTCCAGATGCTAGGTCTGGAGGTGGACAGTGCTGGGGTTCCAAGGATGGAGGAGGAAGGGGAGGCAGCCGTAAGAGGAGAGAAAGAGGTGTTGAAGGTGTTATCGGTGTCGTTTTGGTCCATATTTTCCTTGAAAGGAAAACAGAGAACAGATAAAACAGATGAAAGAAAATAAGGAGGAGGGATAAAAGAGTTGCCGGTGGAGGTGAAACGAGGTGCGCCGAGGAAAAGGAGAAAAAAAGCCCTAGTCGCATGAGGGAAAATTAGAGTTCCAGTTCATTTTTCAGCCAGGGATAAGGGCTGAGGCAGGTCATTCTCTGCAGAAAGAATTGAACTTCCTTAACCTAACTTCTTTCAAGGCAAAGCAAAAGTAAGAATAGTTCATAACCTCGAGTTAATTCAATCTTTTTTTATGTATAACTGTAGCATTGAACAATCAGCTTTTCTCGCCCTGGATGAGCTGACAAATGCAGAATCCAGCTCAGTGGACGGGTTACCTGCAAAGTCAAAGTGGAATGACCTCTGGATCTACTTACTTACTGCAGCCTTGGGCAGACGTCATCGTCTTGGCATTCTCTGTTGCTCTGATCTCCCAACTCTTAATTCATATCTTTTCATTGTGGTGATGTTTTTGATAGGTCAGATTTCTTAGGGGGATGCTGCTTCAAATTGTTTTCCCGCATGCACGAGGACTCGAGGAGCATTCTTATTCCTCCAATTTATACATTGAAATTTCAATTGAAATTGCAATTCATTCTTCTTATGAAGCGGTAAAAGAATCTATTTTCAATGAAAAAAATAATAATTAAAATTTTAAAAGCGATTTTTAGCAATTTTTATGCTCGTCTCTACCACGTACACATATTTCATGCGCCTTCTCGTATCACGTGGGTCGCGTTGGTCTCTTCATTTTAAGTGTCTTTCTACGAAGCACGCTTCCGCTAATTGGGCCGTGAAAAACCTCAGTTTGCGAAGGTGAGTCTCTTTTATTCTGCGGTACGTGAACAACTCTTTTGATTTTATTATTATTTTTTTTATCTTACATAGGATTGCAAATATATATATATATATATATATATATATATATATATATATTCAAGTTGAACTTATTTAATATTATCGAATTCAAGTTCGATTCAAGTTTTTAAAAATAGTGTTCAAATTTGAATTTGTTTATCATTATCGAGCTCGGGCTCGATCCGAGTTTTAAGTTTTAATCAAGCCTTAATGAAGCTTGTTCACGAGCAGCTTGTTGAGAAATATACATGAGCTATATCAATTAAAGCTTATTAAACTTAAAAATAATAATAATTTGAACAATGTTGTCCATAATCGAGCTGTTTAGCAAGCTTGTTCACGAACATTAAATGGTAATGTTTGACGTAAATGGAAACGAGTTGTTGAAAATCGAAAGTATTTAAAAAAGTGTTTTTATTTGATTAATCAAACAAATGAATGAATCGAGGAGCCACGAAATTTGTCAAACGCTCATTTCATTTGCAGCCCTACTCTTACAATTAGGATTGTGCATTATTTAATTTTATCTGAAAAATTAAACAGAACCAAATTTTTTTAGCTATTGGTTCAATTCCGAACTTAATAATTTAGATTTTAATTTTAATGTTCAATTTATTAAATAAAATTTTAGATGAAATTAAATAAATTGAATATATAGAGTTTATTATTACTTTTTCATTATACAATAAAAAAAAATATATATATATATATATATTGAATATAAATTTCATAAATAATTTTTAAATATAGTAAATTTTATTTATCCAAAATCAAATTAAAATAATCAAACCAAATTATTATTTGATTTATTTAATTTTATATTTTATTTAACTTATTTGGTCAAATTTTTTTAGAAATCTAAAATCAATTGATTTAAAAAAAATCATTTAAATCATTCAAATCAATCAATTGATTTAATAATTTTTACAAAGTTAACATGTCTTTAAAGTGCCATGTACAAGCCATAAAAATAGTAATATCATCTAGGGTTAATAATTCAACATCATAATAATCAACCCTAGATAATAATATCATAAACTATAGTTAAGCATTCATGAAGATAGAGATATTTATGATTTTAAAAAATGAGAAAGAAGAATAAGACATTAAAAATTCATATCCCCTTCCTTTTACTTCTCATTCTCTAATTTCATGGCCACACATATTTGATTGCAATGCTCGATCGAGTTTGACCATGTTGGCAAGGTTTGCCTCCTTGCTCATTGCATGCCTTGTCTTTCTCATTCTATCATGGCTTTCTCCCTAAGATTCGCTACACTAATTTAGTTTAAAAATACTAGTTGTTATATATATATTTGTAATGATATTTTGATTAATTGAAATTATATATTTATTATTTTCATTTTAATTTTCAGTTTATCTAACATTTTTTTAAAATTAAATAAAAAATTACAATAAAAAAAAATCATATCATAGAATCAAATTAAATAAACTAAATATATTAGATTAAAAATAAAATTTCAAATTTAATTTAAGAGAAATTTACATACATAGCATACAATTCTTATGCATTTATATATCGAACACCTAAAATTTGATATTTATAAATATAACACCTTTCTTATTCTTCAAAAGGTGAATTTTACTTCAAAAATTAAAAAAAAAAAATACTATTTTTGTTGTAATAATAAAGATTTAGATGCTATATATATATGTAAATATTTATATTTGAGTGTTAAATATATAAATATATAAATATTATGTGCTATGCATGTAAATGCCTCATTTAATTAATGCACTTCCTATCTCTATCTATGCCCTTTCCACAACTCTTTTTTTGAACCCCACCACATCTAAGGTGGGCCCATTTACTATTTAAAAGCTATTATTAAAAAGTAAATGACCACTCCCTCTTTATTTCATAACTAACATTTTTTTTCCTAACTTTTGCTCTCCCCACTAATCTACTTGACTTTCTATTCCAAGTACTAAATCAAAAGATAAGTACATTCGATTCAAACATATTTTTATTTAAATAAAATTTAGGAAGATTTGCATACATAACATAAAATTCTTATATATTTATATATCTAATACCTAAAACTTTATTTTTTACATATATAGCATCATAATCTTCAATGTCATATCAAAAATATTATCATCACTCACTTTTTAAAAGTAAAATATATATTTTTAAGTATAAGAAAATGTTAGATAAGTAAAAATTTAATTTTAGATATTAGATATGTAAATATATAAAAATTATGTGATATGTATGTAAATATTTCTAACATTAAAGTATAAATTAAAAAATTTATTTTTGCTCAAATATTCTAAAAAAAATTAAAAAATAAAATAAAATAAATGACTATATTCCTATATGGTGGGAAGGTTGTGCAGCCTTCTATTTAAGAAATGCAAGCTGCATAGGTGCATGTGCACCCACTTGCCCTGTCGAAAAGAATGAGATTCTCTCTCAACGGTGGCCAACCCAAGTGGAATTTATTCTATTATGGATCGGAGCGGCTTAAGAGGGTAGATATACATTATTTTTTTTTAAATAAAAATATCTTTGGCACAAATTATATTCTTTTAAATTCTCTATTTCGAAAATTATTATTAAGAATAATTACAAATTTGTGAATCAAATCCCCTTTTTAACCCTGCAATTGAAATATTAAAATAAATTTTTTTTTCTTGTTATATATATATATATATATATATATATATATATATATAAAGATTTACATACATATCACATAATTCTTTAATGATGATATTTTTTTAAGTGATATTAAAGATTGAAATGTTATATATATAAAAATTTAAATTTAAATATTAGATATATAAATATATAAGAGTTGTATGATATGTATATAAATCTTCTATATCTTTATACCTTCAATCTCATTTTTCATATTATACCACATAATTCTTATATATTTACATATCTAACACTTAAATTAGATATCTATTTATCTAACCCTTTTTTATGCTTAAAAAGTGAATAATGAAGATATTTTTTATATGATTTTAAAATTTGGAGTGTTATATATATAAATTAAAATCAAAGTATTAGATATATATAAATATATAAAAATTATGTAGTATGTATATAAATTCAACTATAATTATTTTTATAATATTTATCTTTCTATGTTATACAGTGCGTTATAATTTGCAAAAAATTTAAAAAAAATGAAAAGAAGGTTTTAAGACGTCACGAGTGACCATAAATCCTAGGGCTGCAAATGAACCGAGCGTTCAACAAGCTACTCGTGACTCGGCTCGAATAGAGCTCGTTTATGTTCTTTCATTTAACTAATCGAATGAGTTTAAACAATTTTGTAAATACTCGATTGATAAATGAACAAAGCAACAATTTGTTGTTGTCATTATGTTACGTTAACATATCATTTAAAACTGCGAACGTTAAGAAGCTCGATAATTACCGAGGCTCAAGGGCCGACAAGCTGTTCAAATGATACCGATTAAGATTATTAACGATTCGATAAAAGATTGATACGATTATTAAAAGTTTCATTTATTTCATTAAATGAAATGCTTAATAGACTGAGCGTTCTAATAACCAAGCTCATGAATAAGTTCGAGCTTGAACATCATCCTAAAAGCTCGGATCGAGCTTGAGCTCAATAATGATAAAAAAGCTTGAACTCGAACAAACTTCTACTCAGTTAGATTTGATACGTTTGCAGGCCTAATAAATCTCGTTCCCATCTGATAGAAACCAGCCATCAAATTGTCTGCTAGAAAACAAGCGGTGACAAGTGCGATCCACATCCTCGGAAATCTAAATAAATTTGATAGTTCCCAAAACGCAAATCCTATCAATCCATTTTAATATTCTAAATTATTTTTCAAAATAAATAAATGTAAACTTATCAACTCTCACCAATTATTGGCTTACAAATAAATAAATAAATACAGCGTGGTTTAATTATTTACGTAACTTGTTTTCTTTTCTTCTACGGCACGGCCAGACGGCAAAATGTCATAAATTAATAGATAATTGCGTCAAAATGCTGATTGCTGATCATCATTAAATGAATAATATATATCTTGTTGGGCTATATAAAATAAAGTTTATTTAAATAAATACTAAATTGATGATTAAATAATTTTAGGAAGGGCAGAAAGGCTGCAAATAGAATTTGATGTACTATTTCGTGGATTATGAAGATGTAATTGACACGATATAATAATTTGCTACGGGCTTAATTTTTTTTATGTATTTATATATCTAATATTTAAAATTTGATATTTATTTATATATCATTTTAATCAGTAATTAATTTAAGAAAATAGTTAAAATATATAATCTTATTGAGCAGGGATAGACTCATGCACAGTTATAATTTCTCTTATATGAGATATCAAATTAGTCATTTGCCCATTTTAAAATTTTTTTTACCTTTTATTTTTATCCTAAAATTTAAATTTGCCCCTCCTGAAAATTGTGATTAGCTCCTCCCCTATTATTGAGTAATCAATTTAATCAAAATATATTAATTTATAATTTTTAAATTATTTTGTCTTTTATATAAATAGATTCTATAAATATCTCACTATATAACATTAGAAAATCATTCATAGTTTTAGTGTTTGTCTTCTCTCAACTAGGGATTAAACCTATTGAAATTTTGATCTTAAGATATTAAAATGTGACCTTAAGATATTAAAATGTGATCTATAAGTTTCATAAAATTAATAAGTCATATAGGAATCTAATCTAGCATTAAGCATTTTATGGATGTTTAGCCTTGGTGGAAGAGTTTAAAGCCTTAATAAGTTATATAGGAGTAAATTATTAATCTAATTAACTTCATGCTCCTCATGATTGGTCTAATTGTCTTATTGCTTCGACCTTTTATGATTAGACTTTGTGTTGCATGTGTTATATTAATCATGTTACACTTGTATGACTTAATGAGGGTGACTAGGTAATTGATTTGTTGGCCCTTCCCATAATGAGCTTGATAAGAGTGCTCCTTCGAAGTAAAGGCAAATGATCTGGCTTGATCACCTACTTCATCCTATCTAAAGAGTGACATGGCTCAATTTTTTTATTTGAAATCTTTGAAAAATATAATGCTCACTCTATAGTTATGTTTCTAATCTAAAAAAATAAAGACTACGAAGAAGATTAGTAAAATCCAATGTTCTAGCATGTTTAAAAAGATTTAACTTGAAAGATTGGTTGAATAACTCTTAATATTAACAAACATTGTGATGCCATTAATGATATAAGAGTGGAGTTAGAAAATTTAAAAAGTGATATCTTCATGTCACAATATAAGATAAAGCAATCGTTACCTTATTAAAAGTGAAATAAATGGTAATTAAGGTCCTAATACAATCTTAGACTCATAATAAAAAGCTTTATAGATAATTTATGATTGTCAAGTAAGAGACCATTTTGGTCACTAAATATTAGAACACCTTTGAGGATTTAGTGGCCATGACATAATGTAATGATAATGATTGATAATTTGTCAATAAAATTATCATAGATCTTAGAATAGATATACAAAACTAGGTTGAATTGTATGACTTTTAAACCCTTGAGAGGATGCATTCCACTATGCCCTCTTCATTATGAAGCAAAAGAAGCTATTATCTACCTTTAAAACTAGAATATAATCTAGTTTTCATTCTATGTAAAAGCCAACTCTTGGACTTAATCCTTCAGTCATTATTTTCCATAGTACTAAATGATGCAGAACATCATGTGAATCAATAAATTAGAGCTTAAGGTCTATTTATTAGTTCTCAAACTAAAGACCAATATTGCGAGGATTAAGAAATTAGAGCATAAGATCTATTTATTAAATATTAAGTTAAAGCCCGAGATAATTCAAGAAAAAAAAGGATGCTTAGCCTATTAAGACCCATTTTATGATTTCATTTTTTTTAGGAACTCAAGGTTTAAAATTTGAATTTAAAATTTAAAGAATGATATGTGAAGTGGTTAATCCACATAAAATAATAACCTGTGAAATGAATGGATGACATAAAATAGTAAGACAACTTAATACCTCACATTAATGTTGTCACCCACATTTTTCTCCATGCTTTAAATTTTATTCTTTTGAAAGATGATTGTAATGGATATAAATTGCCCCTTTTATTGGAGTGAATAGAGATTTTTTGATAATTATAAATTATTAAGTTATTCTTGTGATTTGAGAACTTGGTGGCTTAACTTTGACAATCTTTAGTGTGTTAGTTATCTAACAACTCTTTCTTTTCTCGCCTCCAACACCTAAGTTAATTTATTTTAATCATTTTCATACTTATTAATATCACTTCAAACCATCCATTATGTTTTGTACTCTCCTCCCTAAGCCTACATCTTTCTTCAACTCAGTAATACCTCTATTTTGCTAGTGATGACCTAGTCTCAATCTTTACACCTAAACAATCTTTTAAACCTTTTTACTCCTAACCAACTACTCCTAATCATAAAAATATATCCTAAACTAAAATTCATAAATACTTCTATTCATTTACATTACTTAACACTTATTCCTTAAAGTGATATTTCAAATCAGCTCAATTTATCCCAAGTTGGGCTTGTTTAGGTATTTCCATAATCATATCATCTTACATTCTTCATCATGCCACCAAAAATTTCAAAATCCATCTTTATATATTAATATAAAGTCCATGAATTTTTAGGTCTCTTAATTTCACCAAAAAGGTCACTCACCTCCATCACTATATCCTTAATAAATTTACCTTTGAAAATAATAAAGACATCACTTATTTTAAATACCATTAAAAAGAAATATGTAGTGTGAGTGTGGAGCCCAAATGTTATTTTAGAGGATTATCATGACTTCGAGAATGAGGATATTAAAGCAATCATTGATGTAACACTCCTACTTGAGAACATAGAAGAGATTATAGAGGAGAAGAAATATTTTCATTATGTATATTATATGCAATGACATATGTAAGTGATTGATGAAGATAAAATGATGAATATAACATCCACCCAAGAACTAATAAATGCCAATCTAAAGACTTAGCCATATCCAAAGTCATTTCACATGATTTTGGTCAATGATACATCCATTTCAGTCATGACTAAGTGTATGATGATCATGTATGATGTGATGTGCTTCTAATGGATCAAGCCTATATATATTATTAGGAAGACATTGGCTATTTGATATAAATTTAATAACAAGACTACAAAGCTTTACCCTAAAATCTTATAAAAAAAAGTTAGCCCCACTCCTCCACATAACCACATTGAACATCTATCTTAGGCATCAAAATGAAAAAAAAAGGTAATAAAATTTAGCTAAACATAACTGAAACATTTACTGCCAAGAAGTCTTGCTGATGATAATTAGTATGCCATTGTATCTATTTTAGAGCTAAAATAGACTATTAAATTTTCAAAAGTTAAGTTTTATAAAAGGATCTTTGACACATCAAGTCTTCATTAAATTCATGTGAAAGAGACCACTCCTATTTTCATTGAGACTCACATTCCTACATCAATCCTTAACCATTTGAATGAGAAGTCAAATGTGTGCCAAGAGAACTTAATAAATGAGCTTTTACTTTTATGAGAATTAAAACATGCTATAGTGACGAAGCTTTGGATTGGAACACATAGAGTGACCCAAAATTGGTTGCAGGACTAGGGTCACAATAGTGGTTGACTAACATAAGGAAACTATCTAGTCCAAAAAATATAATGTTCCCTTCTAAGATATAGTTCAAAAAGGATAGGCCACCCCAAGATTTAAAATAAATTAAAGATGATATAGGAATGTGTCTAGTTCAAATCTAAAAAGTACCTTACTTTATTAATGGGTTTAGATAAAAATTTCAAATTTGTTCTTCCATTTAGTTAAACCTTATCCGCCTACATCTATAAATAAGACTAGGATTTTAAAAGTAGATTTAAACTAAAGAAAAATTACTAAAATTAATTATAAGTAGAAGTTTAATGTGCCTAGAGTTGATATAGAGTTTATCAAAAGTTTAGGTTTGGTTTACAATCATTAAACATAATTTGGAAGTAGATTAGGCCTAGTTTTTTAGTTGCTTAGCCAACAACTTTAAGGATTGAATGCTAGTGTAATATCGGGAGAATTTTATGGAGTATTTAATTTTCTTTAGATTGAGGAGAGATGAAATTAAAATCTAACATTAAGAAATCAAAATAAAAGAAATACATAAAATTAAGAATCACTCACCAAAATGATTTTACAAGAGATATCACCAAATAAATCTTAGGGTTGGCTAGCTATCTAGCTCTAAATAAGTGGATTTTGTTGGCTTTATGAGCCTCACATTCAATCCTATTAATTTTGATGATAATAAATGTATGCTTGGATGTTCTAATATTTGTTTTATATGTTTTAGATATATTAATTGCTAATTATATATTCAATACATCTCTAAATATGTTTGATAAAATTGTAAGTATGGAAGAATGAAACATAGATCAAAATGAATACCTTGAAGTTGAAGATATAATATTTTAGGTTTTATGCATTTCGAACTATCTTAGAGGTTTATATGAGTTCATTGACATGAATTAATTTGCTCACAACTTAACATATTATTTGTATTTATTTTAAGTAATAATAATGAAGTTAATTTATATAAATATTTATCTAATTAACATTCAATTATATGCTTCAAACATATCATTTAAATTGTCAAAATAATAAATGATAATCAATTATGACTATTAAGTGTAACTAATTTATATACTTAATCTAATTAAATATTTTAATTTAATTTTAAAAGGTTATATGATAACTAACATATGTATGATTATATTTAAATTATATCATAATATTAAAATGTCATATTTCAAAATTAACAAAAATATATGAAATTTTGTAGTTCAGTCAAAGTCATTTTATATTCAAGGATTTTAGATATGATTTTATCTCCAACAGATTTCTTGAATTTTTTTTCTTTAATTTGATAGGTTACATGACTCACGTTTGATTAAAATTGAAATTATTATGAATTTTCAAACCTTAGCTGATTTTAATAATGAATGCATGGTACATTCTTTGAATATATTAAGAGCCATATTTGATTATTTTTGACTTGCCTATGTGACAAGCCAATTTTTGGCTATTTGAATTTAATATTTATTTAATATAAATCATATTTTTTTATTGAATATTATATTATCATATGATAAAAATGTTATAATAATATATTTCTTTGAAATAATTTAAAATGATCTTCTTGCTTATAAACAACCCTCATTCTCTTCATGAAAGAGTTGTTCCTTAAAATTCAAAATATCTCTAGAAAATCTAAGAGAAAACTTCCTAGATTTCTCTTCTAAGTGTTCCCCAAATATTGCAAGATCAAAATCTTTGGTTTGGAAGTTTCAACATCTTTAACTGAGCAAGCTTTCTCAAATTACTTGAGTTTATTTATCTTGATTTTAATCTCTTTTAGTTGTTCATACTATTTTCACCATCTATTTGTTCTTTCAAATTTTTACTTTTTGGTCGATTAGTCTTTGGACATCAAAGTTTAAGTTTTTCACATCAAAGTTTCTTCAATTATTTTTTTGAGAAAAACTCTTGTTATAGTTTGTAAGATTTATTTATCATGCTAAAATTTTTAATTTCCTACAAATTTCTTTTATTTTCTTAAAATATTTCTTCATTAGTCTTATTTGAAAGATCATTATTCTTAGATCTATTTTAAAAGTATATTTTAAATTAATTTATTATGCTAAAAATATTTAATATTTACTAGATCTCTCTTTTTCATTAAAAGCTTACTAGTTTACTTAGATCTATTATATCTTAATTTTATTTAAGTATTTTTGGTTAGTTGCATTAATTGAAAGCATCATTTTGATTAAAATAAAATAAATTATTGCTGAAACTTTAGAGTATATGCTAGATTTATTATATATCGAGTTTCTTTATTAAAATAAATTTATAAAAATTAAAATTAGTTTATTTGCCACTTATCATTTTATTCCAACTAATATCCTTTGTTTAAATAATTTTATCTTGCTGAAAGTTAGTAAAGCTTGCTATTTTTATTGTTTAATCATTAAGAAAAAAAGAAATTTAGTAGAGAGTTAATCATTCTTACACTATTATATACATACTAGTTATAGTTTCTCTTAAACATAAAATTATTCTTTGCTAAAATTTATTTTATTGTGCAATAGACTATTGTGAATTTATGTTGAAATCTTTTTTATATTACTCTACAAATTATAATAACATAAACATCTTAATAAGATCACTTTAAGATATTTATTTTATTATTTCTTATCAAAATTAAGTGAGTATTCTATCTTGTCAAAATTGTAAGTTGTAAATTGATCATTTATACATTGTGAGGTTACTTTTGGAATTCGATAGCTTGGTATATTTATGAGAGATATATTTTATCAAAATTTATTATTTTATATTTTTTTGTGCTGTAAAATTTATATTGGGTTGTACTCGTCCCTTTGTAGGAGAGTACATATTATTGAAGGGGTTATACTCGCCCCGTCATAGGAGAGTACGATTTGTAAGCTATTTTGCATTTAGTAGATTCTTAGCCATGGGTGACTAGGTGTAGACGTAGGCTAATTTTAGGGTTTGGCCGAACGACATAAAAATTGTGTACCTATTATCTCTCTTTACTTTATTGTACTTTATTTTTTACTACATTGAGAATTGTATCTTGTCATTATAAAATCAAAAAAAAAAAATAATTTTCTACTAAAAGTTAAAATTTAAGATTTAACTTTTAAAATTTTTAATAACGCCCAATCCCTCTCTTGGTGCTATAGTAACTCACAGATTTCCTCAAGATTTAAATTCAATTCAAAGTAACTAAAAGCTTTATTCCACAAAAAATACAAATTATTATAGGTTCCTATAAGAGATACTTGAAAATTTGATTGGAGGGAGATGGTGGGAAGAGAGAGGTGCTGAGATTGGTCAAACTAGTAACTACCATAACCACTCCCACTCTATAGTTGACCACTCTTTAATTATAATTAATTATAAAAAATTAAATATAATTATTTTAAAGTAATTATTTCCCCATTTTAAGTGACACCAACACAAACTTGCTACATAAACAACACTTACACTTGCATCAAAACAAAATTCATATAAAATGAAAACAACATAAATTATCCTAGTTCTATTTTTTCTAATTTATTTCTTGTAATTGGTACTCCATGCTTAGCTATAGCTTTCATTATTTGAGCACTTGTAGTGGGGTCCTCTCTTCTTATATTATCACTTTGTGCCACATGAATTTTCTAAAATCCCTAAGAACTCTTCTTTAAAGAGTTGAACTCAAGGTAGTCCACTATAAGTTCTAGTGCTAGATTGTCCAAATCATCTGTAATAAATTAAATGTCTTGTATTGGTGATTTGTCTTTCCACCTCACAAAAAACCTATGATCTTCTCGTTGATTTGTTGGTACCTCAGCTATATTGATATGATCTACCTCAAAGAATATTAAATGATGGGTAGGCACTTAATATTAATACTTTTTTTCCTCCTATAAAAGAATAATTTTTAAAATTTTAAGATTCATTAAATACCTTAAACTATATAAAATTTTATATAATAAAAATATTGTTTAAACATGTCTTTTAGTAATTCAAGAATATATGCATTTATGCCAAGTTTTCTAATAATTTCAAATGGCCTACATGTCCTTGCTTGTAAATTTTAATTTGAGTAGAAGGATATCTCTCAATGTAGATCTTAATCAACATATGATCTCTTATATAAATTCCTTACAAGTTTTATTTTTATTCTTTGGTTTGATAATTTATATTAGTTATTTCTAAATGATGTCTAATACCATCACGAAGGTTTTAAAAATCATGTATAAATGCACACATAGAATCTGAATATGCATGTGAAGGAATCTTAGCAAATTCATTGCATTTTTTTGGTTAATGCCATAGATTATTTCAAAGGGTGTTTTATTTATAGCTTTAGAAATAGTGTTATTGTATGCAAATTTAATTAAGGGAAGGTGTAAGTCTCATTTTCTTATGCTTTTACGCACCAAACTTCTTAAGATATTTTCTAATATCATATTTCATATCTCTATTTGCACATCAATTTGAGTGTAGAATATTAAGAAAATTGTAATGTTGTGCTAATTAATTTTTATATTATTTTTTAAAAATATGACATAAACTTAACATCTGTATCTGAAAAATTTATGAAAGAAAACTTGTGATTCTAAACATTTCTTTGAGAGATAATTTTACTATATGAGATGCATCATTTAATGTTAAGCAAAGTGGAAGTGAGTCATTTTAGAGACATTGCCTACTACAACTAAGATACTATTAACCGATTAATTTTGAAAATATAATTTTGAACACAATCTTACATTGCTTGAAACTGTTTTTTTAAAATTTAGAAATAATTTAGAAACTGCATAACATAGATAATTTTTAAATGTATTTATAATTTGAATGATATAGATTGACAATATTTAACCTTATATATGGCTAAATTATATTTAATTTTTGAAAATAACTTAAAATAATATCTTTAAATTATTTAAGTCTTTAAAATAATCATACGAGAGTTAAGTGGGCATATTGATCATCTTCATACAAAGATCAATCATTAATAATAATAATAATCATTAAGTCAAGATCATAAGTTATTTTAAGGCCATGAAACTAGTTCCCTTTATAGATTGATACATTGACCAATTCAGCCATAATCTAGGTGCAATTGTGCAAATGATTTTAATATGATTTATGATAAAGGATAAATATCTAAGTAGATATGATTTTCAAAACCCAATAATCCTAAATGTTAGGATAAGGTCTAAATAACAAAGAGATAAAAATAATGATATGGACATATAAGTAAATTTAGTTGAATGTTTGCCCTACAAAAATCTAGATGCCTAAATATAATCTATACATTTGGGTTCCAATGATGCTTCTATAGATTTAGCAAACTCACTCATCAAAGTGTCTAAGTGGATATGACCCATTTAGTGAGAACCATATGAATGTTTAAGTGGACTTAAGCCACTTAGGCAAGTTGGGATGCTTAAACAAATTTAACCTATTTGAGACATAAGGGAAGTTATCAAAGCCTATTTTGTGTATTTAGAAAAGATTTAAGATGTATATATATATATATATATATATATATATATATATATATATATGTTTGAATTCCAAACATGTTTATGTGAAGTTATATATTGATGGATAGCTTGAGTGTTTTTCTAACAAGTTTTGACATGGTCCAAATGATCTCTTTATTAATTTTTGAAACATTAAAGAGGAGTACATCAATTTTTGAAACATTAAGCTTATATGAGCTTGGTACATGGTGGCCTAGATGTTATGAAGTCTAAGTGATGTGATGTAATCAAAATAAGTTAATTTTGCTAACAAACTCTTCAATTTAATAATTCAAATAGCATTGCATTATAACATATGCATATACATATAATCAATGAAGAGCAAATGCAAGTTAACTTGTAAGGTTAGGTGATCTGTGTTGTGCAACTATAGAATTTAGAGGATGCAACATGCAACAACTAATTGGCTTGATCTTTATATGCAATGGATGTGTAATATCAAGACCATGTTGAGTCAATTCAACTTATTAGCATACTTGAGTGTAGGCTACTAACCTATTTGTAGAATTTAGACAAGCCAACAAGATATATTATAGGTAAACATGCATGTAATGAAAGAAAATGTCAAACTATCTATAAGTAATTTTTCACATATTGTACCTACCAAATAGCTAACATTGTAATGCATGCAACACCTATGTGTTCTTCTCAATGAGCATAATGTACCTTTATAACAACTAAATATAGCTTTTGCTCAAATATACAACTGAACATGCTTAAACATACAACAAAAATAATTAATTATTATTATTTTGTACCTTAGTCAAAGCTATAGTTGATTGGTCATGCAAGGTGTTGTGGTTAAAGGTTTGCACACACATAAGAAGCACAACCCACAAAATGGAGCAGCTTTGAAATTTATGTAGGCAACCTAAACCTAAATCAGTTGAATAGTGAATTCTTAGAAAACTTGGAAATGTGTTCAGAGAATTTTTTTTATATATACATATTTGTGCTAAAAGCACAACTTCTAAGGAAAGAAAGTGAGAAGAGAGAAAATGCTGGAGACAGAATGCTTGGGGTCTTGGAGAGAAAATCGATGATGATGGTGATATATATATATATATATATATATATATATATATATATATATATATATATATATATATATATATATATATATATATATATATATATATATATATATAAAGATTTCAGTCTAATTAGAATCAAGTTTCATTACTTTTGTTGGATATTAAGTTTACTCAAATTACATATTTTGAATTTAATTTTAAGTTAAATTTAAATCAAAATTTATTTTTGACTTTAAACTATATCTTTTATCTTTTAATGTAACGTTTATTAATTTTAGTATCTTTTATTTCATGCTAATTATTAGGATGAAATTATCATTTTTGAGTTAAAAGAATAATCTTTCCCCAATTATAGTAATGTTGGACTCATTTGGATTGTATTGATGATTTGGATACTCATGCATTTTATTTTATAAATGAGGATTTTATTAAAAACTTTTATGTGGGTAAAGTTTACATGCATAAAAAGTTTATGCACAAAAATTTGTATAAAATTTTTATGAATTTTGGATCCCACTTTTCGCATGTGTCATTATTTGTGATAGTCATGATGATAACATAAGATATATTTTTTGGTAGTGCAATCACTACCATAGATAATTAGAAAGTAATACATTTAAACTAAATTTTTAGATCTCAAGGCTAACTATTATCCTTCTGAGATTCATTAACCTGAGAAATGATTCTATAATATTTATAAAGATGACTCAATGTGCATGTAAGGTATATATCATAATAACAAAGGTCATGAGAGGTGATGGTTGATCAAGCAATATCAATGTTATTAAAAGATTTTGAATATTAATTCTAGCTCAATTTTGATGTTAAATACACCTAGTTAATGTAAACATTACTTTGGCCTCACAATAATCAAGTGGAAAATATACTTAGTATAATGAGACATCCACTACCCAGGCAATTTTAAATTTATGTTGTTATAAGTGTCATAAAATCTCTCCATAGCTTGATTAGGGAAACATTAAGCAATTTATAGCTAAACTTAATATCAAATGCAAATTAAATCTTAACTTATTCAAGCTTGACTAATCAAACCCTAGTAACACTACTAGCACAATTGTTTATCATTTGGGCTATTATAGGCCAATTAGATGTATCTCAAGTCCTTTTAGATTAATAAATAATAGCTCAACCCAGTAAATCAACCATAGGCTAGGATTATTAAACTTAGTCTTCTCATAAACATAAGCTAGCGATACATATGCACTAGCTTGATCCTTGACTCAAATGACCTTTAATTACTTTAAAGTGGATAACTAAGTTCAAAGATTCCTTAAAGAGACACCTAACTAATTTAATATTTACTATGTATAAGGCTTATGTCAAGCTAACCTACATTAGCCTAACATAGCATAAACAAATAGTGTTATAATCTATAGGCCCAACAAACCTAGGACCATTTGGAGTAGGTCAAAGAAGTCTTTAATTCATCCTTGAGACCTTTTAGGTCACCATATAGCTTACTTAAAACATGTATATTCTAAATCAAGATTATATTAGATTAAAGCTAGCTTAAAGCTTACTTAGATTTCTAATATCTATTAGAACATGATCCTTAGATTCACTTTAAGCAAGGCAAGTAGTCTCAAGTGAATTCAATTAACTCATTAGGCTTACCTAATTGAGCTTTCTAACTCAAAAATGGTCAAATGTGTTAACCCAAGCAAAAAAAAAATTAAGAAACCAAATCCTAGATATTTATTAAGGTCAAGTTAAACCATGTCTTAAACTAGATCACCCCAAACAATAAGTTTAGTCTTGACTAAATTAGACATCTAAGAAATAATTTTGAATATACTAAAGATAGATTTCGGTGGCTCAATCTCCTTCCACCATCCTTTCCTAATAGAGCTACAAAATCCTAATAATTTTCTTGCCACCCTAACTACCAAACAAAGCTGATCACCTATTATTCACTTTCCTATATCACTCATTTGACTCTAACTCCTAATTCACTCTTCCACAAACTCATTAGTCCTTTCCCTAGTTTTCCATTGCATTTAGACCACAAAGAATAACCAAATTCTAAAAGTTGAGCTTAATATTGATAAAGAGTATTATGTCAAATTAGGTGGACAATCTTTTAAATAAGTAAACTTAGAGTTTGATAATCTTGGATGATGAAATTATAAAATCTTGATCAATGTTTGTCACTCATTTTAGAGTTTTGTACCTATACCCAAAATTCCTATGAGCAAGTTTATTTTTATTGAGAGATGTTATGGGTTTAAACCATAAAATAAACATGGTTAAAGGAAATAAAACAAAAGCTTAACTTTTTTAACCAATAGTTTCCTTAAGTATGAATATACTTTGTTAACTATGAAAGATTTTTATAAGTTTGGATAAATTAAGTTGATCTAAAATTTAAAGCCATTTTCTTTGGCTCCTCATATGAAAATTTGAAACTCTTCTACACATTTCACCATTATGCTCATCTTTATCTTCTTTTATCAAATAAGAAGACTGGGAAGAAGAAGTAGTAAAGATGATAACAAAATAAAAATGAGACAACAACTATTATTTTTAAGAGTTTCCAAATTTTCCCTTTCAATAACAACTTAAACCTTCTTAGAAGGACTTTTCATAAAAGAAACATCTATTAATTCATGGAACTCAGATGATCAACATATAGTTAAATAAAACACTAATGATTCCTCTTAAAGGATTCTAGCTTGATCTTCAAGCAAGTAATAATTTTAATAAGAAAATCATGATGAACTTACTTTATGAAATAAAGTACTTTTATCTTCTTATATAATTAAACATGCTACAATGCAACTTCTAGAGTGGTACCTAAAAGGTCAATCATAGTAAAAATAAGTATAGTAACCCTAGATTCAATTAAGGGAGGATTAAATTCCTAATCTTTAGTAGTAGTTGTGATAGAGTTTTCTTAACTACCTTTTTCTCTAGAAAAGTTTGGTAACCTCTAAAATCACAGGTTTAAGGAACTCATACAGTCAAAGTCTCGTTATTGATATCTTTTTTAATCGTAATAATAGATTAAATCTTTACTCTTATAAGAAGAGGCACTTGTGGATGGAACATAACATCCATATATTTACATTTCATTTGATCTTTCTCTTTCTTGGGTTTTCACAACATGAAAAAATAAATCTCTAAACAAGGGAAATATTTATGATTGAGTTCATCAAATTACTCTACCTCAATGAAAGGAGGAGAAGAAAGAAAAAGAAATGAAAGACACCTTTTTCAAATAAGCTCAAAGAAACTATTCAAAAACTGGGAAGAGATGATCTATATAAAGAAACAAATTTGCAAATCCATGCCATTAAACCATATAGTCAGCTCATTATGATTTAAAATATTTTTTAATTTTAACAATTTTGTTTTTTTTTTTCTTACTTCTTTAAAATGATAAAATAATTGAAGAATTAATGCACACATAATATCATTTGAGCTGATTTAAGCAAGTCACATTGCAATTATGAATTTGGTTCAACTATGTTGTTAAACATTTTGATTAATGTCGTTGAGAAATTTGAAATCACGTAAGTGAATATTCATTTAAGACACGAAATCAACTTATCATTAAATTAAAGTCACAAGAAGAAAAAATTTACTCATTAGTTGGAGTCATCAAGGCTACTTACCCAATTAGAATTAACTCATCATCTAAACTTGCTACAAATCACCTATGAATCATTCACAAAGCTCTCATCCTTTATTTTGAACTCAACAAAGATCCTCTATGAACTCCATTTGCTAAAAACTATCAAGATTATTATATTTTACATCAATTACTTCTTTTGGATTATTAAATGACTTCAAATTGACACTCATGGGCTTCAAATTTAATCCTTTAATGTAACTTATATCACTCAAATGCATATTTTCTCTCAATCTCTTTTCGTTCCCTTGGGCTAAGATCTTAATGCTACCTATAACTATATTTGAATCCAAAATAAATTTAATAAATTTTTTTTCTTAAATCTACTATTTATATTTTTCCCCTTTAACACGTAATCACTAGTGTGATTAAAAGACATGTGAGAATCATTAGGTGAAAATTTGTATAAATGCTACATTCAATTAAGAAGTGTAAAATATAGTTACTAGCTCTTTATGTATTTAAATAATTGATGTAAGATTACAATAATAGAAAAATAATGACATTTTCATACATATAATACAATTTTTATATATTTATGTATCTAACACTTAAAATTTCATATTTATATAGATAAAATCTAAATTTTTAATATTACAACAAAATAATACCATCATTAATTATTAAAAGTAAAATGTATTTTTTTTGGATAGAAAAAGTGTTATATTTATAAATATTAAATTTAATGTTGGATATATAAAGCATAAAAATCATGTGCTATGAATATAAATTTTACAAAAAAAAAAAAAAAATTGCTCACATTTGATCGCATTTATTAAGATTTTAAAGGTATCTTTTTGGATAACTTTTTAGCTGCTTTACTTATCAAAAAAATAACTATAACTACCCTTGATTATCATACCAACTTTCTGACTATTTCTTAGAAAGTTTTTTATAATTAAAAGTTATTTTTGAGCAATATTATTATTAAAATATGGTGGATATCAGAAAATTATTATTTAATTTTTTTAAAAAATAATATTTATAACACACGTGATAGCTTTCCAAAAAAATTGATTTAATTATATTTATTTGACATCTCAGCTAATTTAATGAATAAATTTATACACATATTATATATGTAAATTTTAAACTTAAAATTTCTTAGTTAAAAGTCAAGTTCTTAATCTCTAGATTAAACTTATTTGTGTGATTTTATTATATTAGCTCTGTAATTATTTTTATAAAAAGTTATAACAATCATAAATAGAGATAATTAGATATTTTATTCAGAAAAGAATTTAAACCCTTTTCAAAACAAAGAAAAAAAAAAGACAGGAAAACGATGGCACAATGAATGAGGCAAGCTGACGAATCAAGAAATATAGACGGCGGAAGAATATTCATCGGTTCAATGAGAGCAGAGATTCGTCGGCACGGCAACGTCGCATCAGTACACTGCAGTCCTGGAGCAAGTTGGATTCTGGAATCCAAGCAATCACATAATTAATATCCCAGCTGATAGGCATTCAGGAAAAGTAAATAAATATCAAGAGAAGGAGCAGTGCTCCAATGCTTTGAATATTTTATTATAAGCAGAAGAGAAATCGAAATTTGATTGTTTGAAAAAATTGAAGGAGATGGGAATGCCATCTTGTTGAGAGTATCCTTTTTAAATATAGATTTTATGTTCAAATAAATTATACATGTATTATTTATGAATTTATAATGAATAAAACTTAAATTTAAATAAGAATATTTACAAATTGTTTTTTCATCAAAAAAGGAAAAGTATAAGTGTTTGACAGAATTTATATATAAAAAGATGGAGATATAATATATAAAAAAAATTTGTAAATATTTCTTATATAATAATAATAATAATAATAATAATAATAATAATATAATAATAATAATAATAATAATAATAATAATAATAATAATTATTATTATTATTATGCGGAAGATTTGAATAGAGAGATTTGATTTCTTTCAGAAAAGTTTAGACACAAAAAGTGAGAGACATTTTTTTTTAAAAAAAATCCAAAAAAGACAGCTCACTTAAAAATAATTTCATATATCATTTTTGTTACAATTATTATCCTTCAAAGGAGAATGATACTAAAAGAATAAGTTTGTATTCAATTGGATTAATATCTTGCGTGATAGTTTGATGATCCAACGAAAACTGTCGAAAGAAGGTCGTGGCGCGAGTAGCCTACGATGGTGAACGCAACGGTGGTGATCCGATCACTATCGATTAGCGGCGGTACCGGTGGCGGTACGGTGACCGATGGCGCAACTAGTGGTGACCAAGTGGCACCACTACCGGCATTGACCTACGGCGATGGATCGTACGGTGGACGGCATCGCCACGACGGGCGATGGCCGACGGTGGTCGACGATGATCCGACGATGGTCGGTTGGTGGCCCGATTATGCTTTAAGATTCTTCGATTCTCAAAGCTCTCTCATTTCTTATAAATCAAAGCATCGACGGCAATCTAACAGCTCAAGATCTCTTAATTCTCATTCATATCTTAAAATATATTGAATGAATTTTTGAGTCATCATGGAGTGGTTTGGATTTTTTCAGCGTACTTAATCTTTTAATAGCCATTCTTCAGAGGGAAGCGAGAAAGCTCGAGACTTCGAAGAATCTCAAAGCATATCAAGCAGCTGATTGCATATTCATTATCATATTACGCCACCACCATCCATCATCACTGCTATTAGGCATCACTGCTGAAGGCTAAGCTGGTTGGCCATTATTGCCGCCGGTTACACCGCTGGTACGGATTATTGTAATGTTGGCTGCCGTTTCACCACCGCGTTCACCGCCACCCACCGCCACGGCCACCACCGCTACCGCCATCGCCTGATGGTCGCCGGATCACCGACCGCACATTCACCATCGCGTACCAACCGCCACTCGACTATCTTTCGATAGTTTTCGTTTGTTCATCAGACTACCACCTCAAGCGAGGCCTTCATCGCTAATCCAGTGAAACTTGTCACAAAACGTATTATTGTAAGTTATCATTCTCTAACTTTGGAGAAAAGATAATAATTGTAACAAAAGCTGAGATAGTGAAATTATTTCTAAGAGGGCTAGGCCTTATGGTTTTTCCATTCTTGGGTTTTTCACATAAAAATCTTGAGGTATCTCAAACTCTTTTGTTGTGTGTGCGAAACTTTTATGCAATGTTAAGACATCGAATACTCCTACTCTATCGACCCGAATCTTCCTGTATGCAACAATAGTAATAATAGTAATAATAATAATAATAATAATAATAATAATAATAATAATAATGATAATAATAATAATAATAATAATAATAATAATAATAATAATAATAATAATAATAATAATAATAATAATAATAATAATAATAATAATAATAATAATAATAATAATTATATGGTAGTTATTGCATGAACTTTTATCCTCCGAGATAAATTTGTTTCAAGTTATAAAATTCTTAGAAGCAGTAAGAGAAATTATGCTTTAATCAATCAAGCCCTTAAATAAGATGGTTGAGTAAACAATCTTATTTGTTCTTATTATTGTTAGGATTTTTTTTTACTATACATGATGTTCTTATATTATTGGGTCAATTTCAATCCTTTACCTTTTTGTAATCATTCACATGAAGCTTAAATTGTTTTTTTTTCCTATATTGTAGGTTTTCCAATTGATTGATGTTTATTATCGGAAAATTTCTTAATCTATGGAAGTTGTTGTGACTATCCAATACCTTACACGAGTAATAAGTATTTGATTTGATTTTTAATAAAATTATTATATAATATTATCAAAGTATATAAAATAAGTTAAAAAGTTTGCAATCATTATTCAATTCACCTAATATAATGAA
Organism: Cymbidium sinense; assembly: GCA_021442155.1. Taxonomy (NCBI): domain Eukaryota; kingdom Viridiplantae; phylum Streptophyta; class Magnoliopsida; order Asparagales; family Orchidaceae; genus Cymbidium; species Cymbidium sinense. Next base: position 112,621,554 of record CM038218.1, on the reverse strand, counting down.
ATGAAAGATTTTATTTTGAACAATGTATTATTTATTATATTTCTAATATTAATTTATTTAAATAATAAATTATGCAAGGCACCTTACAAGTGGTTGATAAATTGACTTTCAAAGAGGTGTCAAGCCCAGACACGATGTGTAAATTTATGATTAAATTTACTTAAATATCTCAAAAAAATAATAATAAATTACGCACTCTTAAAGTTGAGGCTAGTTTAGCCCAGGCAACTGTTTTAGCCATTGTCACCTATTTTGTTGTAATTTACTTCTCTAATTATAAAATTGTTGACAAAAAGTTATAGTGAATAAATTTTTCTCATAAAAAATAAAAATCTTTATTTTATCATGCATACACAACTTTGTAGGGATGTATGCGGATGTATGCATATCGATGATACAAATTAAAAATAATAATAATTAGTTATTTATTTGATAAAAAATTAGCTTAATTGTTGACCAAACAATATAAAGATTAATGCGTTGACCTCATTTTTAGTGAGGTTGATATTTATTACTTTAGTCTTAGGAGTTTCATTTAGGCAATAGGATTTCTTCACCTAGAGCTCTAAGATATTTATAGTAATTAAGGCGATACTAAATCTAAACCCAAGACCAATAGGATCCCTAGGGTTAGTTTCATTGGACTAGTGTGCCCTATTTAGCCCAAATTAACCTAAACTCCACTAGGTCAAGCCAAATCAAATTAAATAAATTCTAATCTTAAACTCAATCCTACCAAATACAAACCAAGCAAAATTGGGCTCCAAATAAATTAATTAGGACACTTAATCCAACTTAACCCATTTGGCCCATTTAGGTCTCTTTGATCCAAAGTCAAACCTAAACCAAATTAAATTCAATCCAATAAACCCAATGACATCTAAAACATTAATCATTTCCAAACTTTTCCTAATTAAAGTCCAATGTGGTCAATTGACTCACTTAGCCTAATTTGACATATTTTGACCTTAATGGGACAAATCAAAATTAAACCAAAACCTCTTTAGATTAGCCTTGCCTTAGTATTGGGAACACTAATTGAACTTGATTGGGAGTCAATTTGGTCAATTGTCCTACTTAATCCAAGTTGACCTAATTGAACCTTATAGGGATAAAAACATATTAAACTCAATCCAAGCTAAATTACATCAACACAAAGTCTTATAATCATTATATACACATGATTAAAAATAACCCATGCCAACTTGCAACCAACTTTGGCTAATTGTTCAACTCAAATAGGCTTAAAAGGACCACATTGAGCCAAATCTCAATCCAAGCCAAATTGGACCTAGCTAGCACTCTTAATACATTCCAAACATGACTCAATAGTCCATTAAACCTAATTTGGCCAATTAGTCCACTTGACTCAAATTGACCTACACACACCACATTGAGCCAGACCTAACAAATTCAACCAAACTTGGCATGACTCTTCCTTACGTCGCCAAGGGTTTGGTAGAGTGAACCCAACATATAGTGAACTTGATTTAGCCCAAACTAAGTGAACAAAGGGTCCAAAAGAAGACAAAAATCTTGAAATGGCATGGTCCACTCCTCTCCTTTGGCTTGGATAGTTGCATCAAGTTGATTAAGCTTGAGCCAAAGTTTATTTGCCTAGCCATTGACCCTAATAAGTCCAAATCATCTTAGACAATTCTTGGTTCACTCACCATAGGCTGTCTAATTCACTTAATTGATTCAAATCAGGCTAGCCATTAGAACACCTCCACCTCACCAGTCCCCAACCATTTTAAGCTCCAACCACTTCATAGCCATCTACCCATGGTTGAATCAAGCCAAAATGTGTATTCACAAGTGGAACTTAATAGGAGTTGAATTTGAGAGACCTTAAGCACTCAACACACTCTGTCATTCTCTAGAAGAAGTCCCCAAGCTTTTAAGCTTCCTCTAGCATCCTAACCATAACCATTAACAGCTCTTCTCAAGCCCAAACACCCTAAAGATCCACCACCTTTAAGTCATTCTCAAACCCCAAATTGGCACACCCTATACCTTCCCTACACTTCTATGATCTAAAATGAATCAGTGCTTACGTGATTTGAGCACAGGAAGGTAGAGAAGCATCAAACTCTAGTGAGTTGCATTGGTGCTTTTGTTTCAGGAGCAATCGGTGAGGAGGAAAGGTGAGAAATTCTTAACCAGGATTTGTCTCTTTAAGAAAAAGCTATCTTTATTAGGAAATCTACTAAACGTTGGCTCTAGTAAGGTAAAATTTCAAAACCATAGAAAAGCCATAGATTCTCCATAGTTGTAAAATGATTTTGCATTTAGTTAGGATTCAATTACAGGAAACCATTACATTTCTATTTCTAATCCTTTTGCATTCGATTTGAGTGAAAATTTGAGCATAATCACCTCAGATTTGGCAGTAAAGGGCGAGCAGTCTTTGTCTCTCACCATAGGTAGAAGATAAATCACGTGTCATATATTCTCTGTGAATAGAATGGATTGCAGTGATTTTGTCAAATTATAGATCTAACTTAATCCCTTTTAGAATCACAGGCTTGATCAAATCTATTTGATCAAGGATCGAATGTCCAAAGGGGCTATTTCGATGCCTGAAAAAGGAATGCAGTATAAAGTGAATGTAATGCATTTGGATTACTTTAAATTTGTTTGGTTGAAAACTCTACAAATACATGAGTTTCTTTTTTTTTTCTGTTTGGTAGAATAAATATAATGTAAAGTAAATTTTGGGTTGTAGGTGACGGCATTATTGCTAGCGTGATGGTGGTGAGTGGCGATTGACGAATTCTAACTTTTACATTGGCCGGTGTATTTAGATTTTGCCTAAATCGGGCAAATTTCAATTCCAAATATACCAAAATTAACTCTTCCAATGTATTCTAAATACAATACATTACTTTGAAATTTTACTTAGCACCATACCAAACACAAAAAAAGTTAAAAACCCCTATATTTACTTTATTTTACATCTAAAATTTATCATTCCAAACAACCCCTAAATCAAAACCACACCCACTGTCATCTAAGTCAACTTCATGCAAGATGGTTTTAATAACCATTCCCATTATATTATGCCTAAGCACAGTTAAGTCAACCTATGTGTGTAAATCCAATTAATTATTGTTTAAAATGTGTTTTAATTAAACAGAGTTTTGAATAATCATAACTAATTGTAAAAAAATTATAAAATATAAATAAATACTTTCTAGAATCAATGAATAAAGGGGAATCCAAGAAACATAAAAGCCCCAATTTTTATTGAGTAGATAGAGAGTTATTAGGATTTTTTTAAATTCCTTAATAATGAAATTAATCCTAAAATACTTACCCAAATGGCTTGGGAACATTCTTGACAAAGTTTTCTATCCATCATAATAATTTCATGTTATTTGGGTGAGTGGATTAGAAATTGCACATTTTGAACTCTAAATGACAAAATTAATTTAATAATAATTATAAAAAAAGCATAGAAATTACTAATTTTGTGTTTTAATGCTTAAATACACTTAACATGGAAACACCCAAGAAAATTTTTTAAGACCTATAACTATAACTAAAACTAAAATCACCATTAATAGGGTTAATTAGTAATAATAATTCATTAATCATCCAAATATTTAAAAATTTATAACTAATTGCACCAAATTTAAGAAATATATATATATAAATACTCTTTTTTGTATTTAGCTAATAGATATGTATTCAATGAAATCAAAAACTCTAATTAGTTATGGGTATTTTAGAAGTAATTACTAAATTATTGAAAACTTAATTAGTGTAATTAGTCATAAATTATAAGCTCAAATGCTTCAAAATTTTTAGGACTTATTTTGTATGATATTTTACATCTTTATAATTTTTCTTAAAATTCATAGGCTTATGTTTTAAGACTTGATAGGATTTTAGGGTTAATTTGATTGAGTAATTTAAAAATTATTTAAATCATAAAATTGCATCTTAGGATTTTAAATCACTAAATGAATAGAGAATGTCATAAATTTTTTTTCAAATGCTAGTAATCATCTCTCATTACATTGATCATCATAATTAGGCTTAATTACACCTAATTAATTAGCCCCTTCATTAGGATTCTTCTAAGGGGTTTTGAGTATAGTTTAAATAACTTAGTAATCTAACGGATGACCTTATGATTAGTCAAGATCTTTAACATAAATCTTCCGGACATCTTGGTGCTAAATAAAATATTTTGAAATTATACATGTAAATAATCATTTAAATGATATTTTGAGATTAATTAAAATTATATAAATTATGAAAATTAAATTACAAGCTAAGCAAAAATATTCTTCTTAGTGTCCATGATCAAGAAGAATATCTTTGCAATATTATTTGTATTAAGTTGTTTTGATATTATACCTTTTTATAATTATTAATTTATTAATTTAATTAATCATTAAACATCAAATCATTTCAAAAATTCTCCAAATCTTTATGACACACTCCTAAGGTCCCCATTGATCTTAGGGAATAACCTCATAGTGCTAGTTGTTAATTAGATGAAGTAAACCTTATTTTAATTGTATTTACAATTATTTCAATTTCAAAAATTATATTAATTGCCACTAGACTAAAGAAATTTATAGTAAGATGAGACAAAAATCACAAATTTTTATTATAAACTCACATGAACAACTAAGACATGAGAAAAATGAAATATTTTTATATTGTTAATTAAAATATTTTCTATAATTTGATTTATAAATAAATAAAATAAATTACAAAAAAATCAAATTAAGCTCTAAATGCTATGAAATTTATGGGAGTGTTAAGACCTTAGTATTAATGTCTTTATAGAATTTTATGATTTTATGAGCTTTATTTTAATTTAAATATTCTTTGGATCATATAATTAAATAATAATTTAAAAAATCAAATTAACTCAAATTAATTCCAAAATTTTATGAGATGCTTATTTGAAGCCCATAGCTTCAAAAAATTATTGATTTAACTTTTTAGGAACATGTTTTATTTTTGAAGCCCATAGCTTCAAAAAAATATTGATTTAACTTTTTAGGAACATGTTTTATTTCTTATATATATATAATTTTTCTTAAGTATCTCCTTAACTTAAAGGGTCTACTCTATGGGATTATTAAATCATTTGAACTTAATATAAACTTAAAACTTAATTGAAGTTTAGCACTATTAACCAAATCAACTAAAATTCATAAAACTCATTTTTGTTTATACTTTATTAGGAGTGGGGTGAAAGAAGGAGTAGGCCCTACCTCAAGTGGGGCTCTTCAATATTTATACTATATAAAACAATAAACTCAACTCAAATCTAAATTAAAATCCTTACTTAAATTGTTAACCACTTAAATTAAAATTATCCTTTAGTAATAAATTAAACTTTATTCTTAAGCTTTAACTTAAAAATAATAAGGCTTAACTTTGTCTCACCACACTTATCTTTGCGCACACATTAGATTGATAGATAATAAATTCTAGACTTATGTTAGGCTGATACTTTATTGTGATGTATTGATTTTCTATGTTATGATGTAATATTTTAAATTGAATGTTAGGGATGTTTTTTCATAGGCTGGATGTTAGGTCGATATTTAGTAGACTAATAGTATTGTTTATAGGGGATTGTACTCAATAAGAGAGGGATGTTATAATAATTTTAAATCTAGTAAGTTTGCTTGTAGTTGCTACTATGTCCCCTGAGCACAACCCATTAGAATAAGTGGGCTTAGTACCCACTGGTGCTAAGCTCCACTATATGAAATATAACTATTTGTGTGTATGCATGTTTTAACTAATCTTTATTTTGTAGGTTTAATTAAAATTTTATTTTAGAATTTTAAATATAATTTTTATTAGAACTAAGTTAAAGTCATGGGGTTTAGGATGAAGATGAGCTAAAAGGTGTAGGTTTGGGAGGCCCTGTGAAGCCTGAAATATTCACCATGGAGATGAATATAAAGACCCCATAGACTATTTTTCTTACTTAGTTCTACATTGATCTATATAAAGGCAGAGCTCAACTGCTCATTTTTTCTTATTTTTTTAGACGACCATTCTGACCTTCTATTATATATTTTTTAATTGATTTGTGTGTTTACACTATTTATATAAGAAAAATGGCATACTTTTTATAATTTTTTTGGGTGATGATGTGATTGTTAAATGTCACCTAGATCTTAGTAGGCTTTTAGGAAATAAATTTTTCTACCCAACTAAATTAATCAACTTAAACTAAGAATAAATACAACTCATAACCTTATTTAAAGCCTTGAGTATCAATATTAAAAGTAATTTAAAACTTTAGGTTTTAAAATCATAATACATATTATTTTCTCTCCTTGAATTGATGTCATTCACCCATAGCATATAAGGTGCATCTGTCTGGTGAGGATAGCCACCTTCTTGAGAAAGTTGACCTTTCTATTTGATTTGACCCATAACTATTTTTATATCATTCATGTAAACGTAATTACTTATCTTATCCTTATTGATTAAATTGAGTTTCTAAAATATATAGAAAGTTAAAATTTTATTTCGTTAGTTAGAAGCATCACTCATATTAGTCATGATCTTAGAATTTAGGGAGTATGTCTAGGTCTTTAGATTTCTCTTCTAATAAATAACAATCTAACTATCTTACATTACATAAAAGAGGCCACATGATTTTGAAGCATAGAAGGTGTTAGCTGGTAGCCCATTTAGGTGGGTTATAAGTTTAGAAGAGTCATGATAGATTCACATTCCTTGGTAGAAATGAACCTAATTATCCCAGTCTCCCCTCATTAGATTAGGTTGAGCTTCTAGCTTTTGTTGAAGCATTTTTAGTTTGAGGTTCTTATGCTACCTATTTTTCTCTTACTATGGGTATAAGCCTTCTCCTCTTAAGCATTCTAGTAGTTTTGTGCTATTAGGATATAAATCATAGCATCTTAATGAAATATCAACTTAAAATAAAAATTAATTTCAATTTCAAATATATAAAGCTTAATTATAGGATATACTGAAGTGTTTACTTGGATTCTTAGTACAAAATCACTTGTTAATTATCCTCATTTGGAATTTATTAAGAATTGTTGCTATTTGAGCTATCTCATTTGATTTCCACATTTAGTAGTCTTAAACACAAACTTTAAAATATATAAAGATAATAATTAACTATTTTACTCGAGAGTTTTCTTAAAAAATTTATGTCTTTTAGGATGTAATTAACCACGGGGGCTTGTCCCTGTAGGGAACTTGTAACCTAGGTAAAATAAGACAAGAGAAAATCTTTAGTACATGTAAATCCAACCCATCAGTCTTAAGAGTCCTTATTAAGTGATTGAATCTATCATAAGGTGATGCCTTAATCTTTAGAGGTAGTACATTATTCCTTTTTTTTAGTTTATTATTTGTTGATGTTGTGTTTGATCACCTAAATTAGCACCCTAAGATATGCATGGTGTCCACACATTTTAATCACCATATTAAGTGAATGTGAAATTCTAAAGATAAAATTTATTACACATTATTATGATTTATATTATTAATGAAAAGCCATTGTCCAAAAATCATAATGATATATTGATAATTATTTTCTTTATATTTAATTAATATTGAAATGATTTTTTAATGAAAAATAAAATTTTTAATACTTCTCATTTAAATTTAGGTTTTGTTGGTAGAGTGGTAGAAGATTTTAAAAGTATTCATGATGGTTATGGATTTGGAGTGACTAATGAAGAAGGTAGAACTATATTATATTTTGTCTTAGCTTATGATTTTGTAGTTGCTAAAACTTTATTTAAGAAAAGAGATGAATATATTATTACTTATAAAAATGGATCTAGTAAAATACAAAAATATTATTTTCTGATAAGAAAAATAGATCATTTAGATTGTAAAGATTGCAAAGTCATTCCAAGTGAAAGTTTAAGTACCCAACATCGATGGTTAGTTTTAGATTTTAAGATGAAAGATTGTAAGAGAAAAAATAAATCATATTATTATCCTAGGATTAGATGGGGACACTTAAAGAACACAAATAAAAATATTTTTAAGAGCAAGCTATAAGAGCTTAGAATTTGGGATGTTCATAAGGAAGCTGATGTTATGTGGGAAAAAAGTAGCAAGTAAAATTAAGCAAGTTGCTAAAAATATGTTTGGCTAACCAAAAGGAAAAGATTCTTTTAAAAAAAATAGTTGGTGATGGAGTTAGAGTGTGCAAGAAAAGATAAGAAATAAGAAGCATTGTTATAAAACTTGGTTTAGATGTAAAAACTTAGAGAATTGGGAAATATATAAAGTAGTCTGTAGAGATTCTAAGAAAGCAATATATGATAAAAAATTTAGCTTTTAGTGATTTATACAATAGATTAGATACCAAAGAAGGTGAAAGATGTATGTATAAGTTAGCCAACCAAAGAGATAGGAGAAGTAAAGACCTAGTTCAAGTGAGGTGCATTAAAGATGAAAATAATAAAGTGCTTTTCTTTGAAAAGGATATTGAAAATAGGTGGATGAGGTATTTTGATAAACTTTTCAATGAAGGATATGAAAGTATGATTGATTTTAGCAAACTTAATACCCTAAAAAAATAGAGAATTTTATTTTTATCATCGTATTAGTAAATCTGAAGTTATAGAAGCTTTAAAGAAAATGAAATGTGGAAAAATAGTAGGACTTGATGATATTCCAATAGAAGTGTGGAAATGTTTAGGAGATCAAGGAATTTCTTGGCTTACAAATCTTTTTAATATTATTTTAAAGATTAAAAAGATGCTAGATGAGTGGAGAAAGAGTTTGTCGATTCATATATTTAAGAATAAAGGTGATGCACAAGAGTGTGCAAATTATAGAGGAATTAAGTTAATGTGTCATACATTAAAATTATGGGAGAGAGTAATTGAGCATAGGTTACGATGTGATACAAAAGTTTCACAATCAGTTTGGTTTCATGCCAGGTAGATCTACTATGGATGCTATACATTTGTTAATAGGTTTGATGGAGAAGTATAGAGAAAGTAAGGAGGATCTACATATGATATTTATTGATTTAGAGAAAGCTTATGATAAAGTTTCAAGAGATGTTCTTTGGAGAGTTCTAGAATAGAAAGGAGTTAATATTGGTTATATTCAAGTCATTAAGGATATGTATACTAGAGCTGTTACTTGTGTCCAAACACAAGAAGGATTGACAAAATATTTTCCTATTTCAGTTGAATTACATCAAGGATTAGCTTTAAGCACTTATCTTTTTTACTTTAGTTATGGATGTTCTTACTAGGCATTGACATGAAGATGTACCTTGGTGTATGCTTTTTGTTTATGACATTATTCTTGTTGATAAGACTAGAGAGAGAGTCCAAGAGAAACTTGAATTATAAAGGTCAACTTTAGAGTCTAAAGGTTTTCGTTTAAGTTGATCTAAAACTGAATATATGGAGTGTAATTTTAGTTGTAGAAGTTCTAGTGATAGTGTTGTGATATTAGGTGAACAAGTCATTAATAAGAGTGAGCGATTTAGATATTTAGGCTCTATTGTTCAAAATGATGGTGAAATAGATGAAGATGTTATTAGTATAATTCAAGTTGGATGGTTGAAGTGGAGGAATGCATCTGGCCTGTTGTGTGATAGAAAAGTTTTACTTAAATTTAAGAGAAAATTTTATAAGATGGTGGTAAGATCTACAATGACTTATGGTGCAGAATGTTGGCCAATAAAAGAGAAGCATAAGACTAAGTTAAGTGTTATAGAGATGAGGATGCTCAGGTGGATGAGTGGCTTTACTCTTAGAGATAAAATGTGAAATGAGTATGTTCGGGAAAAAGTTGGAGTAGCTCCAGTGGCAGATAAGATTAGAGAGTCGCCTTAGATGGTTTGGCCACATAAAGTGTCGGTTGTCTGATGACCCGATTAGGAGAGTAGATGCATTAGATTTTCCTTATGTTAAGAAAGGTAGAGGTAGACCTAAAAATACTTGGTTAAGATGTATAAAAAATGACCTTAGTATACTAGAATTAAAAGACAATTTAACACATAATATGACATAATGGAGACGAAGGATTCATGTAGCCAACCTAACTTTGTGGGATAAAGGCTTGTTGTTGTTGTTGTATTAATTATGTTCAAACCAAATATTAAAAATAAAATTATTAATTAAAAATTAACTATATTCTTGTGTATTTTTCCAAACCAATAAATTGAAAAGAATTGCTCAATTATCAAGGGGAGTTAGATTTAGTAATAGGATAAAATTAACTTAGTGATTTAACTCATCTTAATTAATCTTTTAGGTGTTACAATTGCTTTTGCTAGTGGTTAACATGAGAGAAGGAAAAAAAGAAAAGAAAAGTGAAATTGTGTTTATGTGACATGCTTTGTGCAACATGAACATAAAATCACACCACGTAAGCACAATTTAGTCCACTATTAAATTTTTAAAAAATCTAATATATTAAAAAAAGTGTTATATTTTAAAATTTTTCTTGAAGTCAAAGTTACTGCTCTTATGAACCAGACAAGTGGTCAACTTCTTCTACAATACATGATGCTAAATAGTTGGGGTTATTAGAAGCAATGGAATAAAGACTTAAAGTTTGATTACATTAGTTTGTAAATTTGAGTTCAATTTGTTTTTCGTATGTGATATTTTAAATAATAGCAATAAATCTTTTGCTTTAGAATATATATTTTTTCTCAAGTTCACAATATAAACATGACTCCATTTTAACTTATTTACAAGGTTTCTCTTAGCACTAGAAAGTGTTCTAAGAAAATTTCATATCATTAGTGAACATGAGACATGCAACAATAGGAATATTAGATGTTTTTAAGAATTCATTGTGCTTACACTACTTATCATCATGAAGGAGTCAAAGATGATAATCTCTTATCAACATTTATTCATAATTATAAGACACTCTTTATCTATTAGTGATCATCATACCACCATGATAGTAACTTGATCTTGATTCTTATAACAATATGACAATATCATATATCATGTAGGGTTCCATCATATGAAGATAAGATGTTATTCAAGATTGTAATAAGCAATTTATCATTTTGTATTGATGCTTCAGACAAAGACTTGTTGTGTTTAGTTGAAAGAACAACAAGAAGGGGGTGAAATTATTTAGGGTTTAGAAGAGTAGATGAGAAAACTTAAATTTGCTATACTTTGAGTTAGTTTGAGAAAATAAGAAGATGACATAAAGAAAAAAATTAGTAAAAGACAAAGATTTAAGTAAAAGATAAAGATTTAAGTGATACAATTTTGAAAATCATGTTCACTATGCACACCTTCACGAGAAAATTGATAATTGCATTAGAGAGATTTTACAAGTAGGAAAGGAAGCGAATAATAATACAAAAAGGAGATTCAAAATGTGAAAAAAAATCCCTTGAGTATCAAAATGTAAGTATTTATACATGCTTAGGCTAATGCAGTGCAGATTAAACTATACATGTAAGAGTACACAATCGCATCAGTAATAAAGTGAGAGTAGAGTCTTATTCCTTGGAGGATTGAACACCAAGTATTGAAATTATATTAAAATTTTATTATTTAGATAATAAAAATAGCGACTCAAAAACTAGAACTACTCATAAATTTATTGAAAAAGGCTAATTAACTAATAATAATGTGAATTTGTGTGATGATCTTAATATAATTAAGCATTGGGATTTGGTTTCACTAATGTTGATTCCAAATGTTAAGATTTTAATTAATTTAGAGTTGATTTTTACCGAAGTTTAATCATGGCGACCACTACTTTCTCTTGAAATTTAGGATCCTCATTTTTCTCACACAACCTACCTACCTCTATGTGATGAATTTGATGGAAGAAAAATTCATCAAAACTCTTTGGATCTCAAAAAAGACTATATGAATATCTCATAATTATCTTTAACCTACAATCCATCACCTTGGTGAGTTCATTATCCACCTCTTGGTTCCAAATGGATCTCCTAATATATGAAAAATGATGAACAATCACATCAATAATTGTTAAATCAAAGAATAAAATATGCATTATTTAAAGAGAAACAAACTATAAATTTTCATTAAAACCAAAATAAACACCAATATAAGATGCCTACATCCAACCACTAAAAAGGATAGTTTAGTTCATGGTGAAAGAAAAAAAGCACAAAAAGCTTAATACATGAACATGAACATAATAAATAAATAGGAGAAGGAAAGATTAAACTTAGGTAAAGAACATTGAGAACATCTTCTTCATCACCTTTTTTTTTTTTTTTCTTGGGATCTCCTTGATAGCCTTTTCATAAAGCTTGAAGAAGACTTCATAAAATGCTTTCTAGGACTACTCAAAATTCTTAAAATTTTTTAAAAATATAACTTGAGATGTCCCCCAAATCTTCCATAAATTTTTCATAAATAGTGTTGAGCCAAATATCCCTAAAAAGACAAATGTTTCATGAAAATCTATGGCTATTCAAGTATATGTCAGGCCTACACTTAAATGTCCTACTCTCTATCTTGCACGAATTAGAAGTTCTAGGTTTGTCGCTTAAGCCATAGGCTCTTTGTCTTGAATTACATATAGGATCTAGGTATGAAACCTAAGAATCAGGGGTCGATGCCTAAGCACCAACTTCTTTGTCTAGATCCTATAGTTTAGCATCTAGATGTCAGCTTGGGTGCTTGGCTAAGCTGAACTTAGTGCCAATTTAACTCAAGGAGGTTCTCAAGAAGAATATGTGCTTATATATATATAAACTCCTTGAATTTATTTCTTCATCCTTATTGATCTTGTCGGACCTTTTAATTCAAGAAGAATTTTTGTTGTTTCCTTAACAACTTCTCCTTGGGAAATCTCCTCAACATCTCTAAGGATAGAGAAATTTTTACTTGCATTTAAATGTCAACCAAAATAATGATAAGAGCTTTCTTAGTATGCACAATGTCTCAGTCCTCCAAATTATTTTTTTATCATGTTGAAAGTTACAACCTACAACGACTTTAACTTGGCTCTTGTAATGTCTTATAATTTTTTTAGTTGCTTTCCTACATAATCTCGCGATAGAATGTGTCATCATTGCCAAAGTCACTTATGGAACAATGATCACATCAATAAGGTTTAAAAATCAAATAGATAAACACTTCACTACTATAAACACACATTTATATTATTTAAAAAAGGGAAATATACTCTTCGATCTACAAGACTTTTAGATGGTTGCACCTTAGCTTTGTAGATGACATAAAGAGATTGACAATTCAAATTGCTTCTATAAAATTCCTTTTATGCCTTGAGAGTTTCTTTTTGATTCCAATGAGTTGTTTGCTTTCTTGTGAAAATCCTTCTTAATGTTAGCGGTTTATCTTAATCTTCAGAGTTTATGCCTTAGTCCGAATATTTCTCTTGTGAGCTTCAAAATCAGAAGAGCTCAACTACATATTAATCATAATATTTAATTAGGAACCATCATAATATAAAAGAAAAATAATAACATAATATATTACATTTGACTAAAATTCTTATCACTAATCATGAAAGCTTCATCATAATAATGAAATAAATGGTACTCTTGGCTGCCACTGTGTCAGTGAACATGAAGCATCAAAATCAACTCATCATTTATGAAAACTCATTTATAAGTTGGAGATAGGACTCTAAAAATAAATCTTTTAACCTCTACACCAAATATAACCATACTACTTGAAGCTTTGATCTCCTAATTCACCTCTAAAGTTTATAGTGAATCAAATACTACAATACCTAAGAGATTTTAAATAAATCTTAATAAAGTGTACATCTTTACGATCGATCCCCCAAAAATTTTATTTACTTTTTGATGCTTTACTCTTCACCTTTATAATAGTTAGCTTTGTCCTCTTCCTGATTAAGTAACTTTAGTTGTAATAGTTTTCTTGGCACTTTCTTTGAAATCTCAGCAGAACTTTTTTTACCCTATAAATAAAGATTTTGAATTTAAGACATTAATAAGACATCACAATTCATGCAATTCATACACAAAATTAGTTGTCATCAAACACTTCTCTTTACCTTTGCAAACTATAAGAGTGAGAATCTATTTTGAGGCATACAATATCTTTTTCTAGTCATGAGAACATTTTATGTTAAAAAAAAGAAAGTAGTTAGGGTTATGCTCGCTCCCGGCCACATCCAAAGAAGTTCGATGGCACCTCCAGGTTCGATTTCTTCCCTTGGTCGTAGATCTTGGCTATTTTGTGTAGGATCCTCTCTTCTTTCCTTTTGAATCCTGGCAGGGGGCCGGAGGTCGCCTCTTCTTTTCTCCTCCACTATGGATCTTAAAGGGGGCTTCTACACCTACTTCCCTCTTCTTACTTCACCTATTTCTCATTCTGTACTGGGTGCTCCTCCTCAATCCTCGACTTCCATGTCTATGGGAACACAGAGACCAACATCCCTTATTTCTTGCAAATGGAAAGAATTGCTTATGTCCCAAAATGAGAAAAGTAAGTCTGTTGCCTTATTATATGTTCCTCCTTCGTCGAATGAAATCTGCTTCTCCGAATCTGAACTAAAAGAAGGCCAGAGGGACTGGTCCCATTCTCTAGTCGGACGCGCGATTGGGAAATGCCCCTTCTATGGATCTCTCCTTGTGGCAATCAAAAGGAAATGGGCATTCAAAGAGGGGTTGGATCTGCTATCACTCGAAGGGGGCCTTTTTCTCTTTAAATTTACATATTCTGAAGATTACGAGATGGTATGGGATCATGGGCCGTATTTCTTAAATGGAAGGCCATTCATTTTCCAAAAAAGGTCGTGGGATTTTCGACCATCAAAAGAGCACATTTCTGAAATTTCTATTTGGATCAAATTGTCAACTTCCTCTTGTTGAATGAATGATGATTATCTAAAGTTGCTGGTATTCCTGAAAATTTAACTGCATCTAAATCGAGGATTACATTCGCTAGAGTATGTGTTCAGGTAAACCCTTTATCTCCTCTACCTGATTCTGTCTCTCTGAACTTAAACGAATGCAAATTTCATCAAGAGATACTTTACGACTAGAAACTGAAGGCTTGTTCTAGATGTTCTTCTTTTTCGCATGACAATGACGCTTGTCCACTCAACCCCGAAAAAGGTGGGGCCGTAGTGATCCCTCATGCACCCCTTAAGCACTCATCTGCAAATGTTTCGAGTTCTTCAGGCCTCCCCACGACTCAGGTTTCTCCAACTCCCTCAACTCAAACCACCACCATTCCCTCAATCCAGAACCCCTCAGAAATTATCCCCATTAATGACTTTAATCAGTTGCCGATTCACTCTCCTTCGCAAGAAGAAAATCCTAATATCATCCCTTCCAGCCCTTCTACCATTAAGGATATCCCACCTCAATCTGATATTCTTCTACAACCCGAAATCCCTATTGCTACATCCATTGGGGTAATTACTCGATCCTCTGTAGTTTCTTCAACTCGTACTCAATCTCAGAATCTTCAGAACAACAATCTAAAACTCCGAGCAAAAGTGTGCAGAACAATGATCAATCCAAGTCCACCTTGAATCATAATGGGCATAAAACAAAGTGTAAGTAATGATTATTTCAGATGTCCATGAATCCTAAGATTGGGTGTTGGAATGTTCGGACTCCTTGTGCAAAAAAGAAAAGAATTCAACCTTGACCTTCTTTGTCTTCTTGAAATAAAGCTATCTCCTTTATCATTGAATAATGGTCTCTTTTCTAAAAAAAAAATTTAAATTGTTCTCTCCTGAGGAATGCTCTGATAATTTTGATAGTTGTGCAGGTGGTAGAATTTAGATTAAGTGGAATCCAGACAATTTATCATTCAAGACTATTTCAAAGGATGCACAATTTATTCATGGTTTTGTTGAGAGCAATGACATATCTGAATTTTTTATTACCTTTGTCTATGGTCATAACAATCTTGCAGATAGAAGGGCCCTTTGGAATGCTTTGCGTGCTATAGCTACTTCAATGAATTCTCCTTGGATAATTCAAGGGGACTTTAATTGTATCATCTCCTATAAAGAGAAATTAGGGGGCAATCCTACTCCGACCAGTAAAATAATTGATTTCAGAGATTGTATTCAGGACTGCGGGTTGTTGGACCTTCTTAGTACTGGTTTGTTCTATACTTGGTCTAACCTCCAAACTGATAACCCTATCTTTACTAAGATTGATAGAGTTCTTTGTAACTTCATGTGGATTAATTCTTTTCCATCCTCTTATTATAAATCCTCTCCACCTCTATCTTTCGACCACTCTCCTTTAACCATATTTATAAACAGCCTTCCGGTAGCCCCGTCAAGATTTTGTTTTAGGAATTATTGGAGTTCCCAGATGGATTTCCTTGAGGTGGTCAGTTCTGCTTGGAAAACATTTACCTATGGTGATCCTCTTTTTGTTCTTCTAAAGAAGATTCAGATAACTAAATCACTGCTCAAAAAATAAGAATGGACTTCTTCATCCCTCCAAACTCAGATTTTCTCCACAAAAATGGAACAAGAAGACATTCTTCTATGCCTTGAAATGGACCCATTTAATGATGCTTTATTAAGGGAATATGTGGAAATCAGAAATAAATATTCTAATCTGATTAAGGATGAATGTACTTGGGCTGCCCAATGGGCTAAGACACATTGGTTAACCTCTTCTGATGATGACATTAAATTCTTATATCGCTCTATTACATACCGGCAAAACTCTAATAGAATACGAAGCCTCCAGACTGATAGTGGAATTATAACTGAGCCTACCACTATTGCTAATGATATTTGCAATTACTTCTCTAATCTCTTCAAATATAGGGGGTCAAGTGTTACTACTTTTTCCAACCTTCCTACTAGTGAAAGAGTGACTCTTATGCAAGCAGATGAGTTGATTTCTGATATTTTCGACAAGGAAATTACTGAGGTATTGTATAGTTTTGATGATAATAAATCTCCTGGTCCTGACAGGTTTAATGCAAAATTTTTCAAGGCTAGTTGGAATATCACCGGCAAGCAGTTTCTTTTGGCTGCACATCATTTCTTTAAAACCAGAAAACTAGCTCCTCCTTTTAAACATACTCTCATTACTCTGATCCCGAAAATTAAGCATTCTAATGCTTTGTCTGATTACAGGCTCATATCATTGTGCAATACCTTCTATAAAGTTGTGGCAAAGGTGATTGCAAATAGACTTAAAAAGATTCTTCCACATATTACTCATATGGCTCTGTCTGCTTTTATTAAAGGGAGAGATATATCAGACAATATTGCTCTAGCTCATGAGATAAGTTTTGATCTCTTATTCAGACGACACGGCAACAATTTTATAACAAAACTTTATATTTGAAAAGAATTTGACCTTATCAACCGCCATGCTCTTCTTCATAGGATGACCCAAAAAGGTTTTCCTCAACGCTTTATAAAATAGATAGAAGCTTGTATTTGTGATATTCCTTTTTCTGTGGTCTTAAATGGTGGGATCAATGGTTACTTTGGCTCTTCTAATGGTCTTAGATAAGGTTGCCCTCTCTCACCTTTCTTGTTTTTCATTGCTATGGATACCTTCTCTTGTTTACTTGAAGAACAAGTTTCTTTAGGTAACTTCTCTCCTGCAATGGTTGGGAGTTGTGAAATCTCTCATTTACTGTTTGCTGATGATCTTATGGTTTCGGGTTTAGCTAGCAGTCAAACAATTAACTCTCTCAAATGCTCTCTTACTCTTTTGGCTGAATACCTTGGTTTGGAGATTAATAGGGATACGTTTACTATTTATTTTTCCAAAAATTTCAATCATATTGATCCCCTTTGCAGAATTTTGAATATTAATGCTGGAAGCTTTCCACTTAAGTATCTGGGTATTCCTAGTAATGCTGGCAGTTTAAAGTTGTAAGCTCTTTTAGATAAGCTTTATATTTGGTTGGCGGGGTGGAAGAGTAAGATGTTGTCCTATGGTGGTAGATTCCAACTTCTACGGGCTATGGTAAATGGTTGTTTGTCTTATTGGTTTAGATCAATATCTATTCCAAAGTGTATTTTAAAAAAGGTATCTTCTATTATGACCAACTTCTTTTATCACAATGGTGAAGAGCGTAAACTACATCTGATTTCTTGGGCAAAGGCAGCCTCCCTGGGGAGGTATATAGCTTCTATACACTTAATTCTTTGTGTAAAATTAAATGTATGTGGAGATATTTAAATAATGCTTCTCAGTTTGCTGAATGGTGTCAGGCCAAATATATTTCCTTATGGTATAAAAAGGGAGATCGTATTTCTCCTTTATGGAGAGATTTAAAATTATGTGCTTCTAGATTCCGTCGGATGATCTCTTTTAACGTTGATGATAAATCGTCACTTTCACTCTACTTCGACCCTTAGTGTAACGGTTTATCCTTGTATGAAATAATGGGGAATGAATCTTTTTCTGGTTTTGATAAACTGGTTAACTCTAGATTAAATTCGATCTTTTTTAATGGCATAGTCTCTATCCCGGCTGAGTTGCCAACCCGATTCCCTCTGTGCTGAAGATTATTTTTGAAATCACCACTATGCAGTCTAACTGTGTTGTTCTTTGGGATAAAGCACCGAAACTTACCTCTATGCTTATGCTCAAAGCCTTATTTTAGGATACCCCTAAGGTGAATTGGCATAAAGAAGTGTGGTTTAAAGGTTAAGCCCTTAATTATGCTATTTTTTGTTGGATGGCATTGCTGAAAGGGCTCAAGACATCGATCTTCCAAGCTAGAGGATTAGGCTCTACTCATCCTTGCTATTTTTGTAAAGTGAATTTGGAATCTCACTCACACCTTTTCTTTGAATGTTATGAATCCATGACACTGTTGAGAAAGCTCTTACCTCACGGTAATCACTTACTTATGCATGCCACTCTTCCACAGTTATTAAGTGAAACAAGTAATGTGGAAAATAAGATTTTGGCTAGATTATGCTTCTTAATCATTGTTGTTTATGTTTATGTTATCTGGAAGGAAAGGAACTCTCATTTTTTTAAGCAGGTGGCTAAGTCATCCTTATGGATGGAGAGTCAGATCAGAAATATTGTTGCACATAAGCTGAGAAGGTGGATTTTCAAGGACCATTGGCCTGAAAATATTATTCGGATTCTTTTACAGTGGAAGCATAATGAAAATACTTAAGTTTAGTTTTTCGGTTGGATGTGTTCTTATTTCCTCTCTTTTTTATTTTATTGGAAGGACGATGATGATTTGTGGGACTTGCTCTTTTTGTGGTAACTGGATGCTTTCGATTGATTCGCAATGGATGGCTAAGTTGCAACCTGGACCTTTTGTTTCGTCTGATCCTCAGCTGCTCAAGATGAAAATATTCCTATTCCTTATGGGTTTCATGGACGACAACTTCGGCAACCGGCGATAATTAGTTTTTGGCAGGCCTTCATCCTCATAGTGGATGTTTTTTGTGATCCGAGTCCTTCAGTTTAACCATTTTATCTAATCTTATTTTTGCTTCTCCGTCTTTTCCCATTTGATTAGTTTAGCTTAGCTTTTTCTCAAGTTTTTTTCAGTCCTATCTGGATTACTGTTAGTCTAATGTATATGTAAAACTCTTTTGGAATGAAATTGGGGTTCTCCCCTTCACATTTTCCAAAAAAAAAAAAATTTATGTTAAAAATACTCTGCTATTTGAATGCAGAATATTTCAATATTAATTTTCTTTTTAATAATAAAATTTTTAGACTAATTTAGCGGCTTGCATCTTTAACTATTATTACATTTGTGCTAAACGAACCTCTAAATTATGGCAACAAAATAACATAAAATTATAGTTAAATAAATACCACTTGCAGTTAAAAAGGAAGTGGACGAATTATAATCGCCTGCCCTACAAATGTTTAAACAGTTGATGTAATATTAATATATTAAAAATTTTGTTGTCCCGTCAGTGCGCAGGAAAGCGACGGCGTAACCAGCTGAAAGAATAAGCTAAGAAATCTAGACGAAGCAATCTAAACGGCGGAAGAATCTTCATCGGTTCAATGGGAGAAGAGATTCCTCTCCGCACGGCAACGTCGCTATTGGGCAAGCTGGATTCTTGAATCTTGCAGCTTCACACATTTAATTAAATAATTGAGGCTTCAAAAAAATATTAAACGTAGGGAGCAGTGCCCCACTGCTTTAAATAATTGAGGCTGTATGGGCAGAAAAATTAAATTTTGAGTGCTAAAATATAAATGTCAAGTATAATTATAAAAAAAAATATATATTATGATATTCTTATCATATATTGATGAGAATAAGTTTTAATATTTTTATTTTTAAATGAATGTAAAATATAAAATATAAAATCAAATCAAATCCTAAAATAAATCCAACAATTTGAAAATTCAACCAAATTAAAAATTTAATCAAAATATTCTAGCTTATATTTTTATATTTGTTGCTTGCTAGAAACTCAGTTGCGATAGAATAAAACTTTACGCCTTAGCCTTGTTGAGAAATCCAACACACACACAAATATTTAAAGAGAGAACAAGAAACTCCAGGATTTTTTATGTGGAAAAATTCAAGGAAGAGGTAAAATAACTGCAGGTAAAATCTTTATGTATCATTTCAAAACAAAATTTTCCGTCTGGGGATTACAAAATATAAATATGATAATGAGAATCCAGAATCGTAACAATAACTATGGTTGGCAACAAATAGTTGTTAATGGCGATTAGTGATCTTGAGCAATGGCGGTCATGGCCGATGGCGGCATTAGTGATGCCAGCGGAGATGGCCGAACGATGACCGGTAGTGGCGATGGTAACCAAATGGTGGTCAAAGATGATGATTGATGGTGGTTGAGCGGTCAATCCGTCCAGTAGCATGATAATCTGACCAGTAGTAATGAAATGGCAGCAATAGTATGGGTAAAGGACCAGCAGCGTGTCGATAATAGTTAGTAGCTGAGCGGCGGCGATGGTGGCAGCGGCTGGTGGTGATGGCGCGGTCAATGGTTCATGGATGGTGGTGTGGCGTCGGCTGGTGGTCAGCGGCCAGATTGAGTGGCATGATTATGTTTAGAGAGATTTTAAGCTATCTTCTCTTTAGTTTGGTCTCATTAAGAATGATAAATTATTTATATATTAGAAAGTGGTGTTTACATAAAATAAATCCTCACTCCATGATGGCTTGATTTTGATCACGATGTATTTTAAGTATTTGAATGCTCAAGTGAAGTCAGAATTAGGAGATATCAGGCTTATTATATCCAGTTCGTCAATATTGCATCACTATATTTAGGAGGCGTGATAAAATCTCAATTATATTTTAAGCTTAATGCGGGTTGATCGATTCAAAGATTCGTGCCCAGATTAGTAGTATTTTCAGTATCATATCAGTTGTCCCCTATTTTTGGATGACATTATTTATTTCATCCAAAAATATATTAATTTTTTTAAATAACTTTACTTATTATTACGATTTGTAATTACATATGTTATATGTATTAATTTATTTATTAACTAATTAATTATCAATGTTTCTTTATTTGATTATATATATATATATATATATATATATATATATATATATATATATATATATATATATATATAGTCTTAAAGTTTTTTTAATTAAATATCATAATGAGGAGAGGATTTTTTTTGCTAATTAAACGTTATAATGTGGAGAGAGTTTTCTTTTCTATTTAAACGTCATAATAAGGAGAGAGTTTTTTTTTTAATTAAATGTCATAATGAGGAGATGATTTTTTTTTTCTAATTAAATGCTATAATGAGGAGATGAGAGTTGTCCCGAGAAAATTAATCATGACCGAGGCATTTTTTGAAATGCTTCAATTTTGACAAGCGGCGTCTCGATGAGAGACGAACATGCAACATCAAGCATACGATCCGAGCTCGAATCAATCGAATCAAATATCGAGCATGAAAATGGATCGATCCGAAATGGTCACCAAAGCGACATATTATATAGAGTCGTCAAGCGGCTCGTCAAAGCAAATCCGAATCAAGATCACCCAATTCATCATTAAGGCACCGGATCATCAAAATACCGTCCGGGGATCGCCGGTCAGATGGAAGTTATGGTGGTTGGAGTTTTTTTCGGAATTAGGGGCCAGGAATCTTTGAAGACCGAGAGCTCGAGAACCTGGTCGACGGCGATCCATCTGCCACCACCAGTGGTGCACGAAGAGAGCTCCTTTAGGAGATCCTTGAGGGACTGAAAAGACCGTTGCTCCTTTCTCCTGAAGATCAAGAGGTTGCTCCCAGAAGATCAGTTCCTGCCGCTTTTTGGGAAACTTCTCCCTTGGGTTGGAGTTGACCGATATTGTATTTTTCTATACTCGGAATATTATTTCCGCCCTTGTAATCACCTTCTTCTCTGAACTAACGAGAAGCAAGGACCTGTATCTTTTGAACACATAGTGAAAGTTCTTGAGGGCAAGTGGTTTTTTAATGGGTTTTCACGTATAACCCCTGTTCATATCCCCTTGTGTATTGGATAATTTTTGGGCTCTGAAGATCTCGCATCTACGAGTAATAAAATTCTAGCGCAATGGTTTGGCACTCTGTGGGAAAAACAATTCCCCATTGCTATATCTCCAATATGGTTGGTAAGCGGGGTTTGCTCCAGCTCCTCATTCTGATCAAGGGCCAAGTCTCCCACATTACGTCCCCAGTGAGGGTCGTGGGGCCCCTCTTTGGAAGATCGCGTTCAAGGATGGAGGATTCCCAGGAAATTCTTTGACTCCAGAGCTGCAGAGCGCTCCACAGTTGCGGCCCTGCGCAGATTTTCTTCACGAGAATGATTGCAGAATGCCTGGATCAACAAAGAGACCACATCCGGATCGGTCGCGGATACCACCAGTTCTCTACCCCACTAATGGTGAAACTCCACGTCACCTCGTGATGAACTACGGCGGTGGAAGAGTTCAACAAACAATCGAATGATCCATTCTCCGCCTCTTCCAAAACTTCGTCCCGCTTCAGATCATCTCGCATACCCGATTGAGCGAGATTTAAGCTTCCGGCATGGACCCACGATGGCACAACCGATCCGTTACGAGCATATCGATCACTGAATGATGCACATCCGTGATGCAAATGACTCTTGTGTCGTATTCCCGCGACTCTCAAAGGACGAGGCTGGTTCTATTCATCAGGGGTCCAGATCATTTGGAGAGCTTCCTTGATTTTTTTGTAGAACAGTTCCTGGCGAACAAGAGAATCATCAGGGATTCATCACATCTCTCTGGAATCCGCCAGAACGATGGAGAGTCCCTCAAAGAATACTTCCAGGTTCTCCTCGAAGCTAATACACAGGTAAACTCGAATTAAGAGGAGTTTTCTTGGAGCTCGTCAGGGCCTTACTCATACTCCCATGCGGACACGGTCGGTCATATCTTGCTTAGTTCGTGTGGAAGCACAAATCTTCTTGATGAGGCTATTAATGCACATCGCGAACAATTTGGATAATCTGCAACCCCAAGGAACCAGATGGTCCATCAAAAAAAGAAAAAAGGCCCATTCAACAAGGATATCCACGTCAATTGGAAAAATCAAATCAATACATCATACGGGGCACTCTTTAACTCTAATTATCCAAGTTTCTCAACAAGATCAAAACTACCATCCGGTGGAGCAATTCATGCTTTTAAGAGCCTGGCGAAGAATGAAGATTCATCAAACTCCATTCCTTGTGTGGGGGGCAAATCTTAATCTCAGACTATCCAAATCAATATTTTGGATATCTAATTGATTAGTTAGAAGACCAAGGTTAGAGCAACTTTGGTTACAAGCAGAATGTTTCAATTCGACCTCTTCCATACAGTTGTTAATTCGAATTATATTCCAATAACCGGAAGGTCAAAACTTTGTACCCACACGGGTTAATGTCATAACAGTGACAAACAACCTCGGATGGGTCAAAAATCATCAGCGGATTCAATTCAACCTCTTCCATACAGGTTAACGTCATCGAGTCACACTCTGACAAACAACCTGATAGGTCAAAATCTCGGATTCAATTCGACCTCTTCCATACGAGTTAGCGTCATGTAACACTCGATCGGATAGGTCAAAATCTCGGATTCAAATTCAACCTCTTCCATACGTTGCGTCACGCCAGTTCGGCTCAAAGCGTCTGGTGGACTTCCGTGATCTCTTCCATGCGGGTTAATGTCATCGAGCGGCTCGACGACAACCGTGAAAGGTCAAAAGGTCCTTGGTGGACTTCCAGCCTCTTCCATACAGGTTGGCGTCGGCGAATAATATTCCAATAACCTAGGTCAAAACTTTGTACCCACTCCACGGTTAATGTCGGATAACTCGACAAACAACCGGATGGGTCAAAATCCTCGGCGTTGATTCAATTCAACCTCTTCCAGGTTAGCGTCATGAGTCACACTCGACAAACAACCTTGGATAGGTCAAAATCCTCAGCGGATTCAATTCAACCTCTTCCACACAGGTTAACGTCATCGAGTCACACTCTGACAAACAACCTCGGATAGGTCAAAATCCTCAGCGGATTCAATTCAACCTCTTCCATACAAGTTAGCGTCGCCGGGTAACACCGAACAACACCGGATAGGTTAAAATCCTCAGCGGATTCAATTCGACCTCTTCCATAGGTTGCGTCGCCGGGTAACACTCGACAACCTCGGATGGGTCAAAATCCTCAGCGGATTCAATTCAACCCCTTCCACACAGGTTAACGTCATCGAGTCACACTCTGATAAACAACCTTGGATAGGTCAAAACTTTGTACCTACTCCACACAGGTTAGCGTCATCGAGCAAACACTCTGGTAAACAACCTTGGATGGGCCAAAATCCTCAGGATTAAACCTCTTCCACGCGTTAACATCATCGAAGTCACACTCGACAAACAACCTTGGATAGGTCAAAACTTTGTACTTACTCCACACAGGTTAGCGTCATCGAGCAAACACTCTGATAAACAACCTTGGATGGGCCAAAATCTTCACCGGATTCAATTCAACCTCGAGTTAGCGTCGGGTAACACTCGACAAATAACACCGGATAGGCCATCTCTGATTCAATTTAACCTCATAGTGTCACGGGCGTCGTCAACACTCGACAACCGGATAGTCAAAATCACCGGTTCAATTCGCATCCACCTTCTCGGATAGGTCAAAATCCTCACGGATTCAATTGACCTCTTCGGCGTCGCCCGGGTAACACTACAACCTCGGATGGGTCAAAATCCTCTCAGATTAATTCAACCTCTTCCACAGGTTAACATCATCGAGTCACTCGACAATCTTGGATAGGTCAAAACTTTGTACCTACTCGTCATGGTAACTGGAACAACCGGATGGGTCAAAATCCTCAGTTGATTCTTAACCTCTTCGCAGTTAACGTCATCAAGTCACACTCGACAACCTCGGATAGGTCAAAGATCTCCGTGCCGCGCGCTCGCCGGTCGCCAAATCCGCGCTGCGGTTGTTGCCGATGCTACAATTGTTTGCGGCCACGTCATCGTGGGTCATTCGTCGATCACGTCGGTCATCCGGTCGATCGCCGTGAATTATGTCATCCCCGTCGACCGCGTTCGGTCATCCGCAGAGTGCTGTAGCCGGTTGCGCGTGCCACATTCCAGGCCATTCGGTCCTCGGCCATTCACCATTGGCGGTCCGCCGCCACCATCGTCTTCATCCCACCTTCTGCCGGCGTCATTCGCCGCCGTCACCACCACTTATGCGTCCTCACCCCATGGCGGCACGCCATGTGGTCTACCCGCGGACCATCACCCGGCTCGCTCGATAAAATTATTCGAAGGTGCCCCAGATCAGCACTCAGCGGTGGAGATGAGTGGAAGGTTGATCCAAGAAACTCCCGGGGAGGGCTGCACTCTAGCAGGTGGAGATGAGGTGGAAGAGGTTGATCCAAGAAGAGTGCCCAAACTCCCACCGGGGAGGCTATGCACTCTAGCTTGGTGGAGATGAGGTGGAAGAGGTTGATCAAGAAGAGTGCCCAAACTCCCACGGGGAGGCTGCATGCACTCACTGGGGTAGAGGTGGATCAAGAGTGCCCAAACTCCCACCGGGAGGGCTATGCACTCTAAGAGAAGAGGAGATGAGAAAAGTGTGCCTTTCCCTCTTACCTTGGGAGGGTTTTTTATAAACCCCTTCTAAAGCAGCCGTTGGAAACCAGAAACCATCAAAAGCAGATCATTCGGACGTGGGGCATCCAGACCCAGCCCTCTCCCCTTCCAGCGCAGCTGACATGAACCATGGTCCGGTCGCATCAACCATCAGGTAACCCAGCCGGGCGGTGGCTTCGCCAGCAGCCATGATGCCGACGCAAACCGACCAACTGCCGCATACATGGGGCATAAGCCAGCGCCATGGCAACCGCCCGTGTAGCTCGACCCCAGCAGCGCCTTCCGGCCACCCCGCATGACTCTTTCGCCGGGATGGATCAGTAACCTCGAAATCGCGCCGCATACCTATGCGCATGACTTCCGCAGTTCCATAATAATATTGCATTTATTATGAAGATCGTTCTCTCAATTGATGGACTCAAATTTCATTGAAGAATTTGCTATTTTCAAGTATTCGATATATATTTTTGGATGGCGAGATAATGCAAATAGGGAACCGATACATCCTCGAGAAAATTAATCGATCAAACGAATCTCAAGGCATTTTCAAAATGCTTGATAATCATCGATTTCAAAGCTTAGTCAATACCGATGAGGCGAACATAGCAACATCAAGCATAGTCTTATCCGAAAGAATCGATCACTATCGGGCATGAAAAATGGATCCCCAATGGTCATAATAATCATTTAAAGTCGTCAGATCCAACGAATCCAAGATCACCCATTCAGACATCATTAAGGCACCCGGATCATCAAAATACACCGTCAATGAGGGGACTGGCCGTCCGATGGAAGTGGTTATGGGAGTGGTTGGAGTTTTCCACAATTTACAAGGCGCCACTCCCAAAATCTATACATAGAGCTTCATTCTCACCTTAAAGGGGCCAGGAATCGATTTGAAGACCGGAGCTCGAGAACCACCAATCGACCTTGGCCAGGCATCTATCACCACCAGGTGCCACCACAGTGAGTGCACGAGATCAGGAGCTCGCCTTTAGGAGATCGCCCCCAGAGGACTAGAAAAGACTAGTTGCCGCTCCTTTCTCCTGAAGATCAAGAGGTTGCTCCCAGAAGATCAGTTCTTGCCGCTTTTTGGGAAACTTCTCCCTTGGGTTGGGTTGGTGTGTATTTTTCTATACTGAATATTGTTTCCAGCCTTCTTCTCAGACTAACGAAGCAAGGACACGTATCTTTTGAACACATAGTGAAAGTTCTTGGTAGGCAAGGTGGTTTCCTTGGGTTTTCCATAACCCCTGTTCATATCCCCTGCTTGTGTATTGGATAATTTTTGGGCTACGATGAAGATCTCGCATCTACCGGAATAAAATTATCTAACCGCAAGAGTTTTTTTTAATTTAAAGTGGATCTATATTCTCTTTTGTCAGTTCGACCTTCTTCTTAAGAGAAGGTCATTAAGCTTTAATCAAGACCAGTAGCTCATATGAGGCTCGATTTTCCCTCGAAGAGGCGTCTGTCATCGTGGTGACGATTTGAAGGTGATGCCTGTTCATGGCGAGGCTTCGGTTTTCCCTCGAAAGAGGTGTCAACTGTCCTCATAGGACCGACCGGGTTTGAAAGCGATCAAGGCCCATAGTTCATATGGTGAGGCTTCAGTTTTTTCTCAAAAGAGGCGTCAACTGTCCTCGTCGGACCGACCGGGTTTGGAGGCGATCAAGGCCTGTAGTTCATACGGCGAGGCTCCGATTTTCCCTCGAAAGAGGCGTCAATTATCCTTGTCGGACCGATCGGGTTTGGAGGCGATCAAGGCCTGTAGTTTATACGGTGAGACTATGGTTTTCCCTCGAAAGAGGCGTTAACTTTCTTCGTCGGACCGACCAGGTTTGGAGGCTTTCAAGGCCCGTAGTTCATATGACGAGGCTCTGATTTTTCCTCGAAAAAGGTGTCAACTGTCCTCGTCGGATCGATCGGGTTTGGAGGCGATCAAGGCCCATAGTTCATACGATGAGGCTCCAATTTTTTCTCGAAAGAGGTGTCAACTGTCTTCATCAGACCGACCGGGTTTGGAGGTGATCAAGGCCCATAGTTCATACGATGAGGCTCTGATTTTCTCTCGAAAAGAGCGTCAGCCCCGTCCTCGTAGGCGTCGCGAAGCGCGTGGCGTCTGAGCGAAGTCGATGGCGTCTGCGGAGCGGGAAGGCGCGCGTGAGAAGCTGGGCGTGTGGGCATGCGGGCGAGTACTCGCCCGCAGTTTCTACTTCTTCTTGTAGGAAATTGGATTTCTAGAAACTCCAATGGATGGTTCAACAGTTGATAACTACCAAGATGGAGGGGAAACGTCAATTAGGAACCATCCTTCGAAAAACTCAGAAACTCTGATAGATAATTTTAGAATATCATTCTCCATGATGTTACTTGATGCCGTTAACTTGTATGGAAGGGGTATAATCGAATTCGTTAAGGATTTTTGACCTATCCGAGGTTATTTGTCAAAGTGCTACTTGATGATATTAACCTGTATGGAAGATGTTGAATCTAATCCGTTGAAGATTTTTGACACATCTGAGGTTGTTTGTCAAAGTGTTACTTGATGACCTTAACTTGTATGGAAGAGGTTGAATCGAATATGCTGAGAATTTTTGACCCATCCAAGGTTGTTTGTGAAAGTGTTACTTGATAAAGTTATCCTGTATGAAAGAGGTCAAATTGAATCCACCAAAGATTTTTGACCCATCTGAGGTTATTTATCAAAGTATTACTTGATGATAGTAACCTATATGGAAGAGGTTGAATCGAATCCGTTGAGGATTTTTGATCCATCCGAGGTTGTTTGTCAAAGTGTTACTTGATGACGCTAACCTGTATGGAAAAGGTCAAATCGAATCCGCCAAGGATTTTTGACCTATCCGAGGTTGTTTATCAAAGTATTGCTTGATGACATTAACCTGTATGGAAGAGGTCGAATTGAATTCCCTGAGGATTTTTGACCTATCCGAGGTTGTTTGTTAGAGTGCTACTCGATAACATTAACCTGTATGGAAGGGGTCATGGGAAGTCCACCAAGGACCTTTTGGCCTATCCTAGGTATTAGTTAAAATATTATTTTACGTCTTACCTGGTATGGTGGGATGTCCACCAAGGACCTTTTGACCTATCTGGGTATCGCAAAGTGTTACTTGACTTCTTGGAAGAGGTCAAGACCCCTTGGGATTGATCCATGAATTGAACAGAGTTGTGCATTTCTCAAGTGGGAGGATTAAATGAAGGAGATTATTTGTCAAAGTCTTCGCTCGATGACGTTAACCTCTAGGGAGTAAATGCAAAGTTTTGACCAATTCGAGGTTGTTTATCAGAGTCTTTGCTCGATGACATTAACCTATGTGGAGTGGGTGTGAAATTTTGACCCTATCGAGTTGTTTCGAGTCTTTGCTCGTTGGCGTTAACACTGTGGAGTAGGTGCAGTTTTGACCTATCCGGTTGTTGTTCTTCGCCAGCTCGATGGCGTTAGTGGAGTAGGTCTAATCAAACCATGAAGTTTTGACCTACCCGAGGTTGTTTGTCAGAGTCTTCGCTCGATGATGTTAACCTGTGTGGAAGGGGTCAAATCAAAATATTTGTTTAAGCTTGTAGCCAAAGTTGTTCCTTGACCTTTGCCTTTTTTATTAGTATTACTGACTTGCTTCTCGAACTGATAATAAATTAGATATCCAGAATATTGATTTGGATAATATTTTGAGATTAAGAGTTGCCCCCCAGTCTCCAACAAGAGCTGAAGGATCGAAGTTTGATGACTCTTCATTCTTCTTATGTGTTCCTCAAGAGTAAAATTTTCTTCACCATATAGGTGGTGCTATTCTGAACAAAAAGTCAGATTGTCAACCATTGTGGCGATATAAAGGGAATGTTCTCACAGACGGCGCCAAACTATTGCGTGCTAGAAACCCAGTTGTGGTAGAATAAAACTTTACGCCTTAGCCTTGTTGAGAAATCCAGCATACACACACAGATATTTGAAAGAACAAGAAACTCCAGGATTTTTTACGTGAAAAAATCTCAGGAAGAGGGTAAAAAATCACGGGGCCTAGCCCAGCAAAAATCTTCCACTATGTATCTTTTGATTTTTACAAAAATTCTGAAAAAATAATAAAGAATCCCAGAATCAACAACTCTATCTGCGCAGTGGTTAGCTGATTGTTGGTGGTAGTTAGTGATGGGCACGGCGATCAGCCAATGCGATGGTAATTGATGATCGATGGAGATGGCACGATGGCGGTGGTAGTCAGCGTGGTGACCGGCGATGTCAAAATGATGGATAGTGTGTGTTAGGCAGCGGCATTTATGGTGCGATGCAGATGTTGGCGATGATGGTTAAAAAGTGATATGAGCGGCAGTGGTGGTTGGCGATCAGTGTGGTGGTGAAGTGGGATTGGAGACAGGGCGGGTGGCCGGCAACGACGGTGGTCAGCGACTCTCGAGTGGTGGCACGATTATATTTGGAGGATTTTCAAGCTTTAGAGCTCTCTCTTCTCTTTAGCTTCAGCCTCCCCACATGTGAAGAATGAGGAGTTATTTATAGATTAGAGAAGTGGTGTTTCTGTAAATACATATAAAATCCAAACCACTCCATCGGAAGGCTCGAAATGATTCCTTCGATCACCTAATGTATTTTAAGTATTTGAATGCTCAAATGAAGTCAGAATTAGGAGATCTTAGGCTTGTTAGATCCGGCTCGTCAAGATGCTCGATTTGATTATAAACACTCCATATTTAGGAGCCGACTGATATCGCAAAATTTTCAATTATATTTTAAGTGTTTGATCCGGGTTAGTCTTGACTCAGAATCAGATTGCTTTCGACATCAAGATTTGTGCTTCGATTAGTAAAATTTTCAATGCCATATCAATATTCAAGATCCCAATTAAGAGAATGAATATAAGTAGTTCATGGGCGAAACCAACCTTAATTTTCAGGAGAGATAAATTTATATTTTAGGATAAAAATAAAGGGCAAAAAAAATTTTTACCTCCCCCCCTTCAACTGTGCTTGGGTCCGCTCCTAGTAAGTACCATATGCATGTACACTTAAGTTAAAGTAGAGTGGCACCTAAGAGAAGTTAGATCTAATGCTTTCTTGCTCTTATCATTTATGTGTTAAGTGATTAGTGTTATTGAAAGTGGTGAAATAAAGAACTTCAAAAAATTTAGATTAGGTCATGAATTTGATTTTGATTTTTTTAGATTTTTTTACTTATTTAATTAGTCTCACTAATTCTTTTCATTTGGCTTGTGATTTTTCACCTTTTTTTCACATGTTTATGACTTTTTTCTCAATTCAATTGAATCAATGTCAGCTAACTGAATTATAATAATATCATCATAGATATCTCAAAAATGATTGCAATCACATAATTTATAACCATAGAAAAAACATTTAAATAGTTTGTCTCTCATACATTCATCTTTGAGGTTTTCACTATTTTTTTTAAAGATATTAAGTGAATTTAATCATAAAATTACAAACATATATAAGTTCTCAAATCTAAGATTTTATGATTGAAATTTTCAATAGACTAAAATAGGTTGCATTCTTACTAGAATGAAATATGCCTTGTCTACATACAATTATTATATCTACAATTTACATAATGGGAACCAACTCTAAGATTCTTACTATTATTTATATTTATAATTTACTTAATTAAATAATTTGTACTATTTAATCAATAAAAATTTTAATATTAATTATTTAATTTTAATTTTGATTTTCACTAATTTTAAGCATTATTTGCTTTTGTGAAAGTTTATGTTGTATTTTAAAGAATTATTTTAAATTATTTATAATTTTTTAAATATCTTGATATTTATTTAATTATATTATTTCTATTATTTTTTTGATTTAATAACTTATTTTATTATTTAATCATATTTAATCAAGATCAGAGAGTTAAAAAATTTTCTTTAAGTTTTTAATGTTTAATGAGTGCATTAAATTATTCTTGGTAATTCTAATAATTTAAATATTTTAATAATAAATTTAGATGTTATTTCTTTAATTTTGATTTAAATTTAGTTTCAGTTTATGTATTAATTAAAATCATTTGAAAAAATTACGAGAGGCAAGAAATATCTTTGAAACCTCTCATGAAAGTTTCAAATCACATTAGTTTATATTTTTTATTTAATTTAATTAATATAATTCTTGATCTTCATTAACTAAACTAAAATTATGCAACATAAATTAAGCCTTTTATTTTTATTTTGTTCTCCTTTGGATGTTGAATCCGGTGAGGGCTCATTTGTATTTTTTTTAGAGTTCTTTTGAATTTTTTTTATTAAATTTTGATTCTTTATAATGTTTTTTTTTTAAAAAAAAAATTAAACCTAATATTTATAACTTATAATGCAAGGAGGTTGACATGGTAACACTTTCCACACAACATTATTCTATTGAGCCATCTAAATCCTAGGAGTAAAAGGAAATAAACAGAAATGATTCTAGCCACTTGATCAAAGATTGAATGGATAAAACCCAACCTACATTGAACTGGGAAATATCAAACTATATGTGGTTTGACTTAATTAAGATCATTCATTCTAACTAAATAAAATGAATGGCACCTGATTTGTCATCTTCCCCTCATACGAAACTAGAGCCATGCGTGAAAGGAGGGAATATATAAGAAATCTACCCAAGATCTCTTAAATGTTCCCTATGGGAAAGCATCATGAACTCTAAGGGTATTAACACAGTCTTGTACTCTTAGAATATAATTCTTAATATTCTAATATAAAGTTAACTCAAAATAAGATTAAATTTCACTTTTGTAAAAGATAAAGCCTAACCAAAGAATAGGTTGAAATGCTTATTGGTCTTTCAAGTATCAAAGCATCTTCTACTTCTTCCTATTTAGAATTCAAAAAGAACTATTCTACTTGATCTATCTCATTTGATTTTCAAATTAAGCAATCTTAATTTAAACTTTGAAATCTATAAGGACATTAGCTGACTGCTTTAAATAAGAGTTTTCTTAGAAGTTTCATTTCATTCTCTTAAGAGAATTAACTAATATTAAAATAAACCTTCTTGCCATATAAAAACTCCATAAACTCACACAAATTAAATAGTATTACAATTTAATCCAACATAGGCTAATATTTCTACCATTTAGAATGATATATCATTTTTTGATGCAGTGCTTGATTACTTGATGAATAACCTCCAAGATCTGTGTGGTGTCATCATATTTTAATCACTATACTTTATCTCTATATGGTTAATTGGTGCTTAAGATCAATACATGTATAAATGCTTATATTGTGATACTCAAAAGATCTTTCTTTCATATTTACAATCCCCTTTTGAACGATTCTCTTCATTTTCAACTTGTAAAATATCTCTAAAAATAATCAACAATTTTCATGTGAAGGTGTGCATAGTGAACATGAGGCTTAAAATTATATTACTTAAATCTTTTTCATTTATCATATTATTTCCTTCCTTTTGTCATCTTCTCATTTTCTCATACCAAGTATATTTAATTTGAGTTTTCTCCTCTCTTTATTTGAACCCTAAATAGCTTCACCTCCCTTATTGCTCTTTTGATTAGTCACAAAAGCTCTTTATTTAAAGCATAAATATAAGTTGATATATTGCTTGTTACAATCTAAGAGAAAATCTTGTCTTCATATAATGGAAGATTAAAGGTTAGATGATATTATCACATTTGTTATATGCATCAAGTTCAAATTACAATCATAGTGATACAATGATCATCAATGGGTGATTAGTGTCTTTAATCATGGATAGACGTAGATAAGAGGCCATCACCCTCTAATTAGCTTATGGGAGGAGCGATTGCTTGATCCAAGAAAATACCATATGTAATTCCTATTCCTTTCACAAATAATGACACATGCGATATGCAAGATTCCAAATTCATGAATTTCTATGCAAATGTATGTGCATGAACATTTCATGCATGTAAATTTACCCACATACAATTTTTTAATCAAATTCTCATTATCAAAGTAAAATTTATGAGTATTTAAATCATCAATACAATCCAAATTTTGATTCCATGAGCCCCATTGCATATGAAATTGATTTTGATGATAACAAACATATGTTTAGGTGATACTAATTGATTAAATTCAAGTGCTGCAATAAATTTTTCAAACCTAGGTCCTTCAGTCAAATTGGGAAAGTCAAAGCTATTGGACTAGGACTAGTTGAGAATTTTCTAGGACTTATAATAATCAGGTAAATAAGAGTTCAATAATATAAAAATAATTGTTTAATCATTTTCAAATATATTATTTAAATTTTTTTGCATATTTTTTATATTTTAAAATTATATCATTTCTAATTATTCTATGAATTATTCTTTTCAGATCATCTTAATACTTGCATAAGTTTAAGCATTATCCATTATGTTTTCAAGTTGAATTTATTTCACAATTCCTTTAAGTATTTTCATGCTTGATCTCATTAATAATTCATCTATATTTTGCATGAGAAAATTTTTTTTTCAAGAATTATCCATATTAATCTTTCTCTCTCTCTCATATCATAATTAACATCTTAATTTTGTTTTTGCAAAATGTTTTTATTTGTTTTTGGAATGATAAATTTATTAGATTTATGGAATTTATTTTTCTAATACTTATCTTTAATTTTTTTGACTTTTTAAAAGTCATTTTATTTTAATTTTGAAATTCAAATGATTTTGGAATTTAAATTAAATTATTTATGCCATAAGTTGGTAAATTGATTTTTATCCTTTTATGAATTACTGTGGCCCACCCTATCAAGCTTTAATTGAGTTAATTTTAATTTATTTGAATTAATATAAGTTAATTTAAATTAAAGTTCAAATGAGCCATGTATTTATACACTTTCCATTTTAAATTTCTTTTTCATGGAAATATATGGCCAACCCCTTTTTTATTTTATTTTATTTAGAGTAAATTGACTTGTTTAAATTAATTCAAATATCTTCTAAATTTATCTCCCATAATTCTCTCATGATCAATTGCATTGAATGGAGATTAAATCCAAACTTGGAAACCTTGTGGCTGAAATCTCTCTTGACTTCCTTTGATTTATTTTATTATTTTTATTTCTTATAACTTGCCTTAATTTTTCAAGTTAATACTAGTTAATTGATCTCTTAAATTTGTTTGATAAAATCATGATTGAATCCCTTTTGGACATGTCTTGGCCTTCCCATGGTAATTGATCCTTAATATATTTTAAATTCAAATTATTTTGAATTCCTTTCTTAATTAATTAAGGAGAGATTATTTTTGTTAAGTGCATTCAAAATAATTCCCTCCACTCTTGCATGGCCAAGGACTTGGATTTTGAATTCAATTGGATTCAAATTCTAAATCATGTGTTTAATTATTCAAAGTCCAATTTTTGCCAAATCAATTTTCCCTCTTCTTATTCATGTTTAGCCAAAAATCCTTGGATTTATTTTCTTGATTTTATTTGATTGAATTAATCAATTTTCTTTCATCATATATATCTCTCTCTCTCATCTCACTCATGCTTGGCCAAAAATCTCAAATGAATTTCAGAATAATTTGATTAAGTTCTCCAAATCAAAATCAAATAATTTTCAAATATATTTTTCCTCTTATTTTCTTTATGCTTGGCTGATCATGTCTTCTATTTAAAGAGGTTATCCCTTGGTTTTTACCTCACTTGCTTTCCTCTATCTCTTGGAAAAACTTTGAAAAAATTTTCTCGAAGGTTCTCTTGAAGCTTAAGTGCTAAATCTCTTCTCCTTTTTATCAAAATCCCTTTAACTTAAAGGTTGCAACCATTCTTGGTGGATTCAAGGTGTAATAGGCTGACAACTTCCATTGATTCACTGCTTGGCCAAGAATCACATTGGTGTTCCTTCATGCTTTGGAAATATCAACTCAACTCTTGCTTTCTTTGCTTGCATATACAATATTTGAGTAAGAGCATTCAATTCATTCTATGCTTTTGAATTTTAACTTTTCATTTGTTTGATTTGGATGACAATACTTTCATGTACTATTGTTAAAGTTTTCTTTCTATGCCTTTTCATTCTCATCTCAAGTGATTTGAAAAACTTCTTTTCATTTGATTGGATTGAAATCATTTTATTTATACAAAAGTGAGTTTTAGTTTTCATGAGTTATAACTTTCGTATTATAAAAGTTTTTACAAGGTTACATTGATTCTAATATTTGATTAAAGGGATTTCTTGCTTAATAATTTCAAAGTGCTTTTACAACTAAGGAATTCACATTAGCTTGTTTTTTTAAAGCATTCATACATAAGTCTTTTGGATTATACATTCATGCAAGTGTTTTAAAGTTTAAATAATTCAAGTGATCATATAGCATATAGTTTTTCAAGTTCATTCCTTTTCAGACCTTTATTCCTTTTAAAGTCAAATATTTTTTAAAAATTTGTTTACTTCAAGTACTTCACATAAAGATCTTATCATTAATTTTTAACTTTAATTCAGTAAGAACTATATTCACTTTAAGCTCTCTTTCTTATTTGTCTTAATATT
The DNA here is from genome assembly GCA_021442155.1 of Cymbidium sinense. Classification (NCBI taxonomy): domain Eukaryota; kingdom Viridiplantae; phylum Streptophyta; class Magnoliopsida; order Asparagales; family Orchidaceae; genus Cymbidium; species Cymbidium sinense. The sequence goes on along the minus strand of CM038218.1, from coordinate 112,584,997 downwards.
ATTTTAGTTGGGATTGAGTGAAAAAGTATTTTAAAATTTAGAGTTAGATATTCAATTATATCTTTTCCTATTTTGTTCTATTATACTTTGTTAGGGTTGTACTTGGCCGTTGTAGGAAAGTATGTTGTGGAGTTGTACTTACCTAGTGTAGGAAAGTATGGTGTTAGGTACACGCAATACCCACCGGCCCCTCTTGGGTGCCATAGCCTTTTAACACAAAAGAGTCCAACATCACCAAAAAGTTGACATTATTTGGTTGTATGTTGATTGGATTATTCTTTTAACTCAAAAATAATAATTTTATCCCAATAATTATCATAAAAAAATGACATAGTTATATTAAAAGATAAAAAATATAATTTAAAGTTAAAAGTTAAATTTGATTTAAATTATCATAAAACTAAATTAAATTTTGTAATTTGAGTTAACTCAATATCAACTAAAATAAGGAAATTTGATTCCACAAAGATTGAAAATCTTCTTGTATCTTCCTCTATCTTCATCTCTCTTAATTTCCACCTCTCTCTCTCTCTCTCTCTCTCTCTTCAATATTTTACCACAACCACATTCTTTCTGATCTTTGTCTCCACTATAATTCAATTTCTCCCTATAGCCCATTCTCTCTCTACCAATTTCTTTCTTTAGAAATTGAGCTTTCTACACACATAAAAAAATTTTAAATACATTCCTATGTTTGACATTACTTCACCATTGTATTGATCTATGTGCATGTTACCTACATAAATTTTAAAGCTACTCTATTTTATGAGTTGTGAATCGTATGTGCGTGCAAACCTTTAACCTTAACACTTTTTAGATGGCTGATCATCTATAGCCTTGAATAGGTATAAATTAATTATTTTTTATCTTTTTTGTTGTATGTTTAAGCATATTAGGTTGCATATATGAGCGAAGCCTACTTGAAATTGTTTAGAGGTGTGTTGGCGTCATTTTTTGAATGAGATAAAAATATTTTAAAAAAACTATAATTTTTCTAGGTTCAAAATTTGTCATGCTGAATAAAATTCTTTGAAATTATCAAGATACTGCTTAAAATTAAAATCAATCACCTAAATAACTTTCTCTTGAGCTTAATATGACATCTAATTATTTTGGAGTCATTTGGACTAAGTTTGGAACATGGTCAAACCTGCTCTGACTATATAGCCTAATTAGGACCAATTTAATCCAAATTCAAGATTGAATATTAAATTTAGTTTTAGTAATTTAGAACTATTTCTTAGATCATTTAAGAGTATTTTAGTCATTGGTTGAATAGGGTTGACCAAATAAAATCTCAAAGACCATTAATAGCCCATTAAGAATATTTTTTGGTTTAACTTAATTAAAACTAAACCAAGATCAATCAAATCAATCTAAGTGCTTCTTAAGAGTATAATTGACATTCTTGAGAATTAAATTAATCTCAAATGATTCTTTTCCAAATATAATCTCTTTAGGTTTTATGGAATACACACTACTATAATTAAAGTAATGAAAATTTAATCATTATTAAATGATTATTAACAACTTTAATCGACCATCTAAGTTAAATCGAACCCAATCAAATCTAAATTGGCTTAAATAGTTCATTGACCCAAATGACCCATTAAAAACATTTTTAGGAATTGTGACTGAACCAAATTTGAAATCATAGCTTAAGTAATTCCTTAAATCAATTATAATCTCCTAAAGTTGTATTGGATTAAATTCTATTACAATTACAATAATTGAAAAAATTCATCCTTTGTCAAATGATCTTTGGTAAATCATTCAAGTTTATCTCAAATCAAATTAAATCCAAATTAACCTAAGCACCTCACATAACTCATTATGATCCTTTAAATTCGAATTCACATAAATCACTTTCAATTAAGATTAAGTTTGGTGAATATTTTTATAAAAATTAAAATAAAACTATTTTAGTCAAACTAAATCTAAATAAATTTTAATTGAAAGTCAATAGTTCAAGTGACTCAATGTCACTCATTGAAATAATATTGAGCTAAAATCAATTAAGACAATCTCAATGACAATTAAACTTAGATACTTATATAGTTAGATGACCAATTAAATAATTAAACCATACCAATTTACTTCAACTAAATGCAAACCCATCTCAAAGCTAACTTGAAAACCCCAAAACTCCAACAAGTTGATATAGTCAAAATTTTCCTAAACCATGGTTGATGATATGTCACTTTATCTACCACTTAGTTACTTAGTTGAACCAAATTCTAATGAGGGGAAATTTAGATTTATAGGTTTACCCTAATTAAGGAATATGAACTCATCTCGACTCTTTTAAACTTACCACCTACCTGAATGGGCTACCAACTAACACCTCATACACTTCAAAATCATGTGACCAGTTGCATAAAATGCAAGATTATTTAGGTTGTTGTTAATTATAAAAGAGATCTAAGAACTTAAACCCACTCTCAAAGTCTAGGATCATGACTGGTATGTAATACTCTTACTTAATGTAATATTTATAAAGTTTATGAATATTAAATACTGAATTTATTTTAAGGCCAAGGTATGCACGCATGTCATTACGTATGTAATATAACAATTAGTTAAAGACCAATCAGAGTTTAAAAGAAAGACTATCCCAAGAAGGGTGGTCATCCTCACGAAATAGATTCCCTTTTACATGTAATGGGTGAAAGAGATAGGCAATATGCTTATATTTCTCTAATACTATGATTTCTAGCAGATTTTAATATTTATACCTATGGCTTTAAATGTGATTGGTTTTAAATTACTTAGTTTAGGTTATGAGTTTATTAATTTTAGTTGGGCAAAGATATTAATTTTCTAAGAGCTTATTGGTGTCCAAGCTTACATACAATCAAACACCATAATAGCAAGAAACCAAAAAAGAATACATGTAGCTTTATTGCTCAATGTAAAATAAACACCATATCAATTAATTAAATATATAAAGAAAGGTTAATGTATCCATGTTCCAACTAAAAGAAAAAAAAGTTAGTCCAGCTTTACCTTTATACAACCTAGCCTAAAACTAAGAAAGTCACAACCTATGGGGGTCTTTATGTCTTCACCTTCATGGTAAAGATGTTATATGCTTTAAAAGGCCTCCTAGGTCCATGATTTCTAAAATGTACTTATCCTAAATTCTGATAGCTCTAACATAATTCTAATTACAAATCATATTTAAAAATAAAAATTAAATCCTAAATTAACGACTTAATAATTTAATGTATGTGCAAAGCTTGTGTGGTGTGTCAATTCTAAGCCTTAATGTTCAAATTTGAATTTAAGAATAAAATTCAATTATTACCATTGAGTGAGTTCAATTTAAGTGATTAATAGTTTGACGATGGATTTAAATTTATGATTTAATTAAAGTTGGGTTTAATATTTTAAAGAGTATAAAGAGTAATGAGCCCCACTTAAGGTAGAATTCTAATCTTTTTTATACCCTAGTCCTAATAGGGTGAACACCCCACTAAAGGATGAGGTATCATTGTGATACTCTAAACAAGATGCCTCTATATATTTTAATCAATTTAATCAACAACACTTTACTTTAGCTATCATTTAAGTTATAAGTTTTGATTTCAATTTAGGTTTAAATGAGATTATAAATTTTATGGTTGTATCATAAATTTTGAAGAACATCTCATGGAGCATTTCATTATATTTTGAGTAATTAGTAAATTATTAATAATTTAATATTATTTATTAATTAAATAAGAAAGATAATTCCAAACCAACACCAAACATTTCAAAAAGTGTAAAAATATTTTTTTTGATGTTGGGGTACTTAATAAAAGCATCCCATAAAAATTTAAATTTTTTTATAGTTATTATAATATTAGAAAATATTTTTAAGATATATTTTATAAAATCATGAAACTTTTTAAGAGTGCTGAAAATAGGGTCCCAACACTCACAAAAGTTCATTTCCTTTGAATTATAATTATTTTTTATAATCTATTTGATTTATTTGAGTATTAAAATTATGGACAATATTTTAATATTCCAAATAAAATGATTTTATTTTATTGCTTCTAAATCTTCTTTATTAATTTGGATTGATTGATAATTTTTTATTTTATTTCAGTTATTATAGATTTTCTAAATAAAATGATAGTGATTGTGAATTTTATGTTAAGATAAATAAGTATTCATAAGAAATTAACATTGATTAACTAATTCAAATCAAAACTTCATGAAATTATTTTCTAAGGTCAAGGGGTATAAGAATATTCCAAAAAGTTTTTGTAAATTATTCTTCTAATTAAATTTTTTTTCTTAAATTTCCTTATGTTAACAAAATGTGTTTGACCTTCACAATGAATTTTTTTAATAATTTTTATAATTTTATAATTAATTATTAAGTTAATTTGATCATTAAGAGTTCAAAATTCTTTATCTTAAAAAACACACATACAAATCATATGAAATTTTTGTAGGAGGCAGAGAACATCCCTAAGGACATCCTATAAAGAAACCAAGTTATTATATGAGTATTTTAGAATTAACTTTAAAATAAATATTTAGTTAAATCCTAATTCCTTTTAAATTATATATATCAAAATATACCCTTTTGATGATTTAGATTCCTCTCTAAGTGCTCTTTCCAATGTGGGGGTCAATCATAATTTTTGGACATGCATTTTATTTTTATAATTTAAAGAAATTTCAATATTTTTAAAATTAGTTTTTAACCATATTTATCTATTTAATCATATGGTATCCAAGTTGGTATGAACTTTACATGCAACAAGCTATAGTTCGCTTGATCCACAACCCAAGTGGAGCCCGCAAGGATGGCGGCACATGTAGTCATGATTTGGATTATTTGATTAAGAATTAGATAGTTTAGATCTCACCTGCTGTTCTATAGGAGGAGAAAAACACTTTTATCATGATGCCATATAACGATTATCCATTTAGTCTTGGCCTTGAAGAAGTGAAGCTTTATTGTGAAGATCATCATTAGCCTCCTGTCCAATTTCTCTAGAGACCACTACATCATTGTGAGTCATTGAAATTCGATCACTCTTGAGCATAGACACATCGGGATGGGATGGGCTTATTTAGTTCTTGCTCCTTAAATTCTAAGTAGTGTTTTGGATGAAGCAATTTGGTGGGTGGAGCTGTTGATGCTTGAGTGGAATAGTTGGGTGGTCAATGAGTGGCTTGGCAATGGTGGCTTTAGCTTAGGTAAGAGTGAAGGCTTGGGGAGCTAAAGCAATGGTGTTGGAGTTGTGGTGAGTTATTTTAATGTTTAAACTCCCATCAATTCAAATGTGGAAAGCTTTCTATGTGAACCACCAATTTTGTTTGGTTCATCCATAAGGAGGTGGTAACTCAACTCCTTGAGATCAAAATAGCTAAAGCTAGTGACATAGAGGTTTTCTAGATGATGCCAAGATGTGATATAGTTGGCTAATAGGGAAGCCAAATGTTGGGTGAATAAGCTTTAGGTTCATGTGCTTTGTCTCTTGCTTAGGTCAACGGTTGGGCAAACTAGCTTTGGGTAGCTTTGGTTAGCTAGGTTTAGCTAAGGAAAGTTTAGGAGGATGTCCAAAGTGAAGGGAGGAGTAGGCTTTGCTAATTAGGGATTTTATATTATGTGAGCGATCTTAGTTCACTTTAGGTTAGGTTAAACTAAGTCCAACTTGGGTCAACCTCAGTTAAGTTGACCTTTAGTAACTTATGAGTGAGTCTAGCCAAGTTTGGTGAGATTTAGATTTGATTTGGTTGTGTTTAACTTAATATGATTTATTTTGATTAATTTAAGTCAACTTTCATTGGCCCAACTAGCTAATTTGTGCTAAAGGAGCTATTGGATTATGTTCAATCATTTTGGAATAATTTATTTGGTCTAATTTGGGTTTAATTTGAATTTGGCTCAATATGATCCAATTGGGTCAATTTGAGTTAAGTGGCTCAATTGGCCAAATTGAGCCTCAATTAGGTATGGATTGTGTTCAATTAAGTTTGTGTGATGATTCCAAGGCTTTAATTGGCTTAATTTAGTTTTAATTTGGTTTGGATTTAATAAGGTTCAATAAGGCTAACTTGGGCAAAGTGAATCAACTAACCAAATTGAACTCTTATTTATTTTCAAGTGTCTTTGATAAATGTTTCTAAGGCTTTAGGCATGATCAATTTCAATTAATTTGAGTTAAGTTTTGGTTTGGCCTAGTAGGCCTAATATGGTTAAGTTAGTCAAGTGAGCCAACTAACTGAATTTGAATTTAATTAGGCTAAAATTGGGTGTGGTTAATGTCTTGAGAGCTTTATGGTTGATCAGTTTATATTAATTTTGATTTGACTTGAGTTTTTTCCAAGATGCTAAATTTTGTTAAATAGTCCAACTATTCCAATTGGAGGCTAATTGGGTTAGATCTTGGTTTAATTATATTAAGGTTAATTATAAGGTTCATTTGGTTTAATTTGGTTTTGGTTTTGGGGCACCTAGGTTTGTTTGAGCTATAAGAGGCTAGGTGGGGCTCACTAAATAAATGTGACTAACCCTAGGAATTAGTCCAATTTGGTTTGGCTTTGGTGCCTCCTCATCCACTAAAGGTGTATTAAGACTCTAAGTCAAGGAATCTTATTGGTAAGATAGGATCCTAAGTGTTGAAGAAGAGAGTATGTATTAACATTGTAAAGTTTTATTTACAACACCACGTAGATCTTGGGGGTTCTTATTTAAGTAATCAAATACGTTATTAAGAGATAAATACACTATCTCAAGAAATAAAAATATTACCATATAATGGATTAAATTAATTAATATAAACTCTTAAAGCTAATGGATCTACAATGTATCAGAGATTTTTTCTCTAAGCTACATGGAGAGGTATAACAAGGTTTATTTAGTACATAGTACATAGTTCCCTATAAGTGCAAGTCCCTACAGTTAATTACATCTTATGGGAGGAGAAACTCTCGTAAGAATACTCTTGATTAAGGAAATTGAATTTCATCTCTATTGATTTGAAAGTTTATTTTCAAGGAAGGTTAAATTGGAAAATCAAATGTGATTGATTCAAAGAAGAAAGAGTTCTCTTTGGAGTTCAAATTAGAGTATGTAGGAAATGCTTTAGATACTGAAAAGTTTAGTAAATATTTCAAACTACCATACTGTAGGACTTTATAAGTTCGAAAATAATCTTATTTAGATTTTGAAATTGACATTTTATTAGAAAGTTATGACTTAGATTCTGACAACATAAGACTATAGAAATGCCTAAAAGGTGAAGACTTATTCATGTAATAAATGAAATGATTCATATATGAAATTTATGTAATGCTTTTGATACAAGTCGAAAGCTTAACTGAGTCTAATTATAAAAATTTAGGATTTATTTGATTATTTATCATTTGAGAATATGAACTCATCCCGACTCTTTTGGACTCATATCTCGTTAAAATGGATTGTGAGTTAATACCTCATAATGATTTTAAATCCATGAGTCAGGTTTTATGAATGAAAGATTAGTTAAGTCATTGTTAATTAGGAAAAGAAGCAAAGAACCCATACTCACTCTCTAACCCTAAGATTATGACCAACATATTATGTATCTAATTAATGCAATAATTTTTAATTTTTCTAAGTATTTTTAGACTCATAATTTGAAGGCTTTATATATACAAATTATAACAAAAATAAGATGCAGTTAGAAATGAGTAATAGGCTAAATCAAAAGAGAAGATAGACTAGCCTAGAAAGGGTGGTCAGGGTCATAGATCAGAGACCCTCTTATCTATAATAACAGAAGAACCCAACTCAAGGAGTGGAGAAGAAATATGTAATCATGGTTTTAAATACTAAAGGGTTTCTAGTTGATTTTAATATTTATTCCAATGGCTTCAATTACATGAAGTTATGAAATTATATTATTTTTATTTAAGTTGATTTAATTTAATGGGATAGATAATTTAATTTTGTTCTTAGAGCCTAATGCATCCAGGCTTTCATTAACAAAGAAAACATGAAAAGAATCTATGAAAACATGCAGTTCTATTATGCACCACAAAATAAATCACACCAAATGAAATTAAATTAATGAATAGGCTAGTGTGATATCATATTACTGTACACTCCAAAAGGAAAAAAATGTGAGTACCTGAGCTTTGCCTTTATACAGTCCGACCAAGAACTATAAGTTTGATCTATGGGATCTTCATTAATTTTAGGATCATTGCCTCCTCTATGGACCTCCTTAAGCTTCATAGGGGACCACCAAATGGGTATAGTTAGGTCCCACTAAACCTAAGCCATATAGATCTTAATTTAATTCTAAGTTCAAATTATATTTTAAAATTTTAAAAATAAAATCCTAAACCTTGCCAAAAAAATGTTAGGAAAAGCAAACAGTACACTAGCAATTATATAGATCAAATATTCAAGCTTAGCACTAATGGTAATTAGATCACTTGTCCTAATGGGCTATGCTTAGTGATTTAAATAAAATATCAGTAAGCAAAATAACATTTATTAATTTTATTTATCACAACGATATCTTTAAGCATAGCTCCATACAGAAAATAATATTAGTTTAAAAGATTTCCTAACATCCAGATATAGTGGGTAAACAATCCTAATGATTTAGACGAAAATAGTACACCACAAAATAAGAATAAATATCACATCACAATTAATACATTGGCCTAGCCTAATTCTAGGGTCGATGACCTAGTATTCTAATATGTGAAAAGAGAGCTAGTGTGGCAAGTTTGTCCTATGCTTGTTTAAGTTTAAGTTTCAATTTGAGTTTTTAAGATTTATTTAGACTACCTTTGGGTGATTTCACTTTAAGTGTTTTAGGTAATTTTCAATTTTAGCTTATTTTATGTTAAGATTGATTTTATATTTTAAAGAGTGAAAAGAAGATTAAGCCTCACTAGTGGCAAGACTCAATCTACTTAAAATCCTAATCCTAATAAAGTGAGATTATCACCAAAGAGTAAAGATTCACCCTAAGGGTCAAATTAATAGCTTATGTATTTTAATTAGTCTTTTAGATATTCTAAGTTAATTTGTTTAACGTATTTGGTTAAATTAAAGGTGAAAATTAAGTTTATTATGATAATTGTTTAAGTTCACTTTTATTGTTGAAGTTAATTAAATTGTTGTTGTTTATTTTTAGTTTGATTGTTAGGTTCAATTTTAATAAATTCATTTTTATTTAAGATTCAATTATTACTCTCTCTTTTCATTTCAATTTCATTTAATTGAATTCATTAACATTCATTTCTTTAGATGATTTAGATCTACTAATTTAGTTTAATATTTATTTGAATTTCATGATCTTAAATTTTAGCCAAGTTCAATTGATTTAATTATAAAATTTGCATGTTGAAGTTAATTAAAGGATATTCTTGTAATTTTAAAATTAATGTTTAATTAAGTTTCTTGTGATTAAGCTTTGTTCAGTCTTGTTTAATGATCCCCTTCACTTAGAAAATCTATAGAAATCTGATACTTAAGGTGTCATACTTAAGTTAGGTCACTTTAAATTTCTATGGTATTTGGATATGTATGTTATAGGTAAATTGGTTAATTATTCATTTTTAATAAAAAATCATTTATCTTTGAAATGTTAAATGAATCTTAATGATTTCAGTTTCAGTAGATTTTTCTTTGAGCGTTGAATTTAGAGAGTGATCAATTATAATTTTTACCCCATTATTCAATTCATTATGAATATTTCAATTTAAACTTTATGATTATAATTAATCATTTATTAATTAAACCATAAATGTGTGATATTTAGGATTCATTAACTTTAGAAGGTTGACAATTTTTACTAAGTCCTCTGATATTATTAGAAGTGTTTTTAAATTGGTTTTGAGAATTTTTATAATTTCTATGATTTTCAATTTATTGCTTAATATAAATTACCCTAAAACTTCAAAAATTCATAACTTCTTATCCAAGAGTCATTTTTATTTGTAAATTTTATGGAAAGTGTGGTTACTTGCCAATTTCATTTTAAAAACGTTTTAGCTCAATCATATATGTATTTTAAGGTTAACTGAGATTTTAATGTTTCCAATAAGACTCAAATTAAACCTAAAATATTAAGTACTAATTAGGGCTTTTAATTTTCTTTGATTCTCCATTAAAAGAAAATTTTAGTGAGATTTTATTTAAATTTTTTAATTTTTATTTAATTTATTATGATATTTTTAAATTCAATGTAATTAAATTATTTAATTAATTAAACTAATCCCTAATTAGATGATTTTTACATTTACTAAAGTGGGTTATAATATTTTCTTAGGATCCTCTAAGGTTAATCATGATGCTTTAAAGTAGTTTAAAATATTTAACTAATTTTTTAAATTTTATATTAACAAAATTCATTAAATTAGGGTTTTGGACATGGAAATTATTCAACTTATAATATGTTTGGAATAAGGCTTTAAAATTTTATGTAAGATGCATCATATCATCAATTTCATCATGTAAATATTTCAAATTATTTGGATGATTATTTTGAGATTAATTAAAGTTTACTCATTCCCACTAAAACCCAAATTAGACCAAAATTACACATAGATAATTAGAGCCTTTATTTTCTTTAATTTCCCTTTATAGTATGAATTCAAAGAGGGGTTATTCTTATGTACATTATTTATTTATTTATTTTGATTTATTAAAGTTCTATTCAAATAAATAAATAAATTAATTGTAATTAATTTATAATTTATGGATTTTAGGGTTTTCTTAGTCTCAAGGGTTATATCAAATTTCAAAAATTCTTTGATGTTGGTGATAATGTTCTTAAGTAATTCAATTAATTTCATTAATTTTTTTAGATTTATTAATTTTCATTTTATGAAATTAAGGCCTAGGACTTGTAAATTTCAAAACTTTTGATCCAATAATTACATTTTTTTGAAATCTATGTGTATTAACCTTAATTTTAATTCCCCAAAGTTTCAAATTAATCAGATGGATATTTTAAATTTAATTAAGATTTTACAATTTTCAATATAACTCAAATTACCCAATAGAAATTAGGGTTTTGAGTTTAAAAGATTTCTCTCACATAGAAAAATCCATGGAGATATTATTTGTAATTTTTCACTAAGAGGTTGAATCTCTATGATTTTTCAAAGTTTCAGTGCATTTTTATTAATTTTTTTATCAAGAAATCTCGATTTTCTTTTTAATCCGCATCGGATGTTGATGCGGCAACTGTTTCCTATTTCAGCCACAGATTGCGCCACGCTAGATCCACGTGGATCCTATATATAAATTGATGGAGTGGGATGAGTTATGATATTAATCTTGGTCGTTCAATCATAGATCAAATGGAAACGATTAATCCTATGATCTTATAGGTATTAATCAAATCTAATGCATTTTAATCTGAGTCGTTGATTTGAGTCAAGTCAAATTGATTGTTGGGGCTTCATCTTTTACCTCATCAGTGAGAGACAAAGCTTGTGGATGAACCAGCGCAAAATTCCAGCGAATCTCATTGGCATTTTGTGTCCTTTCACTTGGGAAATCTTCAAGAATGAAAATATAGGGGTTTACTAAAGGAATTTCCTAAAATTGAATGGATTTATTTTATAAAGCATGGAGACTTATTGGCTACCTACAGTTTGAGTTTCATACCTCACTCAAGCTTATGATGAGTTATTTTCTCATTTTAAAATTGTTCAGTGAGTTGAGAATACGCTCTAGAAGAAAGATGCTCTCTTTCCTCCCTATGGTTTGTTTTAGAGAGCAACACCCATCTTTTCCTATTAGAGTTTAGTCAAATTTGGAGTTTTAGTGCTCAAGAAAACTAGGAGAAAGCTTGGGTGAGTTATTTGGAGGATGAGAAGTGATTAGAATTGCCGAATACGGTTTTCATTGGCTCTCCCCATCTTTTTGTATTTAGCTAAGCCTCTCTTCATTAGAGGAGATGGGAGGTAGCCATCCTTAGGGAATTATAGCTTATGAAAACTTTTAAAGGTGGTTTAGGGAGCATGCTTGAGGTGGTTAATTGAAGGGATAAGGCTGGTATGGGGGAATTTTGGGTGACTGGCCTTAATGGCTTGATTTGAGCTTTGATGGCCTTAACCTCAACTCCTTATCTCATCACAACACTTTAGCTTCTCCTTGGGTTACTGCTGATTTCCTTAATTGAGCTTAAAATGGATTAATGCAAGGCTTGAGCTTAATGGAATTAGATTTTAGGTTTATGGCTTTGAGTTTAACTTATTGGGCTTGGTTTGATTTGGAGTGGGTTGGTCACACCCCATTTGGCCAATTGGCTTTAGATTTAAGCTACAATTATGTTTATTTATCCATTGAATGGTTTAGGGATTGTTTCATGCTTTATGAAATTTTAATATGACATAATTTAACTCAACCCATTTGACTTGAAGTGGGTTAAATTTGTTGTTATAGCTCATTAGATCATCTTAGAATTTTGATTTAGGTTAAGTATGCTTGATTTATCATTTATAATATTTATGGTGGATTGATTCCATTTAATTTTGAATTAGACTTTCTTTTTAGTTTAATTTAATCCATTTTGACCAAAATATGCTAAGGTGAATCTATTCAAGTCAAATGATCAACTTGACTAAAATAAAAGTGTATTTGGATTCCAATTATGTTCATTTAAGTTCTTGGAATGATTAGGATCCATTGGTTTGAATTATTTGACATTTGATTTTGAATTTGACTCATATTGACTAATCATGGACTAAATGGATCATACTAGGTTCACTTGGGCTAAATAGCCAAATTGTCTAACTTAAACTCAAGGAAAGTTTGAATTGTGTTCAAATATGAATTTGAAGTGATTTTGCATGTTTAAGTTAAGTTTATTTTATTTTAATTTTAAATTTGATTCAATCGGCTTCATTTGGATTATGTGGCCAAATTAGCCCATTTGAACTCTTGTTGAATTAAGTTTTATTTAGTTTTGCATTTAAATAAATTTATATGATGATTTTATTCCATTAATTTGGCCAAATTTAATAGTTTGACTTTTGACTTGGTGAGGCTCATATAGGTTAACTCAGGTTAAATGACCTAATCAACCACCTTGTACCCTATCTGAATTCAATTATTTATTTATTTATGCTTCTATATTGATTCTAAATTTTTAGTTTAATTTAAATTGATTTAATTTTGATTTTATTTGATTTTTCTTGGATTTATGTTAAATTGGGCTTAAATGTGTCATTTAATTTAATCAACCCAATTAACTCACCTAAGTCTCATTTGAATGTTGATTTAAATTTAGATTCATTTAGTTTTAATTTTGATTAAATTTTATTAAGTTTGAATTTGATTGGGTTCACCTAGTCTAATTGGATTAGGTCATGTCCTAGTGGGGCCCACTAGACTGATGTGAAGTTTATTAGGATGTTGATTTTAGATTCGATTTTGGTTTCAAATTGTATACTTGATTTAACTAATTATTTGTTTTGATTTGATCATACACCTAGCCACTAAATATAGTGTCGTAATGTCGAATTAGGAAGATCTTAATCTTGGATTAAGAGTCCTAGTTACTAAGATTAAGAATAGTGTTAATCTCATTAAAAAATGTGGTCAATAAATGTCACTAAAAGTGAGGTCAACATGAAGTGTTAGGAGTAGAAACTAGTTATGACATGTTTGCAACATTAGCATAACTTGTTGAATGGCGATGAGAAAAATCCATCATACAAGCATTGGATGCATCAATGGAATTTTTTATTTTATAAACTATAATTAAGTGGGGAAATCACATGAATTATGTTACTAGTAAAAATTAGGATATACCTAAAATTGTAAAAAGGGTTTTATAGAGGTTCAAAAAAGAATAATAAAAAAAATAATGATAAGTTAATTGAATAAATAAGAATAAAACTAAATATAAAAATGGAAAAGAATGAATCAATGAAGTATAAAGAACACAAAATTTTATGTTGTCCAATTATAAAGACTAAAGTGGTAGAAAATGCTCCCTTAAAAATCTCTTAGGTGTTATAGTAGTTTATTTAGCATAAAAAATAGTGGAGCATTAGAAGATATTAGCTTCAACGAGTAAGGTTCTTTTAGACTAAAATGTCACAAGGTTTCTAAAAGTCATTTCTATAACTTTCAAATGTATATTATAGACATGATGTTACATGTTTCTTGATATTACAATGCCCTTAAGCCAACAACAATAATTTTTTCTTTATTATTATAAGGTTTGCATGATTAGCAACAAAGGTCTCAATTAGGCAAAACATTTCTTGATGTTGAGCATTCAAATTATAATGATTATAAATTAAATAATATATAATGAATGTACTATTGAACCCTTTGGATTTTTTACCTCTCAAGGGAAATACTTGGGTGAATGTGAAAATCTCAAAAAATGGAGAAGGGTATCTATAATGATGAGAAAGATTCTTCAAGGTCAAGAAAGGAATCTCCAGATGAGGAGGAAATCTCATGAAGAAATTTGGAGAGTTGTTGCCATTATTCTACATGAGGGCTTGAGAGAAAACTATTCGAAAGTTGGGTTAGTCAACACTGATGGATTCAGATGGCTAGGATGCATGATAAATATTATTATATGCCCTCGTTCTACTAAAGTAATTAAGCTCAAAGGGGTCTACAAACTATATTTGACCCTCTATATCACTTAGCTTATTTTTAATTTAATTTTAGGAGTTCTAGAGAAGAAAATGTTCTTCTATATATGCTTCCTTATCAATAGAGGGCAACCACCTCCATTCTCAGCACCTTTTATCATCAATGGTGTATATTTTATAGCATGAAGTTAATTTTTCATCATCCCAGAGATGCTCCATCTTCACTCAAAGAAGTTTAACACTCTCCTCTTATGGGTCATTGATAATAGCTAATGATGTAATCATGTAGGAAAGAAAAAAAATCCTTCAAGTAACTACGAAAGCCTCATCAATATTAATATGATGACTAGCCAACTTTGTCAAAATGGGAAAGGCCTTCCTCCTCCTAATTACGGTTGATGTTGTAATCCAAAAACTCTTTAAATTTATTTTCTTCAACATCATGGAGCTCGTGGGACTCCTTTAATTCAATAAGAACTCTTTATTTTCCTTAACAACTTCTCCTTAAGCAATTTTCTTAACATCTCTATGGATAGAGAAATTGCCACTTGCACCTAAATGGTGGCCACAATAATGGTAAGAGTTTTCTTAGTATGTACAATGTCTGAGTCCTTCAACATTGTGCTTATTATCACATTCGAAGGTGCATCCTTGATATCACTTTAACTTGCCTCTTGTAATAACTTCTACTTTTTTTTTTTAGTTTCTTCCTACACTACCTCTTGGAAGAATGTTTGATCATTTCCAAAGTCACTTATGGAACAAAGACCACATCAATGATGTTTACAAGTCGAATAGATAAACATTTCAAAATTTTAACCATACAATTATATCATTTTAATATGGGAAGGGAGAATGTACTCTTTGATTTACAGGACTTTTAGATGGTTGTATCTTATCTTTACTCTTGGCATAAAGATATTGACAATTCAAATTCCTTCTATAGAATTTCTTTTAAAACTTGAGATTTTCTTCTTGGTTCGAACAAGTCCTTTCTTTCATGTGGGAATCATTCTTAATGTCAATGATTTATCTCAATCTTGGGAGGTTATACGTCAGTCATAATATTTTTCTTATGAGATAGAAAATCTAATGAGCTCAACAACATATTAATCATAATTGTTAACTAGGAATTATCGTAATATGAAAGATAAATAATCATAAAATATATTTTATTTGACCAAAATTCTTGTCACTAATCATGGAAGGCTAGTTCATTATAATAATGAGATGAATGCTACTCTACGTTACCACAATGTGGGTAAACATGAAGAATCAACCTAGTATTCATGAAAGCTATTTTCTGGGCTAAAGATAGGACTATCAAAAAAATTTTAACCTCTACGCCTAGATGAATTGTACTACTTGAAGTTTGGATCTCCTAATTCGCCTTTAAAATATATACTGATTAAAATGCTATAATACCTAAGACATTCTTAATAAATTGTACATTTATATGGTCGAACCATCAAAAATTTTGTGCTCTATATTCTTAGATGCTCTACTCTTCATCTGGTCTAATTAAGTAATTTTAATTGTAATATTGTTCTTGTCAATCTCTTCTAAATCTTAGTGGAATCTCTTTTTGCCATATAAGAAGTTTTTTTCTTCTACTATAAGATATTAATAAGGCATCACTATTTATGCAATCCATACAAGAAATTAATTGTCACCACACACTTCAACTACATTGGCAAACTATATGAGTATTGAGTAAGAAGCAACTTCAAGGCATTCCTTGTCTTTTTCTAGCCATCCGAAAGATATTTTATAGTGAAATTCCTCTAGTATTTAGATGTGGAATATCACTATATTAATCCTCATTTTAATAATAAATTTTTAGACTAATTTAGCGTCATGCATTATACTATAAGTGTGCTAAACGAAACTCCAAATAAACCCTAAACAAAATAAAATAAAGTTCAAGTTAAATGAATTCAAACATAGTTCAAAGGATGCGGACAAACCACATAAAAATTGTGTGGTATGTATGTAAATTTCTCAATAAAATATTGTTTTCCCCTACCTGCAAATGCATAGGAAAGCGATGGCTTAACCAGCCAAGCAAAATTTAGACGGAAGAAGAATCTTCTCCGGTGCAATGGGAGAAGAGATTCCTCTCCACACGGCAGCGTCGCTATTGGGCACACAGCAATGCCAAGACAAATGCAAGCTGGAATCTGGAATCCAGCCTCTTCACACGATTAATTAATTTCTGTGATGACAAGCATTCAAGAAAATATCTATTGTGCGTGTGTGAAATTAAATTTCGAGTGCCAAAATATAAATGACACGTATAAATATTTAAAATTTATATTATGATATTACGATAAAATTTTGATTTTTAATAATTTTATTTTTAATAGGCTAAATAGTACTAATCAAATGTTTCTTACCTCTATAAATTTTCACATTGAAAACCCAAATAAAGTTCCATACATTTATATATCATTTCAATAGTCCTTGATTGCCTCCAGAGATCTAATAAAAATATATAATTCTAAGAAAAAATTATGTTTGAGAATTTATAAATCAAACTAATAAAATGAATTTCATATTATTGAAATCACAAGAATAACTTAGATCTAAGAAAAAAACCATAAATTTCAAAAAAAAAAAAAACACATTGCCTAAAAAATTTAACATTATAGAAAATATAAATAAAATAATATACCAAAAAAAATTATAATGCAAGTAAAAAAAAGTATAAATGAAATTAAAAATTAAGGGTTATTAGAGGTCAAGGTTATGCTTAAACTAATGCACAAAGAAGTAAGCTAATTTTGTTGAATAAAAATAATGATGTGTTGCATCATGAAATGGAGCTTAGTGGGATGAAAAGAGCAAGGGGGAGAAAAAAGAGAAAATGAGGCACGAGGATTCAAGATGAGCACATATTTAACATTTTTTATAAATTTTGCTAACAATACTTGTGGGGAAAATTTTATGATACCACATAGATTTTAAGAATTTCTTATTTAGATAATCAAATACATCATTAAAGAATGAACATATTACCTTGAAAGATAAATAAGTTATGTTATAATGAATTCAATTACTTAATAAAGACCCTAAGAATGAATTTTGATATTCTAGAGAATTTTCTCTTAAACTACATGAAAAATAGACAGGTTTATTTTATGAAGTTCAGTTCTCTATAAGGCAAGCCCTATAGTTAAATACATTCTTAGAAGAAGTAAATTCTTCCCAAGAATACTCTCGATTAGAGAAATAAGCCTTTATTTCTATGAATTTCAAATCTTATCTTAAAATGATGTTCAATTTAGAATTTCAATAGGGAACACTTTAAAGGGGAATTGTTCTTTTAAAAGGCCAATCGAGATAAAGGCCTAGGACTTGTACATTTCATAACTTTTGATCCAACAATTAAAATGTTTTGAAATCTATGTGTATTAACCTTAATTTTAATTCGCCAAAGTTTCAAATTAATCAGATGGATATTTTAAATTTAATTAAGATTTTACAATTTTCAATATAATTCAAATTACCCAATAGAAATTAGGCTTTTGAGTTTAAAAGATTTCTCTCACATAGAAAAATCCATGGAGCCATTATTTGTAATTTTTCACTAAGAGGTTGAATCTCTATGATTTTTCAAAGTTTCAGCGCATTTTTATTAATTTTTTTATCAAGAAATCTCGATTTTCTTTTTAATCCGCATCGGATGCTGATGCGACAACTGTTTCCTATTTCAGCGACAGATTGCGCCACGCTAGATCCACGTGGATCCTATGTATAAATCGATGGAGTGGGATGAGTTATGATATTAATCTTGGTTGTTCGATCATAGATCGAATGGACACGATTAATCCTATGATCTTATAGGTATTAATCAAATCTAATGCATTTTAATCTGAGTCGTTGATTTGAATCAAGTCAAATCGATTGTTGGGGCTTCATCTTTTACCTCATCAGTGAGAGACAAAGCTTGTGGATGAACCAAATAAAATTCCAAATAATCTCATTGGCATTTTGTGTCCTTTCACTTGGGAAATCTTCAAGAATGAAAATATAGGGGTTTACTAAAGGAATTTCCTAAAATTGAATGGATTTATTTTACAAAGCATGGAGACTTATTGGGTACCTACAGTTTGAGTTTCATACCTCACTCAAGCTTATGATGAGTTATTTTCTCATTTTAAAATTGTTCAGTGAGTTGAGAATAAGCTATAGAAGAAAGATACTCTCTTGCCTCCCTATGGTTTGTTTTAGAGACCAACACCCATCTTTTGCTATTAGAGTTTAGTCAAATTTGGAGTTTTAGTGCTCAAGAAAACTAGGAGAAAGCTTGGGTGAGTTATTTGGAGGATGAGAAGTGATTTAGAATTGCCGAATGCGGTTTTCATTGGCTCTCCCCATCTTTTTGTATTTAGCTAAGCTTCTCTTCATTAGAGGAGATGGGAGGTTGCCATCCTTAGGGAATTATAGCTTATGACAACTTTTAAAGGTGGTTTAGGGAGCATGCTTGAGGTGGTTAATTGAAGGGATAAGGTTGGTATGGGGGGATTTTGGGTGATTGGCCTAAATGGCTTGATTTGAGCTTTTATGGCCTTAACCTCAACCCTTATCTCATCACAACATTTTAGCTTCTCCTTGGGTTACTGCTGATTTCCTTAATTGAGCTTAAAATGGATTAGTTTAAGGCTTGAGCATATTGGAATTAGATTTCAAGTTTATGGATTGGAGTTTAACTTATTAGGCTTGGTTTGATTTGGAGTGGGTTGGTCACACCCCATTTGGCCAATTGGCTTTAGATTTAGGCTACAATTATGTTTATTTATCCATTGAATGGTTTAGGGATTGTTTCATGCTTTATGAAATTTTAATATGACATAATTTAACTCAACCCATTTGACTTGAAGTGGGTTAAATTTGTTGTTATAGCTCATTAGATCATCTTAGAATTTTGATTTAGGTTCAGTATGCTTGATTGATCATTTATAATATTTATGGTGGATTGATTCCATTTAATTTTGAATTAGACTTTATTTTTAGTTCAATTTAATACATTTTGACCAAAATATGCTAAGGTGAATCTATTCAAGTCAAATGATCAACTTGACTAAAATAAAAGTGTATTTGGATTCCAATTATGTTCATTTAAGTTCTTGGAATGATTAGGATCCATTGGTTTGGATTATTTGACATTTGATTTTGAATTTGACTCATATTGACTAATCATGGACTAAATGGATCATATTAGGTTCACTTGGGCTAAATAGCCAAATTGTCTAACTTAAACTCAAGGAAAGTTTGAATTGTGTTCAAATATGAATTTGAAGTGATTTTGCATGTTTAAGTTAAGTTAATTTTATTTTAATTTTAAATTTGATTCAATTGGCTTCATTTGGATTATGTGGCCAAATTAGCCCATTTAAACTCTTGTTGAATTAAGTTTTATTTAGTTTTGCATTTAAATAAATTTATATTTTGATTTTATTCCATTAATTTGGCCAAATTTAATAGTTTTGACTTTTGACTTGGTGAGACTCATATAGGTTAACTCAGGTTAAATGACCTAATCAACCACATTGTACCCTATCTGAATTCAATTATTTATTTATTTATGCTTCTATATTGATTCTAAATTTTTAGTTTAATTTAATTTGATTTAATTTTGATTTTATTTGATTTTTCTTGGATTTATGTTAAACTAGGCTTAAATGTGTCATTTAATTTAATCAACCCAATTAACTCACCTAAGGCTCATTTGAATGTTGATTTTAATTTAGATTCGTTTTTTTTTAATTTCAATCAAATTTGATTAAGTTTGAATTTGATTGGGTTCACCTAGTCTAATTGGATTAGGTCATGTCCTAGTGGGGCCCACTAGACTGACGTGAAGTTTATTAGGATGTTGATTTTAGATTCAATTTTGGTTTCAAATTGTATACTTGATTTAACTAATTATTTGTTTTGATTTGATCATACACCTAGCCACTAAATATAGTGTCGTAATGTCGAATTAGGAAGATCTTAATTTTGGATTAAGAGTCCTAGTTACTAAGATTAAGAATAGTGTTAATCTCATTAAAAAATGAGGTCAATAAATGTCACTAAAAGTGAGGTGAACATGAAGTGTTAGGAGTAGAAACTAGTTATGACATGTTTGCAACATTAGCATAACTTGTTGAATGGCGATGAGAAAAATCCATCATACAAGCATTGGATGCATCAATGGAATTTTTTATTTTATAAACTATAATTAAGTGGATAATTCACATGAATTATGGTACTAGTAAAAATTAGGATATACCTAAAATTGTAAAAGGGGTTTTATAGAGGTTCAAAAAAGAATAAAAAAAAATTAATGATAAGTTAATTAGAATAAATAAGAAGGCAAAGAATGAATCAATGAAGTATAAAGAACACAAAATTTTATGTAGTTCATTTATAAAGACTAAAGTGGTATAAAATGCTCCCTTAAAAATCTCTTAGGTGTTATAGTAGTTTATTTAGCATAAAATATAGTGGAGCACTAGACGATATGAGCTTCAACGAGTAAGGTTCTTTTAGACTAAAATGTCACAAGGTTTCTAAAAGTCATGTCTATAACTTTCAAATGTATATTATATACATGATGCTACATGTTTCCTGATATTACAATGCCCTTAAGCCAACAACAATAATTTTTTCTTTATTATTATAAGGTTTGCATGATTAGAAACAATGGTCTCAATTAGGCAAAACATTTCTTGATGTTTAGCATTTAAATTATAATGATTATAAATTAAATAATATATAATGAATGTACTATTGAACCCTTTGGATTTTTTACCTCTCAAGGGAAATACTTGGGTGAATGTGAAAATCTCACAAAATTGAGAAGGGTATCTATAATGATGAGAAAGATTCTTCAAGGTCAAGAAAGGAATCTCCGGATGAGGAGGAAATCTCATGAAGAAATTTGGAGAGTTGTTGCCATTATTCTACATGAGGGCTTGAGAGAGAACTATTCGAAAGGTGGGTTAGTCAACACTGATGGATTCAGATGGCTAGGATGCATGTTAAATATTATTATATCCCCTCATTCTACTAGAGTAATTAAGCTCAAAGGGGTCTACAAACTATATTTGACCCTCTATATCACTTAGCTTGTTTTTAATTTAATTTTAGGAGTTCTCAAGAAGAAAATGTTCTTCTGTATATGACTTCCTTATCAATAGAGGACAACCTCCTCCATTCTCACCACCTTTTATCATCAATGGTGTATATTTTTATAGCATGAAGTTAATTTTTCATCATCCCAGAGATGCTCCATCTTCACACAAAGAAGTTTAACGCTCTCCTCTTATGGGTCATTGATAATAGCTAATGATGTAATCATGTAGGAAAGAAAAAAATAATCCTTCAAGTAACCATGAAAGCCTCGTCAATATTAATATGATGACTAGCCAACTTTGTCAAAATGGGAAAGGTCATCCTCCTCCTAATTACGGTTGATGTTGTAATCCAAAAACTCTTGAAATTTATTTTTTTCATCATCATGGAGCTCGTGGGACTCCTTTAATTCAATAAGAACTCTTTCTTTTCCTTAACAACTTCTCCTTAAGAAATTTTCTTAACATCTCTAAGGATAGAGAAATTGTTACTTGCACTTAAATGGTGGCCACAATAATGGTAAGAGTTTTCTTAGTATGTACAATGTCTGAGTCCTTCAACATTGTGCTTATTATCACATTCGAAGGTGCATCCTTGAGATCAATTTAACTTGCCTCTTGTAATAACTTCTACATTTTTTTAGTTTCTTCCTACACAACCTCTTGGAAGAATGTTTGATCATTTGCAAAGTCACTTATGGAACAAAGACCACATCAATGACATTTACAAGTCGAATAGATAAACATTTCAAAATTTTAACCATACAATTATATCATTTTAATATGGGAAGGGAGAATGTACTCTTTGATTTACAGGACTTTTAGATGGTTGTATCTTATCTTTACTCTTAGCATAAAGATATTGACAATTCAAATTCCTTCTATAGAATTTCTTTTATAACTTGAGATTTTCTTCTTGGTTCGAACAAGTCCTTTTCTTTCTTGTGGGAATCATTCTTAATGTCAATGATTTATCTCAATCTTTGGAGGTTATACGTCAGTCATAATATTTTTCTTATGAGATAGAAAATCTAATGAGCTCAACTACATATTAATCATAATTGTTAACTAGGAATTATCGTAATATGAAAGATAAATAATCATAAAATATATTTTATTTGACCAAAATTCTTGTCACTAATCATGGAAGGCTAGTTCATTATAATAATGAGATGAATGCTACTCTTGGTTACCACAATGTGGGTAAACATGAAGAATCAACCTAGTATTCATGAAAGCTATTTTCTGGGCTAAAGATAGGACTATCAAAAATATTTTAACCTCTACGCCTAGATGAATTGTACTACTTGAAGTTTGGATCTCCTAATTCACCTATAAAAATATATATACTGATTAAAATGCTATAATACCTAAGACATTCTTAATAAATTGTACATTTATATGGTCGAACCATCAAAAATTCTATGCTCTATACTCTTAGATGCTCTACTCTTCACCTTTCTTATAGTTACTTTTATCTTTATTCTGGTCTAATTAATTAATTTTAGTTGTAATATTTTTTTGTCACTCTTCTAAATCTCAGTGGAATCTCTTTTTATCATATAAGAAGTTTTTTTTTCTTCTATAAGATATTAATAAGGCATCACTATTTATGCAATCCATACATGAAATTAATTGTCACCATACACTTCAACTACATTGGCATTGAGTAAGAAGCAACTTCAAGGCATTCCTTGTCTTTTTCTAGCCATCAGAAAGATATTTTATAGTGAAATTCCTCTAGTATTTAGATGTGGAATATCACTATATTAATCCTCATTTTAATAATAAATTTTTAGATTAATTTGAAGTCATGCATTATACTATAAGTGTGCTAAACGAAACTCCAAATAAACCCTAAACAAAATAAAATAAAGTTCTAGTTAAATGAATTCAAACATAGTTCAAAGGATGCGGACAAACCACATAAGAATTGTGTGGTAAGTATGTAAATTTCCCAATAAAATATTGTTTTCCCCTGCCTGCAAATGCATAGGAAAGCGATGGCTTAACCAGCCAAGCAAAATTTAGACGGAAGAAGAATCTTCTCCGGTGCAATGGGAGAAGAGATTCCTCTCCACACGGCAGCGTCGCTATTGGGCACACTGCAATGCCAAGACAAATGCAAGCTGGAATCTGGAATCCAGCCTCTTCACACGATTAATTAATTTCTGTGATGATAAGCATTCAAGAAAATATCTAGTGTGCGTGTCTGAAATTAAATTTCGAGTGCCAAAATATAAATGACACGTATAAATATTTAAAATTTATATTATGATATTACGATAAAATTTTAATTTTTAATAATTTTATTTTTAATAGGCTAAATAGGTGTGAAATAAGAAAACTATCATTTACTCCCGTCACGCGAACCTTTCACACAAAGATTTTTTTTTACTTTTCAATTATATATGCTTAAAAATTCCCAAATTACAATAAAAACAATTATTCTATTTTATCGATTCATAATGTAAAAAATAGAAAATAAACTGTTGTTTTTCAATCTTTCATTTTGGTGATTGAGAAAAAGTTACAGATATGAAAGTGACGGCATAAACAGCCACGCAAAGTGTTAGGAGCAAGAATTCTACATGGCGGAAGAATCCGCGCGCGTCCATTCAGAGCAGAGATTCCCTTCCGCACGCCAACGTCGCCATTACCGGCGCAATATTTGCGGAAGTAGGAATCTGGAATTCAGCTACTTAACATCAATCATTTTTTTTTTTTTCAATGAGTATCCACCCAATATTTCACCTATTTTATGAGTGAAGATATCATTATGACTAATTTCACAGAGGCTTAGCACCACATTCATCACCCATACATGTCGAGTCCCATTTACTTTCTTCACCTTAAGATAGCCCCACTCTGGAGGATTTAACTCTGGCCCGGAGGTTCTGCAAATTTAAACTTAAAATGCTAAGATCACATCAATCAGTTGATTTCCTTTTGTTTTTTTTTCAGAGGTTGCGTGTATTACCTGAATCTCAAATTTAATATCTTAAGTTGGTGCCAAATTCTTCAATCAATCTGATTAGCGACGAATGATTTAATTAATTGTTATAAAATGTTCTTAAAGTAAAATATAAGTTGAGTAGAGCATAGATCTACTTCTCTCTCTTTTTTTATTAGATTTTATTATGAGTAAACTGCTCTTCTTACTCATAAAAGAGACATTCCTATTAATGGTGAAATCATAATTTATTTTTCTTAATTATTTAAGACTCAATCTAAGCTAGCAAGATCATGGATCTACTATAATTTGGTTAATCAATGCTTAATCTCTAATTGGTTAGGACTTATACTCGATTCATATCTCAAAAGGCTGATCGAATTAATTAACATAACCAACATGATTCATCGGGTAAGTTGAGCTAGCCGAAAGTAGATTAAAGATACATCTTTCAACTCTGCTGGATTCAATTAAGTCAGTTGAGCTTCAAATGATATATATTATCTAGATAGCCCTTGGGAAGTTAATTAGAGCATTAAAGTTTTTCTGGATTCCAAAGTTCTGGTTTAAAGTATTTTGAAAAGTTATTTGTGTTTTACTTTTGAAAAGGGACTAAAACGACTTTCAGATGAGATAAAACACGCTTCAAAAGCACTATTCAAAAATTAAAAATTCACGCTCTCAAAAGCAAAACGCACTAAAAAAGCCCTCCTAAACGAAGCCTTAGTTTACAAATCTAGTTTAATTAGAATTAATGAACTTAGCAAATTAATAAAGGTGAACCTATAGTGGTAATTAATTTAATATTTTTTTTGACCTAGAAATAAATTAATCTAGCCTAATGCATTATAGGGGTAGACATGACCTAAGTATCAGTTAAGTTGATTAGGCTAGCAATATTAAGCCCATTGAAATAATTTTATCAATAATTATCGTAGAAGCATCTATTGGGAACCATATATTTATTGCCTTTATTTAACTACTAATGTGATGTCTTAGGGCCTCTTAGTTTATAACTTCAGGCATTTTGTTAAACTCATGATTTAGTTGATTTGCTTCTTTTTTTATTGGCTTTTGTGAGTGCAATTATTTTGAGGTGACTTCTTGAGAATTAGAGAGCAATATTGATAATCCCTATTTATGTTGGGTTACTTTTGAGAAAGAGTTAGGTGGCAAATGGAAAAGCCAAAAAGCAAAGAAAGGAGATCTTAAATACAATACGATGTAACATAGAATTTAGTTGATTGACCTAACCCTAAACTTGGTTAAGCTAAGCTAAACGTAGGCAACTTTTATCAAATAAAATGAATTGAACTCAAGCAAACCCAATTAGTTGATTCACCTCTATGGCACATCTTCCCAATTCCATTTTAATGCATTAAAATCACCTTTGTTTTTCCTAACTTAAGATCAAATGATCAAAGAAAGCTTCCTTTTTGATTGATTCATGAATCATTAGTGTTTTACACTGTATAATGACATGTTCTCAAACTAGCTCATGATTATTCACTTTTGAAATTTTAACTAATTTAGTAATCTCTAAACCCTCAAACTAGTACTAATCAAGCATTTCTTACCTCTATAAATTCTCACATTGAAAACCTAAATAAAGTTCCATACATTTATATATCATTTCAATAGTCCTTGATTGCCTCCAATCTTTTTGGTGAGCTCTCTTTTCATAATTCACTAAATAGTAATTTTTTTTATAAAATTTACTAAAAATAATAAAATTTCCTTAAAATATATTTTTGTGAATTTCAAAAGATTTCTTATCAAGTGAAAAAAATCTCACTAGAAACATTTACTAATGGTAAAAGATTTCTATAAAAAATATTTTGATAAATTTTAGTGGATTGTATGTTAGAACGTAATATATAAAATTGATTGGTTGGTCATTGAGTTGTATTATTTTTCAAAAAATTTTTGCTGGCAATTTGTACTAAAATAATAGAGATACTTAAAATTTTAATATAATTTAAAGTTTTTAATATTTAATCAAGTAAGCTAATATCTGATTAATTCTTATTTATTTAGGCCTAACAGAGATCTAATAAAAATATATAATTCTAACAAAAATTATGTTTGAGAATTTATAAATCAAACTAATAAAATGAATTTAATATTATAGAAATCACAAGAATAACTTAGATCTAAGTAAAAAACCATAAATTTCAAAAAAAAAAAAAAAACACATTGCCTAAAAAAATCTAACATTATAGAAAATATAAATAAAATAATATACCAAAAAAAATTATAATGCAAGTAAAAAAAAAGTATAAACGAAATTAAAAATTAAGGGTTATTAGAGGTCAAGGTTATGCTTAACCCACTAATGCACAAAGAACTAAGCTAATTTTGTTGAATAAAAATAATGATGTGTTGCATCATGAAATGGAGCTTAGTGGGATGAAAAGAGCAAGAGGGAGAAAAAAGAGAAAATGAGGCACGAGGATTCAAGATGAGCACATATTTAAAATTTTTTATAAATTTTGCTAACAATACTTGTGGGGAAAAATTTATGATACCACATAGATTTTAAGAATTTCTTATTTAGATAATCAAATACATCATTAAAGAATGAACATATTACCTTGAAAGATAAATAAGTTATGTTATAATGAATTCAATTACTTAATAAAGACTCCTAAGGCTAATGAATTTTTGATATTCTAGAGAATTTTCTCTTAAACTACATGAAAAAATAGGACAAGGTTTATTTTATGCCGAGTTCGTAGTTCCTTTAAGGGCAAGCCCCTATAGTTAAATGCATTCTTAGAAGAAGTAAATTCTTCCCAAGAATACTCTCGATTAGAAAAATAAGCCTTTATTTCTATGAATTTCAAATATTATCTTAAAATGATGTTCAATTTAGAATTTCAATAGGGAACACTTCAAAGGGGAATTGTTCTTTTAAAAGGCCAATCGAAATTATGTAGGAAATACTTGTACATATTAGGATGCCCAGTAAGCATTTTAACTATCCTATCATTGGGCTTTATATTTTGAGAGTACATTTAATAAAATTTTGAATTAGCATTTTATTAGAAATCTATGACTTAGATTCTAACAGCACAATACTGTAGAAATGCCTAGTAGCTAAAGAGTTATTCCAATAGGATGATTTAGACCCCAAGTCTATAAATGCTTCTAACATAAGTCAAAAGTTTGACCTAATGTAAATTTTCTAAGAATTATTGGTTCTTTTCCTACTACAGAAAAAATGAACTTGTCCGCGACTCTTTTGGACTTATAACCCACCTGGAAAGTTTGTCAGCTAACACCACCTAAAAGATTTTTAAAAATCCTGAGTCTGATCTAATGTATGCAAGATAACTAGGCTCTTGTATTTAGGAAAAAAAATAAGAACCTAACTCACTCTTTAACCCTAAGATAAAGTTCAGCATGTTATGCACCTAACTAATGCAATAAATTTTATCTTTTATATATTTTGACTCACAACTCAGTTTAAAGGGCTTGGGTATGTAATTCATGCCTACAATGAGATGCAATTAGAAATAATCATGGGCCAAATCAAAATGAGAAGAAACACTTCCCCTAGGAAGGGTGGTCATCTTCAAAGGTCAGATGCTCCCTTATGTGCAATGGGTGGTGCTCCCAATTTAAAAAGAATGGAGAATATGCTCTCATGGTTCCCAAAAACTAATTATTTTTAGTTTCTTTTAAGTTATGTTTATGACTTTCATTAAAGTGAAGTTATAAATTTTGATTTTATGTTTGAGTT
Organism: Cymbidium sinense; assembly: GCA_021442155.1. Classification (NCBI taxonomy): domain Eukaryota; kingdom Viridiplantae; phylum Streptophyta; class Magnoliopsida; order Asparagales; family Orchidaceae; genus Cymbidium; species Cymbidium sinense. The sequence continues at coordinate 112,556,601 of CM038218.1, read as the reverse complement.
GTTTAAGTTACGATAAGGTAGAAAATTTAATTTTTCTAAGAGTCTAACGTGCCAAGCATTTCATCACAACATCAGGGAAAGAAACCTAAAAAAATCATCCATTTTAATGATGCAGCCTGAAATAAATCACACCAAATTAAATTAATAAAACATTCCGATGCGGCCAAGTACCATTGCACACTCGAAAGAATGAAAAAATAGACAGCCGAGCTCTGCCCTTATATAACTTGGCCTAAAACTAATAGTTTTGATCAATGGGGGTCTTCTTCCAGGATAGTCACCTTCTTCAGGTACCTCTACGGGCTTTGTAGGGGCTCACTAGTAGGTAAAGTTAACTCCTACTATTTTTAGACCCTATAGATCCAAACCTAATTCTAGGCTCAAATTATATTTTAAAATTCTAAAATCAATTCCTAATCACTGTAAAATATATGTCAGAAAATACACATAGCACATAAGTAGTTTATATTTTAAATATATGAGCATAGCATTAGTTGCTTGCCAAGCCCACCCATCTTATTGACTATGCATTGGGACTTAAATAGTACATACAAGTAAATAATATTTATTATATTTTTATTATAGTGGTCAGTTTAAGCACAGTCCCCTATAGAAAATAGCATTAGCCTAAAAGAATACCCTAACATCCAGAATAATGGGAAAACAATCCTAACCATCTAATCTAAAATATTACACCACAAAATAGGAAAAAGTAACACATTTTTTTCATAACATAAAATATCATAAATCATCAGCCTAACCTAAGTCTAGGGTCAGTGACCTAATAATCTATTATGTGAAAAAAAAAGATTATATGGTATGGCTACACTAGGCCTTTTAAGTTCAAGTTTTGATTTAGGTTTTAAGGTTTATTAAATTTACCTCTGGGTGATTTCAATTTATGTGATTAAATTGGCTTATGATTTTTATTTCATTTTTAAGTTTACTTTTATGTGATAATGTTGAATTTAGGATTTAAATAATGAAGGATAAAATGTATATTTTTTTGGGCAAAACCCATTCTATTCAGCACTTATCTTAATTAACCTCTTTTGAATTCATTTAAATGGTTTATTTTAAGTTAGGTTTGTGTTGATTAGTACACAATTCTTTTTTTTTTTAAATTTTATTTTAAACATAATTATGATTTATCCTTCTCTTATTTATTTTGATTTGATTAATATTTTTTTAGTTTGATTTATGATGTTTAATTAAAATTTAAAGTGTTTCTTTAAACCTTAACTAAGAGTTTAATTATCTCTCATGATTATATTTAATTTATCTTTTATTTTAGTTTGATTTGGTTTCAAATGATTTCATTCACTTATATTTTATGTTATTTAATTTTTATATTATATAGGATGTGTATAGTTTCATGATTTATATTTGTGATAATATATTCATTTCATCTCATATGTTATAATTATTCAATCTATTTGATAGGAATTGAATTGGTTTCATTCATTTGTTTCATTAATGTTTATGTTTATTAGCTTGAATATGTTAACTTAGTTAATTTAAGTTGTTCTTTAATTCAAACTTAGTTTAGAAGTTTTGATTTCATCATTTATCATTTAAGTGATCCATTATATTTCAATGTCATAACTTAGGAGAATTCATTAACTTTTGCATTTTAAATTCATCATTTGGTTGATTTTAATAGAATATTATATCCTAAAATTTTATTTTTAAATTAAATCTATTATCATGAAGTTTTGCTTATCAATCATAACCTAAAAAACTTAGTGAATGTTCCTACTTAAGGTACTAAACCTATCTAGGCCATTTTAAAGTTCTAGATTATTTAGATTAAGTTGATTTGATTAATTATTTTCAATCGTATTTGAATTACATTGTTCATTAATATCAAATGGATTTAAAGTGATTTCAATATTAATGAATTCTTATTTGGGTACGAAGTTCAGAGGTTGATTAACTTTGTTCTTTTATTAATTGATTTACCATCAATTTATCAGTTTAGTAATTTAAGATTTTATTAACTTTGTATTCTTAATCATTTCATAAATTCTAAATATATAACTAATTAGATTCCTTAACCTCAAAGAGTTAGAAAATTTTTCTTAAGTGTTATGATGTGAATAAAAAATTTTAAGTTAATTCCATAATATTATATAATTTATGTAATTTTCTAATTTATTATTTGATTTAAACTGACCTAGAGATTGAAAATTCTACAACTATTGATCCATAGATCATTTGGCTTTGAATTTTTTATGGCAAGTGCAGTCACATGCCAATTTAATGTTCCTAAAGTTTCAATTTAATCAGATGTATATTTTAGGACTAATTAAGATTTTAATTATTTCACTAAGAACTAAATTAAGCCTAAATTAGTAAAAATTAATAAGGGGGTTTAGTTTTCTTTAATTCCTCTATAAATGATGATTCCAGAGAGGGTTCATTTTAAATTTTTGGAGTTTTATTTAATGTATTAAGAATTTTTAAATATTAGATTAATTAATTGATTTATTTAATTCAATTAATCCTTAATTAAGATTATTTAGGGAATTATGAGGTTTTAGTGATGTTTTATAAGTTCTAAAGCTCTATTCATGTGAATTATGATGTTCTAAATTGATTTTATAATTTTTTTTCTAATTTTCTTGATTTATTCTTAATTTGTTTCATTAATTTAAGGGTTTAATGCTGAAAATCTTATATCTTCAAATTTACTTACTAATAAATCCTAAGAAATTTATCTAAGGTGTTTTTTAGGTTTAGTTTCACTTCCCCAAAGTTTTCTATTAATTTGATTAATATTTTGAGTTTAATTTAGGTTTGAATATTTTTAATTAAACTCAAATTAATCCAAAAATTTGTAATTAAAATATGGGATTTTGGGTTTAATGGATTCCTCTCACTAAGATGAATCCATAGAACCCTCATTTATAATTTTTTGTTAAGTGTTTTTTTAATGTTTATGCATTTTTTAGCAAATTTAAATCAATAAAACCAGATTCTCTTCTTTAATCTAGTCAGCGCATAAGGTGCTGACGTGGAGCCGTTTTTCTTGTGGTGGTGCGTGATTTTGCCATTTAGGATCCATGTGGATCCCACATTATTATGGCACAAATGTGTTAATTTATCCAAATCAAATCCAAGATGATTCATGACTAAATAAACTCATTTAGATTGGGTTTAGGCACAAATGCCTTAAATTAGTTCACTTAGGTATTTTATTATTATTATTTTTTTGGTTTAGTTTAGTTTCTTCCATTTGATGGATTGGATATAGGTTTATATTTTAATTGTGATTATTTAATCATTTATGATGTTTTTAATTAATGGGTTCATTAAGATTTGGGTTTAATTTTGATTTTTGTTTCAATTTGATCCATTTTAATTTAAATGGTTAAGTTGAATTTAATTGAATCAAATGATCAATTTGATTCAATTAAGGCATATTTATATTTTCAATTATATTTAATCATGCTCAGTTGATGATTATGTGTTTTTAGAATGATTTAATTTGGACAAATTTTGGTGAATTAGACTTTGACTTAGTGGGGCCCACATAATTCAACCATAAGTCAAATGGCATGATTAACCATCTTAAACCTCATTTTTATTTATTTTTAAGTTCATTTATGTTCATGCATTAATTTTATGTTTTTTTGTGTTGGGTTTGCTTTCAATTTGTTTTGATTTTATTTGAATTTCTATGGGTTTAGATAATTTTGAGCTTAAGTAGGTAAACCATCTCAATTATCTTGGTTCAAACTTAATTAGATTTTAGATTTTAGTTAAAATATGTTTGATTTAATCATTTATTTAAATTTAATTTTGGATTGTGTTCACTTAATCCTATTTGGTTAGGTCAAATCCTAGAAAAGTTTGTTAGGATAGCCTAGTATAGTGTCCTAAGTAGTTAGTCAGGAAGCTCTTAATCTAGGATTAGGTGTTTTAATTACTAGGATTGGAGATCATGTTAATCCTCATTCAATAATGTGGCCAACAAATGGACCCCCAATATGTGTAGTGGATTGATAAGAGAACATTGCACATATTGATGTTAACCGAATTTTGTTAATAGGACTACAAGTAAAAATGCTAGTAGGAGTTCAAATTTTGTTTTGAACTTTAGAATTTAGATTTAGCTTTGATTTTGGCTTTAAATTTTATTTTTAATTTGATTGTGGAAGATATGCATAAATGTGCTTTACGTTATTTTGATTTAAAATAATTCATTCTTAGGAAACTTAGGTTCACTACTCTCTAAGAGTAGGAATGTTATTAGGATAAGACTCAATAAGGAATCTAATCCTAAATTGGTCATGATAACCAAACAAGATGCATTCAAAGGACTTATTCTTATTTTGACTATAATAAGTTTTCAGTAGCTAACTTAGAAAGAAAGCACTAGGATTAACATCTTTCAAAGTGAGATTAGCTAAGAGGTAGTCTGAATGACTAACCAATTCTTAAAGAAAAGATCTATAGGTAACCCTAAAGTTTTCTTTTCCAAGAAAGGTTTCCACTATGGATACACATTCTTGTCTAAGGCTGATAGTTAGAGAGGATGCCAATATAGATTTTCACTCTTCTCCAAACTACATGAATTTTAACCAGAAAAAGATGTCACTAGGGACTTACTCTTATATGATTAGCTATTAGAAAGGGGTCTTTAATGATTTAATTCCAACCTAAATAGCTTGGTTTAGAAAAGGGACTTTCAATGGTTTAGTTCCTGATCCTCTAAAATTTGACTAATAGGTAGGGGTAGCATGGACTTAGTTCCTAACCTAAATAGTCTATAAGAATGGGATCTAAGAGTGGCTTATTTCCATCTCTAAATTTCTTTTATCTTACACTAGAAAGGGGGTCATAAAGACTTAAATCCTACTTTAGTAAGATTCAGCTAATAGGAGGGGGCCTTTAATGGCTTAATTCCACCATGAGATAGCCTGAAAAGGAAAGGGGAAATAATGACTTAAATCCCATCTTTATCTTTTAAGAAGGATGCCTACTAAAGGACTTATTCCCATCTTTTATCTCTTAATAAGGGGCCTTCAATGACTTAATTCCTACTTAAATAGCTAAAGTGAAGAAAGGAGTATTGATGACTTAATCCTAATCCTCAAATCTTGATTATTAGGAAAGGGGTCTTAGTGACTTAATCCTAACATAGATAGTCTATTTAATAGGAAGGGGTGTAAGTGACTTAATAATATCCTTATCTTTTAGAAGGGATGCCTACTAAGGGACTTACTCCTATTTTGTTAGCTATTAAGATGGGACCTTCAATGGTTTAATTCTAACTTAAATAGCTAAAGTGAGGATAGTGGTTTCGGTGACTTAATCCTAAATCTCAAATTTTCACTATTAGGGAAGGGGTAACTTAGATAGTCCATTTGACATAGAAAGCAAGAACGGTGCTGTGAAAGGCTTGCTCTAAACTCAAAAGATTTATAGGAAGAGTGCCATGAATGTGCTTGCTCCCATCCTATATAAATATAGAAATTGTGTAAGAAGGGTTTGAGAAAATTTGCAAAGGTCTAAAAGGCATTACACAAAATTTATAGATAAAATTCAAATTTTAAAGAAATAATATTTGGACTTGGATAATTTGTAAAAATAGAGATAAACATAATTTTATTGATCATCATTTTTTAAAATTGAAGTACAATTCATACAAAATATTTATTTTAGTAATTTCTATTAATAAGCGGCATTGGACATTCACCATTACAAGTTATCAATTGATAAGAACCTCCTTCATAGACTTTCTCTACAATGAATGGTCCTTCCCATGTTGGCTCAAATTCTCTACCTATCCTACAATGAGCTAAAATTGGTGATTTAAGAACCAAGACCAAGTCTTATACTTAGAAATTTCTAGGATAGACAAATTTATCATGAGCTTAAAGCATACACATTTCATAAATTTCAAGGTGTTAGTGAGCTTTCAGATGTTTTTCTTTAAGAATCTCAAGTTCTTCCAATCAAAGTTTATGATTTTGATCTGCTATAATATTTTTATTGACTGCAATCCTAAAAAATGGTATTTATACTTCCAATGAAAGAATAACTTCACTTCCATAAACCAAAGCATACAGTGCAGATTGAGTTGGTGTCCTATATGTGGTTCGATAGGCTCATAAGGCTTCAACCAACTTTTCAAGCCACTGATGTTTGTTTTTGTTAAGTACTTACTTTAGAATTCATACCAAAGTCTTATTAAATGCTTTGGCCAATTCATTTTCCCTAGGGTAATAGATGCTCGAATATCTAAAATAAATGTTAGGTCTAGTTACAAAGTGATTTATTTTAGTGGAGTTAAATGACATACCATTCGCAGATATGATTTGGTGAGGAATGCCAAAATGATATATGATAGTTTCTTGAAAGAATTTAAGTAAATGGTATGCTTTCACTTCTTTCAATGGAATCACCTGAGCCCACTTAGAAAAGTAATCAGTTACAACTAATATAAAATAATGCCTTTTGGTGACCTCACTTTTCGTAAGGTTGACAACCCTCCTCTTAGATCTAGGATATAATCTAGGCACTAAGATTCTATTAACCTCAAGTGAGGTTAATAATCATTATAATCTCAATGAATTAGGATCTTCGAACTTAGATTAAGATCTTCTTAATTAGGCACTTAGGATATTGTGATTAGTGGTGCATAACCTCAATAAAAGTGAAAATTAAAATAATAAATTAAAATGAAATCTGAATTAAGCTGAATCTGTATTAAGGCAATTGAGTTTGATTAGCTCAATTAAACCATTTGGGCTTAAAATCAGCTAAATTTAAGAAAATCCTGTAATATAAACTAAATCAAATCAAATTAAACCAAAGACATAGAAAATCAATATATAGTATAAATAAACCCAAAAATAAATCTATATGAGGTTCAAAGTGATCAATCAGGTCGTTTGACCTAGAGTTCACCCATGTGGGCCACACCAAGACAAAGATTAAATTAATCAAAACTTGATCAATTTAAGTCATCCTAAATACTTATATTTATCAAATTAATATAACGAAATGCTAAACTAATTAAATTTTAATCTAATGATGACTCAAATGGCCTAATTGGGTCACCTACCTAGTCTAAATGAGCCCAAACCAACCCTATTAAAACTAAACTCAAAATAAATTGAAATTAATTATTCAAAAATATTTTAAAATTATATATGAAGATAATTTAAATTTTTTTGTATTTGATTTGACCAAATTTGTCATTTGACCCAAGTAAAATCCAATTTAACCCATTAAGCCTAAATTAGCACAAAATAGGTCTAAATAAAAATGAAATCTAAATTAATTAAAATTAATTACTCAAGATCATTTCAAATACTCAATCAAATCTAATTGAAGCTTGAACACACTTTAATTTGGGTCATATTGGTGATTTAACCCAAGTAAATCGTAATTTAACGCATTAAGCCCAATTTTGATAAAAAATGGATTTAAATCAAAACTTAACTCAACCTAAATTAAACTAAATCAATACTTAAAATTATTCTTAAGTTGATTATTGAATATGACTTAACTCTCAATAGCACTCAATTTAGCCAATTTGGTCAATTGATCAGTCTAACCCGAATTGACCCAAATTGACCTATATGACCCTATCAAGTCAAAATTAAAATAAATTAAAATGAAATCAAATTAAATACTTTAAATCACATTTAAAATTTAATTAAACTCAATTTAACTCTCATTTGGGTCTAATTTATCTAATTTGGTCAATTTGGCTTATGAACCGAAGTGAACCCAAATTGGCCGAATTTGAATTATTTAGGTTAAATTGAGTTTATTTTGGCTTAAGTTAAATCACATTAATTGATCACAGGTACTATAAATAATTATTTTAATATAGTTTAAACTTAACCTTAAATCAATTGGTCAAATAAGACTCATTTGACTCAGCCTAACTCAATTTGGGTTAGGTTGAGTGAACTGAAGACATAATCCAAAATGAGTTCACTCACCTCCCCATACACCAAATCCATTCGAAATTTTAGATCTAATAAAGAAAAAGGCATGCCAAACACAGCAGAATAAAGAAAGAGGGATGTAATCATGAAGAGAGAAAAAATATTTTTTCATATGGGAGGGCAAAAAAAAATGGAGTTTTTTACACACCCCTTTTCTCTTCATGATAACATACAAAAATTGATACAAACCCCTCCTCCCAACTAGAATAAAACCCCTCTCCGCACCACGTTTGCTCTCTAAGTCCAAGACTCACGAATATCTAGTAACCGGTGGTGGTGCATGACAAATAGATCATTCCACAGGGAGGCAAAGGAGGAGATCTGAGGACATCTTCTAATATCCACTGAATGTGGGCTTCGGTTAGATAAATTTTCTAAACTTTAGATCAACAATAGGTGTTTGTGTTTGGTGGAAAATTTGCTGGAATCTAGGATTTTTCGTTAGATCCCATTGCACTTTCTTTCTTTCAATTCCCCTATGTGAAATAAAGAGATTTTCGACTTAGATCATCAGAAGATCGTGAGATCCGATGATATTTTGAATAGATCCCATTCATCTAGCCCTTTTTGGTCTGCCTCTCATGAGGGAGACAACCTCCGAGCCATTCATCTTACTCGGATAGAATAGATGGCCACGATTAGATCTCATTTTTATGTATTCTATTAGATCTGACCCGAAATATCAAAATAATTATTAAAAACTAAAATGCTTAACAAAAAAAAATACAAATAAGGGCTTCATGGAATCGTCTTTTCAAGAGAAATCCAATAAACCTAAAAACCCCAAATTTGAATGTATATTTTAGAAGTAATTTGAGTTTTACTGAAATATATATATATATATATATATATATATATATATATATATATATATATATATATATATATATATATATATATATATATATATATATATATATATATATATATATATATATATATATATATATATATTCTTAATTACTTGTAAAGTACTAAACCAATCAACTAGAAAATTTCAGAAAAGAAACTTAATCTTCTTGTCTACCTATCATAAAAATTTCAAGTTAATTAGCTTTCTAGTTCAAGAGTTATTAATGTTTTAAGGCAATTGCCTATTTTTAAATAAATAATTAATTTAAAATTATAAAAATTATGAAAAGTCATTAAAATAATTCAAATCACTCTAATGAACATTAGAGATCTTAAAAAATTAATTAGACCTTCTGGATCACACTAAATTACAAAAGTAATTAAATTAAGGTTTAATTAAGCATTAATTAATCACTTTAATTACATAGAATTTTAATAAAAATTATAATTGATTGTAGAAAAATTAAAAAAATTGTAAATAAATCCTCTATGGATAGTTTAGATAAAGGAGAATCTAAGAAAAAAATAAAATCACTAGGTTTCATCCAATGAGCAATGACTAATTAGGCTTTAAAATTTATACTAATTATATTAATTAAGCCCTAATCACTTGGTTAATTAACTTGAGATCTGACATGTTGAATATATGGGATGATCTCTACCTCCCATAATTTTCTTGGGTTAATTTCTCAAGTGGATTAAAAGAATAAAATATTCAAACCGAAATTATTTCTCTTGTGCAATTAAGTAATAATTATGATTAAAAAAATTATGAAATTAATCATTATAACTATAAGGATAAAATAATTAGGACGCCTCTTCCTAATCATTTATTAAGATTCCCTTTAAGATGCTAAATTAATTAATTAAATGGTTATATGAAATTTAAATATAAAACTATCATAATTACCTCTTTTAATAAAAATATATTTAATTGACCCTCTTTATGTGCTTAGTTAATATAAGGATCTTTAATAAAATTATGATTTTCAATTGGTGTGGGGAATTATTAAAATAATTAGCTTAATCATCTTAATTCAATTATTTATTAAACATGAGCTTAATTGCATTAGAATCCTTAGGACATTACAATTTTTATTTTCCAAGCATACCATCATGATTTGTGGGCTCTTGTTTAATAAATAATTAATTTAAAATTTTTTGGGAGGTTAATTAAATGGGTTATTAATGGGACAAACTTAATTAATTCATAAAAGCCACTTAAATTTTCTTTGAATTTATCAACAAACAAACATGGATATGGGTTGAACATTAACTAGTGTTTCTCCTCTTTAGGATTAAATAACTCAAAAACATAAAACTAAAATCCTAAAATGACTTTGATTAGGCTTAAAGTATGGTTATTTAATGTGATTATCTTTAAGTTTTAAAGAAGCCAAATGAATCATTTGATAATGTAATTATCTTATTTCAGTTATCACAAATTTGCATTCCATATGTTTCATACATTCATGTTTCAAATTTAAAAAGGAATATATTGCATTAGATTTCATGATGAGGAAAGATATAAATATACATGTGGCTATTGTCACTATTAAATTTAAATTATTTTATGTTTTAATTAATAATCATATGCTAGTTGTTAATTAAATAATTTAGATCGAAGTTTTGTATTTGCAAATTTTATTATAAATAATAAAGCAAAATAAAGTTACTTGTCTTCATGCTTAAAAGAATAATAACTTCCAACCTTTCAGAATTTCATCCTTATATTTATGTACGTGTATATGTGTATTTTGGCTAGCAAGTATATAGTTTGGACATCTCGGGAACACCAAGTTTTAAGTAGCCCTAAGGATATCCTAGATAATTTCACTTTCGTGGTTTAACAAGAGCACATACTTGTATAGTATCCTACATCCCTATACATGTGTATAAATGTGAAATGAAATTCCTTTTAGTATAAAATTCATGCATGTTCATACTTCAAGTGTGTTTAAAAGATATATATAGATATATAGGATGTATGTATATGTATTCAATCTAAATGAAGTAAAATAGTTATGTATATTGATAATGAAGCTAAGTTAACAAAAAATTGCTCATTTGATTATGATTTGGCTTCATTAATCCTAAGATGTCTTTCATGTTTAAATAACACTCATTGAGTCAAATACAAGCTTAAGTTTAATTAAAATTCATGAATGTTTCATTAAAAGACTTAAAAGTTATAAAAATTTATCCTTTAGAGTCAACTTATGGTAAGGATTAAAGAGAATTAACTCTCTTTCTTTTACTTATAATAATAAATTATAATTAAGAAATAAATAAGAAAACATATAATTTAAAATCTTATCTAAACTTTAAACAACTTAATGTATAACCACCATTGATATGGAATTTGAACATTCAATCATTAGGAAATCCTAACTCTAAAGTCCAATTAAGATATACCACACTTGGCCTTAGCATACACATTAGAATACTAAGTCACCAATCTTAGTATTAGGTTTGGCCTATGAGTGTTGTGGTGATGTGTTTTATTTTTGTGATGTAATATTTTAGACTAAATATTAGGATTATTTATACATTAGTCTAGATGGTAGGACATTATTTATTAAACTAATGATGCTTTTTGTAGGGAATTATTATAATGTTAAAATTATATATGTTACTTTTCTTGTAGGTGCTGCTTAAAGTCCTTAAGCATGATCCATTAGGACAAGCAAGATTGGTTACCCATCGGCATTGTGCTATGTCCAAATGTATAAAATATAGCTGCTTGGTTTGCATGTTTGTTAAGCTAATCTTTATTTTACAGGTGTAGTTAGATATTCCTTTTTCACAAAAATATAATTGTTCAATAAGATTAGGATTAGTGCTATGGGGTTTAAATTGAGTAGTGGGATGAGCAATGGCTAGAAGACATAGACCTGGGAGGCCCTGTGAAGCCTAGAGTACTCCAACCCAAGAAGTAAAGATTAAAGAAAAAAGAATTGAAGACCCCCCTATCTTTATTTTCATTATAAATTAAAATCTAGGCTATATAAGGGTAGAGCTCGACTACCTAATTTCTTTTCTTTTCTGGGGTGTACTTTGGTATCTGGTCCCATCGGCCATTTATTCTTTTACGTGATTAATTTTTGATTGTTGTATTTACATTGATTGCATAATAGAAATTACATACTTTTTTATAAGTTTATTAAAGTGTGATTGTTTGCTATGTGGCCTGGATACGGTAGGCTATTTAGGAAAATTTAAATTTTCTACCCAACTTTAACAACTCTAACTAAAAAAAAAATTTATGCAACGCACAATTTCATCTTACAGCTTAAGAAATTAATCAAGAGAATAAAAGATTTAGTTACCCCTCAGCTGTATGGTTATATGTTATAATAACATGCATGCATATTGTTTCACTCTTTCAAATAGGGGATCTCCACTCTTGCATGATAAGGGATAGGCTTGACCTATGAGAGTAGTCTCTTGTAGTGGAGAACATCCTTTCTCTTTGATTTAGCCCATAACCACTTTTTTTTTATGCATATAAGCATAAACTCTCCCAAGATTGAGTCCAAAATGATGAGTCAAAATGAAATAAAATATGTAAATTTTATTGCATCAATTTACGTCATAATTTGCACACCCATCATAATCTAGTCTCTTAAGGAGTGAGTTTAGAACTTAAATTCGTTCCTAATTAATAATAGCCTAACCATCTTACACTTATATAAGATTGGACCACATGGTTTTGAATCATAGGAGAAATTAGATGGCAGCCACTCCAGGCAGTTGTAAGGCTAGAAGAGAGTTTGGATTGGTCAACTCTTCTTAGTGGAAGTGAACCTATATATATCCCATTCCCATTAGTAGAATTAGGTCAAGCTCTTAACTTATGCTAGAGCACTCTAGATATAAGTTCAGAGGTTTCTAGTTTCTCTTTTACTATGAGTACAAGTCCTCACCTCTTAGGCATTTACACAATCTTGTATTGTTGAAATCTAAGTCCTGGCATTCTAATAAAATTTCAACTCAAATAAATAAATTTCTCTCTTTCAAAAATGTAGAGCCTTATAATATGGTAGATTAAAGCAATCATTAGGCTTCTTAGTATCATGTGTGCTTCCTATTTATTCTCCTTTGGATTCTACTAAGAACTCTTTTTTGTTTAAGCTCTCCCCGATTACTTTCCAAAATGTTCGATTCTTTGATTATCTACCTTTGAAATTTCTAGAGACATTAGTTGACTACTTTACTCGAGATTGTTTTTAAAAAATTCTCATTTTCTAGGATGTAATTAACTATGGAAGATTGCTTATATTGAGAACTAAAGAACCCGACATAAAATAAACCCTCCTTTACTTATCTATGTAAAGTTGGGAAAAGATCTCTGGTATATATATGTAGATCCATCTTCCTTAAGAGTCTTTATTAGGTAATTGAGTCCATTATAGGGTAGTATTTTTATCTTTTAAGATAGTACATTATCCCTAAGATGTCGTACTTGATCATTTCATAAGTAACCCCTAAAATTTGTGTGGTGTCCCTACGACTCTAAATTAAAATACCACACCCTTTTGATGAAGAAGGGTCAATAGGCCTTATGATGTCAGTACCCCAACTCTCAAATGGCCAAGAGGCAGTCATTTGGTGTAGATCACTAAGTGGATGATGTAATACTATATCATATATTTGACATTAATGACAATGACATGTAGTTTCTATGTAGTCATTTAACATTGAAGGCTAATAATATCCAAGTCTTTTAATTTTAAATATCATTTTAGGTTCAGATTGGTGAGCACCATACAAGCTAAAATGCACTTCAATCACAATCTTATGATCTTCTTGTTTATCCAAACAACGTAGCCACATTTCATCTAATGACCTACAATACAACACATTATTGATTAATGTATAAGATAAGGTAGGCTTCTTAATTTAACTTGCTAATGACTTGTCTTCAAGGAGCCTCCCCTCACTTAAATAATCAATGAATGTCTGCCTCCAGTCGTACTCTTGTTGACCTTCAGTAAGGGTGCCTATCCTTTACATTTTTATTTTTCTATTCATGTAATCTAAATCTATAAGAAATAAGATTTTTTTGATTATGAACGTTTATAGATATATACATATACTTTTCTAGACATATAATTTTCTTGGTAATCTTAGCTAAAGCATCTATTATAGAATTATCTTTGTGTGATATTCTATACAGAGTCACTAGAAAAAAAATCTTTTCAAGCAATTTCATTGTATACTAGTAATAACTAAAAAGCTTTTGGTGAAAAATCCTATAAATTCTTCTCATTTGGTTAATAACTAGTTAGAAATCCCCAAAAATTTTATTATTTTTCATATCTATAAGGATTGCTAACTCTAACCCAGTTATAAAAACCTCATATTTGGCTTCATTATTTGTGCAGGTTTAGACTAATGATAGAAATATTACATCATTCTTTTGTCTGAAGTTATAAAAATCAATCCAATTCATGCCTTCCCTAGGATAAAAGAATTCAACTCTTTATTTTTCTTCGATGATGTTGCACCAAGAAAGTATAACTCCCAGGTGACACTATTTTCATCCTTTAAATACATAATCTGTTCATTTAGAAGATCATCATTTAAAATTCTGCTACAACTAGACCTCCTACAACATTAAGGGGAATAAATGTAATCTCAAATTGTAATAAAATCATAGAACAATGTGCTAGACATTCAAACATGTCGTGCGAGCCACAAGATATTATAAGGGATTTACTCTTAAAATTAAATTTACTTTATGTGAAAGCATGTAGTGTCTTAGTTTTTTAGCAGTGAAAACTAAAGCTAAATAATATTTTTGAATAAGAAGATAATTCATTTTTGTTGGCATGAGTGCGACTTAGATAATAAAGGGAATTTTCTTTCCCTTGTTTATTAACTTGAGCTAATAAAGCTCCATGTGATTCATCTAAAGCTGCACCACACAAAATTAATGGTTTCTCTGAGATTGGGGAAACATCAAATAAGAGGATTCATCAGATATTATTTTAAACTCTTATTGTTTTAAACTCTTCAATGCATTCAAGCATTTTTCATTCAAAATAAATTTAGAACCCTTCTTCATCAATGTTGCAAATAGTTGGAATCTTCCAAATAAGTTTGATATAAATCTTCTTAAATATACGAGCCTTCCTTGGATAACCTTAAATGCATAAGACTTCTAGGTGGTTGCATTTCCGGGATAGTTTTTATCTTTCTAGGATCAATTTTGATCCCACGATGCCTCACTACAAATCCTAAAAACTTTCTTGAAGTTACTCTAAAAGCACACTTAAAGGAGTTCATTTTTAGGTTGTAATGGCACAACAACTCAAAAAATAATCCATATATTATATAAATAATTTACTTTTTCTTTACTTTTAACTACATCAATATAACATTCGACTTAATTATAAATTAGATAATCAAATATTCTAGTCATTGCTCTTTGATAGGTAGCCCCGACATTTTTAAGACCGAATGGCATGACCATGTAATAAAATATCTCATTAGGAGTTCTGAACGTCATATGCTTTTCATCCTCTAGGGCCATCTTTATTTGGTTATACCTAGATGATCCATCCATGAATTAAAAGATTACATGTGATGAGGATATATCCACCATAAGTTTTAGTATCAGTAATAGGAACTCATCTTTGGGACAAGTCTTATTCAAGTCTTTAAAATCTATGCAAATTCATATTTGGTCGTTCTTTTTCTTTATCAGGATAATGCTGGCTAACCATGAAGGGTAATGCTCTTCTCATATAAACTAGCCTTGATTAATTTCTTAACTTCAGTAATCACTTGTTGCTCAATTTCTAGATGCATGTGTTTAGGAGCTTGCTTTACTGGAATTGCATTATGTTTAATCTCTAGTTTGTGAATTGCAACATTCAAAGATAAACCTGGCATTTCATCATAATTCCATGCAAAGAAATATTTATATTTAGAAATTAAATTAATCAACTCTTTGGAATCTTTTGGACCCAATAGTGAACTTATAAAAGTTGGTGTTTCATCTTCCTATGTTCTTTAGTTGATCTCCTTTAATTTGTCAATGATGGATTTTATTTCTTCTTTAAATTCTCGGGGTGTATTTTGAATTAAGCAATCATTTGAATTATCTCATGTTTCAAGATAGAACTCTTCTAAAGGATTAGATAGAATTCCAAAAGTTTGATCAGATTCCATATGATTACTTATCATTAAGTAGTGTTCATCACTATCCAAAGGTCCAGTGGTAATGAACCCAATGCTAGCTTTGGATTTCAAGTTTTTTTTTTTTAGTATTCTATAAACTTTTTATGCATTGGGTTGTATCATTGGGCCAAGCATAAGGAATCAAACCATATTTTATAGTATTTTCAACACAGTTAGGATACTTATCAAATGAGAGTTCTATTATTTGTTGAAAGATGGATCTTCAAGCTTTACATCTACTTCTAAACTTGAAGGTCCAGGTACAAAATAAAACTTTGAAAACTTCCCAACCTGTCTTGAAAGGTTAAGGGCTACTTTTGACTTATAATTATAAACTTTTATTTTGAGATAAAGGAGTCAAAGTCAAAGTGTCCACATACCTTTCCAATTTTTCATAAGTGGATAATTCAGGTTCATCCTTTGATGCGTGTATTTGTTCTTCATTGTTACCTAATTCTAATGAGATCTCAAACTTTATTGAGGCATACTTTTGGCTAGATTCTTCATCAAAGCTAGATTCCAAATTGATTTGAATTATTGGAGGTTCTTTCTCTTTTCCCTCCCTTTCTTGTTTTTAATTTATTATGATATCCTCTTTCATTTTTTTTGGGTCCTTCAATAATGTTGGATCTCATAGAATCAGGTATTTGCCTTTTAGACATATAATAGGCAACAACTTCATAAAGTTCAATCTTATCAATAAAGAATAGTTATATATCACCTTTTATAATATATTCTACTCTATCTCTTGTGTACTTAATACATTGGTGGAGTGATGAAGGAACCAATATATACTCATGTATCCATGGCTTGCCTAAGAGAACATTAAATTATGTCTCCAAATCAATAATATAGAATTTAACTTTACTTTTCAACCTATCTATTTCTAGTAATAGAGTGATTGAACCCAAAGCTTTCTCTCCCATTTCATTATACCCCTCAATAATATTTTATCAAATCTAAGTCATCTTGTATCAATCTTAAAAATTGATAATGTTTCAAAATTCATGATATTGATCGAAGCATCAAGATCAATAAGAACTCTTGATAATTTGATGTTCCCCACCTTGATAGAAATGTAAAGGGGTCAATTACGATATGTGGTTCCCAGAACTAAATGTTCATCGGAGAAGATTACCCTAAGAATCTCCCTGAAATAACAAGCCTCATCTGAGGAAGTTTTTGGTAGTTGTGTCGAGCATATCTCTAGGTCAAGTAATGCTTAAACTAATGATTCCCTCATTTCTTTTGACAGAATAAGGGCATCATAAATGCTTAGTCTAGAAAGAATTTTTCTAAGATGGGATAAAACATTGTAGTAAACCTTGGGGTTAGCTGGTTTAACTACTAGGTCTTTCTGTGGAAGTCAAGACATTGGTCAACAATTTATTTTCCTTTGTTCTTAGGTGGTGGTAGGCGATGCGAAAAGACCTTCCCACTGTGGAGATTAACTCCAAAGATATCTCTTAAATCAGATGTAGAGGTCATATCAACTTGTCCCTCCTCACTAATGTCTTTTCTAAAGACTGATTGGAATATGAAAGTTCTACTTTTATTTTAATAAGATTGCTATACAAATCAGCCATAGAACTCTCACTCTCTGACCGTAATTTACAAAGTATATCACGATCAGTATGAGAAATTTTTTTCTTATCTTCTTATTTTTCTTCATTCATAACATGATCATTGTTAACCTCACTTTTGGAGTGAAGAGTCAGTCTTCTCATCCTAGATCTAAGAGTCTTCTAGATACTAAGGCTTCCTTAGTCATAAGACACTCCTAGTGGCTAAGTGAATACTTAACCCAAACCCAGGGATTTAAGAGGATTTTTCATAGGATTAGGCTATGACTTAGGACTAAGGAAGCTTACCTACCCTATGGCCTAACCCATGACTTATGCCTAATCTTAAGTTAAAAACTAATTTCAAATCATTGCAAAATCAAACCAATATCAATTGAAACCAATCTCATACCCAGACTCTAAGCCAAAATCAAACCCATCCTAACCCTATGATTCAATCCAATGGATTTGACCCCAAACCTCCTTCAATCAAACCAAACTCAATTGATTTTCTCAAACCATTCAAGTTAGCCCATTTGAACCCAAAATATTCAACTGAGCCAAAATCCAATTAAAGCTAAATCAATTACAATCAAAGCCATCAATCAATCCTAAATCAATCATCAAACTCATTCAAACTCAATTCAACCCAAAATCAAACCAATTGACCCATTAGGCTCACTTGACCCAAAGTGGCCTAAAGGACCCATTTGACCCAAATTCATTCCAATCCAACCTAAATTAGATTGAATCAATATATCCAAAATCTCTTACAATGATTGTTGATCATCCTTGATTGATCAATTATAATCAATTGGGTCAAACCAAGTCAATTTGGTCATTTGATCAAGTTGACCCAGTTAGCCTACATGAGTCAAATTAAACCAAATCCCATCATACATCAAATCAATTGAAAGCAATGATTCATGCCAACTTCAAATCAACCCTTGAACATGATTTGACTTAAGTTGATCCAATTTAATCTAAAATATCAAATTGGGCCAAATAAAATTCTAATCCAAATTGATTGCAACCAATGGCTCAAATCTATCTCAAATTGATTATTAAACATGATCAAACCCTTGGTTGAACCCAATTTGACCAATTGAACCCAATTGGCCCATTTATCCCAAATTGATCTAAAGGGTCAAATTAGTCTAAATCATTCCTAAATCCAAATTGATTGAAATCAAAGCCTACAATCATCTTTAAATGATCAAGTGAACCTAAATCAACACCTAACCCAAGCCAATTTGGTCAATTTGACCAAATTGGTCAACTTAGCCCATTTGACCCATATGAACCCATATGAGTCAAATTCAAATCTAATTGGAACCAAACCAAACCAATTTCCAAATCATCCCAAATATTCATTTGAACTTTACCCAATCATTGGTTTGACCTAATTTGACCAATTGGTCAACTTGACCCAACCTAGCCCAATTTGACCTACATTGGTCAAATTGAGCCAAACTCTGCCAACCCCAGACGGGGACCAAATCAACTCCAGACCCATTCAAACTTTGCATGACCCATCCTTGGGTCACCATGGATCAGCCTAAATTCAACCCAATCTAAACCAAACATGAATTGACCCATTACCCAATGGGTAAAGCCCACCAAATGGGACAAAACCCACATTTGGATGGTCAAACCCACTCTCCTCCCTTTGGCAGGAACCCTAAGCTCCAAATGGACATGAGGACCATTGGCTCACCTGACCCAAAGCTGTTTGGGTCAGCCATAAGCCAAGTGGAGGTGAGCTAACCCACTTCTCCTCATTGGAACACTTGGAAACCTAAGGACAACCACCTCAGCCCTTGGTAGCCCACTTCCCTCACTCACCAACTCAAATCGAACCATCTCATTGATTCCCTACCAACTATGACCGCCTGTGGCGTCTGGATGCCTGCGGGGACCAGACGCCTACAAATGACAGAAATAATCTCCACCATCGGATTGGAGAGGGGAGGGGGTATACTCCCCTCATTCCCATTCGAAATGACACATTGGCATTCCTCAAAGCTTTAGTAACTCAAGATGACCTCCTTGAGCTTGTTCCTGAGTTCCCAGAGCCTCCCCATCATTGAAAATGCCAAGCTCGAAATAGGACAAGGCCAATCTCGTTCCCACCTCCTACAAACTCCATGATTTTCAAATTAACTTCACCCACACTTTCACCAAGCTTTGGCAAGGCAAAATAATTCGATTCCCGATCGATTCGAGCATCGGAGACCACTCCAAGCCTAACTCCAATGAGTTTTTTTATGAAATTTGATCCCCAAAGCTATCGGTGAAGAGGCAAGGTGCGCATTTCTCAACAAGGCTTCATCTTTTCAAGATGAAGCTACCTCGGTCAGTTCACCGTCGATCCTGAGCTCCGGCGAGCTATATTCTGGCAAACTGACATTTTTCCAATTTAGATCTATTTGTGAAGAAAATTATCACTGCGTGCGAATCCCACCATAGGATCTATTTAGATCCCCTTCATGAACATTTTGGGACTGATTCTGACATCTCACGAGCTCCAACGAGCTCGGATCAAGCAGTGGAGGGTAGACGGTGTCCGTCTTCCATCATTCAAAGGATGAAGAAACATCCACCATATGTTCCACATGATTTGAACAGACAGCCATGATTTAATTCGTTAGAAAATCTTGATTTAATCCTATAAGAACTATGGGATTAATCCCCTCCATCCGATCTTAGATTGAATGGCAGAGATGAAAGGATGTCTGCCGCCACCACGTCAACGACGCATTAGACAAATTTAAATAGCTAATCCTGCAACGCCTCATGGAAAGTGCTTCCACGTCAACCGCCTGCTTGGCGTCGACAGGATTATGAATTAACTAGGTTTAAAAATGTGTTTTAATCACTGAAACTTCTAAAATCATTACTAATTATAGAAAAATCCCAAAAATATAAATAAATACTCTTTCAAAAGATAAAATATTGAAAAATTTAATAAAAAATATTTCATTTGATTCTGAATAATGATTAAGGCTTAATTGGGGTATATATATATATATATATATATATATATATATATATATATATATATATATATATATATATATATATATATATATATATATATATATATATATATATATATATATATATATATATATATATATATATATTTAATTAGCTTACTTAAGCCCTAATTACTTGGGAAATTAATCCTAAACTTGGCATGTTCATTTAGTAGAATGACTTCTACCTCCCATTATTTTCTTCGGATTTATTGAATATATAATTAGGAAAATTTGAAATTTAAACCCTAATTACTCTATTAATTAATTTAATGATTAATTAAAATTTTAAATAGTAAAAAGTAATTAATTCAACTTCATTAATCACTAATCAGTAGTGAGGTGATGAGGGGAGTGATTAGGACCTCTTTCCTAATTACTTTTGCAAATTAATTTTATTAAAGAGAGTTAATTAATGTGATGTTTAATTAAGAGAATAATTAATCAATTAATGGTCAATTCAAATCAAACTAAAATGTTAATCACATTGGATAACTAATAATGAAATTAAGGGCTCCTCTTTATGTGTTCAATAACATAATGACCCTTAAGGAAATTATTATTATCCTATGAATGTGAAAAAATCATAAAAGTACTTAATTAGATTCTTTAGCTTAATTAGTCTTTGATTATGAGCCAATTGCATTAGGTTCTTTACGAGCATTGCAATTTTATTTTCCCTCATGTTCATATCATTTGTGGCTTACAATTAAATGATTAATCAAATTAAAGAAGCATAGGAAAGGGTAATTAAATAGATTGCTTAATGACTTAATTAAATCATAAAAGTCAACTAATAATCTTTCCTTAAACAAATTAAGATTACCAACATGGGAATGGGATTAAAATAGCACATGATCTCTTCTCCTGTTTAAGTCTAATTGGAATCAAAAATTAAAATTAATATAAAGCTTTGGTTTTCTTTAAATAATTTTTATTTAATGTGATTGTCCTAAGAAATTAGTATAGTTGAATGAATAATATGGTTGTGTTTAGCTATTCCTTTTCAACCACTTTACATGTTGCATGCCATGTAATCCCATGCATTCATGTTTTCAAATTCAATTGCATCAAATGAAATTTGCTAATGTAAAATTGCTTGTGTTGGCTTAATTTTATTATATGTGTGGCTATTATGACTATTAAATTCAAAACTACTTTTCAAAGTTTATAAATGGATAACAATATTTGGAGTGATATTAGTTATAAATACATATAGGATTTTCATGTGTTTATAGCTTAAGCATGTGAATATGAAGCCTTTTTTTCCTATGTTTATATATAGATTTACATAAGTTTGAATGATAATAAGTATACAGTTTGGGCATCCCAGGAATACGAGGCTTTAAGTAGCCCCAAGAAGGTCATTTGATTATCTCACTTCCATAGTTAATGAAGGCATGTACTTATTTAATTTCATTCTTATATATATTTGTATTAGAATTTGGATAGAGCTTTAAATTACATGTATAAATAATTCAACCAAATAAAATACAATCTTTTGCATGATTACTATTCTTGTGATTATTTATACATTCATATGCATTTAAGATAGCAAGTATATAGTTTAGACAACCCAGAAATATGAGGCTTTAAGTAGCCCCAAGGAGGTCATTTGATTATCTCACTTCCCTGGTTAGCAATGGAACGTACTTGCTCACATATTTTATACATGTGTATGTGTATGTAATTAAAGAATGAGATTCCTCCTTTTGTACTAAAAATACATGCATCTAAAATCATTTTGACATATAAAATGTATTACATGTAAAGGTAATACTTTCTTTCCTAAGTCCCTTTTATGGATTTACATGTATTTGAATGGTAATAAGTATATAGTCTGGACATCCCAGCAATATAAGGCATTAAGTAGCCCCAAGGAGCTCATTTGAATATCTCACTTCCCTGGTTAACAAAGTCACGTACTTATTTAATTTCATTCATATGTATACTTGTATTAGAATTTGGATAGAGCTTTAATTTACATATACAAATAATTCAACCAGATAAAAATACAATTTCCAAATGTATGCCTCCATAATCATTCAAGTGTGCAAAAATATGTTGCATGTATAAGTACACTAAGTATTAAGTCATATGCATGTTATGAGTGATGAAAAGGAATAACATAACATGTTCTATGTGATTGTAATTAAACTATATTAATCTTAAGATACCTTTTATATTGAATAGGATCCTTTAAGGTTAACCCAAACTTAAGATTAATAAAAATATATTTAATAAATCATTCACAAAAAAAAAAAAAAACTAAGTCATAATAATGTGCTTTAGAAAATGACTTAAGGTAGGCATGAAGAAGGTTATGTCTTCTTCTTCTCTTTGTAACACCTAGATGTTAAGTATAAATCAGATGAAACAAAATAAAATATCAATTAAAATTTGTAAACCTCTAAACAACTTAAAGTGAAACCAACCTTTATGTTAAATTAAATAATTCAAAATTTAGAAAATCATAACTCTAATGCTTAGTTAAGACATACTGTACAACCTTAACACACACACACACTCGAATTAAGCCACCACTTCTAGTCCTAAGTTAGGATGGTGTATGTGTGATGTTATGTTTTATTTTATGATATAATATTTTAGACTGGATGTTAGGGTGTATGACTCATAGACTGGATGTTAGACCATTGATAGTCTAACATTGCTTTCTGCAGGGTATTATGCTTAAGGGGCCACTTAAAAATAAATATAAATATCCTCTTTGTAGGTTGCTTATGACTCTAAGTAAATCCAAGTTATGACATATGGGCATGGTTACCCAGCTGCAGGGTACTGAGTCCAAATTATGAAATATAACTACTTGAGAATGTATGCATATTTAGCTAACCTCTGTCTTGCTGGTGTAGTTAGATTTATTTTTGATAAAATATAATTTTTCCATAGAAATTAGGATTAGTCCTATGGGGATTATGATGAGCAGTGGCTAGAAGGTTTTGTTCTGGGAGGCCCTATGATGCCTTGAAGCAAATCAAATCGAAGAAGAAAGAAGAAAGAAGAAATGAAGAATGAAGACCGCCATAGCATGTATTCAATTTCAATTGTAATTATTATTTTGTAATTCTAGGTTGTATAAGGGTAAAGCTCGGCTACCCAATCTTTTCTATTTTTTAGGGTTTACGGCGGTCCCCGGCCGCACTGGCCTTTTATTCTTTTATGGAATTTATTCTTATTTGATTAATGCCATGGTTAGCTTGCACATAAGGATTATATCTTTTTTATAGTTTCTCATAATTGATATTTAAATGTGTGGCCTAGATGCGATAGGCTTTTAGAACAAAATTAATTTTTCTACCCTAATTAATAACTCATAATTAATGTTTAAAATAACTTTCAACCTTACTTTAAAGCTTAGGTTATAATCAAGATAATTAAAAGATTTAGCAACCCTTTAGCTATATGTTGTATGTTTCACATCATGCATATCATATTGAATCACTCTTGCAAAATGAGGGCCTCCACTCTTGCACTTTAGGGATTGCTTGACTTATGAGAGCAACCCCTTATGGTGGAGATTCACCCTCTTTCTCTTTTGATTTGGCCAATAACCAAATTTTATCATGCATTTAGGCATAAGAAATCATAAAGCTTTTGTCCAAATGAATGTGTCAAAATAATATAAAATTTGAGATAATTTTGTATTCTTTTAGACTAAGTCATATGCTCATACCAAACATGATGTAGTCCCTTATGGAGTGAGTTTAGGACTTTAGTTCTTTCTAAATTAAATAACAACTTTAATTATCTTGCAATTTCATAAGGCTGGCCTACATGGTTTTGAATCATAGGAGGTGTTAGCTGGCGGCCACTCCAAGCAGTTATAAGTCTAGAAGAGTCGAATGGATTTATTCTCTCTTGTGGAGGTAAATCCTTATGTCCCCTTGCCACTTAGATTTAGGTTGTGCTTTAGCTTTTGCCAAAGCTCTAGATTTAAGATCCAAAGTCACTTATTTCCCTCGAGCTACAAGCATAAATTCTCACCTGTTAGGCATTTCTATAGTCTTGTGTTGATAGATTATAAGCCTTGGTAATCTAATAAAATTTTAACTCAAACAAAATAAATCCTCTCACTTTCAAATATATAAAGCCTTACCATATGATAGGTTAGAGTGCTCACTAGGCTTCATAGTATTATGAGAACTTCCTACTTACTTTCTTTTGGATTCCAAAATAAGTCTTACCAATCGAACATTCCTAATTTATTTTCTAAAATACCCAAACCTTTGATAGTCTAACCTTGAAATCTTTGGAGATAACAATTGACTACTTTAATCAAGAGTGTTCTTAGAAAATCATATTTTCTAGGATATAATTAACTATGGAGGTTTTCCTACATAGGGAACTTTAGAACCCTGCATAAAATAAACCCTACTTTACTTTTCCATATAAAGTAGGGGAAGAATCTCTGGTATATATGAAGACCCATCATGCCATAGGATTCCTTATTAGGTGATTAGGTCCATTGTATGGTGATATTTTTATCTTTCGAGATAACACATCATACCAAAATGTCATTCCCAACCACTTCAATAAGTACACCCTATGATTTGCGTGGTGCCCATATGAACCATCCGAAAATAAATACCACAGATTTTTCTGGTGACTCTGCTAGGAAAGTGTTCCTCTCTCCATCTCTAGTAGATAATTATTGTATCCAAGTATTGATAGTGGGCTTATATTTTATATAAGCCCAAGACTATTTTTCTTTTTGTTGGCACTTTACTTATTTCATCTTTATGAAAAGGTGGCCAACATCCTTTAAGTTTTAAGACCTCACTTCTAGTAGGTCTTAAAAACCCAATTAGGTCCCTCAATAGGTAAAAATAAATTAATTAAAGAAAGAAAAATAATCAAACATAAATCAAACAAAATTATGAACCTCTCACCCCTAGCTTGGTGAAGCAAGGTTCATCCCATATTCAACAAAATTTTAATACAATCCAAAAAAAAAAAAAATAAAGAAACAACTTTTTTTAAAGAAATTCCCAAAAGTCTTTTCAAAATAAAATTAATGAACCCCATTTAATATACCTAAATTTGTTAAATGAGGGTTTTCTTTCAAAATCAAAATCCAAAGCAAAACAAAAACAAAAATCTTTTCTTCAAAAATTTCAAAACCTTTTTCAAAATGAAATTAATGAACTCCATTTAGGATACCCAAATTTGTTAAATGAGGGTTGTCTTTTGAAATCAAAATCAATTAAAATATTGCCAACAAACAAAATCCCTTCTTCAAAATTTTCAAAATATTTTCAAACAAAATTAACTAACTCCATTTAACATAACCAAATTTGTTAAATGAGAGTCTAATTTTCAAAATCAAATCAAAATCAAACATCAACAAATAACAATCAACATTAAAAAAACCAAAAGTCTTTTGCCCCAAAATTCTCAAAATTCCAGCAAACAATTGCACCCCATTTAGCATACCCAATTGTGTTAAATGAGTGTTTCAACTCAAAATTAAAATCAATCAAACCCCAACAAAAGAAAATAATAATCTCATTTCCAAAAGTCTCTCCACAACAATTGGACCCCATCCAACATAACCAAATTTGTTGAATGTGGGTTCCAACTCAAAATCAAAATCAAATCCAACAACAATACAATCCAAAGCAACAAAAAAAAAAAAAACTTTCCTTCAAATCTCCAAATCTCTCCTACAAATAGTTGAACCCTATTTAGCAAACCTAAATTTATTAAATGAGCATTCCAATTCAAAAGTCAAATCAAAATCAATAATTTAAGTCAACAACATCAAAGCAAAGGCTAATTTAGTTCTCTTTTCTGACAGTGTAGTAGAGATACCAGCTCCTTTCTTCCTTCCGTCAATCAGTCTTTCACCATGTCTTCCAACAAATTGATCTTCTATTTCTCCTCCAGTGTTGATTTGGCCCTGTATTAGGCCATACTCATCGATGCCACTGTCATCAAGTTTGGGCTTGGCTTTGAACACTTTAAAGTCACATACGAGGGTCCCTCCCTTACTACTATCAATAGAGAGGAGGTTAAAGGCAAGAAGCCACTTCTCCAGTTCAACTTGTAGTCTAGTATTTAGTTCCCCTCTCTAATGGGGAAGTCTATTGAGGTTCCCTTGCTTTCTGCCCGGTTCGGTTAGTTACCCCATTGCAACTCACAGTGCGGCTAGACTCTATTGTTGCCTAAAGGGGAAGGCATCTATCTTCGAGATATTCTCCCCCATCTTCGAGGTCGGTTCTAGTTCCTGTCATGCCCGCTCATGAAAACCCAACCCCGCAATAGGAACTGCAAGATCAAGAGGCAGCATGAGTGTGCGGCCAAGGAGGTAGATGAAGCCTCCCATGTTGCTAAGGAGGGTTCTCCCTATGAGTCCTCTCCACTTTTGGGTGGCAGTACGTTTCACCCCCTTTTAGCTTCAAAGGGAGAGGAGGACTATCGAAGGATAGCTGCATAACCCCCACCACCTGTAGAGTATGAGACACCAGCTAAGGAGAGGAGGAAGCCTTATGGTGGTCTACGGTTTGTTCTTTGTAGAGTTTGTAGAGCCCACAAACCCTCAGAGTCTGACACACAGTATGATTTGATGAGACTAATCCCTAGGAGTGTTAGGGATCAGATTCATCGAGAAAGGGCCACTAAGGCCAAGGTGACTGCTCAAGCGAGCAAGAGAGTGAGAAGGTTCACCAGATAATCGATCGCCTTCACTTTGATGGATTTTTGTGATTGATGAGTTGACAGAGCTGATCATTCTGATAGCATTATATTTATTAGTGCCATCAATCATAGGAGGAGATATCTGATGGAGAGGCAGTTGATGTCACCCACATCACACCACTCCACTCATCGTCCACCTTCACCAGTCTAGGTTCCACTATCTGCAGTCCCCACCAAGTTCTACAAGCCCTTATCTGGAGAAAGAGTTTCTCCTTTGGTGATCTGGCTATGGCCCAAGAATCCCACTCCATCTACTCCACCTATTGAAGTGAGGCCAAGCTCTCCTACTCGACCTTCCATCCCAATAGTGGTGAAGAAGGAGTGGCGACCCAAGAGTGTCGTGGTCGCTCCACCACATCAGTTGGAGAAGGAGGAGAAGGAGAGGTAGTCCCATGTCGGTTAAGATGGTGAGTGTACCACCGAGCAACCATTGGCATAAGTTCTACTCGGTCATTGTGGGTCATCGGCCACTTATGTTTGGTAGTGAGATGATGTTCTTCTTATGACATTAGAGGACTATCTGCGATGAGGTAGATAGTTGGGGATGATTAGTATGATCAGGATGAGGGTATGCTAGAGTGTGTTGCAGATGAGGATGTCATGTTAGATGACCTAACGTAAGTCCACATGGTTGATACCTGAGGATCCCTACATAGGGAGCAGCATAGATAGGAAGGTGCTGTAATTAAGGAAGGTGACACATCTCACTTAACTTAGCATCTCCTCCAATAAATCAAATAGAAGGATGACCAGATTGGTAGATGGAGAAGAAGGTAGAGGAGTTGATGGCAGTAGTCCTAGCCTTATAAAATCAAGCCCCAGTTTCACAACCTTCCCCCATGGAGGCCGATCAGCTTGAGCTAGTTCATACCCTCGATCATCCTAATTGCACTCCCATGGAAGATGACGTCAATAGCTTACATAGGAAGGTCACCAATAGCACCTCAATGCATGAAAAGGATAGAAAATAGATGGTAGAGCAGCAAGTGAAGGAGGCATTGGCACAAGCCCGGGGGAGCTCATCCATTCCAAAGGGTAGACTCTACCTAGGGGAATTTGATATAGTTCAATACCCCAAGGGTTTTGTGCCACCATCCTTCAAGATCTTTAATGGCAGTGGGAACCCAAGGCATCATATTGCACACTTCAGGACCAGTTATTGTGACACTGGTGGCAATGACACACTTCTTTTCCTATTATTTATTAGGAGCCTCACAAGTGTAGCATTTGATTTAGTATGTCAAACTGTCTAACAGTTTGATGAAGACCTTTGCAAAGTTAGAGCATCTCATCATCAAGAGATTTGCAAGAGCTTAGTGACCTTATTATAGAGAAACAAAAACCCAATGAGTCCCTTGTTGATTATATTCTCCAATGGCGTAACCTGAGTATGAAATACGAACCACAGCTACAAGAGCAGCATGCCATTGAGATTCTACTTAAGAATATCCATGTCTCGATCACCTTCATGCTTAAGGGCTTCACCATAAAGATATTTGAGAAGCTAATCAGCAAGGCGGCTAACCTACAAGAGGAAGCCAAACAGTTTCCCTTTTCATACTAGTAAGCCCAAGCCTTAGAAGGTCTTTGAAAAGAAGCCTAAGATAGTTGTGTTAGTGGACAAGGGGAAATAGACAGCTAGAGCTCAATTTAAGAGGCCTAGGTTTTAGCAACCTCCATTGCCACCTCCTCTTCCACTACCACGGCCGCCATAACGGCCACCATCGCCACCACAACAGCCTACTCAACAGCGGTATCTATATCCATTACCAAGTAGCTATTTTCCATCTACTCTTGCTAAAAAATTAAACAAGCCAAGTCATTTAAGAGGGAGGTAGTTGAAGATCTTCAAGAATCTCTTGAAGAAGACTGATTTTCAGCTACCCGAGCCTAAGAAGCCAGAGGAAGTGGGAAGGAATGAAGATCCTAGCTACTGCCCCTACCACCACATGTTAGGCCTTGTCTTAGAGGATTGCATTACTTTCAAAGATTAGCTTGAGCACAACTTCAAGTTAGGAGCTATAATTATCCCAAAAGAATACTTAATAGAACAACCATCTGGTTCCATTAGAGTAATTCTTGGAGATATCTCCGATCCTCTCAAGACAAAAGAAGGTTGGGATATTTCCTTATCCTGTACATCTAAAAAGATCATTTCTAAAATCAAGAAACTTTCTCTATAGGTGCTTGAAGTAGCGCAAACCTCCAACACTGAGGAATGTTTGCTAGTTGTGAGAGACAACTCGGGGAGGGTGGATGCCCAATAGCAGCAGCATCAGCAACATACACTTGCCCGGGATAGATTTGTAGTGCAACCAGTCCAGCTCTCCTTCCGGTGTTAAAACTTCCACTACTAGCTCCTCCACTAGCGGGGCATTGTATCGACAAATGAGGGCACCAAACCCCTTGTCCCACTTACTTTACCTGATTTCTATTATGTACCTGCCCCAAAATTAAAGAAATCAATGAAGAAATATGATTTCCCTTACAACTTTGCCACTTCTGATGTTACTATTAATTTTATTCATTTAGAAAGCTTTTCAATTCCAAGTAATAATAATTCAAATAATTCTGATCAATCCCAATTCGATTCGGAAATGAACTTTCCTTTTTTGAATCAATTGGGTTCACCACTTGAGATTGATTTGGAGCATCAGACTCTGATGATCTTTTAGGAGAAGCTATAGGTATATCTGATGAGCAGGTAGAACTTTCCACGAACTCATCATTCCAAGAAGTCACTGAAATCTCTGCAATGATAAAGTTCTACCTCCTAGGGTAGCACATCAGGATAAGGGTAAACATGTCATTGGTTCTAGTGAGCAGATAGCCCCTCTAAAAGATGCTCCACCTATGGATATGCTTATGGAGGATCAGTTTAAAGTTGATTACAACATCCTTGCACATCTTAAAAAGTTGCCAGCTAAGTTAAGCATAGATGATCCTTGTATTATCTAAAGAGATGAGGGAATCTCTAATCAAAACTTTGCTTGATCTAGAGCTATGTTTAGCTCAGTTGACCACTACTGAAGTGGAAGCATGCCATTCAAAGGAGATCTTAGGAGTTATGTTCAACGATGAAGACCTACTTGTAGGAATGATCGAGCACAATCATCCCCTCTACTTTACAGTGGATGTTGGTAGATTTAGGCTATCTAGAGTTTTGGTTGACCTGAGTGCATCAATCAACATTATGAGTTTAAGAACCCTTTCTTACTTGAGGATTGACATCTCTAAACTCCATACGGAGAGTGTGATTTTGAAATGATTCAATGAACAAGATGAGAGGGCCTTAGGCTCTATAGTATTGCCCTTAGAGATAGATGATTGGAAGACTAATGCCAAGTTTCACATAATTGACTCAGATACATCTTTCAATGTCTTACTTTAGAGATTGTGGATAGTTGAGAACAACATGGTTTCATCCTCTTTACATCAGTGCATCAAGTTCATGAGAGGTGAAATTAAGTATTGTATCAAAGGAGATCTCAAGCTCTTTGTAGTTCATGAGATCGGGATATATGAGGATGTGGCCTACTACCTCGCTGAGAAATAAATAGTTTATTCTCATGAATTTTTGTTAAAATCTCAATGTGATGGAAAAGAAAAGAAAAAAGAAAAGAAAAAAGAAAAGAAAAAAGAAAAGAAAAGAAAATAAAGGGAAGTAGACCCTGAGGAATTCCACCCCAGGTTGTTACTCCATTCAAACAAGTCCAGGAGTCGGAGAGTCCAGAGGTGGAAGGCCTCCATGCTTACCACCCACTAGGAGATTCATCCCAGCTACTAGGAGTACACATGTTATCCTCATAGACTTAGAATCTAGTTTAGATGATGAGTCTTATGTGGTTAACACAACGACCAGCTTTTCTCGATAGTAGATCCTATTAGAGGTGACACTTGAGCCAGAGAGCAATGAAGACTATATTCCCAAGAAAAGCATAAGAGCCAGAGTGCTTTACATGGACCCAATTGACGATGATGATTACTACTTGGTCATCATCAATCATTTGAAATCTGATAGGTTCTTTTCAAAACACATTAACTCATATGAGGAGGTGTGCTTAGAAACTTTAGATGATTCAGATGATTTCAAAGTCAAGGATGCACCTCCATAGTTTGAAGATGAAATCAAGTCAACCATCGATGAACTCAAAGAAATCAACTTATGAACTAAATATAATTCATGCCTAACATACATTAATTCTTTGTTGAATGAAACTGAAACTAATGACTTCGTTAGGCTAGTCACTGAGTTTAAGGAGCGCTTTACATGGAGTTATGAAGAAACACCTAGATTGGCTCCTGATATGGAAATCTATAAGCTAGCGTCTGACGATGCTAACCTTTAGCAATCTCCTAGGCGCGCATTAGACATTGTTGAACACAGGTCATTTCAAGTCAAGCGATCAATGATAGCTTCATCTAAAAGAAAAAATACCCCATCTGGTTGGCTAGTGTCATCCCAATTAAGAAGAAGAATGGCCAAATTTACATATGCATAGATTTTAGGGATCTAAATAATGTATGTCCAAAATATGAATTTTCACTACCAATACCAGAACTGGTGGTAGACATTGTCTCATTTCATGCAGTCTTCTCTTTCATGGATGGTTCATCTAGATATAATCAAATAAAGATCCACCTGAAGATGATAAAAACATTGCCTTTAGAACCTAGATCAAAATTTAATGCTACAAGGTCTTGTCTTTTGGCCTTAAAATTATCAATGCCACATAGTAGCAGGCCATGACCCAAATCTTCAACTAATTTATTCATCACCAAGTAGAATGCTATGTCGATGATCTCATGGTCAAAAGCAAAGAAAAGGAAGACCATCTCTTTGACTTGAGAGTTGTTTTCGAGCGATTAAGACAATATAACCTCAAAATGAATCCTCTGAAGTGTGCATTCAGAGTAGCTTCAGGAAAGTTTCTTGGGTTCATTGTCCAACACCGCAGAATCAAAATCAACTCGGAGAAGATTAAAGTGAAATTAGAAATACTACCTCGTAAGAGTTTCACTCAACTCAGATCATTCCAAGGGTGGTTGGCATATCTAAGAGGCTTTATATCTAACCTATCAGGTAGATGCTAACAATTTTCAGCATTGGTCAAGAAGTATGCCAAGTTTAAGTGGGATGACCAGTGACAACATGCCTTCAAGAGCATCTAGCAGTATCTGAAGATGCCACCAATCTTAATCACCCCTATCTCGGGCAAGCTGCTTATGCTCTACACTACTGCATTAGATGACTCCCTTGACACTTTGTTGGCCCAAGCCAACGATGAAGGGAAGGAAAACACACTCTACTATCTCAGTCATTGTCTAATCCCTACTGAAATAAGCTATCCACCCATTAAGAACCATTGCCTAGCTGTAATCTTTGCACCCCAAAATCTACAACACTATATGCTTTCTCATAAAGTAAACTTGATTTCTAGAATCAATCCACTGTAATATCTCATGACACGGCTTACACTATCCAAACAGTTGGCATGATGGTCTATGATTTTATCGTAGTTTGATATCACTTTCGTACCCCTTCGTGTGGTGAAATGACAATGACTCACAAATTTTTTAATAGCACACCCACTTCCTGCTGACTCTCTGCTTAGTGATGATCTCTTCAATGAATAAATCATGAACGTAGGGGACACTAGCATTCGCCGCTGAGGGATGTACTTTGATGGTGTGGCTTCCTCTCAAAGAGGAGAAGAACCATAATCTCTCTTTTAGGAAATACAAGGGTAGGAATAATTCTTCTAACTCTAGACTGCGATATGATGAGATTCTCATATCATTTATCTGATCTTTGCATAAATAATGAAGCTGAATATGAGGCTTTGATTGTCGATCTGGAGTTATCCATATAACTAAACATCCATAACATCAACATATTTAGGGATTCCTAACTAGTTGTTAACCAAATTGTTGAGTCCTACAAGGTCCTCAAGCCTAGGCCCCATCATTATCACAAGTATACCATAGAGTTGTTGGCCCAAATACTAGAATTTACCATCTACAAGATCCCTTGAGAAGAAAATGCCATAGCAGATGCCTTGGCCTAGCTTGCCAAAGAGTCGACATGTCCGGAAGATGAGTCTATGTCATTAGAGGGCCAAAATAGGCTAGTCCTACCTCTTATTGACACTAAATTCATCAAAAAATACTCTCTTGAATGGGAAGTTGTTGTTGCCAAAAAGGACGAAGAACTTGATTAGAGGCAACCCATCATTTATTACTTAAACAAAGGCAAACTACCTCAAGAGAAGTCGCAAGCACATCAATTGAAGCAAAGGTCACTTTCTTACGCCCTCATGGAATGTTGTCTTATATTGGCCGTCCTTCAATCATATGTGGTTAAGTTATTTAGACAAGCTCCATGCTCGTAAGATTGTGACCAAGGTACATTCCGGATTATGCGGAGCTCACCAATCCGGTCCCAAGATGAAAGCCAAAATCAAGAGACTTGGATACTATTAGCTATCGATGATCACCGATTGCATGGACGTCGCTAAGCGATGCGACTAATGCCAAGTACATGGTGTGGTCTTACACCAACCATCCAATATTCTACATCCAACTTTGGCCTCATGGCCATTCGAGTGTTGGGGTACTGACATAGTGGGTCCAATTGATCCTTCTTCTTCCAAGGGTCATCGATTCATCCTTACTGCTATCGACTACTTTTCAAAGTGGGCGGAGATGATTCCGCTCAGGGAGGTCAAAGCTCAGCATGTGCTCTAATTTTTCAGGAACCATATCGTTTATAAATTTGGGATACCTTGCCGAATTATATTCGATAATGGTACTACATTCAAGAGCACCAAAATCAACAACTTCGCTCGGAGACACAACATAGATGGAGATACTCTACCATCTACTACCAACGGGTGAACTGTTTAGCAGAAGCCTTCAATAAAACTCTCATCTAAATACTCAAGAAGACACTCTATGATAACAAACAATAATGGAATGAGTCGTTAGTTGAAGCTTTGTGGGCCTACTGCACTACCCACATAAGTCTGACTCAGTCAACTCCTTTCTCCTAAAAATGGGTTCAAAGCCATTCTACCATTAGAAGTCTAACTCCCATCACTAAGGATAGCTCTGGGTAGTATAATCACAATGGAGCAAAATGCCAAGTTACAGCAAGAAGAGGTCGAAGGTTTTGAAGAGAAGCGCTTGGGAGCATGCCAAAACGTCAAGTTGTACAAAGCAAAAATGATTCAAGTTCACAACAAGTTGGTCCACCCTAGAGCTTTTCGAGTAGGAGAGCTTATTTTAGTTCTAAGAAGATCAATTATTACTCATCACAAGATGAGAGGAAAGTTTGAATCCACTTAGGAAGACCCTTTTGTCATAGAGAAAGCATAGTAAGGTGGATCATACCAACTTATCAACCATAAAGAAGAGCAACCAATGCTTCCAATTAATGAGCTCTACCTTAAGAAATATTACTCATAAAATAGTGTTTAAAAATAAAATTCATCAATAAATCTCAATTTCAAATCAAATCTCTTTAAATTAAAAGCATTTTTGTATGCGGATCTTTGTGGCATGTTTAGGTTAGGTATAAGAGAAACCGAGCGACATCATATCCTTCATTAACACAAAACAAACACAAAATTACACAAAAGAACAAACAACACAAACACAAATCCTTTATTTTGGGTTACTTGAAGTTGAGATAATGCCCCCATCGGCCCTCACATACTAACTGCTCTAGGTTGGGTTTGATTCAGTACCTAACTAGTGTGTTTCCTATGTGGTCTCTTGCTCAAGAGAATGTAAGTCCCTATGCTTTCTTCCTAGCTCAACCACTGCACACCGATGAGCTCCCTGTTGGTATGTCTTATTGCATAATCAATGTGCTACCTGTTGTTGATTCTATTTAAGAAGATGAAAGTCCCCATGTTTTCTTCTTGAACGAACCACTATATAATGATTGGGTTGAGTTTATCTTTGAGGTTTAGGGTAAGACCCCTAGCCACTCCTTTCCTCCTAACTACTTCAAGTTTGGGTTTAGTCCTTCTTTCTAACATCCCACTTAGTAGTTGCCCTAGGTTGGATATTACCCGACTAGCTAATGATAAACTATCTCGATGATCAGTTTAACTTAGGAAGATATAAGTCTCCCACACTTTCTTTCTAGATTGATTATCACACACTGATGGGCACCTTAGGTTGGTTGATATTCGCTATGCTGATAGCGACCCACCCGGTGGATAACACCACTCAAGAGGATGTAAGTCCCTGCACTTTCTCTTTGAAATGGCCACCGTATACCTATAGGCTTTCTTTTTTAGGGATTAGGAAAATGCCCTTAGAGGCACCTCCCCTATGAGCACTCTATTTGGATCACATCTTCATGACCCCATCTAGACAATACCTGGGTTACTCTTAGATTAGACAATTCCTCTTTCCTAGTAATCACCCCTGTAGTTGGAAGTTTTGTACTGTGGATATGCAGACTCTCCCATGGACCAATAAATTTAAGATAAGCCAAAGCCCCTGTGGCTCTTTCTTAATGTAGTCCCTCGCAAACCAATAAGGTCCACACTTAACAAACAAACAAAAAATGAAATCTCTTATGGATTAGGATAACGCCCCCAGTGTACCTTTTCCCAAGCAGACATCCTATATTTGGGTAGTGTCAGCAAAACTCTCTATAGGAATTGCCTTGACTACTCTTGAGTTGAGATAAGATCCCCAACAACACTCATAGTAGTCACCCTAGGTCAAGTTAGATTTATTGTGCCATCAACAAGTCACCCCATTGGCTGATTCTACTTTAAAAGATATAAGTTTCCACGCTTTCTTCCTATCACTGTCCTTGCACACCGAAAGACAACCATTAGGTTGGATAGTCCTACTCTTCGGTCAATAGACTACCCCTTTGGACTGGTAAATCTAAGATAGGCCTAGGCTTACATAAGCCCCTTCTTAGTGCAACCCATCACACATTGACAGGATCCATATTACATCCAAATTAAATCAAATCAAATTAATTTTGAATGCTCCTGAGTTGAGGTAAGATCCGCAGTGGCACTCACTTAGTAGTTGCCCTAGGTCGGGCTCGATTTATTATGCTACAAACAAGTCATCCTGGCGGCTATTTCCACTTTTAAAGATTTAAGTCCTTGTGCTTTTTTTCCTAGCATAACCATTGCACACTAAAAAGAGATCCTTAGGTTGGATAGTCTTACACCTCAGCTGGTTGACTACCCCTTTGAATTGGTAAATCTAAGATAGGCTAAGGCCCCCGTGGCTCCTTCTTAGTGCGGTACATCACACACCTACTAG
Source organism: Cymbidium sinense (assembly GCA_021442155.1). Taxonomy (NCBI): domain Eukaryota; kingdom Viridiplantae; phylum Streptophyta; class Magnoliopsida; order Asparagales; family Orchidaceae; genus Cymbidium; species Cymbidium sinense. The sequence continues at coordinate 112,519,968 of CM038218.1, read as the reverse complement.
GGTCCATAAATTAAATCAAACTAAATCAATTCAATCAGTCAATGAACAAATACAAACCCAAACTAACTTCCCCAATAGAGTTAACTCAACAAGTCAAATCAAATAAACCAAATTAATCTCCCCTATGGAGCCAAATCAAATCAATCAACAAACCGAATTAATCTCCCCTATGGAGCCAAATTAAATCAATCAATAAATAAAAACAAAACAAACCAAATTAATCTCCCATGTGGAGCCAAATCAACTCAATCAACAAACCAAAATAAATCAACCAAGCTAATCTCCCCTGTGGAGGCAAATAAAAATAAATCCAATCTTGAACCAAATTTCAATCCAACCCAAATTGGATTGAACCAATATATCCAAAATCTCTTATAATGATTGTTGATCATCCTTGATTAATCAATTGCAATCAATTGGGTCGAACTAAGTCAATTTGGTCATTTGATCAAGTTGACCCAGTTAGCCTACATGAGCCAAATTAAACCAAATCCCATCCTACATCAAATCAATTAAAACTAATGATTCAAACCAACTTCAAGTAAACCCTTGAACATGACTTGACCATTAATTGAGCCAAACCAAGTCTAATTGGCCTCTTGAACCAATTTGACATAAAAGGACAAATTGGACCAAACCAAATTCTAATCCAAATCGATTGCAACCAATGACTCAAATATATCTCAAATTGATTATTAAACATGATCAAACCCTTGGTTGAACCCAATTGACCCAATTAGCCCAAATTGACCTAAAGGGTCAAATTGGTCTAAATCATTCTTAAATTCAAATTGATTAAAATCAAAGCCTATAGTCATCTTCAAATGATCAAATGAACCTAAATCAATACCTAACCCAAGCCAATTTGGTCAATTTGACCAAATTGATCAACTTAACCCATTTGACTCATATAAGTCAAACTCAAAGAGAATGCAAACCAAACCAATTGAACCAAATCATCCTAAATACTCATTTAAACTTGACCAAGCCTTAGTTTGACCCAATTTGATCAATTGGTCAACTTGACTCAACTTAGCCCAATTTGACCTAAATGGGTCAAATTGAGCTAAACCCAACCAAATCAACTCCAAACCCATTCAAACTTGGCTTAACCCATTCTTGGGTCACCATGGGTTAGCCAAAATCCAACGCAACCCAAACCAAACCCTAATTGACCCATTACCCAATGGGTAAAACCCTATAAATAGAATAACACCCATATTTGTATGGTCAAACCTACTCTCTTGCCCTTGGAAGTCACCCTAAGATCCAAATGGACATGAGGACCACTACCACACTAAATGGGTTGACCATCAAGTGGAGGTGAGCTTACCCACTTCTCCTTATTGGAAGAGTTGGAAACCCAAGGATAGCCACCTCAGCCCTTGGCAGCCCACTTCACTCACTCACCCACTCAAACCGAGCCACCTCATTGATTCTCAGACACCCACGAATGCCTGTGATGGTCGGACACCTACAAACGACAAAAATAATCTCAACTATCAGATTGGATAGGGGAGGGGGTATACTCCCCTCATTCCCATTTGAAATGACACATTAGCATTCCTCAGAGCTTTGTTAACTCAAGAAGACCTCCTTGAGCTTATTCCTGAGTTTCTAGAGCCTCCCCATCGCCAGAAATGCCAAGCCCAAAACAGGACAAGGCCAATCTCCATCCTACCTCCTCCAAACTCCATAATTTTCACATTAACTTTACCCACACCGTCACCAAGCTCTGGTGAGGTAAAAAGAATCGATTCTTGATTGATTTGAGCATGAAGACCACTCTAAGCCTAACTCCGACAAGTTTTCCAGCGACAGTTGATCCCCAGAGCCACCGATGAGTAGGAAAGGTGCTCTCTTCTCAATAGGGCTTTGTCTCTTCAAGATGAAGCTACCTCAGTCAATTCACTGCCGACCCTAAGCTCCGATGAGGTATATTATGACAAACTGACATTTTTTAGGCCTTTATGAAGAAATTGTGATTGCATGCAAATCTTACTGTAGGATCCCTTAGATCCCCTCTATGAATGTTTTGGGATCAATTTTGATGTCTCACAAGCTATGACAAGCTTAGATCGAGCGGGGAGGGTAGATGGTGTCCATCTTCCATCGCTAGGGGGGCGAAGGATCATCCGTAGTCCATTCTGCATGATTGGAACAGACGGTCATTATTTAATCCATTAGATAATCTTGATTTAATCCTATAAGAACTGCGAGATTAATCTCATCCATCATATCTTAGATTGGATGGCAGGGATGAAAGTGCATCTGTCGCCACCATGTTAGCACCGCTTTGGATGAATTTAAATAGCCAATTCCATGGTGCCACATGGAAAGTGCTACCATGTCAGCCGCCCGCATGGTGCCAACAGGATTATAGATTAATTAGGCTTAAAAATGTGTTTTAATCACTGAAACTTTCTAAAATCATAATTAATTATAGAAAAATACAAAAAGTGGAAATAAATAGTCTTTGACAAGGTAAAATAGAGGAGAATTTAATAAAAATGATTTCATTTAATTTTGAATAGTGATTAAGGCTTAATTGAGATTTAAATATTTCTTTAATTAGCTTAATTAAGCCCTAATTACTTAGGAAATTTATCCTAAACTTGGCATGTCCATTTAGTAGGATGACTTCTACCTCCCATGATTTTCTTGGGATTTATTGAATATATAATTAGGGAAATTTGAAATTTAAACCCTAATTACTCTATTAATTAATTAAAAATTTAAATAGTAAAAATTAATTAATTCAACTTCATTAATCACTAATCAATCGTGTGGTGATGAGGGAGAGTGATTAGGACCTCTTTCCTAATTACTTTTCTAAATTCATTTCATCAAAGAGAGTTAATTAATGTGAGGTTTAATTAAGAGATTAATTAATCAATTAATGGTCAATTCAAACCAAACTAAAATGTTAATCACATCAAATAACTAATAATGAAATTAAGGGTTCCTCTTTATGTGTTCAATAACTTAAAGACCCTTAAGAAAATTATGATTAACCCATAAGTGTGAAAAAATCATAAAAGTACTTAATTAGATTCTTTAGCTTAATTAGTCTTTAATTATAAGCCAATTGTATTAGGTTATTTATGAGCATTGCTATTTTATTTTCCCTCATATTCATGTCATTTGTGGCTCATGATTACATGATTAATCAAATTAAAGAAGCATGACAAAGGGTATATAAATAGATTTCTTAATGATTTAACTTAATTAAATTATCAAAGCAAACTAATAATCTTTCCTTAAACAAATTAAAATTACCAACATGGGAATGGGATTAAAATAGCAAATGATCTCTTCTCCTCTTTAAGTCTAATTGAATCAAAAATTAAAATTTATATAAAGCTTTGGTTTTTTTAAATGATTTTTATTTAATGTGATTGTCCTCAGAAATTAGTATAGTTGAATGAATCATATGATTGTGTTTAGCTATTACTTTTCAATCACATTAAATGTTGCATGCCATGTGATTCCACGCATTCATGTTTTCAAATTCAAACTTATGTAAAATTGCATGTGTTGGATTAATTTTATTATATGTGTGGCTATTATCACTATTAAATTCAAAAGTACTTTTCAAAGTTTATAAATGGATAACAATATTTGGAGTGATATTAGTTATAAATACATATAGGATTTGCATGCCCTTAGAAATTAGTATAGTTGAATGAATCATATGGTTGTGTTTAGCTATTCTTTTTTAATCACTTTAAATGTTGCATGCCATGTGATTCCGTGCATTCATGTTTTCAAATTCAATTACATCAAATGAAATTTACTTATATAAAATTGCATGTGTTGGCTTAGTTTTATTATATGTGTGCCTATTAACTATTAAATTCAAAACTACTTTTCAAAGTTTATAAATGGATAACAATATTTGCCGTGATATTAGTTATAAATATGTATAGGATTTGCATGTATTTATAGCTTAAGCATGTGAATGTGAAGCCTTCTTTCCTATGTTTATATATAGATTTACATAAGTTTGAATGATAATAAGTATATAGTTTGGGCATCCCAGGAATACGAGACTTTAAGTAGCAACAAGAAGGTCATTTGATTATCTCACTTCCCTAGTTAATAAAGGCACGTACTTATTTAATTTCATTCTTATATATATTTGTATTAGAATTTGGATATAGCTTTAAATTACATGCATAAATAAGTCAACCAAATAAAATATAATCTTTTGCATGATTACTATTCAGCTACATTAATCTTAAGATGCCTTTCATATTGAATAGGATCCTTCAGGGTTAACCCAAACTTAGGATTAATAAAAAAATTTAATAAACCATTCTCTAAAGAAAACTAAATTATAATAATGTGCTTTAGAAAATGACTTTAGGTAGGGATGAAGAAGGTTAAGTCTTCTTCTTCTCTTTATAACACTTTGATATTAAGTGTAAATCAAATGAAATAAAATAAAATATCAATTAAAATTTGCAAATCTCTAAACAACTAAAGTGAAACCAGCCTTCATGTTAAATTAAGTAATTCCAAATTTAGAAAATCATAACTCTAACGCTTAACTAAGGCATACTGTACAAAGCCTTAGCACACACACTAGAATTAATCCATCACTTCTAGTCCTATGTTAGGACGGTGTATGTGTGATGTTATGTTTTATTTTGTGATGTAATATTTTAGATTGGATGTTAGGGTGTATGACTCGTAGACTAGATGTTAGGCCATTAATAGTATAATATTGCTTTATGTAAAAGATTTTGTTTAAGGGTCCACTTAAAAATAAATATAAATGTTCTCTTTGCACATTGCTTATGCTCCTAAGCATAATCCAAGTTAGGATAGGTAGGCTTGGTAACCCAAGTGCAGGGTATTGAGTCCAAATTATGAAATATAACTGCTTGGGAATGTATGTATGTTTAGATAACCTCTATCTTGCAGGTGTAGTTAGATTTATTTTCCATAAAATATAATTTTGTAATGGGAATTAGGATTAATGTTATGGGGATTAAGATGAGTAGTGGCTAGAAGGATTAGTCACTTATTTCCCTCAGGATACGAGCATAAATCCTCACCTCTTAGGCATTTTAACAATCTTGTATTGATGGATTGTAAGCCCTAGTGAATTTAATAAAATTTCAACTTAAACAAAATAACTCCTCTCACTTTCAAACATATAAAACCTCACCAAAGGATATGTTGGAGTACTCACTAGGCTTCGTAGTATCACGATCACTTTCTACTTACTTTTCTTTGGATTCCAAAATAATTCTTACCGATTGAACATTCCCAACTGATTGTCTAAAATACTCAATCTTGTGATAGTCTAACCTTGAAATCTTTTTTGATAATAATTGACTACTTTAATTGAGAGTGTTCTTAGGAAATCACATTTCCTAGGATGTAATTAACTATGGAGGCTTGCCTCCATAGGGAACTTAAGAACCCGACATTAAATAAACCTTGCTTTACTTTTTCATGTAAAGTAAGAGAAGAATCTTTGGTATATATGAAGACCCATCATTCCTTAGGAGTTCTTATTAGGTGATTAGGTCCATTGTAGAGTGATGTTTCCCTCTTTCAAGATATTACATCATACCTCAATATCGTACCCGATCACTTCAATAAGTAACCCCTATGATCTTGTGGTGTCCACATGAACCATCCAATAATAAACACCACAATCATTAGAAATAGTAAGAATGTAAGAAATGCCTTTAGCGATGGGCTTTTTATTTATATTTTCAAGATGAGCACATAAAGATAAAGGGATTTAAGGCCTAGCCTTTCCATCTTTATCATACAAAATCCTCTCTAATACAATAAACATTCCTCTCTCACCAATCTCTCTAGACATCTGGACATTTGATGATGTTGAAAGGGGTCGAGGAGGAACTTATTCTTCCAATGCTAGTAAATTAATCTAGATGATCTTTTTTTGGGTCTTTGTTTGATCCTACATGGGAATTTTTAATTTTTTTATCGAATATTTTTTAGAAGAGTGAGATTAGACTATATCCCAATCATTTGAAAGAGATGAACTAGAAGAGGTGAAAGATTCACATGTGATTATCTTAATGGACCCTTGTCTAGGGTTCATAAGGTATTCCTTGGGAATTATCGCCAACCATTTCTTATAATTTCTTTCAAGCAAATCCTTGAAAGTAAAGTAGTCTTCAATAGTATGACTTAACATCTTATGATATGGGCAATAATTTGGTTCATTGACCTTGTTCACTTTTTCTGACTTTTTTGGATTAAACACTTGAAATATGGCTTTTTCTTTTAATTTTTAAGATCTTCCTCACTATCTCTCTCCTAAAAAAATAAGTTTGGTTCATTCTTTCACTGAAAGGGCTAGTGGGAGCTTTCTTAGGTGATGGTGATAATTACTGTTGAGATGGCCTATGAGGTGGAGGCCACTCTACTTTGACTTGAATTGGAGCTTTTCCTTTGTCCACTGTAGAGACATTGCATGCCTTCTTTCTAGCACTTTCCTATTTTTTGATGATTTCGTAGTGGACTAATCTCTAAAGAGTGACATTCTAAGCACTTCTTCTTGAAGCTTAGAGGCCTCATTTAATAAATTTTAAAAGGTTTTAATAGTAAAACTTTTTAATAGAAAGTCCACACGACCATGGATATTTCATCTTAATCACACACATAGATATATACATACATACATATATATATATATATATATATATATATATATATATATATATATATATATATATATATAAAGACTAATTAAGGTTTCGATTATCTGAATAAATCTTAAATTAATCCTAAACTAGTAGAAATTAATTAGGGGTTTTAATTTTATTTAATTCATCTCTAAATGATGAATCCAAAGAGTTTAATTCAAATTTTTGGAGTTTTATTTTATTTATTATGAATATTTTAAGTTAAGTTTAATTATTTGATTTATTTAATTCAATGAATCCCTAATTAAGATCATTTTGGAATTTATAAGGTTTCAATGAGATTTTATAGTTTCCTAAGGTGTAGTGATGTGAATTATGATATTTTAAATTGTTTCTATGATCTTTTTAATATTCTTGATTTATTATAAATTTAATTTAAGGGTTCAGGGTTGAAAATTTCATATATTTAAATTTACTTAAAAATAAATCCTAAGAAATTTATCTAAGGTGGGTTTTATGTTCAATTTCACTTTCCCAAAGTTTTATACTAATTAGATTAGTATTTTGAGAATAATTTTTGTTTGATTATTTTTAATTAAGCTCAAATTAACACAAAAATACCTAATATAAATTAAGATTTTTTGGGTTTAATGGATTCCTCTCACTAAGTTGAATCCATAGACCCCTCATTTGTAATTTTTAGTTGAATATTTTATTTTTGATGATTTTTTAAAGTTTTATATATTTTTAAATTAAAAATTTTGATTTTCCTATTTAATCCAGTTAGCGCCACGTGAAGTTGACGTGGAGTTGCTTTACACGTGATTGCGCGTGATTTGGCTATGTAGGATCCACGTGGATGTTGCATTATTATGGCGGTGGGGACGTGATTTCATCTAGGCTGTTCAGTTAAAGATCGGACGACTATGGGTAGTCCCGTGGGTTCCTTAAAGTAATTAATCAATTGGTCCAGCTAATTCGTGGTCATTCGTTCCAAGCAAAAGGAACGAAGGGTCATGGTAATGTATTTTTTCATTAGTGGAGGAGATCAAACACCATACGCTTTTGTTGGCTAATCACTGGCAATTTACACAATGAAATCACAAGATTTCAACTACAAAATGAACAGGGCATAATTTTGAAGGGATTTATATGGTTTGATTGATCTTAGGTCCAACTTTGTTTCGCAAGTGACCAATGCTAAATTAAAAAGAGGTTGGTTTCTGCCATTTCTCACTGACATGGGGTCTCACAGTGGTTTACATTTCCAAATCACTTAAAGAAGTGAGACAAAACTTTTGGAAGAATAATCTTGCTTTACCTCTCTCTGAATTGTCATGGAGACGGACATCCATTGCGGTTCACCAAAATTTGGTGCTAGGAGTGATCGAGAAAGTTTGTTTAGAGGGGGAAGGTGTGTTTCAGTTTGGTTTGACTTGGAGAAGCTAATGGAATCGAAGGGAAAGGGAAAATTTAATATCTCTATGCATTTTTAAGGATGGCCGAGAGATCTTCTTATTAGTTTCCATGGAGGATGCCAGCCATAGGGAATTGCACTCTAATCATAAGGCCAAAGGTGGTGAGCAAGTTAGAATTCCTTTTGAATCCATAGAGCCATTGAAATTGCACACATGGAAGAATAATTGAAGGTATTGGAGAAGATTAAGCTCTGTTTGGCTTCTTCTCCCTCCATAGCATATTTTCTTTCCTTCAGGTTGACTTGATACCTTAATCTTGGCTATCAATTACTTTACATTCACCCTAGAATGAGTCTAAGTGCATTCCAATGTAATTAGTATAAGTTTGAGCTCAAGTGTTCACATTTGGTCCATTTAGGTTTAGCTTGATTTGGATTGGGTTATGTGTGATCAATACTTATTATTCATTCATTTAGATTACTAATTAAGTATCCAAATCAAATCCAAGATGATTCATGTGTCAACAAACTCATTTAGATTGGCTTTAAGCACAAATGTCATAAGTTAGTTCACTTAAGTATTTTTTATTTTGGTTTAATTTAGTTTGTTCCATTTCATGGATTGGATCTAGGTTTAGGTTTTAATTATGTTTATTTAATCATTTTTGATGTTTTTAATTAATGTGTTTTATAAGATTTTGGTTTAATTTTGATTTTTGTTTTAATTTGATCCATTTTGATTTAAATGGGTTAAGTTGAATTTAATTGAATCAAATGATCAATTTGATTAAATTAATCATATTTATATTTCTAATTATGTTTAATCATGCTCACTCGATGATTATGAGTTTTTAGAATGACTTAATTTGGTCAAATTTTGGTGAATTAAACTTTGACTTGGTGGGCCCACATAATTCAACCATAAGTCAAATGGCATGATTAACCATCTTAAACCTTATTTTTTATTTATTTTTAAGTTCATTTATATTCATACATTGATTTGATGCTTTTTTGTTGGGTTTGATTTCAATTTGATTTTATTTGAATTTCTTTGGGTTTAGGTAATTTTAAGCTTCAGTAGGTTAATTGGGTTGACCATCCCAATTGTCATGGTTTAAGCTCAATTAGATTTTAGATTTCAATTAAAATAGGTTTTATTTAATTTTTTTATTTATATTTGTGTTTAGTTTGGATTCAACTAATCCTATTGGGTTAGGTCAAATCCTAGAAAGGTTTACTAGGATAACCTAGTATAGTGTCCTAAGTGGCTAATCAGGAAGCTCCTAATATAAGATTAGGTATCCTAATTACTAGGATTAGAGATCATGATAACCCTCATTCAAAAATGAGGTCAACAATACCTAGAAGAGTTTTTGGTAGAATATCTACCAAAAAATTTCATAGGGGGTTTTTTATAAGTCAACTTACTGACAAATGTGTTATCTTGTGTTGTGATAATAAGAGAAGTTGATTGAGAGATGGATCTAAGCTTCATCAACCAAATCTAGCACTTATTGAACCTTTTTTAGCATATTCAAAGTTTCAAATTGATTAGGTAAGATTTGATTGAAATAATCACATCAAAACCTAAGCCTCATTCCATGGTTGATCAATTGACTTGCATACTTTACATATACAAAAGTTAAGATCACTGCAAAGTAGATTCTTCTTCTATGACCATTAGTGAGCCTCATGTGTGATGGAAGAAGATATTGGATGGTCTCACCATAGTGAATGAATATGAACATAAACCTTATCTTTAATACTAGAATCAATAAAAACAATTCAAAATGAATTTTGTACAAATATCCCCATAATGGTGTGAAATACTAGAGAAGACTCAATAGGTTATGGGATATTAAGCTTTTATATAAGTGCAAGCCCAATAATTAATTATATCTCAGATAAGGCATCTATAAAAGCTTTTAATTAAAATATTTATTTCTAGTTTATAATTCAATTAATGATGGCATGCACAATATGGTACTTATACATATAAAGCACATGATGGGGAATAGTGACTTAAGAAGAGAGATGGGTAAAAACATCATAAGAAATGACCTAAGGAGAGGCTAAGAAATGATTACTTGACATTATCCTTCAAGGACAAGCTAAGAAATTGACCTAAAGAAATTAGATAAAGAGAAAAAACTTATGTTTGCTTAAACAATAAGATGGAAACTATTTAAATTGACAAAGTGGACCTAAGTCTTTATGAATGCTCTTTTAGATGGCTAATTGTGAAGAATGTGTTTCATAAAGGCTGGCAATAACAATTACATAACCTAAATAGAGATGCTTTCTAACTCCATCTAAATGAAGTCATGACATTAAGTCTTTTGAACTATAAGATATATTGAGCAATATGCAATGAAAATGGGTTGTACAATCTTGTATTATAAGCAATAATGCTTATATGCATATAAGCCCCTAAATTATACTATGTTCTAAATCTACATGATCAAAAATTTAGAGTTATTCAAATTGTATATGTGTTGATTGAGTTAAGAGTTTATGACCTAATAGTACATAATTAAAATTTTTTAACATCACTATTTTTAGGTGACAAAGTTTATATTAAAAAAGATTGCTGAAAGTCAAAAAACTAATAAAAAATTATATTGAATTTAACTTTTAAATTATTCCTAGAAATACTAATCTTCCTAACCATAAAAAAAATAAAAGCTATCATTGAGAATGATAATGTGAAAGCTGTATCTATATATTTATTACCTTATATTTCTCACCTTGCACTAATTTTTATAATTTTAAAGATTTATATTACTTTAATAATTTAAATTTTGAATTTTATAAATGAGTGGTACTTTCAATAAAATCTTTTTAATTAATTTGCAAAATTAAATGGTGGAGTCATTTGAGCAAAATTTAAAGTAAATAATGTAATTCAAGATAAAATTAGAACTTAGAGCCCGGCTTGACACCAAGGCACTAAACTTAGTTCCTAATCACTAAAGCTAACACCTAAGAGAAATATCAATTGAGAGTGTGACACCTAAATGTATATTTGAGCACCCAGACACCAACCATAGTGCTTAATCACCTAGCTTAGATGTCTTAATGATAATTAATACATGATTCAACCCAATTAATAGAGACCTCAGCACCCTAGTGTTAAACGGACACTAGCTCCAATTTTTGCACTAACTCCAATGTGGCACTTCTCTGCTTTAAAGCATAATTGAGGGCATATGCAAAAAAAAACTTAAAGAATGAATTTAAGGGGAGAGATTTTACTTGATTTTGGAAAGAAGTCTTCTAATCTAACTTTTAAATACCATCAAAAGATTTTGAAGGACACAAGAAATCCAAGAAAGAGTAGAAGGAATAGGACATTTGGACTGAGAGCTTGCAAATTCTAGTTTCTTCTACCTTTCATCTGTTTAATTCACTATAGGAAAATAACCAATTTTCGACAGAGAAATTCATTAGAAATCATGTTTTTTTCATCAAAAATTTACATTCCTAATGGATTTTCATCTGTTAGAAAAGCTCTGGTTGGCAATGCTTCTGACAAGCCCAGAACTAGTAGAAATAATTTTCGATTGATTTTTGATGGAATTTCCATTAGCAACCATTTTATATGTACCGATGGATGTAGTTATAAGAAAATCCACTGAGAGGAAAATTTTCATCGGAAATTCCTAACAGTAGATTTCTAGTGAAATTTCTACTAGAAATGTTCAATGGCATGTTTTGTTGAAAATTAGCCAAAAAACCTGCTGTCAAAATTTTTGCCCGCTAGAATTTCCATGTGATAGTTCGTATTGTTCATGGCAATAGACAATTTATCATAACATGTACAAAATTTAAACTAAAAAAAAAAGAGTCTCACATATTTTTTCTTTTTACACCTGCAACAACACTACACAACAAATATACAATTGATTCACAACAGATTATAATAAGATCACCACAATTCAACAAACAAGCCCATACCATTAGAAAGACAGTTATAAATAAAATTTCATTGCTAATTTTTTCAAAATATTAACATTACATAAAAAAATTAATAATTAAAGTTAAACACAAATAATAATATGATGCAAATAAATAATTTGAAATACAAATTTAAAACTATTCATAGCCAACTCCTCATCATCATCGTCGTTGTCATCCTCCTCGTGCTCCTCCTCCTCTTCCTCCTCATCATCCACCATGGGTAGCATTAGAATTATTTCGAGCGATCCAAGGTCGAAATATTTTCGACCGGCATGAGATTAGCTCGTGGCTCGAACCATTCGATCTCAAGCCAGGTCGGCTCATTTTGAATTCAACCCAGCTCGAATTGAACAATTTTAACTTTTTTTTTTTTTGCTCGAATTCAAATGGAGTTGGCTCATATTTATCGAGTAGCTTGAATTTAATAAAAATGATTATTAAATAATTAAAAAAAATTGAATATAGTGCATGAAATGAAAAAAAAATATGATTTTCAAATAAATAATATTTATACTTATAATATATGTTATATTTATTTTAAAATATTACAAGTTATTACTCTATACACTTAATTTTAGGAATAATTTTATTATTACAAACTTAGAAGTATTATATATAAATTTAAATATTTTTAATAATAGATAAATTTGATCTCATCTCGAGCTGGTTCGATCGAATTTGTGCCCTGCTCCAGATCGGCTCGAAAAAAAGTTCGATCCAAATCTTAGGCTCATAGCTCAGCTCAATGTAATTGATTCGATCTCAATCCGATCTAAATTTCAATTCAATTTTCGAGTGATCCTCAATTTTTGAGCTAAACTAGTAGCCTTAACCACTGTCTCTTTTCCCTTACATCTAACTAGGCATATCTTCTCTGTGTTTGCTTCCATAGCAGCCATACAAGCTTATATCTGAGTAGCCATCTGAGTCTCCATGTCCTCAGTCATTGTGGCAACATGCTTTCTAACCAGCACATCGATTGAATCATTGCATGGTCTAAAGAAAGAATGGTGTGCATCATAAGTCAATTGTCGTTAACCTAAGCCGTATATTCTTCCCTTTCTATTACCTTCAACAGCTTCTCTCCAAATGTCAAACTTTGACTTTTCAAACTATCTACTTGAACTTCTTGTACCAGTAGAACTCTTAATTTGTACCTCCTTCAGCCTCGTATACTTGTCCTATAAAAAATTATGGTGTTATTTTAAAAAAATATATTTTTAATAAAATTGTAATTTAAAAATAAAAAATTTACTTACGTAAGTTCTATGTGACCTAACATCAACCAACTATTGATCCACTTGGTGTTGATGTGTTCTGCTATACAATTCTATAGTTGTGGGTTCCCTTGCAAGCACTTGTTTCTATAAACATATCAAAGAAGTTAGCAAATAGTACTTATAAATTTTATTAACAAAAGTAATTAATAAATTACCAGTCTTCTCCTATACTCAATGTAGGGAATAATGCTTCTAGTATGTAAGGAGCTGCTCATGTCCTCATAATCAAATGATTTATTTTGTTTAGCTTGCTCCCATTTACAAACTTAGTCTAGCGATACTCGGGTTCTACACAACTCAACCCATACTTCCTCCCCAATTTAAAGAGGACTTTGTCTAGACTTGCATATGTTGGTGAATATATCACATAAATAGGTACCACTTCTTGCTCAAAATTCTTTCTAATGTTCTGGTTATGTTCTAGTAGCTACCAAAATATCTTATGTTTCATTCAACAAATTAATAAGAATCAATAGATCTTAAGCCAATTATATTGTGTTGCTAAGTATAAATATTTTAGATAATGTCTCAAATTTTTTGAACCACATGTCTCTCACTTTTATCGGTACCTTCTTCTATGATACAATGGAGAATCAAATTTGTTCATTATTATGTTATTTTGTGTATTGTTTTCCTTGATGGATTGAACCTGCAGAATAAACTTGTTTAACACAACAAAAATTTTAAAACTAAAAGTAATGCATATAAACTTACATGTCTACCTTAGGCTCTATAAATGTGTGTGGCCTATGCGTCTCAACTCCACCGTGTTCTGTAGGCATTGATGGATTAGTCTAATGTTATTATGGATGGTGATAATTGACCTCCCTATGACCTATATGTGCTTGAAATGGATAAAATGGAGTGGTGTCAGCATGCTCTAGGGCGTGATAAGAGTGTGTACATGCAAGTCGAGTAGTATAGGGTGACGAGATTGAAATAGAGGTCATGATAGCCATAGTCTGAAAATTGAGCCAAGAAATAATCTTTTTCATTCTCTTGAAATACTCGTGAATGATTTATGAGGGACATCATCACCACCACCTAATTCCATTTGTAATAAAAAGAAGATTATAATGATTAAATCAACTAGAAAAAAAAGCAAGTGAAGGTACTACACTTATAGAAGGAAGTGCATGCATTAATAAAGTGTCTAGAAAGTAAACAAATATGTCATTTGCATGAAATATAAATAATAGTGCATAAATATAGCATATAAAAACAAATACAAATACATCTTGAGCCTTAAACGAAGAAGATGTAACATACTATTATATTACTTGTAAGAAGAAAAAAATTAGACCTTTATCGTACATATTATGTAGTTTCCCTTGATGAATCACAAAAAGTTGAATTTAAAATGTCATGATCCTCATCATTTCAATGTGTTCATTGCTAGGTTGAATTATTTCCTCATAATCTCTATTAGCATCTTATAAACTTATTACTTGCTCAACATCATCACTTGGAAGTTTAAAATCTATCATCTCCTCTTCTTGATGTGCAAGTTTAATAATATTTTAAACTTCAATTCATGCTCTAGGCTTGATCTTAATTAAGACTACATAATCTATTTCTTTATTCTTCCAAGATACCTAAAGTAATACATCTAAGAGGTTTGATTCAAAAGGATAATAAGAATAAACTATACATATATTTTTACTTGACTTTACTTTAATGATCCCATATGACTTATGTTTCCTTTTTTCCTTTATTAGGAATAATCAAACCAATCACAATTGAATATGAAGATATTTCTCTCATTTGATCTAGGGTACAACAATTACACAATTTTCTATAAAACTCATAATAATATGTCTCATCATCTAAATGTATATTACCTTTGACACACACACCCGAGTTGCATGTTTTTTTTCTTCTGACTAAGAACTAGTGTAAAATTTGTAGCAATTCACATCATAAATCAACCATATATTCACAATTCATATGGGTCTCCAAGTAAGGTCATAAAGGTTTTATTTTTTCACTCCATTTTTCCAATCATACACCTATAACTTATAGCTATATAAGAAATTGTAGTTAATGATTTTAACAAAATATATATTATAATTAGGATTACTTACATGTAATGTAAATCATATATGAAATTTATTTTTAAGTTTCTTATTAATAATAATAGCATCTTTCACTTATATGAAGTTCAAAATTAACCTGAACTCAATATTAAAATTAACATGACCATTATATCTAAGCCATAATGATGATTGGATATAATTAGATTGATAATCATAGTCAAGGAAAGCTGAACTTTATTGCAATTTTGGTGTTTAAAAATATGATGAGATTCTATGCAGATCATAGGAGATTCTTATTGAAATGATCAAGTGTGGCATCAAGTAATAAAACATTATCTCAAAAGATAAAAGTCCTATGATGGACTTAATCACATAATAAGAACTACTAAGGCTAATAGGTCTATGTGTACAAGAGATTTTTCCCATTCCTTACATGAGTGAATTAAGATAGAGTTTATTTTAAGATAGAGGCAAGCTCATACAGTTAATTACATCCTAAAATATATAAATCTTTTTGGAAAATTCTCGATTAAAATTGTTAACTAACATCTCTATGGATTTAAAAGTTTAGAGCAATAGATTGGTAAATTTTAGAAGCAAATGGAAAAAACTCAATTAAGAAAAGTTCTTAATAGTCTAAGAAAATATAAGTAGGAAACGGTCATGATATTATAAAACCTAGTGAGCACCCTAGTCTATCCTATGGTGAGGTTTCATATTTTTAAAATAAAGAATTATTATTTTTTAAATTGGCATTTTATTAGAATGTTGGGACTTATAATGTCACAACACAAGATTGTAAAAATGCCTAAGATGTGAGTATTTACACCCATAGCTAAAGAGAAACTAACGACGTTGAATCATAAAATTAAAGTGCTTCAATTCAAGCTAAGAGCTTGACTTAATACAGTGAGATAGAAATTAAGATATGTTGGTTCACTTCTACTAGAGAGAGTAAATCTATCCTGACTTCTCTGCACTTAAAATTTGAAAAGGATGTTAGCTAACACCTCGTACGAGTTAAAATCATGTGACTAAGTCTCATGAATCAAATATAGCTAGGCTATTGTTTATTAAGAATGGAAACCTAAGAGCCTAAACTCACACTTTAGGATTATGGATCATGTATAGTATGAGTAATGTCCTAACATAATGCAATAAACATTTAATATTTTTTTGTAGGTTTTAAACTCTTAAAATGAATCAAGCTTGGGTGAGTAAGTTTGCATATATGCATGATAAAATTAAGTTATGGGTTAATCTTTAAGAAGGGTGTTTGTCACTCAATAGGGTTACTAACAATGGTGATGCACTCCCCGTTACCGTACAAGGAGTGAAGATCTCCTATTTTCAAAGAATAAAGATTATATATATATATATATATATATATATATATATATATATATATATATATATATATATATATATATATATATATATATATATATATTAATTTGAGTTCGTTCAAGCCATACAATAATTATCACTCGTTAAGAAACCTAGAAAAAAGTATGCAGTTCTAATGCCCACATTGAGTAAACATGCTAAATAATTCAACTTGAAAGAATAAAGAATGGGTCAATGTAGCCAAGTACCACTATACACCCCAAAAAAAAGAAAAAAATGAGTTATTGAGCTCAACCCTTATAATGTCTGGATTATAATAACTAGTATAACAAAATAGAGAAGGTTATGGGGGTTTTCATCTTCTCTTAATATTCAAAATCTTGGATCCTCCGAGCATCACTATGCCTCCTAGGTCTATGCCTTCTAACCTCTATTGATCCTAGATCTCATGGCTCTGATCATAATTATATTACCAAATTACATTTAAAAATATTTAAAATAAAATTTCTAACTAAAATTGTAAAATAGAAGTAAGACATATGCATACAAAACATCTATATTTCATACAATAGTGCTTAGCACCATCGGGTACTAAGTTCACCTATCCTGATGGGTCATGCTCAAAGGAGCAAGAAGCACTTGCAACAATGAGAATTTCATTTTAATTTTATTTATTACAGTGACAACTTTATGATTAAGCACAGCCCTTTATAGAAAACATCATTAATCAAATAAATGGTATTTTAATCATTTTCATAATTTTTATCATTTATTAAATTAATAAAATTACCAACATAAACAATTAGAGTTTAAAAATATGTATTTCCCAATACACTCGTTCAATTGAGTTGACATAATTATGAGAAGAAGATGTCAACTCATAGGACATTCAACAAAAATTTTAAGTCATTTGGCCAAGTAATTAGGGTTAATTTCAATATTGTTAAAATCATTCAAACCCTAATTTAGTTTCATTTGGTTCTTGGCTGATTGTGATTGATGTTAAAGTTGACTTAATATCAACTGAGTATGGTATATTAGGATTTGTGTTAATTAAGCTAGGTAGGACCCATTAGCCCAATGGATTTGGCCCTAGGATTGATAATATGAGTATTTATGTTTGTTTAGGTTTCCACTTCACTAGATGTGTCCAAATGTCTAAGTGAAGGGAGATCATAGTGCCTAAAGTGGATCCTATGTCTAAGGACTGATAAGTTTCCATATGCTACATACATTAAGAAGTATGAATAATAGAATCATATTTTATATAAATTATAAAATTAATATCAATTACAAAATCAACACTTAATATAACATAAGTGTTTACATGTCTAGATTTGTAGCTTATAAACATTCGATATAATGCAGTAAAATTACAAATAGCTCCAATGCAAAGACCATTCTATTAGAAGGCTATAAGTTTTTGATAGCTCTTAAAAAAATTTAGATCATTAGTGTGCTTGAATCAGGCATCAACCAAGCATTAGCCTATTTGCTGAGATCGGGGAAAAATAAAAAGGTTGTTGACCTCACTTTTGGAGTGAGGAGTCAATCTTCTTATCTTAGATCTAAGAGTCTCCTAGACACAAAGACATCTAGTTGGCCTCTTTTTTAGGATGAGCTCTCAACCCCTCCATCTTAGACATAAGATTCCTCTTATACTTTAAGAGTTCCATAGTCCTAAGACACATCTAGTGATTAGGTGGACACTCAAACCTAGTCCTAGAGACTTAGAAGAGTTAGCCATAGGAATAGGTCATGACTTAGGGGTGTTCGGAAAATTTCCTACCCTTAGCTTGAACCATTCCTCACTTTCCTTCATTCAAGTCAAACTCCATATCAATTCTATTTGATTTTCTCCAAATTCAAATCAACTCCATATGATTGAAATCCATTATTGAAATCTATGATTGAAACCCATGATCAAAATCCATCAAAATTTCTAAGTTCAAATTTGCCTAAGTCCTTAATCTTGCCTTTAAGGAATTAACCAAAATTATGATCTAAACCAAATCAAATCTTTGAGATTTTCTCCTAATTTATTTATATTCACATATATAAATGAAATATAAATTCAAATCAATCACACTAAACTCAAAATTCTAAATCAATTCATGAAATTTTCTGATGTCCCTTAATTTTCCATTAATGGACTTAGCCTAAACTTTGATCAAACCATTTGAAACTCATGAGATTTTCTTAAAACTCATTTATACTCTCATTTATATTCACATATATAAATGAAATATAAATATAAACCTATCAAATCAAACCCACAAATTAAATTCTAAATTTAAAATCCTTGAAATTCTCCTTAAGTCCCTTAATTTTCCATTAGTGGACTTAGCCTAAATCATGATCAAACCATTTCAAACTCATGAGATTTTCTCAAAACTCATTTATATTCACATATATAAATAGAATATAAATATAGATCAATCAAAACAAAGGAAAAAATTAAATCTCCAATTTAAAATCCTTCTTAAGTCATTAATTCTCCATTAATGAACTTAGCCTAAATCTTGATCGAACCAATTCAAAGTCATGGGATTTTCTCATAATTCATTTATATTCTCATTTATATTCACATATATAAATGAAATATAAATATAAATCAATCATACCAAATTCAAAAAATTCAAATCCCTACTTCAAATTTTCCTAAGTCGCTTAAATCCTTCTTAATGGACTTAGCCCAAATCATGACTAAACCCCTTCAAATCTTTGACAGTTTCTCATGATAAATTTATATTATTATTTATATTCACATATATAAATGAAATATAAATTCAAACAATCAAAACAAATTCCAAAAATCAAACTCAAACCAACTCAAAATCCAACCTAAGCCTTTCAAGTCAAAATCTTGAACTAAGCCAAATCAATTTCAAATCAAGCCAAACTCTTGATTTTCTCTCATAATTCAATCAACCCTACAATCATGAACTCATATATAAACCCAAACTTCAATCAAACAACTAAAACCTAGTTCCAAAATCAAACCCAAAATTCCTTCATATTCTTCCTTTGAATATGAAATTGTCAAATGGATCAAAATCTATTTGACTTCAAACCACTTGTAAATGGATTTATATTTCAATCATGAGTCTATATACAAGATCAATCAAGTTCAAATCAAGCTTTAACCAAGCCATTTGACCCACTTAGGCTCACTTGACCCAAAGTGACCTAAAGTACCCTTATGAGCCAAATTCTAATCCTAACCAAATTGGATTGAACCAAACTCATCTATCCCTCATCATGATCAATCAATCAAATTGGTCAAACTAAGTCAAACTTAAGGGTTGACCAAGTCAACACTTAACCCAAAATGAAACCTAACATAGCCAAATTCCACCATAGGCCAAATTGATTGAAACATTTGATCTAAGTTCACTCATGACCTATGTTTGAACTTGACCAACAACATTGAGCTAACCTAGCCCAATTGGACTTGATTAAAGTTGACCCATTTTGACCTAAAAGTCAAAATGTGTCAAAACTTGATCTAAGCCAAATTGATTGAAACCAATGGGTCAAGTCCATTCCAAATCACTTGTGGAACTTGACCAAAGCCTCAATTGGCCAACTATACCTAACCTAGCTCAATTGATCTTAGACCTAACATGACCTGAAGGGGTCATGTTGTGCCAAATTTGAACTTAACCAAAATTGATTGGAAACAAAGATAACAATCCACTCCATATGATTAACCTAACCTAAACTTACACTTGACCTACCTCAAATAGGTCAAATTGGTCAAATAAGTCAACTTGACCTATTTTAACTAAATGAAGTTATATGAGCCACATCCAAAACTAATCCAAATTGAATCAAACCAAAGCAACCAAAATATTTCAAATGGTCATATGAACTTGACCCAACCCTTGGTTTGACCCAATTTGACCAATTGGTCAACTTGACCCAATTTGACCATTGGTCAACTTGACCCAAGTTGACCCATTTTGACCTAAATGGGTCAACATGAGCCAAACCCTATCAAATGAATTCCAAATCTCATGAAACTTGGCCAAACCTAGTTTCTCCACATACCCAACATATCCAAAGTGGAAAAAAATAACAAAATGACCATTCTAACACTATGCCATAGAACAAATTTTGGCATGATCTATGGGTAATTTAGTCATACCCTCTTCACATTCACTTGAGGATTTCCTAAAAGCTCAAAGGGACATAGGGAGAGTGGTGCACCCAACCTAATGGATTTGGGTCAGCCCAATTGGGCCCTAGACCAAACCCGACCCTATGGGTCAAAATGCAAAATTCAAACTCCCTCTTAAACTCAAATTCAAGCACATGTGAGGTTGGCAATCCACTCCTTGGCTCAAACCGACCATGTGCACACTCTAATTGATCAAATAACCCACTGCCTATGCTCAATTGGATCAAAATGATAAGTGCATTGTCGGCCGATCGA
Organism: Cymbidium sinense; assembly: GCA_021442155.1. Classification (NCBI taxonomy): domain Eukaryota; kingdom Viridiplantae; phylum Streptophyta; class Magnoliopsida; order Asparagales; family Orchidaceae; genus Cymbidium; species Cymbidium sinense. The sequence goes on along the minus strand of CM038218.1, from coordinate 112,498,855 downwards.
TCCTTCATTGGGGAGATATACTCCCCCTAATTCAATTCAATTCTCATCTCCCCTTTATCGATTGAAGCTAAGGAACTTAGAGCAATCATCAAAGAGTACTCCCAAGCTTCTTAGAGAGGATTTGAAAAAGCCATTTCTCAATTTTTAGACTTTGAAAATAGGGGAAGTCCATTGAAGAGCTAACTTCCTCTTCACTCAATCTCCATCCAATTGCTCTTGCATACTTCATCAAGGAGCTAAGTCGAGTGCACCCAAGCTTCCTTTGGAGTTCCCACAACAAGGAAGGATTGAATTGTATTAAAGCCAAGCTCAAGCTAAGGAGGAGGTGACCCATAGGAAGATCCTCTCAACCTTAAGTGCTTAAAACTTCAGCGAGGCTTCATCTCAACTAGATGAAGCTCTCCAAGCGAATCGAGCATCGGTGATCACCTCCGACAAGGTATGAGATTATTCGACCATTAAACTCAATGTGGTGTGGAGCTTAGTGAAAGAAATTTCAACCCCATAGATTTTTTATCGTTGGATTTGCCACTCTTTAGCTTTAGTTGGTGTGGGTTGAGTTTGATTTGAATCCATGCTAGATCGAGCTTGGATCATCCCCTTGATCATGGACGATCTCTATTGATCAGACTATCCATCCATGAATTTTGGATGGACGGCTGAGATAATTTCCATGTTTAGAAATTCTTTACCCATTTTAAAACTGTGGGGAGATCTCTAACCATCCTATCTTTGATCGGACGACAGAGATCAAACCGCATGTGCTGTCAGCCATCATTTGAGATTTGACATTTAAGTAAACCCTCACAAGCGGCGATGCGCAAGTGTCGCCACCCATGAGCCGTGGAATTAGTTACACGCCTTAATTAATTTTTAGTTAACTTAAGAATCTTCAAAAATTCATAACTCCCTTTAGAAAATTCAGAAAAATGTGAAATAAAATCCAATGGAAAGATAATTCAACCCAGAATATTTAAAAATTAATTTCAATGGGGTTTAAATTATATTTTTCTCTGAATTGGGGTTTTATTAGAAAGTTTATTTTCTAATTTATTTTTAATTAAGCCTCTCATTAATCCCAAATTTCTTGGGTATGTCTTATGGGATGACTTCTGCCTCCCCTAATTTTCTTGGGATTTATTGAAGGCTTGATTAGAATAATTGCAAATGAATTTTCTAATTACCCTCCTTATATAATTAAGGATAATTAAGGTGTAATTAGTGATTTTAATCCATGATTAGGGTTGATTAAGGTCATATACAATAAGTAGGAGGTTTATAAAATATTTTTAAGGCATTTCCCTTAAGCTATTCCCTAAACCCCCCTTTTCTCTCCTTAATCTCCTCTTAATTAAGGTTTAATTCATTAATTATCCTCTTAATTAATTTCTAAAAAATTCTAGATAGTTTCAAAGCTTAATTAATCTACTTTGGGTAGATGCTTAGGTGTTTAATAGCCTAATTTCAATTAAGGAAATCAAAATCCAATTCATAAGTTTGAGAGGGTGTTTTGAAATTACTTAAGCTAAACCCCTTAGCTTAATTAACTTCTAATGGTGAGCCAAATTGCATTAGGCCTCTTTCTTATTAGGTACATTGTAAATTTAAATTCCTTGTGGGTTTTATGTCATCTCATTGGCTCATAATTATTTGATGAATTCTTCTAAGGTGGTGTAGGTAAGGGTTAATTAAGTTACTTAATTAATACCTTAACCTAATTAATGCATAAAAATGGAACTGAATTATCTAAAAATTAAAAAAATATCAAACACATATGGGAAAGGGTTAGAAACTGCAAACTCATCTCACTCTTTTAAAATTAAATCAAACTCTGAACTAAACAAAAATCACTTTGAATTCATTTTGATTTATTTTAAACATTCTTATTCTATAAGAATGTCTTCAGGATTTAAGTGAAGTGAATTTGTTTACATGATTTCATTACTTTGAATATTTCACCAACATGTTAAACTTGTATGTCATATGATTTCATGTATTCATATTTTTCAAATTCCAATTTTTGATGAAATTGTTTACTTTATGTCAAATTTGCATGTGTTGGCTAAACTAGAAATATGAGTGGCTATTATCACTACTAAATCCAAATTATTTCCAAAATATATAAATCAAATGCCAAATCTGAAAGTATGCTACTTATATTTTAATTATGAGTTTTCATGTGATAGATTATAAAGTATGCTTAGTATAGGTTTTCTTTCTTTCTTATGATTGGTATAGTTTTGAATAGGAATTTGGTAAGATACATGGTCCATTTGAAAAGGACCTAACATTTACCTAATTTCATATCCTATTCATCACTATGCTACCACTTAAGAAGAGTTACCTATATTTGCATACATAAATTGCATAAACAAAATGAATCCATTAATACAACTTTTGCATTCTCCTTTTCTATTTTATTTCTTTGTTACACATGTTTGTATTTATGGAAAGTGGTATATTAGTCTGGACAACCCCGAGGTTATGAGACTTTAAGTAGCCCTAAGTAGGTCTTGTACCTTACTCCTCTAGTTAACAATGGCACAGTACTCACTTATGCCTTTCTTACTTTCATGTGTGTTTGTGAAAATTTGGATAAGGAAACCCCTTTCTACTTAAGAAAAATCATGCATATTCAACTTCTAACTTTTCTTAAATGGACAATTTAGCATGCATCATAAAGTGTATCTAATACTCTCATTTGTATGTATATATATGCTTAGGGTCCATCCATATGCATGTTATATATGTTGGGAAAGAAATTAAGTAATGTGTGTTATGTGAATTTTGATACATTTTATTTAACTTAAAAATGCATTTCTTTTTGAATAGGTTTGTTTAGAGTTTATCTAAACTTAGGATTAATTAAAAGATGTAATCAAAACTAAATGAAATTAAAATATGAATCTACTTTAGAAATTGCTTAGGTTAAAGAAAGGAAAGAGAAGTTCACTTCTCTTTCCCTCTCTTCATAACTTAGTAACTAATGATAGGATCCACTTAAACCAAATTAAACATGAAATAAACTCAACCCAAAATAATTAAACAGCTTAAATGAAACCCTCCTCTAAGTTGAACATGTTCTTCACACTTAGAAAATTTGAACCTAAACACATAGCTAAGCATACCACACAAGCCTTCAAAGCACACACATTAGCCTAAGTCACCACTTCTAGCCTTAGGTTAGGTCAGTGCATGATTTGATATTTTATTTTATTTTTTTATATATATTTTAGACTGGATGTTAGGGTGTATGCTCGTAGAATGAATGGTAGGACACTATTAGTCTAACTATTCTTTTCTGTAGGGGATTATGCTTAAGCGACGTTATCATAAATAAAAATATAAATGCTTTTTCTTGTAGGTGCTTTATACCCCCAAGCATAATCCAATAGGTTAGGTGGACTTAGTCACCCATGTTTGGGTTGATAAGCCTAATATACATACTTGGGATTTGTGTGGTTTATTTTAGCTAACTTTTGTTTTGCAGGTGTTAGATAGATTTTCACTTTTCCTTTTCATGTAAATTTGTGCAATTAAGATTTTGGAATGATTGTTATGGGGATTAGGATGAACATTTGTCATAAGATCCTATCTTATGCACCATGTGAAGCCTTGGAGCATCCACCTTTCAACCATTCAAAAGAAAGAACCAAGGAAGAAAAGAAGAAAAGATGAAAGAAGAAACAAAGCTTGAAGACCCTCATAATAATGAATTCCTTGCTTAATTGTAAATTAATTCATTTGTAATCTAGGTTATATAAGGGTAGAGCTTGGCTACCCACATTTGATATTTTCAGGTTTGTGCGATAGTGCCTGACCATAATGAATTTTTATTCTTTTTACGATTAGCTTTATAAATTGATTGATGATTTGTTTAGCTTTTGCATTAAGTGGCATATTTTTCCTAGTTTCTTCCTTCCTTTACATATGACCTAGATGTGGATTAGGCTCTTTAGGAAAAAAAATATTTTACCCAACTTAATAACTCCAAATAAAAATTAAACAACTTATAACCTCACCTAAAGCTTAGGTTTAAAATTAAGATAAAAGAATTAGCAACCCCTTAGCCAGATGAGCATTTTTTTTGTAATATCATGCACAAATGTATCTTATTTTACTCTTGATTGGAGGGCTTCCACCTTTTATAGAGAAACTTGGCTTGACCTTTGAGAGCCTTAGTGGAAACTCATCTCCTCCCTTCTCGCTAATTTTGGCTAATTCTCATGCATTAGTCATATGAATCCTATTAGCCTGAGTGAAAATAATTATCTAAAATGAAAATAAAATGAAATTTGAATTTTATTAGATTTAGGTCATTTGAAGCATGTCCCTTTACATGAACTAGTCTCTTTAGGGAGTGAGTTTAAGGACTTAGTCTCTTTCTAAATAAATAACAGCCTAGCTATCTTACATAAGCATAAAGACTTTCCTACATGTATTTAAAATCATAGGAGGAGTTTGTTGGAGGCCACCCCCAGGCAGTTGTAAGTCCAAGCTACTAAGTAGTTTGTCCTCTCTTATGGAGCCAAACCAATTACTCATTTTTTTACCTTAGATTTAGGTTATGCTTTTGGCCCTCACCAAAGCTCTCTAGATTTAGGTTCTGAGATTGTTTCTCTCCTTTGTGGACCATAAGCATAATTCTTCACCTCTTAGGAATTTCCTTAATCTTGTGTTAAGGAATCACAAGTCCTAAATTTATAATGAAAAATACAACTCAAACAAACTAAATCAATTTCAAAAATGTAAAGCCCAACTATATGATAGTTTGAAATGCTCGCTAGATTTCTTAGCATCGTGGGCATCTCCTACTTATCTTCCATTTTGGTTTTAATAATAACTCCCCCCTCTTTGATCAATCCCATTTGATCTTCAAAATAAAACCAATCGATTGATAGTCCTTTCCTATTAAAATCTTCAAAGACAATGATCATTTACCTTAATTGAGAGTTTTCCTAAGGGATCCCGTCCCTTAGGATGTAATTAACTATGGGGGCTTGCCCCTATAGGGAACTTAACGAACCTGATTTAAATTAAACCTTGCTTTTATTTTCCATGTAAAGTAGGGGAAGAATCTCTGGTATGTATGCAGACTCATCATCCTTAGGAGTCTTTATTGAGGTGATTAAGTCCATTAAAGGGTAGTGACTTCTATCTTTCGAGATAGTACACTATTTTCTTGATGATGTACTCAATCACCTGAATAAGTACATCTGTGGATCTACGTGACATCCTAAAAAGATGAATTCCTATAAGTCTTATCGTATTCATTTCTCCCCACATATTTGAAGGTGACTCCTCCTATAGAAATTTTAAGGGGGATTTACACCCAAACCACAAAATTCTTAGTGATTTACATATCTCACACCTAAAGTTTAATATTTACTCAAGTAACACCTAAATCTTTTAAATACATCATTTTTACCACCCAACTCATGCCGTATACATCTCGGTATAACTCCATTTTAGGAGAACCGTGAAATAACTCCTCTCCCTCCCGCGTCTGAACTTCCCTCATATGCGAACTCCTTTTGGTGGGATTAAAGATGTGCGAAACCTTCTGGTTCATCTACGAAGAAGGAATGCAAGCCGCGTAGACTTTTGCTCTTCTGTCGGCTACTCTGCCTCCTACGTCTGAACTTCCCCTCGTTCCCCTCCTTCCCTCGGTTTGAAGCCCACTCCTGCAACTCCACACGCGGACGATTTCCCTCGTCCGTCTCTATAGCCAACCGATCAACTCGACAAAATTTTTTTCAGGTTAGCTTTGTTATTAGTTCAGAGTGCCTCTGAGTGATATCTCCTAGAGAAGAGTAAAGTCAGCGGGCCGGATCTGAGCTCCACTCAGGAGTCATCGAGCACCCACCACAGCCCCTTCTTCTCCCTCATCTCATTTCCAACCAAGTATGGATATCGCCGCCTCAACATCTCTTCATTCCTTGTGCCTCCATTCACGCTTGGACCCATACCAAACACTCGTGTCCCGTGATTCTCCAAATTGAGTTTTGAGCTACATGTCAGTAAATTGGTTCCTACATGAGTATTGATCTATCTATTATTTTGTCCATATTTCTGATTTTATTGTCTGCAATTCCTCTAATGGCTCTCACTTCAATCGATCAACGTTTGTAGTTGAATTTGCAATTCCTCTAATGGATCTCACTTCTAATTTTATTTCTGATTTTATTTTGTTCAATTATCTCTAACGGTTTTGTCTATTCATTGATGCATTCAAGCTTGCTAGCTGAGAGTAAGTTGTTTAATCTATAGCTAATGATTTCTTTGTTCATAGTTCAATCGTACAAAACACCTGGCTTCAACACTATTAATTATCAATTGCATCATATAGCTTAATATATTTTTTTTATCAGTTCTTCTTTCAAAATTTGTCCACCGACAGAAAATTATCCGTAATAGTTGTTAGTTTTTCACTTTTTTAATTTAAGTGTCCCTAATTGTTACTAATTTGTTATTTTTTCTTAACTTTATATAATAGATTACACATTGCCAAAATGAGCTCAAGTCAATCATCCGCATCGATGGGCATCTCGAGAGAACATCAAGTGTTGTGTCATTGTAATTTACAATGTGTCATATTCACAAGCTATAAAGAAAGGACTTATGGTAAAAAAATTTTAAGGTGCCCTCAAATCGCATAAAAAAGATGATTGTGGTTATTTCATCGGTTAAATGGTGATGACCCTAGAGCATTTGAAATGGATCATCAAGGAAGAGCTTCTCAAGAGAATATAATGAAGAAACTTGAGACCATCTCAATCCAAAACAAAATTATGTTGGCAATGCTCATTTTCATCATGGCAATTATGTTTTTATCCTTAAGTTAATCATGTATTTGATGGTCTCGTGAAGACCACTGATCAATAATTTGTATAAGATAATGTATTTTGGCACCTACTATCAATGGAACTAGTTTATTTTTTATTATATATTGTATCTATTGGTTGAATGTGTTGGTAGAATTCTTTTAAAATGGAATTGATTGAATGTAGCAATTGATTGATTGCTAGTTCAAATTTAGTTTAGAGTATTCAATGGAACTAGTTTATATAAAAGGTATTTGTTGTGAATGCATTCAAGAAGCAGGCTGAGACAGTCCCTTTAAACTTAAAGCTTTTTGTTTTACTCAAAAAAAATAGCATGCTCTCGTTTCGGCTGTCACTAAGCTTAATATTTTGTTCTGTTGCTTTTTTTTGGAATAAAATTAGTGCAAAATTGAATTATGTGATATGCACATAAATACCCCTTTTAAGATTGGAATTTAACATTAATGGTAACTCATTCTAAACCATCTTTTTCCATTTATGTATTTCAAGTTCCATTTAGTTCTTACATGCATTGGGTTATGCTTAAAAGTCAATACTTTCATATATTGTTCTATGTTTTTTATCTTGCCATGAGTTGGTCTGTTTGCCTTTCTTGTTCTTCAATTTTTGGAAATCCATATGAGAAATCAAATTAATGTATACTTTGTTGGATTGCTTTTGGGTCCTTTCTTCTCTACCTATGCATGTTCCTTAGCACTACACATTCATCTGCTTCTGTTTAGTATAATGAAACAAACTCAACATGAATGTTAATATTTTGAACAAAAATATTGTTTCATTTCTGATAATCATGGCTCCAATATTATGTTGGTTTACCAAAAATATTTTTTCATTGGCCAAAACACTCACAATTGATTTTCCACAAACAACTTGGTTAAATGGCATGTTGTTTCGGCTTGTAATAAGAGCTTCTCATCTGATGGAGCGAGCATAGAAGTCCAAGTATTACCCATTGCCTGGCACTCTATGAACTCCTGTATTAGCCTATTATGTATGCTTTCAACCACTTGAATCGCAGGTTTGCGGAAGGAAATTTTCTTGAACTCCCTATTGTTAGCTTATGAATGGTCTCTGTATTCATCTCAAGAAGCTTATGAAATTTAGATAAAAAATCACATCGACTTTCATCGGTTCACGTTTACAATACCAAAAGCTACGAAATAAACCTCTATCGATCAAGGATGTCACGAAGGTAAGGTACCAAGATACTTGCTCTTCATTTGCATTCCACCAAGACCAACAAGAGGAAGACATCCATGTAAAAAACCATGTATGGAAGCACTGAGAAAAATAAAAAGTTGCTGGAACCGATGTTCTGATCCTGCAATATGCAAATGAGTAATAATACCAGGGTTTTGTTTCTTAATCTGCAATGGTTTATGAAACTACCACAAAAAGATATCTAGTTTTTCTTTAATCTGCAACATCATATTTTCCCTTGTCACTAATGACTCAACGTGATTCTTCTCTCTCCCATTTCCTCTATCTATTCAAAGCATATGTAGAGTGTTCTCAGATATTAAGCTAACACTTTATTATTGTCATTCAAAATAAAATAAAAAAGCAGATGCACATAATATTACAGAACTAAAGCAAAGTTGCGACTTCTCTTTACGTAACTCACACAAACACTCATCACCATGAAATCCTCGAACATATTGTACTCATCCTCTCTGCTCATCACAAGGAACAAAAGAATGGCAAACCCAAAGGCAAAAGGAAGAGAGCTCCATTAACGAGCTCCCAAACAGATCATACGATGCTTTAATATGGAAGGGATGGTGATGCTTCCTACCACAGACGCAAGAAGAAACTTTGTAAAATCCACCCAATTGTCCGCATTGTTTAAGCTATGTTAATCAATAGAGAACTATAAAGGATGGATTTTCATAATATACAGTAAATATGCACTTGTATAGAAGCAAAAAAATAATAACAAAATAAAATAATTAAGACATCCCCAAAAAATCCCATCAGTGCTTTCTCGTTCTAGTTAGATTTTCTAAGTGCCAAATGCATTGGTAGCAAAAAAATATACATCGACAGGTTATAAAGTAAAATTTTTGTTGTTAAGTTTCTATATTTCTTGATGGTCAAATATCAATGATTGTGCAATTATGAACAAAAAATCATGCTACCCTTGGAACTAAAAGTAACAACAAAAACTTGTCAATTATTTCACATGTGTGCCAAAAAATACATGTAATTCCTGCTATGAAAACTACTAGTAGCTATTACTCTCATTAATCAATTGCCTCAACTTCATTTATGTTGCCCTCTCTTAACCCAGTTTTTCCCCTACTTCCCAAGTCATATGATATGATAGTGTAAGCATTGATGTCTACATCTGGCATTTATGAGTTTGATCCATCAAGCGCATTTTTGCAAGTGTTCCTGTGATGACCCCAACATCCGCAACAACTACACTTATGTAACCTCTGTATCTTTTTGGTATTGTTTTCCATGAAGCTTTTATTCTTCTCTTCCTTGGCCTCCCCTAGGTCTCGAGTGTATTAGGTGCCCCAATCTCAATGTCATCATTACATTTTCCACCGACTTTTTCTGTAGAATTGATATTGCACCATCATAAGCCATAGCATATCGCAAGTTCATCATGAAATATGTAATATACAAACATAAATAAATGCATAATAATTAAAATTACCTATTAACATGATAATATTGATCCACATAAGTGTGCCATAGTGGGTGTCCCTTCGAGCCGATGAAAGCAACAACATGTATACATGGAAGGCCTGTCATTTGCTAGTATCTACAACTACACTGTTTTACTTCAATATTTATTTCATGTCTTTCAGAATGCCCTTCAACCTCTGCCGTGTATGAAGTAGATTGTCTAATAATAAAGTAATCCTTTCTTGTTGTTATCTCTTGCATATAATCTTCAATAGCAGGGACTAATTCACCTCTCCAAATTGATGCATTTATCTTTCATTCAGCTCTTTGTTCCATTATCATCCCTCTAACCATGTCTACTAACTCAACAATTGGTTTATCTCTAGCCACTCCAATCCAAGAGTTAAATGACTCTGATAAGTTATTGGTGTTGTAGTGGTTTTAATTTTAGGAAGGAATCTTGACCATTTATATGGTAAATTTAGAAGATAAGAATAGACTTGAGGGCTAACTTTGCATAGTTCACTAAATTTTGTCTCATATTCATGTCTTGTGTATGCATTTACCAACCAAAAAATATTTCTAATCTTTTGGCTATCTTGAAAGTGAGGATACCTCTTCATGTTCTTCCACAAATGGCGTATACAAACTCTATGTTCTGCATTAGGAAATACAAACTTAATTGCTTCTCCCAATCCCTTCTCCATATCAAAAATAAAAGATAATGGCACCACCTCACAACTAAAAGAGTCAACCAAATTCTTCAAAAACCATTGCCATGAGCTTTTTGATTCAGATTCAACCACTGCAAAAGCAATGGTGTAAAGACCATTATTGCCATCTAACAATTTGGATAACAACACCCCAAGATATTTTGATTTAGATGACATGCATCAAGCCCTATAAGAGGTCGAAACCTACTAAAACCATCGATACATACTTTGAAGTAAACATAGAACCTTCAAGGAGTTGTCAATGATATCATACTCATAAGTAATGAGAGCCGTGGTTTCTTCTAATAAGCTTCTAGTAGGGGGCCCATTTGTAGCTATCATCAACTGGCCCAAAGAGGTTGTCTCGTGCTAATTCTCTTAAACGCCACAAATTCATATAAGGCAGTGATAGCCCATACTTACTCTCTAATTCTTCATTTATTTATTTTAGAGGGATGTAGGGATGTTTTTTAACTATATCTTGGATTTGTTCAGCAACCCATTTAGATGTAGCCTACTTATTGCCTGCTCTATTGACACCTGGACATACATGTAAATTTTCTACTTTTCTGACTTCAAATGTTTGCCCATCTACACATAAAGAAGCTCTCACTCTCCAAGGACACCTACATAAGCACAAGTGGCAATGACTGTGTCTTGTCAGCTTTTATCTTCACTCCAAAATTTTCATGAATAGCCTTAGACCAATAAAATGCTTGAAACTCATTGCATCATCAAATCTGCCAACTACTAATGACATATTTTTGCAACTTGACTAGTTAATGGATCTTCATTATATAAAGCAAGTTCATTTGGAAATATCATTGTCGGAGCTTACATGTTCATATTGTAGCATGTCCCTACAGTCCAAACCTTCTTGGTTTTGTGGCATCATCTCTACTCCACCACATGGCATGACTCTGATATCTGGCACAGAAGTTCAAATGAATGAAACAAAGCTTACCAACTATGAAGAAAGCAATGACAAAATAAGTGAAATACTTATATAATTTCTCTTTTCGGTCTTTCCTCCGGTTTTATAGCTTTTAGTAATGTTTAAGGACTTCACCATTTTTTTACTCTATGTTTTTACAGGGAGGAAGCGAGAGGGGTGGTTGCTTTTGAATTAATAAATTGGAGAGGAAAGGGAGGGGAGGCGATGAATACTAGAGTTCGGAGTGCGGAGAATGGCTTGAGAGAATCGAAGCCCGATAAAGTAAGAATTTTGGACAGAAATCTAAGATGGGTATTATTTTTGTTTTGGCTTTGAATCTTTTGATTACTCCTTCAGAAGTATTGGAGTGTGTTTATTGGAATTGAGATGTTATTCAATAGTCATTTTCCTTCATTTTTTGTTTATCATATTTTATTTTTGGAGTTTGTGTATTGAAAAGATAATTGAACAAAATAAAATCAGAAATAAAATCAGAAGTAAGATCCATTAGAGGAATTGCAAATTCAACTACAAATGTTGATCGGTTGAAGTGAGAGCCATTAGAGGAATTGAGGGAGAAGAAGGGGCTGGAGTACGAGATGAGGGAGAAGAAGGTCGTGGGTGCTCACCAGGTGAGTGGAGCTCCGTCAAAGACGAGATGACTTAGTTCTCATCTCCGGGAGATATCGCAGGTGATTTTAATGTTATTTCTTTATCGATTTATCTTGCTTTAGAACTTCAATTTGTTCACATATTTCAAGTTATAATCTTGTATTATTTCATTTATGCATATTTTATTTGGGGATTTACCCAAGCATGAGACGAACGCCAAGATCTCGCTTGATTGATCCTCTGAGAGACGACGAGGAAATCGTCCACATGTAGAGTTGCAGGAGTGGGCTTTGAATTGAGGGAAGGAGGGGAACGAGAGAGAGTGGAGAGAGGAGATCGTTCGAGCAAGGTGCAAAATAGGAGTATTGGCCTGTGAACTATCAACTATAATTAAAACATTGGTAAACTACCTTAGAAGTTTTGCCTCTAAAGGGGCACTCTGAACTAATAACAAAGCTAACCTGAAACAAATCTTATCTAGTTGATCGGATGGCTGCAGAGATAGACAAGGGAAATCGCCCGCATGTGGAGTTGTAGGAGTGGGCTTCAAACCGAGGGAAGGAGGGGAACGAGGGATAGTCAGGAGGAGCGCAGACTAAGAGCGAAGTCACGCGGTCTGTTCCTTCTTTTAAGAATCGGTTTCACGCATCTTTAATCCCGCCAAAAGGAGTTCGCAGATGAGGGAAGTTCAGATGCGAGAGGGAGAGGAGTTGTTTCACTGTTCTCCTAAAACGGAGTTATACCAAGATGTATACAGCGTGAGTTGGGTGGTAAAAATGATGTATTTAAAAGATTTAGGTGTTACTTGAGGAAATAGTAAACTTTAGGTGTGAGATATGTAAATCACTAAGAATTCCATAGTATGGGTATAAATCCCCAAATTTTAAACCAACAGATTTTTCTAGCAACTCCACAGGGGATAGTTTCTCCCTCCATCTTTGGTGAATGATCGTTGTCTTTGAGTATCGATAGTGGGTTTGTACTTTTGTATGAATCCAAGACTATCATTCTTTCCATTGGCACTTATCTCATTTCATTCTTTTGTTGAGTTAGTCAACATCTTTAGGTATTAGGACCGCATTCCTTGTTGGTCTTAAAACCCCCTTTGGGTTCTCCAATGAGTAAAATGAAAAGATCCAAATAAAAAGGGAAAACATTTTAAAGACTTCCTCCTTATCTTTTTTATGATAAGGAAAGGTTCATCCTAAAATAATAAATCTTCCATAAAGAACTTTTTCTTTTCAAAAGTACATTTTCAAAATTGCACTTAATAAAATATTTTCCACAAAATTTTGTCACCCTCATTTGAAAATTCCCATAATTATTACATGTAGGGATTTTCAAAAATAAAATTAACAACATTTTTTAAAAGCACAAATGAATATCTTCTTTCAATTCACTTTGATGAAGATTTCATTTTCAAAATAAAATGAACAAACATCTTTTCAAAAAAATCACAATCATAATCATAAAATTTTTAAAAAGTACACATGAATTCCTTCTATTCAATACACTCACACCTATTCAATAAAAGTTTCATTTGTAAACAAAATTAAACTTTTCAAAAGCACACATGAACATCTTTATTTAATATACTCAAATTTATTAAATGAAGATTCCATTCCAAACAAAAAATAAATATCCTTTAGGAAATTACACTTGAACATATCTTGCATATGTTTTAAGTTGGAATTTCTCTTTTTCAAAAAGCAACGATCACACACAAAATAAAAATTTTACATTTCAAAAATACAATTGATCTCCATTCTACATACCTAAATTTGTTGAATGGAAGTCCTCGTTTCAAAAATTAAAACTTAAACAATCATATTTGAAAAAATTTCAAAACCCATTTGGAACTTCATTTAGCATAATCAAATTTTCAAAGTGAAGCTTCCAAACTCAAAATCAAAAATCAACAATCATATTTCTAAATCTTTCAAAATACATTTGAAACTTTATTTAACATACCCAAATTTGTTAAGTGAAGTCTCCAAATCCAAAATCTAAAAATTTTCAAACCCATTTGGAATTTCATTTAACATACCAAAATTTGTTAAGTGAAGTCTCCAAATTCAAAATCCAACAAAATTTTTCAAACATACATTTGGAACTTCATTTAGCATAATCAAATTTGCTAAGTGAAGTTTCCCAACCCAAAATAAAAAATCAACAATCATATTTCAAAATTTTCAAACACATTTGGAATTTCATTTAACATACCCAAATTTATTAAGTGAAGTCTCCAATTTTAAAATTAAAATATTTTCTAAACACATTTGGAATCTCACTTAACATACCCAAATTTGTTAAGTGAAGTCTCCAAATTCCAAAATCAAAATTTTCGAACACATTTTTGGAACTCCACTTAACATGCTCAAATTTGTTAAGTGAAGTCTCCAAACTTAAAATCAAACATTTTCAAAACAAAGCTTTGGAACCTCATTTAGCATACTCAAATTTGTTAAGTGAAGTTTTCAAAGTCAAGACCAAAATTCTCAAATATCTTTGGAGCTTCTTTCCTTATATACCAAATTTGCTAAGGAGAAATTTCATTTTTTAAAACCAAAACAAATCAAAAATCTTGAACACACCCTTTGGAATTTCATTTAGCATACCCAAATTTGCTAAATGAAAATTTCATTTCACAAAACCAACTGGGACTTCATCTTTAGCATACAAAATTTTCTAAGGTTGAATCTCCTTTTTCAATTACATCAAAAACAAAATGAATCACTTAGGATTCCCTTAGCATAACAAATTTGCTAAGGAAGCTACCTTTTTCAAAACTCAAAACATCAACACAATAAATAAAACACTTAAGATTTTCTTAACATACCTAAATTTGCTAAGAATCCTATTTTCAAAAATCAAACAAAACACACTTGGGTTCTTCACTTAGCATACTTAAATTTGCTAAGTAAGAATTCCAAAATTTTCTAAAATAAAAAAAAAAATTCACAAAAAGAAATAATCATTTTTTCAAAACACTTCACTTAGCATACCTGAATTTGCTAAGTAAGTGAAATTCCAAATCAACCAAAAAAAAAACAAAATCATTTGACCCTTACTTTAACATACTTAAATTGGTTAAGGAAAGGGTCCTCAAAATGACAAATTCAAATTCAAAATAACAATGAACCTATGGAAGCACCCTTATCAAAAAATTTGAATCCATATTTCAACATACCTAAATTTATTGAAGTTTGGATTCATATTCAAATTTCTCTTACAATCAATCTTCTCAAATCCATTTGAACCCCACTTAACACTTCCAAGTTGTTGGATGTGGGTTCAAATATTTAAATTCAAATTCAAAAAATTTATGGAGATAGAAATCTGACACAAGTTCATTTCTCATTGCAGATCTTTACAGTTAATACAGTACATATCAGTTTCAGTCTATTATAGTTGTTCAAATGGCTGGCTCTCGAAAATTTGTCTTTACCTTCCCCCACGGTATGGATCTAGCTTTAGATCAGGCTGACTTCTCCCATCTGGACCATACCCACCTGATTCACTTTGGCCAGAGATTTGAGGGAGCCAGGATCACTTGTGAGGGAATTCCCCTCACCACAGTCAGCAGGACCAAGGTGATCGGGCAGAAGCCCACCATCAAGATAGACTTAGCTTTTGATTCTGATGTTTCCTCATTGAAGAAGAAAATTATGGCCAGACTTTAGTTATTATAGTGCTAGCAGTATCAGCAGTACCAGCTCCAATTGTAGTTCATCCCAGAGTTGCTCATGTTACTGCAGTGAGGGCTAGTACCCTACCATATGTACCCTCTAAGGGTAAGCTCCCCTAGTCTAAGGGCTTGCCTCTTCTACATTTGAGCGTGGGTCTAGCTCGTACTCCTCCCATCCTACCCGTACCCAACATAGGAACAAGAACCCATGATCAAGCATCACAGATAGTCGGGAGCTAGAGTGACTCGACCATGGATGAGTTTCCCATCATCATTTCACCACTGGTTATAGAAAACTAATTCCATCCTCTCTCTGGATCAGACAGAGAGGATGTCAGGAGGATCTGTTCGTCACCTCCTCTGGTGGTGTAGTTTTAATCCACAATTTCTAGGAGCAGGAGGTCGTATGCTGGCCTCTGATCTATTTTACGCCAGGTAGGCGGGGTATACAGACGCTCAGAGTCTGGGACATAGTTTGATCTTTGATCTATTATCCCTCATAGCAATGGGAGGAAAATTCACTAGGAGAGGTCCCATGATGCCCATATAGCCCACATTACTAGCAGATGGAGGTTCAGTAGTCAGCCGCTTTAGATTTTAGCGGTACCCACACACCATCGATAGTATTCTTCTTAGTAGGACCAGCCACCACAGGAGGGCGGTTCTTGTGCACAGAGAGTCAATGGTGTCTCCACCCCACCGCTTTACTCTCTCTCGCCATCGCCAATACAGGTTACAACTTCTCCCATTCCATCTAAGGCCATGAAGGCCGCATCCAAGGAAAAACATACCTCATTGGTGATTCAGCTATGGCCAAGGGATCCTACCCCTCCTACATCACCCATTGTCATAGGGTAGAGCTCTTTTTCTCGACCTTCTACCCCAGTGGTGGTGCGGAAGGAGTGGGGACCCTGAAGCATTGTGGTCGTCCCTTCACCAACTCCTCCCATACAACCGGATGTGGAGATGGTGATATTTATTATAGATATTCCAAATGACAGTTCAACTGCACCAGTGGTAGAGGAACATCCTAGGATTGTTACCCCTCTTAGCAGCGTCGAGTGTCATTCATCCAAATACCACCGTGATTGACTCTCCAGACAGTGAGGTGAGTTCTCCTGCTCACGAGCAAGGATCACACCGGTCATCCTAAACTATTTGTACCTGCTGACTCAGATCATTTCTTAGATGAAATAGTTGCACATTATTTCATGGAGAAGAAGGAGATCTTGGGGTATGCTTAGTTCGATGAAGAGAGAGTCAGCTTTGATACTAATGAAGATGACTTGTTGGGGGACTCAATTGGAGTCTGCATGGTTGACACTAAAGGATCTCTTATTAGGGAGAAACAAGCCATGGAAGGTGATGAGGTTGATCAAGAAGATACTATAAAATTAGCCCAGTACCTCTGACATCAGTTGTGGTAGAAGGATGAGAAAATTGATAGGATGGCACAAACATGTATTGGAAGGTAGTGTCAGCAGCAGTGTTAGTGCTTCAGAAACAAGCCCCTCCAGTTCATCCTTTCACAGTCGACTTCAGTGAGCCTGAGTTAGTGCATGTCTTGGACCCAGTTTAGACTCTACCCCCCATTGAACAAAGTAGCACAAACCTGTATAGGAAGGTAGTGGAAAGTACCTCCATACAAGAAATAGATATAAAATCCATGGTTGAGTAGTAGGTGAAGGAAGCTTTGGCTCAAGCCCGAGGAGGACCATCGGTTCTAAAGGGTAGACCCTACCTAGAGGAATTTGATGCTATCTAATATCTCAAGAGTTTCGTGCCTCCTTACTTCAAAAACTTCGATGGCAGTGGAAACCCGAAGCAGCACATAGCTCACTTTAGGGCCAGTTGTTGCAACGCAGGTGGAAGCGATGCTTTAATTTTTCTGAATTTTTATTAGTAGCCTAGCGGGTATTGTTATTGACTAGTATGCTAAACTGCCCAACGGTCAGTAAAGACATTTGCTGAGTTAGAGCAACCCTTCATCAAGAGATTTGCTGGAGCTCAACAAAGGGTTACTGTAAGTGATCTCGTTATAACACAACAGCACCCCGGTGAGTCACTTGTTGAGTATATTCTCCGATGGCGTTACCTGAGTATGAAGTGTAAACCGTAGCTATCTGAACAATATGCCATTAAGATTCTATTGAAGAAGATCCATGGACTGGTCACCTTCATGCTTAAGGGCTTCACTATCAAGATATTTGAGAAGCTAATCAACAAGGCACCTAGTCTACATGGAGAGGCCAAACAGTTGCCTTTTCAAGATCAGTTTCCTAAGAAAAGTCCCAAAAGGTCTATGAGAAGAAACCTGGAGCAGTAGCAATGGTTGACAAGGGAAAGCAGCCAGCTAGAGATCAGTCCGAGAGACCACGGCCTCAACAGCCTCCACCTCCTTTGCCACCATCGAGGTGTACCGCCTCCACAGCCTCCACTACCAACACAACACCGCCGCCCATACCACCAAATGATGATGCATATCCACCACCAGGTAGCTATGGTCCACCTACTCTTTTAGATAAGTGAAACAAACCTTATTCTTTTAACGAGGTAATCAAGAAAATCTTTAAGAATCTCTTAAAGAAATTTTATTTTTAGCTACCCGAGCCTAGGAGACCATAGGAAGTAGGCAAAAGTTATGATCCAAACTTTTGCCCTTACCTCCATATGGTAGGCCACATTTTAGAGGATTGCTTCACATTCAAGGACTAGCTTGAACACAGTTTCAAGATCGGTGCTGTAGTTATCCCTAAGGAATACCTTGTGGAATAACCTTCCAATTCCATTAGGGCAATCCTTAGAGATACATGTGATCCTACAAAAACCAAAGAAGGTTGGGACATTTCTTTGTCCAAAACCTCTAAGAAAATAATTCAAAAGATCAAGAAGGTTTCCTTGTATGTGCTTGAGCCAGCTTAAACCTCCAACACTAAGGAAGGTTTGCAAGTTGTTAGTGCCAACTCTAAGAAAGTGTGAGCTCAGCAGTAGCAGCAGCAGTGGCAGCATGTGTCAGCCCGGGATAGCCCTTTAGCACAACCACCGATCATGTCCAGCCTCCAGCCTTCAATTATAGCTTCCACACCGGTGACTTCTTCCATTTTAGCTAGCTCTTCTATTTCTTCTACTGGTAGAACTCTTATATCAGTGGATAAGGGCATCAAATCTCTCACTCCACTCACTCTACTTGACTTCTACTTTGTATCTCTAAATAATTCCAAGAAATTCATGAATAAAGCTAGTTTGAATTACATCTGTGTCACTTCTGATGGGTTGTCTTCTTCTATTCCTAATGATAACTCATCAAGTCTAATTAACTATAATAATTTTGATCTTCCTCTTTCAGATTCATAGTTGGACTTTCCAACTTTGAATACTAGACTTAGAATCATCCGATTCTAAGGGTCCCATAGGAGAAGCTATAGGTGAGCCTAAAGTGTAGGTAGACCTTCCACCACCTTGTCTCAAGAGATTATCAAGCCAATTCAGAAAAGTTCTACCTCCAAAGACCTCAAGATAGAGAGAAATAAGTTATTAGTACTGAAGATCGAGAAGCCCTTCCAAAGGATTCTCCACCCCCTGGATATACTTGTGGAAGACCAGCCGAAGGTCGACTACAACATCCTTTCTCATCTAAGAAAGTTGCCATCTAAGCTAAGCATATACGATGCCCTTGTCTTATCCAAAGAGATGAGGGCATCACCAATCAAGGCACTCCTTGATCTTGAAATATTCCTAGCTTAGCTGACTGCTATAGGTGAGGAAGCACATTATGCAAAAGAAGCTCAAGGGATCACCTTCATAGATGAAGACCTTCTTCTAGGGGACTTGGAGCACAACCATCCCCTCTACATCACATTTGACATGGAAAGGTTCAGACTCGTCATGGTTCTTGTGGATTTAGGTGCATCGGTGAACATTATAAGTTTAAATACCTTTGCCTATTTTAAGATTGACATCTTTACACTCCGAAGAGATAGGATAATGTTGAGAGGAATCAATGATCAAGATGAGCGGGCTTTAAGTTTTATAGTATACTTGGAGATCAAGATCGAAGACCAAGTGTTCTACATCATTGATTTGAATACTTCATTCACTGCTTTCTTGGTAGGCCTTGGATAAATCATAATAAGATCATTCCATCCTCCCTTCATCAGTGCATCAAGTTCAAAAAAGTTAGAATTGAATACCGTGTCAATGGGGATGAAATGTCATTTTTGGTTAGAGAGGCTGAGATTTATGAGGATGTGACCTACTATCTTCCTCAAAACACCCTTTCTCGTGAACTTGAATCAAATTCAAATGCAAATACAAAAGAAAAAGAAAATGAAACAAAAGAAAAGATAAAATAAAATGAAAAGAAAAATAAAAGTCCAAGCGAACAAGAAAGGGGAATTGAAGAAGAAATAGATCAGCATATCACATTCCACCCACAGTTCATTCTATCAAATGGACATGTGGGTAGAACTCAACCGCCTAGAGGCAGAGGCGTAAATGTATAATTCCAGGGAGACCCCTAATTGACCTTCAACCAATGAGGTCGTGTTTCACATAGAGTACCTACTATTCACATAGACTTGGAATCCAGCTCAGAGGATGAGTCCAATATGATTAGTATACCAGCCAACCCCTCTCAGTATGTTCCATTGGAGGTGACTTTTAATCCAGCCAAAGATGAAGACCAGGCCTCCAAGCAAAGCAAAGTATTTAAATCTGGTTTATGTGAAACTATTAGGCAGCAGTTGAGAACCTTAGCTCTAACCTCACTTACATCTCAAAAAGTTGAAGGTTTAGTAGTTAAGGAAGTCCGTAAGTCTTCCAATGACATGAAGTAGAAGAAGTTCTTTTTGGGATCATCCTCCTCAAGCCCTGATGTTGATGTAGAGCTTGAGGAAGATACTTTTAAAGAATTAATGGAATTACCTTTTGACTTTTACTTGCCTTGTGTTCAAAATCTTACACATAATGGTTTAGTTCCTCATACATGGTCCAAGCACATGTCAGAATACTTCAAAAAGCTATGGAATAATACAGGTAAGGACGCACAATCAAGAGCAAGACTAGGATTTGATACAGTGGGTCCGGTCAATGATGAAGATTATTGCCTAGTTGTTACCAATCATTTGGAGTATGATAGTTTCTCCTCACACATCTCAACTCTTATGAGAATGTGTGTTTAGAAACCTCAGATGATCCAGATGATCTCCAAGTCAAAGAGGCACCGCTAGAATTTGAAGAAGAAATTCATTCAACAATTGACAAACTTAAAGAAATCAACCTTGGGATAGAAGAACGTCCATGCTTGACATAGATCAGTTCATTGCTAAATGAAGAAGAAATTAATGACTTAGTTAGGCTATTGACTGAGTTTAAAGACTACTTCGCATGGAGTTATGAAGAAATTCCTAGATTATTTCCTGACATAACAGTCCATAAGCTAGCAATAGATCCTAACGTTACCCCTATTAAGCAAGCTCCTAAATGCATGCGATTAGAAATTGAACAATGGGTCATTTTTTAAGTCTAGAAACTGATCGATGTTGGTTTTATCAGAGAAGAAAAATATCTTACCTTGTTAGCTAGTGTCATCCCAGTTAAGAAGAAGAATGGCCAATTTTACATTTGCATCGATTTTAAGGATTTAAATAAGGCATGTCCTAAGGATGAGTTTCCTCTTCCTACACTAGAATTAATGGTGGACATCGCCTCATCTCATGCAATTTTTTCTTTCATGGATGGGTCATTTAGCTATAACCAAATCAAGATATCTCCTGAAGATGAAAGAAACACTGCTTTCGGAACCCCGATCAAAATCTTCTATTATAGGGTCATGCCTAGGTTTGATCATTGCTTCCCAAAAGCTACGACACTATATGCTTTCTCATAAGGCAAACTTGATCTCTCAAACCAATCCACTGCAGTACCTCATGACATAGCCAATGCTTTCTAGATGTTTAGCTCATTGTTCAATGATACTCTCATAGTTTGATATCACATTCTTACCCCTCCGTGCGGTTAAAAGACAGGAACTAGCAAATTTCTTAGCAGGACACCCACTTCCTGTTGATTCTCCGCTCAGTGACGATCTCCCGGATGAACAAATCATGAACTGAGGTGGAGGCCAGCAACTACCGATGGGAGATGTATTTTGATGGTGATGCTTCTTTTCTTAAAGGTGAAGCACCACGATCTATTCTCCCAAGAAAGGCAGGGGTAGGAATAGTTCTTCTAATTCCAATCTTCGATGTGATGAGATTCTCATATTATCTTTCTAACACATACACCAACAATGAAGCTGACTATGAGGCTTTGATTATCGGTCTGGAGTTAGCCATCACTATCAGCGTCAAGAGCATCAACATCTTTGGGGATTCTTAGTTGGTCATCCACCAGATTGCCGGGTCCTACCAGATCCTCAAGCCCAAGCTTCATCATTACTATGAGTATACCATGAAGCTGTTGGCCCAGATTCTCGAAGTCACCATCTATAAGGTTCCCCGAGCAGAGAACGTAGTAGCAGATGCCTTGGCCAAACTTGTCAAAGAGTTGGCATGTTCGAAAAATAAGTCCATTTCAATAATGGTCCAAAATAGACAAGTCTTATCCCTTATTAATGTTGAACTCATTGAGAGACTTTCTCATGAAGGGGAGGTTATCGTTGCCAAAATGGACAAGGAGCTGGATTGGAGGCAACCATACATAGATAACTTAAACACCGCCAAACTACCTCAAGAAAAGTCACAACCCATCTGGTGAAACAGAGAGCTCTCTTCTACGCTCTTATTAATGGCACCATGTACTACTAGTCCTTTGACCAAATGTGGTTACGCTGATTAGACAAACATGAAGCCCATGGCATTATAACTGAGGTACACTCAGGTCTATGCGGAGCTCATCAATTCGATCAAAAGACTTGGATATTACAAGCCGTCGATGATCATAGACTGCATGGATGTAGTTAAGAGATGCCATCAGTGTCAGGTACACGGTGTGGTCCTCCACCAACCACCCAACATTCTACACCCTACTTTAGCTTCATGGCCATTTGAGTGTTGGGGTACCGACATTGTTGGTCTGATCGATCCTCCTTCTTTCATGGGCATCGGTTCATCTTAGCTACCACCGACTACTTTTCCAAGTGGGCAGAAGCCGTCCCACTCAGAGAGGTCACAGCTCACCATGTGCTTCAATTTTTTTGGAACCATATCATATATAGGTTCGGGGTACCTCGATGAATTATATCGATAATGTCGCATTCAAAAGCATGAAGATCACTAGCTTCACGTAAGACACAGATATGGAGATACTCCACCATCTACTACCCCAGAGCTAATGATTTAGTAGAAGCATTCAACAAAACTCTCATCTAGATACTAAAGAAGACTCTTGATGACAATAAATGATAGTGGAATGAGCAGTTAGTTGAAGCCTTGTGGGCCTATCACACCACATACCGAACTCCAACTTAGTTTACCCCATTTTCCTTAGTGTATGGATCCGAAGATGTTCTTTCTTTAGAAGTTCAACTCCCGTCACTAAGAATAGCATTGGGTAATAAGATCACTTCTGAGCAGAATGCAAAGTTGTGGTTAGAAGAGCTCAAAGGTTTAGAGGAAAGTCGCCTATGGGCGTGCCAAAATGTCGAGTTGTACAAGGCCAAAATGATTCAAGCTCACAAGAAGCTGGTCCACCCTAGGTCTTTCCGAGTAGGAGAACTTGTGTTAGTCATAAGGAGACTAAGCCTATCGAAAGATGGGAGGCAAGTTTAAACCCACTTGGGAAGGCCCCTATGTCATAGAGAAGGTCTACCAAGGAGGATCTTATTAGCTTATTGATTATAAAGGGGAACACTCGATGCTAACAATTAATGGCTATATCTAAAGAAATAGTACCCATGAAACAAACCATGTTTGAAAAAAAATCATTAATAAAAAGAATAAAAATTTTGATTCCATTCATCAAATCTTCTCTTCTTTTGAAATGTTGTTTGCTTATCTTGCGAATCCGTTGTGATGTGTTTAGGGTAGGTATAAGAGTCCCCAGTGGCATCCTATCTCTCTTTCACAACACAAACAAAATCTCCGGATGCTTTTAGACTAAGTGTAAGAGAACCCAAGAGGATCCTATTTCTATTAGCATAACTAAGTTAGGTGTAAGAGAACCCAAGCGGCATCCTTTCTTAGTGGGAATACTTGTTGCCATCTGCGATATCATTTCATTAATTCCCCAGCATGTTTTAAGGTAAATGTAAGAGTCCCTAGGAGGCATCTTATTTTTTTTAACACATGCACAAAATAAACACAAATCAATTGTCTGGAGCTATTTTGATGTGGGAGCAAGCCCCCTGTGGCACTCACTCATTAGTTGCTCTAGGTCGGGTCTACATACTACCTCGGTAGTATGTCACCCCAGTGGTCATTTGTTGGAGGATGTGAGACTCGGTGCTTTCTTCCTAACTTGATCATTACAAACCAATGAGCACCTTATTAGTGTGGTAGGCTTCACTGCCCAGCTAGTAAGCTACCTCATGTTGACTTTGTTTAAGAAGATGTGAGCCCCTATGTATTCTTCTTGAACTAGCCATCATGTTCTAACTAGGTTGAGTATATTTGAGGCTTAGGGTAGGTCCCCTAGAGACTCCTTTCCTCTTGACTACTTTTGAGTTGATCTAAGTCCCATAGTGGCATTCACTCAGTAGTCACCCTAAGTCGGATAGCACCTATCGAGCCAAGATAGGCTATCCTAGCAATCAGTTATGTTATAGGAGGATGTGAGTCCCCGAGCTTTCTTCCTAGGATGATTGTTGCAAATTGATGGGCACCTTAGGTTGATGTTCGCTATACTGACATCAACTCACCTGGTGAGTACACCACTCTTGGAAGATATGAGTCCCCGTGCTTTGTCCTTGAGTTGGACACCTAAGACCTATTGGATATATGACTAGCCATGTCATCTTCTCCAGGGTGTTGGATTAAGCCCTTACCAGCCCCATCCCCTGCAGGCACTCTATTTGGATCAAGTCCTTTGTGACCCCTTTTAGACACTACTGTTACTTTGATGGCGTTCCCTTTCTAGTAGCACTGTGGTTAGAGAATTTGTTCAGGATGCAGATTCTCCCTTGTTCAAGAATGGATAGGTCTAGTCGATATAAGCCCTTCTCGTTGATCCCTCCACTAATAAGGTCCACCATAAAATAAACTAAAATAAAAAAATAAAAAAATTAACTCGCTTGTGGATTAGGAATTCAAGCCCCCAAAGGGCTCCTTTTCTCAAGCAAGCATCCTATCTTTAGGGCAGTGTCAACAGAACTGCCTATAGGAAGTGCTTGACTACCTGAGTTAAGATAAATCCCTGGGTCGGTACTCACTCTGTAGTCGACCTTAGGTCGGATTCAATCTATTTTATCACTAGCAAGTTACCCCGACAGTCATTCTGCTTTGAAAGATATAAGACTATGATGCATTCTTTCTAGCATGATTATCGCAAACCAACGGGCAGCCCTAGGTCAGGTTCGATTTGTTGCCCAAAGCAACCGATCACCCCAGTGGTCTTTTGTAGTAGAAGATGTGAGTCCCCAAAATTTATTCCCTCCAATTGATCATTATAAAATAAAAGGCACTCCTTTGGTTAGATAATTCTCCCATTCGCTGGGAAGCTACTCTATTTGTTTCAATAATTCTGAGATAGTTCTAGGCTTCTATAAGCTCCTTCTCAGTGTGACCCATCTCAAACTAGTGGAACCCATCAAAACAAATTTAAAATGAAAATTAATCTTGACTATTCTTGAGCTGATTTAAGTCCCCTAGTGACATTCACTCAATAGTCTGCCCTAGGTCGGGTTTGATTCATTGCCTAAAGCAACATATCACCCCAATGGTTCCTTATTTCTAGAAGATGTGAGTCCTCATGCTTTCTTCTTAAGACTTGACCATTGTATACCAAAAGGCATTTTTCCTTGGTTGGATAGTACTACCTTGTGGTAGGTAGACAATCCCCTTTGAATTAGTAAATTTGAGGTAGGTCTAGGCTTCCATGGCCCCTACTCAGTGCAATTCATCGCAAAACCTATGGGATCCATCATAATCAAAATAAACAAATTTGAAAAATGAAATCTTCCTTGACTATCTTTGAGTTGATCTAAGTCCTCCAGTGGCATTCACTCAATAGTCAGCCTTAGGTTACGTGCAATCTATTGCCTTGCTAATAGATTACCCCAGCAACTGGTCTCTACTTTGGAGGATGTAAGTCTACTACACTTTTTTTCTAGTACAACTATTGTATATCGAAAGGCATCCCTTTGGTTGGTTAGTACTACTATGTGCTTAGTAGACTACCCCTTTAGATTGGTAAATCTTATTTAGGTTTTAGCCTCAATGGCTCCTACTTAGTGCAACTGATCGCAATCCAATAGGGTTTATCTAAAAATTCAAACTTAACAAAATTTGAAAAAATTCAACCCTCTTCCCTAGTGGAACTAAAATAAAATCTTTCTCTCTTCAGTGAGAATCAAACCAAACCTTTCATCCCCCAGTGGAAGTCTTGAATTTACTTCCCTAGTGGAAGGTTCACACTCAATCCCTTAGTGGATTCTTCCCTCTCTCTTATGTCTTGGACATAAGTAGAGCCAAATTCCACTAAGCTTTGGACTCCTTCTTTTCCTTAGGCTAAGGGTAGATTGTTTCTATTAGTGCTTGTAATCTCTTGGTGTTGTTAATCATTTTGGTCAACACCAATACGTGTAGTGTTCCTTCATAGTCACACCACGCCTATTAGGCGCCCTTTGTTGACCTCATTTTTAGAATGAGCTCTCAACCCCTCCATCTTAGACATAGGATTCCTCTTAGACTTTAAAAGTTTATTAGTCCTAAGACACATCTAGTGATTAGGTGGACACTCAAACCTAGCCCTAGAGACTTAGAAGAGTTAGCCATAGGAATAGGTGATGCCTTAGGGGTGTTAGAAAAATTTTCTACCCTTAGCTTGAACCATTCCTCACTTTCCTTCATTCAAGTCAAACTCCATAGTAATTCTATTTGATTTTCTCCAAATTCAAATCAACTCCATATGATTGAAATCCATGATTGAAATCTATGATTGAAACCCATGATCAAAATCCATCAAAATTCCTAAGTTCAAATTTTGCTTTAAGTTCTTCATCTTGCTTTTAAGGACTTAACCAAAATTATGATCTAAACCAAATCAAATCTTTGAGATTTTCCCATAATTAATTTATATTTTTATTTATATTCACATATATAATTGAAATATAAATTCAAATCAATCACACTAAACTCAAAATTCCAAATCAATTCATGAAATTTTCTTAAGTCACTTAATTTTCCATTAATGGACTTAGCCTAAACTTTGATCAAACCATTTCAAACTCATGGGATTTTCTCAAAATCATTTATACTCTCATTTAAATTGACATATATAAATGAAATATAAATATAAACTAATCAAATCAAACCCACAAATTAAATTCCAAATTTAAAATCCTTGAAATTCTCCTTAAGTCCCTTAATTTTCCATTAATAGACTTAGCCTAAATCATGATCAAACCATTTCAAACTCATGGGATTTTCTCAAAACTCATTTATATTCTAATTTATATTCACATATTTAAATTTAATATAAATATAGATCAATCAAATCAAAGGCAAAAATTAAATCTCGAATTTAAAATTCTTCTTAAGTCATTAATTCTCCATTAATGGACTTAGCCTAAATCTTAATCAAACCAATTCAATGTCATGGGATTTTCTCATAATTCATTTATATTTTCATTTATATTCACATATATAAATGAAATATAAATATAAATCAATCATACCAAATTCAAAAATTCAAATCCCTACTACAAATTTTTCTATGTCCCTTAAATCCTTCTTAACGGACTTAGCCCAAATCATGACTAAACCCCTTCAAATCTTTGAAATTTTCTCATGATCAATTTATATTCTCATTTATATTCACATATATAAATGAAATATAAATTCAAACAATCAAAACCAATTCCAAAAATCAAACTCAAACCAACTCAAAATCCAACCTAAGCTTTTTAAGTCAAAATCTTGAACTTAGCCAAATCAATTTCAAATCAAGCCAAACTCTTGATTTTCTCTCATGATTCAATCAACCCTACAATCATGAACTCATATATAAATCCAAACTGCAATCAAACAATCAAAACCTAGTTCCAAAATCAAACTAAAAATCCCTTCATATTCTTCCTTTCAATATGAAATTGTCAAATTGATCAAAATCCATTTGACTTCAAACCACTTGTAAATGGATTTATATTTCAATCTTGAGTACATATACAAGATCAATCAAGTTCAAATCAAGCTTTAACAAAGCCATTTGACCCACTTAGGCTCACTTGATGCAAAGTGACCTAAAGTACCCTTATGAGCAAAATTCTAATCCAAACCGAATTGGATTGAACCAAACTCATTTATCCCTCTCGTCATGATCAACAATCATCATGGGATGATCAATTAATCAAATTGGGTCAAACCAAGTCAAGACTTAACCCAAAATGAAACCTAACATAGCCAAATTCTACCATAGGCCAAATTAATTGAAACCTTTGATCTAAGTTCACTCATGACCTATGTTTGAACTCGAACAAGCCAACAGTTGAGCCTAACCTAGCCCAATTGGCCACTTGACCTAAGTTGTGCCATTTTGACCTAAAAAGTTAAAATCTGTCAAAACTTGATTTAAGCCAAATTAATTGAAACCAATAGGTCAAGTCCATTCCAAATCACTTGTGGAACTTGACCAAAGTCTCTATTGGCCAACTAGACCTAACCTAGCTCAATTGACCTTAGACACAACATGACCTAAACGGGTCATGTTGAGCCAAATTTGAACTTAACCAAAATTGATTAGAAACAAAGATAACAGTACACTCCATATGACTAACATAACCTAAACCTACCCTTGACCTACCCCAAATAGGTCAAATGGGTCAAATAGGTCAACTTGACCCATTTTACCTAAATGAAGTCATACGAGCCAAATCCAAAACTAATTCAAATTGAATCAAACTAAAGCCACCCAAACATTTCAAATGGTCATATAAACTTGACCCGACCCTTGGTTAGACTCTTTTTGACCTAAATGAGTCAACATGAGCCAAACCCTATCAAATGAATTACAAATCTCATGAAACATGGCCAAACCTAGTTTCTCCACATACCCAACATATCTAAAGTGGAAAATTAGCAAAATGGTCATTCTACCCCTAGGCCATAGGACAAATTTTGGCTTAATCCATGGGTAATTTGGTCATAGCCTCTTCACATCCACTTGATACTTTCTTAAAAGCTTAAGGGGACCTAGGGAGGAGTGGTGCACCCAACCTAATGGTTAGGTCAGCCCAATTGGTCCCTAGACCAAACTCAACTCTATGGGTCAAAATGCAAAATTCAAACTCCCTCTGAAACTCAAATTCAAGCACATGGGAGGTTGGCAATCCACTCCTTGGCTCAAACCAACCATGTGCACACTCTTAACTGATCAAACAACCCACTACCTATGCTCAATTGGATCAAAACAGCAAGTGTTGTGTCGATCGTCCGATCCTTCAAGGGGGAGATATACTCCCCCTAATTCAATTCAATTCCCATCTCTCCTCTATCGATTGAAGCTAAAGAACTCAGAGCAATCATCAGAGAGTACTCCCAAGCTTCTTAGAGAGGATTTAAAAAAGCCATTTCTCAGTTTTCAGACTTTGAAAATAGGGGAAGTCCAGTGAAGGGCTAACTTGCTCTTCACTCAATCTCCATCGAATTACTCTTCTATACTTAATCAAGGAGCTAAGTCGAGTGCACCCAAGATTCCTTTAGAGTTCCCATAGTAAGGAAGGATTGAATTGGATCAAAGCCGAGCTCAAGCTAAGGAGGAGGTGACCCACAAGAAGATCCACTCAACCTTAAGTGCTCAAAACTTCAGCAAGGCTTTGTCTCAACCATACAAAACTTCTCCAAGGGAATCGAGTGCTAGTGATCACCTCCGGCAAGGTATGGGATATTTCGACCATTAAACTCAATGTGGTGTGGAGCTTTATGAAAGAAACTTCAACCCCATGGATTTTTTACCATTGGATTTGCCGCTCTTTAGCTTTAGATGGTGTGGGTTGAGTTTGATTTGAATCCATGCTGATCAAGTTGATCTTCCCTGATCATGGTACCTCTATTGACTGGGGAAGAACTTGGGAGATCTCAGCCATCCATCTGTGCATTTTGGATGGACGGCTGAGATAATTCCCCACGTTTAGAAATTCTTTGCCCGTTTTAAAACCGCGGGGAGATCTCTAGCCGTCCGATCTTTGATCAGACGATAGTGATCAAACCACGTGCGATGCTAGCTGCCATTTGGGATTTGACGTTTAAGTAAACCCCTGATGGTGCGACGCATAAAAAGCACGCTGACCACCACCACCACGCATCACGCCGTGAGCCAGGGGATTAGTTAAATGCCTTAATTAATTTTTAATTAACTTAAGGATATTCTAAAATTCATAACTCCCTCTAAAAATTTAAAAAAATGTGAAATAAAATCCTATGGAAAGACAATTCAATCTATAATATTTTAAAATTAATTTTAATAGGTTTTGGATTATATTTTTTTTCTAAATTTGGGTTTGATTACAAAGTTTATTTTTCTAATTACTTTTTAATTAAGCCTCTAATTACTCCCAAATTTCTTGGGTATTTTTTACGAGATGACTTCTACCTTCCCTAAGTTTCTTAGGATTTATTGAAGGCTTGATTAGAAAAATTACATTTGAATTTCCTAATTACCCTCCTTATGTAATTAAGGATAATAAAGGTGTAATTAGTGATTTTAATCCATGATTAGGGTTGATTATGGTCAGATCTAGTAAGTAGGAGGTTTATGGAATATTTTTGGGGCATTTTCCCTGATCTATTCCCTAAACCCTCCTTTTATCTCCTTAATCTCCTCTTAATTAAGAGTTAATTCATTAATTACACCCTTGATTAATTTCTAAAAATTCTAAAAAGTTCCATAACTTAATTAATCCACTTTGGGTAGATGATTAGGTGTTTAATAGCCTAAGTTCAATTAAGAAAATCAAAATCCAATTCATAAGTATGAAAGGATGTTTTGAAATTACTTAAGCTAAACCCCTTAGCTTAATTAACTTTTAATGGTGGGCCAAATTGCATTAGGCCTCTTTCTTATTAGGTTCATTACAAATTTAAATTTCTTGTGAGTTTTAAGTCATCTCATTGGCTCATAATTATTTGGTTAATTCTTCTAAGGTGGTGCAGCTAAGGGTTATTTAAGTTACTTAATTCATACCTTAACCTAATTAATACATAAAATGGATCTAAATAATCTAAAAATTAAAAAAAAATACCAAATACATGTGGGAAGGGGTTAGAAACAACAAACTCATCTCACCTTTTTAAAATTAAATCAAACTCCAAACTAAATAAAAATCACTTTGAATTCACTTTGATTTATTTTAAACTTTCTTATTCTAAGGTTATGGACAACACTGAGGTTGTGAGGCTTTAAGTAGCCCTAAGTAGGTCTTGTACTTTACACCTCTGGTTAACAATGGCACTGTACTCACTTATGTTTTCTTACTTTCATGTGTGTATGTGAAAATTTGGATAAGGAAACCCCTTTCGACTTAAGAAAAATCATGCATATTCAACTTCTAACTTTTCTTAAATGGATTATTTAGCATGCATCATAAAGTGTATCTAATACTCTCATTTGTATGTATAGATATGCTTAGGGTCCATCCATATGCATCTTATATATGTTGGAAAAGAAATGAAGTAATGTGTGTTATGTGAATTTTGATTCATTTTATTTAATCTTAAAATGCCTTTCTTTTTTAATAGGTTTGTTTAGCATTTATCTAAACTTAGGATTAATTAAAAGATGTAATCAATACATTCACCTAAATGAAATTAAAATGTGAGTCTACTTTAGCAATTACTTAGGTTAGGGAAGAAAAGAGAAGTTTTCTTCTCTTTCTCTCTCTTCATAACTTAGTAACTAATGGTAGAATCCACTTAAACCAAATTAAAACATGAAATCAAATCAACCCAAAATAATTAAAAAACTTAAATGAAACCCTTCTCTAAGTTGAACATGTTCTTCACACTTAGAAATTTTAAACTTAAAGCCATAGTTAAGCATACCACACAAGCCTTCAAAGCACACACATTAGTCTAAGTCACCACTTCTAGCCTTAGGATAGGTCGGTGCATGGTTTGATGTTTTATTTTATTTTGTGATATATGTTTTAAACTGGATGTTAGGGTGTATGCTCGTAGAATGAATGGTATGACACTCTTAGTTTAACTATTCTTTTATGTAGGAGATTATGATTAAGGGGTGTTATCATAAATAAAAATATAAATACTTTTTCTTACAGGTGCTTTATACCCCTAAGCATAACCCAATAGGTTAGGTGGACTTAGTCACCCATGTGTGGGGTGATAAGTCCAATATATATATTTGGGATTTATGTGGTTTGTTTTAGCTAATCTTTATTTTGCAGTTGTTAATTAGATTTTCACTTTTCCTTTTCATGTAAATCTGTGCAATTAGCATTTTGGAATGATTATTATGGGGATTACGATGAACATTGGTCATAAGATCCTATATTATGCACCATGTGAAGCCTTGGAGCATCCACATTCCAAACATTCAAAAGAAGGAACCAAGGAAGAAAAGAATAAAAGAAGAAGAAAGAAGAAACAAAGCTTGAAGACCCCATAATAATGATTTTTTTGCTTAATTGTAATTTTATTCATTTGTAATCTAGGTTGTATAAGAGTAGAGCTCGGCTATCCATATTTGATATTTTCGAGTTTGTGCGGTGGTGCCCAGCCACAATGACCTTGTATTCTTTTTACGATTAGCTTTATAAATTGATTGATGATTTGTTTAGCTTTTGAATTAAGTGGCATATTTTTTTCTAGTTTCTTCCTTGCTTTACGTGCGACCTGGATGTGGATTAGGCTCTTTAGAAAAAAAATTTTTTACCCAACTTAACAACTCAAAATAAAAATTAAACAACTCATAACCTCACCTAAAGCTTAGGTTTAAAATCAAGATAAAAGAATTAGCAACCCCTTAGCTGGATGAGCATTTCTTTTGTAATATCATGCACAAATGTATCTTATTTCACTCTTGATTGGAGGGCTTCCACCTTTTTGAGCGAAACTTGGCTTGACCTTTGAGAGCCATGGTGGAAACTCACCTCCTCCCTTCTCGTTGATTTTGGCCAATTCTCATGTATTAGTCATATGAATCCTATTAGCTTGAGTCAAAATATTTATCCATAATGAAAATAAAATGAAATTTGAATTGCATTAGATTTAGGTTATTTGAAGCATGTCTCTTTACATGATATAGTGTCTTTAGGTTGTGAGTTTAAGGACTTAGTCTCTTTCTAAATAAATAGCAGCTTAGCTATCTTGCATAAGCATAAAGACTTGCCTAGATGTATTTAAAATCATAGGAGGAGTTAGTTGGCGGCCACCCCCAGGTGGTTGTAAGTCCAAGCTGTCGAGTAGTTTGTCCTCTCTTATGGAGGCAAACCAATTACCCATTTTTCGCCTTAGATTTAGGTTATGCTTTCAGCCCTCACCAAAGCTCCCTAGATTTACATTATGTTTCTCCCCATTGTGGACCATAATCATGATTCCTCACCTCTTCTACATTTCTTTAATCTTGTGTTAAGAAATCATAAGTCTTAAATTTCTAATGAAAAATATAACTCAAATAAACTAAATCAATTTCAAAAATGTAAAGCCGACCTATAGGATAGTTTGAAATGCTCGCTAGGTTTGCTAACATCGTGGGCATCTCCTACTTATCTTCCATTTTGGTTTTGATAATAACTCTCCCCTCTTTGATCAATCCCATTTGATCTTCAAAATAAAACCAATTGATTGATAGTCCTTTCCTATTGAAATCTTTAAAGACAATGATCATTTACCTTAATCGAGAGTTTTTCCAAGGGATCCCGTCCCTTATGATATAATTATCTATGAGGGCTTGCCCCTGTAGGGAACTTAACAAACTCAGTTTAAAATAAACCCTACTTTACTTTTTCATATAAAGTAGGGGAAGAATCTTTGGTATATATTCAGACCCATCATCATTAGGAGTCCTTATTGAGGTGATTAAGTCCATTAAAGTGTAGTGACTCGTGTCTTTCGAGATAGTACACTATTTCCTTGATGATGTACTCGATCACCTGAATAAGTACATCTGCGGATCTACGTGGCATCCTAAAAAGATGAATTTCTATAAGTCTTGCCTCTTTCATTTCTCCCCATAGATTTGAAGGTGACTCATCCTATAGAAATTTTAAACCAACACCTCCTTAGTCAAAGGGCACTTCTAGTGACTAAGTGAACACATAACCCAAACCTAGGGACTTAGACGGATTCGCCATAGGATTAGGCTATGAATTATGGCTAAGAATACCTACTTACCCTATGGCCTAACCCATGACTTATGCTTAACCTTGAGTCCAAAACCAACTTCAAATCAATGCAAAACTAAACCTCAATTCAAACCAATACCAATTGAATCCAATCTTATACCCAAACTCCAAGCCAAATCAAACCCATCTTAACTCTATGATTCAATCCTATGGATTGACCCCAAACTTCCTTCAATCGAACCAAAATCAATTAATTTTCTCAAACCCTTCAATCATCTTTCCAAATTCTACAATCAAGCCAATCAAACCCATTAGCTAAAATCAATTCAATTAACCCAAGTTAGCCCATTCGAACCCAAAATGTCCAAATGAGCCAAAATCTAATTAAACCTGAATCAATTGCAACCAAAGCCACCAATCAATTATGAAACTCAAACTCAATTTAACCTACAATCAACTCAATTGACCCTTTAGGTTCACTTGACCTGAAGTAACCTAAAGGACCCATTTGAACCAACTTCCAATCCAACCCAAATTAGATTGAACTAACCAATCCAAAATCTCTTACAGTGATTGTTGATCACCTTTGATTATCCAATTACAATCAATTAGGTCAAGCCAAACTAATTTGGCCATTTGATCAAGTTGACCCAATTAGCTTACATGAGCCAAATTGAACCAAATCCCATCCCAATTCAAATTGAATGAAATCAATAATTCATACCAACTTCAAATTGATCCTTGAACTTGACTTGACAATCAATTGAGTCAAATCAAGTGTAATTGGCCTCTTGACCCAAGTTGACCCAATTTAACCTAAAATGCTAAATTGGGTCAAACCAAAATCTAATCCAAATAAATTGAAATCAATGACTCAAATCCGCTCCAAATCGACTATTGAACATGATCAAACCCTTGGTTGAACCCAATTAACCCATTTAGCCCAAATTGGCCTAAAGGGTTAAATTGGTATAAATCATTCATAAATTCAAATTGATTAAAATCAAAGCTTACTATAATCTTCAAATGATCAATTGAACCTAAACCAATGCCTAACCCAAGCCAATTTGATCAATTTGACCAAATTGGTCAACTTAGCCCAATTGACCCATATGAGCCAAATTCAAATATAATTCAAACCAAACCAAACCAATTGCTCCTAAACATCTCAAATAATTATTTGAACTTGACCCAAGCCTTGGTTTGACCTAATTTGACCAATTGGTCAACCTAACCCAACCTAGCCCAATTTGACCTACATGGGTCAAATTGAGCCAAACCCACTCAAACCAAGCCTAAACACATTCAAACTTTGCATGACCCTTCCTTGGGTCACCATGGGTAAGCCCAAATCAAACCCAACCTAAGTCTAACCCGAATTGACCCATTACTAAATCGGTAAAGCACTCCAAATTGGACTTTAGATGGTCAAACCCACTCTCCTCCCCATGGCAGCCACCCTAAGGTCCAAATGAACATGAGGACAATTGGCTCACCTGACCCAAAGCTAATTGGGTCAGCCATGAGCCATGTGGAGGTGAGCTAACCAACTTCCTCCCATTAACACACATAGGAAACCCAAGGACAGCCACTCTCCCTCACTTGGCCACTCAAATCGAGCCACCTCAGCACCTCCCCGCCACCCACGGCCTCCTGCGTCGATTGACCACCTGCAAATTGTAGAGAGCATCCTAGCCATTAGATTGGATGAGGGAGTGGGTATACTACCTTGCAAATTGCAGAGAGCATCCTAACCATTGGGTTGGATGAGGGAGTGGGTATACTTCCTTCATTTCGATTCGAAATAAAACATTGAGCATCAGAGAAGCACAAGCACCCCAAGGTGAGTCTCCTAGAGCTTTCCCCAAGTTCCAAGAGCATCCCCCATCACCAAAAAATGCTAAGCCTAAAATAGGACAGAGCCAATCTCCATCTGACCTCCTCCAAACTCCATCATTTTAAAATTAACTTTACCCACACCTTCACCGAGCTCCGACGAAGGATCATCTGCCATCCGTTCCACTTGATTGGAACAAACAGTCATGATTTAATCTGTTAGTTTCACTTGATTTAATCCTATAAGAACTGTGAGATTAATCCCCATCGGACGTGGGGATGAAAGTGCATCCGCTCGCCATCGCCACGCCGGATGATTTACCGGTCAATCCTCTGCCACATGGAAAGTGCGCCATGTCACCGCCCGCGTAGTGCCAACGGGATTAGGAATTAATTAGGCCTAAAAATATGTTTAGTTGGCTGAAACTTTCTAAAATCATAACTAATTGTAAAAAAATCCAAAAATGCAAATAAACACATTTTGGAAAGGTAAAATAGAGAAGAATTTAATAAAAATAATTTCAATTTATTTTGAATAGTGATTAAGGCTTAATTAGACTTTGAATGTTTTCTTTAGCTTAATTAAGCCATACTTACTTGGGCAATCAATCCCGAACTTAGCATGTTGAATTAATGGGATTACCTCTACCTCCCATGATTTATTGAGATTTATTGGCTATGTAATTAGGGAAATTTGAAATTGAAATCCAAATTACTCTCTTAATTAATTTAATGATTAATTAAGGTTCTAAATATTGGAAATTAATCAGTTTAACTTCATTAATCATTAATTAATAGTGGGATGATGAGGGTGAGTGATTGGGACTCCTTCTTAATTACTTTTCCCAATTTATTTCATTAAGAGGGTTAATTAATACATGGCTTTATTAAGGACTTAATTGATTAATTAATGGCCAAACCAAATCAAACTAAAATGTTAATAATATTAGATAATCAACAATTAAATTAAGGGTTTCTCTTTATATCTTCAATAACATAAACACCCTTAAAGAAAATATGATTAGCCCACAACTCTAGAAAAATCATAAGAGTACTTAATTAGATTATTTAACTTAACTAATCTCTAATCATGAGCCAATTGCATTAGGTCCTTTAGGAGCATTGCTTTTTTACTTTCTCTCATGTTCATATCATTTATGGCTCATGATTAAATGGTTAATCAAATTAAAGAAGCATAAGAAAAGGTAATTAAATGGATTGCTTAATGATTTAATTTAATTAAATCATAAAATTC
Source organism: Cymbidium sinense (assembly GCA_021442155.1). Taxonomy (NCBI): domain Eukaryota; kingdom Viridiplantae; phylum Streptophyta; class Magnoliopsida; order Asparagales; family Orchidaceae; genus Cymbidium; species Cymbidium sinense. The sequence continues at coordinate 112,461,881 of CM038218.1, read as the reverse complement.
AACAAATTATCTTTCCTTAAACAAATTAAGATTACCAACATGGGAATGGGATGAAAATAGCAAATGATTTATATTCTTTAAGTCTAATTGAAATCCAAAAAAAATTAAATTAATAAGAAGCTTTTATTTTCTTTAAATAATTTTATTTAATGTGATCGTCCTTAGAAATTAGTGTAGTTGAATGAATCATATGGTTATGTTTAGCTATTCCTCTTCAATCATTTTAAATGTTCAATGTCATGTGATCTCATGCATGCATACTTTCAAATTCAAATGAATCAAATAAAATTTACTTATGTAAGCTTGCATGTGTTGGCCTAATTTTATTATATGTGTGGTTATTATCACTAAAAAATCCAATTTATTTTTTTAAAAATTCTATAAATTGATAATAATATTTGGAGTGATAGTAATTATGAATACATATAGGATTTGCATGTGTTTATAGCTTAAACATGTAAAGGTAATGCTTTCTTTCCTAAGTTCTTACATGAATTTATATTTGTTTAAATGATAATAAGTATATAGTCTGGACATCCCAGGAATACGAGGCTTTAAGTTTCCCCAAGGAGGTCATTTGATTATCTCACATCCCTAGTTAATAAAGGCATGCACTTATTTAATTTTATTCCTATCTATATTTATATTAGAATTTGGATAGAGCTTTAAATTACTTGTATAAATAATCTAACCAAATAAAACACAATCTTTTGTGTGATTTCTATTGTTGTAATTATGTATACATTCATATTTAAGATTTCAAGTATATAGTCTAGACACCCTGGGAATATGAAGCTATAAGTAAACCCCAAAGAGGTCGTTTGATTATCTCACTTCCCTGGTTTAAATAACGGCACACACTTGCTCATATCTTTCACACATGTGTATTTGCATTTAATTAAAGAATGAGAATCTTCTTTTCTACTAAAAAATGTGTGCATCCATGATCACTCAAGTATATAAAATTCATTACATGTAAAGGTAATGCTTTCTTTTCTAATTCCTTATATGAATTTACATGTGTTTGAATAATAATAAGTATATAGTCAAGATATCTTGGGAATACTAGACTTTAAGTAGACCCAAGGAGGTCATTTGACTATCTCACTTCCCTGATTAACAAAGGCACATACTTATTTAATTTCATTCATATGTATATTTATATTAGAATTTGGATAGATCTTTAATTTATATATATGAATAATTCAATCCAAGTAAAACACAATTTCCAAATGTATGCATTCATGATCATTCAAGTGTGCCAAAATATGTTGTATGTATAGGTATGCTAAGTGTTAAGTCATGTGCATTTTATGGGTGATGAAAAGGAATGGTTTAACATATTCTATGTGATGGTAATTCAACCACATTAATCTTAAGATGCCTTTCATATTCAGTAGGATTCTTTAAGGTTAACCTAAACTTATGATTAATAAAGCATTTAATAAATCATTCACTAAAAAAAACTAAACCATAAAAATATGCTTTTAAGAAACAACTCAAGGTAGCGATGAAGGAGGTTAAGCCTCTTTCTTCTCTTCACAACACTTACATGCTAAGTATAAATCAAATGAAATAAAACAAGATACAAACTAAAATAGGCAAGTCATCTCAACAACTTAAAGTAAAATCACCTATCATGTTAACTTAAATAATTTCAAACTTAGAAAATTATAATTCAAATGCCTAACTAAGACCATATAAAGCCCAAGCTACACACATTAGAATACTAAGTCACCACTTCTAGCATTAGGTTAGGACGGTGTATGTAATGATGATGTGTTTTATTTTATGATGTACTATTTTAGAGTGGATGTTAGGGTGTATGACTCATAGATTGGATGTTAGGTTATTGATAGCCTAATATTATTTTCTATAGGGGATTGTGTTAAAGGGGTCATCTAAAATAAATATGAATGTTCTCTTTGCAGGTTGCTTATGCCCCTAAGAATAATCCATATTAGGATAGTTGGGCCTGGTTACCCATGTGCAGGGTGATATGCCCAAATTATAAACTATAACTGCTTGGGTTTATATGTATTTTTAGCTAACCTATGTTTTGTAGGTGTAGTTAGATTTACTTTTTCCATAAAATATAATTTTATAATAGGAATTAGGATTAGTGTTATGGGGATTAGGATGAGCAATGGCTAGAAGGCTTAGTCTTGGGGTGCCTTGTGATCCTTTGGAGCAAATCAAATCAAAATAAAGGAAGAAGGAAGAAGAAGAATTGAAGAAGTGAAGACCGCTATAGCATGTATTCAACTACATTTGTAATTATTCTTTTATATTCTAGGTTGTATAAGGGTAGAGCTCAGCTACCCAACTTTTCTCTTTTTCTGGGTGTATGGTGGTAGCCTATAAAATGATTATTTTTTTTGTTTAGCTCGTGCACTAAAACAACATGATTTATATAGTTTCTTAATGATTAATGTGTGAATGTGTGGATTGGATGCGGTACACTCTTAAGAAAAAAATTATTTTTCTACCGGATTAACAACTCATAATTAAATTTTAAAATAACTCATAATCTCATTTCTAAGCCTAGGATATAATCAAAATAATTAAAAGATTTAGCAACTCTTTAGCTAAAAGATTGAATATTTAATATCATGCATGGCATCTTCTATCACTCTTGCAAAATGAGGGTCTCCATTGTTGCACTTTAGGGACCACTTGACCTATGAGAGTAACCTCTTATGATGGAACTTCACCCTCTTTCTCTTTTGATTTGGCCACTAACCAAATTTCATCATGCATTTAGGCATAAGAAATCCCAAAGCATTTGTCCAAATGAATGTGTCAAAATAATATAAAATTTGAGAAAACTTTGCATTTTTAGACTAAGTCATATGCTAATACGAAACTTTATCTAGGGAGTGAGTTTAGGACTCTAGTCTCTTTCAAATTAAATAATATCTTAAACCATCTTGTAATTTCATAAGACCAGTCTACATAGATTTAAAATATAGGAGGAGTTAGCTGGTGGCCACTCTAGAAAGTTATAGGTCCACAAGGGTCGGACGGGTCTATGTTCTCTTGTGGAATATACCCTTATATCCCCTCTCGCTTAGATTTAGGTCATGCTTTAACTTGTGTTAAAGCTCCCTAGATTCAGGATCCAAGGTCATTTATTTCCTTTGGGCTATGAGCATAAATCCTCACTTCTTATTAATTTTCACAATCTTGTGTTGATGGATTATAAGCCCTAGCATTCTAATGAAATTCAACTCAAATAAAATAAATCCTCTCACTTTCAAAAATATAAAACCTCACCATATGATAGACTGGAGTGTTTACTAGGCTTCTTAGTATCATGAGCACTTCCTACTTATTTTCCTTTGAATTCTAAAATAAGACTTTTCAATTGAACATTGCCACTTGATTTTCCAAAATAGTCAATTCATTGATAGTTCTAACCTTTAAATCTTTGGAGACAATAATTGACTGCTTTAATCGAGAGTATTCTTAGTAAATCTCATTTCATATGATGCAATTAACTGTGGAAGCTTTCCTCCATAGGGAACTTAAGAACCTGACATAAAATAAATATTATTTTACTTTTCATCTAAAGTAGGGGAAGAATCTCTGGTATATACAAAGACCTGTCATGCCTTAGGAGTCCTTATTAGGTGATTAAGTTCATTATAGGGTAATATTTTATCTTTGAGATAGTATATTATGCCTCATTGTCATACCTGATCACTTCAATAAGTACCCCCTACAATCTACGTGGTGTCGGCATGACCATCTAAAAATAAACACCACAAAGGCCTTAAATGCCTCTTAGCTCTTAAACTAATTGAGATTCTTAGGGACTCTTTGGGATCAATTTTATTTTATATTTTTTTTATTTTTATTTTTATTATTGACTTTATTTTTGGATGAGGTTAACATTACTTCTGAAGTTAGTAATTAGGATACTTAATCTTAGATTAGTAACCTTTTAGTTAAAGTGCTTAGGACACTACAACTAGTGACCTAGTACATCTTCCTTGGGTTTGATCTAACCTAATGGACTTAAGTGGACTCAACCCAAATTCCAAATTTGGATTAAATAAAAACAAATCCAAATAAATCAAAATGAATTAAAATTAACTTAAATGAATGATTCCAAATCCAAATCAAAGTCAAATCTAGTCAACCCATTTGACATAGATTTGACTTAAGTGGGTCCCACCAAGTCAAAGGTCAAACCACCAAAAATTTGACAAAATAAAAATATTTCACAAGTTTCAAATGATAAAATAAACATGTTTAATCATGAATCTAAAAAAATTTAAATTTATTTAGGCTTTACCTAGGTTAATCAGACCACTTAGTCTAAATGTGCCTAAATGGGTCATATTGGGTTCAAACCCAAATCAAATCGAAACCAACTCAATTTGATTGCTAAAAATCATTTGGAAATGATAATCAAACATAGTCCTACCTATCAGTGGGTATAATTTGGTCAAATTGGTTATTTGACCCAAATGTAAGCTTAACCCATTAAGCATAATTTGGGTCAAAGGAGTTCAAATTAAAATCAAATAAAATTAATCACTCAAATTAACTCACACATGTGATCAAGCATGAATGGAGTCCAATTAAAATCTAATTGAGTCAAATGGGTCATTTGAACCCAATTAGAATCAAGCTTAACCCATTTAAGCCTAAATGGGTTAAGGTGAAATGAAATCCAAAATTAATTCAAATCCTAAATGAATTAATTAAAGAAAAACTTAAGCAATCATCAATTAAACATAATTGAACTCAAAATTAAATGAATTAAATTAAAGTCAAACACTTTGAATCCAAATGCTTGAATTGGGTTCAAATGTCTAATTCAATTTAAATGGATTTAGACTTGACCTCAAACTCATCTTGGGTTTGATTTGGGTAGCCAAACACTAGCCTAAAGGCTTTGGTGGTGATTCCAAAAGTCATAAAAATAAAATAAAATCAAAGGGGTGGAAATATGAGAGGAGAAGGCTTGGAATGCATGAAAGGAATGCAAGTTCCATTTCCCCTCCTCCATACCTCATCCACCTCTTGGCTTGAAGTAATTTGGATTCATTCCAATTACTTGAGGGCCTCCAAAGAGGAAGTCAAAGAGGGTTTGGTCTCCTCCATGAGAAAAAAAAAAAAGCAAGGAAGAAGGAAAGAGGAAGCCTAGCTCTCGGCTAAGGGAGGAAAGGGGAGGAATTGACTTCCTCCCTTCAAATATTTTATTTAAACATGCTTACAAGGACAATAGACATAAAATCCACTCTCTGGCTGATCCTCCTACCACCGGTGGCTAGAATCTTGCCACTCAAAAGCTCACATACATGGCTCTCGGCCATGTATGAAAAGAGAGGAGGGAGAGCCTTTTCTCTCCCTCTTTTCATCCCAAAATATTCATAAAGTGGAGAGAAGAAGAATTGGATCATTCCTCTATCCCCTCACCGTCGTTGAGAAGGAGAACGGTCAAACAAGATGGAAAATAGTAGCACATTGGTCTCCAAGGCGTTTGATGAGGAGGCAAGCCACCAAATCACATCCATGACTTCATCCCATTGAGGCGAAGGTGTTTAAGTCGATCCCACCGTCGGAGATCACCAAAGTTGAGGTATGCCTCACAATTGAATTATTTAGCATTTGGGTTTGGTCTTTCATGAAGGGAATTCAATCCCCATGAGGATCAAACTATATAGATTGATTGCAAATCAATCATTGATCATTTTGCAATCAGAAGTGCATTAAAATTGGCTTCATATTGCAAGAAATCCATCAAATTTGATGGACGGCTTCTATGTCTCACTGGAGACGCTTGAGAAATGATCTCCACTGTTCGTTCATTTTATTTGGAATAGACGGTCGAGATATAACTGCACGATCTGATTAAACCCTTTAAGGAAATTGTCACATGAATCGAGACCATCCGATCTTTGATCGAAAGGTTGGGATTCATCCTACGTGATGCTACTTTTGACGACGTTGTTATGGACTCCATGTGGACCAATGGTGCTACGCCACGTGGCAAAGTCGCCACATCAGCGCCACCATTTTAAATCTTGAAATCCCATTTTAATTAATTAATAAATTATTTAAAATGTCTAAAAATTTAGGAAATTATAGAAAATCAAATATAAATCCAAAAAAATATAAATGAGGGCTCTCTAGATTCATCTGAATGAGTATAATCCATCAAACCCAAAATCTCCAAGTAATTTTGGTTAAATTTGATTTAATTTTGCTTTAAATGGAATCAATTAAACTTAAATTAATCCCAAATTATCAATCTAATTGAAATGAAACTTTGGGGAACTAAAATTGACGTTAAAATGCACCTTCCGAAAAATTTTTATGAATTATTATAATGTAATATAAGAGATATCAAATTTTAAACTCTGAACTTTAATTTTAATTAAATAAATTAAAATTAATTGAAATAAATCATAAAAATGGATCAAATAACTTTAAATCAACATAACAAACCCTAATGAACTTAAAAATATCAATAAAACCCACTAAAACTTAAAATTCCCTAATTTGGAAATTAATTGAATTAATTAATTTAAATAATTAACTAGAATTTAAGAAAATCACAATAAATTTTCAAAAAATATGAATAAACCCTCTATGAAAGCATCTTTCAGAGGGGAATCAAGAAAAATAAAATCTATAAATAATTCTCACTAAATTAGGCTTAATTTTAAGTTTTAATGAGGTAATTAAAACTTTAATTACACTATATTTATGCATCCCATTAAAATGAAACTTTGGAAATTTGAAACTGGTAAGGAACCCCACTTTCCATAAAAATCTCAAACCCAATTGACCTTTGGATTGGAAATTGTTGGATTTCTAAATCTCTATGTCAATATAAATCAAATAATAAATTAAATAAAAATTCACAAAACCATAAAATTCATAAAAATAACTTGAAATAATCCTCATTAACACTAGAACACTCAAAGATAATTTTCCAACATTCTAAATCAAAGAAGTTGATCACTCTCTTACTTAAGGGTTAATGAAACTTATAATGCATATTAAGTTTAATTAAACCATAAGGTTAATGAACTCATAATCTAACCAATTAATGAAATCTTAATCCATTATTAATGTAAAGCAAGAATGGGTTAAAACACTAACCTAAGTGTCTTAAATTAACATAAATCAAACCAAATGAATATGAATTCAATAATCATATACATAATTTAAAATAAATGCTAAACCAATTCAAACCAAATCAAATGAAACAAACCAAATTAAATTAAAAATAAAATAAACAAAGAATGAAAATTAATTTAAATAAAGAAATGAAATGAAGAATCAAATTTAAAAAGAATTTAAAATTACAAAATTTTATTCCAAAATCCAAATTGAATTAAAACCTAAATCATCTAAATGAATCTAAAATGATTAATTAAGATACTTAAGGATTTTAGTTAGGCCTTTGGGATGAATCTTTATATTAACATCAAAGTTTCATTCCACTAGGGGTTAGGATGTTGAATATAATGGGGTTCCACCCAAAAGTGAAATCTATTGTACTATTTATTCTTAATAACCTAAACTTTACTTTAACAAAATAAAAATGAACTTGAAAATAAAAAAAATGAAAACAAATCATTAAATCATTTTAATTGAAACCATCCAAATGTAAATCAAACAAACTCAAAACTTCAAATTGAAACTTGAACTTAAAAGGCTTAGCAAAGTCCTGCCACACAAGCCTATTCCCTTCACACACTAAATCATTAGGGCATGACCCCTAGGCTCAGATTAGGTTGTTCTATGATACTTTATGATACTTATGTTGTGATGTGATATGCTTTTCATGTCTTTGTGGTGAACTATTTTAGACTACATATTTAGGATTGTTTGCACATTAGACTAGATGATAAGTTGTTCTTTGTAGAATTGACATTATTTTCTACAATGACCTATGCTAGAAAGGAATGTTAACATAAATAAATTAAAAATACTATTTTATTGTAGGTGTGCATAAGTCCTTAAACATAGCCCAATAGGTCAAGTGGGATTGACAAGCAACTAAAGCTAAACTCGTATGTTTATGAAATATAACTGTTATGTTTTATTTGTATATTCCTGACATCTATTTTGCTAGTCTTAGGACTTATTTTTTAATTTAAAATATAAATTTGAGATTAGAATTGGGTTAGGATCTAAAGGGTCTAGAATTAACAGGAGCTGACCCTACCAGAAGATAGGTATAGTGGTCCCCTATGAAACTCAATGGATTCCCCCGAAGAAGAAGACGATCCTGGAAAGAAGACCCATAGATCTAAACCTGTTATTTTTGGTAGGGCTATATAAGGGTAGAGCTTAGCTACCCATTTGCTCTATCTTCTGGGGGTGTATAGTGGTACCCAGCTGCAATGACCTTCTTTTAATTAAATTGGCTTATTTTATCTTAGGTGCGCAAAAGAATCAACCTATTTTTCTAGGTTTCTTTTTGTGTTGCACTTTCTGTGATGAATGTCTGGATGAAGGCTGATAAGAGAAACTAAAGTTTTTTTCCTAATTTAAATCTAAATAACTAAAACAAAAATAATAAAGTAAACTTGGAGCCTCACATAAATGAAAGCCTTAGGAAAAACTTAAAATCAATTAGAAACAATTAGCTCTCCAAATCATGAAATATTATTACACTAACTCTTGAATTGGGCACTTCACCCATTGCACAAAAAAGGCATCTGACTTGTGAGGATGACCACCTGCTTGGGGAAGTCTGTCTTTCTTTTATTGATTTCGCCCATAACCAATTCCAATTACATGACATTTAGGCATAAAAGTGCATACCCAAGACCTTAAATAAATCTTGAGTCAAAATATTTAAAATATAAAAAATGTGCATTAGTTAGTGGCATTTCATACCTTACATGATCCTAGGGATTAGGGAGTGAGTCTAAGATTCTTAGATTCTTTTCTAAAAAGATAATATCCAAGCCATCTTGCATACATGAGACTTAATATCATGGATTTAAAATGGGCTTAGGTAGTGTTAGCTGGCAGCCCCTCTAGGCAAATTGTAAGTCCAGAAAAGTTAGGAATAGATTTATTCCCTCAAGTGAATGGCCGATAATTCCAAAAATGAAAATAGGTTGATCATCTAACTTGTGTGAGAAGCATATATAGACTTAGGTTCTGAAGCATCTTTCTTAGAGTAAGTCTTCAACCCTAGGCATTTTGTACTCATGTTTTGTTAGAACCTAAACTCTACACTTTTAAGAAAATGTCAATTCAAAATCTAAATTAAATTCTAAAATTCAAAGCCCAAAGATAGTATAGTTGAAATTCTTAGTATACATCCCAGTGCCAACTTTGGATCATTTCCTACTTCATCCCGTTTGTCCACATAAAAGAACTCTTTCCACTTTGGATCATTCCCAATTAAAATTTTCAATTATCATTCCTTTGAAAACCAACCTAAAACTTCAGAAATAGTATCTTATTTCTTTAATCGAGAGTATTCTTAGGAAGAGACCCTTCTTGAGACATAGTTAAATATAAAGGCTTGCCCTTATAAGGAATGATGAACCTAGTTTAAAATAAACCCTGCTCTACTTCCTATGTAATTCAAGGGAAAATTCTCTGGTACATGAAAGATCCATTAGTCTTAAGAGTCTCTTATTAAATGATCAAATTCATTATAGGACAACATGTTTATCTTCTCATATAACATGTTTACTCCTTAATGACACATTTGATCATCCAAAAAAATCTCTAAACTCTATGTAGTGTCATAAAATTTCCCCACACTTATGTTATTTTTAAAAACATGTTTGTTTAATGTATTTTTATGTATTTTTATTTTTTTATTTTCAAAAATAAATAACATTATTTTTAAAAACACTCAAAAGAGTTTCTAAATATTTTGAGTATTTTTAAAAATAAGAATAACCACTAAACATGTTTTACTTTGAAGCAACATATAAATAAAATAAAATATAAATATAAAATAAAAATAAAAGTGATCCCAAACAACCCCTTAGTGTGTGTGAATATCTTGGATTAAGCTATTGTGATTCATTTTTTAATTTGAATTATTCCAACAAAAGTCACAAAAACAAGAGATGTAGAGGACTATGTTTGGGATCTAATTTTAAATTTTTAAATTAATCTAACCATAAACATGGGAGATATGTTTAAAATAGTGTGATATTTAATATAATTATGTAATTTTATAAAATGATAATTTTTATTTTTTTTACTTACTTCACAAAAGTCACCTTAGCAATATATAATCATATAATTATACTTTTATGCAATAATAACTAATATAAATAACAATAAATTTATAAAGTCATTTAAAATTTATAAACAAAATTAAAAGTTTAACATACACAAATAATTATAAAATACATCATCCAAAAATCCAAAATTAATAATTTAGCAAAAATGCAAATCCTAAGCTAAATAATCTTAAGTTTAAACTCTAAACAAGAAATATATGTTGAGATTCATGAGTTCTAAGGAAATTTCAACAAGTTTTAAGCTATAAATTAAAAATATTCTCAAAAACTAAAAAAAGCTATATTCCACCAAAATGAACTGATGAAATAACAAATGAATTATTGTATAACCTAAATGAAGTGATTTATCTTTGATTCTACAGGAAATCAACATAAATGTATGTCTTTTGGGGTTGATCTGACATTCCCTAGGCCTGAGAGAGAAGCTAAGGAAGGAAGGAATGAAATGGGGCAGGAGTTGGTCCATCAACCTTAATATCATAGATTTTTGGTGAAATTTCCATCAAAAATGTTGTTAAACATAAGTGAAATTTGAGCGGACATTTTTTCTGAGAGATTTTAGTCAAAAAAAATTTCAAAACAGAATCTATGAGTAATTTACTAGTATTTCCTTCAAATATGTTCTTTAGAAATTTTGTTGAAAATTGGCTATTTTTTGTTGTGATTTCTTAGCTTAATATCTATACTTTTTTTTAATTTTTGTGTTCTTTGATTTTATTACGAGCTAACCTTTCTTTTGAGGGGTTGAATGTATCCAAATGTCTATCTTATCTAAATTTCACATTCTTTATTGCTTATGTCATACTTTCTTGGGATATTTAATGATTATTAAATATTGAGATGGATTGTATGTTAGAGATAGCTATCCTAATGTGACCCTTTAACTTTATTTTCATTGCATTGAATTTGCCATTGAAAAGTAGGAAGTTTGTGTTAAAGAAAATTGAGAGTAGGCTTTTGAGAGAAAGATTAATTCCACAATGATCTAACTTTAGTCAAATTTAAGACAAACTTATAATTTGTAGAAAATAAATTGATAAGAATTTATATAAAATCCAATCTCTATAACCTTAGCTTGATTAATTTTCTATAACAAAAACTTCCATATTTTTTTGAGCTTCTTGGTTTTGTTTTTTTTATTTTTAATCCAAACCATGACCTCTTTTTTACCATTCAAATACTTTTAATAAAACTTAGTTATAGTAGTTGACCTTCTCCATCTCAGTGGGATGATGCATATATTCACTCATCATTACTTGTGCAACCACATTCTCTTATATATGTTGATTTATTAAAATAAGTTTTTAGCATTTGTACCAGAGATTGAGATAATAATATTAATATTTAATTGAATTTTTACTAATTTAAACTTTATTCCATTCAATTTATAAAATTATTATTTTATTTCATTTAATTTTATTTATATTTATTGATTTTTTTATTCTTTTTTTTTTAAGCTAGCCTTATTGTGCATGTACTACTTTAGTGGTGAACCTTACTATCGTTGGATCCAAAAAAGTAATGTTCTCTTTTCCAGAGAGTTTAGGATAGGAAACAAGAAACTAATGTTATGTCATTTGCTATTGACAAAGTTGAAGTAGAAAACTATAGACTTAGCCATTGGGGTTTAGGCTTTGCAAAATTATGATCTTCTTATGTTGAGTGTATTGGGAAACAACGTTAAGATTAAGCATGCCACCATATGAATGATTTAGAGCTCTTACTTTGGGGTTAGTTAACCCAAATGTCCATATTCTAATTTTTTTTGATATACGACACCATCTAATATAATGGTTTGATTGCACCATCTAGGTTAATATCATTTTCATTGGTAGATTATGCTAAGAGTTTCTAACCTCACTACCCAGTAGCTTTATAACCAGTTGGGATAATCCTGCATTAAAGTTCTTGTCAAAATACTTTTCTCCAAGCAAGATTATAAGAATATAGAATAAAATGCCAAACTTTATACATATGGATGGAAAGATATTCTATGAAGCATGAGATTGATTCAAGATTCATTTAAGAAGCCCTCACCATGGCTTTCCAAAGTGTATGCAACTTTAGACATTTTATAATCATTTTAGCTGACCTAACAAAGATATTGATTAAGGACGCATCTGTTGACCTCACTTTTGAAGTGAGTTCTCAATCTCCTCATCTTAGACTTAGGAGTCTTCTAGACACTAAGACTTCTTTAATCATAAGACACTTATAGTGATTAGGTGAACACTTAACCTAAGCCTAGAGACTTAGAAGGGTTAATCATAGGATTAGGCCATGCCTTAGGGACTTAGAAAAATCACCAACACTATAGCCTAAACCCAATCCATGTACACCTTCATAAATTAAATTCAAATCCAAATTTTAAACCAAACCTAAAATTTGATTCGAACTCAAATCCAAATTCCAAATCAAATGATTGAAGCCCTTGATCAAATCTTCCTTAAGTTTTATGATTGGATCCCATGGATTTAGATAAATTTCCATCCAATTCAATGCAGATTTGATTGATTTCTTCATAAATCAATCATATATTCAATCATCTTCACAAATAGAATTGAAATCTACACTCAAATCATCTAAAATAAATCAAACTAAATCAAATCAAATCAAATCCCCTTCTAAGCCCTTTGGACCTATCTCAATGGGCTTAGCCAAATTTTCCTTCAAACCCCTTCAAACTCAATTATTTTTATTATAAATCAATTAAAGCTTAAATTATCTTCCCAAATATAAATCAAATCCATAACCAAATAGCCAAAACTAAATCCAAATCAAATCAAAACACAAATTTGAACCCTTTGAGAAAATTCCTTGGACTCAACCAAATGATAACCAAATCAAACCAAAACTAATGGATTTTCTCTTGAATCAATCATTCCTTCAATTACCTATCCAAATATAAATGAAATCTACAATCATCAAGTCAAACCAAAATCAACCTAAGTCAAACCCAACTTAGCTGATTTGACTTGAAATATTCAAATGAGCCAAAACTCATTTGAACCCAAGCCAATTACATTTGGATTAATATATCAATCCCAAATCCATATATAAATTTAACTAAATCAAACTTAACCCAAAATCAAGCCAACTAAATCCAATTATCTCTCTTGACCCAAGTTGACCCAAATTAACCTAAATGGACAAAATGGGTGAAATCAAAATTCAATCCAAATTGATTGCATCTAATGGCTCAAGCTCATTCCAAATTAATTATTAAACTTGACCAAAGCCTTAATTGAGCCCAATTGACTCACTAAATCCAAATGACCTATTGAACCCAACTTGACCTAAAGGGTCAAATCAACCTAAAACTCAATCAAATCAAAATTAAACTCAACAAAAGCTCACAACACATTCCAAATGATCAACCAAACCCAAGCCAATTTGATCGATTGGGTCAAATTGGTCAACTTAACCCATCTAACCCAAATGAACTCAAATGAATCAAAATTAAATTTAAACCAAATCAAACCAAACCATAACAACAATACACTCCAAATGGTCATATGAACTTAACCCAACCCTTAGTTTGACCCAATTTGACCAATTGGTCAACCTTACCCGATTTGACCCAATTTAACCCAAATGTCAAATTGAACCAAATGAACTCCAAATGGCATAAAATTTGGCCCAACTCACTTTTGACTCATTTCAAATCTGCCCAAATCAAATCCAATACCAAATGATTATTCTACCCTTGGTTCAAGGGTATCACATAAAATAAATTTGACCACTTGACGCCCTCTCATTGGTCCACCTAGGCTCCAATGACACTGACCAACCTGACCCAAGAAGTGGTTGGGTTGGCCATGACTCTTGGGGAGGTGACTTCACCTCACCTCCCCCATTGGAAAATTTAAATCCCATAGGACACCCACTAATCCCTCTTGGCAGCTACTAATCCCTCTTAGACAACCAAACTAAGCCACCTAAGTTAATTCCCTACCATTCCTGACCTCCCCAAGCCATAAGACATCCACTAGGGGCCAAAAATCACCATTGGTGGTGATTTTCGGCCAAAACCAAGCACAAAGGGAGAGAAGCAAGAGGAGAAGTGATTTTGCTATCACACACCCTTTAGGAGCTCCCCCAAGCAACTAGAAACCCATTTCCTACTTCTTTTGGGCTAGAAGAACACCAAATCGAGCGAATTTTGGCAATGAGGTGGCGGCCATCAGTGGATACAATATTCCAAGATGAGGAAAGGATCTAGGTTCATCCCAAGGCTTCTTATCGCATCTAGGACTGTGCTCGAGTCAACACAATCGCCAAAAACCATCCCCGATCAGGTAATTTTTAAATCCTTTAGCCAGTCATAGGTTCTTTTGTTTGTGATGATTCTTTCGTGATTTTAAGAATTTCCCTTAGAAAACTCTTGCATTCTTCATTTTATATAATCCCAATGCAAACATAGGAGTTTTCCAATGAGAATCGACATGAAATCAAGCTAGTTTGGATGAAATTTCATTTGGTTTCACAAAAATCTCGTAAAAGGCCACTCAGTTTATTGTTCATCTCATCGCTTTCACCGGCTAGGAAGCAACAGCCATCCGATCCCACTTCAGAGAAACAGACGACTATGATTTCACACTAGATCCACACAATTTTAGCCTTCATATCACGGATCCAATCTGGACCGTCCGATCGGAACCACACGTCCGTGCCATTCCGCGTGGTTTCCCGTTCAAAGTTTACGTCAGTGTTGTGCCAACCAATCACATGGCATCATGTGGCACCGCATCGCCCTGTCAGCACCATGCGGTGCTGACTAGGCTAAATAGGAAATTTGGCCATTTTCTAATTTTAAAATTATTTAAATCATCTAAAACTTTAAAAATTCATAAAAAAAATAAAATATCTAGCCAAAAATTGCAAATAATGGCTCGTTGGATTCATCTTTTGAGAGGAATTCAACAAAGCCAAAGTCCCTAAATTTTACTGATTATTTTGAGTTTAATTTAAGTTTTAGTAAAAATTAAATTTTATTAATTAAACTAAAAATACAAATCAGATTGGTCTAAAATTTTTAGAGATTGAAATTGAAGTTAAAATACACCTTTCAAAAACATTTCATGTCAAAAAGATTTCTGGATTTGGATATATTATAATCTGAAGCTCAAATAGTCTATTTTAGTAAAAATACATTAATAGAGTTTATAAAAATTATAAAAAATTGTTTAAATTAGTTGGAACTTTGAAAATTATAACAAATCATAAAAAAATCATAAAATATAAATAAAAAATTATTTTAAAGATATTTCAGATAGGGATCCATTAAAATTATCCTTGATTAATTTTAAATAGTGATTTAGGCTTAATTAAGGTTTAATTGAAAAGTTAATTAGTTTAATTATGCTCTAATTAATTAATTAACTAACCTCAAATTTTTTGGGATTGTTTAAGGGGATGACCTCTGCCTACCCTAATTTTCTTGGGATTTATTGGCTAATTAATTAGAGAAATTAGCCAATTGAGCCTTAATTACTCTATTAACTTAATTAAAGGTTAATTAATCTTCTGAACAGCAACTTAGTTAATTAATTGGATCATTTATCACTATTTAATAATGAGAATATTTAGGGGATTGGATTGGGGCCTCTCTCCTAATCTTTTCCCTAAGTTTCCTTCACTATTTTTGGAAGAAATTAATTAAGGATTAATTAATTAATTACTTAATTAGTTTAACTAAAATTCAAGACACATCTAATCATAATTAATTAATTGAGGGGCAAATATTTAGGTGTTCAATAGCCTAAAGATATTTAAGGAAATTATGGCTAGCTCACATGTGTGGGAAAACCATAAATGTGCTTAATTAAGTTTCTTAAGCTTAATTTACTATTAAATGTGAGCTAATTGCATTAGGCCTTTTCATTTCATAGAACCATTGCTAATTTACTATTTAATTCATTTACATGTCATATTGGCTCATAGTTATTTAGTTAATTACTTTAAGGTAACATAGGTAAGGGTTAATTAATTGATTTAATTCATACATTAACTTAATTAATCCATAAAATCAACTTAATCATATTTCATTAAATTAATTTAATAAACAAACATGCGAATGGGTTGGGATCAGAAAATCTTTTCGCACATTCCTTAAATCAAATCAAAATATGAGATTAACAAGGACATTATAGAAGCTTTGGTTTACCTTAAATGA
The DNA here is from genome assembly GCA_021442155.1 of Cymbidium sinense. NCBI lineage: Eukaryota > Viridiplantae > Streptophyta > Magnoliopsida > Asparagales > Orchidaceae > Cymbidium > Cymbidium sinense. Next base: position 112,445,456 of record CM038218.1, on the reverse strand, counting down.
TTTTGTTTGATATGATTGTCCTTAGGAATTAATTTAATTAAAAGAAATCATTTGTTTATGTTTATTTATTTCTTTCCAATCATGTTAAATATTATATGTCATTTGAAATCATGCATTCATCTTTTCAAAGTTAAATTAAATCAAATGATTTTCCTTTATGTAAAGCTTGCATGTGTTGAATTAAATTTATAATATGTGTGGCTATTATCACTATTAAATCAAAGTTATTTTCAAAAGTTTATAAGTCACATATAATGTTTAGAGTGATAATAGTTATAAATGTCTATAAGCTTGTATGTATCTATGGCTTAGAACATGTGAGATTGAGTTCTCTTTCTTTAGTCTATATGGATTTACATAAGGTTTGAATGTTAACAAGTGTATAGCCCATTTGAAAAGGACACAACATTTGTTTGAATTCATTCCTATATATTTCTAGGTTAGAATTTAGATAGAACTTTAGCTCACATATATAAATAATTCAATTAAAAGAAATACAACATTTGTATGATTTCCCATTTTTTGTAGTTATTTGTACACCAATGTGTATTCAAGAATAGTGGGTATATCTAGTTCGGACATTCCGGGGATGGCTTTAAGTAGCCCTAAGGAGGTTTTTACCTCACTACCCTAGTTTAATAATGGCGAAGTATCCGCTTAAAGCTTTTATATGCTTGTATGTGCATTTAGCTAACGAATGAAAATCTCCTTTTCAACTTTAGCCACATGTATAAATAATTCAATTGAAAGAAATACAACTTTTGCATGATTTTTTATTCTTCTAGTCATTTATACATTCATGTGTATTTAAGAATAGTGGGTATATCTAGTCTGGACATTCTAGGGATGCGAGGATTTAAGTAACTCCAAGGAGGTCTTTACCTCACTCCCCTCATTAACAATGATGAAGTACTTGCTTAAAACTTTTATACACTTGAATGTGTATTTAGCTAATGAGTGAAAACCATATTTTCTATAAAATACACATATGCATCTTTCATTTAAAGTGTGCTAAAATAAATGTATTGCATGTGTAGGTATACTTAAGATCTAATATCATATACATATTACATGTGATGGAAAGGAATGATTGAACATATGTCATGTGATAGTAATTCAATCAAATTAATCTTAAGATATCTTTCATATTGAATAGAATCATTTAAAGTGAACCTAAACTTAGGATTAATTTAAAATGGGTAATAAGCCATTCTCTAAATGGAAATAAATTAAATTAACATGCTTTAGAAAGTGGCTTAAGGTAGGGAAGGGAAATCATTTTTTCTTCTTTTTATAACACTTAGTTGATAAGTCCAAATCATATGAAATAAAAGAAAACATAAATTAAAATCCTCAAATCAACTAAACAACTAAAATGAAACCAACCCTTTATGTTAGATTGAATCCTTTCACACTTAGAAAAACATAACCTTGATGCCTTGTAAGACATACCACATAAGCATTAACACACACATTAGAGCTAAGTCACCACTTCTAGTCCTAAGTTATGATGGTGTATGTTTAGTGTATATTTTGTTTTGTGATATAATATTTTAGGATGGATGTTAGGGTGTATGTTTCATGGACTGGATGGTAGGTCGGGATTAGTCTAATTATATTTTATATAGGAGATTATGCTTAAGTGGCTGCTTAAAAATAAATATGAATGCTCTCTTTGCGGGTTGCTTAAGCCGCTAAGCATAATCCAAGTTAGGACAAGTGGGCTTGGTTATTGATGTGCAGGGTGCTAAGTCTAAATTATGATATAACTGCTTGGGTTTTATGTATGTTTAACTAACCTCTATTTTGTAGGTGTAGTTAGATTTACTTTTCTTATTCTTAATGTAATTTTCTAATTAGGAATTAGGATTAGTGTTATGGGGGAATAAGGATGAACATTGGCCAGAAGGCTTAATCCTGGGGTGCCATGTGATTCGTTGAAGCTTACCAAATCAAAGAAGAAAATATATGAAGAAATGAAGGAGACATGAATACTTGAAGATTTGAAGACCCCCATAATATTTATCATTTGTAAATTGTAATTATTATTTTATTTTTTGGGTTGTATAAGGGTAGAGCTCGGCTACCCATTTCTCTTTTCGAGTTGTACAGCGGTACCCAACCGCACAGATTTTTTATTCTTTTGTGTTAGATCTATAAAATTAATTAATATTTTGTTTAAATTATGCAATAAAAATGGCATGTATTTTCATAGTTTCTTTATGAATGATGATTTATTGTGTGGCCTAGATCCGATTAGGCTCTTAGGAAAAAATAAATCTTTTATCCAACTATAGCTCATAATTAAAGTTTTAAATAATTCATAACCTCACATAAAACCTAGGTGTTAAATCAAGATAATTAAAAAATTTAGCAACCCCTTAACTGAATGTTGTATGTTTAACATCATGCATTCATATTATCTTACTCTTGTTAAGAGAGGGTTTCCATCCTTGCATGATAGGGGAAGATTTGACATTTGAGGGTCTCCTTTGTGGTGGAAAATACCTCTTTTTCTTTGATTTAGCCCATAATCTCATTTTCACATGCATTTAGGCATAATAAATTCTATGGCCTTTGCCAAAATGAAGTGTTCAAAATTAAATAAAATTTGAAAAGATTTTGTATTCGATTAAGTCATTGCTCATACCACTCATGCTCTAGTCTCTTAAGGAGTGGGCTTATTGACTTAGTCTCTTTCTAAATTAATAATAGCTCAATTATCTTGCAATTTCATATGAATGGACCACATGGATTTAAAGGATAGGAAGAGTTAGCTGGCTACCACTCTAGGAGGTTATAAGTCCAGTAGTCAGGTGGTTTACCCTTTCTTATGGAGGAAATATTTATGCCCATCTTCGCTTAGATTTAGGTCATGCTTTAGCTCTTCCTAAAGCTCATTATATTTAGGATCCAAGGTAGCTATTTTCTTCAGGCTATAAGCATAAAATCTCACCTCTTAGTCATTTCCACAACCTTGTGTTGGTGGATTATAAGCCCTAGTAATCTAATAAAATTCCAACTCAAATAAAATAAGTCTCTTCAACTTCAAATATGTAAAGCCCAATTATATGATAGATTGGAATGCTCACTAGACTTCCTAGTATCATGAACGTTCTCTACTCATCTCTTTTAGCTCCCAATTAAGTCTCTTCATTTGATCTATCCCATTTGATTTTCTAAACATAACTAATCTTTTGATAATCTTAACCTTGAAATCTTTGGAGACCCTAATTATCTACTTTAATCGAGAGTATTCTTAAAGAATTCATCTTCCTTAGGATGTAATTAACTATGAAGGTTTAACTCTATAGGGACTTAACGAACCCGGCTTAAAATAAACTCTGCTTTACTTTTTCATATAAATTAAGGGAAAATCTCTAGTACATTCGAAGATCTATCATGCCTTAGGAGTTCTCATTAGGTGATTAGGTCTATTATAGGGTGGTGATTCCTATCTTTCGAGATAGTGCACAATTGCTTAATGTCATACACGATCACTTCAATAAGTACCCCCTAAGATCTGTGTGATCTCTCACATCTTAAAAATAAACACCACCGCATCCAATGGCATATTTATTGAACAAAATTCAACAACAAGTAACCAACTGGAATAGATTACTATGAACAATACAATTGGCCAATAAATAGGCTACTACTAAAGGAAACCAATCACCATTGTTCAAGATTTAGATCCAATAGTTACATTAATTACTTTAATTTCTTTGCTCATAAATCAATTTTCTATTAATATTTTCCACATTCATGACTTATTGTAAATTATGTGGTGGTTACCAAATGAGCACTAAATGCTAGGTTATTAATCCATTCACTCAATCTCAATTAGAGCAAATTAATTTTGTAAGAGAATAATAGCAAAGTAATTTATATTTTAAAACATATAATCTAAAGTGGAGGAGCCACTTAATGTTTTCATGGAAGAATGTGTAAGGAGGACAACCACTTGTTGGATTCTAACTACTACCTAAAATTTAACAACCCAGAGGATTTTAGTAGTCTAGTATTTTATAGCAACTAGGCATACATCAATAGAAATTTGAGGATGCATCATTGAAGAAGGCTTTAGCATAGTTGGCCATGACAACCACACTGATTATGATGAGAATTGATGATACCTTTAAAAGGCATGATGCTTCACCATTAACATAAAAAAATGTTATAAAATATCAATTTTTAATTAGGGGAATTATTTTAGTAGTTTTCCATCATAAAATAGGTTCTATTCCACGCAACAATAATGTAAAGGCAAGATATCATGTTAAGGTAGCCACACTAAGACGTGAAAAATAATTGAAGCAATCTAAGTTAACATGTTAAGGTAGCCACACTAGCTGAGAGAGGCCTGTGATCATAAAAGTTAAGAATATGGAACTAATGGATCAGAAGAAGCCTAAGTAAGTCAAAGTTGAGGATGAGGAGAAAAAGAAGAGAGAGGAGACAAATGTGTGGCCTAGATCTAAGTTTTTTAATGATAATCCACCATTATTTAGAAATAAAAGCTAGATAAGTAGTTTTCTAAACTATCAAAAGTCTTCAAGAAGCTCCATATTAATATTTCATTCACTGACACTGGGATAAAGCAATGAATAAACTCTAAAAGGTTAGCATTGTTAGGGTTCATCTTAATCTAAGTAATCCAATTAAGAAAGAAATGGTACCTCTTTCTTTATGTGAGGTAAGGGATCTCTTATTCTAATTATGGTCTATGTCAATCACTTGTGCGATTGAACCACACAACTAAAGGTACATCTTTTATTTGTAGGTTTCCTTGGGTAGTGAATTTGTTTAAGGTGGCTTGGATGCAAAATCACTAAAATAGTTGCACACATGTTTTTGGTTTCTTTAACTTAAATCATGCTCACAATGAAATTAACTAGGCTGGGTGCCACCTAATTGATGTTAGTTCAACCTAGTTTAACACCAAGGTAAGTTTATCAGATGATTTTGGTTACCCATACTATATTTAAGTGAGAGAAGTTGGGGAAGCTCTCAAATGTCACTTGATCGACATTAGTGTAATATATAAGAAAATATGTTTTATATTTTACATACTTAGTTTAAATACTTGAAGAATTAAAAACATTATTATCCTTTAAATAATAAGATGCCTTTTATATTTGTGAGATCATGGGGATATGAATAATTTCAACGTTAGATTTAACATAAAAAGACATGCTTTAAGCTTTAGTGATCAAAATCTAGTCCAAATATTTACATGACTAAATTAGGAAAAATTGTACTTATATCGAACCTTCCTCTCAATATTGCCTTTTGAGAGCTCATCCTCTACTATCAATATAATGAAATGCACAATATACAATAATATTTATCACATCAAATAGTTGTCTTTAATAAGGAGATTAATAAAGAAGGATCCAAAGCTTTCAACATAAAGAGAGTAAAATGAAAATATGAATTTGTGTATGTGATTACCAAGTGTCAAACACTAACAACTCCTATAATCAATTGATAAGGATTATTATGTGATTAAAGATTATATAGATCAAAAGTTAAGAGGTGAAAGAAAAGTGTTAAGTGATAATGATAGTACCCTATGGCTAGCTTGATAAAGTTCCTTAGACCAAGAAAGACAAAGCAACTGATTAGTTGTCCAATGGTGGTAATGAAAAATGGTGATGTTTTAAATTTGACAAGCATGTGGTATTATTTTGAAGTTCTTAACATTATTAGTACAATGGAGTTGATTGAATAGAAAAATTTATGGTTGAAGCATTCTAAACAATTTTAAGAATGCATATGATAACCTCTCAACATTATTAAAAAAAATATTGATGATGAGATACAATCTTGATATATAATTATCTACCTCGATTAGAGCATACCAATACAACTGATATTTATTAATTTAGAGGAGTAGTAGCTATAGTAATCTAAGGAGATAGTTAATGTAAGTCATGGGTTATCTTAAAGTGGTAATAAAACTCCAACTTTATTGAGATTATATAGTCATCTTTCCAAGGTAATCTATGTCTCAAATGACATGTGATTTTATTTCTTCTGTTGATCGTTAATACTTAAAGAAGCTTGTAGCTATAAAACTATGTATAATTCATCTCATTTTATTGTGATGCATCTCCCTTGATGTGTTTATTTGTGAATAGAGATTTTGAAGATTTTCTTGACTAAGTAATTAGATGGGAGAATAGGCAATAACAATGCCTAATGATGATGATTTTGAATGTTATGTGTAGGCAACCACTTAGGAGAAGTGGGCGAAGGTAAAATATGGTCTCACATAAAAAAGATTGCTTTTATATAATGTTGATACTCAAATAAACACATATTATTAAAATTTTATCAACAAGATGCTAATTTTAACTAGAAGTGTTTAACATTTTACCTTTCAAATAATATTTATAATTTTTAATAATATTTTTGAGCAAGATGTTTTGAAGTGGACACAATTTTTGATGATTTTGTTATTTGTAAAATAATTATGATGAGCGGCTAATTTTGACTATGCATTTGACAAAATTCGAATTATGATGATCCCAAAATTAAATTTGAATCTTTTATCTTTATAGTTTGAGCATTCTTAAGCTCGAACATTATGTTAAAATTCACATGTGATGAAGTTTTAAGGGCCATACCACTCTTGAAGTACTAACGATATTATACAAAATTATTCAAGTATACTTAAGAGGTTACTTGGTAGCAAGTTTTTAAGATACGTATGTATTTTAAATGTAGTATAAATTAGACACTACATTTTGATTTCTTAAAGTTGTTTAGTTGATTGTAAAACAAAATAATAAAATTAATTCTCATGTGTTCGATTTGTTGTAATCTAAAAACAATTATACATTAAACCCAAGTTGATGGTTGCGAAAAACAAGTTGTGAGACCTTATAGATTTTAAGAATTTCTTATTTGGATGATCAAATGCATCATTAAAAAGTAAACATATTATATCGAAAGATAAACCTGTTATCCTATAATGGATTCAATCATTTAATAAAAGACTCTTAAGGCTAATGGGTATTTAATATACTAGAGAGTTTCCCCCAAACTACACGGGAAGTAGAACTGAGTTTATTTTAAACAGAGTTCATGGTTTCTTATATGGGCAAGCCCTTATTGTTAATTACATCTTAGGAACATAGAACATCTTCCTAAGAATACTCTTGATTAAAAAATAAGCTATTATTTCTATAGATTCGAAGCTAGTTTCCAAAGAAAATGATAATTTGAAATTTCAATTGAAAATGATCTAAAGTGGAAAGACTTATTTTTGGAAGCCAATAGGGATGAAGTATGAAATGTATGTTGATATTAGGATGCCCAATAGATATTTTTACTATCCAATCATTGGGCTTTAAATTTTGGAATTCAAGTTTAATTTTGAGTTGAAATTTTTTTAGAAATCTAGGACTTAAATTCTAGTAACACAAGACTATAGTAATGCCTAGGGTTAAGGACTTACTCTAGTAGGAAGCTTGAGATCCTAAATCTATATGTTCTTCTAATACAAATTAATGCTCGATCTACTTTCACTTTTAGGAATTATTGGCTTCTTCTCTTACTGTAGAAAGAAAACCTATCCATGACTCTTCTAGACTTATAACCCACCTAAAAGGGCTGCTAGCTAATATCAACTAAGCACATTTTAAATTCATGATGCCAAGTCGCATAAATGCAAGATGGCTAGGCTATTGCATTTTAGGAAAGAATCTAAGAACCTAGGCTCACTCCCTAATCTCTAAGATCATGTTTGGGTACAAAATGATCATAACTAATGCAACATTTTTCAACTTTTAAATGTTTTAACTCATGATTCATTTAAAGTCTTGGGTATGCATTTTTATGCTTAAATGACATGCAATTAAAAGTGGTCATGGGCCAAATCAATAAGGGAAAGTAGACTTCCCCAAGAGGGTGGTCATCATCACAAGTTAGATGCTTCTCATGTGCATTGATTGAAGTGCCCAATTCATGGAGTTAGAATCATATGTAGCATTGTTCACAAAAACTAATTGTTTCAAATTATTTTTAAGTCTTTCCTAGGGATTTAGTTAATGTCATGCTTTAAGTTTTTTTTATTTTTATTTAAGTTATTTAGATTTAGGTTGGGTAGAAAATTTAGTTTTTTCAAGAGTCTAATCATCTAGGAATCTATCACAGAAAATATAACATAGAAGGAAACCTAGAAAAGCAGATTGATTCTATTATGCACCAAAAATAAATCAAGCTAATTTTAAATTAAACAACAGGTCAATGCAATTGGGTACCATTGTACACCCCAGAAGAAAATGAGAATGGGCAGTCGAGCTCTACCCTTATACAACCCGGCCTAGAACTAAAGTTTGGATCTATGGGTCTTCTTTCTAGGATCATCTCCTTCTTCAATGACCTCCATTAGGTTTCATAGGGACCTCTGCACTTATCTCCCGCTATTCCTAGACCCCATAGATCCTAACTTAATTCTAAACATAAATTTATATTTAAAATTTAAAAATAAATCCTAAGCCCTGCAAAACAGATGTCATGAAAATATAAATAACACATAGCAGTTATATTTTACAAACATATGGGCTTAGCATTAGTTACTTGCTAAGCTCACATATTCTATTGTGCTATGCTAAAGGACTTATTCAACACCTACAAGTAAATAATAATTTTATAATTTATTTTTACAGCTGTCCCTTTTAGCACAACTCTTTGTAGAAGACAGCATTAGTTCTAAAAAAATGTCGTACAATTCAATCTAACAAGCAAACAATCTTAGAAATGCAATATAAAATAGTACATCACAAAATATACATCACATCATAGAGCATCATAGAATATCACGGATCAACCTAACCTAAGTATAGGGTCTATGACCTAATGATCTAGTGCGTGAAGAAAATAGGCTTGTGTGGCAAGACTTTGCTAGGCCTTTTTAGATTCAAGTTTCAATTCAAGTTTTGAAGTTTATTTTATTTACCTTTAGATGGTTTCAATTCAAGTGATTTAATGATTTATGATTCTTATTTTCATTTTTTGAATTCATTTTTATGTTAAAGTGAATATTAGATTTTCAAGAATGAAGAATAAAATAGATTTCACTTTTGGGTGAACCCATTCCATTCAACATCTTAAATATTAATAAAATGAAATCTTCACCCTAAGATGAAGATTTTTCCTAAAGGTCCAACTAAGATCCTATGTATCGTAATTAGTCTCTTTCAGATTCATTTGGATGATTTGATTTGAATTTAATTTGAATTAATATTTAAATTTTATTTTTAACAGTTAATTCTTCTTTTCATTTCTTTGATTTGATTAAATCTTCCTGTTTTAATTTATTTTCAATTTTATTTGATTTATTTGATTTGATTTGGATTGGTTTTACTATTTATTTCATTAATCTTTATGTTCATTGAATTTGTGTTCATTTAGTTTGAATTATGTTAACTTAAGACATTTAGAGTATTATTTTTTTAGTTCATTCTTAGTTTGAATTAACTATGTGTTAAAGTCTTATTGATTTTTTATTATGAATTTATTTAGTCCTTGAGATTGAATTAAACTTAATATTCATTATTATTTTCATTAACTCTTAAGTTTGTAATTGATTAAATTCATTAGCTTAGAATGTTGGAAAATTATCCTTAAGTGTTCTGAGGTTGATGGAAGTATTTCAAGTTACTTTTATGAATTTTATGATTTTAAGATTTTTTTTTAATTTATTATTTGATTTATATTGACTTAGAGACTTGAAAATTCAATAATTCTCAATCTAGAAGTCAATTGGGTTTAAACATTTTATGATAAGTGGGATTTCTTATCAATTTGACTTTTTTAATGTTTCATTTTAATTAGATGCATGATTTGTAATTAAAACCTAAATTAAGCTTAATTTAGAAGGAATTACTTAAGGATTTTATGTTTTTCTAGATTCCTCTGAAAAAGATGCATCCATAGTGAGGGGGTTTATTTGGAATTTGTCGAGTTTTGGTTAAATTATTATGATTTTTCTAAGTTCAAGATGATTAATTAGATTAATTAATTTAATTAATTACCAAATTAGGTTATTTTATGATTTATTAAGCTTTAGTAGGTTTCATTGAAGTGTTTAAGTTTATTACAGTTTATTATGATAAGTTAAAGTGATTTGATCATTTTTCAGGATTTATTTCATTTAATATTAATTTATTTCATTAAAATTAAGGTTTGGATTTTGAAATTTAATATCTTTTGTTACTTTGAAATAAATCATGAAAATTTATTCTAAGATGTATTTTAACCCTAATTTCAGTTCCCTAAAGTTTCACTTTAATTGGATTAATGGTTTGTGGTTAATTTGAGTTTGATTATTTTTATTTAAATCTAAAATGTAAAATTACCCTAAGTTAATTGGGGATTTTTGGTTTATGGATTCTACTCACTCAGATGAATCCATAGCGCCCTCATTTATATTTTTGGATTTATATTTTATCTATTATAATTTTTTGAAGTTTCTCGCATTTTTATAATATTTTAATTAAGAAAAAATGGGAAATTCTCGTTTTAACAGGTGGTGCCGATGTCGCGCCATTGCCACATGGTGTGGCGTAATTGGGCCAAGAGGGATTCATGCTGATCCCACGTCAAAAGCGGCAACCACGCAGGATGATCTAAAACCATCCCATCGAAGATCGGACGGTCATGATCTCGCTCATAGTTCCTACAGGGATTAAATCGAATTGTTTGACTAAATCATGGCCATATATTCCAAATAGAACGAACGAATGGGGGGGATTATCTTCCCCTCCTTCTGTCGCAGAATCGAGGATTGTCCATCCTTCAGGATTGATCTTCAATGATTAGAGCAAGGAAATCGCATGATTTTGATTGCAAATCGATTAATGATCAATTTACAACCCATCAAAGTGGCTTGATATCATTTGAGATCGAATTGGCTTCACAAAGGACCAACCACAATTGCTAAATGGATTAGTTTTGGGACATACCTCACTGACATGATGTCTCGGTGGTGGGGATGATTCGTACACCTTCGTGAGGATGTGGCGAGGCTATGGGAGAAGTTTCATGCATTGCATCCCCATGGATCACCGTGGAGACCAACTCTTGGCCATTTGTCAATGGCCTTGGTGATTTTCGGGCTCGCTGATGACGTAAGGATCGAGGAAAGATTCAATTGAACTTGCATTGACCCACAAAATGTGTAGGGATGTCCAATTTGGGCGGAGGAATTGTATTCCTCCATTTGGATCCTTGGTCGAGAGCTTGCCCACTAGCTTTGGCCGAATTTCGGCTTGCCGGCTACGAGAGGTATGGGGATTGCTTCATTTCTCCTTCTCTTCACTTTAAGAGTGTGTAAGAGTGATTATACTAAGGGGAAAGAAGCTCTTTCCCATTTTTCCATACATGGTCAAGATCCATGTATGCAAGGTTTCAGTTGGCCAGAATCCAGCCACCGATGGCAAAAGACTTGCCCAAAGGGTTGGTTTGGTCCCTCTTGACCTTGTGAGTGTGCTAAGGTGAAGTTTTTGAAGAGAGGAAGCCTTTTTCCTCCCCTTCTCTCCTTGGCAGAGAGACTCCTTCATGGAATCTCTCTTACTTTTTCCCTTGCTATCCCATAGAGGAAGCCACCTTATCGCATTTGGTCATCTTTGGAGGCTATCAACTAATTGGAAAGAACCCAAAACAAGTTGAGGCCAAGAGGTGGATGAGGTATGGAGGAGGAGAAGTGGGGTTTGAATTAGGCTGGTGTTTGGCTGCCCAAACTAAATCCAATGTGCATTTTAGGTTGAATCCAAGTCCATTTGAGTTGGATTGGAGGTTTGAACCCAATTTATGCCAATTAGATTTGACTTAATTTCAAAGTATTTTAATATTGTTTATTTTGATTAGTTGATTAAATTTTGGTTCAATTATCTTTAATTGATGATTTATTAAGTTTTAATTTGACTAATTCCTTTAGGTTTTGAGTTGATTTTACATTTTATTTTAATTTAACCCATTTAGGCTTAAATGGGTTAAGTTGATTTCAATTGGATTCAAATGACCCATTTGGCTTAATTAAATTTTATTTGGACTTTAATCATGCTTAATTACATATATGTAGTGATTTAGAATGATTTATTTTAATTGGTTTGAGGTTAATTTTAATTTTGATCCATTTGACTCAAATTGGGCTTAACGGGTTAAGCTTGGGTTCATTTGAGTCAAATGACTATATTGATCAAATTAGACCCAATGATGGGTTGGATTCTATTTCATAATCATTTTCAAATAATTTTGAATAATCCAGTTGAGTTGATTTAAATTTGATTTAGGTTTGAACTTAATATGGCTCATTTAGGCCCACTTAGGCTAAGTGGTCTAATTAGCCTAAGTAAAGCCTGAATAAATTTAAATTTCTTTAGATTCATGATTAAACATATTTATTCTATCATTTAAATTATTTGAAATGATTTTATTTGATCAAATTTTGGTGGATCAACTTTTGACTTGGTGGGACCCACATAAGTCAAACTTATGTCAAAAGGGTTGACTAGATTTGACTTTGATTTGGATTTAGATTCATTACTTTGAATTTAATTAATTTTGAGCTTAAATAGGATAATTAGGTTAATCACCTTGCTTTAAACTCATATGAATCCAATTTTCAAATGAAATGTGTTTGATTTAATTTATGTTTGGGATTTAGGTTGATTCTACCTAAACCCATTATGTTAGATCAAACCCAAGGAGGATGCACTAGGTCGCTATGTTTAGTGTCCTAAGTGTCTAATTATGAGACTTCTAATCTAAAATTAGATGTCCAAATCACTAATTTTAGAAATGATGTTAACCTCATCCAAAAATGAAGTCAATAATGATATGGACTACATGGGCAAGGAAGACACTAGCGTGGGGTCACAAGGATCGGCCATCGGTGATGTTGTATATATGGGTTTGTAAATAAGGATGAAGGGGGTTGTGTTTAACTATGAAGACGAGGTTATAAACAATTGGTCACAGGTTGTAGTCAAGGTTGGTGTGAGGTTACTAATGGCTAGGAATCAAACACTATCACTGCAAAATTATAGGTCACAATGGGTTCATAGGTTAATGTGGTCACAAGCCACAATATGATTGCAGTCACTATAGTGATCCATGTAACATTGTGCTGTGAGATTGTGATCTATGAAGGCGAGGTTATAAACCAAAATCAAGGTAAATTAGGAATCAAACATAGGTCTCCAAAATGCAAAATTATAGGGTCCATGTGTGAACATGGTAAGCTACATTTAGTCAATGTAGTGATGCATGCCACATTATACCGTGAGATTGTGATCTATGTAATGACTTGCTTTATAATGTCGTATTTTGAATTCCCCTAATTTGGGTGAACTTCGAAATAAACCGAAAATGACTTAATGGAAGTACTTCAATATCTTTCAAAAAATTATTTTACATTTGTATTACTTCCAATCAATCATTAAAATTTCAAAATGCCTATATTTATTTTACTTTATACTCCTAATACATACAAATAAATAACCTCTACATAAAATCTCATCACACTAAACAATGCTTTATTGAGAACATGCTCTCAATTACCTTGCCTAGAAATGAGTTACTCATCCATTTTCCGGCTTCTATATGAAGTGTTAGTTATACAATAGATGAGTGGAGGACTAGTAATTATCTATGAACGAAGAAATCATTACAAAATTTTTAATTTTCAATTGATTTAAAATCAAAATTTTCAAAAAAACATTTATAGATAGAAATAATTTAATTTAACCCAAAATTAACTTGACTCAAAAAATAGGTATTTTACAAGAGTCGATCAGAAGTTCGTCTTAAAAATTGACGTAGTACACTAGAAGTTAAACCTCTCACTAAAATCTTACTTAATATCACCCAGGGTTATATATGCGTCCAGATTCAACGCTCTTGCTTCATACAATTTCTTCTTTATTTTTATTTTTAAATTTTGGAAATCTTAGTACATTTCTTCCATCCGAAACTTTCCTCGCAATTTCGGAAGAAGTTCGGCCCTACAAAGCCAAAACGCCATATGGGACGCTGCATGTCCACTGCCACGTCTTCCTAGGGCTGTAATCACAGTTAACCCTAACCCTCGGTACACTCAGGCACACGTTAAACCCATGTTGATGGTTGCGAAAAAAAATTTATGACACCTTATAGATTTTAAGAATTTCTTATTTGGATGATCAAATGTATCATTAAATAGTAAACATATTATCTCGAAAGATAAACCTATTATCCTATAATGGATTCGATCATTTAATAAAAGACTCTTAAGGCTAATGGGCATTTAATAAACAAGAGAGTTTTCCCCCAAACTACACCTAAGAAGTAATTTTAAACTGGTTCATTTTTTATAAGGGCCCTTATTGTTAATTACATTTTTGGAATATAGAACTTCTTTCTAAGAATACTCTTGATTCAAGAAATAAGCTATAATTTCTATGAATTTCTAAGCTGGTTTCCAAAGAAAATGATAATTTGAAATTTCAATTGAAAATGATCTAAAGTGGAAAGACTTATTTTTGGAAGCCAATAGGGATGAAGTATGAAATCTATATTGATATTAGGATGCCCAATAGATATTTTTACTATCCAATCATTGGGCTTTAAATTTTGGAATTCAAGTTTAATTTTGAGTTGACATTTTTTTAGAAATCTAGGACTTAAATTCTAGTAACACAAGACTATAGTAATGCCTAGGGTTAAGGACTTACTCTAGTAGGAAGCTTGAGATCCTAAATCTATATGTGCTTCTAATACAAATTAATGCTCGATCTAATTTCACTTTTGGGAATTAATGACTTTTTCTCTTACTCGAGAAAGAAAACATATCTGTGACTCTTCTCGACTTATAACCCACCTAAAAAGGCTGCTAGTTAATATCACATAAGCGTATTTTAACTCCATGATGCCAAGTCGCATAAATGCAAGATGGCTAGGCTATTGAGTTTTAGGAAAGAATCTAAGAACATAGACTCACTCCCTAATCTCTAAGATCATGTTTGGGTACGAAATGATCATAACTAATGTAACATTTTTTTTAAATGTTTTAACTCATGATTCATTTAAAGACTTGGGTATTCATTTTTATGCTTAAATGACATGCAATTAGAAGTGGTCATGGGTCAAATCAGTAAGAGAAAGTAGACTTCCCCAAGGGCGTGGTCATCATCATAGGTTAGATGCCTCTTATGTGCATTGATTGAAGTGCCCAATTCATGGAGTTAGAATAATATGTAGCATTGTTCACAAAAACTAGTTGTTTCAAATTATTTTTAAGTCTTTCCTAGGGCTTTAGTTAATGTGATGCTTTAAGTTTTTTATTTTTATTTTTATTTAAGTTATTTAGATTTAAGTTGGGTAAAAAATTTAGTTTTTTTAAGAGTCTAATCGTCCAGGCATCTATCACATAAAATATAGCACATAAGGAAACCTGGAAAAGCAGGTTGATTCTATTATGCGCCCAAAATAAATCAAGCTAATTTTAAATTAAACAATAGGTCAATGCAACTGGGTACCGTTGTACACCCCGGAAGAAAATGAGAATGGGCAGCCGAGCTCTACCCTTATACAACCAGGCCTACAACTAAGGTTTAGACCTATGGGTCTTCTTTCTAAGATCTTCTCCTTCTTCAACGACCTCCATTAGGTTTCACAGGGACCTCCGCACTTATCTCTTACTATTCCTAGATCCCATAGATCCTAACTTAATTCTAAACATAAATTTATATTTCAAATTCAAAAATAAATCCTAAGCCCTGCAAAACAGATGTTATGAAAATATAAATACCACATAGCAGTTATATTTTACAAATATACGGGCTTAGCATTAGTTACTTGCTAAGCTCACCTATTCTATTGGGCTATGCTAAAGGACTTATTCAACACCTACAAGTAAATAATAATTTTATAATTTATGTTTACAGCTATCCCTTTTAGCACAACTCTTTGTAGAAGACAACATTAGTTATAAAAAAAATGTCCTACAATTCAATCTAACAGGCAAACAATCTTAGACATGCAGTCTAAAATAGTACCTCACAAAATATACATCACATCATAGAATATCACGAATCAACCTAACCTAAGTATAGGGTCAATGACCTAATGATCTAGTGTGTGAAAAAAATAAGCTTGTGTGGCAAGACTTTGCTTGGCCTTTTTAGATTCAAGTTTCAATTCAAGTTTTAAAGTTTATTTGATTTACCATTAGATGGTTTCAATTCAAGTGATTTAATGATTTATGATTCTTATTTTGATTTTTCGAATTCATTTTTATGTTAAAGTGAATATTAGATTTTTAAGAATGAAGAATAAAATAGATTTCACTTTTGGGTGAACCCATTCCATTCAACATCCTAAATCTTAATAAAATGAAATCTTCACCCTAAGATGAAGATTTATCCTAAAGGTCCAACTAAGATCCTATACATCTTAATTAGTCTCTTTCAGATTCATTTGGATGATTTGATTTGAATTTAATTTGAATTAATATTTAAATTCTATTTTTAAGAGTTAGTTCTTCTTTTCATTTCTTTGATTTGATTAAATCTTTCTGGTTTAATTTATTTTCAATTTTATTTGATTTATTTTATTTGATTTGGATTGGTTTTACTATTTATTTCATTAATCTTTATGTTCATTGAATTTGCGTTCATTTAGTTTGAATTATGTTAACCTAAGACATTAAGATTATTATTTTTTTAGTTCATTCTTAGTTTGAATCAACTATGTGTTAAAGTCTTATTGATTTGTTTGTTATGAATTTATTTTGTCCTTGAGATTGAATTAAACTTAATATTCATTATTATTTTCATTAAACCTTAAGTTTGTAATTGATTAAATTCATTAGCTTAGAATGTTGGAAAATTATCCTTAAGTGTTCTGAGGTTGATGGAAGTATTTCAAGTTACTTTTATGAATTTTATGATTTTATGATTTTTTTAAAATTTATTATTTCATTTATATTAACTTAGAGACTTGAAAATTCAATAATTCTCAATCTAGATGTCAATTGGGTTTAAACATTTTATGATAAGTGGGATTTCTTATCAATTTGATTTTTCTAAAGTTTCATTTTAATTAGATGCATGATTAGTAATTAAAACCTAAATTAAGCTTAATTTAGAAGGAATTACTTAAGGATTTTATGTTTTTCTAGATTCCTTTAGATTAATTAATTTTGTTTATTACCAAATGAGGTTGTTTTATGATTTATTAAATTTCAGTAGGTTTCATTGAAGTGTTTAGGTTTATTAGAGTTTATTATGATAAGTTAAAGTGATTTGATCTTTTTTCATGATTTATTTCATTTAATATTAATTTATTTCCTTAAAATTAAGGTTTGGATTTTGAAATTTAATATCTTGTTACTTTGAAATAAATCATAAAAATTTATTCTAAGATGTATTTTAACCCTAATTTCAGTTCCCTAAAGTTTCACTTTAATTGGATTAATGGTTTATGGTTAATTTGAGTTTGCTAATTTTTATTTAAATCTAAAATGCAAAATTACCCTAAGTTAATTGGGGATTTTTGGTTTTATGGATTCTACTCACTAAGATGAATCCATAAGGCCCTCATTTATATTTTTTGGATTTATATTTTATCTATTATAATTTTTTGAAGTTTCTCACATTTTTTACTATCTTTTAATTAAGAAAAAGTCAGAAAATCTTGTTTTAACAGGTGGCGCCGATGTTGCGCCATTGCCACATGGTGTGGCGCAATTGGGCCAAGTGGGATTCATGCTGATCCCACGTTAAAAGCGACAACCATGTGGGACGATCTACAAGCGTCCCATCGAAGATCGGATGGTCATGATCTTGCTCGTGGTTCCTACAGGGATTAAATCGAATCGTTTGACTAGATCTTGGCCATATATTCCAAATAGAAGGAGCGAATGGTGGGGATTATCTTCCCCTCCTTCTGTCGTAGAATCGAGGATCGTCCATCCTTTGGGATTCATCTCCAATGATTAGAGCAAGGAAATCACATGATTTTGATTGCAAATCGATTAAGGATCAATTTGCAACCCATCAAAGTGGCTTGATATCATTTGAGATCAAATTGGCTTCACAAAGGACAAACCACAATTACTAAATGGATTAGTTTTGGGACATACCTCACCGACGTGATGTCTCGGTGGTGGGGATGATTCGTACACCTTCGAGAATGTATGAGGCTATGGGAGAAGTTTCATGCATTGCATCCCCATGGATCACCGTGGAGACCAACTCTTGGCCATTCGCCATCGGCCTTGGTGATTTTCGAGCTCGCTGACGACATAAGGATCGAGGGAAGATTCAATTGAACTTGCATTGACCCACAAAATGTGTAGGGATGTCCAATTTTGGAGGAGGAATTGTGTTCCTCCATTTGGATCCTGCCAGAGCTTGCCCACTAGCTTTGGCCGAATTCCGGCTTGCCGGCTGCGAGAGGTATGGGGAATGCTTCATTTCTCCTTCTCTTCACTTTAAGAGTGTGTAAGAGTGATTATACTAAGGGGAAAGAAGCTATTTCCCATCTTTCCATACATGGTCGAAAGCCATGTATGCAAGCTTTTAGTTGGCCGAAATACAACCACTGATGGCAAAAGACCTGGCCAAAAGGTTGGTTTGGTCCCTCTTGACCTTGTGAGTGTGCTGAGATGAAGTTTTTGAAGGGAGGAAGCCTTTTCCTCCCCTTTCTCTCCTCGGCAGAGAGACTCCTTCATGGAATCTCTCTTACTTTTTCCCTTACTATCCCATGGAGGAAGCCACCTTATCGCATTTGGTCCTTCTATGGAGGCTATCAACTAATTGGAAAGAACCCAAAACAAGTTGAGGCCAAGAGGTGGATGAGGTATGGAGGAGGAGAAGTGGGGTTTGAATTATTTTCTTGGGTTTTAAACCTTCTTCTCTCATGGTTTTATCTCATCCCTTTGACTTTTTATTTTATGGCTTTTAGCCTCATCACCACAACCCAAACTAAATCCAATGTGCATTTTAGGTTGAATCCAAGTCCATTTGAGTTGGATTGGAGGTTTGAACCCAATTTATGCCAATTAGATTTGACATAATTTCAAAGTATTTTAATATTGTTTATTTTGATCAATTGATTAAATTTTGGTTCAATTATCTTTAATTGATGATTTATTAACTTTTAATTTGATTAATTCCTTTAGGTTTTGAGTTGATTTAACATTTTATTTTAATTTAACCCATTTAGGCTTAAATGGGTTAAGTTGATTTCAATTGGATACAAATGACCCATTTGGCTTAAATAAATTTTGTTTGGACTTCAATCATGCTTAATTACATATATGTAGTGATTTAGAATGATTGATTTCAATTGGTTTGAGGTTAATTTTAATTTTGATCCATTTGGCTCAAATTGGGCTTAACGGGTTAAGCTTGGGTTCATTTGAGTCAAATGACTAATTTGATCAAATTAGACCCAATGATGGGTTGGATTCTATTTCATAATCATTTTCAAATAATTTTGAATTATCGAATTGAGTTGATTTCAATTTGATTTAGGTTTGAACCTAATATGACTCATTTAGGCCCATTTAGGCTAGTGGTCTAATTAGCCTAAGTAAAGCCTAAATAAATTTAAATTTATTTAAATTCATGATTAAATATATTTATTTTATCATTTAAATTATTTGAAATGATTTAATTTGATCAAATTTTGGCAGGTCAACTTTTGACTTGGTGGGACCCACATAAGTCAAACTTATGTCAAAAGGGTTAGCTAGATTTGACTTTGATTTGGATTTAGATTCATTACTTTGAATTTAATTAATTTTGAGCTTAAATAGGATAATTAGGTTAATCACCTTGCTTTAAACTCATACAAATCCAATTTTCAAATGAAATGTGTTTGATTTAATTTATGTTTGGGATTGAGGTTGATTCTACCTAAACCCATTATGTTAGATCAAACCCAAGGAGGATGCACTAGGTCGCTATGTGTAGTGTCCTAAGTGTCTAATTATGAGACTTCTAATCTAAAATTAGATGTCCTAATCACTAATTTTAGAAATGATGTTAACCTCATCCAAAAATAAAGTCAACAATGATATGGACAACATGGGCAAGGAAGACACTAGCGTGGGGTCACAAGGATCGGCCATCGGTGATGTTGCATATGTGGGTTTGTCAATAAGGATGAAGGGGGTTGTGTTTAACTATGAAGACGAGGTTATAAACAATTGGTCACAGGTTGTAGTCAAGGTTGGTGTGAGGTTACTAATGGCTAGGAATCAAACATTATCACTGCAAAATTATAGGTCGCAATGGGTTCATAGGTTAATGTGATCATAAGCCACAATATGATTGCAGTCACTATAGTGATACATGTAATATTGTACTATGAGATTGTGATCTATGAAGATGAGGTTATAAACCAGTGGTCACAGGTTGCAATCAAGGTGGTGCGTGGTTAGGAATCAAACATAGGTCGGTCGTTGCAAAATTATAAGTCGCAGTGGGTCCTGGGTGAACATGGTCGCATACTACAATATGATTGTAGTCACTGTAGTGATGCAAGCCACATTGTACTGTGAGATTGTGATCTATGTACGATCTGCTTTATAATGTCCTGTATTTTGAATTCCCCTAATTTGGGTGAACTCGGAATAAATCAAAAATGACTTAATGGAAGTACTTCAATATCTTTCAAAAATTATTTTACATTTGTATTACTTCCAATCAATCATTAAAATTTCAAAATGCCTATATTTATTTTACTTTATACTCCTAATACATACAAATAAATAACCTCTACATAAAATCTCATCACACTAAACAATGCTTTATTGAGAACATGCTCTCAATTACCTTGCCTAGAAATGAGTTACTCATCCATTTTCCGGCTTCTATATGAAAAGTGTTAGTTATACAATAGATGAGTGGAGGACTGGTAATTATCTATGAACTAAGAAATCATTACAAAATTTTTAATTTTTAATTTTTAATTGATTTATAATCAAAATTTTCAAAAAAAAAAAACATTTATAGATAAAAATAATTTAATTTAACCCAAAATTAACTTGACTCAAAAAATAGGTACACACACATACACACACACACACACACATATATATATATATATATATATATATATATATATATATATATATATATATATATATATATATATATATATATATATATATATATATATATATATATATATATATATTACAAGAGTCGATCAGAAGTTCGTCTTAAAAATTGACGTAGTTCACTAGGAGTTAAACCTCTCACTAAAATCTTACTTAATATCACCCTGGGTTATATATGCGTCCAGATTCAACGCTGTTGCTTCATACAATTTCTTCATTATTTTTATTTTTAAATTTTGGAAATCTTAGTACATTTCTTCCATCCGAAACTTCCCTCGCAATTTCGGAAGAAGTTCGGCCCTACAAAGCCAAAACGCCATATGGGACGCTGCATGTGTACTGCCACGTCTTCCTAGGGCTGTAATCACAGTTAACCCTAACCCTCGGTACACTCAGGCACTGAGCTTATCAATTATACGTTAAACCCATGTTGATGGTTGCGAAAAAAAATTTGTGACACCTTATAGATTTTAAGAATTTCTTATTTGGATGATCAAATATATTATTAAAAAGTAAACATATTATCTCAAAAGATAAACCTATTATCCGATCATTCTAAATGGGTATTTAATATACCACAGAGTTTTCCCCCAAACTACACGGGAAGTAGAGCAGGGTTTATTTTAAACTGAGTTCATGATTTCTTATAAGGGCAAGCACTTATTGTTAATTACATCTTAGGAATATAGAACATCTTCCTAAGAATACTCTCGATTCAAGAAATAAGCTATTATTTCTATGGATTTCTAAGCTAGTTTCCAAAGAAAATGATAATTTGAAATTTCAATTGAAAATGAAAGTGGAAAGACTTATTTTTGGAAGCCAATAGGGATGAAGTATGAAATGTATATTGATTTTAGGATGCCCAATAGATATTTTTACTATCCAATCATTGGGCTTTAAATTTTGGAATTCAAGTTTAATTTTGAGTTAACATTTTTTTAAAAATCTAGGACTTAAATTTTAGTAACACAAGACTATAGTAATGCCTAGGGTTAAGGACTTACTCTAGTAGGAAGCTTGAGATCCTAAATCTATATGTGCTTGTAATACAATTTAATGCTCGACCTAATTTCACTTTTGGGAAATATTGGCTTTTTCTCTTACTAGAGAAAGAAAACATATCCCTCACTCTTCTCGACTTATAACCCACCTAAAAGGGCTGCTAGTTAATATCACCTAAGCGTATTTTAACTCCATGATGCCAAGTTGCATAAATGCAAGATGGCTAGGCTATTGAATTTTAGGAAAGAATCTAAGAACCTAGACTCACTCCCTAATTTCTAAGATCATGTTTGGGTACGAAATGATCATAACTAATGCAACATTTTTCAACTTTTAAATGTTTTCACTCATGATTCATTTAAAGACTTGGGTATTCTTTTTATGCTTAAATGACATGCAATTAGAAGTGATCATGGGCCAAATCAGTAAGAGAAAGTAGACTTGCCCAAGTGGGTGGTCATCATCATAGGTTAGATGCATCTTATGTGCATTGATTGAAGTGCCCAATTCATGGAGTTAGAATAATATGTAGCATTGTTCACAAAAACAAGTTGTTTCAAATTATTTTTAAGTCTTTCCTAAGGCTTTAGTTAATGTGATGCTTTAAGTTTTTTTATTTTTATTTAAGTTATTTAGATTTAAGTTGGGTAGAAAATTTAGTTTTTTTAAGAGTCTAATCATCTAGGAATCTATCACATAAAATATAGCACATAACGAAACCTAGAAAAGCAAGTTGATTCTATTATGCACCCAAAATAAGTCAAGCTAATTTTAAATTAAACAACAGGTCAATGCAACTGGGTACCATTATACACCCCAGAAGAAAATGAGAATGGCAGTCGAGCTCTACCCTTATACAACTTGGCCTAGAACTAAAGTTTAGATCTATAGGTCTTCTTTCTAGGATCGTCTCCTTCTTCAACGACCTCCATTAGGTTTCACAGGGACCTCTGCACTTATCTCCTATTATTCTTAGACCCCATAGATCCTAACTTAATTCTAAACATAAATTTATAAAAAAAATAAATCCTAAAACAAAGCATGCCATGAAAATATAAATAGCACATAACAGTTATATTTTACAAACATACGGGCTTAGCATTAGTTAATTGCTAAGCTCACCTATTCTATTGGGCTATGCTAAATGACTTATTCAACACCTACAAGTAAATAATAATTTTATAATTTATTTTTACAGCTATCCCTTTTTGCGCAACTCTTTGTAGAAGACAGCATTAGTTCTAAAAAAATGTCATGCAATTCAATCTAACAGGCAAACAATCTTAGACATGCAATCTAAAATAATACATCACAAAATATACATCACATCATAGGACATCATAGAATATCACAGATCAACCTAACCTAAGTATAGGGTCAATGACCTAATGATCTAGTGTGTGAAGAAAATAAGCTTGTGTGGCAAGACTTTGCTTGGCCTTTTTAGATTCAAGTTTCAATTCAAGTTTTGAAGTTTATTTGATTTACCTTTAGATGGTTTCAATTCAAGTGATTTAATGATTTATGATTCTTATTTTCATTTTTTGAATTCACTTTTATGTTAAAGTGAATATTAGATTTTCAAGAATGAAGAATAAAATAGATTCCACTTTTGGGTGAACCCATTCCATTCAACATCTTAAATCTTAATAAAATGAAATCTTCACCCTAAGATGAAGATTTATCCTAAAGGTCCAACTAAG
The DNA here is from genome assembly GCA_021442155.1 of Cymbidium sinense. Taxonomy (NCBI): domain Eukaryota; kingdom Viridiplantae; phylum Streptophyta; class Magnoliopsida; order Asparagales; family Orchidaceae; genus Cymbidium; species Cymbidium sinense. The sequence continues at coordinate 112,421,624 of CM038218.1, read as the reverse complement.
ATCCTATACATCTTAATTAGTCTCTTTCAGATTCATTTGGATGATTTGATTTGAATTTAATTTGAATTAATATTTAAATTCTATTTTTAACAGTTAATTCTTCATTTCTTTGATTTGATTAAATCTTCCTGGTTTAATTTATTTTCAATTTTATTTGATTTATTTGATTTGATTTGGATTGGTTTTACTATTTATTTCATTAATCTATATGTTTATTGAATTTGTGTTCATTTAGTTTGAATTATGTTAACCTAAGACATTTAGATTATTATTTTTTTAGTTCATTCTTAGTTTGAATTAACTATGTGTTAAAGTCTTATTGATTTGTTTATTATGAATTTATTTAATCCTTGAGATTGAATTAAACTTAATATTCATTATTATTTTCATTAAACCTTAAGTTTGTAATTGATTAAATTCATTAGCTTAGAATGTTGGAAAATTATCCTTAAGTGTTCTGAGGTTGATGGAAGTATTTGAAGTTACTTTTATGAATTTTATGATTTTAAGACTTTTTTTAATTTATTATTTCATTTATATTAACTTAGAGACTTGAAAATTCAATAATTCTCAATCTAGATGTCAATTGGGTTTAAACATTTTATGATAAGTGGGATTTCTTATCAATTTGATTTTTCTAAAGTTTCATTTTAATTAGATGCATGATTAGTAATTAAAACCTAAATTAAGCTTAATTTAGAAGGAATTACTTAAGGATTTTATGTTTTTCTAGATTCCTTTGAAAATGATGCATCCAAATGAGGTTATTTTATGGAGTTTTGGTTAATTTATTATGATTTTTCTAAGTTCAAAATGATTAATTAGATTAATTAATTTAATTAATTACCAAATGAGGTTGTTTTATGATTTATTAAGTTTCAGTAGGTTTCATTGTAGTGTTTAAGTTTATTAGAATTTATTATGATAACTTAAAGTGATTTGATCATTTTTCATGATTTATTTCATTTAATATTAATTTAATTCATAAAATTAAGATTTGGATTTTGAAATTTAATATTTTTTGTTAATTTGAAATAAATCATGAAAATTTATTCTAAGATGTATTTTAACCCTAATTTCAGTTCCTTAAAGTTTCACTTTAATTGGATTAATGGTTTGTGGTTAATTTGAGTTTGATCATTTTTATTTAAATCTAAAATGCAAAACTACCCTAAGTTAATTGGGGATTTTTAGTTTTATGGATTCTACTCAGTGAGATGAATCCATAGAGCCCTCATTTATATTTTTTGGATTTATATTTTATCTATTATAATTTTTTGAAGTTTCTCACTTTTTTTACTATCTTTTAATTAAGGAAAAATGGGAAATTCTCGTTTTAACAGGTGGCGCCGATGTTGCTCCATTGCCACATGGTGTGGCGCAATTGGGCCAAGTGGGATTCATGATGATCCCACGTCAGCGACCATCGGGCGATCCTTCGGTTCTTACAATCAAATTGTTTGACTAGATCTTGGCCATATATTCCAAATAGAAGGAACGAATGGTGGGGATTATCTTCCCCTCCTTCTGTCGCAGAATCGAGGACCGTCCATCCATCAGGATTGATCTCCAATGATTAGAGCAAGGAAAGCGCATGATTTTGATTGCAAATCGATTAAGGATCAATTTGCAACACATCAAAGTGGCTTGATATCATTTGAGATCAAATTGGCTTCACAAAGGACAAACCACAATTGCTAAATGGATTAGTTTTGGGACATACCTCACCGACGTGATGTCTCGGTGGTGGGGATGATTCGTACACCTTCGTGAGGATGTGGCGAGGCTATGGGAGAAGTTTCATGCATTGCATCCCCATGGATCACCGTGGAGACCAACTCTTGGCCATTTTCCATCGGCCTTGGTGATTTTCGAGCTTGCTGACGACATAAGGATCAAGGGATGATTCAATTGAACTTGCATTGACCCACAGAATGTGTAGGGATGTCCAATTTGGGGGGAGGAATTGTGTTCCTCCATTTGGATCCTTAGCCGAGAGCTTTCCCGCTAGCTTTGGCTGATTCACTGCGAAGGTATGGGGAATGCTTCATTTCTCCTTCTCTTCACTTTAAGAGTGTGTAAGAGTGATTATACTAAGGGGAAAGAAGCTATTTCCCATCTTTCCATACATGATCGAGAGCCATGTATGCAAGCTTTTTGTTGGCCGGAATCCAGCCACCGATGGCAAAAGACTTGGCCAAAAGGTTGGTTTGGTCCCTCTTGACCTTGTGAGTGTGCTGAGATGAAGTTTTTGAAGGGAGGAAGCCTTTTCCTCCCCTTTCTCTCCTTGGCAAAGAGACTCCTTCATGGAATCTCTCTTACTTTTTCCCTTGCTATCCCATGGAGGAAGCCACCTTATCGCATTTGGTCCTTCTTTGGAGGCTATCAACTAATTGGAAAGAACCCAAAACAAGTTGAGGCCAAGAGATGGATGAGGTATGGAGGAGGAGAAGTGGGGTTTGAATTATTTTCATGGGTTTTAAAACTCCTCTCTCATGGTTCCACCTCATCCCTTTGACTTTTTATTTTATGGCTTTTAGCCTCATCACCACAACCCTTAGGCTGTTGTTCAGCTACCAAAACTAAATCCAATGTGCATTTTAGGTTGAATCCAAGTCCATTTGACTTGGATTGGAGGTTTGAACCCAATTTATGCCAATTAGATTTGACTTAATTTCAAAGAATTTTAATATTGTTTATTTTGATCAATTGATTAAATTTTGGTTCAATTATCTTTAATTGATGATTTATTAAGTTTTAATTTGATTAATTCCTTTAGGTTTGGAGTTGATTTTACATTTTATTTTAATTTAACCCATTTAGGGTTAAGTTGATTTCAATTGGATTCAAACGACCCATTTGGCTTAATTAAATTTTATTTGGACTTCAATCATGCTTAATTACATATATGTAGTGATTTAGAATGATTGATTTTAATTGGTTTGAGGTTAATTTTAATTTTGATCCATTTGGCTCAAATTAGGCTTAACGGGTTAAGTTTGGGTTCATTTCAGTCAAATGACTAATTTGATCAAATTAGACCCAATGATGGGTTGGATTCTATTTCATAATCATTTTTAAATAATTTTGAATAATCGAATTGAGTTGATTTCAATTTGATTTAGGTTTGAATCTAATATGACTCATTTAGGCACATTTAGGCTAAGTCTTCTAATTAGCCTAAGTAAAGCCTAAATAAATTTAAATTTCTTTAGATTCATGATTAAATATATTTATTCTATCATTTCAATTATTTGAAATGATTTTATTTGATCAAATTTTGGCAGGTCAACTTTTGACTTGGTGGGACCCACGTAAAGTCAAACTTATGTCAAAAGGGTTGACTAGACTTGACTTTGATTTGGATTTAGATTCATTACTTTGAATTTAATTAATTTTGAGCTTAAATAGGATAATTAGGATAATCACCTTGCTTTAAACTCATACAAATCCAAATTTCAAATGAAATGTGTCTGATTTAATTTATGTTTGGGATTGAGGTTGATTCTACCTAAACCCATTATGTTAGATCAAACCCAAGCAGGATGCACTAGGTCGCTATGTGTAGTGTCCTAAGTATCTAATTATGAGACTTCTAATCTAAAATTAGATGTCCTAATCACTAATTTTAGAAATGATGTTAACCTCATCCAATAATGAAGTCAACAATGATATGGACAACATGGGCAAGGAAGACACTAGCGTGGGGTCACAAGGATCAGCCATCAGTGATGTTGCATATATGGGTTTGTCAATAAGGATGAAGGGGGTTGTGTTTAACTTTGAAGACGAGGTTATAAACAATTGGTCACAGGTTGTAGTCAAGGTTGGTGTGAGGTTACTAGTGGCTAGGAATCAAACATTATCACTGCAAAATTATAGGTCGCAATGGGTTCATAGGTTAATGTGGTCATAAGCCACAATATGATTGCAATCACTATAGTGATGCATGTAACATTGTACTATGAGATTGTGATCTATGAAGACGAGGTTATAAACCAGTGGTCACAGGTTGCAATCAAGGTGGTGCGTGGTTAGGAATCAAACATAGGTCGGTCGTTGCAAAATTATAGGTTGCAGTGGGTCCATGGGTGAACATGGTCGCAAGCTACAATATGATTGTAGTCACTGTAGTGATGCATGCCACATTATACTATGAGATTGTGATCTATGTACGATTTGCTTTATAATGTCCTGTATTTTGAATTCCCCTAATTTGGGTGAACTCGAAATAAACCAGAAATGACTTAATGGAAGTAGTTCAATATCTTTCAAAAATTATTTTACATTTGTATTACTTCCAATCAATCATTAAAATTTCAAAATGCCTATATTTATTTTACTTTATACTCCTAATACATACAAATAAATAACCTCTACATAAAATCTCATCACACTAAAAAATGCTTTATTGAGAACATGCTCTCAATTACTTGCCTAGAAATGAGTTACTCATCCATTTTCCGGCTTCTATATGAAAAGTGTTAGTTATACAATAGATTAGTGGAGGACTGGTAAATTATCTATGAACTAAGAAATCATTACAAAATTTTTAATTTTTAATTGATTTATAATCAAAATTTTCAAACTTTGACATGAAAAAAAAAACATTTATAGATAAAAATAATTTAATTTAATCCAAAATTAACTTGACTCAAAAAATAGGTATATACACATATATTATATATATATATATATATATATATATATATATATATATATATATATATACTCCCTGGGTTATATATGCGTCCAGATTCAACGCTGTTGCCTCATACAATTTCTTCTTTATTTTTATTTATATTTTTGGAAATCTTAGTACATTTCTTCCATCCGAAACTTCCCTCGCAATTTCGGAAGAAGTTCGGCCCTACAAAGCCAAAACGCCATATGGGACGCTGCATGTGTACTGCCACGTCGTCCTAGGGCTGTAATCACGGTTAACCCTAACCCTCGGTACACTCAGGCACTGAGCTTATAAATCCACCCAGCTCGCTCTCCCCTCCACCCACCGTTCCAAAGCCAGCCGTCCCCGGCCCGCCGTCGAAATCGTCGGATTCAATGGACCGCTGCTGGTCTATTTGTGTTTGTCTCTTATCTCTCTTCTTCCTGCATCTCGTACCGTTGGACGGTCGCTTGGATCCGGTCCTCCGGTTGCCTTCCGAAATCTCCGGCCGCCGCCTGGAAGCCGGCGGAGATGATTCAGTTGGGACGAGATGGGCCATCCTGATTGCAGGATCGTCTGGCTACGGGAATTACCGGCATCAGGTATTTGACCTCCTGTCGCTTTCCCCATTTTTTACCGTATGAATTCCTCGACTTTAGGGTCTCGCTCATCCGATTAATTACTTTTGAGTGAACCTAATTTCGTGATTATGAATTAAACGAGGAACTATTTGAACTGTTGCTGATACTATTTGTACTTCGGATTCCTGTACGATTTTGCTGCGGGTTTGGAGTATCCATGTTTTGGATTTATATAGCGCTTAAAACATTTGCAATTTATTTCTTAAGGGAAAATCATGGCCCGACTATTGATTGGAGAGAATTTGTCACTATTATTTGACAGTCATCGAGCTTCTTTCGTGTGGATTGTATTTATTTTAATCAAAATTAAGTTTATATTGAATATATGAACTATGATCTAATTTGTTCGTGAGGAGAAATTACCACGAATCGGTGATGTTTCAGAATACATATTTATTTTGTTCTTTTTTTTTTTTTTTAACTTTTAGTTTAAGGGCAAGATGACTGTTTGTGGATTAGTGACTGCCTCAATACGAATATTGCGTTGGGGGCGAAGTCCCAAAGAACGAGTCACGCGATTCAATATAGTCCTCTTCCAGTTTAGATTGAGGTTTTTACATACGACAAATTAATTATTTTATTCATTTAATATATAAAATTTTATTATTATCTAAACAGTCAAAAATATATCATGCTTACGAAATAAAAAAATGAGTTATGATCTTTATTTACGTAATATACAGATAATAATAAAATTTTATGTATTAAATGAATAAAATAATTAATTTGTCATGATATATCTCTCTCTCTCTCTCTCTCTCTCTCTCTCTCTCTCTCTGTAAAAACACCTTTAATTTATAGTATTAATGAGGGCATGAAACCGAAGGCTATCAGATCGCTGTTTTCCCTCAAAAAAAAAATTAAAAAAAAAATCCGATCGCTGTCCCACTTTTCTTGGAATTAAAAGCGCGAAGGGTTGGTTTTGTTGGCCCTTTTTCCCTTTATTTTTTTTCAGCCATTTGATATATATTTATTAACTCATTATAAATGCACATACTTTAAAAGAGAATATATGCATATATTTATATTATATATATATATATATATATATATATATATATATATATATATATATATATATATATATATATTATATAATTTTTATATTTATATATCTAATATTTAAAGTTAAACATTTATAAATATAATATTTTTCTATACTTGATATATTTTATTTTAAAAAATTAATAAAGATTTTATTTTTAATGTAATATTAAATTTTTGAATATTATATATGTAAATATTAAATTTTATGTTCTCGATAGGTAAAAAATACACTTAATAAAATATTTTACAAAATTAAAAGATATTACTCAATTATTTTGAAACTTGAATAGAAACTTATTAATTTTTCTTGGGCTCCAATTTGACAAAGTTAGATTGAAATTTTCGAAGAGTTTCAACCGATCTCTCTTTCTGCGAAAGAATCAGAACTAATGGTACGTAAAGGTGGGGAAAATGACGTATTGTCTGCTAGGGGTTACGCTCAGCATGGCCCGTATAGGGCACGGTCTTTGCGATATATTTGTGCGCGATGGGCCCATGAGCCCAAGTCAGAGTAGAAGCTACGGGCCGCACTGTCGGTTTGGGCGGCCTCTTTTCAGCCCAGCCTTATCTTTAGGTGGCCATTAGTGGACAGCTCATGCCGTTCATTTTACACTTTGGTTCGCCAAAGAGATGCTGTGAAGTTGCTTGGTTTTCTTTCTCATATGCCAACGATAGCTTTAGTTGGCAATAATTATTAATGGCCATTATTCTCAGCCACTTTTGCTTCATCCTTAAGCAAAATTATGGCATTTATGGATTTTCCTTTACCCCCCTTCGCTTTTTATTCCTTGCTTGCTGTTTTGACTTCAAAATCCAAAGGGTTATGGGGTGTTACTTTTTTATAGTCTTAAAAGCCTTATTTGATGGAGAGATGAAATGTTTAAAGAAAAAAAGAATTATTTTGGGTGCTCCTTAAACGATTTGCATGTAGAGTTGAAGACAAACTTATGAACGTAAAAAGATGTATATGATCAGAATATAAGATTGAATAATTTTTGTTGTACATAGGGCTGCAAATGAATCTAGCTGAGCCGAGTATATGTGCGGTCAAGCTTGTGCTTGTTTAATATTATCGAGCTCAAGCTCTATTCAAGCTTTAAAACGGTGTTCAAGCTTGAGCTTGTTTATCATTATCGAGCTCGAGCTCGGTTCAAATTGGATTATCGAGTTTGTTAACGAGCAGCTCGTTTAATGAAATAAATGAGCTTTAATCAAGCCTTAATTAAGCTTGTTTGCGAGCAGCTTGTTGAGAAATATATATATGAGATGTATCAATTAAAGCTTATTAAGTCTTAAATAACAATAATTTAAACAATAACGTTCACATATTAGCCTTAATCGAGTCATAATCGAGCTCCTTAGCGAGCCTGTTCATGAGCTTTAAATGATAATGTTCATGAACATAAATTAATCGAATGATAAGCTGTTCAAGCTCGTTCATTTAGCAATAGAGCAATTTACAAAAGCGTTCAAGCTTGTTTGATTAGTTAATGAAACGATCATGAACGAGCACTAATCGAGCCGAGCCACAAGTAGTTTGTTGAACGCTCGTTTCATTTGTAGGACTAGTTGCACAACAAAACAAATAGTGAATTAAGAACACAATGGTTCTTGTAATGATATAAATTTGGCTATGAAAATTAAATCGGACATGGAATCCGAAGAATTAGAGATTCACAATTTAATACAACAACAACAACAAACCTTTAACCCATTATGTGGGGTCGGCTACATGGATCCTTCTTCTCCATTGTGTCTTATTATGTGTCAAATTATTATTTAATTTTAATAAACTAATGTCATTTTTTATACATCTTAACTGAGTATTTTTAGGTCTATATTTTACCTTTCTTAACATAAAGCAAATCTAATACATCTACTCTCTTAACCTTGTTATTGGACGACCGACATTTTATGTGGTCAAACCATCTAAGACGACTCTCTCTCTAATCTAATCTGTCACTAGAGCTACTCCAATTTTTTTCCCGAGCATACTCATTTCGCATTTTATCTCTAAGAGTAAAGCCACTCATCCACCTGAGCATCCTTTTCTCTTTTATTGGCCAATATTCTGCATCATAAATCATTGCAAGTCTTACCACCATCTTATAAATTTTTTCCTTAAGTTTAAGCAGTACTTTTTTATCACACAATAGACCAGTTGCATTCCTCCGCTTCAACCATCCAACTTGAATTCTACTAATAACATCTTCATCTATTTCACTATCATTTTGAACAATAGAGCCTAGATATCTGAATCGCTCACTCATTTTAATGACTTGGTCACCTAATGTTACAACATCACTATTAGAACTTCTACAACTAAAATTACACTCCATATATTCAGTTTTAGATCTACTAAAACGAAAACCTTTAGCCTCTAAGGTTGACCTCCATAATTCAAGTTTCTCTTGAACTATCTCTCTAGTCTTATCAACAAGAAGAACATCATCAACAAAAAGAATACACTAAGGCACATCTTTCTATAAATGCCTAGTTAGAACATACATAACTAAAGAAAAAATATATAAATTAATAGATCAATCAAAATTAAACTAAATTGAATGATATAATAAATATTAAATTTAACTTGAAGCATGTTCACTTGTTATTTTAATTTACTCTTCTCCAAAGCTTGAAGTTATGTAAACATGAAGCTATTTCTGTTTGTACAAGTTAAAATTGAACCAAATGGGCATAAGCTCCTAATTACCATGTGCAAGAATGTTTGCTCTGTAACTTTTACAATTGGTGATAAGGTTCATTCAATATATGATGATGATTTGAGTATCTATGCAGTATTCTTTCATTGCACCAACATTGTTCTCTAAAGGCTTGTTGTCATATACAAACTTTACTCTTCATGATTTGAGGCAGTTTTACTTGTTAAAAGTTGATGTAAAAAATCATAAATTTAAAATAGTTATTCAATATTTGATTGACTGAAGTTGTATCAAGTCCAGTTACTAGCATTCTTTTTTTGCTCTTTTTTGGATTATTTTTTTTCCTAAAGAAATTGGAACTCTATCCTACCTCAAGTTGAAACTTGACATATTTTTGAAGTGCTATAATTGCATTACTAAGGACAATAACTTGTGCGAACAATAGGGTGAAACATATATTTAAATGTGTGAACTTACTTGGTAAGAAATAAGTTCTTGGTCCAGTTTTATGCATCAGAAGCATTTCAACCAAGACAGTAGGTCTAGATAAGGGAGACTATTTGAAGTGTTTAATACAGCTTTTTCTAGTTTATTTTGTCTGAGTGATGCCATCTCTTTTTTTAACTGAAGTTTACTTCCATCACCATTTTTCTACAAAAAATAGTTCTATCTTGAAAGAAAGTGAATACGCATCTATTTCTTTTTTTAGAAGTAAGAGCATCTATTTATATCTAATTTTTCTGTCGTTGACATTTTGTTAGGCTGATATATGCCATGCTTACCAAATCATGAAAAATGGGGGTCTTAGAGATGAAAATATCATTGTTTTCATGTATGATGATATTGCATACAATGAGGAGAATCCTAGACAAGGAATTATAATAAACCGTCCTGATGGTGGTGATGTTTACGCTGGAGTTCCCAAGGTTTGATTTTTATGGAACCTAACAACACCCTGATACCTGTTAGTTATTGTTCTTTTTTATTCTAATTCCTTGATTGAAATTATTTGCAGGATTATGTAGGAGATGATGTTAATGTTGACAATTTTTTCGCTGTTCTCCTTGGAGACAAAAAGGCTGTATCTGGTGGTAGTGGGAAAGTTGTTGACAGTGGACCTGATGACCATATTTTCATATTTTATTCAGACCATGGTGGCCCAGGAGTTCTAGGTTTGCTTTTACTTAATTCTATCCTATTCAAGTTGTCTATATCCCTATTATTTTCAATCATGATGATCAATAAAAGCATTTTTAACCTAATGCTTAATTTTTTTATTCTGTCATTAGGCATGCCTACATATCCTCACCTTTATGCGGATGATTTCATCTCTGTTTTGAAGAAAAAGCATGCCTCCAATTCCTACAAAAGCTTGGTAATAAATTGCAATTTATAAAATATGCAGCTGCGATAAGGTAGCTTCTGTTTCTGTAATACAATGTTCTTGCCTTTTTGATCATAGGTTATCTATCTTGAGGCTTGTGAATCTGGTAGTATTTTTGATGGTCTTCTCCCTGAAGATATAAATATATACGCAACAACAGCATCTAATGCTGTGGAGAGTAGTTGGGGAACTTATTGTCCTGGAGAAAGTCCTAGTCCACCTCCAGAATATTGGACATGTTTGGGAGACCTCTACAGCATATCTTGGATGGAAGATAGGTGCATAATTTCTCTTATTCATTTAACCTTAATAAACTTATCTCTCCCTTGAGTGCATGAGATATTATAAACTGGGGTAACCCAGTTTAGCTTTAGGGATGCCCTTGTAGTCAAAGACTATAGGAATACCCCTTCTTATAATGCAATATACTGTTAGATCATTGAGAGCCAACTACTTGCCATTTTTAACATCAGCTTAATTTTCAACTTCTCTTAATTGGACAGCGACATTCATAATCTGAGGACTGAAACTCTGAAGCAGCAGTACAAACTAGTGAGAGATGTTCACTCTGTATTTTCTTTAACACAAACAACTTGGCTGTGGAAAGCTGATGTATTCTGCTTTCTAAAATTCGCAGGTCAAGACAAGGACATCAGCTGATAGGACATATAGCCAAGGTTCTCATGTCATGCAATATGGTCAGATTGGTCTCAACAAGGAAAATGTTTTCCTGTACATTGGGTCAAATCCTAGCAACGATAATTCTACTTTCATTGAGGATAACTCTCTTCCATTTACACCTAGCGCGGTGAACCAGCGTGATGCAGACCTCATTTATTACTGGCATAAGGTATGTTATTTTACCTCTCATATTTTTTGGGTACCTTTTCTTGTAGGCCATTTGGGTCAACCAGCTTATTTTCTATTCAATGAAGATTATATTTTGTTTTATTTGTGAAACAGTTTCGTAATTCACCTGAAGGATCTTCCAAAAAACTAGACGCGCAGAAACAACTGCTTGATATAATGACCCACCGCTTGCATGTAGATAACAGCATAAACCTCATTGGGAAGCTTCTTTTTGGATCTGAGAAAGGCATGGAAGTCCTTAATGCAATTCGACCGACTGGGCTGCCTCTGGTCGATGATTGGGCCTGCCTCAAATCAATGGCAAGTTTCTTGAAATTCTATTTAAATTTTCAATCTTAAGATTATTATGGCTTATATAATCATCAGTAACATCCATAAGATACTCTCAAATTTTTTAGCTTCATCTAATTGGCCTGTGGTTCGCCTTCTCCAGGTTCGGACTTTCGAAACGCATTGCGGATCTCTGTCTCAGTATGGCATGAAGCACATGCGTTCTCTCGCTAACATCTGTAATGCCGGCTTCAAGAAGGAGACGATGGCCAAGGTGTCCGCAGAGGTTTGCGACCACATTCCGTCCACCCCATGGAGTTCTCTCCATAGGGGCTTTAGTGCCTGAAATAGGATACTAAAAAACAAGCAATATCTCATTGAATGGCAAATGTTATGCTCTAGTTGGTTGCTTTCTTCAACAGTCTTGTAAATAGAATGTTTAGCTAGCTGTGGACTACTATTGCAGTAGTTTTTATGGATAAATTCCCAAATTATTGAAATTATTATGTGTAAATGTTATAATGCATCGTTCTAAGGGCATTGTAGTTGGCATTTTGGGCAATGTAAAACATATTTGTGCTTTTAAATTAATATATATTTCTATTTGTTGTGAAGCTGCTATACTTGTAAAACTCAATGGGTAGATCTAAAATGTTGATGAATGAATGAATGGTTGTGATGAATCAATTTCTCTGTGTACCACGCCGAGTAAAACAATTCTACAGGAAATGAAACTTCTGTTGAATGCCTTCCTCTAAAGTCTGAGCTGAAGATCTTGTCATAAAAATTTTCAATGTTTATTCTCATTGAGGGTAAGGAAAAATATGCTAGTGATAGTATTTGTTCTTATTTTTGTTTTTTACTTTTAGTTTAGTTCAGGTGATTTAATGCAATTTCAATTTCGATTCATTAGTTTCAATCAAATTTATAATGGCTTTATTTTGGTAGGCTATATTTTCTTCCATTCAAATTAGAGAATGGATGTCTCAATTGCCTTCATCTTCAACTCCTTGACTTTCTATACATGTAGCTTATGATGCTACTTCCTATCCTTCATAAGAATGCTTAGTGTTGTAATCATATTCAACTCCTTCAAGTTATTATCAACTCAATAAAGATATTGAACTCACCATATTCTTATATTTTCATAGTACAATTTCATAAATGAGTATAACTGTGGTGTTCTAATTTGGAGTCGTTGGGACATCACGTAGATTATAGAGGGTATTTATTGAAGTGATCGGGTACGTCATTAAAGTATGATATACCATCTCATAAGATGAAAGCATCACCCTATATTAGACCTAATCACCTAATAAAGACTCCAAAGGTAGATGAGTCTTTATATATACCCAAGATTTTTCCCCTACTTTACATGGAGAAGTAAAGTAGGGTTTATTTTATGCCGGGTTCTTTAGTTTCCCATGAAAGCAAGCTTCCATAGTTAATTACATCTTAGGAAATAAGAATTTTTTAAGAACAGTCTCGATTAAAGTAGCCAATAAACATCTCAAAAGATTTCAAAGCTAGACTATCAAAGGATTTGATATTTTTGGAAATCAAGTGAGAGACTTCAAATAGAAAGATTTATTTATGGATTCCAAAGGAAGATAAGTGAGCACTGATCTTAAGAAGGCAGTTTAGTCTATATAGTGAGGCTTTATATGCTTGAAAGAGAGAGTTTATTTTTGTTTTAAGTTAGAATTTTTATTAGAATACTAAGGCTTATAGTCCATCAACACAAGATTATGAAAATGTCTAAGATGTGAGAACTTATACTCGTAGCCCGAAGAAAATAAATAGCCTCGGAACCTAATCTAGGATGCTTTAGCACAAACTAAAAGCATGACTTAAGTGTAAACGGAAAATGAGACATAGTGGTTTACCTCCACAATAGAGGGTAAATCCATCCCAACTCTTCTGGACTTACAATCTCCTGGAGTGGCCACCAGCTAACACCTCTTAAGCTTTAAAATCATACAAGTCAATCTTATGTAAATATAATAAAGCTAAGCTATTATTTAATTTGGAAGAAAACTAGATTCCTAGACATACTCTTAAAGAGACTAGATCATGATTGGTATGAAATCATAACTTAGACTAATGCAAAATTTTACAATCTTTGACACCATTTTGACACCTTATACAACTCGGATTATAAAAAATAAAAATATAAAAAAAAAATATTACAATTACAATGAAATAGATGCTATGGGGGTCTTCACTCTTTATTATCATTCCACTTCTTTTTTATTTGGTTTTTGCTCTAGGCTTCACAGGGCCTTCTAGGGCTTTGCCTTCTAGTCACTGCTCATCCTAAACTCCATAGCACTAATCCTAATCCTATTTGCAAAAATTACATATATGTGAAAAATAAAATCTAACTAGACTTGCAAAATAGATATTAGTTAATCAAACATACAAACCGAGTAATTATATCCCATGAATTTGAACTTAGCACCCTGCTCATGGGTAACCAAGCCCACTTGTCCTAATGTGGGTTATGCAAAGGAAGATAAGCAACCTGCAAGTAAGAGCATTTATATTTATTTTTACAACGGCCCTCCTTAGCATAATCTCCTACAGAAAATATCATTAAGCTAATAGTGGCCTAACATCCAGTCTACGCATAAGTAATCTTAACATCTAGTCTAAAATATTATGTCACAAAATAAAACACAACCTCACAACATACACCGGTCTAGCCTAAAGCTAGAATTGGTGACGTAGTATTCTAATGTATGTGCTAAGATTTGGTGTTGTATATTTTAACTAGGTTTTAGGTATATGATTGTCTAAAATTTCAAATGTTCAAGTTACACATTGGAGGAGGTTTCACTTCAAATTGTTAAAAGGATTAGTGGATTTTAATTTATTTTTTCTTTTGTTTCACTTGATATTTACTTAACATCTAGTTGTTATAAAGAGAGGAAAGAGGTTTGACCCTCTTCATTCCTATTCTAAGTTGCTTTTTAAAAATATGTTATTATGCCTTTTATTTCTTTTAGTGAATGATTTATTAAATATTTTATTAATCCTAAGTTTGGGTTAATCTTAAAGAATCATATTCAAACATGACATCTTAAGATTTATGAGACTGAATCACTATCACATGGGTAATATTCCACCATTATTTTTCATCATTAATAACTTGCATATGCTTTCATTATTATTATTTGGCATGCTTGAATGATTGTTAATGCATGTATTTAGGTAGAAAAGAGAGATTTCATTCCTTAGCTAAGTATACATACACAAGCATTAAATATTTAAGTAGAAAAGAGTGATTTGACTCCTTAGCTAAGTATACATACACATGTATTAGATATTTAAGCAAGTACGCATCATTGTTAAACTAGGAAAGTGAGGTAATCTAAGACCTCTTTGGGGCTACTTAAAGCCTCGTGTTCCCGAAATGTCTAGACTATTTACTTACTATTTTAAATACAAATGAATCAAGTATAAGAATGAAAATCATGCAAAGATTGTATTATAACCAATTATTTATTCATGTAAAATAAAGTTCTATCCAAATTCTAATACATGTATACATGTGAATAAAATTAAGCAAGTATGTGGCATTGTTAAACCAGAGAAGTGAGGTAATCTAAGACCTCCTTGGGGCAACTTAAAACCTCGTATTTCCAGGATGTACAGACTATATACTTGCTATCATTCAAACACATGTAAACATACACATAAATTATGAAAAATAGAATAATCCTTTGACATATTTAAACTATAAGTAAGTGTAAATTTCATAGGGTATTTATAGCCACATTTACTTAGACTTTCATTATTGATTTATAATTTTGAAAATAATTTGAGATTTATTAGTGATAATAGTCACACCATATAATAAGAATAAATCAACACATGCAACTTATATATACATAATCAATTCATTTGATTCTTTTATTTGAAAATATGAATACATGATACAAATGGCATATAAATTTATAATGATTGAAAAGGAATGACTAAACATTGCCACATAATACATTCAATCACATTAATTCCTAAGGACAATCAAGTCAAATAAATATTCCTTAAGATTAATCGAAGTTATTTAATGAAGTTTGATTTTGGTGTTTGAATTATTGAAACTTAAAGAGGAGAAAGACACTTAGTTTTTACCCCTTCCCGCATTGGTGACTTAATGTGTTTAAAGAGAATGATTAAGTAAATTTTATAGATTGATTAAGTTCAAATCATTAAGCAGTTAATTTAATTTCCCTTTTATAAGCCTCTTTAATTTAATTAACTACTTAATCATGAGCCTCCAATGATATGCTAATGAGAAATTAAAATTTGCATTGCTCCTAAGGGACTTAATGCAATTAGGCTCATGCTTAAAAGTTAATTAGATTAATGAAGAAACTAAATTAAGTACTCTTATGATTTTCTCACACCCATGAGTTAACTATAATTCCCTTAATGACTTTATGTTAGTAAACATAAAACGGGAAACCCATGAAGTGGGTTTGAATTATCTTCTGGATCAAACATCATTTTAATTTGTTTTGATTTTATGATTAATTTACCTAATGAACTTTTAATTAACATATGCATTAATTAATCCTCCTATGGAAATGTACTTAGGAAAATAACTAGGAAAGAGGCCCTAATTATTTTTCCTCATAATTCTCACTATTAATAATGATTAATCATCATTAATCATCTAATTTTTATTGTTTAGAAATTTTAATAAATATAAAATTGATTAAGGAGGGTAATTAGGATTGAGGTTTCAAATTCTTTAAATTATATGGCCAATAAATCCCAAGAAACTTATGGGAGGCAAAAGACATCCCATTGAATCAACCTAGCAAATTTGAGATCAATTGGCCAAGTACTTAAGCCTTAATTATGATAATTTTTCTAAACTTTAAATCCTAATTAAGCACTATTCATTTGTCAAATATTAAGAATTTTATGTTTATTAAATTCTCCTATGTTTAACTTTTACAAAATAGATTTATTTGTACTTTTTAGATTTTTCTACAATTAGTTATGAATTTCTAAAGTTTTTGGTCATTTAATCCTATTTTTAATGTTTTATTAACTCCATAAACCTTCAGCGTCACATGGCAACGCTTTCCATGTGGCACAATGAGATAGATTATTTAAAACATCTGACGCGGCAGTTGAGTCAGTGGCGGCGGATGTAGTTTCATCCCCACCTTCCAATCTCAGATTAGACAACTGAGATTAATCATGTGGTTTCTTAAGGATTAAATCGAATAACCTAGTGGATTAGATCACAGTCGTCTATTCCAATCACATGAAATGGATGACCGATGACCCATCATTCCCTGAGCACTAGAAGACGAACATTGTTCGCCTTCCATCGCTGGATCTGAGCGCATCAGAGCTAATGGGATGGTGAAATCAACTCCAAAATGTTTGGGAAAGAGATCTAAGGAGATTATATGGTGGAAATCATGTAAAATCACAATTCATTTCACAAAATACCAACACCTAGGGGGAAATCTAAGGTTTGTCAAATTTTTACCTTGTCAGAGCTAAAGACCCGCGATCCGTCGATTGAGGTAGCTTTGCCTTAAAGAGACGAAGCCTTGTTTAGAAGATCTCGAGCTTCCTCCCCGTTGATTCCTCTATGGACCAAGCACCACTCTAAAGCTTGTCGGAGTTGGTCTTGGAGTGCTTTCCAGTGATCGGATCGATCGGGGATCAATTCGTTTCAACCCGCCGGAGTGAGGGGAAGGTGTGTTAAGAGTTAATTTGGATTTTGTGAGGTTGGACGAACAAGGCCCTCGATTTCAGTGGTTGGTCTGGAGTGATAGGGTCTTGGACTACTAGCTCTCATGAAGTTTGAATGGATGGGGAGGAGCTCTCCTCCCAAGTGAACCTGAGAGATGCAATCGCCTTGGTAGGTGTCCGGAGTGTAGTGTAACAGGTGGAGGTGCTTGAGAGGCTGAGGTAGTGGCATGGGCTGGCATGGGGTATACCTCCTCCTCTAAGTGAACCAATGGCATTCCATGGGTGAGCTCACCCTCTCATGGTCGAAGGCTGAACCCAACACCCTTGTGTTAGGTTGGGTCAGTGGTCCTAGTGTCCAAGAAGGACTAAAGGTGGCTGCCAAGGCTTTGAAAGTGAGAGAACCCATCAAAATGAGAATTTTGTCACATTTGGGTGGCTTGGTTCAAGGGTTTTGACCCAAATCAGGTTCAACATGGGTTGGGTCCACTTGGACAGACCCATGGTGACCCAAGGATTAATCATGCTAAGTTTGGTTGGGTTTGGACTTGGTTTGATATGGTTTGGCTTAATTTGACCCATATGGGTTAAATGAGATTCAATTGGGTTAGGTTGATCAATTGGTCAAATTGGGTCAAACAAGGGTTTGGGTATGTTCAATTGATCATTTGGAATGTATTGGTTCAATTTATTTGGTCTAATTTGAAGTATATTTAATTTTGAATATGAGTTCATTTAGGCTAAATGAATTGGAAATTGTCAAATTTTGGCCTTGGTTTGGGTGGATGGTTTATATATCATTTGGAGATTTATGATTGATTTGAATCAATAGATTTAGCTCAATTGGACCATTTAAGTCAATTTGAGCTAAAGGTCAATTAAGTTTGGTTGACCAAATTGGGTCAATTGAAGGTTAGATCATGTTCAATGATCAATTTATGATTGATTAGAGGCATTTGGTTTCAATCAATTGGAGATAGAATGAGATTTGACTGAATTTACCCATTTAGGTCAAATTGGGTTAACTTAGGTAAATTGGTCAAATTAGTTTGGTTTGATTCAATTGATTGCAATTAGGCTATCCAAGATAATCAACAATCATCATGGAAGGGATTGGATGGGCTGATTCAATCCAATTTTGGTTGAATTGAAGTTTGAGTCAATTTGGTCATTTAGGCCACTTTGGGTTAAGTGGACCAATTGGATTGATTGAATTGAATTAGTGGAATTGGTTGTTGAGAAGAGTTCAGTGATGGATTTAGGTTTGATTGGTGGCCTTGATTACAATTGATTTGGGCTTGATTGAATTTTGGCTCATTTGGATCTTTTGGGTCAAATGGGCTAACTTGGGTTGATTGGATTTATTTAGTTTAATTGGTTTAAATTCAAGTATTGGAAGGGTTTGAAATAATCTATTGAATGATTGTAGTAACTAAGGAAATCAGATTGGGTTTGGTTTGTTTGAATGGGTTTTGGGTTGGATCCATAGGATCATGGTGGAATTAACTTAGTTAGGGGCTAAGTTAATTTGGCTTAGAGCCTGGATGGAAAACAAAATTCAATTTGAGGTTGGTTGTATTGGCTTGAGATTGGTTAGTTTCATTCATGTGAGTTTGGGTTTGGATGAGTTAATAGGCATGGATCTTAGTTTAGGCTATAGGATAGGTAGAACCTATTTATCCTAAAGCATACCCTAAGCTTAGAATATACATTCCTAAGTCTCTAGGCTTGGGTTTAGTGTTCCCTTAGTTTCTAGAAGTTTCCTATGACTAAGGAAATCAAAGTTTCTAGAAGGTTCCTAAGTCTAAAATAGGGAGAATGAGTCCTCACTCCAAAAGTGAGGTCAACAATAACATTTATAAAAGTGAAGAGAAATGCTATTATGATGGATTTTTTTAGCATATCATTGTTGCTAAGCAAGAAATACTTTGAAGTTTAGGAGATTTTAATACAAAGAAACAAGGAGATGGGCCAAGTTATTTGATGTAGAGTTGGGAGCTAATAATGCTAGTAAGTACTTAAATTGTTTTGCTATTGCCTTTTATTATAATAAATGCAAATATCGTCATTATCTTATTAGCAAATTAGCAAAGATAGGCCGACTTTATTAAAGTGGAAATTATGTGGTATAAGAATTCTAGAGAATTTAGAAAATCGTTGGCAAGAGGCCTAGTTAAGTCCATATATTAATTTCATTAAGAGGCACACATCATTAAGAAATTTATGATCCTGAAACCCTTGAAGTTAGTTCATATAAATTGTGATGTAGAGCATATGATTATTTGTATTAATGAAAAATATATTTTACTTGACAAATTCTTGAGAAGTGTATCATCAAGAAATAGAAGGGCCACCATGGAAATCGAAGCAAGAGCTCAAAAATATCAAGATACTCAAGGAAAATGGAGGTCCAATTATAAGAGCCAAGGAAAGTGCCCAAATGAAAGCCAAACAAGGTCCATGACAATACCCAATCAAGAATAAATAATAAGATTTCAATTTTTATATTTATATTCTGAAATATATAATTTTTAACTTTGAAAACATATATAGTTTTTCATTACTAAAATAATGGAAGATAAATTGAATGAGGAAGGTGGTTGACATTTTCATCCATTAAAGATCTCAATGCCTTTTCTCTTAAAATTTATCTCTTCTTTTTTTGAATGATAGTCATTGTAACCCTTATAAATAAGTCTAGTATGTAATTAAAAATTTCAGCTTTTAAATGATGAAATTACTTTAGATAATTTATTTCTCTTTGTGTTAGTACTTGATGTCCTAATTAGACCTTTTTGTGGTGTGATTAGTCCTTATCTTATAAGTTCTCTCTAACCCCATCTCAAAGGTTCTCCCAAATAATTTTCACATCCCCTCCTATATTCTAATTAATCTCTAAGTTGATATATCCATCAACCAAGTCTTCAAACTCACTCTTAAACCTTCTTGAAAGCTCACAATTTAAATTAGGTGGACTGTTACCTAGTCTTATTCTTTCTACTATTATAATGCCTTAAACCTCAAAAAACTCTACCAAATATTCTAAATCATACGTTCACATCATAATTTAACTTCCACCATCATTTACCCTAGTTTAGACTACCTTAAGCCTTTTCTTAGAAGAGATATTTTAGATTAGCCTAAATTAGCTCGATCTAGACTAGCTTTAGTCTTATCTCATCAAAAGGCCTCATCTTTTTACCAAAAATTATAGACCACAAATTAACATCATAATGTAATCATATATAATAAAATATATCCACTTGCATTACTTAAAAGTCTTTTCTTAAGGAGATATTTGAAATCAACCCAAATAGCCCAAGTTTGGCTAATCTTGCCATCCCTTCCACTAATCCTTTTAATCCCATCATCTCTACACTAAAATCTTATAATGACACCTTTAATTAAAGTATCACATCCATTTTTATATAATAATCCCACTAAAAAGGTCTCCTATCACAATTATATTTGATATCAGAGCCAAAATTGAGATTTTAGTAATGTGATTGCAAAATGTTTTTGGGATGGTTTTCACCCTATGGTAGGCCTAAATAGTTCAACCATTTGAATTATAATCTAAAAATTTTTTTTTATAATTTTTCTATCAAAATTTAAGGAGAACTCATTTGTATGCATGTAAATATGAGTTTGATGATTCATTTTCTTATTGCAAAACTTTGGTGAGTTTTTCAAGCTTGCATCTTATATATTTTCCAATTTATTTTCCAAAATATCCATCATTTGGCTTTTCTTCTTCAATAATATGTTAAAATGATCTTTTCTAACCACCTTTTAATTTATACAATTTTTTTTTTGGCTGGGTGAGCCTGGTTATCACTTTTAAATGGTGGATTATTTTTTTCTTTTGTTAATAAATAAGAAGTGATTATCAATTTTTATTACTAAGTTTTTACAAATTTTTTTTATAATTATATTATTTTCTTGCTTTTCTTTTTACTATCATTCAGTTAATTATATGGATATGACAATTTTTATTAATAGAGATTATATTTAACTTGAAGAATAATTGAGAAATGTATTAATATATCATAAAAAAAATAGAAGGCCCAACTATGAAAATCCAAGCATGAGCCCAAGGATATAGAGATACTTAAGGAAAATGAGGTCTAATTATAAGAACCCAAGAAAGTGTCCAAACAAAAGCTCAATTAAAGCCCATATTAAGAGCTCAATCAAGAAGAAATGATTAGATTTTAAATTTTATTATTTAAATTTTATATTTTTATTCAAGAAGTTATAATTTTTTATTTTAAAAACATGTGTGGACTGGCCATTCCTAATATTTGAAGATAAATTGAGTTGAGGATGGTGGTTGGCCCCTTTTTCAATTATTAGTCACCCACCCCTTTTACCCCAAAAAATTTATTTTATTTATTTATAATGATGTTCATTATAATCCCTATAAATAGGGTTGATATATAATGAACTTTCTCAGCCTTAGAATAATAAAATTATTTTATAGAATTTCTTTTTCTTTGTGTTAGTGTTTGTGAGTTAGCTAAGCTTTCCTTGGTGGGAATAATCTTTATCTTATATGTGCTCTCTAACCCCCTCTCAAAACTTCTCCTAAACCATTATCATGTCTACTCCTACATCTTAATTAACCTCTAAGTCAAGCCATCCATCATTCATGTCCTTAAACCCACTCTAAAACCTTCTTGAAAGGTCACAACCCAAACTAGGTATACAACTGCCTAGTCTTATTCTTTCCACCATTATAGTGTCTTAAACCTGACAATAATTTACCAAATACTCTAGATCATATGTTCACATCTTAAACTAACCCTCCATTATCATTTTCCCTCATTTATACTACCTTAATCCTTTCCAAAAGAGATATTTTAGAACAACACAAACTAGCTTGATCTAAACTAATTTCGATCTTATCTCTATTTAGCCCCTCAAAACCATCATCTTTCTACAAAAAAATTTAAATCAAAAGTTAACATCCTAATATAATTATAAACAATAAAATATAACCATTTACATCAATTAAAATTTATTTCTCAAAGTGATATTTAAATTAGCCTAAAGTAGTCAAAGCTTAGTTATTCTTGCCATCCTTTTTACAAAATATATTTAATGTCATTATCTCTCTACTAAAATTCTCTTAATCACTTCTCAAGATCTTAAATTAAAGTATCACATTCTTTTTTCTTAAATAATCCTTATCATAAAGGTCTTTCATCACCATCATATAGTTTAGTGTAATATGCCATGGAGAAAGGAGTTAGAGATATAAAAAAAGCTATGGTAATAAGAATGCAAATTGTAGGCATTATTTTAATTTGGCTAATTGTTTCTTCATAGTCAAATAGCATGTTCTTCAATGTATCCTTGAGTGACAAGTCTAGCTTCTGATAAACAGTTATTCTATCAACATTAATTTTGAAAACAAAAAGTTCACATGGAGCCAAGAATAACTTGATGTGGTGAAGTGAGAATAAGAATGCATGTACATTGTTGTTAAAAAGAATCATACTCTTTTGATAAATCTTGCTTTCGATGTAAATGTTTAGCTACTTGTGTGTACTTGGTATTGTCATGAGAAGAGAAATATCATGTAAAAGGTTAAGTTTGTAGACTAGATTAAGAGACTTTATTTGGAGGCATGTAGCCACTAGATAGGCATTTGTGGCTATAACAAGTGGGTGAGGGGAAAAGCATAGAGTTGAAAGTTGTCGTAGGTTATGGAAAACAATTATTGGAATGAAGGGGTGGTGGGTACGTTGGTTAGAATATGTGTGTTCGGTTAAGTAATTATAGTGATGATAAAGAAAGTGAGAGCTTGGATGGCTTAAAGGGAGCTCAAAAGTTATAGGTGTTTTGAGTGATTGATTGAGACTGGAATTAAAGTCTCAAAACATTAACTGAATGATGATGTTTTAGTAAGTCAAATAGGAATACTAGCTGCATAGGGGTATGTTTGTTAATATGATATGATGACAAATGCAAACTTTGCTAGTGGATGAGTTATCAAATAGATAGAGTGGAAGACAAAGGAAAAAAATTTAGATAAAATGTAGAGCCAGACTGGTGGGAAGTATGGTTGAAGCCAAGGAAATAATATGTTCTCGAAGGCTTTAAGATGTTAGTAAGATGGTGATTTTTGATAAACGAGTTGATATAAGGAGATCATTTTGGTCTTATATGATGTTATTTTTTTATTAGGTAAATGATTGGTAAAAGAGTGTCAACCAAAAAAATAAAAATAAGATAAGTGTTGTGTCAGAGATAATGTGTGGTTTCAATGAGGTGGAAATGCTTCTGCTCAACTACCTCATTTTTCTTAAGCGAGTAGGTACATGAGTATCTGTGTTGTATGTCATATGTATTGAGGGAGTTATGAAAAGAAAAATGAATGTATTTGTTACTACCATTGCTACAAAGAATTTGTGTTTTGGAGTTAAACTATGTATTAATCATTTAATTGAACTTTATAAATTTTTGGAGAGTTTCAAGTTAAAACAACATTAAGAAATCCAATAAAAGTGAGAGAAGCCATAAATAAGAAAAATATTATTTTTATATCTTTACATTATTGAGAAAGGTCCTTATATATCAATATGACTAAGTTCTAAAGGTCTATATTGATGATTGGTAAATAGAATATATATATATATATATATATATATATATATATATATATATATATATATATATATATATATATATATATATATATATATATATAAGGTGTGACTTTAGGTATGATTAGTGACATCATAGGTAATTAGAGTTAATATGGTGTGAAGAGGCATGCTTTAATTAGCAAAACTAAAGAATTTGACATGATTGGGTTTATGAGATTTTATATTCAAGAGTTGTGGTAGATATTTAGGAGAGTTGCATGATGTTTTTTGATTGATGATGTGAGTCTAATGGAATAGGGTAGAGTCTCATGAAAACTTTAGCATTGTAGAAGAATTTGATAGGTCAACAAGTGTTGGATGCAACAATCATATGAATCAAAAGAAATAATAGCATTATTATCATAAGTTAATTTATGATTGGAAAAAAGATTGTGGGATGTAGGCACATGTATGATCATGGGTAGAGGGAGCTTATGATAGGGTGGGCAAAGTTCCTTTATTGATGTGTTTAATTGGTAGAGCATGGCCATTGCTAAACATTCTTGCTTCAACTCATAGTGTGAAGTGGCGGTTTAAAGTTGGTTAAAGTCGGATGTAAGATGAGAGGTGGTTCCTATGTCAAAAATATAATTTTAGTAGTCATTGTTGGGAAGATGGAAAGGGATTAAGGTGATGTTGGGGGACTATAGTCCAAGTTATGCAGTACCAACTATCAAACGCAAAGTGAAGGTCAGGTGGTGAAGTTGCATTAGGAAGTGAACAGAGATCATCAAGGATAATTGACATTAGTTTAATCTGAATGATTATTTTAATTGCATTAAATATTACAAGAAGACCATTGAGGATATATTGTATGATATCTTCCTAATCAATGTGAGAATCAACATCAACAATATTTTCAACTAAGAATTTCATATCAAATAAATCTATGATTATCTTTTAACATTTCATAGATATGTTATGGAGTTTGTTTTCAGAGTTGGATGATTAAGGATTAATTAGTGGGTTGAAGTTTTTGTTTATTTGTTTCTAGATGTCAAATGCGATTTTAAGGTTAAGAATATAGGGAAGTATAGTTGCAGAGATTGAGGAGTATATGGTAACTACTAGGTTTTGATCAATCAGAACTCATGTGGCATAGAGGGGGTTTGGAATGAAAGAACTCAAATTTTTTCTTATGTATATGTTTGGACAAGATGTGTTGCCATCCAAAACGTCAAAAATCTCATGGAACAAGTTGACTATGAAGATTTTGAGAAATTGAGGCTTCAATATTGGCTATGTATTTAATATTGGCCATGGGATATTTAGAGAAAAGGGAATGGTAGTTCTAGTCAAATTATAGAAGGCTAATTATGTATTTAGGCTGGAGGGCTCTGATTACTCCATTTAGATAAGTGGAAATGTAGTGACGAGTTGTTGCTAGGCTAATGAAAGCTTTCATACCACGATAGACTAGCAGAACAAATATAAGATGTAAGCAGAAAATACAATTATGTCCTTTTCTTATCCGTTAATCGAAGCCCAAAAACTTGGGCTACTTCACTTTTCTATGCTGACCAAATTCATTCTTATAAATAAAAATATAACAGACAATGCTTTTAACCTCTAAATTCACAGTCGCCCTATATATATATATATATATATATATATATATATATATATATATATATATATATATAAATAAATTTTAGATAAGTTATTCAACAAAATAATTAATGTATTTAACATTATTACTTTTTAAAAACAATTTCATAACTTTAAGCAGCCAACTAGTGGCATTTGTCTCTTGACTAAGAAGCGCCAATAGTTAGAAGGAAATGACGCTTTAGTTGATCTCTTGGTTGACAGCTAAAGCTTTCAACAAGTAGGCTAAGGTGTCTTGCAAATATCATATGACTTTTGATAAACATAGCACATAAATTTTATATATTTATATATCAAAGATCTAAATTTTCAAATTTATATAAATAAAATCTTAATCTTTACTATTTCCTCAAAATAGTACCATCATTAATTTTTTTAAAGTGAATTACATATTTTAAAATATTAGAAAAATATTATATTTATAAATATCAAAATTTAGGCATTAGATCTTAAATGGCTGTTTGGTTGCCTAAAAAAAGAATATAGTGTAAAAGGAATGCAATATATTTGGATAACTTAGAGTTGTTTGGTTGAGAATTTTAAAAATTCATGAGTTTATTTTTTTTTTTTCTGTTGGTTAAAAGAATATAATATAAAGTATTTTGAAGGTTTTGAAGGCTGACCCGGGGGCCATTCTGGTATGGCCGAGGTGGTGGCGGGTGGTGGCTATTTTGGCATTTGGGTCACAACACTTAGGTGTATTTAGAATTGGCCTAAATTTGGGAAATATTCCATCACTGAAATTTTATTTTACAACGTGCCAAATACCAAAAAATCTAAACCTCTGTATTTATTTTACTTTACTTTACTTTTGACTCCAATCAAACACCTCTAAGTGTATAAGAATTGTGCACTATGTATGTAAATTTCTTAATATTCAAATAATTATGTTAAAATTTTAGCTCATTGAATTCATTACGTGCACAAATGCCAAGTTGCTTAATGCGCATATAACTTTTACTAAATCTTGGAAAATAAATATTAAGGAGTCATTTGAAATCATTTTCTATTTTTATTTTTGAATTTTACTTTTTTTATTTATATTTTGATTTGAAATAAAACAATTGATGGTGATAGTTATTTAAAAAAAATAAATTAAAACATCCAAAAAATATTTGAAGTGTTTTGAAAAATAATGTATTTCATTTTAAAATAAAAAATAAATAATAAAAATATGCTAACTAAATATATTTTAAAAAATAAATATCAATAAAAATATAAATTAACTTTAAATAAATTTAATCTCAAATATGCCCTAAGCTTATTCATAAATTCATTTAATCATTTCATTTAAAGGTTCATTTAGCTGATTGAAGCTAAAAAAGCATATTTAAAATTTTGATTTTATTAAGTTTATTATTGGTTGGACATAATTAGACAAAAATAATGATTTTTAACATCACAAACTTCTATAAAACTATGAAAAAATTGATAATTTTATTCATCCAATTAAACTTAGTAAAAAATTAAGATATCAATTATCTCGCTAAGTGATGGAGCATTTGAAAATTCAAAGATGCTAAGAACATGTTAATACACTTAAAAGGATTAGTCATAAAAGATATAATTAATTATATTACTTAAGATATTTGTATCTAACTATTTAATAATTATAATTAAATAAATGGACCTGTAATGAATTTTTCTTTTTTTTTTAATTTCTTTCAAATTAAAGAGGGTTTTAGGTATAGAACCATGAACATATTTTATTGTCATATATATATATATATATATATATATATATATATATATGCTCAGAATATTCATATTCAAGGTGAGATTATGGCATTTGCCTTCAGCTTCCTTAGCCTGTGTTCTCCAGCTTTCTCTCATAGACCAGGCTTATGCAGTGGTTTTAGATAAATGTATAATATTTTCTCTTGCCGTAAAGCCATTTGGGCTTGGAGCTTATGCTATAATAAATTGATATTGACTTCAACAGTTCAATTGAATTCTTACAGACACATTTGGCTCCAATTTTCCAATTTAATTATCTAAATTTGAAAATTCATGCCTCACTATTTCACATGTGGCATTCAGTTCATAAGTAAATGAAGTCACTTCTCCATTGAATTTATTAATTAATTTATAACTTGGCAAGAGTTTTAGAAACTGTAGTTGTTAAGACGGATGAAACAAGGCTTTTTATTTTTTTTTAATTTTTTTTTGATATAGTCAAATTTTTAAAAATTATCGTGATAATTCTTGTACTTTTGCTGAATTCTAAATTTTATTTTAATTTTGATTTAGATTATTTTTTATTAATGCACATACTATGCATACAAATGCCTCAAGAGTTTCACCCAAGTTATAATGAACTCATCAAAGTATATTCAGTTGAAAGTGCAACCTAGCGTATCTACTCATATTTTGGGACTCTTTGATTAGAAGAATTTGGAATGCAGTATAATTTTGGTGTTTGGCTTGAAGTAAAGTAAATTTCTAAAGTAATGTAATGTATTTCAAATATATTACATAAATCATTTTTGGTGTATTTAGAATTGCGATTTAATTCCAAATACTGTGAATATAAAATGTGTTTGTCGTTGCCTCTCATGCCGATCATCGCCGCTACCCGCCGCTTTTTCATAAATTAACTTTAAATATGCCCTAAGCTTTAAATAAATTTAATCTCAAATATGCCCTAAGCTTTTTCATAAATTCATTTAATCATTTCATTTAAAGGTTCATTTAGGTGATTGAAGCTAAAAAAAAGCATATTTAAAATTTTGATTTTATTAAGTTTATTATTGGTTGGACATAATTAGACAAAAATAATGATTTTTAACATCACAAACTTCTATAAAACTATGAAAAATTGATAATTTTATTCATCCAATTAAACTTAGTAAAAATTAAGATATCAATTATCTCACTAAGTGATGGAGCATTTGAAAATTCAAAGATGCTAAGAACATGTTAATACACTTAAAAGGATTAGTCATAAAAGATATAATTAATTATATTACTTAAGATATTTGTATCTAACTATTTAATAATTATAATTAAATAAATGGACCTGTAATGAATTTTTCTTTTTTTTTTTAATTTCTTTCAAATTAAAGAGGGTTTTTAGGTATAGAACCATGAACATATTTTATTGTCATATATATATATATATATATATATGTTCATATTCAAGGTGAGATTATGGCATTTGCCTTCAGCTTCCTTAGGCTAGCCTGTGTTCTCCAGCTTTCTCATAGACCAGGCTTATGCAGTGGTTTTAGATAAATGTATAATATTTTTCTCTTGCCGTAAAGCCATTTGGGCTTGGAGCTTATGCTATAATAAATTGATATTGACTTCAACAGTTCAATTGAATTCTTACAGACACATTTGGCTCCAATTTTTCCAATTTAATTATCTAAATTTGAAAATTCATGCCTCACTATTTCACATGTGGCATTCAGTTCATAAGTAAATGAAGTCACTTCTCCATTGAATTTATTAATTAATTTATAACTTGGCAAGAGTTTTAGAAACTGTAGTTGTTAAGACGGATGAAACAAGGCTTTTTATTTTTTTTATTTTTTTTTTTGATATAGTCAAATTTTTAAAAATTATCGTGATAATACTTGTACTTTTGCTGAATTCTAAATTTTATTTTAGTTTTGATTTAGATTATTTTTTATTAATGCACATACTATGCATACAAATGCCTCAAGAGTTTCACCCAAGTTATAATGAACTCATCAAAGTATATTCAGTTGAAAGTGCAACCTAGCGTATCTACTCATATTTTGGGACTCTTTGATTAGAAGAATTTGGAATGCAGTATAATTTTGATGTTTGGCTTGAAGTAAAGTAAATTTCTAAAGTAATGTAATGTATTTCAAATATATTACATAAATCATTTTTGGTGTATTTAAATTCGATTTAAGCGAATTCCAAATACACAGGCCAATATAAAGTGATGTGGTTGTCGTTGCCTCACCCGACTGCGATCATCAGCCTACCAGCCGTCATTTCCTGATCGTTCAATTGATAAAACCTTCAAAATACTTTACATTACATTTTTTACCAGAAAAAAAAAGTCATGAATTCATAAAACTCAACAAAAATAAAGTCCTTTACACTATATTCCTTTAACTATATTCTTTTACGCATTTTTTTAGCCAAACTTTAAAAGCTACTCATCCATAATGATTTTAGAAAGTTAGGGACTCTGTTTTTTTTTTTTTTTTTGGATCATTTGAGCCATTTTTTTGGACACTCATAAACTCTTCAAGATTCGAATCCGAGTTCTTCAAGAGCTAAATAAGACATCAACCAATTGATTGTGGCAAGAAATGCAGTCAATGACTTCACTCAACTAATCGGTATTATCCACATGTTAAGTATGTACGTCAGGACTCTTTTTTTTTGGACCATTTGAGTTATTTTATGGACACTCATACATTCCTCAAGACTCGAATCTGAGTTCTTCAAGAACTAAGCAAGACATCAACCAACTGATTGAGGCAAAAAATATAATCAAAGACTTCACTCAACCAATGGTTAATTGTCCACATGTCAAGTATGTAAGTATATTATACACTCACACACACCCCTATTATATAAGAATGTATTTTATTGTATTTTATAACTTTTACGATAGCGTCATAGCCCAAGTCTAAATTTATAAATATGGAGATCAAAGTAAAATTTTAACACATGAAGTCTTTGATGCTTAGTCATATATGTTTGTTTTATTTTAATTAAATTCTACAACTTCTCTCTCTCTCTCTCTCTCTCCTCTTTTTCTCTCTCCTTTTCCACCTCCCTTTGCCCCTACTTTTTCTAAGCTCATAAATATGATTTCAATCTCACTTACGAAAAAATTTGGATCTAGCATTCTAAATTATGCAATGAGTATGATTTGATACTAAAAAACTAAGGGCATGTATTGCATAAGCTAAACCATTGAGATATTATTTCCTTAAGGAAAATGAAAACCCATAGCTTCATAATAAATAAACTACTAGAAGAAATGAAAGTAAAGATGAGAATGATCTAAAGTGTTATATAGTGTCTTCCCTAAAGTAGCTCTAAGTAAAGAGATGTTAGTAGGGTCTTTAGATTTTATTATTTAGAATCAACTTATAAGTGTAAGGAGATTAGTCTCAACCATCACGCTAGATTAGACCTACTAGCTTAATAATAGTGAAAAATCCACTTTTCCCTGCTAAACTAAGAAAAGAAAATCCCAACTAACAAATGCATTCTTGAGGGAAAGATTGGAGGTGAAACCCTCGATAAAGAAAGAATGATTTATGCCAATCATGTAACTTACTTTAAATCAACTATCTCCTTGCTTAACATCAACAACATGTTGAACTATCATGTATTCTTAACAATTTTCAAGGAATCACCTCTCAGTTCATTTCAAGCCTTTTATTAGAAGTAATAATATTATTCACTATAAGTTCAAGAGACTCTACATCACTTAATTTATTAGTGTTCAAAAATAATTAAAAAGCTTGCAAGCCTTGTTAATGATCAAACATGGTTTTAAAGAATCACTTCAATGATTTATCACTCAATTATAACAGGATATGCAAAAAGTTAAAGATTTAGAACTAATATTCACCCTTACCTTATTACACAAGGGCTGAAAAAGGATTCTTCAAGTATCCAATAAGGCTGAAATTGCTAGGTATATTGGCTAAAAATGGTGTAACTCACCAATAACTATGTAAATATAGAAGAATGCAATTAGGAGGCATGAAAATCTGAATACCTTGAATACTGGGACTTGTAATAGCATTGATACCCACCAATTAGTAATAGAGGTAACTTTGATTCATTTAAAAATATAACTTATCACAACACTCACTAGGATTCACTAACATGGCATCTATTTGAGTACAGAATTGAATAAAAGAACTCACTAGTGCATTCACCATAGAGAAACAAATTGTTGATAACCACCAAGAACATCACTCATGCTCATTTACATGTCCTTTATGTTGAGTTAGTGAATGTAGTCAAGGATGAAGAATACTTTTATTGAACATCTCCATTATATATGCAACCATATATTCAAGATCCATAGAAGTATTATGTTTTTCATGAAAAATCATTATAGTCAAATAGATGATTATAAATAATTTATGGACTAGTTGAAGAACTCAACATAGCGGGAAAAATTGAAAGTGTCCACAGTTGTCCAAAATGAATGATCAACAAAAAATAAGGAAAAAGGGCAAAGATGAAGTTGCCCTAAGATGAGTTACCCAAATAGCACAGAGCATACCATGCTTAAAATTTACTTTTTAAAGATGTATTCTGAAAATGGTACATATCAATTCTATTTCTCATGACAAATGCTAAAATTTTTGTTTAGCTTTCTCTTGAAGGGCTAAAAAAATACTTCTTTTTATCAGTGATATCTAACCCTTATCTAAAAATTATTAGAAGGATTTCTACTATTACTTATATATATATATATATATATATATATATATATATATATATATATATATATATATATATATATATAATTGAAATTAGACATTAGATTTCATTACTATCACTCATTACTAAAAGAAGTTAGTACTTATTCTCCTTTAGTTTTCAAACTTATGTTATGAGCTACAAGTATTACAATTTATACTAAACAAATATCATACCTATGCAAGGATTTGTTATTAAACTTGCTCAATGAATTTCTTATTTTATTTACAAGATCTAGCTCTTATTGTTTATAGGCTTATCTAGTTGTTCTCAAGTCTCATCATTTAAGGGTTTCTTCTCTTTGCCAAGTGCCACAAAATCTTAGATATCAAAAGATAAAAACTCTTGCCCTAAAATATGATTCATACTTTTATCTCAGCATCCATATTGAGTAGCATGAGAATTTATTCTAGTTGGTAAATCGAGATAGATAAGCCACTCAAGATGAAAAGTTCTTGCAAAATATAAGACCAATTTAATGCAATAATGAACATATCTAAAAAATACTTCGAAGAAGTAAGCAAGTCAACACAAATATTTTTATGATAAAATTGACCCTCCAATAATAATAATAATATGAAAATATTATTTTGGAGTTTTTCAACAATTTGGTTGCCTTAAATTACTTTTCTTAAAAAAAAAGAATGAAATGATAGGTACATAAAAAAGAACATTTTCAATTGCCAATAATATATATTTCATGTAAAAACATAAATCAAAAAACATATTTAATAGTCAATCTTTCAAATATATTATTAACAAAAGTATAAGCTCTACTATTGGTTTCTCTTTGTTTTTTCCTATATCCATGGGAACTCACTTATTATATCTCTTAAAGGACATAACCTTCCACGCTTGTGATGTTTCTAATCCTTCAAATAGTTCATTATTAAGAAAATGACACTAAAATTAGCAATTATTTGGCTCTTCATCCCATGCAAATGCAAATTTTCTTATTTATTTTATATTATTCAGTTCAGAGCCACAAAAAAAGAACAATATGTTTTATATATCTAAAACTATGTGATTTGACCCATCTATAGCTCTGCACAGTTTGGTAGCTTCGCTACAATTAAAAAGGTGAAAGAAAATTAGGATTATGGTTGTAGCTACATTAAAGGCATTTGATGGCTACTAGATTGTGATATGAGTGATTAGCCTCAAGCAAGCCAACCAAATGTATGCTTTTACTCATACATGCACCAAATTTGATCATATTCATATTCAAGCAAGGTATGCTAATCTCGAGTGTGGAATAAATGGGAATTGTCGTTTTTATATTTTCCCAAGTCAACCTCAACATGTTGTTAGAAGTAATTGACATTACAACCATCATTTCTCAGCCATACTTGACATAATTCATGCCTCCATAACTCAAACAATAATTTGCTACCTCTTTTACACAACAAACTTTATGCTTGGATAAAAAATGACCTCCACATAATGACACAATCCTAGTGAAAATAAAACCTCTCCTACAATGTTAAGAATTGAAATTCAAATTTAAGAGATAAATGAATAAAGTCATAAGCAAATAATAATGAATGTAGGTATAAAAGTTCATGGACTTCCTGGACAATAGTTATGAGAGTAAAATAGTCATCTCAATTGGTAATTTGGAATATACTATAATAAGTCTTAATCTTATATAGATTTAAAACAAATATAAATGACTCATTGACAAGATGTGGATTCACTATTCTCATGGTTAAGATCATGTTTGGACTAGTACCAATGGGTCTTCCTCTAATCAACCTCATAAGGAAAACTTTTTCCAACAATTTTATATTATTTTCTAATCCAATAATCCTTATGTGTCTCAAAAAAAATTATTTTTTAAATTACATTTTTTACCAAGTAGTTTATGAGATTCATGTTCCATCCAATAAGTTATTCTAATAAATAGTATGTAAATGAAACATATTTATAAATGAATTCATAGTAATTTGGGCTTGCACTTGACCATAATGTTAGAAGATGGCTAAACTCATGGAGAAATGGAAGTCGTAGCCATCTTCTATGAAAAATTCTATGAAAAAGGACAAGCTTAAGAAGAATTCCTAAATAAAGCCTTTACCATTAAAATCATAAAATCACCTCCCTGAACTATACAAAAAAAGTAGGGATACCAGAAGCAAATTAACTAAGCATGTTCATCTCTAAAAAGATAACTTTAGTCTTTAAAAGTAACAAGCCATAATTTGATGATGGGAGTTACATTAACATAAATAAAATTAAAGTAATAGCAAACATTGTAAGTAATTTCACTAAGTTGCTAAATAAAATTATATGAGAATATATTAAAAAGGAATAGATGAAACCTCCCTCTATGTTCTTAAAGGATCAACTTAAAGAGTCGCCTTTATAACTATACAAAGCATTGAAGGTAAAAATTTGGGGAATTAAAAGAATAAGTCCAAAGTGTTTTTTTTAAATAGTAGTGAGAAAATTATATATAGCTACTCTTTCTATGTAATTAGCATGGCAAAATTTGTTTAGTACATGGACTTTTTAAAAAGAAATATTTTTATCATTCTCTTTGTTTTGGCAATATATATACATTCATGATTAAATGTGAGGACACCACAAAGATCTTGGGGAAACTTATTTAGTTGATTGAATATGATATCAAGGAATAATGTCCTAGCTCAAAAAGTAAAATCATAACCTTATGATGGATTCAATTTCTCAATAAAGATTCCTAAGTCGGATGGGTCTACATGTGCTAGAGGATTTTCTCCTATCTTATATGACTAAAGTAAGACAATGTTTATTTTACCTGGGTTGCAAGTTTCATGTGGAGATAAGTCCTTATAGTTAATTACATCAAAAGAGAGAGAAAATCTATTAAAAATCTCTCTATTAAATTATTTGACTATTATCTTAACAAGTTTCGAAGTTTGAATCAATGATCATTAAATTTGGAAGGAAAATGAGAAAGATCAATTGGAATAGTTTCTTATGGAACTCAAATAGAAGTAGGAAGTGCTTAGATATTAAGATGTTTAGTAAGTGCTTAAATTTATTTTATAGTTGGGCATTATATTTTTGAAAGTGATATTTATTTTTATTTTGGGTTGATACTTTATTATAGTAGTAAGATTTGTATTCAAATTATACATGGCTATGAAAAGGCCTAAGAGGTGAGGACATAATCTTATAACAACAGAGAAATAAGTTGCCTCATACCCTAAAACCAAAGGTATTTCCAAAACAGGATAGAAAATTGACCTAATATAACTAGAAAAATTAGGATTTATTTATTACAAAGGAGTATGAACCTATCTTGACTCTTTTGAACTTATTAACAACCTATATGAGCTGCTAGTTAACACCTCCTATGCTTCAAAATTATGTGACCAATCTTATGCAAAGCAAGATAGATAGGCTGTTATTTATTTAAAAATGAATCTAAGAATCTAAACTGACTTTCTAAATTTAAGATCATGACAAGTATAAAATTCTTCTAATTAATATAATAATTTTCAACTTTTATGTATATTTTAGATAGAAAATTCATTTTAAGGTTCAAGTATTGAGATATGTTTGCAATCATATAGAGCTAGAAAATGTTCAAGGGGTAAATAAAAAAAAATAGACTCATAATAAGAAGGGCGGTCATCCTCACTAGGCAGATTCACCCTTTGGTTCATTAGAAGAAGTGCCCAATTCATAAACTTTATGAAGGAATATGCTCTCATGGTTTCTAAAGGTTAGGATTTATAGTTGCTTTTAGTATTTTTAATTAAGTGAGATTAAGAGTGACATTTATTTTAGTTTAGCAGAATTTTTTTTTAGGTTAGGATTTACTTAAAGAGCTGCTAGTAGGGGTTCCAGGCAGACAAACAATTAACAATCATTACAAAAATAAAGCCTAAGAAAAGCATACAATTCTAGTTCAAAGTACAAAATAAAATTCACATCAAATATTTAATAAAATAATAATACACATCAATTTAACAAAGTGAAATAAGTAGTTGAGAATTTACCCTTATATTGATTGACATACAAATACATGAACAACACATGGGGATCTTCTCACCTTAATCTTCATGTTTCTATAAGGTGAGTCCACCAGGCATCACAAGATCTCCCATGTCTAAGCCTTCTAGCTATAGCTCATCTTAAATCCTATAGCTTTAATTTTAATTACAAATTACATAATACATTTTGAAAAAAAATTCTTAAGTCTTGCAAAGCAAGGATTAGTAGAAACAACACCAGGTAATTATATTTTATACATTTATGCTTACCATTGGTGGGTGCTAATTCTATCTATCTTAATGGGTTATACTTAGAGCTTAAGCAAATAGCACCTGAAGGAAAATGATGTTAGTTTTAATTTTATTACAGTGGCCCCTTTTCATTAAGCGCAATCTCCTATAAAAGACTAATTAGTTCTAATAAACAACATTTTAACATTTAATCTATGAGCAAATAAGTCATACTATTTAGTTTGAAACATTACAACACAAAAGAAGATTATTTTTTGTGAGTTCCATTGTGCTAATGCATTATGTTTAGCTCTTATTACAAAATTTTAATAATTTTATGATTTCAAAATTAGTTATTAAAGATTAGTTTAGCTTTGAAAATTCAAAACATATAAAAATTATACATCCATCTAATTTTTAAATCATAAGAAAATGTATAAGAAACAATATAATTATTAATAATGGGATAGCTATGTAAAATCATAAATAAACTCTTTTTGAATCTTCTTGTCATTAACATATTAAATAATAAGAGCGTGAAAAAATAAAGGCCTCATTAGAATAGAAATGATAATAAAAGTTTGGTGAGCTTTTACTTTTATAAGTTTATCTATATAGTAATGAGTCAATCCAACTAATTTCCCACTTTATAAATCAAATTAGGTTCACTTAATATAATGAAAAAAATATAATATTAGATTTTTCACCTAGGGTGGAATAGCAATAGAATCATACCTTATTAACTTGAAATCTCATGGTTACTTTTTTGCATGAATAATTTACCATTAATAAACATAGTGCCCCTTAAAAATGAAATAAGAAAAAAAAAACCCTAAGATAAACATATGAAGTATCAAAGTACCTTTAGGATTACATGGATGTTTTACATATTAGAGTAATGATCTATGAAAGGTTCTCATGCTAATGTGCAAGTGATCAAAGAGGGTTCTTAATCAGATGTTTTTAATGCACCTTCACTTCAAAGATACTTATTTTTCCTCATGACTTTTCATGAATGTGAGCATAAATTTGGAAGATAATGGATGTTGATTTGATAGAAGATTCTTCTATATCAAGAGAATTAGAGGTCTAGCTTAAGGGGTTGGCTACTCTACTTGATGGAGAAGCATTAATTAATATGGGAGGAAACTTATGGATTTCTCATTGAGGGGAAGACATGGGGAAGATTGTTTATGGAAAAGATGCATAAAAATGTCTTTTATAAATATTCAAATAATGGTACAAAGAAGTACAATAAGATGAGGAATGCAGCAAATGTGTATATTCCATTACCTAATGTTGGGAGAAAGGTGAAAAGGAGCTTACCTATGCATGAAAAGAAGATCTTGTAAGGTTAAGGGACACCAAGAGGGGGTGAATTGGGTATGAAA
The DNA here is from genome assembly GCA_021442155.1 of Cymbidium sinense. Classification (NCBI taxonomy): domain Eukaryota; kingdom Viridiplantae; phylum Streptophyta; class Magnoliopsida; order Asparagales; family Orchidaceae; genus Cymbidium; species Cymbidium sinense. The sequence goes on along the minus strand of CM038218.1, from coordinate 112,384,058 downwards.
TATGTTCATTAAAATTCTTGTCAAATTCACTAATTCAATTCTATATGACTGCACAAATTAAAGATAAAGAAATTTAAAAAATAAAAACTAAATATTAAAAATAATACTTCACACACGAACACTTAGATATATGATTATGTTACCAAAATAGATTTAGATAATTCAAGAATTATAGCATAAGAGTTAATCACAAATAAAAAAGTCTAAAAAAATATAAAAATAATAGGACAATTGGAAAAATGAATTTTTTCATAGTTTGGCCAAAATTGCAAGGCCTACATCCACGATTTGCTAACACCTAGACTAAAACCCCACTACTAAAACAAATCTCCATCAGCAAGCAGAGAAGCCCTACACTGACACACTCTCCTTACGAGTGAGTGCAATTCAATATACTCATTTATATTGGATGAGCACAAACCCAATATACTCTCCTACACTATGCAAGTAGAACTCTAAATTTGTAATGAATAAAAATTTTCTTATAACCATAATTCTTTTAGACTTTTGAGGTGATAGGAAAAGTCACATTCTACTAAACTTAAAATTTCTCTATAGATTGATGTATACCATGAAAATTTGCTCACAAACCAAATGTAATTAGTAAATAATGACACTTTACAAAGTATCTTAAAGATTGAGTTAAGGAATGATATTACCAATGATATTTATGCCCAAATTAAAAAGAATACAATGACTTTTCAATAAAATGATGTTTAATTTTTAATAAATAATATGTTTAATTTTGACATATATAAACATTAATTTTAGCAAATAACAAAAATGAATGTTAATCTCAACAAGTATAAATTTAAATTTAATAAGAATAATGATAATTTTGGCAAATATAAATTTTAATTTTAACAAACAAAATATTAATTCTAGCTAACATTTAATTATTAAATAATAATAATAATAATAATTTCAACTAAATTAAGATCTTCAAAATAATTTCAACAAAATAAATTTAAGATTATGGCCTGTGGTGTTTAAAAATGTAATAAGGGACACCATACAGATCTTAGAGGGTACTTATTGAAATGATCAAGTAAGACATCAAGGAATGATATACTACCTCAAGAGGTAGAGACATCACCCTACAATAGAGTTAATCATCTAATAATAACTCCTAAGGTTGATGGTTCTACATATACCAGAGACTTTTCCCCTGCTTCACATAGATGAGGTAAAACATGGTTCATTTTAAGCTGGGTTCTTAAGTTTCCTATAAGGGCAAGCCACTATAGTTAATTACATCTTAAGAGGTGTGATTCTCCTAAGAATACTCGATTAAAGTGATTGGATAACATCTCTATGGATTTCAAAGCTTGGTATCAAATATTTGGTAATTTTGGAAATTAAGCGAGAAGAGTTTAACTGGGAAGAGTTCTTAACATATTCTAAAGGAGAATGAGTAGGAAGCATCCATGATATTATGAAACCTAGTGAATGTTTCAATCTATCATATAACAAGGCTTTATATTTTTTAAGAAGTGAAATTATATTTATTTGAGTTAAAATTTTATCAAAAAGCTAAGACTTAGATTTTAATAACACAAGATTATGAGAATGCTTAAGAGGTGAGAACTTATGCTTGTACTAAAGAAAAAATAAGTAGCCACTGAACATACATCTAAACTGCTCTAGCATAAACTAAGAGCTCAACCTAAATTTACTTAAAAAAAAGTGGGATAAGTTGGTTCATTTTCTCGAGAGAGAATTGACTAATCCCAACTCATTTAGACTTACAACCGCTTGGAGTGGCTATCAGCTAATAGCACCTATGATTCAAAATCATGTTAGCCAATGTTATGTAAATGCAAAATAACTAGGTTGTTATTAATTTAGAAAGAATATAGAGTCCTAAACTCACTTCATAAGAAACTAGATCAGATTGGTATGAAAGTTATGACTTAGACTAATGCAAAAAAAGTTTACAAAATTTATTTCATTTTGACTCATTAATTTTGGACTCAAGCTTAGAAAGATTTTTTCCTAAATGCGTGATGAAGTTGAGTTATGGGCTAAATTAGCAGGAATGGGTGTTCTCCACTGTAAGTGATTGCTCTCATAGGTTAATCCTTATCTCTTACGTGCAAGAGTGGAGATCCCCTATTTATAAAAGTGAAATAATATGCATGCATGATGTTAAAATATACAATCATTTAGCTGAGTTACTAAATAATTTATTTCTTCCTTAAAAATCTTAGACTTTATGGTGAGGTTATGAGTTAGTTAAAATTTTAATTAAAGTTATTAGTAGGGATAAAAAAATTAATTTTTCCCTAAAGAGTCTATCGCATCCAGGCCAACACATCGACATTCACATTTTAAGAAAGCTATGAAAGCATGTCATTTATATTGTGCAATTTATGTAAACACAACAATTAAGCATTAAACACATAAAAGATTAAAAGGTCGCTACGGTCAAATACCGCCGTACACCCCAGGAAAAAATATATATTGGGTAGCCGAGCTCTACCATTATATAGCCCGAATTATAACTTATAATGAAAATAAGGCTATGGGGATCTTCAATTATAATCTTCATCTTCACTTCATGGATTGAGCACTCTAGGCATCATGACCTCCTTGGTTTAAGCCTTATAGCCAATGTTTATCCTAAACCCTATAGCTATAATCTTAATTTTATTGCAAAAAATATATTTTTATGAAATGAAAATCTAACTACACCTGTAAAATAAAGGTTGGCTTAATATACATTCACACCAAATAATTATATTTCACAAATTGGGGCTTAACGCTCTACCTTGGGTCACCAAACCCACATGTCCTAATGGATTACCCTTAAGGACTTAAGTAGCACCTATAAATGAAGGCATTTATAATTTTTATTACCCTTAAGCATAATCCCCTACATATGGCGTTGTTGACCTCATTTTTGTATGAGGTTAATTTGAATTCTGAAATCAATAATTAGTATGTCCTTATCTTAAATAAGAATCTCTTAATTCAACGCTTATGACACTATACCTAGTGACTTAGTACACCCTCCTTTGGCTTGATCAAACTTAACGGGCTTAGGTGGACTCAACCCAAATTCTAAATTTGGATTATATCAAATTAAATCCAAATAGCTCAAATTGAAATCAAATTAAAACAAATAAATGAATCTAAAATGAAATCAATGTCAAATCTAGTCAACACATTTAACATATGTTTGACTTAGATGGGTCCCACCAAGAATTTGACCAAATTAATTATTCTAAATATTTCAAATGATCAAACAAACATGCAAATCTAAAGAAATTCAAATTCATTTATGTGTTAATTGGGTTCATTAGACCACTTAGTCTAAATGAACCTAAATTGATCCTATTGGGTTCAAACCCAAATCAAATTAAAATAAACTTAATCTAATTTCCTAAAATCATTTGAAAATAATAATTAAACACAATCCAACCCATCATTGGGTCTAATTTGGTCAAATTGGTCATTTGACCCAAATGAAACCCAAGCTTAACCCATTAAGCTCACTTTGGGTCAAATGGGTTCAAATTGAAATACAATTGAAATTAAATTAAACAAATCACTCCAAATAATCTCACATATGTGATTAAACATAATTGGAGTGTGAATATAATTTGATTGAGTTAAATTTGGTAATTTGACTCAACCAAATCCAACTTAACCCATTTAAGGCAAAATGGGTTAAGTTGACTTGGAGTTGGGCTCAACCATTATGTAACATGGGTTAAGTCAATTCGTAATCATTTAATGGACAATCAAGCATGATCCCAAATCAAAAATTAAAACCAATTAATGGTGGTTAAAGAATTTAAATTTTAAATTTAATTTAATGCTAAGATTAATGACCAAATGGATTCAAATTGAAATAAAACCTATGGAATTTATCCAATTTTATCTTTTAATAGGTTAAAAGAGATTGGAAAATAATCTTAATGAAACTAATCAAATATAAATCAAGAAAAAAATGATAGGTTATCCATTGGAAAAGAGGGATCATGTGAAGCAACATCCACTTTGATTTTCTTAATCCATTCTCCCATTTACATTCCATCACTTGGCTTAAAGACAAGGAAGATGGCTGCCAATCAATGGAAGGCCAAAAAAATAAAAAAGGAAGGAGAAACTAAATGAAAATTGGCATCTTCCAAGGAGAAATCAAGGAGAAGCCAGGGAAGAAAAAAAAAGAGAACCAATGTCTCAGCCAAGGAAAAAAGGAAGAGGAATTGCCTTCCTCCTTTCCCAATCCTCATTTAAATATGCTCACAAGGCCAAGGGAGATTGAATCCACCCCTTGGCCAGCCTTGCCGTCACCAGTGGTCAGATTTAGGCCACCTAGAAGGCCAGAAGCAAGCCCCTCGGCCAAGCATGGAAAGAGGGGAGGGAGAGCCAATTCCCTCCCCCCTTTTCATCCCAACATATTCACCAAGGCAAGAGATGAAGGAGATGACTCTTCTCCTGACTCCTCGCCGTCAGCATACCAGAAAATGAATGAAACCTGATGGAATCCTAGCTCCTTCAATGGTGAAATCCAAGGGCTTCTTTCATCAAATTGAACATTCCAACATGCTTTAGAGGTTGAGGCAACCTCAAACGAATCACCACCTCATCCCCTCGCTGCCAGCGAGCTGGAGAATGACCAATGCCATCAGATTTTGACCCGACCGTGGTCTAGGGAGCAATCCATAGAGAGGCAAACCACCAAATTGCATACACAACTTTGTCACATCTAAACAAAACTAATGGAGTCGATCCCACGGCCAGTGATCATCGAAATTGAGGTACGCTCCACCACCATCTCCTTAAGCCATCACTTTTGGTACTTTTCAAAATAAAATCGAAAATCATCGGTGATCACCAAAATTTTGCCCAAAATGGCGGACGATGTCTGTCTCTCGTCGAAGATATGTGGGATCTAATCTCTGGTTTTCGATCCTTCTATTGGAATGGACGACCGTGATTTAGTCAGTTGATCCAATTTTATCCCTTAAGGACTCCGTGGATCGAATCGAGACCATCTGATAGAAGATCGGACGGTCAAGATTCGTCCCATGTGGCACCACTTTTGATGTGGATGCCATGCGGGATCCATGTGGCTCACTCCCACCTCTCCACATGGCGACGATGGCATGGAGGCTGCCACATCAGCCCACTTTTACAAAAAAAAGGTAAATCCTCTTTAAAATTAATTAAAAATTACAAAAAAATTTAAAATTTATAGAAAACGAAATACAAATCCAAAAAAAATGAAATTTGGGCTCTATAGATTCATCTTGATGAGAAAAAATCATCAAAATTAAAATTCTCAATTAATTTTGGGTAATTTAACCATAATTTGAGTTTGAATGAAATCAATTAAATCTTAATTAAACAGAAATCATTAATTAAATTCAAATGAAGCTTTGGGGAACTAAAATTGATGTTAAAACACATCCTAGAAAAAAAATTTCATGAATTATTGCATTATAATTCATGAAATATAAAATTCAAATCATTTTAATTAAATAAATTAATATAAAATGAATTAACCCATGAAAATGAATTAAATAACCTTTAATCAACTTCATGAACTCTAATGAATATAAAAACACTAATGAAATTTATTCAAACTTAATAAATCTTAAATTGGCTAAATTGGGTAATTAATTGAATTAAATAATTTAGATAATTAACCAAAAATTAAATAAATCATATTAAATCAACCAAATTTCCAAAAATTTTGAAGGGGCCATATTTGGAAACATCTTTCATAGAGGAATCAATGAGAAATAAAACCACTAATTGAAGTGCATCGAATTAGGCCTAATTTGGGTTTTGATAAAATCATTAAAATCTTAATTACACCTTAATTATGATTCTAATCAAAATGATACTTTGGAAACATGAAATTGGCATGGAAGCCCACTAGCCATAAAAATTTCAAACATAATTGACCTTTGGATTGGGAATTATTGAATTTCCAAATTCCTAAGTCAATATGAATCAAATAATTAGTAAAAATTCATAAATTCATCAAATCATGAAATAATTTGAATTATCAGAAATATTTAGGATGGTTTTCCAACTTCCTAAGTCAAAGAATTTAATCATTTCTATATCTAAGGGTTAAGAAATTGATAAGGCATATTATGCCTTAATTAAATCCAAAGCTAATGAACTCATAATCAAACTAACCTAAGAATGGATTAAACGTTAACCTAAATGCCTTAGGTTCATATAAATCAAACTAAATGAATGAACATAAATTCAACAAACATAAACATAACTCAAACCAAAACTAATTCAAACTAAATCAAATGAACCAATTCAAATCAAATCAAATTAAATAATTCAAACCAAATTAATTTAAAAGAACAAACTAGACTAAGAATGAAAATTAAATCAAAAGAATGAAAATCAAATTTCTAAAGAAAAGAACTAATCCTAAAATACAAACTAAATTCAAATCCAATCCATCTAAATGAAACTAAAATGATTAATTAAGAAACTTAAGGATCTTAGTTAGGCCTTCGGACGGATCTTCATCATAGGATTAAGGTTTCATTCTAATAGGGGTTAGGATGCTGAATAGAATGAATTCCACCCAAAAGTTGGATTTATTCTACTCGTCATTCTTGAAAACCTAAACTACACTTTAACCAAATTAAATCATCTGAATTGAAATCATACGAAGGTGAAATTCAAAAAAAATCAAAATCCAAATTGAAACTTGAACTAAAGAGGCCTAGTAAAGTCTTTCCACACAAGCCTGTTTACTTCACACACTAGATCATTAGGTCGTAGACCCTAGACTTAGGTTAGGTCATTTTGTGATTCTTTATGATTTTCTGTGATGTGTTGTGATATAATATGCTTCACATGTCTTGGTGGTGTATTGTTTAGACTGTATGTTTAGGATTGTTTGCCCGTTAGACTAGATGATAGGATGTTCTTTTTAGATATAACATTATCTTTTGCAGGAGGTTATATTAGAAAGGACTACTATCACAAATAAAAATTAAAAATAAATATTATTTTCTTGCAGGTATGCTTAAGTCCTTAAAACATGGGCTTGGTGGCGGCTAATGTTAAACAGTATGTTTGTGAAATATAATTGTTGTGTGTTGTTTGTATTTTACTAATATTTATTTTTACAGGGCTTAGGATTAATTTTGAAATCAAAATGTATATTTGAGCATAGAATTAGGTTAGGATCTATGAGGTTTAGGATTAACAGGAGATGGTCGTACTAGAATATAGGTGTAATGGTCCCCTATGAAGCCCAATTGATGTCCCTAAAGAAGGAGACTATCTTGAAAATAAGACTCATAGATTTAGACTTGTAGTTCTAAATCTATATAAAGGCAAAGCTCGATTGCCCGTTTGCTCTTTCAGATTGACGGTACCAGCATTAACCTTTTTTTTAAAATTATCTTGATTTATTTTAGGAGCGCAATAGAATCAATCTACTTTTTTAGGTTCTTTCTGTGTTGTGCTTTCCTATGATTGAATGCCTGGACAATTAGGCACATAGGAAAAAAAATTAAATTTTATACCCAACTAAAATAAAAATGAAAGAAAATTTGAAAGTTCACATAAACTAAAGCCTTAGAAAAAACTTAAAATCAATTAGAAATCAATTAGGTTTTGAAAACATGAAATCATATTGCTATAATCCTTGAATTGGGCAACTTCTCACATTGCACATAAAAGGCATCTGACTTATGAGGATGACTGTCTTCTTGGGGAAGCCTTTCATCTATTATTGATAATACTCATGGCCTTTAAATAAATCTTGAGTCAAAATGCATAAAAATCTAAAAAATGTACATTAGTTAGATGCATTTCATACCTTACATGATTCTAGGGATTAAGGAGTGAGTCTAGGTTCAAAGATTCCTTTCTTAAAAATACAATAGCCCAACCATCTTGCATTCATAAGACTTAACATCATGAATTTAAAATGTGCTTAGGTGGTGTTAGCTAGCAACCTTCTCCAAGCAAGTTATAAGTCCAAAAGAGTCAAAGATAGGTTAGTTCCCTCAAGTGAGAGGAATAGTTGATAATTCCCAAATTAAAATTAGGCCAAGCATTTGATATATATATATATATATGCAGCTATAGACTGGTTTCTGAAGTATCCTTCTTGGAATAAGTCTTCAAACCTAAGCATTTCTGTTGTTTGGTGTTGTTAGAATCTAAGCCCTAGAATTTTAAGAAAATATTAATTCAAAATCAAAATTAAATTTCCAAAAATTTAAAGCCTAATGACAAGATAATTGAAGTGCCTACTGGGCATCCCAGTATCAATAGGTATTTTCTACTTTATCGCATTTAGCTCCTAAAATAACTCTCTCCAATTTGAATTAACCTCAATTGAAATTCTAAAAAACCAATCCTTTGAAAACCAACTTAGAAATCTATATAAATAACAACTTATTTCTTTAATCGGGAGTATTCTTAAGAAGAGATCATTCTTAAGATATAATTAACTATAGGGGCTTGCCTCTATAGGGAACCATGAACTTAGTTTAAAATAAACCCTATTCTACCATCCATGTATTTCAGGAGAAAAATCTCTATTACATGAAATTCCCATTAACCTTAGAAGTCTCTTATTAAATGATCGAATTCACTATAGGATAACATGTTTATCTTTCGACATAATATGTTTACTCTTTAATAATGCATTTGATTATCAAAATAAGAAATTTCTAAAACTCTATGTGGTGTCATAAATTTTTCCCACAGGCATCATTAGTCTAATAAATAATGCTCAACCTTCGATACTAACACATAAACAATCCTAACATCTAGTCTAAAATATTATATCACAAAATAAACAGCAATCCAGCACAATAAAGCACTAGGCTAACCTAAAACTATGATCGATGACTTAGCATTCTAATGTATGTTTTGCTTAGTGTGGCATCAAAAAGTTAGGCTTTGATGTTTAAATTTGGGTAATGATGAATGTTCAAATTTCTCATTAAATGATGATCATGTTTTAAATGATTAATAGTTTAAGATGAATTTTAAACTTAACTCTTAATTTCTTTACATTTTATTTTTTAAACTAATTATTATTATTATTATTGTTTCATTTAAACTTAAAATTTTAAAAAGAGAAAGAAGGAGTGAGATCCACCTTAATCCATAACCATAGGTTGAATCTAAAGATGAATTTTATGACTTTTAATCATATTAATAAAGTCTTATAAAATTTTCTATTAAGCTATGTGTTTGGATTTGGCTTAAGTGATTTTAAATAAACATGAAAGACATCTTAAGATTAATAAATCAAATCATGACTAATTTAATGACATTTTTCTTGATCTTACTTCGTCATCCCATAATATTCATTTAATTAGATAACATACTTGATTGAATAACTAGATTTAATGAATACAAGTGTATATATATTAATGGATTATTCTATGCTTAATATATGAATGAATTAATGTATTTTTATTAATAATTAATATATGAGATATGATGCATGAATTTTATAGAAAAAAATGATTTAATTATACATATACATACACATTAGTATATTGAATTTATACAAGTAAGTGCTATTATTGATGAGGTAATCAGAGGCCCTCTTGGGATTACTTAAAGTCAAGTGCTCTAGGGATGTCCAGATTATATACTTGTTAATTCATATACCTATGTATACATATCTAAGAATAAAGATGAAATTATAAAAAATTTTAAGATGATATACATATATATATATATATATATATATATATATATAAGTAAAAAAAGAATTTAACCTTAATATATAATTCACTACATATCTTAAGGTACATGTCGTTATTATACGAGAGATAAGAGGTATCAAGACTCCTTCGGACTAATAGCTATGCAACCTCTAGTTTCCAAACTATATACCTTTCAAATTGTAATTCATACATATAAAATTTTAAATTAAAATTTTAATTATTCATATTGATTTTTTATTTATATTAATAAATATATTTTTAATTAAAAAATAATTTAAGATTTACTAGTGATAATAGCTACACTATTTAATTTAAAACATGTAATTAATGAAATATATATATATTATTTATTTTGAAACATGAGTATGAAATATATGAAAGGGAAATTAATGAATGAATGAAGCAAAGCAATTAAATATCATCACATAACATATTTGGAGTTATTAATTCCAAGGATTATTCATATGAAGATAAGTACCAATAAGTCTAATCGAATTCATTAAGGGCTGAATTTTGAAATTTAAATCATTTAATCCTAATGAGAAGAGAAAATTATTAAAGTTATCCCTTGATCTATTTCTATTCTTTAAGTGATTAAAAAATGGTTTACATGATTTTTTTAAGTCTAAAAGAGCCCATAAATTCAATTAAGCCATAAGTATAAGGCCAAACAATTATGAGAAATTTACAAAAAAATGCATAAACATGAAATAAACATGTCCTAAAAATTCAAATGTAATTGCGATTGTAATTAAAAATTAATTAAAGAAATAGAAAAAACACATAATCATCAATTACACTCAAAATACCCCAAACTAATTTGGGACCTCTTTTTTAGCTGAGCACAAAGAGAGCATCATCAAAAATTTTCAAAGTCTACACTAATTATTATGAATTTTTAAAGTTCTATGGTAATTAATAATTTAATTAATTAAATAAATACCCTTTAAAGTGATTTTGAGAAATAATCAAGACTGAAGGTCCTAATTGATTTTTATCACCCTTATTGTTTTAATACATAATTAGATTTCCATAATTAATTTCATAACTTTTCTTAATTTTAATTATTTATTAAATGCATAAAATAATTAATTTAGATTTAAAATTTTGGGTCTCCTAAATTACTTAACAAATTAACTTGAAATAATTATGAGAGGTAAAGGTCATCCTATAAGATAATCACACTAAATTTCAAGTAAATCTGGCAAGTGATTAAATCTTAATTACACTAATTAAGTAAAACTTCAAGCCATTGTTAATCATTGTACACTTGATAAAATTTGGGGCTTTTATTTTTCTTAGATTTGATTCTATCTAAGCTTTTCATATATGGTTTATTTATATATTTTTAGATTCCTTTAATAATTATTTATGATTTTTTGAAGCTCTGTGTAATTAAAGTAATAAATTAATGCTTAATTAAACCCTAATTTAATTATTTTTCTGATTTAGTGTGATTTAGAGGGTGTAATAAATTTTTCAAAATCTCTAATATTTATTAAAGTGATTTGAATTATTTTGATGAATTTTCATAATTTTTATACTTATTAATTAATTATTTATTTAAATTTAGCTAATTGGCTTCAAAAATTAATAACTCTTAAATTACAAGGTTATTTAGCTTGAACTTTTTATGATATGTAGGCAATAACATTAAGTTTCTTCTCTAAAATTTTTAACTGATTAGTCTAGAATTTTAAAAGTAATTAAAGAAATATAGTTTTCACTAAAACAAATTATTCTAAAAATATATAGCCAAATTTAGGGATTTTAGGTTCATTGGATTCCTTTTAAAAACATGAATCCATAGTGCCCTTATTTGCATTTATTTTGGTGTAGTATTTTATTTTTTTTATTATTTTTTGAAGTTTTAGGTTAGATCTAATGGAGTAAATAAAAAAATGATCTAATTGTGGTTGTCTATTCTATTCAAGTAAGATGGATGACTCGAAGGTTGTCTTCCCTATGGGAGACAGACCAAAAAGGATTCAAGGTATTTAAACCTTGTAAAGTTTGCTTATTTTCACACAGAGGATAGGATATGTAGTTTGAATTTGAAATGATTTGAAATTAATAATTTAAGAATTTTAATAATGATAACTCCTCGAGTTGAAATCCACAATCAACATGGCCATCATTATAGTTTTTGGACCTTATCAACTTTGTTTGTTTACTCGTAAAGGATTTGACCTATGATCTATGTGTAACTTGAAATTTACTTGAAGATTATTCATATTATAAATCTTGTCCACTCTAACTTGTGCATAGAGGATCGAGCCAAGGGTTAAAACATGAAATTATACTTTTCAATATTGAAATTGAGAACTTGCTTCGATGTTTTAATTTGGAGTTATAGGAATACCACGCAGATCTTAGGAGGTACTTATTGAAGTAATCAGGTGTGACATTAATGTATGATATACTATCTCACATGATAGAAATATCATCCTACAATGGACTCAACCATCTAATAAGGACTCCAAGGTAGATGAGTCTACATATTCTAAAGATTTTTTCCTTACTTTAAATGGATAAGTAAAGTAAGATTTATTTTATGATGGGTTTTTTAGTTTCCTATAGAAGTAAGCTTCCATAGTTAATTACATTCTAAGAAATGAGAATTTTTTAATGAGTATCTCTAAAGATTTTAAGGCCAAACTATCAAAGAATTTGTTGTTATTAGAAATTCGATGGATAGGATCTACGACAAACATCATTGGATCATACGATCTTCCAATAATATAAGTTGAAATTTCCTTATTTCGTATTGGGGAATTGAAAGAAAGAAAATGTGATGGGATCTAAAGGAAAATCCTAAATTCATGCAAATTTTTCACCAAACACAAACACCTATGGTTGATCTAAAGTTTAGCGAAGTTATCTCACCGAAGCCCATGTTTGGTGGATGCTGGAAGATATCCTCAGATCTCCTCCTTTGCCTCCTTATAGAATGTTCTGACTTCCATGCACCACTGCGCGCTGCTAGAAATTTCTGGCTCTTGGACTTTGAGAGTACAAGAGGTGGGGAGAGGGGTTTTCTTCTAGTTGAAGAAAGATTTGTGCGTGTGTTTTGGTTTTTAGTATGTTAAGAAGAAAAGAAATGGGGTGTGTAAAAAACCCTCTCTCTTTTTTTCTCTTCATGACCTCCAGCGGAAGAATATATATATATATATATATATATATATATATATATATATATATATATATATATATACCCACTCACCTCCCTCTTACTTTATTTCCTTGTGTTTATCATGCCCTTTTCTTTATTAAAGCTAAAAATTTTGATTGGAATTGGTGTATAAGGAGGTGAATGAACTCATTTTGGGTTAAGACTTAAGTTGACTTAATTTAGCCCAAATTGAGTTGCGTTGAGTCAAGTGAGTCGTGTTTGCTAATTATTTTAGGATTAAGTTTAGATTAGCTATTTAAAAATATATGATTAATTAATTTGATTTAACTTAAGCCTAAGTCAACTCAATTTGACTTAAATAAGTCAAATTGGGTCAAATGGCCCAATTGGTCATTTTAGGTTCAAGGGTAAATTCCATTAATGATTAAATAGATTAATTTTGAAATAATATAATGATTTTTTAAATTTATGCCTCATTTTGATTTTATTTTAGTTAAACTTTGTATGAGCTTAGTGGGGCCAACATGAGTCAAATTATGTCAAATGATCTAGCTATCCATTTTGAATCTTGTTTGAATTTAGTTTAATATTTGTTTATATTTATATATTGATTTTGTGCATTGGTTTTTTTTAATTTTATTTGATTTTAATGGACCTATAAAATTTGAAGCTTAAATAAGGTCAATTGGGTCGATCATGCTAATTGACTCAATCTAAGCTCAATTGAATTTAGATTTCACTATAAGTTTACTTGATTTAAGTTTTTATTAAATTATGTTAAATTTATATTTGATTAGACTCACATTATCCTATTAGGTCAGAATAAGTCTTATGGGATTCAGTAGGCTAACCTAGGTTTTCATCTTAATGTATTGACTTTTTAATTTAGTTTTAATTCGATATTTAGTTTCATTTTGATTTGTTGTTTCTATTTATGTTTTACTTTAAGTTATATACTTAGTTCTTAATTGTAGTATCTGTGGTATTTTAATTTGGAGTCGTGTGGACACAACGCAGATTTTAGAGAATACTTATTGAAGTGATTGACATTAAGGTATGATGTACCATCTCAAAAGGTAGAAGCATCACCCTACAATGGACCTAATCACCTAATAAGGACTCTTAAGGCAGATGGGTTTTTGAATAAATGAGAGATCTTTCTCCTAATTTATATGAAAAAGTAAAGTAGGGTTTGTTTTAAGTTGGGTTCTTTAGTTCCCTATGGAGGCAAGCATTCATAGTTAATTACATCATAGGAAATGAGATTTCTTAAGAATACTCTCAATTAAAGTAGTCAATTATTATCTCCAAAGACTTCAAAGTTAAGGCTATCAAAGGATTGGTTATTTTGCAAAATCAAATGAGATTGTTCAATTGGAAGACGTATTTTGGAATCCAAAAGAGAATGAGTAGAAAGTGCTCATGATATTAGGAAACCTAGTAAGCACTCCAACATATCCTATGGTGAGACTTTATATGTTTGAAAGTGAAGAGATTTATTTTATTTAAGTTGAAATTTTATTAGATTGCTAGGGCTTATAATCCATCAACAAAAGATTATGGAAATGCTTAAAAGGTGAGGATTTATACTCGTAGCCCAAAGGAAACAACAACCTTAGATCTTAAATCTAGGGAGCTTTAACACAAGTCAAAAGCATGACCTAAATCTAAGCGGAAAGAGGATATAATGGTTTACTTCTACAAGAGAGAGTAAATCGTCTGACTCTTCTAGACTTACAATTGCCTAGAGTGGCTGCCAGCTAACATCTCACATGCTTTAAAACCATATAATTAGGTTTTATGAAATTGCAAGATGGTTTAAGCTGTTATTTAATTTTGAAAGAGACTAGAGTCCTAAACTCACTCTCTAAGAGACTAGATCATATTTGGTATGAGCATATGACTTAGTCTAAAAATGCAAAATCTTTTCAAATTTTATATTATTTTGACACATTCATTTGGACAAAGGCTTTCAAATTTCTTATGCCTAAATGCATGAGGAAATTTGGTTATTGGCCAAATCAAAAGAGAAAGAGGGTGAAGCTCCATCATAAGGGGTTGCTCTCATAAGTCAAGCGGTCCCTAAAGTGCAAGAATGGAGGCCCTCATTTTGTAAAAGTGAATCAAGATGATATGCATGATATGAGAAATAAAATATACAGCTAAGAGGTTATTAAATCTTTTAATTATCTTATTTACATCCAAAGTTTTAGAATAATGTTATGAGTTAATTTAAATTTTAGTTATGAGTTATTAATTGTAGTAGAATAATTAATTTTTGTCCTAAGGGCCTACCACATCTAGACCACACATTAAAACATCAAGTTTAAGAAACTATGAAGAAGAGGCAGTTCTATTGCACAATCTAAACATAATATCAATCAAACATGAATAGGTTACGTAAAAGAATAAAGGGCCGGTGCGGCTGGGTACCGACATACACCTCGAAAAATAGAAAAGTTAGGTAGTCGAGCTCTACCCTTATATAACCCAAAATTATAAAATAATATTACAATTGAAATTAAATTAGATGATATGGGGGTCTTATTCTTCATTTCTTCTTCTCTTTCCTTTGATTTGATTTGCTTTAAGACATCACAAGGCACACCAGGACTAAGCCTTCTAGCCACTGCTCATCCTAATCCCTATAGTACTAATCCTAATTCCTATTATAAAATTACATTTTTTATGAATAAGTAAATCTAACTACACCTATAAATTAGAGGTTAGCTAAACATACATATAATTTCAAGTAATTATATTTCATAATTTAGACTTAGCACCCTACACAGGGGTAACCAAGCCCATCTATCCTAATGTGGATTATGCTTAGGGGCATAAATAACCTACAAAGAGAACATTTATATTTATTTTAGGCTCCCCCTTCAGCACAATCTCCTACAAAAGATAATATTAGGCTATCAACCGCCTAACATCTAGTCTATGATCCACATTCCTAACATCCAGTCTAAAATATTATATCATAAAATAAAACACATCATCAATACATACACCGTTCTAACTTAAGGATAGAAGTAGTGACTTAGCATTCTAATGTGTGTGCTTGGGATTTATGTGGTAAGTCTTAGCTAGGCTATTGAATTATAATTTCCTAAATTTTGGATTTTTTTTTTATGTTAACATGCTGGATGGTTTCAATTCAAGTTGTTTAAATGATATGTTATAAGTTTTAATTTGCATTTTACTTTATTTCATTTGATTTGCACTTAGCCTCTAAGTATTATAAAGAGAGGAAAGAGACCTACCCTCTGCCAACTCTACCTAAGTTATTTTCTAAAGAATATTTTTATGATTTGATTTCTTCTATTGAATGATTTATTAAATATTTTATTAATTCTAAGTTTAGGTTAACCTTAAAGAATCCTATTCAACATAAAAGACATCTTAAGATTAATGTGGTTGAATTACTATCACATAGAATATGTTGAACCACTCTTTTCCATCACCCATAGCATGCATATGACTTAACACTTAGTATACCTATATATACAACATATTTTGGCATACTTGAATGATCATGGATGCATATATTTAGAAATTATATTTTTACTTGATTGAATTATTTATGCATGTAAATTAAAGCTTTATCCAAATTCTAATACAAAGGTACATAGGAATGAAATATAACAAGTACATGTCATTGTTAAACCAGGGAAGTGAGATAAACAAATGACCTCCTTGAGGCTACTTAGAGCCTCATATTCCCGGGATGTCTAGACTATATACTTATCATCATTCAAACATATGTAAAATCATATAAGAACTAAGAAAATAAAGCATTACCTTTACATGCAATACATTTGATATGCTTAGGTGATTATGGATGCATGTATTTTTAGTAGAAAATAAGATTCTCATTCTTTAACCCAATACATATACACATGTATAAAAGATATAAGCAAATACATGCCATTATTTAAACTAGGGAAGTGAGGTAATCAAATGACCTCCTTGGGGCTACTTAAAGCCTCGTATTCTCGGAATGTCCAAACTATATACTTGTTATCTTAAATACATATGAATGTATACATGCTCAAAAGAATAAAAACCCTGCAAGAGATTATATTTTATTTGATTAAATTATTTATACATGTCGATTAAAGCTCTATCCAGATTCTAATACAAAGATACATAGGAATGAAATCAAACAAGTACTTATCATTATTAAACCAGGAAAGTGAGGTAATCAAATGACCTCTTTGGGGCTACTTAAAGCCTCGTATTCTTGGGATGTCTAGACTATACTTATTATCATTCAAACATATGTAAATCTATATAAAAATTTTAAGAAAGATACACAACAAGTTATAAGCACATACAATCTATATGTATTCATCATCACTCCAAATATTATTATCAATTTATAGCTTTTGAAAATAAATTTAGATTTATTAGTGATAATAATACACATATAATAAGATTAAACAACACATGCAATTTTACATAAGTAAAGTCCATTTGATTTTTATTTTGAAAATGTGAATGCATGAAGTCACATGTCACACAACATTTAAAGTGATTGGAAAGGAATAGTCAAACATTTCCACATAATTCATTCAATCACACTAATTTCTAAGGACAATCGAATTAAATGAAATTACTTAAAAGAAAACTAAAGCTTCTTATTAATTTGATTTTGGGTTTTAATTATACTCAAAAGAGAAGAGATCATTTGCAATTTTTATCCCATTCCCATGTTAGGGATCTTAATTTATTTAAGGAAAGATAATTAAGTGGTTTTTATGATTTAATTAGGTTACAACATTAAGCAACCTATTTAATTACCCTTTCTTATGCTTCTTAATCATGAACCCCAAATGATATGAACATGAGAAAAAATAAAAGTGTAATTCTCCTAAAAGACCTAATGCAATTGACTCATGATTATAGATTAATTAAGTTAAAGAGTCTAATTAAGTACTTTTATGATTTCCCCACACTTATGGGCTAATCATAATTTTCTTAAGGGTCTTTATGTTATTGAGCACATAATGAGGAACCCCTAATTTAAATGTTGATTATCTGAAGGGAGTAACAATTTAATTTGATTTGATTTGATAATTAATTAATTAATTAATTTCTTAATTAAACCATATATTAATTAATTCTCTTTAATGAGATGAAGAGAGAAAAGTAATTAGGAAAGAGGTCCTAATCACTCTCCCCTCATCATCTCACTATTAATTAATGATTAATAAAATTTAATCAATTAATTTTTACTGCTTAGAACTTTAATTAATTATTAAATTAATTAATGAGGTAATTAATATTTGAATTTTAAATTTCTCTAATTACATAGCCAATAAATACCAATAAAATCATGGGAGGCAGAGGTCATTCTATTAAATCAACATGCCAAGTTTGGGATTAATTTCCCAAGTAGTTAGGGCTTAATTAAATTAATTAAGAAAATATTCAAACCCTAATTAAGCCTTAATCACTCTAAAAAATTAAATAAAATTATTTTTATTAAATTCTTCTCTGTTTAACCTTTCTAAAATATATTTATTTGTATTTTTGGATTTTTTACAATTAGTTATAAATTTATGAAGTTTCAGTCAATTAATTATATTTTTAAACCTAATTAATCCCTAATCCCATCGGTGCCACGCAAGCAGCTAACGTGGCAGTGCTTTCCATGTGGCACCGCAGGATTAGCCACTTAAACGGTCTGACGTGGTGCTGATATGGCCATGGTGGATGCACTTTTGTCCCCACCTTTTGATCTAAGTTTGGGTGATTGAGATTAATCCTACAGCTCTTATAAGATTAAATCGAGTTAAATTTAATAGATTAATCATGGTCGTCCATTCAAATCACATGAAACGGACGACGGATGATCCTTCATCTCCCGAGCGACTGAAGATGGGCACCGTCCGCCTTCTCCTGCTCGATCCTAGCTCGTCGGAGCTCAGCAGACCTTAGGATTGACTCTAAAGCTTCGGGAAAGAGATCTAGAAGGATCTAATGGTGGAACTCACACGAGAACATGATTTCTTTTACAAAGGCCTAACAAAAAATAAAATTTCTATGATTTGCCAGAATTTACCTCATCGGAGCTCAAGACTGGCGGCTAACCGACCGAGGTAGCTTCGTCTTGAAGAGACGAAACCCTATTGAGAAGCTCACACTTTGCCTCCTCATTGATGGCTCTACGGATCAAACATCGCTGGAATCCTCATCAAAGTTGGCCTAAGAGTGGTCTCTGGTGCTCGAATCAACCAAGAATCACCTGAGCTTGGTGAATGTGTAAGTAATGTTAATTTGAAAATGTTGGAGTTTGGAGAAGGTTAGATGGAGTAGGTACCCTATTTCACTGATTTTGACGTCGCCCATAATGGGGAGGCTCTGGGAACTCAAGGGAATGCTCGGGAGGCTCATCTCGACTCACTTGTACTCTGAGGATTTGTGTTCTATGAAAATGAGATCGAATGCAGAGGAGTATTCTCTCCTCGCCATCCAAATCGATAGCTTGGATGAATTCTGCAAATTGCAGGCGTCTAGCCAGCGCAGGCAACCGTGGGTGGTAGAAAATCAGTGAGGTGGCTCGGTTTGGTTGGAGGAGTGAGGGAGAATGGCTGCCAAAGGCTGAGGTGGCCATCCTTGGTTTCCAAAGTGTGCTAATGGGAGGAAGTGGGTTAGCTTTGGGTTAAGTGAGCCAATGGTCCTCATATCCATTTGGAGCTTAGAGTGGCTGCCAAGGGTAGGAGAGTGAGTTTGACCATCCAAGAATGGATTTTGTCCCATTTGGAAGGCTTTACCCAATGGATAATGGGTCAATTCAAGTTTACTTGATAAATTGGGTTCAACCAAAGGTTTGATCATGTTCAATAATTAATTTGGGATGGATCTAAGTCATTGATTGCAATCAATTTGGATTATAATTTGATTTAACTTAATTTGGCCTTTTAGGTCAAATTGGGTCAAGAGGCTAATTAGACTTTATTTTGGCTCAATTGATGGTCAAGTCATGTTCAAAGATCACTTTTAGGTTGATTAGAATCATTGGTTGCAATCAATTTGATGTAAAATGAAGTTTGGTTCAATTTGGCTTATATAGGCTAATTGGGTCAACTTAATCAAATGATCAAATTGACTTGACTTGACCTAATTGATTGCAATTGATCAATCAAGGATGATCAATAGTCAATATAGGATATTTTTAGATGGTTTGGTTCAATCCAATTTGGGTTGGATTAGAGTTTGGTACAAATGGGTCTTTTAGGTCACTTTGAGTCAAGTGAGCCTAATGGGTCAATTGAGTTGATTTTTGGTTGAATTGAGTTAGATTGAGTTTTATAATTGATTTAGGGTTGATTGATGGCTTTTATTACAATTTATTTGATTTTAATTAGATTTTGGCTCACGTGGACATTCTAGGTTCAAATGGGCTAGCTTGGGTTAATTAGATTAATTTTGGTCAATGAGTTTGATTGACTTGATTGTAGATTTTGGAAGAGTTTGAATGGTTGGACTGCTTTTGTGAAAATCAATTAGATTTGGGTTTGATTGAAGGAAATTTGGTTAAGTCCATAGGGTTGGCTTAAGGGATTAAGATGGATTTAGATTATGGGTTTCAATCATTTGGCTTGAAGCTTAGATATGAATTGGAATTCAATTGGGATTGATTAAATTGATTTGATGTTTGATTTTGGCTAAGGAGGTAGGCATAGGTTGGTTAGGCCATATAATGGGTAGGCTTCCTAAGGTCCTAATACATAGCCTAAACCTATGGCAAGTTCTCCTAAGCCTCTAGGTTTGGGTTAAGCGTTCACCTATCCACTAGAAGTGTCCTATGACTAAGAAAGTATTAGTGTCTAGAAGACTCCTAGGTCTAGTATGGGGAGATTAAATCCTCACTCCAAAAGTGAGATCAACTGTATCCTAAGTGCCTAATTAGGAAGCCCTTAATCTAAGGCTGGAGATCTTAATTACCAAGTTAAGGTGATTATTAACCTCACTCGAGGATAACATAACTTTAGTGCCTAGATCAAATCCTAGGTCTATGAGGAGGTTGTCAACCTCACTAAAAGTGAGGTCAACATGACCAAAAGAATTTCATGTTTGATAAAAATAATTTTAGGTCTTTGCCAAATGTAATATAAAATTTTAGCTAATATAAACATAAATTTAGCAACTATAAATTTTTGTTACAACAAAACTAAAGCTAGATTTCCACAAAATCAAAATTAATAAGTGATCTTGAATATATAATTAGGAAAATATAAATTAGATTTTAAAAGGATGAAAAGTAAATTTCAACAATAATACAATGATAATTTCAAAAATACAAATCTAATTTTGACATAATAGATTTTATATAAATGAAGATATGGATCTAGAAACTTTGCAAATATATTTGAGACATTTTATTTTAACAAAGTTGATTCCAATAAATTAAAATGTTGTCATTAAGAGAGTTGATTTCAACAAATAAAATCTCACAAAATAACTTTAGCACATAAATAGTTTTATCATATTAGAAAAACTTAATTTAAGCACATGCAAAACTTTAATTTCAACATAAACCAAATTAGCAAATTCAATTTCAGCAAGTCAATTTCATTAAATGGAAATATTAGATCTAGAAAGTTGCAAACAGATTTTCAATATTTGATTTCAGCAGTATAAGATTTCAACCGGTGGAGAAAACTATGTCAGGTAATGCAAATTTTGATTTCAACAAATGTAATGCTATCTAATATAAATAAGCAAGTAGTAAGATGGATCTGATAATGTGTATGAAACTTTCTTACACAAATGATAAAAAAATAGCCCTTTAGAATTTCAGCTTATGGAATATGCAATTCTCATCAAAATTAATTTGATTCCAGTAAATCACTTGAAAGAATATTGAGAGGAATCATAATATAAGCGATGTAATCTTTGTATATCTCCTAAAAAGATTTGAATGAGTTGCTTAAAGTTGTTATTTTTGGAGATTGATTAGATGGAGGCACATGAATTATTATCTCCACCATTGATTAAAAGCTTGAGGATCGTCATCTCCACCATCGATTGAAAGCACACGGATTGTATTTTCTCACTATTATTTTCTCACTGTTGATTGAAATTTTGAGGATTACTATCTCCACCATCAATTGAAAGCACATGAATTGTGCTTTCTCATCATTGGTTATTGAAGTTATGAGGATTGTTATCTCCACGGTCAATTGAAGGCACACAGATTGTGCTTCCTCCTAAACTATTTAGAGGAAATTTTTTGAGGAAAATTATTTCATTTGAAATATTTTTTTTTTGTTCTTCATGTCTCTATAAATAGAGCTCTCAAATGGACATATTTTGTACCAATTTTTGAGTTTTCCTAAACTCCTTGTAAGAGAAAGAAAAATAATGAGATCCTAGTGTGGCTATGGATGTAGCCAAATTTGTTGAACCATGTTAAAATTTTTTGTCTTTTTATGTATGATTATTTTATTTAAGCTCTCTCTTCTCTCTTTCTCCTCCTCTTTCAAACCCAACAATTGGTATCAAAGCAAGGTTTGCAAGAAAGAGCAAGAGAAATGACTAACGAAGGAAATGTTAGAATTGAAAAGTTCGATGGCAAGTATTTCAGTTTATATAAGATATAGATTGAAGATTATTTGTACCAGAGGATACTCCATAAACCTTTTCTCGAATAAAACTCTGAAATAATGAAGCAAGAAAATTTGGATTTATTAGATCATCAGGCACTTGGAGTTGTTCGTTTGATGCTAGCAAGAAACATCACATTCAACATCATCAAGGAGTGGACGATGGCTAATATGATGAAAGCTCTATCAAACATGTACAAGAAGCCATCAACATCAAATAAACTATTTATAATGTGTCACTTATTTAATTTAAAGTTAAGGGAAGGTGCATCAGTTGTAGATCATATCAACGAGTTTAATGTGATTACAACTCAGTTGAGTTATGTAGATATCACATTTAATGATGAATTTAAGGCATTGCATTTGCTATCATCTTTATCAGAGAGTTAATTTGCTAAGGTAATCGCAGTTAGTAGTTCATTTAAAAGCACCAAACTGAAGTTGAATGATGTACAAGATTTGATTTTGAGCGAGGACATTTGCAGAAGATAGACTAATGAATGTTATACTTCTACCTTAAACATAAAAGTAGAGGTAGGAGTCAAAGCAGAAAGCAAAATTAGAATCATGAAAAATTGATGTCTAGAAGCAAGTCCAAGAATTATAAGGATATTGTTTATTAGAACTGCCAAAAGAAAGGACACTTCTCAAATGCAGGGTACCCAAAAAGAAAAAAAATTCAACAACAAGATGAGGAGTCAACAAACTCAGTAATTGAAGACACCTTTGAAATATTAGTATGTTGTGTTGAGAGTCCTATTGAATCTTGGATTCTTGACTTAGGTGCATCATTTCATTGCACTCATTGCAGTGAATTATTACACAATTATGTGGTAGAAAAATTTGGCAAAGTTTATCTGGTGGATGATGAGCCACTAGAGATTGCAGATAAGGGAGAAATTCAGATCAAAATTGAAATTGAAACTAAGTGAGTCTTATATGAGGTAGAATATATTCCAAATCTAAAATGAAACTTGATCTTGATAAGCCAAATCGACAGTTATGGATACGCTACAACATTTGGTGGTGGATCTTAGAAGGTGTTGAAGGGAGCAATAATCGTAGCAAGAGGCAAAAAGGTTGGAACACTATACATGACCTTAGAAATCAAGTAATTAATGACAGTTATTGATAGTGATAACTTCGAGCTATGACATTAAAAGCTTGGTCATATGAGTGAGAAATGGATGAAATCATGGCAAAGGGGAAGCTTCCAAAACTAAATTCAGTTGACTTAAAGATGTGTAAGGACTGTATTCTTGCCAAACAAATAAAGGTTAATTTCTTAAAGAATTCAAGAATCTTCAAATCTGAGAAGCTCAAACTAGAGCATCTTGATGTTTGAGGATGAGCTCTAGTCTAATCTCTTGGTGGCTCTTGAAACTACATCACTTTCATTGATGGCTCTATGCAGAAGGTACATGTTTATTTTTTGAAAAATAAATATGATGCATTTTTTATTTTTAAAAGTGGAAAGTGGAAGTGGAGAATCAAATAGGACTAAAAGTCGAGTGTCTGATGTTGGATAATGGAGGTGAGTATGATAACAGTGAGTTCAAAGTGTATTGCTTAGAGCATGGGATTCACATGTGAAGTCAATTCCTGAAACAAAATAATAGAATGGTCTTGCTGAGAGCATGAATCAGATATGAAATGAATGAGCAAGGAGCATGAGGCTGCACTCAAAATTACCCAAGACATTTTGAGCTGATGCAATTAACATTGCAGCTTACGTGATCAAGAGAAGTCATGTATTCCTTTGGGATTAAAGATCCCTGAAGAAGTGTGAATAGGAAAAGAGATACAATTATCACACTTAAAAGTTTTTGGATGTCTTTTATGTTCATATTGATTTTGAGCCGAGGGATAAGTTTGACGCCAATGTAAGAAAATGTTATTTTATTGGTTATGGCTCAGACCATGTTAGTTATCATTTTTAAGATAACCAAATTAAGGAAGTCATAAGAGCCAAATATGTAATATTTAATGAGTAGAAGTTGTACAAGGACATTGAAAAAGTGAAGAGAAGTATGACGAAGTCATCTTTGATGATTCAATCCTAGAAAATCATAATGCTGATACAAAGGTTTCTACATAAGGGACCTAGAACCAATTACTCCTCCACTAAGATGGTTTACTAGATAGCATAAACCTACACAAAGGTACTCTCCTTCTTTACATTACTTATTGTTGACTGATAATGGAGAGCCAGAGAATTATTTTTAGGCAGTGATGCTGGGAGATTTAGCATAGTGGAAGCAAGCCATGAAGGAAGAGATGAACTCTTTGAATAATAATAATAATAATGATAATAATAATGATAATAATAATAATAATAATAATAATAATAATAATAATAATAATAATAATAATAATAATCATAATAATAATAATAATAATAATAATAATAATAATAATATTACCTGGATATTAGCTCCACCTTGCAAGGATAAGAAAGTCTTGCATAACAAGTGGAGATATAGAATACAGAAGGAACCCGATGGAAGCAAAAGTTATAAGGACAGATTGGTTGTCAAGGGATTCCAACAATTGTATGGCATCGACCACAGAGGTATTTGCACTAGTGGTAAAAATGATTGCCATCAGAACAATCTTAAGTATCGTCATAGCAGAAGACTTCGATTAAGATAAACAATATGTAAAAAATGCATTTCTTCATGGAAATCTTGATGAAGAGAATTTTATGAAACAACCAGAAGAATTTGTTGTCCTAGGAAAAGAAAATTTAGTGTGCAGGCTATAAAAGAGCTTATATGGGTTGAAGCAAACACCAAAATAATGATACAAAAAGTTTAAATACTTCATGTGCAGGAATGAGTTTACTAGATGTGAGATGGATCACTATTTCTTCATCAATAGGTTAGACAAGTCCTACATTATTTTATTACTTTATGTTGACAATATGTTAGTTGTATGACTAAACATAACATAGATTAATAAGTTGAAAAAGTAACTATAAAAAAAATCAAAATCAAAGACTTAGGAATAACAAAACAAATCATTGCATAAGAATTACTCGGGATAAATTTAAAAGGATATTGGAGTTATCCCAAGAGAAGTATATCCAAAATGTTCTGAATCGATTCAATATTCAGAATGCAAAGTCAAGAGAGACTCTATTGGGTAGTCATTTCAGACTATCTAAATAGCAGTCGTCAAAATTTGATGAAAAGCAGGAGCGCATGAAGAATGTACTATATGCATCTACAATCGACAAATTAATGTAAGCTATAATATGTACTAGACCAGACATTGTTCATACAGTGGGAGTAGTAAGCATATTTATGTCTAACCCAGAAGAGGAGCATTTAGTGGATCGTGAGATATTTGAAAGGTACTTTAAGTACAGCCCTTTGCTTTAAAAAGAATGAACTAATTCTACAAGAATACTTAGATGCTATAATTTAGGAGCTTAGTCTCCAAGTAGGAGATTGTTATTTGTGGAGACTGATTGGATGGAGGCCCATGGTTTACTATCTCAATTATTGATTAAAAGCTTGAGGATTGTCATCTCCACCATCGATTGAAAGCACAGGGATTGTTCATTCTCACTATTGATTGAAGTTTTGAGGATTACTATCTCCATCGTTGATTGAAGGCACGCGAATTGTGTTTTCTCACCATTTATTGATGTTTTGAGGATCGCTATCTCCATCGTCGATTGAAGGCACACAGATTGTGCTTCCTCCTAAACTATTTGGAGTGAATTTTTAGAGGAAAATTTTTTCATTCTGAAATATTTTTGTGTACTTTATGTCTCTATAAATAGAGCTCTCAAAAGGGTATATTTTATTCCAGACATTGAGTTCTCTCAAACTCCTTGGAAGAGAAAGAAAAATAGTGAGATCCTACTGTAGCCGTTGACATAGGAAAATTTATCGAACCATGCAAAAATCTTCTTATATCTTTTTGTGTGTGATTATTTTATTTGTAAGCTCTCACTTTTCTCTTTCTCCTTCTCTTTCATGCCCAACAAAACTTCGATGCACTGGAAAAGGTTGATTTTAGAGATGAAAGTGAGACACTTGAAGAAATCATTTGCAATGAAGAATTTGATCTCTAGATCTTTCACCTTGCTTTTCCAGGATTTTGAAATAAATAAAAAACTCTTTAAAAAATGTTTTACAAAGAAGAATTTGGCCAAGATTTTGAAATTAAAAAAAGTTTTAAAATGTTCTACAAAGAAGAATTTGGTTGGGAGAGAATCTTAAGAAGGGAATGCATTGGCTCTTAAGGGTTGTTTGGTTCCGCGTAAAAGGGATGTAATGTAATTTAAATACGTACAATTCTATTTTTCCAGTGTTTGGAATGCGGTAAATTAATTACCGTGTAAAATTTTACAGTATTTGAAATTCCTTCCTTAGCCTATTCTCTGTGTAAACAAAATACCCCCAAATCGAGTAAAATTAGAAATCACGCTTGACAACCTCGCGTATGACTCTTCGTCTCCCGCAATAATCTTCCCCATACCCGCCACTCTGCTACCCACCACTCTGCGAGAACCGAGCCGTAGAATCCTGTGCCAGCGAGAGGTGGGCTTCTTTTTGAGCTACGCTTTCAGATCTTCTCTCCGTTCAGCGATTATCTGCCTCCATAACTGAGATTATCTTAAAAGAGGTACGTCCTTTGTCCTCCCTTTCTCCATTTATTTGTTTCTCATTCTCCTTCTCCCTCTGTTGGTCTCATTCTATCCTTCCCCGGCCCACCCATCGATGACATCTTCTACAGTGGATCCGGCGAGATGCCTTTAGCTTGATTTGCCTTCATCTGTTTTTACCTCTAAACAGTGTGGTCTTTCTACGTACCACCTCATTTTCAATTTTCCTATCTCATTTCTCACAATGGCTTTGATTCCCTGTTACCGGGGGACTGGTGCTTTGATTTGATATACACGGTATCAATTCCCTGTCGGTGCCACTATTCTCAGGTCTTGGTTGAGTGATCGGTCTGTACCCTTCCCTTAATAACTTTTCGCCTTCATTCATTGATCTTGGTTGAGTTATTTGTCTTGCCATATTATTATTAATTGTAATTTTTAAGTCTTCTGGTTTATGTGTAATATCAACCATTCATTTGTTATATTTCAGTTAGCATTGAAGTTCAAGTTGTTCACTACAAGTTGTATTCCAACTAAATTCAGTACATATTCTGATTTGTAAAGATGCCATCTTTATCTCACCGTTAAGTTCATCCTTATCTTCTTATCGTAACATTTCCTTAGCTTCGCTTGCAAGTTGGTTTGTAATTAATCGTAGTAGTTTGACACGAGAATTGCAATTATAGGTGCTTTTTTATTTAATTTGTTTGGTAATGTTTGGTTTACGGTAGTATTTTACGTAATTTGGAATTAAAGTCACGTGGATCAATGTAAGAACTTTTTCTTGATAAGTCCATTATTTCTCGGATGGAATTTCTCACGAAGTCTTAATGGGCTTTGAAATGAAATGTCTTTAATCAAGGCCACATTATTCCCTTTGTAAACTTCATGCAAGACCGAATACAATCACAAGAGGCAAACACTTTAAAGTTTTCTAACTGCGCAAGTTATAGAAGCGTCCTTTAATCTCGAAATGAGGATGCGGCAAGCATTTGTGATTAATCTAAGACTAGGATTAAATTTATATTGTTAATTCATTTTTACTCTTTTGTGCAGTTAATGAGGACTAGGCATCAAATAAATGAATTCATATGAATGAATTAGATAAGATAAATCTTACTGAAATTATTTTGTTGATTGATATTTTCATCCAATCTGATCAATGTATAATGATAGATTATCATGCAAGTCTTAATGCTAAGTTTTGAAAGGCACTTTCCTTCACTCTCATATTGGTTTGATTTGTTTTCCTACATGGCGAATCTTCATCAAATGATGACAACACGATCAAGCATTTCTCGGAATAACCAAGTTCAGAACCGTGCCAGTCTAATTAACCCAGCATCATTACATGTGTGTCAAATACCCTCAATTTTAAATTAAAATTTCTTTAAAAAATAATTTTTCTCCTCTAATAAAAATTCTTGCTCAATAAAGACAAATTTTTATTTTATTTTATTAGTTTGCCCACTCTAAAAATTAATAAATGATAATAAAAATTTTTGTTTGAAATTTTGATAATTAGTTTTCACTAAAAAAAAATGGGTTGCATGAGCATTATTAACACATCAACGAAAGTTTGCCTCAGATAAAGTTATAAAGAATTACAAAATAAATTTTCTATCACAAATGCTATTTATTGATTGTTTTGAAGTTAATGTTACTTCATCATTTCTTAAATCAGGAGTTAGCATTAGAGTACGGAGAAAAGCAATTACGATCATCTTGTAGAGTGAGATGTCGATCATCCTTTGCTTTCTCTATTTTTCTCATAATGGAATTGATATTGATGAAAGTACTTATTACGAGGAGATTGCAGATGGAAAGAAACCGACTCAAAATCTCGTAGAAATAGTCTTTGAAATTCATATTCTTTCGAAGTGTAAGCAGATAACCTCAAACATGTAAAATTATAATATTTACATGCTTTGATCTATTCAAAATAGTGTAGAAAAGAGAGAGAATTTTTTGTCATTCAAAGAAGTGCAATGTTAGTAAGTTTGAAAATATTATCTCATCTACTTTGTAGGGATGTGATGTTTTAGTCATGACAAACCTTGAGATCAAAACAATGCATCATTTTGAGGATTGGTGTAGGACTTATTGGTATATTTCCTTATCTATTTGTATTGTTCTTGTTTTCTTTGTCTAAATAGAAATTAACATTTATGAATTACTTGTTTTTGGTGGTGGTTCTCTGATGAGGCAATGATGATTAACCTTTTAGGTGATGGGGAAAAATTTCTATTCCCTTTGCTACTTAGATTGCAACAGCTTGATGATGCCTTTGACAAGCAGTAGGGATAACCTCAAAGGAGTGATTTTTTCAGAGATATTTAAGGATAGATGATATAGGGGAATTCCTTGAGCAAAGTGTAATATGTGAGTCTGGTTATCATGAACTTAAAAAGTTTGAGGTGTCTTTTTATTTTTATGTAGATTTTTTAATCGGATTCATATTGGTTCTAAGTCAACTTCTTCTACGAGAGAAGAAATTTTTCTCGAAAGTCATATATCAAACAAGTTGTACCATATCACTTAAAAATATTATCATAATTTATTTTTTAACAGTAAAATGTACATTTTCAAACATACAAAATATTAGAAAAGTATTAGAATAGTATACTTTTTTTATCGAACATATCATTAATTAATTAGTATTAAAAATAATAATTTAATTTAATCCCCTTTGGCTTTTATATCATTATATTATTATTTTGTGAAAAAAAAATAAGACTTTGAAATCAATTTAAAAATCTATCAATATGATTCAATTAATTCATTAATATTAACTAAAATGATATAATTTTTATTTAAATGATAAAATAAATGTGATTTATTTATTTTAGTGTTCAAGTTATAACGTTAATCAATATATCAAACATAATACTTTTATGTAGTTTTTAATATATATATATATATATATATATATATATATATATATATATATATATATATATATATATATATATATATATATATATATATATATATATATATATATATTGAGCTTCCTATAAAAGTAAATAAAAAAATATTTTAAATTACTTAACAGTATTCAGATATCATTTAAATAAATTTATTTATCAGTTCAAGTTATATAGAGATCCTCCATAGTATTCAATTTTTCACTTTTAAAATAAATATATCATAATCTTTTTTTAATGAAATAGTAAATTTTTATTTATAATATATTTATATTTTAATATATATTTAATTTATTAATTTAATATTTTAATTAATGAACAAAATTTCACTAATTACTCTATCTCGATTATTATAATTTTACTTTACTTTATATATCTTACCAAAACGGAAAATATAATTTTTATGTATTTCTCTTTTCATCTGACCAAACAACTATAAAGTATTCAATTCAGTATTACTTTATCGCATTCTCTTTCTGACTCGTTAAACAGAACCAAACAGCCTCTTATTTCATAAGAATTTGGTTGGGATAGAAACTTAAGGAGAGAATGCATTGGATTTTATTTCATTTTGAAAGGCTTTTTAAATAGTTTTGGAAATATTTGAAAAAGAAAGAGACGTTGGAGAATAGCACGAATTAAAGTAAAAATTAATATATATGTAAAATAAAAGAAAGATTATCTGTAACCAACCAAAAATATCACAATGTCCTAACAAAATTTCTTTCTAATCTTTTGAGCCTCAACGCGAAAACCACCAATTGTAAAGTTCTTAGAGAGGAAAGTCTAATCCAGCGGAGCGACAGGCTGGCAGCCCGGGCACCTGCCCGCTGCCCACTACTTCCACCCTGTCACTCCTGCTATAAATAATGCCTCCAGCGTCTTCGGCCATCCATCCTAAGATCCTTAAGACCAACCTCATCTTTTCAAAGACCGTTCTGAGGGTTAGAGCAGGCGGCAATGGCTTCCGTCAGATCCAAGGCTGTGGCGCTCCTTGCTATCGCCGGTGTCGCCATCACCTCCCTCGCCGGCGTTGCTTCGGCTGCTGAACCCCCGGCTCCATCTCCTGCCTCTGGTGCAGCGGCTCTTTCTGTCCCGGTTGCCGCTGCGTTCTTGCTTTCTTCCGCAGCAATCTTTCTCGGAGCCCTCCGGGCCTAAGCCTCTTTTTTACTTCTCTCAGTTTGTTTGGCCGGATATTCATTTGTCATTTTTGTGATAATAATTTAATGAGCGTCTCTGTTGTCGATTAATTATTTGTATGGGTTTTATACAGCATAGCTCAGATCTGACTCCCTGAGATTCTTCGATGGGACTGGAATCTGAGTTTATTGCATTTTCCTTGTTTGTACCTTCTTCTGTATTCACTTTCGATTTATACTTGTTTGACCTCAAATTGAACTTCTGTTGATTTCGTTTAATCCTATCAATTTGATATTTAATTGGGTGTTCACTTTTCGTTATTTCAAATTGTTTATTGTTTGTAATCTGGTTGTTGTGGAAAGGAAATTTGGATTCATGCGATGAAATTGAATCGCACTTCAATGGGTTCCATTCGATGGAAAGTTTGAGAAGCTATTGTTAAAATCCTGAGATTCAAAGTTGTTTAGATCAAAATTATGCTTCGGCTTAAAAAATAATATTAAAATCGTACTGTTTGTCGTCTGATTGAGATGAACATGTATGCATTTAAACAAGAAACTAGGATGACAATGGGGAAACTGATTCAAGATCTTCAAATATGTAAAGGAATTTAAACTTTGGGAAACTATGTTATTCTTCACATCTGATTATCTTCTCTCCCAAACTTCGCTGTGTTTGTTTTGGGTGTTCCGTATCAGGGCTGGTTTTCAGATTTTTACTAAGTTTTTCACTGTTCTGTAATTTTATTTTTTATTTTTTTTAATATTGATTTTTAAATTAATATTTTCATTTTAAAATTCAATTTTGTTTAAGTTTTCTTATTTTTTTAGTTTATATTTTCGATTAAATACTTATTTTTAATATATTTTTAATTAAAATGATATTATAAATTATATTTTTACATGTAATATTATTTTAAAAAATTTTAAATTATTATGTTCAACTTAAATTTTATACTTTATTTTCTTAATTTTTATTTTTAATAATTATTTTTGAATTCATATTTTTATTTTTGGAAATTATAATGGTATATGATACTAATTTTAAAATTTTTGTTATATTTACTTTAAAATTCTATTAAATTTATCATGTTGACACATTTTATTAATAAATTATATTTTATTTATAATTTATAATTATAAATTTTATTTATTTCAGTACTAAATTAATATATATTTTTACATGATAATTTAGAGGTGAAATTTTTTGATGAAGATGAAAAATTATCTGCTATTACAGGCCTTAACGATATGTGAAAGCTCTTAAATTCTCTCAAATTAATTAAAATTCATAGATAATGTGTAAGCGAAAAAATAAATATTTCAGAAGAGAAAATTTAGCTTATTTTTGAAATAATTAATTTGTGAAATGAACCAATCTCACATTAGACAATTAGATAGTAAAAAAAATATTTTGGTGGTGATATATCTATTTTGAAGAAAATATAGTTTTATAAGACTAATATGTTTTAAGACTCATATGGATTTATGCAAAGTTGGTTCTAGTAATCGAAGTGCTTCTTTTTATATCTTTGTAGTAAATTCTTTATTCTAAATACAAATTTAGATTCATTAACTGATAATAACTATTTTGTAGCTCTTGATCGCTTCAAAAAAAGAGCGATCATATTATAATATATAACATAAATTAATTGTTGTATAGGTAATGCTCGTGCACGTCTAAGTACACTGTTGAAAGATTCGAAAACATTTGATGTAATTGTTCTATAGCGAAAACCACCATCATGAACTTACTAATATGATGGTGGTTTTAGCTATAGAATAATGACATACAATTTAGAAGGAGATAACATTTCAAATATTTCTATTTGATTATCTAAAGGGTCATCAAAGTTAACATTAGTATCCTCACTCTTGTGCATTTTGACAAGATTGTCTAAATTCATTATTTACCACAATTTGATTAGAGATTTGATATCGAGTTAATGCAATCTCACATAATATATCATAACATTTTAACTCAACCAAATCTAGGTTTTACATATTATATTGATTATCAAAATTATTATCATGTGAGTCACGACTAGAAAAACTATCTTCTATTGTGTACTCTATTTTCTCATAATCCTCATTAGTTTTTCTTATTGATGAGCAATTTATCTATAATTCAGACTCATTAAAATCTACACTAATTGGTATAGTGGATCCCAAGGTACGAGCTTCAAACTAATTACGTATTATACAACTTGACCTATATAAAAAAATAATATTGTATTAATCAAATATAAAAAATAAATAGAAAATAGAACAATAAATTTATAAAATTCTATATTTGTCGGTTGTAATCAAGGTCAATCGATTGCTGATTTGGTAAAATAAGAAGTTCTTGTGACTCATGTACTGATGCTGACATTGTAGACATATTATTTTTGAATGAGTTATACTTCAATATACATGACTAAAGCATGTATATATGCCTCTGAGAGAATAAATTCACATGATTCATCATCAATGGATGAGTGGTCATAAATCCACCATTTATTGGAAAATGACATACAAGATAAAACTCATAATCATTTAAATTAAAGTTTAAATGTTGTAAGGTTCATTCTTTTAAGTTAACTAATTTGGTATCAACAAGTACTTGTATAACTTTATTATTACCGCCAATATAGATGGGTGAGAAATTTGCGATGATTCTAAGCTCACCACCATATTGTAACATCAATTGAGTCATTTTGACCATCTCGTTAGGTGTCTCTAGTAGCTTCTCTGACACATAAGAAGGAATTGAAATTTTGAGTGTTGTGTAGTTATATATAAATGTTATGTTAACTTATCTTTATCAAATAAACATGCTTATTATTATAATAATGAGATATTACTTAATCATAACTATCATTATATCCCATAAGCTGCATCGGACTCCTTTAGAGTAAAATAATTAAGACGTTCATCCTCTCGCATCGAAAGTGATGGATGGGATGAGATGCTGCTGAATGGTATGTATTACAAGCCCCTCTAATGTCTTGAGATCCTTTGCTAAATGAGCATCTGATGTTACATTACAAAATAAACGTACTTATTATTATGATAATGATAGATTACTTAATCATAATAATTGTTATTATGCCTACTAAACTGCATCAAATTCTCTTGGAGCAAAATAATTAAGTTGTTTGTCCTCTAGCACTGAAAGTGATGGTAGAAAGAGATGCTGTCGGATAGTACATCTTGTAGACCCCTCCAATGTTTTGAGATTATTTGCTAAATGAGCATCCAATATTATTTAGTACATAAATCTATCTATTATTATGATAATGAGAGATTACTTAATCATAACTATTATTATATCTCATAAAGTGCATTAGATTCCCATAGAGCAAACTGTTGCGTGCTAGAAAACCAATTACGGTAGAATAAAAATATGTGCCTTAGCTTTTTTGTGCAATCCAGCACACCCACAGATGTTTGAGGAATTAATAAGAAAACTCCAAAATTTTTACATGGAAAAACCTCGAAAAGAGAGAGAAAAAACCACGGTAATGGGATTATAGAATTGTATACGAGAAGGGCTGACAATGGGAACAACAGCTATATAGTCATTGTTAGGTTGTATGATTCTTAGTAGTGATGATGATGGTGAACGGTTGATGGAAACGGTGTGACGGCGGTGGTGATGACCGGTGGAGATGGTTGGCGGTCGATTGGCGGCGATTGGCGGTCGGCGATGATAGCCGGCGATAATTGGTCGGCAATGGCGGCGTAATGGTCAGCGAGATGCCGGCGATGGTTGCAGCGATGACCAGCGATAATAATGAGCAACGGTGATTACAGTAATGCGGTGAAGGTGGCCGGCGAGAGTGGTCAGCGATGATGATGATGTGATAGTGTGATATGAGATGTCGCATGGGTAGCAGTGGTTGATAATATGAGTGGTGGCCGTCAGTAGTGCATGATTATACTTGGAGGATTTTCAAGCTTTAGAGCTCTATTCTCTTTAACAGCTCTCTCATGTGAAGAATGAGGTATTTATAAATTAGAGAAAACATTTTAAGTAAATACATGCAAAATCCAAACTATCCCATTGGATGGCTCAAAATGATTCCCTTGATCATCTGATATATTTTGTGTATTTGAATGCTCAAATGAAGTCAGAATCAAGAGAACTTGGATTGTTAAATCCAGCTAGTCAAGATGCTCGATTTGATCATAAGCACTCCATATTTAAGTATTATTTAGGGATTTAACTGATATCCCAGAGTTTCCAATGATATTTTAAGTGCTTGATCTTGACTAGTTTCAACTTAAGATCGAACTTTTGGCGATTCGTCTTATTAGTAGTATTTTTAGTGTCATATCACAAAATAATTGAGCCACTAGACTTCTAGCACCGAAAGTGATGGATGAATGAGATGTTGTCGGATAGTACATCTTATGGGCCCCTCCATCTTTTTGAGATTCTTTACTAAATGTGCATCCGATGTTACTTTAAAATATAAATATATTTATTATCATGATAATGACATATTACTTAATCATAATTGCTATTATACCTCATAAACTGCATCAAATTTCTTTGGAGTAAAATAATTGAGCTATTTGTTCTCTAAAACAAAAGTCATAGATAGAATGAGTTGTTGTCGGATAGTACATTTTGCAAACCCTCCAATGTTCTAAGATCATTTACTAAATGGGAATTTAATGTTATTTTAAGAAATAAATCAACTTTTTATTATGATAATGACATATTACTTCATTCTATAAATTGTTTCTCCCCACACATATTCTTCATAATTTGTTCACACGTCATTAGTTATAATCAACATATATAAGTGATGGAGGAGCATGCAAGTAGTAGTCAGAGGAGGAAACCACATAGACATAAGTCAAATAATAGTAGTAGAACATCAGAGCCATTATCTGAAGAGCTTCAACCAAGCAGTGCTCACTTGCGAGGGCCACATCATTCGACACAACTAGATATGGTTATAAGAGAATAGTAGTTATCATAAAATAACTTTCTTAAACAACCACTCAATTAATATAAATTTAATTTTATTTGCATCAAGGAACAATATTAGATACTGCTAGCAACCTATTCATTGCCCAACAATGGTTGATCGAGTGTTCACGATTCATCAATGCGCTTGAAATTGCATGTGTAGCAACTCTTTGACATCTATAATTT
Source organism: Cymbidium sinense (assembly GCA_021442155.1). Lineage (NCBI taxonomy): Eukaryota > Viridiplantae > Streptophyta > Magnoliopsida > Asparagales > Orchidaceae > Cymbidium > Cymbidium sinense. Next base: position 112,347,777 of record CM038218.1, on the reverse strand, counting down.
ATTCATTTAGATCATCATCTATTAACAGCCTTGGTTGAACATTGGTCTCTACAAACAAATACTTTCACTTGCCTATAGGAGAAATGACAATTACTCTCCAAGATGTAGGTATGATTCTCGGTTAACATGTTGATGGAGAAACCCTAGTTGGTCATAATGTTGTTGGTCCTAGTTCACATTGGCTAAGTTGGCCAAATTGTTATGATGAGCTCATCGGATTACATCCAATTCCTGGGTTTATTTATCATGACCAAAATAATCCTAACATCACTGTAAAGTTTAACATGGGCCAAGCTCATGCACAAACTTATATCTATCATGAGCTCCTCGGGAGTCTTACATCAATATTTCAAAATTAGAGTTAGTTCATTCTATTTGTGCATATTTTTTATTTATTAAATAATATTTTCTAATATTTGATACTTCAAGGTCTGAAATACACTTATAATAATATCTTACTTTATTAGATGATTTAGAAATATTTTCAACATACTCCCTAAGTGCTGCGGTACTAGCACATTTGTATAGAGAACTCGAAGAAGTTGCAAAGCCTAACAGGGTAAATATGACTGGATGTTTGTATTTATTATAAGTTTGGGCATTAGAGAGATTTCATGTGGGTCAACCAACATTACATGTAATGTGCCCCAATGATATATATGGAAAACCATTTACGTTCAGGTAAAACTATTTTATATTTTTAAATTTTGATTTAATTTATTTTACTATAAGTATCTCATTAATAATCTAGATGGAACGAGTAATGGACAATAGAAATTCTGATAAATAGTTTCAAATTATATCACAACGAGTTTGATGGCCTCAGAGACAGTCAAGTTCGATCATAAAACTAATTTATTTTGTGTAATTTCAAGTTATAATATATAATTACATAAATTAGACTACGCATATAGGTTATTTGGACCCCTTGGAATATTTAATGTTTCTTATACCATAATTTTGCATATTGGGTATTGAAGTGTGACATAATTTTATATATTGGATATTGAAGTATGGAGGTCACGAGTCTCACTCATATGTTAGAAGCGTGTTGACTGACATCTCCCTCATCGTGTTATTAGACAATTTAATGGGTAACCATAAATAGATGTTGTATCGATGTATTCAAAGTTCAAGCGAGATGATGGTGTAGGTAAAACAGATATTGATTGTTAACAAAATCTTTTAATATAATAATTTGTTATACAATTATAATTTATTAATCTACACATTCAACATAACAAATTTAATTAATTTTTAAGTAAATTTAATAAAACTGTAAAAAAAAAAACTCAAAAGATCATTATAATCTCAAAAATAAAATATTAAAAAATAAATAAATTACAAAAAATTAAGAAAAAAATAAACAAATTTAAAATATTTAAAATATAAAAAAGAGTTAAAAATCAAAATAAAAAATTTAAATAAGAAAATAAAGAAAACTAAAATAAATAAACAAAATTCTTTAAGTAAATAATAAAAATTCAAGCTTAAATAAAGAAAACAAAACAAAATAAGAAAAATTGAAATAAAAAATAACAACTTAAATAAATAAATAAAATAAAATTTTTAAAAACTGTTAAATAGAAAAAATGGAAAAACTTATAATAAAATTAAAATATTAAAAGTAAAAAAATTAAATAACAAATAAATAAAAATATTACAAAATAGTGAAAATAATTATAAATTAAAGCGGCCCAAGAAGCCCCACCCAAAAAAAAAAAAAAAAAAAAAAAAAACTAGTCGCTATTTAGTTGGGCAACTTGGTCCTTCTATTTTTTTTTTTTTAGTTATACTTTTATTAAATAAATTTTTAATAATATCTTGTTTAAAATTTTTGTTATATATATATATATATATATATATATATATATATATATATATGTATGTATATATATATATATGTATATATATATATATATATATATATATATATATATATATATATATGTATGTATATATATATATATATATATCTATAATTTTAAAATAAAATATATTTAATACTAATTATTATTTTTAAAAATACTCAAAAATTTAAGAGTTATTTTTAATGTTTTTTAAAATATGTGATTTATTTTAAAAAAAAAAGTAAAATTTCTTAAAAAATTTTTAGAGAAATATAATTTTAGAAATAACAAGAAATAAAAAAATGCAACAAATTTGATTCTCTAATCTCCCTATTAATGGCCCATGTAATCACCCACTGCCTCATCCTCTGTTCCTTGGAAACACAAATATTGCATCCTTCCTTTTGTAAAAAGCGTCTTACGACTTCAATTTGCTAATTTTAAAAATGCGTTAATTTCATTTTGCTAAAATTGCGAGCCAGGGCTCAATTATTATATATGAAAAATGATCATAGAATGCAGAACCAGGAAAAGTTGAAAGTAATAAAAGAAAAAAACTATCGTATATTTTACAAAAGGTGAAAGTATATTAAGAGCAATCAAAAAAAAAAAAAATTCATTGCAACAAGAGACTTAGAATTTGTTTGAGCTAGTTATGACTTTTGAAAATTGGGTGTAAAATTATTATGGGGAAAATAAGTTTTTAAAAAATTATGTATATTTTACAAATATTTTTTTGTTAAAAATTTTAAACAACAATTTTCTGATAGTCACCATACTCTAACCGTTCTGATTTTCAAAAACCCGATTTTCACCCTAGAACTTTCTAAAAAACAACCAAAATGCTAGTAGTCAAACTTAATTGTGATTGCTTTCTAGCTTCTTTTTGAAAAACAAATAGCTAGAAAGCTATCCTTGGTACTAAGATTTGGTGCCACGACATTGAGAGTCAGGAATGCATCTTTTAGAAAGAAATTCTTACGGAATATAGCAATTTTATGAAAATTTTAGCAAAGTGACATTTTAGCAATGCTAGATTCTCGTATTTCAATATCATTCTTCTTTGTTCTGAATCTAAGATCAACAGAGAGAGGTTTTTATTCTTCTCGCACCAGAACTAAGTTCAACGGCGGAGGTTCTTTGATAAAAACCAGTGCAAAAAAAAAAAAAAAAGACCAAGTAAAAGAATCAAGAAATATTATTATAGCAAATTCTTTATTTGGAGTGGATGAGAGATGGCTTTCTGTGAAGGGCTAGAATTGATCCAAGTGCAAAGAACACGGTTCATCAAACAAAATTCACAGAGAATCAAACAGAGAGCTGGAGAGAGGAAGCGATTAGAAGGGGGCGGAGTAGTTTTTTCCTCCTTTTTATAGAGTTATTTCCAGTAGTGGGGTAATTATCTGCCCCATAACCATTCCCCTTGTTCTCCTGGGTGGTTTAATGTCTTAGGGCGAGAAGAGCGATTTTTTTCTTGCTTCTTTAAATTGTAGGCGTGCTCGTAGTGCCTCGACGCTGTCTTGGCAGCATCGTGGCGTTAGGCTATTGATTTGTCAATTGAATAAATCAGTTATGGCACTAGGACGCTAAGATCACAGCGCCACGACGCTATAATAAATTTTTTTTTAACTTTTTTGCATTTTTGATGCAAACACCTAGCAACTTGATTCGAACTAGATTTAAAAAATTCAAATTCAAATTAACTTGATTAGTATTTAGGTTAGGTTTGAGTAAAAAAAATAATCTAATTATTATTCATGTTAGGCTAATGTTGGCCCCCCAAAAAGTAAAATTAACTCAAATATGACCTAATTATTTTTTGAGTTCAAGTCAAGTGAGTTTGAGACAAACTAACTTGGCTAAAAATGACATATTTGAGTTAATTATGATATGGTGATTCAAGAAAATTGCTTGGTCTATGTAATAAATATGTTAGGTGGATTGCATTTAGGTTAAGGGGCTGGGGTTGAGGCTGATATGACTTAATACTTTTGACCTATACAATCAATAAGTTAGATTTGGGATCAAGTGAAATCATGTCGAGTTAACATCAAATCAAATTCAAATTTGACTCATCAACTCAAATTAGAACTCTAATTTCAACTAATTTTGAGAAAGATTTATTTTTATCGTCTAGACATCTGAAATATACGAAGCAAGAGTTATTAGACCAAAAGAATTATTCATATCAACCATATGCAAATGCTAAACAATATAATTATATAAGTCATTTAAGGCATACAAACTTATTAATAATTGAGTTGAGCTTTTAAACATATGCAGTAGTTATTTTCTTAAAATTAAAATTATGTAATTTTATAGATTTTATACCTTTCATATTATGGGCGTCTATAAATTAAAGGTAACTACAAATCCGTATTCTTAGTCCGCAAATATATAAAACTATGGGCCTCCATTAATCTTTACAGATATCGCAAACCTTCAACGGGTCTCTAAAAAGGATCTCGTGGAAATATGTCCAATCAAATACAAAAAATTATATATTGTATTTGAAGTGACATTCCAAATATATGTATTTAAATATTTTGAGATTTGTTTGCAAAAGTAAAATTTCAATGTAATGTATTTCAAATACACTAGAAGCCATTTTTTGATTTTTGGTTAATTTCAAGAATTAAATACATAAATAAGTGATGTGTCATCGTAGCCACCCCATCGCCTATCATCGCCCTGCTGACTCATCATATCCGCTTCCTCCGGGCCAATGGCTCTCATGCCCACCCCCTCACATGCTTCGCCACAGCTTCATTGTCCCTCTGGTTCATCCGCCGTCACTTTGCTACATGCCAAGCTTCGCTCACGGGCTTCTTCATCAATCACGGCCACTTCGCTCAAATCCTTCACATTTTTATTATTTTTTTCAACAAACAAAAAGTATGTCACGAATTTGTAAAACTCTCAACCAAAAGTATCTTATAGATTCTTTTATTTATATCTTAAATGCAAGCAACCAAATAGGCTCTAAGCAATTTTGAAATTCATGGTAGTGATTAAAAAATAGCCACTAGCCTAAATTATTTTTTATTTAAAAATTCTGAAATTTCAGTACTCAAATGGGAGAGAAATCTTACTGATATGACTCAAAATCCTCTAAGTGTCAAATTATAACATACATCCATCAATTACAACAGAATAACTATAGTACAAAAAAAGAAAATTAGTAATATGCTCTCAATTGAAAGCTAAAATACAAGTTCCCTACGTAAATTTAATAAATCTGCGCTAAAGAGAAGTCAAGATAATTTTATAAACATCATGGGAGATAATAATAAGCAAAGGACTTAAACTAATCAAGTATAAGCATGCTAGTAATAATAAGAGATGGGATGATATCACTACAATAAGAAGAATAATAATCCCAAATTAAACATCAGAAAGACCAACAGTAGGAATGGCTTAAACTAAACCAATGATATCCAGAGTCACCGAAAGCAAATTCCGAGAAATTACGCCAAAAGAATAGGCGAACATATGCTCGAGAAATCGAAGATCCAAAGTGAGTTATAAATAGAATTTAGAATCAAAATCAAGAAATCAAGATATAAAATAACAAAATAATGCCTCAAGTTATTTTGTAAATAATGGATGAAACAACAAACTCTATTAGGAAACCAAGAAGCTCAGACAACTAAACCAACTAATATTTAGGAGGCAGTAAGCAACAGGAATAAACGATCCATTGTAGCAGGTAACAACTTGTAGAAAAGTAGTTAGCTTGCATAGATAGCGGGATCCAAGCTAAGAAGGTAAAGAAGTATAGATAGGCCAGAGGTAATTAAGATTTTTTAAGAGAATTATCTTCTTCTTTCTCCTCTCTCTTTCTCCGCCTCTTCCTTCCGGTTTTCCTCAGAAACCACCGTTCTTCCATCGGAGAACCCTAGGTTTCTCCTCCGATCTCAACTGCATCCCTGCTTCCTCTGAGGTGCTTCGACGAATGAAAGACAAAACAAAGTAAGGTTTTAAAGCAAGCCTCCCTCGGAAGCTAGAAACGTACAAGGCCACAGGGCTCGCTATCAAATCAAGGATCAAGCCGCACAAAACCAAAGACGCGTGTAATCCACTAACTCCCATAGAATCAAGAATTGCGATCAAAGATCAAATCAAGGCGATAAGAAACCAAATTAATCATGGTTCAAGAAATGCTCAAGAGAACTCAATCCAGTGATTAGATCCAACCGAGAAACAAAGGCGTTAAATCAGCGGTTAAAGCACCGCGAAACCATCCCAATTATCACCGGTTCGCCACGGTGAGTCAACTCATAGAACTCAAGCTCCCTTACCGTAATTGGCAGAACTGACCCATTCTCAACAACCTAACCAACAATTAGAACGCATTGGTGCTCTTGTTACATCATGAATAATGGCGAAGGAACAAGACACACATCAAAAATATTAGAAGAATGTGTGACAAGGCTAAACAAAATAGAGGAGCAAATGTCCTCAATCTCTTTGATATCAAATGAAGTTTCAAGAAGACTGTCAGCTATAGAGGATAAACTGGACAAATCTGCTCAAGAATAGCAACAATCCCAGGTATGAAATTCATACTCTGTTGAATTTAATCATCCTATAACACAAAACAATAGACCGGTTAAAGTAGACATGCCAAGATTTAATGGTGAAAAGAGACGTTATTCAAGGCGTAATCTAATACTTAATTTCAAGATCAAATTTATCAGTAGTTTATATATCATGACCTTATACTAAGTTGGTATCAATGCATTTAAATAAACAATTGCATTCATGGCATCAATTTAAAGATCAAAGTCACTGAGGTTTGGACCTTCCCTCTGAGATCTAAGAGGAGAATTAACCAAACTACAACAAAAAAATAAAGACAAGACTTCTACAATGAATTTGAAGAATTACTATCAATTGAAATTCCTTCAATTCGCAAAGTTGTTTTGAATCTGGATGAAACATGACATAAAAAGAGAAGTCAGAGCATTGCAGCCAAACTCTTTGCAACAAGCCTTACAATTAGCAAAATTAATGAAGGACAGATTAGCAGATGAGGTTTATGCAGCAAGAACCTCAAAATTTAATTCTCCTATAGCAATGAAACAACAACCACCACTACTTCCTTCACCAGTCATGTCAAATACCCAAAGAACATTGAATAAATCACATATTCTAATTCAAACCTTAACAGCAGCACAATTAGAAGATAGAAAAAGAAAAGGCTTATGCTTCAATTGTAATGAAAAATATCATAGAGGACATATATGTCAAGCCAAATTATTTGCCTTCATGATAGTCAATGAGGACCAAGAGTATCAACTACAACAAGATCTCAACCGGGAAAAGACAAGGATACAAGAAGAAGTATTAGAACAAGCTCAAACTCCCATTCAATCCGTAAGATGGTAGATGGTAGAGGTTATAATTATAAACACTCTAAATAGTTCTAACCACTGATAGTATTATAAATATCTAAATCTATAAAATATCATGGGCATAATGCAAAGAAGAAATGGAGTTATAAGTAGAAGTTTGGGGCAATAAAGCTTACGATCTCATATAAAGGCCACAAAAGAATTCCCATAGAATACAATCAAAATACCGCCACATAGCTGGGTATCAGGTAAAACAAGATTACAACAAGGGACAAGATAACAGCCAGAACAAAAGACCCTTGGAAACGTAAGAACCTTGTACAAATAGAGAAGTCCTGGGGAAAGGATTACAAGTGATGATCCTAATGTAGGAATTCAAAAGGGGCGCAAGTATAATGGTGACCTTGGGGCAATAGGGGGAGTAATGATATGACTCAAAATCCCAAGTGCCAAATTATAACATACATCCATCAATTACAATAATAACACAATAAAAAAAAAGAAAAATTAATCAATTCAATGCTAAAATACAAGTTCCCTATGTAAATTTAATAAATATAAAATCCAAGACAATTTTATAAACATCACAGAAGCTAGATAATAAGAAGCAAAGGACTTCCAAACTAATCCGATAAAGATGCAAGAAACAACAAATAACAATGGGATGATATCAACTACAACAATAATAATCCCAAATTAAACATCACGAAAGACCAAGGGAAGGGTTTAAACTAAACCAAAGCCATATCCAGAGCGACTGAAAGCAAATTCGCAATAAATAAAAGAACGTAAGAACAGATGCTCGATATCATAAATCAGAAGATCCAGCAGTTATAAATAACAGAATTTAGAACTAGAAATCAAGAAATGAAGATATAAAATAACAAAATCGCCTTCGTTATTTTGTAATGAATGGATGAAACAACAAGCTCATATCGAAACCAAGAAGCTCGACAACTAAACCAACTAATATTTTGAGAGTAACGATCCATTGTAATAGAAGTAACAACTTGTAACAGAAAGTAGTTAGGCTTGCATAGATAGCTCAGATCCAAGCTAAGGAAGATAAAACAGAAAGTATAAATAAAGATCAGAAGCCAAACAGAAGCGTAATTAAGATTTTTAAGAAAGAAACTTATCTTCTTCAGTCTCCCTCTCGTCTCTTTCTCCCGCTCCCCCTTCTTCCGGGTTTTTCTCACTGGAAACCACCGTTCTTCCATCGGAGAACCCTAGGTTTCTCCTCCTAACCGATCCCTGCTCCTCTCTGGAGTGCTCGACGACTGAACAAATAAAGAAACAAAACAAAGTAAGGTTTAAAGCAAGCCTCCTCAAAGCTTCATCCCATCCAGGGCCAAGCAAAGCCATTATCAAGGGCTCAGATCAAATCCAAGGATCAAGCCGCGCAGAAACCAGCGCGTGTAATCCACTAACTCCCATAGGAATCAAGAACCGCGTGATCAAAGATCAAATCCAAGGGCAGATAAGAAACCAAATCAATCCGACGGTTCAAGAAACAGCTCAAGAGAAACTCAATGAGATTGATCCAACCACGAGAACAAATGCGCTAAATCCAACGGTTCAGAAAGCACCCGCGAAACCATAATTATCACCCCAATTATCATAACTCAAGAGTCAACTCACGTAACCCCTCAAGCTTACACCGACCGTGGCGAACTGTACTCAACAACCCCTAACTAGCCTAAATTATTTTTTATTTAAAAATTCTGAAATTTCAGTACTCAAATGGGAGAGAAATCTTACACTTGTGATAACCAATAGTCAATAAATTTTTATTGAGTCATCACTAAATTATGCTATCTATTAAATCTTTGTTCAACGTTTAACAATGAGCAACCAAAATTTTATATCTACCTCAATTGGTCTTTATTAATAATTAGCATGTTTATGATAACTTAATTTATGTTTAGGATAGCAATGTGGTGCATAGTGCATCATAATTTTCATTTGAGAAACTGTAATTTGGATGCATTTTAAAAAAGTTATGGTGGGAAGCTATATTTTGGAATCTAATAAATTTAGACCTGACTTTTTTAAAATAATAAAAAAAATTGTAGCACCCATCGAAGTTTCTTAAATAATAGCTTCTTTTGCAGTTACTCCACCACTATATTTTTATATCACTATAGCTACCCTAAATAGACTCTTAGTAACTCATTGTTTTGTACTTTGCGGCTCACCAGTAGCATATTATAGTATTATAGCACCTAAATTTTCTAAGGAGTTGTTTGTGATCACTTTTATTTATATTTTATGTTTCTCTTTTATTTTGTTTTTATTTTGATGCAAAATAGAATATATTTTGTGGTCATAGATGTTTTAAAAATAATCAAAATATCAAATTTTGAGTGCTTTTAAAATTAATGTTGTTTATTTTAAAAATAAAAAGAAAAACACATAAAAATATACTAAGGGCCCCTTTGGGATCACTTTTGTTTTTTATTTTTTATTTTATTTTATTTATATTTTGCTTCAAAATAAATTTATTTGATTGTACTTATTGTATTTAAAAACACTCAAAACATCTTTTAGAAATTTTGGGTGTTTTTGAAAATAAAAAATAAAATCATATAAAAAATACTCAAAATAACTTTTAGATGTTTTGAATATTTTTGAAAATAAAAAATAAAATAATATAAAAAAAATACTCTAAATAAATATATTTTCAAAAATAACATAAAAATAAAAATAAAAAACTGAAAACAAAAGTGATCCCAAATGACCCTGAATAAATATATTTTTAAAAATAAAATAAAATTAAAAAAATTATTTTAAATAGGCCTTATAATTTTTTCATGACCCTCTTTCAATTTCGAAGTTATTTTCCTATTTATTTTAGTTTTGAGTTATATTCTTATCTATCTTAGATTATCGATTAGCACTAGTGCTCTCTTATAGGCTGCAAATAAAATATAGTGTATTTGAAATACATTGAAAATAGTATTTGTTATATATTTATAATTCTAATTGGGTGAATTTTAAATATACATATTAATATAAAATGAGAATAGTCTCACTCATCTGCCACCGACAGCCACCATGCCGTTTCGCCATATGTTGTCCACATATTATTTGCCCACAGCCTCCCATCTATCACCACCCCACCCACCACCATAGCTATCAGTTCCCGCCAGTGATAACCCTACTCACCGCTTGTCATCACCATCACCTTTAATCTAAATAAATATTTTATATTATATTTATTCTATCAAATAAGAGAAAATAAATTCATGTATTTACAAAGTTTCCAATTAAATAATTTTAAAGTAATTTAGATAGGTTTATTTGCACTGTAAACTCCTTTTTCTGGCAATCAAACAAGTACCCCTTAATAAAAAATATATTTTTAAAAAATTATTTTTGGTTATATTATTTGTATGCTGTAACTAACCATTTAACACATCAGTGTTAAATTAGACGTAGCTATTTAGGGGCTGTTTGGGTCATTTTTATTTTATTTTATTTTATTTATATTTTATTTTGAAATAAAATATATTTAATGGCAATTATTATTTTTAAAAATATGTAAAATATCTAAAAATTATTAAGTATTTTTTTAAATAACAATTTTAAAAAAAAATCAAAAATATATCATAAATAAACATATTTTTAAAAATTAGATAAAAATAAAAATAAAAATAAATAATAAAAAATAAAATTGACCTTAAATAATCCCTTAATATTTGTAACATATTGATAGCGAACAACCTGTTTTTTTTTTTTTATCATCCTTAATGTCTTCGCTTATAATTAGCTTTCTTATGCTAACTTAGTAGCTAATTGTTAGGTATTTTGTGACTCACCTCTAACAAAATTTTAGCATTATAACAACACATTTTAAAGCCATTTTTTTTTCCATCTTTGGAGATATGATCATTAGCATCATGTACGCACCTATTAACACTTAACGCTGTCTTATAAATATTTGATAATAAAAGTTATTTTTAAAATATTTTAAATATTTTTAAAAATATATGATTTATATTAAAAATAAAATTATTTTAAAAATATAAAAATAAAAATAAAAACATAAAATAAAAATGATGGCAAATATACTTTAAATATTATATTAGTCTTCGATCAGATGAAGTTTATTTATTTATAATATTAAAGTTAATTTAATATCAAATATATATATATATATATATATATATATATATATATATATATATATATATATATATATATATTTGATATTAGTTATTATTAGTTAATAGTTTTATTAGTTAGTTATTAGTTCAGTTTATTAGTTATGTTTGTTTAGTTAGTTATTATTATTTATTATTAGTTAGTTAGTTATTATTAAGTTATTAGCTAGTTAATTTATTATTAGTTTATATATATATATATATATAACAGCTGAAGCCAGGCAATGGACGCCGATGTCAAAGCTAGAAGAAAAAAAAAAAAATTCTCTTTGTTCTTCTCTTTATTCTTTATCACTTCAGCTCTTGCCCAAAACTTATGCTAAATTTTTTTCCCCAATAAATCTAAACATTAATCCCCAAAGTATTAATATGATCCCTTTAAAAAATAATTAATGATTAAAATTATTTTTTAAATTCTCAATCAAATTAGCATTTTATTCTTTCATAATATTTAATCATTTTCTTAGATTTTTAACTAGGGGCAATTTGATTGGTTAACAAAGAATACATTATAAAAGAAATTGAATATAAAAATGATACAATATATTTGAAATATTTTGTAATTATTTGGATAGATGTAAATTAAATTAAGAATTTTTTTTGTTTAGTTTGAGTAAAAATATAAGTAATATAAATATGGTGGCCTCAGTGGCGGCAAAACAATGGGTGATGCGTGAGGTAGTGATGATGACGCATTTGCGTGATGAGTGACTAACGAAGTTGACAAAGCGGATGTAACCAAAATGGACCGTGATGGGGAGGGTGACGGTGCACTACGGTGATCTACGTGGTGGTGTGGTGGTTAGTGGTGGCTCCTTTAAACTTTAAGTCGGGCAAATTTTATTTTTTACTGAATTTGAACTATAAGGTAATAAAAAATATATTAAAATTTTACCTTACATTTTTTTTCAATAAATTAAATAAGATAATTTTATTTTTCACTGAAAAGAAATACATTATATTCTGATTTAGCTAACTAAATGATCCCTTAGGGTGAATTGGATGAACGGATAATAGGAGACAAGAGAAGATCTTCTATAAAAATATCTCTTTAATAAAATCTTAAATATTTCAATGTTAAACACATTCATTAAGGAAAAAAAATCACTTATTGAGTTATTTTGTCGGAAGATCAATTTCAGAGTTATCTCCACTAAATATAATTATTAAGAAAGCAGAGGGTGATGAATGTTTATATGAAAGTCTCTCGTAAAAGAAACTCATATCTTGAATAATTACTTGACTAATTAAGTAAAAGATATAACATCTTAAGTTTATTATTATAGTGTTCTTAGTTTAGAGTCAAATTTAGAAGTTATGAGAATACTCCCTATAGAAGTGCTAAAGCCTTTATGTAGACAAATAGTATGTGCTTAATATAGTCACATTTTACATTTTATTTTATGATTGAGTTTCATTATAAAAAAAAAGATATATCTAATAAACTTAGAAAAGTAGAACTTTTCAAAACCTTTTTAATTGAGGTGGTACTTTGAAAATCAAAAGGAAGCATTAGAAGAAATCCTATCAGAGTCTTCTGCCCTCCGTAGAACCCTAGCTTCATAACTCCCTTACGCCACACTCTACTTGGATTACTTAAGGATTGAAACTAGCTATCCAATCCACCCTGGTCTTTCTTCGAAAACTCACCTCACTCTCATCAATATCCTTCCAAAATCCTAGTGTGACATGGATGATCCACTGAATCCTTTCCTGGGCAAACTTTTAGCTGTCATTAGCAGTGAACTGGAAAAGAAATAATCTCTCAAGAACATGAAGGCCTCTTTTCTTTTGGCTAATGAGATGAAGATCTTCACAATCAAATAATTTCTCTTTATTTTAATGAATTTGGGATATTCATTCATTCATAAAATAGGATAGGATATTTTTCCATTGCAAAGTGAATAAAGCTTATCTTAATAGTCATTCTTTTGACAACTTAATTAGGAAATAACAAGATTTCTAATCCTTGATTTTGTTTTTGAGTGATCATCTTTATGTGATTTGACGAAATAAGAAGACATTCCCATTAAAAGTTTTAATGGAAGATATAGGTCAAAGGAAGGTTAAATTTCATAGATTCTTCTGCTCTCTTATATAAGAAATCATAAAAATAATAGACACAATTAACTTTACCAATCTGAGTTGGATGACTATAAAGAAATTCAGAATATCGACATCTCCTTAACAAAATCTAAGCTATAATCTAAATCTAAATTAATCACAGCTGAAGCAAAGGTCATCATCATATAAAAAGTCTAAATGCTCATATTTTTTGAAACTCAAGCTATAAAATTCTAATCCTTATAACAAAAAATTGATTTTTTCTAATAAGACTTATGGTCAAAGGTTGAGTATATTTAAAATCTTTAAAAGGTTGAGAGTTTTTTCTTCTTAATGAAATATACATAGGAGAAAGATCTCAAAGGGCAAAAGAATAAAGAAAATGTCCTTTTAATGGAGATAAAATAAATGGGTAAATGAAAGCTCAAGGGCTTCAAAAGGATCTTAAAGTGAAATTTATTGAAGAAAAATAAATGAAAATTTTAAGAAATGAAACACCATTGAGAATTTCAAATTATTTCAAAATTTAAATAAAAATTATTATTTATTTTGTAGGCATTGTGGCAAAATTAAACATCAAAATTAATAAGAAATTAATCCACGCTAATGAGTTACCGAAGAACAGAACTCTCCAACAACTTCTTTATGAATAATAGATTGATCCCTTTGTCTACTAAGTAGCTTGTCCAAGAAGAAGATTAGAATAAGTCATTAATATATTCACAAGCACATTTAAAAACTCACCATCAAAATAGGCTTATTAACTAATTTAATTTAAGAAGTTTATAGCTCAATTATTAATTTATTGGGATATTTACAAATCAACCACCTAAAACATATATGTATTTATAATTGACCACATTCATCAATTTTTTGAACTATGAGATTATAATTTTCACGTCAAATCAATATGAATTTTATGAATTTGAAAAAATATGGGTTGAGCTTTTGTTATAAATTTTAATATTTGAATGTCAATTTGAAATTTTGATATTAAAAGTTGGTTAATTTGTAAATATATAAGAATAGGGTGTACTCATGCCAATTTATTTTAAGGGATCATGATGAATTTAAATTAATCTAAATCAAGATATTAAATTTCTTTAAAAAAAACTATTTGAAATATTCAAAACTCATTAAGAATGTCTTAAATTTGCTTTGCTCTAATCAAATATTAAAATTTAAAACTCTTATTTTAAAATATTTTATATAAAATTATTTTTTTGACTTTTTCATCATCATTTATTTTTTATTTAAATTTGTATTTTTCTTATGCAATTTTTATTAATAACAATTCAATAACATTCAAGTACACCTCACATAAAAAGACGACAATATGAAGCCCTATGCCTTAAGTTTCCCGTCACCATAAAAAACAAAACGTGATCCAACGTCTCTTAAGCAAGCAGGCACCATCCCATTAAAAGAAAAAATAACCCAGTGAGAAAAGAATAATGGGAAGTGTACCCACGGGTAGGTGGATCTCATTGCAAAAAAAAAAAAAAAAAAAAAAAAAAAAAAAACAAAACAAAAAACAAACAATGCCTCGTCCAGAAGAAGAAAACAAGTTTGTTTATTCATAGAATCATAGCAGTTAAAATATTTAGCATTTTTCTTTGATGGCCGACAATAATTAAGCCATAAAAATATGCCATACTTAATAAAGTATTTTGGATTTAATTGAATTCCACCTAAAACACAACTCATAGAAACAATAATAATAATAAAAAAACAATGCGATAATTGAAACATTCATTGCCATGAGACTTTGATGTTGCTGGGTTTTAATCTTCCCAGGCCAACAATTTGGGGTATAAGCTAGAGAGTTAGTTTTAATTTGAATTGATAAATAATTATTGTGTTGAATTTCACAAATTAATAAATTATTATTTAAATTAATTTTAATTAATTAATAAAATTTTAAAAATATTTATATAAAGTACATTTAAAATATATTAAAAGTTAATAATTTTGTTATAAAATATATAAAAATCATAACTCATCTTATATCAAATAATTTTTTTTTAATTTTTCATTCTTTTTTTATTTCTTATAATAATTACTTGAATTAAAATTATTTTATTAAATTTATTTTAAATGAGCTGACTTGAGCTCATAAAAATTTAATTAATTAATCAAATTAAAGTTTAAGCTCAAGTTAAAAATGACTTGAGATCTAAAAGTGACTCGAGATTGACTCAACTTGTTTACACCCTAGCCTAAGTTCTATGATAAAAGAAATAAATAAATAAAATAGCTCAATATATTATGTGCAATATCTAGTCCAAAATATAACATAAACTATTTATAATCATATGATTTTTTACAATTTACATCATATCAAATTCCCTCATAAAAATATTAAATTAATTTGATTATCCTCTTATTAAATAGCAAATAAAATCTAGCAAATATTAATAATATTATTATTGTGGAGAATAATTATTTTACATTTTTAAAGGTGCATTATTTTTTCTAAATAAAATATATTTGGAATATAATGAGCCAATATATTCCTCTATTATTATCAAAATTTTATGAAAGAATTAAGTCATATTTATGTTTACCAATCAACAATCTCGAGGAAAAAATTAAAATAAAAAAAATCTCCCTATGTTGACCACTTCAATTCTCTACTTTCTATTTCGCAAGAAAATCAAAAATTAAAAATTCTGCAGGGAAGCGAAAAATTATTCTTTTTTATTTTAAAAGGGTAACAATGTAATTTAGAAATTTCTGTTACTAATTTCATATAAATATAAATTATAATTATAAACATATTTCATGAAGACATCATGACAAATTGATTTACTATTTTTTCGTTGACTTGCTTAGTCTTAATTTCTTTTAACACAAGCTAAATTCGTTCAAACTTATATATAAAGTAACCTTAAAACTTATTTAATCTCTTAATTCCTCTAAAAAAATAAATAATTTCCACCACCTTTTACCTATACTAAATAAATATATAAATTATTAATTATTTTAAAATTTTATATTGATTATAATTTTTAATTATATTAACTAAAAAATTTCAAATTATGCATATAATTATTATTAATAAATTAAATTATTATTATTATTTATAAAAATATAATAAATTTGATTATTTAAAATTTGAATGTGAACAGTAATTATAGACTAGATGAATTCAATGAATATTATATTGCAATTATATCATTAAAATTATTATTTTAATAGTTTTAATTTAAAATAGTAATTATATTCCTTGTTTAAATAATTATATTTAAAGTAATAATAATAACAATAATTTATGAATTATTATTTTTACATTAATAATATAATATTGACTAACTGCAACCCCGCGGAGGAATCCCTTCCGCTATAATAATAGCTCTGATTTCCTTTCTCTGCCTCACCGCCCTTTCTGAGTTTTTTCTTTTCTTCTCCAGCACCTCGTCTCGTCCTCGCTGTGAACTCCGATTCGGAGACCGAGCGAGATCAAGCTCCAATGGCGTCCATCAGATCCAAAGCTCTTGTCCTCTTCACCTTAGCCGGCGTAGCGGTCTCCTCCCTCGCCGGCCTTTCCGCAGCCGAAGCCCTGCCCCCCCACTCTCCGGTGCTTCCGCTATTTCCGTGCCGATCGCCACTGCGTTCCTCCTTTCCTCCGCGGCGCTCCTTCTCGGAGCATTCCGCGGTTGAGTTTCGTTGTTCCTTCTATCAATTGTTTCGATTTGTGGATTTGGTGTCGTCTTCTTCGTTGTGTTGCTTCTGTGTGCGCCTCAGTCGTTGGTGGTTTGTTTTTATTGAGCATTAGATCAGATCTGGATCCCTACGATGGGGATGGATTTTGATCGTTTCATGGTTTTTCACTTTTTGTAGTTGTGTGATCATTGTTTGATCTTAACTTGATACATTTTGCTTTTATATCCCATCATTGTGATGTTCTCATGGATTTTCCCTTTTGGATTTCCAGATTCCACCGATCTCATTGTTTCTAATTCTTCGAGATTATGCATACTCAAATAAGTTCAGTTATAATAATAATTTTGGGGATTTACATACATTTAAACATGAATATTTATATTTAACACCTAAACTTATCATTTTACAATTTTAACACCTAAAACATTCTAACACAACAAAAGTACCCCTTTCCGTTCTCCCCGTAAGTATTTGTTTACTTTCGTTATCTTCGGCGCCTCCGGCTTCACAAGCAAGTACGTGATCCGTGAAGCATTGAAGTTCCTCTCAACCCCAACCTGTCCCGTCAAAACCCTAGCCCTTGCCGGTCGAAATCCCTCCAGGATTTCCGAATCCTTAGCCTGGGCGGCCTCCCCTTACCTCCTCCTCACCCATCATATACGCCGATGTTTCTGATTCGTCCTCTCTTCTCACACTATTCGCGCTGTGTAACGGAGGCGAACCGCGAAGAAACGGAAAGGGGTACTTTTGTTGTGTTAGAATGTTTTAGGTGTTAAAATTGTAAAATGATAAGTTTAGGTGTTAAATATGTAAATATTCATGTTTAACGTGGTATGTATGTAAATCCCCCTAAAATTTTAATTTCTTAATTGTAGAAATTAATAAATGTTCTTTTATAAAGTAAACATATTAACTCATCATGTTTTTCATGACTTGAAAAGAATAAAATGACTTTATTTTAAGCCGATATCTCTTAAAATCTGTAAAATTTATTAAATATGTTTAATTCTTAAGCTATATTTCAATATGCTGACAAATTTCAAAATATTTTAAATAATTTAAAGTTTTGAATATCTTTAATAATTTATAAAATGTTATTTTTATTTATTTTTAGGTTTATTAGTTTGATAAAAGGCTTAATTTTTAAAATAGGCTATTTTATAAATTTAATTAGGTGATTAGTCATTTTAAAAAATTTAAAAATTTAAAAATGAATGCTACACCGGACTAGGCTTCCAAATTTTTTTTAGAAAAAAATTAAATAAGTAGTTCATATTTTTTGGCCATATTAGTATGTCGATTTTGGTACGTTGGCGTTGGAAGATAATAAAAAATTATACAACTTTCATGTTTAACAATCTCCGTGCCGTAGCTTTTTTGCAAGCAAACTTCAAGTTACAAAATAAAGATATTGATGAAGCTCATTTCATATCAGCTCATCCGGTATTGGATTTTGAGTATCGTTGGAAAAAATGAAAAAATTCTACAACTTGACAACTGACATCTGTGGAGCCGTAGCTTTTGTAAAATGAGAGGCACACACCACCAAAGACATTACGTGTGATTCCACCATGATAATGAAGATAGATATGTTATCTTTTTATACATGAGAATGTATGTAATCTTATTTTTTATTTGTTATCTTATCACGATTGTATAATTCAGGTTTAGTTTATTATTTGTTTGTTTTGATTAATTCAAATAATGATGAGGAAAGATTTAACTGGAATTATATAAAGATTCAAACTCAATTTACATATAGAGAAGCGTTGATAAAAAATCAAATATATATTCAATAATCCTTGTATATGGCCAAAAAAAAAATAGTACACAATATATTTAATTTTTATAACTTCAGAAGTCACACATTTACAAAACCTGCGGCTCACCCAGCGAGATTCGTCAAAAGTTATCAACATAAAAGTTGTAGAATTTTTCATTATCTTTCCAATGATACTAAGCACGCTAAAATCCAACACCTGATGAGCCTTATATGACCAAAAGAAAGAGGGATGCATTAATATATTTATTTTTTGCAACTTCAGAAAGTCACACATTTACAAAAATTGCGGCTCACTGAGATTCGTCAAAAGTTGTCAACATGAAAGTTGTATAATTTTTTATTATCTTTCCAACGATATCAAGTATGCCAAAATCCAACACCTAATGAGTCTGATATGGCCAAAAAATATGGACTGCCTATTTAATTTTTTTCTAACAAAATTTGGGTAATCGCGATCGCCCTTGGCCCATGCTACCCATGCGGACTAAGTTTTATTTTAATTTTTTTAAATGGCTAATCACCTAATTAAATTTATAAAATGACCTATTTTAAAAATTAAGACTTAATAAAATAAAGTACTTGTACAACGTTGAATGCAGTTCTATAGAATTCGATGACGTTTGTGCAACAATCAACACGAAAGTATACATCTACATTTTCTAAGGGGATTTTTAAATTCTTTTAAATTTACTTTTTATATGAGTAAATTGCAGGCTCTGAACTAATTTCAAATTTAACTTGGATCAAATTACATATAATGATATATAAAAAAATTTATTCGATTAAATGCATGTAATATTTGAATTAGAAATATTTAAAATTTAATTTGTGAGAATCCAAACTTCAATAAATTTTTTTAATCAAATATTTCAAAGAGATGAATTCAATAATGAAAAAAATGTCTTGCTATGTCTCCAAATTTTCATAAATCAAGCAATTAGAATATGAATAAAAAATTTAAGACATTATTTAATAGGCTAAAGAATCTTCAAATATTATATTCTTAAATTGAAAATGAGAGTTCCCACTAAAGGAACTAATAAGGCTATAATTATTCAATTATGATATCATCAAAAATACCTAAATGCTTAAAGAATAATCTATAAATAAGGGAATGAACACATGCAATCTAATCCAGTGGTTAGAGATTTTCCTAACATAATCAAATTTCTGCTCTAAAAAAGTTCATAATAAATCTCTATTATTCACATAAAGAGGGGATAGTCTTCAATCATTCAGACTAGGAGAGAACTTTTATGATATTCATATTGTTGATCACCACTAGCTATCACACTAGCATCGTCAACCATCAATCTATCATTGACAAATCCACAATCACCCCACCATTATTACTACATCACCCAATCATAAATTTTCGACCACCATGTCTCAATTATAATTGCTTGATTAGTATCATTCAATCATTACCACCGTCCATCATGCCCACTTATCAAACAATACCAATGTTCATCATTGTTAAGAAGGTCAATGCTCGTCATCAACACTAACATCAATACACACTAAGACAACACTAACTCATAACATTTACAATAGAGTTTAAGCATGTCATTGATAATAACATTAACAAATGATGTTGCCAATAAGGTTGATTCATATCTTCAAAATCAAAATAGATGCACACTATCATTAATGATGTTGATGCTCATTTTTGACAATAATTTGATTCTTGCATGAAAAATAAGATTAATATACACTATTGCCACTAACATCAAGTTAAGCTTATAGTTTTTCTCTTTTTTGGATTTTCATATAAAAAGTATACATTTGTTATAAGTGGCTCCTGTTTTTCTTTATCTTGTGTCTATGAGATCTTTATATGATGTAAAGATGATATATTATTTCTATTGTTATGAATATTATAACATATTATAATGTGGCATTATCTATAAGATATAATACAATGCTAGGGTCAACCTTGCAACAACTTGAAATAGATGTTCTTATTAACATCATATGAACTATCATAGTGGCGCAATTCTTCTGCTTGCAGTTTCTTAGCTTTATAATAAGTATGTCAGGGCTGAAGGGCAACCCTAGCTTTTGCTTCAAAAGGATATTCATATAAACATAATAGACATAGTTACAATCAACCAAAATTTTCCCTCTATCATTTTTTTCTATGCATCCATGGCAACCCTATTGATAATTATTATTTTTGATATTTCTAAATATATGAGAAATTTTCACAATCCATTTTATTGTAGATTATAATTAATGGTTTGAAGAGTATGATTAAAATATAAAAATATAACACAATATCACAAGAAAGCATACTTGTTGACCTCACTTTTGGAGTGAGGACTTAATCTTCTCATCTTAGATTTAGGAGTCATCTAGACACTAAGACTTTCTTAGTCATATAATACTTCTAGCAATTATGTGAACCATTAACTTAAACCTAGAGACTTAAAAGGGTTAACCATAGGATTAGGTTATGCCTTAGGGGTTAGGATGACCTACCTACCCAATGACTTAAATCCAACCTATGTTCACTTTCTTAAGCCACAACCAAATTCAATCATATCAAACCTAATTCCAAATCCAAAAACCAATTGATTTTACTCAATCAATTCTTAATCCAAAAAATCAAACTCAAATTCCTTCCTAAAAACCAATATAATTAGCCAAATTCGTTCAATTCAAACCAAATTCAATTGATTTTCTCATGAATCAATTATATCTTCAATCATCATCCCAAATATAAATCAAGCCTACAATCATCAAGCCAAATCAAAATCAACCCAAGTCAAACTTAACCTAACCCCTTTGACTTGAGATACTCAAATGAAGCAAAACCCATTTGAACCCCAAACCAATTGCAATCAAAGCTATATATCAATCCCAAATCCTTATATAAATCTAACTAAATCAACTAAATCAAACCCAAATAGGCACTTGAGAGTGATCTAAAAGACTTATTTGAGCCAAAATCTAATCCAACCCAAATTAGATTGAACCAAGCCTACCAAAACCTCATATCATGATTGCTGATCACCCAAGGTTGATCAATTATCATAAATTGGGCCAAACTACAATCAAGGCCCAAGTCATTAAATCAACAACCAAACTAGCCAAATCTCAACCCAAGCTAAATTAATTGAAACCATTGATTCACACCAACCTATGATCAACGATTGGATATGACATGACCATCAATTGAATCAAACCTAACCCAATTGGCTCTTTGACCCAAGTTGACCCAATTTGACCTAAAAGACTAAATTGGGTCAAATCATGATCTAACCCAAATTGATTGCAACCAATGGCTCAAGTTCATTCCAAATTGATTATTGAACTAACCAAAGCTATTATTGAACCCAGTTTGACCAATTGGTCAACCTAACCCATTTAGCCTAAATTGATTTAAAGGGTCAAATTGGCCTAAATCTAAATCAAATCCAAATTGATTCAAACCAAAGCCTACAGTCATCTTCAATTAATCAATTGAACATGAATAAATCCATAACCTAAGCCAATTTGGCCAATTTAGTCAAATTGGTCAACTTTACCCATTTGACTTACATGAATCCAAATGAGCCAGAATCAAACCTAAGCCAAATTGATTCAAAATAATTAACTAAAACACATTAAATCATTATTTGAACTTGATCCAAGCCTTGATTTAACTCAATTTGACTAATTATTGAACCCAACCTAACTCAAATTTTTGACCTATTAATTGAACCAAGCCAAAGCTCATTGAAACCCGACCCAACCCAAACCCTCCCTTGGATCCCAAACCAACCCAATTGCCCAGACAAGGCAATCTCCCTTGGATTCTCCTCCCTACATGGGATTTTACCTAAATTGGAAAAGTCCACTCCCCTCTTTTCTCTTGGCAGCCATCAAACACCCCAAATAAGGTCTCACATATGCACCTAGCCCAACCCAAGTGGGCTAGGTTGGCCATGGACCAAGGGGATGTGAGTTAATCACCTCCCCACACTAGCCAAATCTATTGGACCAAAGGAGGAGGGCAGCCACCTTGAGCCACCAATTAAGTACCTAGCCAACCAAATCGAGCCATGTGGAAGTGACACTGACCACTCTAGCCTCAAGTGGTTGACCATCAAATTAGGCCAAATTCCCATTTTATCCGGGGTTGAGCTTGAAAGCCCCTAGATCCCTCTCCAAGCCATTCATGCTTCCCCATTGCCAGAGCTTCGTCAAATAGGGCATCCCTATTTCTGATCCAAATCCACCCATACTCAACAAAATTCCAATTCCTTTCACCCACATCTTCCCACACACTGAATGAATGAATCGAACCATTGAAAGTGCGAGTTTGAACGACACTGACCTCCATAGTGATAGTTCTCCCGAACAGAAGAAATTGGCATGCTGCTCAACAAGGCTTTTGCCTCCACTAGAAGCTTCCTTAATCGATTTTACCGATCTTGATTCCGTGAAGTAATATGAAATCAACCTCCTAGCAAAAATTGGTTGAAGCTTTTTGAAGAAAACTTGCATTCCGTGAGATCATAGCCATTGGATCCCTTTGGATCCTTCGTGTGAAGGTGTGGGATTGATCTCCGATCGATCCGAGCTCAGGTGAGCTCGAGTCAAGCAACAAAAGGCGGATGGTGTCCGTCTCACGTTGCTTGGGGGATGATTGATTACGCACCATCCATTCCACATGATTGGAACAGATGGTCGTGATTAATCTGTTATATTTCTCCAGCTTTATCCCTTAAGGGACCGTCGGTTTGATCTATGCCGTTTGATCCGGATGATCGAAGATGAAAGATGGCCACGCCACGTAATTGATTCAAACGCTTAAGTGACCAATCCTACTACGCCACATGGAAAGTGTGCCACGTTAGCCGTCCGCATGGTGCCGATGGTATTAAGCTTAATTTAGGGCTTAATTAATGTATTTAATGACTAAAATTTCTAAAATTAATAACAAATCATAAGAAAATAAAAAATATTAATAAATATTAATTTTAAAGGTATTTCAGAGGAGAATCATTTAAAAATAACCTTAATTAAATTTGAACAATAATTAATTTGGGTGAAAACATAATTAGCTTAATTACTCTTTAATTACTCAAGTAATCAAATCCAAACATTTGTGGTGGTTTAATGGGATGACCTCTGCCTCCCATAATTTTTTTGGGATTTATTGCTTAGGTAATTAGGGATATTGCTCATTTAAGCCTTAATTACTCTCTTAATTAATTAAATGGTTAACTAAACCCTTAATCATGAAAAAAAATAAGATAATTAAGCTTGTTAATCACCATTGAACAGTGAATGGGTGAGGACCTCTTTCCTAATCTTTTTCCAAAGTCCATTTCATTTGAAAGAAAATTGATTGAAATGAGATTAATTAAAGGTTTAATTATTCAATTTAAAATCATAATAATATCAGATCTTGACTAATTAAATCATGGGTTGATCTTTAGGTATTTAATAACCTAAAGATGCTTAGGAAAATTATTGTTAACTCAAATGTGTGGGAAAATCATAAGAGTACTTAATTAAGTTTCTTAATCTAATTAACTATCAATTGTGAGCCAATTATATTAGGTCCCTTTATTCCCTAGGATCATTGCAAATTTAATTTCCATTCATAGGCATATCATGTTGGCTCATAATTGTTTGGTAAATTATATTAATGTAACATATGTAAGGGTGATTAATTGGTTTAATTAAAGTTCTAACTTAATTAATTCATAAAATTCACCTAATTACTTTTTCTTAAGCCAAATCAATTTACCAATGTGGGAATGGGATTAAAACACCAAATGATAAGTTCTCCTCTTTCAAATTAATGAAAATCCCATATCATGAATTAATAAAGGAATTTTGGTTTTCTTTAAATGGGTTTATTTAATGTGATTGTCCTTAGGAATTAGTTTAATTGAGTGAATCATGTGTTGATATTTAGTTATTCCTTTCCATGCACATTAAATGTTGTATGCCATTTGATTTCATGTATTCATGCTTTCAAATTTAAATAAATCAAATGGATTTTCTTTATGTGAGCTTGCATGTATTGTCTTAATTAAATATATGTGTGGCTATTATCACCAATAAATTCAAAACTATTTTCCAATGTTTATATATCAATTACAATACTTAGAGTGTTGATAATTACAAATATACATAGGATTTGCATGTGTTTATAGCCCAAGCATATTAAATAAACTTCTATTTTTTATGATTCATATATAGATTTATATAAGTTTGAACAACAACGGGTATATAGTCTAGACATCCCGGGAATATGAGGCTTTAGTTAGCCCCAAGGAGGTCATTTGATTACCTCACTTCCCTGGTTTAACAACGGCATGTACTTATTTAGTTTCATTCCTATATATTTTAGAATTTGGATAGAGCTTTAATTCATATGTATAAATAATTCAACCAAATAAAAATACAACTTTGCATAATTTCCTTCCTTTAGTTTTTTATATATCTATATCTATCTAAGAAAGTAAGTATATAGTCTGGACATCCCGGGAATACAATGCTTTACCTAGCCCCAAGGAGGTCATTTGATTACCTCACTTCCCTAGTTAACAATAACACGTACTTGCTTATATCTTTTATACATATATGTGTGTATTTAGTTAAAGAATCAGGATCCTCTTTTTCTACCAAAAATGCATATATTCATATTCACCTAAGTCATTAGCATATGTTATATAAATTAATGCTCTCTTTCCTTATTCATATATAGATTTACACAGGTTTGGAATGAAAATAAATATATAGTCTAGATGTCTTGGGAATACGAGGCTTTAGCTAGCTCTAAGGAGGTCATTTGATTACCTCACTTCCCTGATTTACAATGACACATACTTATGTGATTTTGTCCTTATGTATTTTTGTATAAGAATTTGGATAAAGCTTTAATTTATATGTTCATATAATTCAACCAAAACAAAAATATAAATTCCAAACATACACATTCATCATCATTTAAGTGTGCTAAAATATATTACATGCATAGATATGCTAAGTATTAAATCATATGCATGCTACATGTGATGGAAAATAATGATTTAATATATATCATGCGGTAGTAATTCAATTAGATTAATCTTAAGAAGCCTTTTATACTGAATAAGGTCATTTAAAGTTAGCCAAAACTTAGGATTAATTAAAAATAGGTAATAAGCCATTCACTAAAGAAAACTAAATCAAATTAATATGCTTTAGAAGTGGCTTAAGGTAGAGATGAAAGAAGATAATCCTCTTTCTTCTCTTTACAACATTTAGTTGCTAAGTGCAAATTACATGAAACAAAATAAATTATAAACTAAAATTTGCAAACCACTTAAAATTTGCAAACCACTTAAAATCACTTATTGAGTTACTTTGTCGGAAGATCAATTTCAGAGTTATCTCCACTAAATATAATTATTAAGAAAGTAGAGGGTGATGAATGCTTATATGAAAGTCTCTCGTAAAAGAAACTCATAACTTGAATAATTACTTGGCTAATTAAGTAAAAGATATAACATCTTAAGTTTATTATTATAATGTTCTTAGTTTAGAGTCAAATTCAGAAGTTATGAGAATACTCCCTATAGAAGTGCTAAAGCCTTTATGTAGACAAATAGTATGTGCTTAATATAGTCACATTTTACATTTAATTTTATGATTGAGTTTCATTATAAAAAAATAGATATATCTAACAAACTTAGAAAATTAGAACTTTTCAAAACCTTTTTAATTGAAGTGGTACTTTGAAAATCAAAAGGAAGCATTAGAAGAAATCCTATCAGAGTCTTCTGCCCTCTGCCCTCCGTAGAACCCTAACTTCATAACTCCCTTACGCCACACTCTACTTGGATTTCTTAAGGATTGAAACTAGCTATCCAATCCACCCTCGTCTTTCTTCGAAAACTTATCTCACTCTCATCAATATCCTTCCAAAATCTTAGTGTGACATGGATGATCCACTGAATCCATTCCTCGGCAAACTTTTAGCTGTCATTAGCAGTGAATTGGAAAAGAAATAATCTCTCAAGAACATGATGGCCTCTTTTCTTTTGGCTAATGAGATGAAGATCTTCACAATCAAATAATTTCTCTTTATTTTAATGAATTTGGGATATTCATTCATTCATAAAATAGGATAGGATGTTTTTCCATTGCAAAGTGAATAAAGCTTATCTTAATAGTCATTCTTTTGACAGCTTAATTAGGAAATAACATGATTTCTAATCCTTGATTTTGTTTTTGAGTGATCATCTTTATGTGATTTGAAGAAATAAGAAGACATTCCCATTAAAAGCTTTAATGGAAAATATAGGTCAAAGGAAGGTTAAATTTCATAGATTCTTCTGCTCTCTTATATAAGAAATCATATAAATAATAGACACAATTAACTTTGCCAATCTGAGTTGGATGACTATAATGAAATTCAGAATGTCGACATCTCCTTAACAAATTCTAAGCTATAATCTAAATCTAAATTAATCACAGCAGAAGCAAAGGTCATCATCATATAAAAAGTCTAAATGCTCACATTTTTGAAACTCAAGCTATAAAATTCTAATCCTTATAACAAAAAATTGATTTTTTCTAATAAGACTTATGGTCAAAGGTTGAGTATATTTAAAATCTTTAAAAGGTTGAGAGTTTTTTTCTTAAAGAAATATAATTAGGAGAAGGATCTCAAAGGGCAAAAGAACAAAGAAAATGTCCTTTTAATGGAGATAACATAAATGGGTAAATGAAAGCTCAAGGGCTTCAAAAGGATCTTAAAGTGAAATTTATTGAAGAAAAATAAATGAAAATTTTAAGAAATGAAACACCATTGAGAATTTCAAATTATTTCAAAATTTAATTAAAATTATTATTTATTTTGTAGGCATTGTGGCAAAATTAAACATCAAAATTAATAAGAAATTAATCCACGCTAATGAGTTACAAGAACGTAACTCTCCAACAACTTCTTTATGAATAATAGATTGATCCCTTTCTACTAAGTAGCTTGTCCAAGAAGAAGATTAGAATAAGTCATTAATATACTGACAAGCACATTTAAAAACTCACCATCAAAATCGGCTTATTAACTAATTTAATTTAAGAAGTTTATAGCTCAATTATTAATTTATTGGGATATTTACAAATCAACCACCTAAAATATATGTATTTATAATTTGATCACATTCATCAATTTTTTGAACTATGAGATCCATGTATTTGCGCATGCCACGATCAAATCGTTATGAATTTTACGAAAATGAAAAATATGGGTTGAGCTTTTGTTATGAATTTTAATATTTGAATGTCAATTTGAAATTTTGATGTTAAAAGTTGGTTAATTTGTAAATATATAAAAATAGGGTGTACTCATGCCAATTTATTTTAAGGGATCATGATGAATTTAAATTAATCTAAATCAAGATATTAAATTTCTTTAAAAAAAAACAAAAAATTTGGCAAGGGAGGTCAATTAGACCAAAAAACAAGCCAACCCCATACAAAAATTATGGATGGATCAATAATAATAATAACACAAATAAACACTACCATAGACAGGGAATAAGGAGAACAAAGAAAGCTGGACTCAGACTCAAAAAACCAGAATGGAGAGCTAGGCAAACCCGAAGGTGAGGAGCTAGCCGAGAATCGATTACCACCAGTTGAAGGAGACCTGTGATTGCCTTCCCGGCCATCCAGTGGTGTCAAGGATGTATAAGGGCGTGAACGAGTCTTTGGGAAGGCCCTTCAAACAGACCTCTTCAGATCGAGAGCAGTTAAGCAACTCAGATGTCATCATCGTCCAGATTAATGCCAAAAACGATAGAAGGAAAAAACCAGTTTGAGAAGAAGTAAGATTAGTCAGGGAATATCTTTAATGACCCAATCGTTAAGAGTCTTTTTCACCAGAGGTGGCCATTCATCCTTGATTTTCCAGCGAGAGATTTTATAGCCAACCCATCTTTTGATTTGGATCATAAGAGCCAAGCAGCTAGAGAAACATGAAGAAAAAAGCCTGTTATTTCTTTCCTTCCAGATGATATATACTAAGACAGCCACAATGAGGTTCTTAAGTTTCGTTAAAGCTTTATGCTCATATAAATCCTCATTATCCAGAAGTTGATGAAGAGAGGTGCTTAGCATGAAGAATTTCCCATTTGGGATTACACTTCTAATCAAATTCATGGAAAAAGGGCAATCAAAAAACAAGTGATTATGAGATTCATATGCATCCTGGCAAAGACAACACCAAAGTGTGGTACCAATACCTCTTCTAGCAAGCGTGTCAGATGTTTTAAGTCCCCCCAAATAGGCCAACCAGCAATATAAAGCATAGTTAAGGCCGAATCCTTTAAACCAAATTTCAGTATGCCAATTGATATTGGGAGCAGTTTGAAAGAGAACAGTTCTAAAGTCACGGTTGGATGGATCTCTTATCCCATTCCAAGAGGTCCAGTCCACCCCACCAGAAATAGGGATGTTTTTAATATTTTCAAATAACAAAGAGAATTCAGGATAGGAGTCCCATGGGAGGTTCCAGTTTCTGGCAACAATAAGAGTTAACTTTGGCAGTGAGAGGGAGACCCAGATAAGATGGGCCATTCTGCCCCATAAGATGGTAAAGGGTGTTGCCTCCACACCAAGGGTCAAGGAACAAGGAGGTAGAGTGACCATTGCCAATATTAAAGGAGAAGTGCTTACCATATTTGATACCAATCGTCCTCAGTTCTTTCTAAAGAGGGGAAACTCTTTGCTTGCTAGCAACCCAAAATGAGCCATGCCATACTTCTACTCACACCATTGTGAGAAGAGGTTCTCCTTTCTCGAGATTTCCATAGCATTTTAAGCTCGAGAGTTGATAGTTGAGAGAGAGAGGAGACCCGTGCCACCGAGTCTGGAAGGGTGGATCCAAGAGATGGTGTGGAGCTTCCGAGTAGCTCCACTGTGATAGAAGAAGTTAGACGTAAAAGAGTTAATCCTGTTGATTATACTGATAGGAATTACCATAGCTTTGAACCAATATGAAAGGAGATTATTAATAGATGATCTAATAATTTGAAACCTCCCCCCAAGAGAAAGGAATTTGCATTTCCATCCACCACAATTTTTGCTTATCAAAAGGCTAGAAAAAAAGCGACCTAGGGCGGACACCGGAGGAGACCAGTATGTCAGGGGAAGAGAGCCGATCCTACAGTTCAGGATTAGAAGGAGATCCTCTAATGGAGTGTTTTGGAGAAGCGGATGTGATTATCTTTGTTTGTGGCTAGAAGTATAGTTCAGAACGAGAGTCTTTTAGAGAGCTAAGTGTAGATCTATCAGCACAGCCCATAACAAGTAAATCATCTACAAACAGAGGTGAGAAACCATGCAAGATCTAGAGGAAAAGGGGTTAAAGCGCATAATATTCACTTCTCTATCCATAAGACAAGAAAAAGTATCCATAGCTATGGTAAACAGGAAGGGAGAAAGAGGGCAGCCTTGCCTCAACCCATTAACAGAATTAAACCAGCCTTTGATCTCACCATTCAGAACTATAGAAAGGGAATGTTCATAATACACCCTTCAACCCAATTTACAAATTTCAAAGGAAAGCCTTTATTCACGAGTCTATGAAGTAAGGACTTCCTGTTTATAGAGTCAAAGGCTTTTTTGAGGTCAAGCTTAGCAAGGAACTTGCATTGTTGGTTAGGAGAGGAGAACTCATTAGAAATCTCACTAGCCATAATAAAATTGTCAGCTATATCTCTACCTCTAATGAAGGCAGATTGAGATTGATGGATGATTGATGGTAAGATACTCTTAAGCCTGTTTGCCAGGATCTTAGCAATCACTTTGTAGAAGGTGTTGCATAGGGATATAGGTCTGTAGTCGAAAATATTGCAAGAATGTTTAACTTTAGGAATCAATGCAATCAATGTATGCTTGAAACCATTCGACAATTTGGAGGTCTTAAAGTAATAGTGAACATCTTAAAATTGCTTACCAGTGATCTCCCGGGAGGAGAGGAAGAATTGGGAATTGAATCCATCAGGACCAGGTGCCTTATTTGCGTTGATACTTTTAAGAGCCATAATAATTTTAGTATCACTAACATCGTGATCACTCTACTTGCCCGAATTAACAGAGATACCCACAGGGAGGTCCAAAGTAGATACAGAGACATCAGAGCTCCCATTGAACAGAATAGAGTAATACCTACAGATTTCCAAGGCAATCGAATTCTTATCAGTAAGGACACCATTTTCAGTATGAATCTCCCGGATACAATTAGCGTTCTTCCTTTCTTTAATAGAACAGTAAAGGAATTTAAGATCATCCTTAGCATGAGTCAACCAATGGGCTTTGTCCCTTTGCTTAACCCACAAACTTTCCTTTCTGACAAGCACAGAATATCTCTCTGAAGCCTCTTTAGCATCAAGCAAAACTTGCACATTACCAGGATCCAATTCAGCTTTGGAAAGGATGTCTAGCTGATCACTTCTAGCAAGATTAATCTGATCAGTCAAAGGACAAATGTCCCATTTCCTGCCCTTGTAAGCTTTCTTAATAAAGGACAACTTTTTAGATAGAACAAATAAAGGATCTCCATTCACAAAAGAGCACCAAGCATCGTTGGTAATCCGAAGGAAGTCAGTAGAGAGGGACCAGTGGTTTCTATACATAAATCGGTGAGGGGAGAAGAGGTTATGGTGGGGCAAGGTGATGAGGGGAGAGTGATCAGATGAAAGGGGAGGGGGGATCTTGTAAAAGGAATTAGGATAGTACTCCAACCAGGAAGAATTATAGAGGACTCTGTCCAACTTGGAGAAAATAGGATTGGATACTTCGGTTTGACCGGTATGGAAAGCCCCAGGTAGCTCGATCAATTCATCATTTACACTAAGAAACTCAAGGGAGTTATTAAGTGAGATGGGGTTGCCTCGACTTCTCCCAAGATAGATGATTAAAGTCACCCATTATAATCCAAGGACCGGAAATGCTTGTCCTTAATGAGTTCCAAAGGGACAGCCGAGCCTGAGCATTGTTTTCTGCATACACACAAGTTAGAAAAAAGGAGGAGTTGCTAGCAGTGGTGAGTTGACCGTGGATGAGTTGTGCATTTGTGACCAAAGGATGAAAGCATAATCAGTCTGAGCGCCATTTAAGCCAGATACGGCCCCCAGCAGCCTCCCCGAAGTTAGAGCAATTGGATTCAGACGAAAATAGAAGAAACTTATTGTAAAGTAAATGATTATGAAGAAGATCAGAAGAAACTTTTATCTCAAGGAGGCAAAAAAGGTCAATATGGAATTCTTGGATGAGACGAAGACAGTCGCGAGTTCTACCTTCAGCAGATAGGCCTCTAACATTCCAACAACCAATTACTGGACAGTTCATTGAGAGGAGGTTGTTGAGGGTTTCTTACCCTTCTTCTATTTACCTTTGTTAATTGAGGAAGACAAGCCATTATTCTGCTTAAGAATCTCCTCCCCAGAGTATGCCTTGCCTCGCAAGTATGGAGCTTTTCCTTTTATCTTCAGGGTATCAAGACGGGGTGGGGAACCTGCTACAGATCTTGTCTGCACTCCCGAAGAGTGAGAATCTGGAAGAGCTTCTGCTGGGATGTCTAGTTCACACTCCATCTCTGCAGAGGCAGTGGTACAATCTACAAGCTCAGGATTATTGTCTTGAGGGGGAGAAGAGATAGGGGGGTGATTAAGGTCGACCGTGAGGGCACTGTGGGATGCGGGATATGCATCAGGAATGACATTGGACCCTTGGTCAACTGGGATTCCAGTCGGCTGAGAGAGAATACCAGAAATTTCAGAGGAGTTAGAATGTGGTTGAGAATGCTGTCTAGGGAGAGGAGGGATTTGAGTTTTATTACGACCCCTATTTTCTACCGGAGTCGCTTTGCGAAGGGGGCAAGTATTCTCATCATGAGAGAAGGTATGACAAGTTGGACATGCCGCTGGTTTCCAATCATATAGGACTTCCTGATTGAATTTCAAGCCATTTAGATTTATGGGAATCGAAGAAGGGAGAGGTGAAGAGGTATTAATTTCGCATGAGGGTGATGCGGCCTTTGGATGCTGTGAGGTTATCCACCACCAGTGGAATACCGATCTGGCTAGCCACCTTGGACAACCCAATCTCATTCCAGCAACATAGTGGGAAATTGGGGAATTTAATCCAGAGGGGGAGCTTTGAAATCTGTTCTTTGGAGGGCCGAAAGTTCCAGGTCCACTGTTGAAAGATGAAAGGGCGACCATTCAAGAAACACGGCCCGTTGTCCCACACTAAGTCGTAATCCTCTTTGCAAGTGAATTTGAACAGGAAGAAGTCTCCTTCCAAGGTGAGGAGTTCCATATTGCCTTTGAACCTCCATCTCCTCTTCACAGCTGCCAAGAGAGATCCATAGTATGGTCACTTTCCGATAGCATGTCCCACTAATGACAGTTCCCATTCCTTTTTCCCGGTGGACAGATCCTCTTCAGAAAAACATACCTCAGGCGAGTTAGGGGGGATAAAGGATAAAGCGACAAATTTACTCTGATCATTTTGAGCTAACAGAAGGTCTTTCCAGTTACCGGAAGATTCATTGGGGCGTTTCCCCAAAGCCGATGCAGTGGAAAGTGATGAAGACAGAGGGGGAAAGGTAGTATCCAACATGTCTCCTGAAGAGGTCATACTCCAAGAGATACAAAGATGAGAAGGGAAAAAGGAAGAGAAGGAAGAAAAGGGGGCTGACCTCTAGCCCGCAGCCGGAGGTCAACAACGGAAAAAGGAAAGGAAGAGTAGGCCAAAGCCGAGACTAGTGCAATCGATCGGGAGGATACCTGAAGGGAGGGAAGACTTACCTGAAGGAACCCTAGCCGCCGCATCCGCAATCAATAACATTCAAGTACACCTCACATAAAAAGACGACAATATGAAGTCCTATGCCTTGAGTTTCCCGTCATCATAAAAAACAAAACGTGACTCAACGTCTCTTAGCTCAGTTGGTGGGCAGTGCTAGGAAACCTCCGATCCGAAGTTTGAATCCTCTCTCAGGAGGCTATACAGGTGAGAAGTAAGTGGGCACACGCGTGTATGATGAATGTGGGCTAGACTCATGAGATTAATCATATGATATCTCCACCCAAGATGAGTAGGGTGTTGGGTGGATACCCATTACAAAAAAAAAAAAAAAAAAAAAAACAAACGTGCCATCAACAATGCCTCGTCCAGAAGAAGAAAACAAGTTTGTTTATTCATAGAATCATAGCAGTAAAAATATTTAGCATTTTTGATGGGCGACAATAATTAAGCCATAAAAATATGCCATACTTAATAAATTATTTTGGATTTAATTGAATTCCACCTAAAACACAACTCATAGAAACAATAATAAAAAAAAAAAAAACAATGCGATAATTGAAACATTCATTGCCATGAGACTTTGATGTTGCTGGGTTTTAATCTTCCCAGGCCAACAATTTGGGGTATAAGCTAGAGAGTTAGTTTTAATTTGAATTGATAAATAATTATTGTGTTGAATTTGACAAAGTAATAAATTATTATTTAAATTAATTTTAATTAATTAATAAAATTTTAAAAAATATTTATATAAAATACATTTAAAATATATTAAAAGTTAATAATTTGTTATAAAATATATAAAAATCATAACTCATCTTATATCAAATAAATTTTTTTAATTTTTCATTCTTTTTATTATTTCTTATAATAATTACTTGAATTAAAATTATTTTATTAAATTTATTTTAAATGAACTGATTTGAGCTCATAAAAATTCAATTAATTAATCAAATTAAAGTTTAAGCTCAAGTTAAAAATGACTTGAGATCTAAAAGAGACTCGAGATTGGCTCAACTTGTTTACACCCTAGCCTAAGTTCTATGGTAAAAGAAATAAATAAATAAAATAGCTCAATATATTATATGCAATATCTAGTCCAAAATATAACATAAACAATTTATAATCACATGATTTTTTACAATTTACATCATATCAAATTCCCTCATAAAAATATTAAAATAATTTGATTATCCTCTTATTAAATAGCAAATAAAATCTAGCAAATATTAATAATATTATTATTGTGGAGAATAATTATTCTACATTTTGAAAGGTGCATTATTTTTTCTAAATAAAATACATTTGGAATATAATGAGCCAATATATTCCTCTATTATTATCAAAATTTTATGAAAGAATTAAGTCATATTTATGTTTACCACTCAACAATCTCGAGGAAAAAATTTAAATAAAAAAAAAATCTCCCTATGTTGACCACTTCAATTCTCTACTTTCTATATCGCAAGAAAATCAAAAATTAAAAATTCTGCAGGGAAGCGAAAAATTATTCTTTTTTATTTTAAAAGGGTATCAATGTAATTTAGAAATTTCTGTTACTAATTTCATATAAATATAAATTATAATTATAAACATATTTCATGAAGACATCATGACAAATTGATTTACTATTTTTTCGTTGACTTACTTAGTCTTACTTTTTTTTTAACACAAGCTAAATTCGTTCAAACTTATATATAAAGTAACCTTAAAACTTATTTAATCTCTTAATTCCTCTAAAAAAATAAATAATTTCCACCACCTTTTACCTATACTAAATAAATATATAAATTATTAATTATTTTAAAATTTTATATTGATTATAATTTTAATTATATTAACTAAAAAATTTCAAATTATGCATATAATTATTATTAATAAATTAAATTATTATTATTATTTATAAAAATATAATAAATTTGATTATTTAAAATTTGAATGTGAACAGTAATTATAGACTAGATGATTTCAATGAATATTATATTGCAATTATATGTCATTAAAATTATTATTTTAATAGTTTTAATTAAAAATAGTAATTATATTCCTTGTTTAAATAATTATATTTAAAGTAATAATAATAACAATAATTTATGAATTATTATTTTTACATTAATAATATAATATTGACTAACCGCAATCCCGCGGAGGAATCCCTTCCGCTATAATAATAGCCCTGATTTCCTTTCTCTGCCTCACCGCCCTTTCTGAGTTTTTTCTTTTCTTCTCCAGCACCTCGTCTCGTCCTCGCTGTGAACTCCGATTCGGAGACCGAGCGAGATCAAGCTCCAATGGCGTCCATCAGATCCAAAGCTCTTGTCCTCTTCACCTTAGCCGGCGTAGTGGTCTCCTCCCTCGCCGGCCTGGCTTCCGCAGCCGAAGCCCCTGCTCCGCCCCCACTCTCCGGTGCTTCCGCTATTTCCGTGCCGATCGCCACTGCGTTCCTCCTTTCCTCCGCGGCGCTCCTTCTCGGAGCATTCCGCGGTTGAGTTTCGTTGTTCCTTCTCTCAATTGTTTCGATTTGTGGATTTGGTGTCGTCTTCTTCGTTGTGTTGCTTCTGTGTGCGCCTCAGTCGTTGGTTGTTTGTTTTTATTG
Source organism: Cymbidium sinense (assembly GCA_021442155.1). Taxonomy (NCBI): domain Eukaryota; kingdom Viridiplantae; phylum Streptophyta; class Magnoliopsida; order Asparagales; family Orchidaceae; genus Cymbidium; species Cymbidium sinense. The sequence continues at coordinate 112,311,490 of CM038218.1, read as the reverse complement.
AGCATTAGATCAGATCTGGATCTCTACGATGGGGATGGATTTTGATCGTTTCATGGTTTTTCACTTTTTGTAGTTGTGTGATCATTGTTTGATCTTAACTTGATACATTTTGCTTTTATATCCCATCATTGTGATGTTCTCATGGATTTTCCCTTTTGGATTTCCAGATTCCACCGATCTCATTGTTTCTAATTCTTCGAGATTATGCATACTCAAATAAATTCAGTTATAATATAGGTATAAAATTTTAATTTCTTAATTGTAGAAATTAATAAATGTCCTTTTATAAAGTAAACATATTAACTCATCATGTTTTTCATGACTTGAAAAGAATAACATGACTTTATTTTAAGCCGATATCTCTTAAAATCTGTAAAATTTATTAAATATGTTTAATTCTTAAGCTATATTTCAATATGTTGACAAATTTCAAAATATTTTAAATAATTTAAAGTTTTGAATATCTTTAATAATTTATAAAATGTTATTTTTATTTATTTTTAAGTTTATTAGTTTGATAAAAGGCTTAATTTTTAAAATATGCCATTTTATAAACTTAATTAGGTGATTAGTCATTTAAAAAAAAAAATTTAAAAGGTCGGTATGGCGCTATTTGAATGACGATTAACGAAATTTTTTTTTATTAAATAAAGTAGTCGCGTTTTTTGGTATATCATTCTCATTAGATGTTGGATTTTAGGGTACTTGATATCGTTGGAAAGATAATAAAAAATTATACAACTTTCATTACTCTTTCGACGAATCTCTGAGCCTCGGTTTTCAAATGTGACTTAAGTTACAAAAATAAAGATATTGATGCAGCCCTCATTTTTTGGTTATATCAGGCTCATATGGTATCGGATTTTTGAGTGCTTGGTATCGTTGGAAAGATAATGAAAAATTCTACAACTTTCATGTTGATAACTTTTGGAATCGTTAGTGGCCAATTTTGCAAATGAGGTCGGCGCATATTACACTTCGTGCGATGTGATTCCACCCGCATCGTGAATAGATGTGTTATCTTTTTTTACTGATGACGTATACTGGCTATTTTATTTGTTATCTTTAGTCATTCGTGTACTCGATTGTATAATCAGGTGTATAGTTTATTATTTGTTTGTTTTGATTAATTCAAATATGAGGAAAGATTCAAGAATTAAATATAAAAATTCAAACTCAATTTATATATAGAATATAATGAGAGTGTTTGATATTACCAAAAAATCATATATATTCAATAATACTTGTATTATGACAAAAAAAAAAAAAAAAAAAGGGCATTCACAATATATTTAATTTTTGCAACTTCAGAAGTCACACATTTACAAAACCTGCGGCTCACCCAGCGAGATTCGTCGAAAGTTATCAATATGAAAGTTGTAAAATTTTTCATTATCTTTCTAACGATACTAAGCACGCTAAAATCCGACATCTGATGAGCCTTATATGGTCAAAAATAAGAGGGATGCATTAATATCTTTATTTTTTGTAACTTTAGAAAGTCACACATTTGTAAAAATTGCGGCTTACCGGGTGAGATTTGTCGAAAGTTGTCAACATGAAAGTTGTATAATTTTTTATTATCTTTCCAACATTATCAAATGCTAAATCCGATACCTAATGAGTCTGATATGGCCAAAAAATATGGACTGCCTATTTAATTTTTTTCTAACAAAAAATTTTAGGGCCGATCATTGGTGAGCGGCCAGATCGGCTGTAGTCGCCCATTGGCTAGGCCTATTTTTAATTTTTTTTTAATTGCTAATCATCTAATTAAATTTATAAAATGACCTATTTTAAAAATTAAGACTTGATAAAATAAAGTACTTGTACAACGTTGAATGCAGTTCAATAGAATCCGATGACGTTTGTGCAACAATCAACACGAAAGTATACAGCTACATTTTCTAAGGGGATTTTTAAATTCTTTTCAATTTACTTTTTATATGAGTAAATTGCAGGCTTTGAACTAATTTCAAATTTAACTTGGATCAAATTACATATAATGATATATGAAAAAATTTATTCGATTAAATGCATGTAATATTTGAATTAGAAATATTTAAAATTTAATTTGTGAGAATCAAAACTTCAATTTTAATAAATTTTTTTAATCAAATATTTCAAAGAGATGAATTCAATAATAAAATTTTTTTTTTAATATGTCTCCAAATTTTCATAAATCAAGCAATTAGAATATGATTAAAAAATTTAAGACATTATTTAATAGACTAAAGAATCTTCAAATATTATATTCTTAAATTTAAAATGAGAGTTTCCACTAAAGGAACTAATAAGCTATAATTATTCAATTATGATATCATCAAAATACCTAAATGCTTAAAGAATATAAATAAGGGAATGAACACATGCAATCTAATCCAGTGGTTAGAGATTTTCCTAAAATAATCAAATTTCTGCTCTAAAAAAGTTCATACTAAATCTCTATTATTCACATAAAGAGGGGATAGTCTTCAATCATTCACTAGACTAGGAGAGAACTTTTTATGATATTCATATTGTTGATCACCACTAGCGACTACTATCACTTGACTAGCATCGTCAACCCATCAATCTATCATTGACAATCCACAATCACCTGACCACCATTGTCCTATTACCATCACCCAATCATAAATTTTTGACCACCATGTCCCAATTATAATTGCCTGATTAGTATCATTCAATCATTACCACCGTCCATCACTTCCTATGCTCATCAATTTCATCAATGGTCATAACTAATATCAGCACTTATACACCATAACCTTTTCATAGAGTTTACAATAGAGTTTAAGCATGTCATTGATAATAACATTAACAAATGGTGTTGCCAATAAGGTTGATTCATATCTTCAAAATCAAAATAGATGCACACTATCATTAATGATGTTGATGCTCATTTTTGACAATAATTTGATTCTTGCATGAAATAAGATTAATATACACTATTGCTCAAAGTTAAACATAGTTTTTCTCTTTTTTGGATTTTCATATAAAAAAGTATACATTTGTTATAAGTAGCTCCTATTTTTCTTTGTATTTGAGATCTTTATATGATGTAAAGATATATCTATAAAGATATATATTGTTATGAATATATAACATCTATTATAATGTTCATTATCATATATATAATACAATCTTCCTTAGCTATCCAGCAACTTATATTTATTAATTGTGTGAAATATATAGGAAGCAAGTAGATTTTGATAAACATAAAGACATACTTTATATCCAGTATTGGGTGATTTGCTTAAGGGGTATTAGATTGAATAGACATGGACTGCTTTTCATTTAACATGAGCCTTAGATATACTTAAAAATATAACCACAAGGATTAGATTATGCACTTGGGGTTAGGACTTATTCTCATCTTACAAATATAACCTATCTTCACTTAAAACCCACAGAATTCTGTCATTCAAAGGAATCCAAATCAAACCATAGGTGATTTTTCATGAATCAATTTTATCTTCAATCTTCATCCAAAATATAAATCAATCCCAATCAAATCTACAATCAAACCTGATCATACTCAATCACCAAACCATAATCAAACTTCAAATCAAAATCCTTCTTATATAAACCAATCCCATAGAATTAGCCAAATTCCGTTCAATTCAAATTCAATTGATTTTCTCATGAATCAATTATATCTTCAATCATCATCAAATATAAATCAACTATAATCATCAAATAAATCAGCAAGTCAAACTCCTTCTTCCTTTGACGAGATACTCAAATGAAGAAAACCCATTTGAACCCCCCAGTCAATTGCAATCAAAGCTATATCAATCCCAAATCCTTATATAAATTCAACTCAAATCAACCCAACTAAACCCAATAGGCTCACTTGACCTTGAGTGATCTAAAAGACTTATTTTAGCCAAAATCTAATCCAACCCAAATTGGATTGAACCAAGCCTACCAAAACCTCCTATCATGATTGCTGATCACCCAAGGTTGATCAATTATCATAAATTGGGCCAAACTAAGTCAACTTGGCCATTTGACCAAGTCAACACCCTTAACCAAACTAGCCAAATCTCAACCCAAGCCAAATTAATTGAAACCATTTATTCACACCAACCCATGATCAATGATTGGATATGACATGACCATCAATTGAATCAAACCTAACCCAATTGGCCCTTTGACCCAAGTTGACCCAATTTAACCTAAAAGACTAAATTAGGTCAAATCATGATCTAACCCAAATTGATTGCAACCAATGGCAGTTCATTCCAAATTGATTATTGAACTAACCAAAGCTATTATTGGCGACCAATTTGAAATTGGTAACCCAATTAATGATTTAAAGGGTCAAATTGGATCAAATCTAAATCAAATCCAAATTGATTCACCAATCATCTTTAATTCAATTGAACATGAATAAACGCCAATTTGGCCAATTTGGTTTGATACCATTTGACATGAATCCAAATGAGCGGAATCAAACCTAAGCTATTGATTCAAAACAATTAAAACATTTAAATCATTATTTGAACTTGAAACTTGATTGTTGAACCTAACCCAGCTAATTTGACCTATAAGGGGTCCAGAGTCATTGAACCAAGCCAAAGCTCATTGAAACTTAACCCATCCCAAACCCACCTTGGATCAGCCCAAAACCAACCCAAACTCAGTTGGGCTCAACTCTCCTGTTCTCCTCTCCTACATGGGATTTTACCTAAATTGGAAAAGTCCACTCCCCTCTTTTCTCTTGGCAGCCATCAAACACCCCAAATAAGGTCTCACACATGCACTAGCCGAGGTGGGCTAGGTTGGACCAAGGGATGTGAGTTAATCACCTCACACTAGCCAAATCTATTGGACCAAGGAGGAGGCGACCTTGAGCCCACCAAACCTGCAGCCAGCCACCAAAACAGCATGTGGAGTGACGACCAGCCCCACGGCCGGTGGTTGGTCAAAATTAGGAGCCAAATTTGTCCATTTTATCCGGGGGGGGCGGTTGGGCATAGAGCTTGAACCAGATCCCTCTCCAAGCCATTCATGCTTCCCCATTGCCAGAGCTTACTGTTCCGAAATAGGGCATCCCTATTTCTGATCCAAATCCACCCATACTCAACAAAATTCCAATTCCTTTCACCCACATCTTCCCCACACCTCATCGTGCAAGAATGAATCACTTTCCAACCATTGAAAGTGCGAGTTTGAACGACACTGACCTCCACAGTGACAGTTCGTGGTCCACTGAGCGAACAGGAAGAAATTGGCATGCGTGCTGCTCAACAAGGCTTTTCCTCCACTAGATGAAGCTTCCTTAATCGATTTTACCACCGATCTTGAGCTCTGGTGAAGTAATTCTATGAAATCAACCTCCTAGCAAAAATTGGTTGAAGCTTTTTGAAGAAAACTTGCATTCCGTGAGATCATAGCCATTGGATCCCTTTGGATCCTTCATGTGAAGGTGTGGGATTGATCTCCGATTGATCCGAGCTCGGGTGAGCTCGAGTTGAGCAATAAAAGGCAGATGGTGTCCGTCTCACGTTGCTTGGGGGATGATTGATTACGCACCGTCCATTCCACATGATTGGAATAGATGGTCGTGATTAATCTGTTATATTTCTCTTTCTTTATCCCTTAAGGGATCATCAGTTTGATCTATGCCATTTGATGCGAGATCGGATGACGAAGATGAAAGCGTGTCTGCCGCCAGCCATGTAAGCATTGAGTCAGACAGCTTAAGTGACCAATCCTACTACGCCACATGGAAAGTGTGCCACGTTAGCGGTCCGCGTGGCGCTGATGGTATTAGGCTTAATTTAGGGCTTAATTAATGTATTTAATGGCTAAAATTTCTAAAATTAATAACAAATCATAAGAAAATAAAAAATATAAATAAATATTCATTTTAAAGGTATTTCAGAGGAGAATCATTTAAAAATAACCTTAATTAAATTTGAATAGTAATTAAGGCTTAATTTGGGTTTAATTGAAAACTTAATTAGCTTAATTACTCTTTAATTACTCAAGTAATCAAATCCAAATATTTGTGGTGGTTTAATGGGATGACCTCTGCCTCCCATAATTTTTTTGGGATTTATTGCTTAGGTAGGGATATTGCTCATTTAAGCCTTAAGTACTCTCTTAATTAATTAAATGGTTAACTAAACCCTTAATCATGAAAAAAATAAGATAATTAAGCTTGTTAATCACCATTGACAGTGAATGGGTGAGGACCTCTTTCTAATCTTTTTCCTAAGTCCATTTCATTTGAAAGAAAATTGATTGAAATGAGATTAATTAAAGGTTTAATTATTATTCAATTTATCGGATCTTGAACTAATTAAATCATGGGTTGATCTTTAACCTATTTTAAAGATGCTTAGAAAAATTATTGTTAACTCAAATGTGTGGGAAAATCATAAGAGTACTTAATTAAGTTTCTTAATCTAATTAACTATCAATTGTGAGCCAATTATATTAGGTCCCTTTATTCTCTAGGATCATTGCAAATTTAATTTCCATTCATAGGCATATCATGTTGGCTCATAATTGTTTGATTAATTATATTAATGTAACATATGTAAGGGTGATTAATTGGTTTAATTAAAGTTCTAACTTAATTAATTCATAGAATTCACCAAATTACTTTTTCTTAAGCCAAATCAATTTACCAATGTGGGAATGGGATTAAAACACCAAATGATAAGTTCTCCTCTTTCAAATTAATGAAAATACCATATCATGAATTAATAAAGGAATTTTGGTTTTCTTTAAATGGGTTTATTTAATGTGATTGTCCTTAGGAATTAGTTTAATTGAGTGAATCATGTGTTGATATTTAGTTATTCCTTTCAATGCACATTAAATGTTGTATGCCATTTGATTTCATGTATTCATGCTTTCAAATTTAAATAAATCAAATAGATTTTCTTTATGTGAGCTTGCACCAATGTTTATATATTGATTGATAATTACAAATATACATAATTTGCATGTGTTTATATCATATTAAATAAAGTTCTATTTATATAGTTTATATAAGTTTGAACAATGGGTATATAGTCTAGACATCCCGGGAATATGAGGCTTTAGTTAGCCCCAAGGAGGTCATTTGATTACCTCACTTTTCTGGTTTAACAACAGCACGTACGTATTTAGTTTCATTCCTATATATTTTAAAATTTGGATAGAGCTTTAATTCATATGTATAAATAATTCAACCAAATAAAAATACAACTTTGCATAATTCTCCTTTGTTTAGTTTTTTATATATCTATTCTAAGAAGTAAGTATAGTCCAGAAATCCAGGAATCGAAATCCCAAGGAGGTCATTTGATTACCTCACTTCCCTAGATAACAACGCGTACTTGCTTATATCTTTTATACATGTATGTGTGTATTTAGTTAAAGAATCAGGATCCTCTTTTTCTACTAAAAATGCATATATTCATATTCACCTAAGTCATTAGCATATGTTATATAAATTAATGCTCTCTTTCCTTATTCATATATAGATTTACAGGTTTGGAATGAAAATAAATATATAGTCGGATGTCACAGAATCTGAGGCTTTAGCTCAAGGAGGTCATTTGATTACCTCACTTACGATTTACAATAATGACATACTTTATGTCTTATGTATTTGTTGTTTGGATAAAGCTTTAATTTATATGTTCATATAATTCATATAAATTTACACATTCATCATCATTTCATTTAGTGTTATAAATCATGTATTATTAAATCATATGCATGTGGAATGATTTAATATATATCATGGAGTAATTCTAATCTTAAGAAGCCTTTTATCTGAATAAGGTCATTTAAAGTTAGCCAAAACTTAGGATTAATTAAAAATATGTAATAAGCCATTCAATAAAGAAAACTAAATCAAATTAATATGCTTTAGAAGTGGCTTAAGGTAGAGATGAAAGAAGATAATCCTCTTCCTTCTCTTTACAACACTTAGTTGCTAAGTGCAAATTACATGAAACAAAATAAATTATAAACTAAAATTTGCAAACCACTTAAATAATTTAAAGTGAAACAAGCTTCAAGTTAACTTGAACATTTTCCAAACTTAGAGAAATATAACTCTAATGCTTAGTTAAGACATACCACACGAGACTTTACCACACATATTATAATTAAGTCACTACATCTACCTCTATGTTAGGATGATGTATGATATGATGTAAGTTTTATTCTGTGATGTATTATTTTAGACTATTTGTTAGGGTGTATGCTTCGTAGACTGGATGTTAGGCCGCTCTTAGCCTAATCATATTTTCTGTAGGGGATTGTACTTAAGGGATTGCTTAAAAATAAATATAAATGCTATCTTTGCAATTTGCTTGAACCCCTAAACATAATCCAAGTTAGGATAGGTGTGGTTAGTGGGTGCTAAGTCTAAGTCCAATTATATATATGCTTAGAATTATATGTATGTTTAGCTAACATCTATTTTATAATTTTGAAATAATTTTGAAATAGAAATATATAGGAGATTAGAATGAGCAATGGCTAGAAAATTTGCCACAGGATGCTGAATGCCTTTGAAGCAAGCATATCCAAATCAAAGAAGGAAGAAAGAAAGAGGAGGATGGAAGAGTGAAGAATGAAGACCCTCATCACATGTATTCATTCAAATTGTAATTATTCTTTCATATTCTGGCTTGTATAAGGGTAGAGTTTGGCTACCCATCTTTTTTTTTTGGGTTGTACGGTGACACATGACCGCACCGGCCTCTTATTCTTTTGCAGTAGTTTATAAATATTGATTGATGGTTTATTAAAATTGTGCATTAGGATGGCATGCTCTTTATAGTTTCTTCATGTTTGATGTTTTAATGTGTAGCCTGGATGCAATAGGCTCTTAGGATAAAAATAAATTTTCTACGCAACTAATCACTTATAATTAAATTTTAAACAACTCATAACCTCACCATAAATTCTAGAACATGAGTCAAGATAATTAAAAGATTTAGTAACCCCTTAGCCATATGATTGTGTCTCACATCATACATATCATCTTGAATCACTCTTACAAAATGAGGGCCTCAGATCCTAGGGATAACAACATGATAGGAACCCCTACTAACGGAGCTAATAATCTACTTCATCATGCATTTAGGCATATAAAAATCCCAAAGCCTTTTGTCTAAATGATGTGTCAAAAATGAAATAAAATTTGAAAAGATTTTATATTTGTAGATTAAGTCATATGCTTATCCCACTCATGCCTTAGTCTCTTAGGGGGTGAGTTTAAGACTTTAGTCTCTTCCTAATTAAATAACTACCATAGCTATCTTGCGATACATAAGACTGAACTACATGATTTTAAAATCATAGGAGGAGTTAGCTGGCAGCCACTCCAGGCGGTTATAAGTCTAGAAGTCAGATGGTTTATTCTCTCTTGTGGAGGTAAACCCTTATGTCCACCTCTTAGATTTAGGTCGTGCTTTAGCTCGTACTAAAGATCCCTAGATTTAGGATCTAAGGTTGCTATTTTCTCAGGCTACAAGAATAAATCCTCATCTCTTAGACATCTCCACAACCATGTATTGGTGGATCATAAGCTCTAGCAATCTAATAAAATTCAACTCAAATAAATAAACCTCTTCACTTTCAGATATATAAAGCCCAATCATATGATTGATTGGAATGCTAACTAGGCCTCTTAGTATCATGAACATTTCTTACTTCCTCTCTTTGGATTCTAAAAATAAGTCTTCTACTTGGTCTCTTCCAATTTTCAAAACATCAACCAATCATTTGATAGTCTAACCTTGAAATCTTTGCAATGATAATTATCTACTTTAATCGAGAGTGTTCTTAAGAATTTTAATTTTGATGGAGGCTTTCCTCCATAATGATAGGCTTTCCTAATATAAGAACTATTTTATTCATCCATATAAATATATTGGGGAGAAATGGTAGTATATTATTAGTAGGTTGTTTAGGTCCATTGAAGGGTGATGCTCAAGAGATGGTACATCATACCCTGTGTACTAATAAATTTTGATAAATGATCTGGTGTGTCCCCCATCAAAAAACAAGCATCATAATACTAAAAAGAAAACTTGATGGGTAGTAAGTCCAAAAAGCCCCCTTGCAATGTCGTACTAGACATGATATTCACTCAAAACTCTTGAAAAGCACATTGGTAAGAAAGTCTTAATAGGAAGCTAGTGTTTGACAAAGTTTTCACTAGAAAGATGTCATGAGGATAAGTGGAAAAAGGTACCCTAAAAGGTATGTCAATGAAGAAGCTTCATTGAGAAGCAATTATAGATAAGGTCCATAAAGAAGCTTCCATGAGAGTAAGTAATTGATAAGAACTTCATTCCTCTAAAAATCTAAAATGATATAGGATTAGTTCTCTTCTAAAAGTCTCAAAACATATATGCGTTAAAATATGCAAGGATTTTACATTTTTAAAAATCTCAAAAAGAAATAAGTCTTTAGAGGTAGACAATCTTTATTCATATAAGGATTTCGAGGATATATGTTGATTTAAAGGACTATAAGATGCATCTTATATTTGATAAGATCCTTATTAAAAATTCTCTTGCAACTAAATCTTAAGGCGTTATATAACCTAAAAAATATTTAAAGGGCTTCCTATTCAAGGAGAGGGATGTTTTAAATAAATATTGATATTTCTTACATAAAAGTTAGGATTTCATTAGCTTTTTCATTCACTTCTAATAATTAAATAGGAAACATTGATCAAATTTATATTTTAATACATAAATAAAGACATTAAAAGTGTATCAAAATAGAGATGGAATTAGCCTATGCTCTTAGGAGGGGCAAATTTATATGTTACGATAAAAATGGAGGGAAAATAATTTTCATGGGGGAAAAATGACTAATTTGAGTACTTCATATAAAATAAGTGATAAAGTTAAAGTTTGGGAAGGAGCAATTACCCCTTATTCCCCCCCAACCCTCCTCAACTATACCTAGTTCTGCTTCTATATAAAAATAGCTTTAATGTGTTGTCAACATATTCTTCATCAAAATTATTAAGAATTTATTGTTCAACATTCAAAGTTGCAACTCCAACCTTTGGCTTAACATAATCATTAGCTCAATCTAGCAACCTATTTTCTAGTCCTTTAAAGTCATTAAGTTTTTAGTACTAAAATGCAATTTTCTATTGTATGAGGACCTTACAAACTTGCAGAATTTAACTAAGAACTCAGCTTCTCTTTTAAACTAAAAAATATATACACACATCCATACTATATTAGAGAAAAGTTAAAAGTAAAGAGGAAAGAAGTATAATTAATACATAAAAAATTTTATAAAAAAATATAAACCGATGAATTATTTTATCATTGGCATCAAAAACGAAAAAAAGAGAAAAATGATAAAAGTTCTTAAAAATGGCTCAAAATAAAAAAAATCATAATATTGTACAAATTACCATTATTTTTAAGGGTGAGTTATTTTTCAATATCTCTGCATCACCACTTGGAGGGTGTGTTGTTAAATTAATTATAATCTCTTATATATGTCAAACTAAATATTGAGGACATTTAACCACTAAGGAAAAAAAATAGAACTTCAAATGACATGAAGAACCTATCTTTTATCTAGTTTATTCAAATGGGACAATGACTTCTTATTTTAGAGGAAGGTTGGACCTCAGCCTCATGGATTGTGAACTACCATAGCTTCATCTATAAAGAAGTCTAATGCTATCCTTTATAGGCATAACTAATAGTTTTTTTTCCTTTGCAAACTTCTACTCTACTCTATAGATAGAAAGTAACATTGATGCACACCATTATTATCAAACACTACAAGAAATCAACTTATTTTTGATATAAAGTTTCATTAGAAAATATAGACATTTTGTTAGTAAAGTAGGTTTCCAGTAGATTTCTGGTAAAAAAAATATTTTGTCAAAAAACTCTACCATAAGTGAGAAATACATTTTGAGAATAAAAACTTTATCAAAACATATTTCTAATTGGTTTTTTCAACTAAATCAGAAATTTGCTCAAATGAATCAATGGACATATATATGAGAAACTCTACCATAAGTGAGAAATATCATTGAAAAATTATCAATTGGATTTACGAATAAAAAATTTTGTTGAAACTTTTTCGATGAAAATTTTGTCAAAAATCTATTAAAATTTTCAGACAAAAAATTCCCATCATGATAATTATCTTATCAAGCTGAGTAATAAAAATGTTGTTAGAAATATGTTAAAGACCTATATAGAGATGAAAAAAAAAGAAAATAACTTCATATAAATTCTTATTTTAAACACCTATAACTACAAAATATAATAATTAAATTTGACAATTTGCATAAAATTTGAAATAACAATATCATGGGATCATAATAACCACACTAGTGAGACATACGAATATAAAATTACAATCAAACATATCATGTAATTATTTAAAAGACATTAGCATTTCTTATAATTGTTTAATAATCCTAGTTGCACAAAAATAATAAATTGATACAAATACAAAACTAATCCTTGTTTGTCTTTTCATCACCCTCCTCCTCATGCTCTTTTGCCACCATTGCTTTTTTGTTCCTTTTCATCCATCTAGTTGCATCTTTTTTATTATTGCTTATATAAAAGCCATTTGTGCTTCCATTTTAGTAGTCATCCAAGCCTCAGTATCTTCAAAAAATGTAGCGACACACCTTTTAACTAGCCTTCAATTGAATTAGTGCTCTATCCAGAGAAAGAATGATGTGTATCATATATCAAACCTTGCGAACCTAAGTCATTTGCTTCAATAGTTTCTATCTATATATTAAATTCTAACTGCTTAGATTATCCACTTAAACTTTCTACACCATTACTACTTTGACTCTATATTTTCTTTAGCCTTATATACTCATCCTACAAAATATTATGATGTTATTATAACATACTATATTCTCAACTATATTGTAATACAAATATAAACAATTTACTTACATAAGCTATTAATGATGTGACATCAACCTACTATTGATTCACTTGGTACTGATGTGTTTTACTATGCAATTCTATAGTTAGTTGTCTTCTTAGCACTTATCTCTGTAAGAAATAAATAAAGTTAGTAAATAGTTATTATATAATTTCTTAACATGGGTTACTTATGACATATCAACCTTCTCCTATACTTAGTATGAGGACCTGAGCCTTTAGTATATATGGTGCTCCCCATGCCCCCCAAAGGTAAATGCCTAATTTTGTTTAGCTTGTTATCTTTTGTAAACATAGTCAAAAGAGGTTCATGCTCTGCATATCTAAACCCACACATTCTCTTCAATCTAACAATGCTTCTATCTAAACTTGTGTTTATGAACACATCATGTAAATGGGCAGTGCCTCTTATCTCAAAATTTTATTTAATATCTTTACTTTACTCAAACAATCACCATAATTTTGTCTATTATAAAAAAATATTAATAAGAAACTTTAGACCTAGAGCATCAAGTATTTTATAAGGTACAAAAAGCTTATTTAATATCTCAAATTCTCTAAACCACATGTCATGCAAATTTTTTATATTCTATGAAACAAATTGAGCATCATAATTATTTTTTATTATGCCTCTAATTTTGTATATTGTCCAAATGGATGGATTAAACTTGTAAAAAAACTTTTAGTTAGCACTACATAACATAAAAAAAAAAGAAAAAGAAAAGAAAAGTAATGCAGGCAAACTTATGTATCACTATCAAGATTAATAAAAATATGTGAAGTGGGTATCTCAATTTTACTAGCTAAGTAGGCATGAATGGACTAGCTTGATGTGGTGGTGGTGGTGGACGGTGACAGCTAGGCTCCCTATGACCACTATAGGGTTGAAAAGGGTAAAGTTGAGTTGTATTAGTAGGCTTTGGAGAATAATATATTGGTGTCTATGTAGGCATAGTGGTATGGAGTAGTGAGATTGATGAGGAGGTTGAGGTGGTAACAATGACATTGGCACTACTCTAATAGCTAGGATGTGGCACAATCTTCTTCATCTTGAAATATGCTTGATCAATCTATGAGAGGTATCATCACAATCACCTGATGTTATTTACAATACAAATAAATTTAATGGTTAGAGTAGTAAAAAATATTATAGATATTAAAATTAGAGAGGATAGTGGTTGAATTTAAAATTTATAATCAATAAAAGAAAAATAATATTTGTAAGTAGTAAAAGAAAAATATTACAACCATAATGCACACACCTTTTAATTTCCTTAGATAAATCACTAGAAGTTGAATTCAAAGTTTTCTCCCCATCATCATCAACATACTCAACGATAAACCAACTAACTCTCTTATAATCACTAATAGTATCTTTTAAGCTTATCACTTACTCAACATCACTAATTAAAAGTCTGTAACCTATCATCTTTTTTTCTTAATGAAATCAAAATTATTTTGAACTTGAACTCTTATTCTAGGTTTAATCTTAAGTATGATTGGCCAATCTATATTTTCTTTTATTTTTCTAGGATATTTAATATAATACACTTGACTATCTTGATGTGCTAAAATAAAAGGGTCAAATTTAGTATATCTTGCCTAATTTAACTTTGGTGAAATTATTTGACTTATGTCTTCTTATTTTGCAATTATGAATAAGATCAAACTAATCATAGTCGAATAGAAATATATTTCTCATTTAAGATAGAATATTACTATTGCACAATTTCTTATAAAAGTCCATTATAATTAGTCATATCATTTACATGTGTGTTACTCTAGTGTTTTAATTTGGAGCCATAGCCACACCACACATATATTAGGGTGTACTTATTGAACTGATCAGGTGCTGCATTAAAGGTATGATGTGTCATCTCAGGAGATGAAAACACAATAGACCTAATCATCTAATGACTCCTAAGGCAGATAAGTCTACGCATGTACCAGAGATCTTTCCCAATTTTATATGGAGAAGTAAAACATGGTTTTTTTTTATGCTGGGTTCTTTAGCACCCTACGGAAGTAAGCTTCAATAGTTAATTACATCTTAGAAAATTAGAATCTCTTAAGAATACTCTCAATTAAAGTAGTCAATAAGTATCTCCAAATATTTCAAAGCTAGACTATTAAAGGATTAGGTATTTATGAATATCAAATGAGAGAGTTCAAATAGGAAGACTTATTTATGGATTTCAAAGGAGATAAAGTAGGGAACACCTATGATACTAGGAAGCCTAGTGGGTGCTTCAGTCTACCATATAGTGAGGCTTTATATATTTGAGAGAGAGAATTTACTGTCATTTAAGTTAGACTATTATTAGAATGCCAGGGCTTATAGTCCAACAACATAAGATCATGAAAATTCCTAAGAGGTGAGAACTCATACTTATAGCCTGAAGGAAATAAGTAGCCCTAGAACCTAAATCTAAAAGGCTTTAACACAAGCTAAAAGCATGATAAAAGTCTAATCAAGAAAGATGGGATATGATAGTTCACCTCCATAGGAGAGAATAAACACACCCTGACTCTTTTGGGCTTACAACTCCTTTGAGTTCTCGCCAGCTAACACCTCCTATGCTTTAAAACCATGTATGTCGGTCTTATGTTGATGCAAGATAGCTAGGATATTATTTAATTAGGAAGGAAGCTAGAATCCTGAACTCACTCCCTAAGAGACTAGATTATGATTGAAATCAAAATATGACTTAGACTAATGTCAAAATTTAAAACTTTATAAACTATTTTGACACATTCATTTTGGACCGAGGGGCTTGGGGCAATTATACCTATATGCATTGTTGACCTCACTTTTGAAGCGAGTTCTCAATCTCCTCACCTTAGACCTAGGGATCTTCTATACATTAAGACTTCCTTAGTCATAAGATACTTCTAGTGATTAAGTGAACACTTAACCTAAATCTAGAGATTTAGAAGGGTTAATCATATGGTTAAGCTATGCCTTAGGGATTAGGATAACCCTCCTACTCCACAACCTAAACCCAATCTAGATTCACCCTATCAAACCTATAATAAAACTCAATTTCAAATCCAAATTAAATCAAACCAAAGCATAAAATCCTCTCCAATTGACCAATTTAATATGAACCAACACCCAAACCAAGCAATTTGGTCAATTTGGTCAAATTGATCAACTTGACATATTTGACCCAAATGAATTGAAATGAACCAAAATAAAATCTAAATCAAATTAAACCAAACCATTGACACCAACACACTCCAAATAGTCATATGAACTTGACCCAACCCTTGGTTTGACCCAATTTGACCAATTGGTCAACCTAACCCATTTAGACCCAATTTGACCCAAATGGGTCAAATTAAGCCAAACCTAACCTAATGAACTTCAAATGACATGAAATTTGGCCCAACTTACTTTTGACTCATTTCAAATTTGCCAAAATCAAATAAAATATTAACTAACCATTCTACCCTTGGGTCAAGGGTATCACATGAGACAAATCACCTATGTAAGTGGTCATTTCTATTCCTTGGCCACTTGACACCCTTACAATGGTTCACCTGGGCATCAAGGACACTGCCCAACCTGACCCAAGAGGTGGTTGGGTTGGTCATGACTCATAAGGAGGTGAATTCACATCACCTCCCCCATTGGAGCATTTAAAACCCATATGACACCCACTAATCCCTCTTGGCAGCCATCACCCAAGCCATGACCAACCAAACCAAGCCACCTAGGATTATTCCCTGTCATTCCGAACCACCCCAAGCCATAGGACATCCACTAGGTGCCAAAAATCACCATTAGTGGTGATTTTTGACCAAAAGAAAGCACAAAGGGAAAGAAGCCTCAAGAGAACTCATTTTGCTATACACTCTCTGAGCTCCCCCAAACAATAAGAAACCATTCCCTACTTCCTTTGGGCTAGCGAACCTGGATTCCGAGGTGGCTTGGTGGATACAACATTCCAAGTGAAGGCAAGGAACTAGATTCATTCCAAGGCTTCATCTCGCATCCAGGAGTGTGCTCCGATCAACATAGCTACCGAAAATCATCCCATGAGGTAATTTTTAAATCTTTAGCTGGTCACAGGATGTCTTGTTTATGAAAATTTCTGCTCAATTTTAGGAAACTCCATTAGAAAATCCTTTCATTCTTAATTTCACATGATCCTTATGCAAAAATAGGAGTTTTTTTGGCTAAAATCAATGCAAAATTGAGCTAGAAATGGACTCTCTCGTGCATTTTTTGTATTTTCTTGGTTTCACGCCGATTTCCGATTGGAAGCAACAAGCGACCATCCGATCCTGCTTTAATAGGGATGGATGGCTATGATTAAATGCCAAATATGCTTGATTTCATCCACTAGATTGCACAAATCAATCTGGGATCAGACGGTTGGATCAAGCCCCCACACAGTTCCGCCTTTTTCCCGCTCTTTTGTTGCATCAGTGCCACACCAGCCAATCGCGCAACACTGTGTGCCATCGCGTGTCACGTGGAATTGCACACCTAATCACATTACGCCTCATGGCATTGCATTGCCCCATCACTGTCGCATGGCATTGACTGGGTTAAGTAAGAAATTTGGGTATTTTTACTTTTTAAAAAGTATATAAAATCATCTAAAATGTCAAAAATTCATAGAAAATGAAATACTTAATAAAAAATTGCAAATAAGGGCTCATTGGATTTTTCTTTTCGAGAGGAATCCAAAAAAATCTAAAATCCCTAATTTTTACTGAGTATTCTAAGCTTAATTAAGGTTTTAGTAAAAATTAAACTTCATTAATTAAACCAAAAATACACATGAGATTGATTTAAAATTTTTAGGGACTGAAACTGAAGTTAAAATATAGATACCATAAAAATTTCAAGTCAAAAAGATTTCTGGATTGGGAGATATTGCATTCTGAAACTCAAATAATCCATTTTAATAAAAATAAATTAATAGACTTTATAAAAATCATGAAAAATTATTTAAATCAGCTGCAACTTTGAAAAATTATAATAAAATATAGAAAAAATTATAAAAATGTAAATAAATATTCATTTTGAAGGCATTTCAAAGAGAATTTATTAAAAATTATTTTAATTAATTTTAAATAGTAATTAAAGCTTAATTATAAAATTAATTAACTTAATTACTCATTAATTACTTAGGTAATTAACCCCAAACTTTGTGCGTTAATTCAATGTGATGACCTCTATCTCCCATGATTTTATTGGGATTTATTGCTTAATTAATTAGGGAAATTAGTTCATTAAGCTCTAATTACTCTTTTAAATTAATTAATAATAAATTAATCCCATGAACAGTAATAAATAAATTAATTAAGTGGTTAATTGTTCCTTAACAGTGAAAGAACCCATGGGATAAGATTAGGGCCTCCTTCCTAATCTATTTTCCTAAGTTTATTTCATTAATTAAATTAATCAAGTTTTAATCAATTAATCAAATTACTTAATTAATAAAATTGAAATTATATTCACATGGAATCTCAATTAATGAAGTCTTGGGTAGACCCTTAGGTGTTCAACAACCTAAGAAAATCCTAATGAAATTATAATTAGCCCACATGTGTGGGAGAATTATATAACTTAATTATCTATTAATCATGAGTTGATTGTATTAGGCCCCTTTTATTTTTTAGGATCATTGCAAATTTATTTTTCATTCATGTGCATATCATGTTGTCTCATAATTATTTGGCTAATTAAATTAAGGTAACATAGGTAAGGGTTAATTAATGGATTTAATGCATGTTACAACCTAATTAATTCATAAAATCAACTTAATTATATTTTATTAAACTAAGTTAATTCACAAACATGGGGATGAGTTAGGATCAACAAAACTCTTCTCGCATGCTTAAATCAAATCAAAATATGAGATTAAAATGACATTAAAGAAGCTTTGGTTTATCTTAAATGATTTTATTTGATATGATTGTCCTTATAAATTCATTTAAATAAATTTTATTAGATGTCTATATTTATTTATTCCTTTGCAATCATGTTAAATGTTGTATGTCATTTGAAATCATGCATTCATCTTTTCAAAGTTAAATTAAATCAAATGTTTTTTTCTTTATGTTAAGCTTGCATGTATTGGATTAATTTATAATATGTGTGGCTATTATCACTAATAAATTCAAAATTAATTTTCAAAATTCATAAATAAATCACATTGGTTAGAGTGATAGTAGTTACGATTACATATAATTTTGCATGTGCTTATAGCTTAAGTATGTGAAAGAGAGCTTTCTTTTCTTTAATAAGTATATAGTCTGGACATCTTGAGAATACGAGGCTTTAGTTAGCCCCAATGAGGTCATTTGATTACCTTCCTTCCATGGTTTTACAATAACACATACTTATTTGATTTCATTTACATGTGTTCTTACATTAGAATTGGGATGAAATTTTGTTTCACATACATAAATGTTCTAATCAAATAAAAATGTAATTTTTGCATGATTTTCTTTCTCTTATTTACATATACATTCACATGTAGTAAGATAGCAAAGTATATAGTCTGGACATCCCAGGAATACGAGGGTTTAACTAGCCCCATGGAGGTCATTTAATTACCTCACTTCCCTGGTTTAACAAAGACATGCACTTGCTTATTTCTCTTTTCATGTGAATGTATGTGTGGCTAAAGGATGAAAATCCCTCTTTTCTACTAAAAATACATGCATTCATAATTGACTAAGTGATTGAATAATTGACTAAGTGATTGAATTAATTAGCCATAAGATTTGGGGTCTCTTTCCTTAGGTTCTTACATACAAATTTACATATGATTGAATGCAAATGAGTATATAGTTTGGACATCTCAGGAATACGAGGCTTTAGCTAACCCTAAGGAGGTCATTTGATTACCTCACTTTCCTGGTTTAATAATGACATGTACCCATTTAATTTCATTATTATGTATTTTTGTATGATAATTTGGATAAAGCTCTAAATTAACATGATTAAATAATTCAATCAAATAAGAAATATAAACTTCAAATATGCACATCTACATTCATCATTTAAGTGTGCTAAAATATGTTATATGTATAGATACACTTAAGATTAAATCATATGCACGTTATATGTGATGGAAAGGAATGATTGAACATAAATCATGTGATAGTATTTCAGTTAGGTTAATCTTAAGAAGCCTTTCACATTGAATAAAATTATTTAAAATTAACTAAAACTTAGGACTAATCTAAAATGTGTAATAAGCCATTCACTAAAGAGAACTAAATCAAATTAATATGCTTTAGAAAGTGGCTTAAGGTAGGGATGAAAGAGGGCAATCCTCTTTCTTCTCTTTACAACACTTAGTTGCTAAGTATAGGTTATACGAAACCAAACAAAACACAAATTAAAATTCTCAAATCAATTAAACAACTTAAAGTGAAATCATCTTTTATGGTTAAATTAAATCTCCTTCACACTTAGAAAAATATAATCTTAATGCCTGGTAAGACATACCACACAATCCTTAACACACACATTAGAATTAAGTCACCACTTCTAGTTTTATGTTAGGACGGTGCATGTTATGATGTATGTTTTGTTTTATGATGTATTATTTTAGACTGGATGTTAGAGTGTATATTTCGTTGATTGGATGTTAGACCGATATTAGCCTAACCATATTTTATGCAGGGGATTGTGCTTAAGGGGTGTTTAAAATAAATGTAAATGCTCTCTTTGCAGGTTGCTTAAACCCCTAAGCATAGTCCAAGTTAGGACAAGCGAGCTTGATTACCCATGTGCAGGATGCTAAGTCCAAATTATAAATATAATTTCTTGGGAATGTATGGTGTTTAGCTAACATCTATTTTGCAGGTGAAGTTAGATTTACTTTTCATATTTTAATGTAATTTTGCATTAAGAATTAGGATTAGTGTTATGGTGAATTAGGATGAGTATTGGCTAGAAGGCTTAGTCCTAGGGTGCCATGTGATGCCTTGAAGCCTACCAAATTAAATGTAGAAATGAAGACATAAAGACATGAAGAATGAAGAAAAGAAGACCCCTCATAGCATTTATTCATTTATAAATTGTAATTATTCTTTCATATTCTGGGTTGTATAAGGGTAGAGCTTGACTACCCATTTTATCTTTTTAGGTTATATGGTGGTACCAGACCACACGGGCCTGTTATTCTTTTGTGGTAGCTATAAAATGTTTGATGTTATGTTTAGCTTGTGCATTAGAAATTACATGCCTCTTCATAGTTTCTTTATGATTGGTATTTATTGTATGGCCTGGATGTGATTAGGCTCTTAGGAAAAATAAATATTTTTCCCAACTACAACTCATAACTAAAGTTTTAAATAACTCATAACCTCACAATAAAAACCTAGGATGAAAATCAAGATAATTAAAAGATTTAACAACCCCTTAGCCGAATATTATATGTTTCACACAATGCATGCATCTTGAAACACTCTTGTAAAATAAGGGCCTCTGTCCTTACACACATAGGGACCACTTGACCTATGAGAGCAACCCCTATTGATGGAGCTTCACCCTCTTCTCTTTTGATTTGGCCAATAACTCATTTTATCATGCATTTAGGTATACAAAAATCTCAAAGCCTTTGTTAAAATGAAGTGTCAAAATTGAAATAAAATTTGAAAAGATTTTGCATTAGATTAAGTCATTACTCATACCACTCATGCTCTAGTCTCTTAGGAAGTGGGTATAAGGATTTAGTCTCTTTCTAAATTAATAACAACCCAACTATCTTGCAATTTCATAAGACTTGCCTACATAGTTTTAAAGCATAGGAGGAGTTAGCTAGCTGCCACTCCAGGTGATTGTAAGTCAGCAATCGAGCAATTTATCCTCTCTTGTGGAGGTAAACAATATACCCATATTTGCTTAGACTTAGGTCATGCTTTGGCTTATGCTAAAGCTCCATAGATCTAGGATCTGAAGTTGTTGTTTTCTTTAGGCTACTAGCATAAATCCTCACCTCTTAGGCATTTTCACAACCTTGTGTTGGTGGATTATAAGCCTTAATAATTTAATAAAATCTCAACGTAAATAAAATAAATCTCTTCAACTTCAAATATGTAAAGCCCAATTAGTGGATAGATTGGAATGCTCCCTAGGCTTCCTAATATCATGAGCATTCCCTACTCATCTCCTTTGGCTTCCAAAATAAGTCTCTCCATTTAATCTACCCCATTTGATTTTCCAAATATAACCAATTTATTGATTATTTAGCCTTAAAATCTTTGGAGATAATAATTTCCTACTTTAATCAAGAGTATTTTTAAGGAATTCACCTTCTTTAAGATGTAATTAACTATGAAGATTTGCATTCATAAACTTTAGAATTTATTATAAAGCCTGCTTTATTCATCCATGTAAAGCAAGGAAAAATCTCTAGTACATTCGAAGACCCATTATGCCTTAGGAGTCTATAGGTGAAAAAAAATATTTTAGGTTGCACTCACCATCATCAATCAATCTCCTCCTTTCATCCTCCTTGAATTCTCTTCTTCTTATCTTCATCCCTCCCAGAAAGAAAGATAAAGACAAAAGAGGGAAAGGAAAGGAAAGAAAAGAGAGAAAATTCAATATGATGATGATTGCTTCTTTCTTTAGATAGACACCACATAGAATTGCAAGTGTACTTATTAGGGTGATAAGGTACGACATCGAGGGAAAGATGTATTATCTCGAAAGATAGAAATCACCACCCTACGATGGACCTAATCACTTAAATAAGGACTCCTAAGGACTTATGGGTCTACGGGATGATGTGCCAGAGATTCTTCCCCTACTTTATATGAAAAAATAAAGTAGTATTTATTTTAAATTAGGTTCATTAAGTTCCCTACAAGGGAAATCCCCCATAGTTAATTACATCCAAAGGAATGAGATTCCTTAGAAAAACTCTCGATTAAGGAAAATGATCGTTGTCTCCAAGGATTTCAACAAGTAGGACTATCAATCAATCGATTTATTTTTGGAAAGTCAAGTGGATCGATCAAGAGGAAGGAGTTCTTATCGAAGCCAAATGAAATTTAGAAGGGGATGCTTTAAGATACTAGGATGCCTAGTGATCATCCCAAACTACCCTATGATTAGGCTTTATATTGTTGAAATTGATTTAATTTGTTTAAGTTAATTTTTCATTAAAAATTTAGGGCTTATGATTTCATCACACAAGATTATGGAAATACTTAAGAGGCGAGGATTTATTCTTATGACCCATGGAAGGGAGAAGCAACCTCAGAACCTAAATTTAGGGAGCTCTACTGAGGGTCCAAAGCACGATCTAAATCTAAGGAGAAAATGGGTATTTGGCCTCCACAAGAGAGGACAAACCACCCGACTATTTGGACTTACAACCGCCTGGGGGTGGCCGCCAAGTAACTCCTCCAACTATTGTAAATTCATGTAGGAAAGTCATATACTTTATGTAAGATAGCAAGGCTGTTATTTATTTAGAAAGAGACTAAGTCCTTAAACTGACTCCCTAAAGAGACTAGATCATGTAAGGGTATGCTCCAAATGACCTAAATCTAATGTAATTCAGATTTCATTTTATTTGTATTTTTGGACAATTATTTTGACTCAGGATAATAAGATTCATATGCCTAATGTATGAGAAATGAGATTATTGGCCAAAATCAGCGAGATGGGAGGAGGTGTGTTTCCACCATGGCTCTCAAAGGTCAAGCCAAGTTTCTCTGGCAATGGTGGAAGTCCTCCAATCAAGAGTGAAAATAGTATGCATTTATGCATGATGTTATAAAAGAAATGCTCATCCAGCTAAAGGGTTGCTAATTCTTTTATCTTAATTTTAAACTTAAGATTTAGGTGAGGTTATGAATTCTTTATTTTTAATTTTGAATTATTAAATTTGGTAAAAGATTTATTTTTTCCTAGGAGCCTAATCCACATCTAGGTCATACATAAAGCAAGGAAGAAACTAGGAAAAGGATGCCACTTAATGCATAAGCTAAGAAAATCATCAATCAATTTATAAAGTTAATCACAAAAGAACAAAAGGCCATTGTGGTCGGGAACCACTACAAAAACTCGAAAACAAATTGGGTAGCCAAGTTCTACCCTTATACAACCTGGATTATAAATGAATTAAATACAATTAAGCAAAGAATTCATTATTACAGTTCTGCTTTCTTTCTTCATTCGCTTTCTTTTCTTCTTCTTCTTTCTTCTATCTTCTTTGGTTCCTTCTTTAGGATGGAAGCGTGGATGTCTGTTTGACATGGTGCATAAGATAAGATCTTATGACCAATGCTCATCTTAATTCCCATAACAATCATTCCAAAATCCTAATTGCAAAATTACATGAAAAGAAAAAGAATGAAAATCTAACTAACACCTGAAAATAGAGATTAGTTAAAGCAAATCACACAAATTCCAAGCATGTTTATTGGACTTAACACCCCACACATGGGTGACTAAGTTTACCTGGCCTATTGGATTATGCTTAGGGGTATAAGCACCTGCACGACAAAAATAGTTATATTTTTATTTATGATAGCGCCCCTTAAGCACAATCCCCTGCAAAAAATAATGATTAAACTAAATCGTCCTACCATTTATTCTATGATCATACATCCTAACATCTAGACTAAAACATATATCACAAAATAAAAGAAAATATTCAAGCCATGCACCGAATTAACCTAAAGCCTAAAGTGGTGACTTAGCTTAATGTGTGTGCTTTAGAGGTTTGAGTGGTATGCTTAGCTATTACTTTAAGTTAGAATTTTCTAAATATGAAGAATGTTCAACTTAGATGAGGTTTTCATTTAAGTGATTTAGTTATTTTGGGTTGATTTTTTTCATGTTTTGATTGGGTTCAAGTGAATCCTAGAATTAATTACTAAGTTATAAAGAGAGGGAAAGAGAAGAGAACTTCTTTTTCCTTCCCTAACCTAAGTAATTTCTAAAGTGGATTCAATCTTAGTTTCATTTAGTGAGTGTTTTATTATGTGTTTTAATTAATCCTAATTTTAGATGAACTATAAATAAACCTATTCAATAGAAAGGCTTTTTAAGATTAAGTAAAGTGAACTAAATTCACAAAACATGCAACTTCATTTCTTTCCCATCATGTATAACATGCATATGAATGGATCCTAAGCATATCTATACATACCAAATGGAAAAGTTTAGCACACTTTATGATGCATGCTAAGTAGTTTACTTAAGAAAATTTGAATGCTTCTGATGCATGATTTTCATTAAGTAGCCAAGAAATTTCTTATCCAATTTTCACATGCACATATGAATGTATGAAAGGCATAAGTGAGTACAATGCCATTATGAACCAGAGGTGTAAGGTTCAAGACCTACTTAGAATTAAACCTCACCCGGGGTTGTGTCTAATATACCACTTTCTTTAAATACAAGCATATGTACAAAAGAAATGAATGGAAAGAGAATGCTAAGTGAGTTACTTAAGAAAATTTGAATGCTTTATGATGCATGATTTTCATTAAGTAGCAAAGGGATTTGTTATCCAATTTTCACATACACACATGAAGGTAAGAAAGGTATAAGTGAGTACAACGCCATTGTTAACCAGAGGTGTAAGGTACATGATCTACATAGGGCTACTTAAAGCCTCGCAACCTCGGGGTTGTCCAGACTAATATACCACTTTTCTTAAATACAAGCATGTGTACAAAAGAAATGGATGGAAAAGAAAGAATGCAAAAACTTGTGTTAGTTGATTTAAAATTGTTTATGTAATTTATATGTGTAAGCATAGGTATCCTTCTCAAGAATGAATAAGATATGGAATTAGGCAACTGTTAGGTTCTTTTCAAATGAACCATGCACCTTACCAAATCCTACTCTAAACTATATCAAAAGAGAAGAGAAGGGAGACCTACACTAAGCACATCTTTATATTTTACTCACATAAAAATTTATAAATAAAATATGAGTAACACACTTTTAGTTTTGGTAATTGATTCATATATTTTAAAAATAATTTGAATTTAATAGTGATAATAGCCATATTATTGCTTTAGCCAACACATGCAATTTTGACATAAAGTAAACACTTTCATTTTAAATTTTTGAAAAGCATGGATGCATGAAACCATATGATAGACATATTTAGCATGTTGGGGAAAGAACTAAAAGCAATGAAAGCATGTAAACACATTCACCTTAATTAATTCCTAAAGATAATCTTATGAGATAAGCATGTTTAAAAATAAATCAAAGTTTGACTTAATGTGATTCTTGTTTCATTTTTGTTTTATGCTTATGTTTGATTTCAATTTGAGAAATGTGAGGTGAATTGCTGTTCCTAACCCCTTCCCACATGTGTTTATTATTTTTATTCAATTTTTAGATGATTATATTCATTTTATATTTTGATTAGGTTAAGGAATGATTAAATATACATTAATTATCCCTTACATATACCACCTTAGCATAGTTGTTTAAATAATTATGAGCCAATGAGATGACATAAAACCTCACAAGGAATTTAAATTTGCAATGCACCTAGGAAAAAGAGGTCTAATGCAATTTGGCTCATGATTAATGGTTAATTAATCTAAGGGATTTAACTTAAGTAATTTCAAAACACCCCTCACACATATGCGTTGAGTTTTAATTTCCTTAATTGAACTTAGGCTCTTGAACACCTAAGCATCTACCCAAAGCAGATTAGTTAAGTTCTGGAATGTTTTAGAATATTAAGAAATTAATTAAGAGGGTAATTAGTGAATTAACCCTTTAATTAAGAGGATTAAGGAAAGGGGTTTACAAAATAGCTTAGGAAATGCCAAAATTATTCCCTAAACCTCCTATTCATTGGAATAACCTTAATCAACTTCAACAAGGGTTAAAACTAATCAAACCCTTATTATTAATTACATTAAGGTAATTAGAAATGAATGCATTTTTTCTAATTAAGCCTTAAATCCAAGAGAAATTAGGAGGGTAGAAGTCATCTCCCAAAATGTACTCAAGAAGTTCGAGATTAATCCGTGGATTAATTAAGGAGTAATTAGAAAATTAATATTTATAATACAACCTAAAATTAGAGAAAGATACAATTCAAAATACATTAAAACTAATTTTAGAATACTCTAGATTGAATTATCTTTTAGTGGCAATTTACATCATATTTTTTTTTTTTGATTTTCTTTAGAGAGATATGAATTTTTAAAGTTTAGAAGGTTAATTCAAATTATTTTAAACCTAATTAATCCCTTAATCATGACTCGATGCTAATAGTGTGGATGTGCTTTACACCATCGCGGCCGACCACTTAAACATCTATCACATGCATGGTGGGTGGCACTGGTTTGATATCGTTCGATCAGGATCAAGCGAGGAATTTAAAGGATAAAATAAGATATAAACATGAATTTAATCTCGGCGTCCATCCAAAATGCGGATGGATGGCCAAGATCCTATTCTTCCTTGAAATAATGTAGGCATCCACTTTGGAAGATCGAGCTCGATGAGCTCAGATTGGAATGAAACTTTGCATACACCATCAACCCTAATGATCACATCTAACTGGAATTTCTTTCCATTAAACTTTCTTTCAGGACAACACATGGGTTTAATGGTGAAAAATGTCATACCTCAGAGGTGATCACACCTTCCTTGGAGGAACTGCAGTTGAGGAAGCTGGTGTTAGCTCTAAGGTTAGTAGATTGCTCTATGGACCAACCCTCAGCTCCCTTTGGGCTTTGATGGAATTAAGCCTCCCTTTGGAACTTGAGAGAGAGCTTGAGCTCACGTCTGGAGTGTGCAAAGGATTGGTTGAATTATAGTGTGAAGGAAGTTTTCCAATCAATGGAGGTCCCCTATTTTTGCTTAAGGGAAAATTGAAATGGCAATTTCAAATCCCTTCTAGAGAGCTTAGGATCACTCAAGAATGGTTCCTATGACTTCTAATACTCAATCGACAGTGAGCAAGCTAGAATTCAAGTGAATTAGAAGGAGTATATCTCCCCCAATGGCAATCGGATGGCCGAGCATATGCTTGCCATTTTGGTCCAATTGCCAAGATTGAAAGGGCTGTTTGAGCTAAGGAGTGGAGTGGTAACCTCCCATGTGCTTCAAAATGTGTGTGTGTGTGTGTGTGTGGTAGGTTTAATGTTTGAGCCATGTGGGTGACCTTGGGTCAATTTGGGCTGACCCAAACCTATTGGGTTGGGTGCACCACCCTTCATAGGGTCTACTTGACCTTTTAGGAAAGTATCAAGTTGGTATGAAGAGGACTTAACCAAATTCCCCATGGATTTGACCAAAATTTGTTCTACAACCTAGGAGTAGAATGGTCATTTGTCTAATTTCTGAATTTGAATATGTTGGGTATGTTGAGAAAATGTGTTTGGCCAAGTTTCATTGAATTTGGAGTTCATTTGATATAGTTTGGCTCATGTTGACCCATTTAGGTCAAAATGGGTCAACTTGGGTCAAGTTGACCAATTGGTCAAATTGGGTCAAACCAAGGGTTAGCTCAAGTTCATATGACCATTTGAAATGTTTTGGTGGCTTTGGTTTGATTCAATTTGGTTTAGTTTGAATTTGGTTCATATGACTTCATTTAGGTCAAATGGGTCAAGTTGACCAATTTGACCCATTTGACCTATTTGAGCTAGGTCATGGGTAGGCTTAGGTTTGGTTAGTCATATGAAGTGGATTGGTATCTTTGTTTTCCAATCAATTTTGGTTAAGTTTGAATTTGGCTCAACATGACCCTTTAGGTCAAGTTGGGTTCAAGGTCAATTGGGCTAGGTTGGGTCTAGTTAGCCAATTGAGGCTTTGGTCAAGTTCAACAAGTGATTTGGAATGAACTTGACCCATTGGTTTCAATCAATTTGGCTTAGATCAAGTTTTGACATATTTTGACTTTTTACGTCAACTTGGGTCAAGTCCATTGGGCTTGGTTAGGCTCAAATGTTGACTTGGTCAAGTTCAAACATAGTTCATGAATGAACTTAGATCAATGGTTTCAATCAATTTGGCCTATGGTGGATTTTGGCTATGTTAGGCTTCATTTTGGCTAGGTGTTGACTTGGTCAACCCTTAGGTTTGACTTAGTTTGACCCAATTTGGGTGATTGATCAACTCATGATAATTGTTGATTATGATGAGAGGCAAATGTGAGTTTGATTCAATCCAATTTGGTTAGGATTAGAATTTGGCTCATAAAGGGCACTTTAGGTCACTTTGGGTCAAGTGAGCCTAAGTGGGTCAAATGGCTTGGTCAAAGCATGATTTGAGTTTGATTGAACTTATTTATGGACTTATGATTGAAATATAAATCCATTTACAAGTGGTTTGAAGTCAAATGAGTTTTGATTCATTTGAGAATTTCATATTCAAAGGAAGAATATGAATGGATTTGGGGTTTGATTTTTGGATTGAGTTTTGATTTGGTGATTGAAGTTTGTATTTATATTTAGATTCATGATGAAAAATCAAGAGTTTGGCTTGATTTGAAGTTGATTTGGCTAAGTTCAAGATTTTGACTTGAAAGGCTTAGGTTAGATTTTGAATGGATTTGGGTTTGATTTTTGGAAGTGGTTTTGATTGTTTGAATTTATATTTCATTTATATATGTGAATATAAATGAGAATATAAATGAGTTACGAGAAAATTTCAAGTATTTGATTTGATTTGATCATGATTTAGTCTTTAAGAGAAAATTTAAAGGACTCAGGAAATTTTGGAGTTTTGGATTTGATTTTTAGATATAGTTTGATTTATTTATATTTATATTTCATTTATATATGTGCTTATAAATGATAATATAAATGGGTCATGAGAAAATTTCAAGGATTTGAAGTGATTTGATTATGGTTTAGGCTATCTTTAAGAGGAAATTTAATGGACTTAGGAAATTTTTTGAGTTTGGAGCTTGAATTTTGGATTTAGATTTGACTGATTTGTATTTATATTTCATTTATATGTGTGAATATAAATGATAATATAAATGAGTTATGAGAAAATCCCTTGAATTTGAATTAGTTTGATCATGATTTTAGCTAAGTCTTTAAGAGGAAATTTAAAGGACTTAGGAAATTTTTAGAGTTTGGAGCTTGAATTTTGGATTTATGATTGATTTGATTTTATATTTCATTTATATGTGAATATAAATGAGAATATAAATTTATGAAAATCTATGAATTTGAATTGATTTGATCATGATTTAGGCTAAGTCTTTAAGAGGAAGTTTAAAGGACTTTGAAATTTTTTGGAGTTTGGATCTTGAATTTTGGATTTAGATTTGATTGATTTGTATTTATATTTTATTTATATGTGTGAATATAAATGAGTTATGAGAAAATCCCATGAATTTGAGTTGGTTTGATCATGATTTAGGCTAAGTCTTTAAGAGGAAATTTGAAGGACTTAGGAAATATTTGGAGTTTGATGCTTGAGTTTTGGATTTAGATTTGATTGATTTGTATTTATATTTCATTTATATATGTGAATATAAATGATGAGAAAATCCCATGAATTTGAATTGATTTGATCATGATTTGGCTAAGACTTTAAGAAGAAAAGGACTTAGAAAATTTTGGATTTGGAGCTTGAATTTTGGATTTAGGTGTGATTTCAATCATGTGGCATTGATTTGAGTTTGTGGAAAATCAAATAAGATTGTTAGCTTGACTTGAAGGAAGGAAGGTGAGAGTGGTTCAAGAGGTAGGCAAATTTTCTTACATCCCAGGGATGACCTATTCTATGGCTAACTCTTCTAAGTCTCAGAGCTGGGTTGAGTGTCCACCTAATCACTAGATGTGTCTTAAGAAGAACTCTTAAAGTCTAAGAAGATATGTCTAAGATGGTTGGGTTGATAGCACATTCTAAATGAGGTGTGGATAGGTGTGATGTGAGACAGGAACCATATTGTGTTGATCAAAATGATCAACAACTTGAGATCAGCTAATAGAGATGATCTACTCCTTAGGTGTAGAAAAATCGAGCTTAGTGCAATGTGATACTTATGTCAAGGACATAGAGGAGAAATCCACTGGGGATGAGTATGAACCTTCCATTGGGAAGCAAGTTGGGTTATCCAGGATGTGAGGTTTGATTTGATTTGAGTCTGGAGAAATTTAATTTGTTTTTAAGTTCATTGGGGAAGATGGTTGAATTGTTTGATTTATTTTTTATTTGATTAGATGTTTGTTTTAACTGGATGAGAAGTGAACTCACCTGGGGTAGCAAGTTACATCCAAGGGGAGTTATGAAATCTGGGAGGATTAGAATTCTAGATTCGTTGAGGGATTAGAAAGATTTGTATCTCACTAGGGAGAAGCAAATAAATTTGATTTAGATTGATTGATTATTTTTTTGAGTTTAGCATGAGTTTGCTTAATTTGGTTTTGCTGGGGATGATGATTAAATTTATTTTATTTGGCTGACTCCACTGAGGGAGGTTGGTTGATTTATTTTGTATGTTTTTATTTTTTTTGTGATTCTAGATTGGATCCTTTTGGTTTCGATGATGAGGTGGAATGTTGGTCTTAACTCAGTTTACCAATCCAAAGGGTAGTCCAAAATAGACTATTCCAAAGGGAATGCCTTCATGTGTGGTGAACTAGGAAGAGAAGCATGAGACTTATATCTTTCAAAGTAGGGATCGATTCTTTGGGTGATCTGACAAGGCAATGGATCAAACCCAACCTAAGGCTGATTATAGAGTGAATGCGGGGGACTTATATCAGCTCAAATATAGTCGAGGCAATTTCATTTTCTTCAATTTTGTTTATTTTAATTTAGATGGATCTAATTGGTTTTTGATGGGCTGCACTGAGTAGGGACCATGATGGCCTTGATCTAGCTCAAATTTACAAATCCAAAGGGGTAGTCCACCAACCACAAGGTAGGACTATCCGACTAAAGGAGTGCCTTTTGATTTACAACAATCAATCTAAGGGAAGAAAGCTCGGGGACTCACATCTTCCACTATAAAAGACCATTGGGGCGATTGGTTGCTTTGGGCAATCAACGACTAAGTCATGGTTTGACAATCATGCTAGAAAGAATGCATCATAGTATTACATCTTCAAAGCGAAATATTTGGTAACTACTTGTGGAAAAATAGATTGAACCCAACCAGGCTTCTGAGTGAGTGCCAATCAGGTTTATCTCAACTCACATAGTGCAATTCTATGGGGAGTTCTGACCTCAAAGATAGGATGCACTTGGGAAAAGGGGCCTTTGGGGCTTGAATCCCTAGTCCCAGAATATATATATATATATATATATATATTATATATATATATATATATATATATATATATATATATATATATATATATATATTGTTGGATTTTATGTGGACCTATTGGTTTATGAGGGGATCAACAGAAGGAGCTTATATCGATAGACATCTCAAATTTATTGAACAAGGAAAATTTGCATCCATCAAATTCTCCAACCACGGGGTGGCTACTAGGAAAGGGGACTGTCAATCCAAAGTAACAGGTAGTGTTTAAATGGGGTCTGGGGCGTGATCCAAATAGATGCGGGGATGGGGTCATAAGGGCTTAATCCAAAACCACAGAAGATGACATGGCTAGTCATATATCCAATAGGTATTCTTGGCCAACTCGAGCAGGGACTCACATACCAGAGTGGTGTATTCATCGGTGAGTCTTGTCAACCAAAAGCTAAGATGCATGGTTTTAACCGACTTAAGAAAGCTGGGGACTCATATTCTATAGAGAATTGATTGCTTGGATAGTCTTGGCTCGACAGTGATCCACCTGGGGAGAATCTTGAGTGAATGCCAGGGGACTTTATGTCGACTCAAGTGTAGTCAAGAGGAAAGAGCCTCGAGGACTTACCTAAATCTCAAATATACTCAACTAGTTAGTGCATGATGGATAGTTCAAGAAAGCTGGGGACTCACATCTTAAAGCAAAGTGAACATGGGTAGCTGAGAAGGCTAAACTAATAAGGCTCATTGGTTTTGTGGTCAAATTAGGAAGAAAGCAGACTCACATCCTCCAAACAAAGTGACATTATGGTGACATCTTAGCAGGTAGCTAGACTGCGACTAATGAGTGAGTGCACAGGGGCTCTCATCAAATAGCTCGAGATGAAAGATTTGTGTTTATTTTTGCATGTGTTAAAGGAAGGATGCCGGGGACTCTTCACTTAAAATACATTGGGGAATTTTGATGAAATAGTGCCATGGATGGCAAACAGGATTCCAGCTAAGAAAGGATGCTACTAGGGGACTCTTACACCTAACTCAACTATGCTAATCAAAATAGAATGCCTCTCGGGTTCTCTCACACCTATTCTAGTAGTGTCAGGAGATTGTGTTTGTGTTGTGAAAAGAGATAGGATGCCACTGGGGGACTCTTCACCTAACCTAGACACGTCACGGTGGATTTGAGATAAGCGAACAATGCTTCGAAAAGAAGAGAAGAATTGGATGAAAGGGAATCAAATTTTGTAGATTTATGGAATTATTTTTAAACATGATTTATTTCATTAGTAATATTTCTTTAAATAGAGTCCATTAATTGGAAGCATCAGGTGTTCCCCTTTACAATCAATAAGCTGATATGATCCTCCTTGGTAGGCCTTCTCTATGACGTAGGGGCCTTCCCAAGTGGGTTCAAACTTGCCTCACATCTGGGCAACAATTGGTCTCCTTAGGACTAACACAAGTTCTCTACTAGGACCAGCACGACTTGTGAGCTTGAATCATTTTGCCACAAGACTGAGATTCTAGCAGCTTGTAGGACTTTCCTCAAACCTTTGAGCTCTTCTAATCGCAACTTTGCATTATGCTCTGAAGTGATCTTGCTACCCAATGCTATCCTTAGTGATGGGAGTTTAACTTCTAAAGGTAGAACAATTTTGGACCTATACACTAAGAAAAATGGGGTAGACTAAGTTGGAGTTCGGTATGTGGTGTGGTAGGCCCACAAGGCTTCAATCAATTGCTCATTCCATTGTCTCTTATTGTCATCAAGAGTCTTCTTCAATATCTGGATGAGTGTTTTATTGAATGCTTCTACTAAGCCATTTGCTCTGGGATAGTAGATGGTGGAGTATCTCCAATCTATATCATGTCTTCTAGCAAAGCTGTTGATCTTCATACTTTTAAATGCAGTACTATTAAACCTATATACGATATGGTTCCTAATAAATTAAAGCACATGCTGAGCTGTGACCTCTTTGATTGGGATGGATTTATACATGAAAAGTAGTCGTGGCTAAGATGAGCGATGACCCTTGGAAGAAGGAGGGATTGATGGACCCACAATGTGTAACACTCAAATGGCCATGAGGCCAATGTAGGGTGTAGAATGTTGGGTGGTTGGTGGAGGACCACACCCCGTGTACTAACGATGGCATCTCTAGCTACATCCATGCATCATAATCATTGGAGTATTGTTCTTGATCTTCGTCTTCATCTTTGGATCGGATTGATGTGCTCTGCATAGACTTGAATGTATCTCGGTTACAATGTCATGGGCTTTGTGTTTGTCTAAATAGCATAATCACATTTGGTCAAAAGGGCGATGAGGTGCCATGAGCATAGAGAGCTCTCTCACGATGGGCTTATGACTTTTCTTGAGGTAGTTTACGGTGTTCAAATAATCTATGAATGGTTGCCTCAATCTAGCTCCTTATCCATTTTGGCAATGAAAACCTCCCTTCAAGAAAGTCTCTATGAGTTTAACATCAATAAGGGATAGACTTGTCTATTTTGGACCCTTATTGAAATGGACTCATCTTCCGGACATGCCAATTCTTTGGCAAGTTTGGTCAAGGCATCTGCTACTGCATTCTCGGGGAACCTTCTAGATGGTGACTTTGGGAATTTGGGCCAACAACTTCATAGTATACTCATGGTAATAACGAAACTTGGGTTTGAGGACCTTGTAGGACCCGACAATCTGGTTGATGACCAATTGAGAATCCCCAAAGATGTTGATGCTCTTGACATTGATAGTGATGGTTAACTCCAGACCAACAATCAAAGCCTCATACTCAACTTCATTGTTGGTTCAGGGGTTGGAAAGATAGTATGAGAATCTCATCACATCGTGGTCTGGAGTTAGGAGAATTATTCCTACCCCTGCCTTTCCTGGAAGAGTAGATTGTAGTGCTTCTCCTTTATGAAAGAAGCTACACCATCAAAATACATCTCCCATCAGTGGTTGCCAGTATCCCCTAAGTTCATTATTTGTTCATCAGGGAGATTGTCATTAAGCAGAGAATCGAGAAGTGGGTATCTTTGCTAAGAAATCCTAGTGCTTGTCCTTTTACCGCGGAGGTATGAATGTGATATCAAAGCGTGAGAATCATGGACCATCATGCCAAACCTCGGATAGCATTGGCCATGTGGATTTATTTAGATCAAGTTCACCTTATGAGAAACCATATAGTGTTGTAGCTTCTGAGATGCAAAGATCAAAGCTAGACAATATTTTTCAATAGGTGGAAATTTTGCTTTAGCAGGAATCAGATGATGGATGAGGTAGTAGAGAGCATTCTCCTTCCCTTCATCATTGGGTTGCACACCAGAGAGTCGTCAATGCAACATGTAAGGATGAGTGGCACGGGATAGGGGCTGCTAGAAGCGGCTTCACCAAATCTTTGCTTAATGTCTTCAAATGCATCGGCGCTTATCATCCCACTTGAACTTGGCATCCTTTTGACAAGTGTTGAAAATGGCTTTCTCTCCAGATGGGTTGGAGATAAAGTGTCTTAGATATGCCATCATCCTTGGAAGGATGAGTTGAGTTAAACTCTTAGGAGGTGACATTTCTATAACTTTGATCTTTTTAGATCTATTTCTATTCCCCGTGTCGAACAATAAAGGAATTTCCGAAGCTACTCAGAATGCACACTTGGATTCATTTTGAGGTTATATTATCTTAACTTGAAAATTACTCTCAAAGAGATGGTCTTCCTTTTCTCTACTCTTGACTACTAGATCATCAATAGCACTCAACCTGATGATGGATGAGTTCATTGAAGATCTGAGTCATGACCCATTGGTATGTAGCACCAGCATTTTTAAGGCTGAAAGGCATGACCCTATAATAGAAGATTCCAATCGAGGTTTGAAAAGTAGTATTTCTTTCATCTTCAGGAGACATCTTGATTTGGTTATAGCCAAATGACCCATCCATGAAAGATAACACTAAGATGATGATGTCCACCATTAATTGGTATAGGAAGGAAACTCATCCTTAGGACATGCCTTGTTTAAGTCCTAAATTGGCATACAAATTTGGTCATTCTTCTTCTTAACTGGGATGACACTAGCTAACCAGGTAGGATATTTTTCTTCCATGATTAAACCAACATCGATCAGTTTCTTGACTTCAGAAATGACCTATTGTTCAATTTCTAATCGCATGCATCTAGGAGCTTGCTTAATAGGGGTAGCATTAGGATCTATTGCTAGCTTGTGGACTGCTACGTCAGGAGATAATCTAGCATCTCTTCATAACTCCATGTGAAGTAGTCTTTAAACTCAATTAATAGCCTAACTAAGTCATTGGTTTCTTTTTCATTCAGGATCGAATTGATGTATGTCGGGCGTAAATTTTCTTCTATCTTGAAGATGATTTCTTTAAGCTTGTCAATTATTGAATGTATTTCTTCTTCAAATTCTGGTGGTGCCTCTTTGATTTGGAGATCATCTAGATCATCTGAGGTTTCTAAACACATATTCTCATAAGTGTTGGTGTTGTGTGAAAAGAACCTATCAGACTCCAAATGATTGGTAACAACCAAACAGTAATAGTCATCATCGATTGGACCCACTGTACCGAATCCTAGTCTTGCTCTTAATTGTGCTTCCCTGCCTGTATTCTTCCAAAGCTTCTCAAAAATACTCTGACCAGTGCCTAGACCATGTTTGAGGAACCAAACCCTTCTATATAAGACTATGAACACAAGGCGAGTAAAATTCAAATGATAATTCCATTAATTATTTAAATGTATCCTCTTCAAGTTCTACATCAACTTCAAGACTTGAGGATGATGATCCCAAAATGAATCTCTTCAAATTTTCATCCATGGAAGACTTATGGGCTTCCTTAACTACTAAACCTTTAACTTTTTGAGATAAAAGTGAGGTTAGAGCTAAGGTTCCCAGCTACTGCCTAATAGTCTCACATAAACCTGATTCAAATACTTTGCTTTGTTTGGAGGCCTGGTCTTCGTCTCTGTCTGGATCGAAAGTCACCTCCAATGGAACAGAGGGTTGGTGGTATACTAATCACATTGGACTCATCTCCTTGAGATGGATTCTAAATCTATGTGAATAGTAGGGTACTCCTATGAACTGAACAACCTCTAGGCGATGGCCAGGGGCTTCCACCTCACAGCGCCTCTATTTCTGCCTCTGCCTCTTCCTGGTGGAGGTTGAGCCATTCTATCCACATGTCCATATAATGGAATAAATTGTGGGGGGAATGTGATATGCAAATCTATTTCTTCCTCAATTCCCCTTTCTTGTTCACTTGGATTTCATTTTTCTTTTCTTTTTTTCCTTTGCCTTTTCTTTTTCATCATTTTCTTTTTCTTTTGATTTTAAATTTGAATTTTGTCCAAGTTCACGAGAAAGGGTGTTTTGAGAAAGATAGTAGGTCGCATCGTCATAAATCTCAACCTCTCTAACTGAAAATAGCTTTTCATCTCCATTGACACGGTATTCAATTCCATCTTTTCTGAACTTGATGCACGCGATGGAGGATGGAATGATCTTATTGATATAAGGCACCAAGCAAAGTAGTGAATGAAGTATTCGAATCAATGATGTAAAACTTGGCTTCAATCTTCTAATCACCTATTTCCAAAGGTAACATTATAGAACCTAAAGCCAACTCACCTTGTTCATTGAATCCTCTCAACATCATCCGATCTCCTCAGAGTGTGGAAATGTTCATCCTCAAATAAGCAAGGGTCTTTAGACTCATAATGTTCATTGATGGACTGGATCCAGAACTCAGCAGTCGAACTTTGTCCATGTCATTGTGATGTAGTGGGGACGAATGTGCTGCATATCCCCCAGAAGAAGGTCTTCATCTATGAAGGTGATCCCCTGACTTTCTTTTGTGTAATGTGCCTCCTCACCTATTGTGGCCAGCTGAGCTAAGCATATCTCAGGATCAAGGATGACCTTGATTAGTGATTCCTTTATTTTTTTTGGATAAGACAAGGGCATTGTATATGCTTAGCTTAGATGACAACTTCTTAGATAAGAAAGGACATTATAGTCCACCTTGGGCTGGTCCTCCACAAGCATATCCAAAGGTGGAGCATCTTGTGGAGGAGCTTCTCAATCCTCTGTACTAATGATTTGTTTTCCTCCATCTTGAGGTGCTGCCCTAGGAGGTAGAACCTTGCCACTATGGAGGTTGACTTCGGTGATCTCTTATGGCAGGGTAATGGAAGGTTCTACACATCAGCTCACCTACGCTTCTCCCATGGGACCCTCGAGATGATTTCAAGTCTATCTCAATAGGTGAACCTGTAGTATTTAGAGTATGAAAGTCCAACTCTGAATCAGAAAGAGGAAGATTGAATTGTTATAGTTATTTTAACTTGAAGAGTTATCATTAGGAATAGAAGAAGACAACCCATCAGAAGTGACATAGATGTAATTCAAGCTAGCTTTATTCTTCAATTTCTTAGATTTATTTGGAGGTACAAAGTAGAAATCAAGTAAAGTGAGTGGGGTAAGGGATTTGATTCTCTTATCTGCCGATATAAGAGTTTTACTAGTAGAAGAAGAAGAACTAGGCGAAGTGGAAGTCATTAGTGTAGCGAAATTTGGAGGAGGATTAATTGGCTGCTTAGGCTATCCGTGCCACATCTTTGCTTCTTTGAGCTCCCCTTTCCTCGAGTTGGCCAGACTTCAAACCTTCCTTGATGTTGGAGGTTTGAGCTCGGCACACTGAGAAAAGTTTCTTGATCTTCTGAATGATCTTCTTAGAGGTTTTGGATAATGAAATATCCCAACCTTCTTTAGTTTTGGAAGGATCAC
The DNA here is from genome assembly GCA_021442155.1 of Cymbidium sinense. NCBI lineage: Eukaryota > Viridiplantae > Streptophyta > Magnoliopsida > Asparagales > Orchidaceae > Cymbidium > Cymbidium sinense. The sequence goes on along the minus strand of CM038218.1, from coordinate 112,272,552 downwards.
ATGTATCCCCAAGGATTACCTTGATGAAACTGGATGGTTGTTCCATAAGGTATTCCTTTTTGGATAACTACAACGATCTTAAAATATGTTCAAGCCTGAATGAAGCAACCCTCCAAAATGTGGCCTAGCATACTATGGTAGGGCAAAAGTTAGGATCATGACTTTTGCCTACTTCCTTTGGTCTCCTAGGCTCGGGTAGCTAAAAATCAGGCTTCTTTAAGAGATTCTTAAAGATCTTTCTGATTACCTCCCTCTTAAATGAATAAGGCTTGTTAAGCTTATCTAAAAGAGTAGACCATAGCTACAGCGATGGGTATGTGTGCCATTCTTTGCTGGTATGCATGAAGGGTGACTATCTGGCGTGGCTATGGGCTGGTAGGGCTACCCTGGTGGTAGAGGGAGGTGTGCGAGGTTGTGGTCTCTTGAATTGATCTCTAGTTGGTTGCTTCCCCTTATCTACCGCTGTCACTACGCTTGACTTCTTCTCATAGACCTTCTGTGGCTTCTACTTAGGCAACTGATCTTGAAAGGGCAACTGTTTGGCCTCTCCTTATAGACTAATCGCTTTGTTGATTAGCTTCTCAAATATTTTGATAGTGATCCTTTAAGCATGAAGGCAACCGAGCCTTAGATATTCTTTAGAAGAATCTCAATGGCATGCTGTTTAGATAGTTGAGGCTCACATTTCATACTCAGGTTACATCATCAGAGAATATAATCAACAAGGGGCTCACCTAGGTGTGGTTGTGCTACAATGAGATCACCTTAAGTAACCCTTTGTTGAGCTCCAACAAACCTCTTGATAAAGAGTTGCTCCAACTCAGCAAATGTCTTTACTGAACCGTTGGACAGTTCAGCATACTAATTGAAAGCAATCCCTGCTGCGCTACTAATGAAGAGGCAAAATAGCAAAGTATCGCTGCCACCGGTGTTGCAACAATTGGCCCTGAAGTGTGCTATATGCTTCCTTGGGTTTCTACTGCCATCAAAGCTTTTGAAGGAAGGTGACACGAAACCCTTGGGATATTGGATTGAATTGAATTTCTCTGGGTAGGGTCTACCCTTCAAAACTGATGATCCTCCCCATGCTTAAGCCAACACTTCTTTCACTTGCTGGTCAACCATTGATCTGATGTCTTTCCCTTGTATGGAGGTACTTTCCATTACCTTCTTATACATGTTAGTGCTACCTTGCTCAATGGAAGGTAAGGTCTTGGCTAGGTCCAAGACATGCACTAACTCTGGCTAACTAATGTCGGCTGTAGTAGGATGAACTAGGGCTTATTTCTAAAGCACTGGCTTGCTAACAAGTCCTCTACCTTGCCATCTATCTATCTTGTCTTCTTCCTTCGATATGTTTGGGGCTGATTCTGTGTCTTCCTGATCAACCTCATCACCTTCCATGGCCTGCTGCTTCTTGAAGAGAGATCCTCTGGTATCTACGATACAAAATTTGGCTGAGTCTCCCAACAAATCATCTTCATTAGGATCGAAGCTAACGTTCTCCTCATCTGACCAATCATACCCCAGAATCTCCTTCTTCTCTATATGATAATGTGCTACTATCTCCTCGAGAGAATGATCAATCTGAATGGGAACAAACAACTTTGGCTGACCAGTGTGATCACTATCATGCATTGAGAGGCACCATACCTCACCTGCTACTTGAGAGTCAATCCTATGAGGACTGTACTCACTAGAAGAGAGACACTCCTGACTATCACTAGTTATGAAAGGGGTGACATTCCTAGGAGGTTCCACTATCATCAGTGCAGCATGACTATCATCTGTTACCCTTGCAATAGGTACTACTATCTCCATGTCCTATTGAGTTGGTGGAGTTAGTGAAGGATGCTTATGCCGGGTCGCCACTCCCCCACACTAGGGCGTAAGGAAAGTGAGAGCTTGACCTCACCACAATAGATGGTGTAGATGGAGTAGGATCCTTTGGCCATAGCCGATCACCAATGGGATATACTTCTCCCCGGATATGGCCTTCATGGCCTTCGGTGGAACTGGAGATGCTGTGAGGTGAACTGGTGATGGCGGACGGGGAATAGAGTTATGTGGTGGAGACACCACCGACTCTCTATGAACAAGAGTTGTCCTCTTATGATGACTGATCCCAGTAAGTAGGATGCTATCAGTATGGTTGGCATGGGTAGCATATCAAGCTGGAAAATCAACAAGTACAAAAGCTGCGGATCGGCGATTGAACCTTCGCCTCTCACTACTGGTAATATGAGCAGATGTATGGGCCTCTCTGGCCCTCTCCTGACGAATTTATTTTCCCACACTACGGGGGATGATAGATCTCATATCAAATTGAGCTCTGAACTATGAACGTCCATAAGCTCCGCCAACTTGGTGCAAGAATGATCGGAGGCCAGCATATAACCTCCTACTCTGAGTAATTGATGGTTGATGCTGGACCACTAGTGGAGGTGAAGTATGAATCCTCTAGCATCCTTTCTATCTGACCCAAATAGAGGATGAAACTGGTTTGCTGTAACCAGTGGTGAAGTCAAAACAAGAAACTTCTCAATAGCTGAACGGGCGATTTCCTCCATCTCCCTAATAATCCTGGTATGATACCGCTTAATCATGCAATTTTTGTTCCTTCATTGTGTTCTGGTAGGATGAGAGGAGTGAGAGCTAGACCCATACTAAAAAATAGGGGAGGCAATCCCTGAGATCAGGGGAGCCTTTCCCTCAGAGGATACTGATGAGAGGGCGCTAGCCACCCAAAGATGAGAAATCATAGGATGCACCAAATGCGGCCGGTACTGCCGCGTGGCCGGGTGGGACTACCACTGCTTTCCTCTTCAATAAGGAGATATCAATCAAGGTAGATCAACTGATAATCGACTCACCGACCACACCACAGTATCGACAGGGGAGTGCCCTCACATGTGATCCTCACTCCCTCAAATCCCCTACCAAAATGGATAAGGTGGGTATGATCCAATCAAAGGAAATTGGCCTAGTCTAAGGCCAAGTCCATGCCATGAGGGAAAGTGAATACAAACTTCTACGAGCCTGCCATTTCAGATCAACTGCAAAAATTGAAAGACTGAACTGTAGCTAATGCTGAGAATCTGTAATAGGAAATAAGCTTGGATTAGATTTCTATTTTTGTTGATTTCTGAATTTGAAAATTTTGAACCCACATCTAACATCTTGGAATTGTTAAGTGGGGTTCAAATGAATTTGAGAAGATTTTAGAAATTTGATTGGAAAGAGGAATTTTTGAATATGAATCCACCTTCAACAAATTTGGTATGTTAAAAGATGGATTCAAATATTTTTAGAATGATGCTTCCATAGTTCATGTTTGAAATTAGAGATTTTGATTTGAGGATCCTTTCCTTTAACAAATTTGAGTATATTAAAGTAAGGGTCAATTGATTTTTCATTTGATTTGGAACTTTATTTAGAAAATTTGGGTATGCCAAGTGAAGTTTTTTAAAAATAATTATTTCTTTTTATGAATTATTGTTTAATTTTAAAAATTGGAATTCCCACAAAGCAAATTTAGGTATGTTAAGTGAAGAACCCAAGTGTGTTTTGTTTGATTTTTTTTTTGAAAATAGGATTCTTAGCAAATTTGAGTATGCTAAGAAGATCCTAAAGTGTTTCATTTGTTTTGGATATTTTGATTTTTGCAAAAGTAGGATCCTTAGCACATTTGGGTATGCTAAGGAAATCCTAATGTATTTCTTTTTTGGTTTTGATTGAAAGTGGAGAATTTACTTTAGCAAATATGGTATGCAAAAGATGAAGTTCCACTTAAATTTTTTTCTTTGTGAAATTATAAATTTCAGTTAGCAAATTTGAGTATGCTAAGATGAAATTCCAAATGATGTGTTTAAAAATTTTATGTTTTGGTAATGTTTTGAAAATGGAAACTTCTCTTTAGCAAATTTGGTATGGTAAAGAATGAAGTTACAAAAGTGCTTGAAAATTTTTGGATTTGAAATTGGAGACTTCACTTAGCAAATTTGAGTATGCTAAATGAGGTTTCAAATATGTTTGAAATTTTTTTGGTTTTGACTTTGAAGACTTCACTTAGAAAATTTGAGTATGCTAAATGAAGTTCCAAATGTGTTTGAAAATTTTTGGATTTTGAATTTGGAGACTTCACTTAGTAAATTTGAGTATGCTAAATGAAGTTTCAAATGTGTTTCGAAATTTTTGATTTTGACTTTGAAGACTTCACTTAGAAAATTTGAGTATGCTAAATGAAGTTCCAAATGTGTTTGAAAATTTTTGGATTTTGAATTTGGAGACTTCACTTAGCAAATTTAAGTATGCTAAATGAGGTTCCAAATGTGTTTGAAATTTTTTGATTCTTGGAATTTGGAGACTTCACTTAGCAAATTTGAGTATGCTAAATGAAGTTCCAAATGTGTTTGAAAATTTTGGATTTTGAATTTGGAGACTTCACTTAGCAAATTTGAGTATGCTAAATGAGGTTCCAAATGTGTTTGAAATTTTTTTGATTTTGGAAGAGACTTCACTTAGCAAATTTGAGTATGCTAAATGAAGTTCCAAATGTATTTGAAAATTTTTGATTTTGAATTTGGGGACTTCACTTAGCACATTTGAGTATGCTAAATGAAGTTCAAATGTGTTTGAAGATTTTTGATTTTGGAATTTGGAGACTTCACTTAGCAAATTTGAGTATGCTAAATGAAGTTCCAAATGTGTTTGAAAATCTTTGGTTTTGAATCTTCATTTAGCAAATTTGAGTATGCTAAATGAAGTTCCAAAGGTGTTTGAAAATTTTTGATTTTGGAATTTGGAGACTTCACTTAGCAAATTTGAGTATGCTAAATGAAGTTCCAAATATTTTTTTTGAAAATTTTTGGTTTTAGATTTGGAGGATTCACATAGCAAATTTGATTATGCTAAATGATGTTCCAAATATGTTTGAAATTTTCTTATTTTGGAATTTGGAGACTTCACTTAGAAAATTTGATATGCTAAATGTAGTTCCAAATATGTTTTTTAAAATTTTTGGTTTTGGATTTGGAGACTTCACTTAGAAAATTTGATTATGCTAAATGAGGTTCCAAATATGTTTTTGAACATTTTTGGTTTTGGATTTGGAGGCTTCACTTAGCAAATATGATTATGCTAAATGAAGTTCCAAATATGTTTGAATTTTTTGATTTTGGAGTTTGGAGACTTCGCTTTACAAATTTGAGTACGCTAAATGAAGTTCCAAATATGTTTTTGAAACTTTTTAGTTTTGGATTTGGAGGCTTCACTTAGCAAATTTGATTATGCTAAATGAGGTTCCAAATTTGTTTTTGAAAATTTTTGGTTTTGAATTTGGTGGCTTCACTTAGCAAATTTGATTATGCTAATTGAGGTTCCTAATGTGTTTGAAAAAAAAAAATAGTTTTGAATTTGGAAACTACACTTGGAAAATTTGAGTATGTAAATGAGGTTCCAAATATGTTTTTTTTTTTTGAAATTTTTTGGTTTTGAATTTGGAGACTTCACTTAGAAAATTTGATTATGCTAAATGAAGTTCCAAATGTGTTTTTGAAAATTTTTGGTTTTGGATTTGGAGGCCTCACTTAGCAAATTTGAATATGCTAAATGAGGTTCCAAATATGTTTTTGAAAATTTTTGGTTTTGAATTTGGAGACTTCACTTAGAAAATTTGATTATGCTACGTGAGGTTTGAAATGTGTTGGAAAATTTTAAAATATGATTTGTTAAATTTTGATTTTCGAAAATAAGACTTCCATTCAACAAATTTGGGTATGCATAGAAATCAATTTTATTTTTGAAAATGTGAAAATTTTGTTTTGCATGTGATTATTGTTTTTTGAAAGAGCAAATTCCAACTTAATCATATGTGGAATATGTTTAAGTGGGATTTCCAAATGATGTTATTTTTATTTGGGAATGAAATCTTCATTCAATAAATTCTGGGTATATTAAGTGGAGATATTTATATGTGCTTTTGAAAAACTTAGGTTTTTTTGAAAATGAAACTTTCATTCAATAAGTATGGGTATATTAAATGGAATGGTTCATATGTGCTTTTTGGAATTCTTATTTTTGATTTTGATCTTGACTTTTGTAAAGATGATTGTTCATTTTATTTTGAGAATGAAATCTTCATCAAAATGAGTTGAAGGAAGATGTTCATTTGTGGTTTTGGAAAAAATTGTGAGTTTTATTTTTGAAGATTCCTACATATAACAATTATGAGAATGGTTAGATGAGGGTGACTTAAGAAAATTTTGTGGAAAATATATTATTATGTGCATTGTTGAAAAGAGTGCTTTTTTGAAAAACAAGATTTTTATGAAAAATTTAGTTTGTATTTATTAGTTTAGAATGAACCTTTATTTATCATAAAAATGATAAGGAGGAAGTTTTTAAATGTTTTATTTTTATTTTTATTTTTACCTAATGGGGGTTTTAGGACCAACATGGGGTGAGGTCCTAAAATCGAAAGGCGTTAGCTAGCTTAACTTAAGGATGAAATAAGCTAAGTGACAACGGATAGGAGGATAATCTTGCATTCATACAAAAGTACAAACCCATTATCGATACTTAGAGACAACGATCATTTACCAAAGATGGAGAGAGGAACCATCCTCAGTAGAGTCACTAGAAGAATCTATGGGTGAAAAAAAATATTTTAGGCGTACTCACCATCATCAATCAATCTCCTCCTTTCTTCCTCCTTGAATTCTCTTCTTCTTCTCTTCATCCTCAGAAAGAAAGATGAAGACAAAAGAGTGAAAGGAAAGGAAAGAAAAGGGAGAAAATTCAATATGATGATGATTGCTTCTTTTTTTAAATGGACACCACATAGAATCCCAAGTGTACTTATTAGGATGATCAGGTACGACATCGAGAGAAAGATGTACTATCTCGAAAGATAGAAGTCACCACCTACGATGGACCTAATCACCTAAATAAAGACTCCTAAGGACCTATGGGTTTGCAGGATGATGTGCCAGAGATTCTTCTCCTACTGATGGAAAAGTAAAGTAGGGTTTATTTTAAATCGAGTTCGTTAAGTTCTCTACAGGGGTAAGCCCTCATAGTTAATTACATCCTAAGAAATGAGATTCCTTAGGAAAAATCTTGATTAAGGCAAATGATTGTTGTCTCCAAGGATTTCAGGTACAATTATCAATTGATTGGCTTATTTTTGGAAAGTCAAGTGGGATCGATCAAAAAGAAAGAGTTCTTATTGAAGCCAAATAAAAAAAAAAGTAGGGGATGCTTTAAGATAATAGGAAGCCTAGTGAGCATCCAAAACTACCCTATGGTTGGGCTTTACATTTTTGAAATTGTTAATTTATTTAAGTTGATTTTTCATTAGAAATTTAGGGTTTATGATTTCGTAACACAAGATTATGAAATGCCTAAGAGATGAAGATTTATGCTTATGTCCCATGGAAGGGAGAAGCAACCTCAGAACCTAAATCTAGGGAGCTCTGGCGAGGGCCAAAAGCATGACCTAAATCTAAGGAGAAAATGGGTATTTGGTTTGCCTCAATAAGAGAGGACAAACCACTCGACTGTTTGGACTTACAACCATCTAGGGGTAGCTGCCAAGTAACTCATCCTACTGTTTTAAATTCATGTAGGCAAGTCATATGCTTTATGCAAGATAACAAGGCTGTTATTTATTTAGAGATACTAAGTCCTTAAACTCACTCAATAAAGAGACTAGATCATGTAAGGGTATGCTTCAAATGACCTAAATCTAATGCAATTCAGATTTCATTTTATTTGTATTTTTGGACAATTATTTTGACTCAGGCTAATAGGATTCATATGCCTAATGTATGAGAAATGAGATTATTGGCCAAAATTAGCGAGAAGGGAGGAGGTGTGTTTCCACCATGGCTTTCAAAGGTGAGGCTAAATTTCTCTGGCAAAGGTGGAAGCCCTCCAATCAAGAGTGAAAATAATATGCATTTGTGCATGATGTTATAAAAGAAATGCTCATCCAACTAAGGGGTTGCTAATTCTTTTATCTTGATTTTAAACCTAAGCTTTAGGTGAGGTTATGAATTCTTTATTTTTAATTTTGAATTATTAAATTTGGTAAAAGATTTATTTTTCCTAAGAGCCTAATCCACATTTAGGCCATACATAAAGTAAGGAAGAAACTAGGAAAAGGATGCGACTTAATGCATAAGCCAAACAAATCATCAATCAATTAATAAAACTAATTGTAAAAGAATAAGAGGCCATTATGGTCGAGCACCACCACACAAACTCAAAACAAATAAAAGTTCTACCCTTATACAACCCAGATTATAAATGAATTAAATACAATTAAGCAAGGAATTCATTTTTTATGAGGGTCTTCAAGCTTTCTTTCTTCATTCTTCTTTTCTTCTTTCTTCTTTTTTTTTCTTTCTTCTTTGGTTCCTTCTTTTGGATGGTTGGAAGGTGGATTCTCCAAGGCTTCACATGGTGCATAAGATAAGATCTTATGACCAATGCTCATCCTAATCCCTATAATAATCATTCCAAAATAGAAATTGCAAAATTACATGAAAAGAAAAAGAAGGGAAATCTAACTAACACCTGCAAAATAGAGATTAACTAAAGCAAACCACACAAATCCCAAGCATGTATATTGGACTTAACACCCCACACATGGGTGACTAAGTTCATTTGGCCTATTGGATTATACTTTATGAAAGACAAATAAAGTATTATATTTTTATTTATGATCCTCAATAACTTGTAAAAAATAATGAGATTATACTAAATCATCCTACCATTCATTCTAATCATACATCCTAACATCTAGTAAAAACATATATCTAAAAGAAACATCAAAAATGCAACTTAATAAAGCTAGAAGTGATAGTTATGTTTTTTAGATTTATGTATATGTTTAGATGTTTGTAATTATAAATATGAAAAAATGTTCAACTTAGATATTTGATTTAAGTGATTTAAGCATTTAATTGATTTATTTTATTTTGATTTTCAAGAATTGAATTAATTTTGTTATGAGAGAAAAGTGAGAACTTCATTTCTTCCTAACAAGTAATTTAAATGGATTCAGTTTAGTTTATTTAGTGAATACTTTATTATGATTTTAATTTCTCCAAGTTTATTAAATACTAAACAAACCTATTCAAAAGAAAAAAGATAAGTAAATGAACTAAATTACAAAATAATATCACTTTATTTCTTTTAACATATAACATGCAAAGGAATATCCAAGATATCTTATACATACAAATGAAAATTTAAGACACTTTTATGATGTAAGTAGTTTACTTAAGAAAATTTAATGTTTATGATGCATGATTCAAAGTAGCATAATTTCTTATCTAATTTTCACACACACAAAGAATGTATGAAAGAAAAGTGAGAAAATTGTTATTATGAAAATTTGATTATTTATGATGCATGATTTTCAAGGGGGGGTTTTATCTAATTTTCACATACACACATGAAGGTAAGAAAGGCATAAGTGAATTTGATTTCAAGAATTTCCCTTTTTATATGAAGTGAAGGTAGATCTAACTCTATCCTCAATATATTGATATACCTCATGATCTATTCATTTAGAGGATCATCATTTAAAAGAGGACCCTTTAGGGTAGATGCTATTAAAAGTCAAGCTTTGATTTTGTATTCTTTATAGCACATATAAGATTAAAGGTAATCTCACTTGCAATGGAAATCTTTTGACCACCATACTTGACATTAAGATAATGTCAAATAGGTCATAAGACATTGCCAAGGATTCTCCTTAGGTTCACTTTATATTGAAAGCATATAATGCCTTAGTATTTGAATAGAGAAAATTGGGGCTTTCTTTATTCATTTGGATTAACAAAGTCATAAGTGATTTATCTATCAACTAACCAGAGGTAAGAATTTCATACTTTCACTATAAGAGATAGAAATATCACCCTTATGACTCAATCCTAAGGTTATGATTTCTTTAGAAGGATTAAACTCTTCATTTATTTTCTTTCCATGATTTAGCCTTAAAATTAATTAAAGCCATTCATGAAATATCATTTCATTTAATGAGAGGAAACTCTCATTAAGGAAGTTGATTTAAATTTATTAGTTTAGATTTCATTCATTTTAACTTTATTAGGAGAATTAGAGTTCTCTTTTGCTACTCTCTCTTTTCTTTTATTGATTAGGAGCAAAACTAAATCTTATCACCCTTTTTTTATGTCATGTCATCTTCCTCTTTTGACTGTCTCCTAAGCTCTTAAGAATTTAAGGTTTTGAAAAGGTATAAAAGAGGGTTATCTGCAAGCCACTCTTAGATTTGGCCAATTAGCTTGAACAACTGATTTTTTAATATTCTAGTGGACTTATGGAAATGAATTAAGATTAAAGTTGATTTGCATTTATGTAAACTTTTGTTCTATAAGGATAGAAGATTTACATTTAGTTCCTTAACCAACCTTTACCTAAGGTCAATAAGGCATTCTCTTTTTAGGATGATTTTTGTTTATATCCTTCTTTTAAAAAAAACAAATGCAATTCAAACTTCAATCATGGTGGTAAAGGGGCAATAGATACAACTATGTCTCCTTTTTATTTAGATTTCTCAGGATTTAAAAGAACTCATTTAAATTACATCCTTAGGTGTTTTGATACCTTTGAATGTAGTAGAATAAAGGGTATCCATTCAAGGACCTTGTCCTGATTCTCTTTAGCTTTAGTATAAAGCCAAAGTAAGATCAAGGATAAGTTTAACTTTGAGACTTTATTTTTGGAGACTTGCTTTTCAAAATTTGAAGTACTTTTCATACTTCTTTAAAATTAACATTTCTTTTCCATTTTAGAATGGTTTCAAATCCATCTTGACCAGATTTAGGTCATAATAGAAATGATTTGATTTTTATTTATTTTTCTCACCTCTCATTTCATTTCAGGATTTGGTTCTAGGACCCAATCATTTAATTGTGACAAACAAAGGGTTCTAGAACCTCTATTCAAGATGTTGGATAGGCTCAACCAAGAATAAAATGAAGTGGTATCCAACGAAAAGAAAGGTAGTCCTTACCGTGAGTGGCAGTAGTACACTGTTGATATATAGAAATAACCATTTATTTCTAAAGATGGAGAGAGGAATCATTCCTCAGTGGAGTCATCGGAAAATATGTTAGTGTTTTCTCTAGAATAGAGAAAATAAATGACACCACAAAGTATTTAGGAATATTTTATTTAGGTGACCAAATATGACATTAAAGAATAAATATATTATCGCGAAAGATAAACATGCTCTCCTATAATGGATTTGATCATTTCAATAAAAGACTCCTAAGGCTAATGGGTCTTTTGTGTACCAAAGTATTTTCTCCTGAACTACATGGAAAAGTAGAACATGGTTTATTTTATCCTGGGATCATGGTTCCCTATAAAGGCAAGCCTCTATAGTTAATTACATCTTAGGAAGGGTCTCTTCTTAAGAATACTCTCGATTAAAGAAATAAGTGGTTATTTCTAAAGACTACTAAGGTAGTTTTCAAAGGATTGATTTTTGGAAAATTCAGTTGGGAGAGGACCAAATTAAAGAGAGTTATTTTCAAGAGTCAATTGGAAAAAAGTAGGAAATGCTTATTGATATTGGGATACCCACTAAACATTTCAACTATCCTATGATTGGCCTTCAAATTTTGTTATATAATTTTAGATTTTGAGTTATCATTTTTTTAGAAATCTAGGGCTTAGATTCTAGCAACACAAAACTGCAGAAATGCCTAGGGTTGAAGACTTATTCTTAAAAGGATGCTTTAGAACCTAGTCTACAAGCGCTTATGACACATGTCAGATGCTTGACCTAGTTCTATCCTTGGGAATCATAGGCCATTCTCTCCATTTGAAGGAACTAACCTATCCTTAACTCTTCTGGACTTACAACCTACCTGGAGAAGGCTGCCAACTAACACCACCTAAGCGCATTTTAAATTCATGAAGTCAAGTCACATGTATGCAAGATGGCTGGGTTATTGCATTTTTAGGATAGAATTCTATGAACCTAGACTCACTCCGTAATCCCTAAGAGTATGTAGGGTATGAAGATGCACCTAGCTAATGCATATTTTTTAGATTTTTATAATTTTTGACTCAAGATTTATTTTAGGTCATAGGAATACAATTTATGCCTAATGCATGCAATTAGAAAAAGATTATGGGCCAAATCAGAATAGAAGAAGGTGTACTTCCATCATAGGCTCTCAAAGGTCAGGCCCAAATTCTCTGGCAAGGATGGAAGTCCTTCATTAATCAAGAGTGAAACAATATGACTTTTGCATGATGTTAAAGCATCCAGCTAAGGGGTTGTTACATATTTTATCTTGCTTTAATTCCTAGGCTTTTATATGAAGATTTTGAGTTGTATTTATTTTTATATTTCAATTGATTTAATTGGGTAGAAAATTTAATTTATCTTATCAGCCTATGTCCAAGCATTCATCACAGCACAAACACAACACAGAAAAAAACCAAGAAAAAGTATGTTGTTTCTATTGCACACCCAAAATAAATCAAACCAATTTAAATTATATAAGAAAATGGCCAATACAGCTGGGTACTATTGTATACCCTGGAAGAAAGAAAAATGGGCATACGAGTTCTGCCCTTATACAACCCAGCCTATCATTGCAAGTTTTAGATCTATGGGTCTTCTTTCTAGGAAAGTCTTCTTCTTCAAGGACATCCATTAGGCTCCACAGGGGACTACTGTACCATCTCCTGGTTAGGTCAGCTCCTACTAATCCTAAACCCCATAGATCTTATGCTAATTCTAAGCCCAAATTGATATTTAAAATTCAAAAGAAATCCTAAGCCTTGCAAAATAGATGTTAAGAAATACACACAACACACAAAATAGTTTATATTGCATAAACATATGGGCTTAGCATTAGTTTCTTGCCAAGCCCACCTGTCTTATGGACCATGTTAAGGGATTTTCAGCACCTGTAAGCAAACATCCATTTTATGATTTGTTTATTATAGCGATCCCTTTAACACGGTCCCCTACAAAAATAGTGTTAAATCTAGAAAGAATGCCCTAACATCCAGTCTAACGAACAAATAAGCCTTGGCATCTAGTCTAAAGAAATACACCACACAGACATGTGAAGCACAACATAACATATCACAGGAGATTAAAAGAAAATCACAGGATGATCTAACCTAGATCTAGAGTTCATGACCTAAGTAATCTAGTGTGTGTAAAAGAGGTGTTTGTGTGGCAAGGCTTTGCTAGGCTCCTTTAATTTCAAGTTTAAATTTAAAGTTTGATTTTGTTTAAATTTTTTTTATCTTTGGATGGTTTCAATTCAAATGGTTTAGTGATTTAATTCCCATTTTTATTTTATTTTATTTTATTAAAGTTGTATAGGTTTTCAAGAATGAGAAATATAATGAATTTCATTTTTAGGTGAAACTCACTTTATTCTACATCTAAAATCCTAATGAAATTTCCAAAAGACTAACTAAGATCTTTAAGTATCTTAATTAATGTTTTTGATGTTATTTATGTTTGTATTTGATTTATGTTATTTCATTTGTTTGAATTGCTTAATTTGATTTAATTTGTTTGATTTATTTAAGTTATGGTTTGTTTCATTTTGAATTAAGTTATATGAGTTTCATTTGATTTATCTTATGTTAATTTAAAGAGTTTGATTTAAGTTTGATTTCATTCAATTTAACTTAAGTTATTAAGTCATGGATTTGTAAGTTTAACGTTTAAATTCATTAATATAAATTAATATTTTAGGTTTGTTTATGGATTATTCTTAATCTGATTTAATTAATCTAGGTTTTAAATTCATTATTCAAATTTATTAGAGATGAATGATTTTATTAAACTCATTGATTCAAAGGTTAAGGTTAAGTTAATTAATAGTTTTTATAACCTAAGGTTTTATTTCGTTAACCTAAGGTTTTATTTTGTTAACCTAAGATTGAATTTGATCATTTTAATTGACTTAGGATATTTATAGATGTTTTTAAATTATTTCTAATGTTTGATGGAGATTAGTTTGAATTACCACTTTATTTGATAGGTTAATTAATTTCCGTAACTAGATATTTGATTAACATTGACCTAAGGATTTCAAAATTTAAGAACTCCTAATCTCGAGATCAATTAGACTTGAAATATTTCTTGCATGTAGGGTTATATGCAAATATATCCCTAAAGTTTCAGCTTGATTAAAGATGTAATTAGGGTGTAATTAAGATTTTAATTATTTCATTAAAACCTAAATTAAGCCTAATTTATAAAGATTCAATAAAAGATTTTATTTTTCACTTATTCTTCACTAAAATACATTTCCAATGAGGGTTTATTCATAATTTTTGGTTAACTGGTTGATTTATTATGATTTAATTAAGTTTAGGTTATTTAATTGAATTATTTAATTCATTTAATTATCTAATTAAGTCAATTTAGGGATTATTAGGTTCAGATAGGTTTAATTAAGTTTAATTAGTGTTCTGATGCTCATTAATGTTCATCATGTTGATTTAAGGTTGTTAGATCAATATTTCTTAATTATTTTATTAAAGGTAAATTAATTTAATTAATTAAAAGGTTAAGCATATGAAGTTTCATTTCCCTTGAATTTAGAGAAATAAATCCCCAAAAATTCATCTAAGGTGTATTTTATGCTTAATCTCATTTCCCCAAAGTTTTAAATTAATTGGATTATTAATTTGAGAGTAATTAGGTATTAATATTTTTTAATTAAACCCAAATTAAGGGAAAAATACCCAATAAAATTGGGATTTGAATTTCTATGGATTCCTCTCATCAAGATGAATCCATAGAGCTTTCATTTGTAATTTTCTAATTTATATTTAATTTTATATGATTGTTAAAAGTTTTTTGCATTTTTTAAATTAATTAAACCATTATTTAACAGTTTTTTAAGTGGGGGTCCCACGCGGGATCACATGCCGTGTGGCACGCGCCTACATGGCATGTCCCACCGTGTGGCACGTGCAGGTTGGTCTGTGTGGCACTACCTGACGCCGCATCAACATAGTTAAAAATGCGGGATCGCTTATGGACCGTTCGATCAAAGATCGAACGGTCCAAATTGATCCTGCGGTTCCTAAAGGATGTAAATCGATCCAGTCCACCTAGATCTGGGCCGTCCGATCCAAACACATGGATCATACGATGGAGAGATTGTCTTGTTCAATTCCTGTGGGAGCCGAGGACCGTTGATAGTATTTTGCTAATATCTTTTGATATAGGTAACAAAATCACACGATTTGAAGTGCTACATGATCATGAAAAGAAATCGTATGATTTTATATGGTTGGATTAACTTGAAGATCACATTTACTATTAAACTGACCATAATCAAATTTTTGAAGAAAAAGCTTAAGGTCAACAATGGCATACCTCAATTCCTTCGACGGTTGGCCTTGGAATTGATTCTAGAGCTTCGAATGCTTGAAACAAACTTCCTTGCCAAAGGAAGTAGGTTAATTCCTTATGGATTGCTCCCTTGACCAACCCTTGATTGCTCTTTTCAGGTTTGATGGTTTGTAGTGATTATGGACACTTGGGGGAAGGGGGAAATTTTGTTTAGGTTCAATTTTGATGCGTGTGTGTTCAATTTTCCTTGGGGAAGTCTCTCCGCCCTTTTTTCTATATGGTCGAGAGCCTTATCTTCCTCTTTTTCTCTTTTTTTTTTCTTTCTTTCCCTCCTCCTTGGTTGACTAAGATCAGGGTAAATTCTTGGAGGTTTGCACTTTTTTCTTAATTGCCTTCTCTACCATTGAAGGTAGCCATCCTCTTAAGAGGTGGCTTTTGGCTTGGAGTGGATGAGGTGGGAAGAAGGGAGTTTGCATGTAAAGAGGTGGAAGAAGGAAATTGGCATTTTTCTTCCTTCCCATTTCCCATTTTGTAATTCCACTTTTCTTTTATTTTGCATTTATTATTTCCATGCAATATGGCATTATCATCTTAGTTTGGATTAAAGTATGATATGCCCAAATTAATCTCAAATGGATTTGAGATTAGGTTTAATTCCATTTGAATTGGCTTAGGGAATTTGGATCCAACCAAATGCTTTGATGCAAAGTATTTAGATTTAACTTTATCCTTTGAATTTTTTTAGTTTATTCTTTAAATAATAATGCAATTGATGGTCAATTGCATTATGATTTGATTAAATCATTTAATTTGATTTGATTTTAAATTTAATTTTATTTTAACCCATTTAGCTTAAATGGGTTAGGTATGATTCCAAATGAATTCAAATGATCAATTTAATTCAAATGGAATGGGTTTGGATCCTTTCATTCATCTTAATTTGGTCTTAATTTGATTTATTTGACCCAAATTAAAATTTTAGATTGATTATACCTATATCAAATAGGTTAGAATGAACTCATAAAGATTTTTTAGGACACTAGGTGAGGTGTTCTAAGCATTGAATTAAGAAAATCCTATTTGAGATTAGGATCTTCTAATTAACAAATTAACCTCATCCAAAAATGAGGTCAACATGGACTAATAGATTGCCATGGGTGAACTCACCCTCTCATAGCCAAAGGCTAAGCCCAACAACTTTGTGTTAGGTTGGGTCAGTGGTCCACTTTTCCAAGAAGAGCCAATGGTGGATGCCATGGGGTAAGGGGGTGGAGAACCCAACCAAATGGACATTTTATCTTATTTGGGAGGCTTAGTTTAAAGGGTTTGATCCAAACAAGGTTCATCATGGGTTGGCCCCACTTAGGTAGACCCATGATGACCTAAGGATGAGTCATGCCATGTTTGGTTGGATTTGGGCTTGGTTTAGTTGGGTTCGACTCAATTTGACCCATATGGGTAAAATGGGTTCAATTAGGTTAAGCTGACCAATTTGACCAAATTGGGTCAAACCAATGGTTTGGGTGAGTTCAATTGGTCATTTGGAATGCATTAGCGCAATTGGTTTGACTCATTTTGGAGTGGATTTGGGTTTAGTTCATATGGGTTCATTTAAGCCAAATGGGTCAAGTTGATTGATTTGATCAAATTGGTTAAATTGGATTGAATGAAGGGCTCGTCTATGTTTGATTGATCATTTGGGAATGATTGAAGGTGTTGGTTTGAATTGATTTGGATTAGAATGAGTTTTAATTTAATTTGATCTTTTAAGTCAATTTGGGCTAAGTAAGTCAATTGGGTTGGCTTAGTCAATTTGGCTTCAATTAATAATTATAGGGTGTTTAATAATTAAGTTATGATTGATTAGAGTTATTGGTTGTAGTCATTTTGGATTGAAATGAGATTTAGCCCAATTTGGCCCTTTAGGTCAATTGGATCAACTTGGGTTAAGTGGTCAAATTGGCTTGATTTGACCCAACTAATTGCAATTGGGTAATCAAAGATGATAAATAATCATCGTGGAAGGGATTGGATAAGTTGATTTAATCCAATTTGGGTTGGATTGAAGTTTTAATGAATATGATCATTTAGATCTCATTGAGTCAAGTGAATCAATTGGGTTGATTGGGTTGAATTTGAT
The DNA here is from genome assembly GCA_021442155.1 of Cymbidium sinense. NCBI lineage: Eukaryota > Viridiplantae > Streptophyta > Magnoliopsida > Asparagales > Orchidaceae > Cymbidium > Cymbidium sinense. The sequence continues at coordinate 112,255,027 of CM038218.1, read as the reverse complement.
TGAGTTGGTGTCAATTAAATGTTGCGAGGGGTTCAATGATGGATTTAAAGTTGATTAGTGGCTTTGATCACAATTGATTTGGGCTCAATTAGGTTTTGGCTCATTTGAACCCTTTAGGTCAAATGGGCTAACTAGAGTTGGTCGCTTTTCTTCGGTTTAATTGGCTTGATTGCAAGTATTGACATGGTTTGAAATGATCTAATGAATAATTAGAGTGGTTGAAAAAATTAAGTTGGATTTAGTTTTCTTGACTTGGTTTTTGAACGAGGTTATAAGATTGTGGTGGGTTAACTTGGGTTAAGGTCCAGGTTAATTTGGCTTGGATCTTGGATTAGGAAACAAAATTCAATTAAGATTAATTGAATAGGTCTGAATTGGTTTAATTTTAATCACAAAGCTTAAGTTTGGATGAGTTGATGGGCATGAGTCTTGGTTTAGGCCTTAGGATTAGGTGAAACCTATTTGTCCTAAGGAAAACATTTGGCTTAGGTGTATGCTCTCTAAGTCTCTAAGCTTAGGTTTAGTGTTTCCTTAATTACTAGAAGTGTCTTAGCACTAAGAAAATCTAAGTTTCTAGAAGGTTCCTAAGTTTAAGATTAGAAAGGTTAATTCTCACTCCGTAAGTGAGGTCAACAAAAGGACCCCCAATAGGTGTGGTGTAACTGGCTAGGTACACTGCATATATTGGTGTTAACTGATATGATCAAAAAGCATCTAGGAAGATCGCGAACACTAATGAAGGCTATCCATGCCTAAGTGGACATGAAAATGGAACTAGGATCCCTATGCAGTTCAGATCATTTCATTTCATGGCAAGGACATAAGAGAGGAATTATCCGCATTTGGTTTGATTTCTATATAATTTGGTTTTGCATCAAGGTCACAAAGAATGATCCCTCCGGGGGTCAAGTCGTGCCGGGAGCACAAGTGCGGACTCCCTAAGCATGATGATTCAGAGTTTGTCTTTGCGTTAGATGTACAGAGACGAGTTTGTTGAGGGTTGAATCATACTAAGGGCATGAGTGAGGGCCTTGTTAAAGGTGAATGAGATTTGAATTAGAGTTGATTTGATTTGGCTGATTTAGTTTAGTTAATTAGTTTAGTTGATAAATTCTTATTTATTTAACTTTGGTGACTCGTGTTGATTTTGACTTATGTTTGATTTTTTGTTAATATGGATCATTTTGTTTGGTGATGAGTCACACCAAGGAAGTTCTACAAAAGCCTTGACTTACCTTAGACTTACTAACCTAAAGGGGTAGTCTACCAACCATATAATAGAGACTATCCAACCTATGGGTTGCCCATCTCAAACTAAACTAGGAAGAAAGCTTGAGGACTCACATCTTTCAAAGCAGAATCAACCATAAGGGTGACCTGCTAATTATACAATGAGTCAAACTTGACCTAGGGCGACTACCAAGTGAGGGACTTTGGGGATCTTATCTCAACTTGGATAGTCAAGGTGATTCCTATAGAAAGTTTTGCTAACACTGCCCAAAAAGATAGGACGCCTACTTGTGAAGAGGTGCCTCTAGGGGTCTTATCCTGATCCACAAGGGTTGTTATTTTGTTTGTTTTTATTTGTTTAGTGTGGACCCTATTTGTTTGTCATAGGCCACACTAAGAAGAAGCCACGAGGGCTTTGGCCTACCTTAGATTTACTGGCCAAAGGGATAGTTTGTACATCCAGTATAGAGCTTCCAACCACAGGGGTGGCTGCTAAGAAAGGGGAACTGTCCAATCCAATAGTAACATTGGTCATGTATAGATGGGATCATGAAGACATAATCCAAATAGAATTTCTATAAGGAAGGTGCTTTCAGGGGTCTTATCCTAATCCCTAAAATATAAAGTCTATAGGTATACAACGGTCGACTCAACAAGAAAGTGTAGGGACTCACATTTACATGAGCTGTGTTATCCACTGGGTGGGTTGCAGTTAGTAAAGTGAACACTAGCCAACCTAAGGTGCCCATTGGTATGTGACGATCAATCTAGGAAGAAAGCATCAGGGTCTCACATCCTCCTAAGTGAAACTAATCATCAGGACAGTCTGTCATCGGCTAGACAACTACTATCTGACCTAGGGCGACTACCAAGTGTGGAGTAACTAAGGGGAACTGAACCAAAGCTTGAACTAGTTAAGAGGGAGAGTAGCCACCAAGGGTTATACCCTAATCCTTGGATATATAGATTCAGACCAAGTCAGCATACGATAGTTAGTTTAAGGCGAAAGCTTAAAGACTCACATCTCCATGAGCATGATTAGCTATTGAGATGGCTCACTAGTTGTATTATGTAGCTCATCATGCTAACAAAAGGGCTCATTGATTTACAACGGTCAGGCTAGAAAGAAAGTGTGGGGACTCACATCTTCCTAGGTAGAGATAACCGCTGGGGTGATTCACTAGTAAAATGATGAATTAGACCCAACCCAGAGCATCTATTGTGTGAGGACCGCTGGGGGTCTTATCTTGACTCAAAGTAGCCCGAGGTGATTGGATTTGTGTTTTACTTATTTGTGTTTGTGTGCAATTTTGTATTTGTATTATGTATATAAAGTCTAGGATGTTGCTTGAGTTTTCTTACACCTATCCAAGACACATTGAGAACTTAGTAATTGAAAATAATTTAACTTGGAAAATAATTCGATCAAAATAAAATTTTCATTGGTGGAAAATTAGTTGAAACATTGTTCATGCATAATATTTCTTTAGATAGAGCCCGTTGATCGGGAGCATCGGGCATTTGCCTTTATGATGGATGAGTTGATAAGATCCACCCTAGTAGGCCTATTCTATGGTGAAAGGGCCTTCCCAATTACGTTCAAACTTGTCTCTTATCTTGCAAGATGCTACAATTGATCTTTTTAGCACTAAGATAAGCTCTCTAATTTAAACAACTCTAGGGATGACCAACTTATTATGAGCTTGAACCATTTTTACATTATACAGCTTGAGGTTCTGACATGCTTGCAAGCATCTTTCTTCCCAACCTTCGAGTTCTTCGAACCGCAGGTTAGCATTCTGCTCGATCGTGATTTTACTACACACAATTATCTGTAACGATGATAGCTGAACCTCAAATGGTAGAATGGCTTTGGACCTATACACTAAGGAGAATGGGGGTAAATTATGTTGGAGAACTGTAGGTGGTACGATAAGCTCATAAAGCTTTTGCTAACTACTCATGCCACTATCGTTTGTCTTCATCGACTATTTTCTTGAGTATTTGGATGAGAGTTTTATTAAAAGATTTCACTAAAACATTCGCCCTTGGATAGTAGATGGTAGAGCACGTCCACTTGATATTGTGTCTTCAAGCAAAGTTATTAATCTTGGTGCTTTTGAAAGGGATACCATTATCGGATATGATTCGACAGGGCACTCCAAATCTATACATAATATGGTTCTTGAAGAATTGGAGCACATGCTGAGCTTTGACTTCCCTGAGCGGAATTGCCTCTGCCCACTTGTAGAAGTAGTCCATAGCTGCTAAAATAAAATGATGGCCCTTGGATGAGGGAGGATCAATCAGACCCACTAGGTCGGTACCCCAACACTTGAATGGCCATGAGGCCAAAGTCGAATGTAGAATGTTGGGTGGTGGGTGTAGAACCGCTCCATGTACTTGGCATTGGTGGCAACGCTTCACTACATCCATGTAATTCATGATCATCATCGACCAGTAATACCCAAGTCTTCTAATCATGGCTTTCATCTTGGGACCTGATTGATCAACTTTGCATAATCCTGAATGCACCTTGGTCACAATCTTATGGGCTTCATGATTATCTAAATAGCGTAGCCATATATGATCAAAAGACCATCGAGATAAGACACCATCCACAAGGGCGTAGGAGAGTGTCCTCTGCCTTACTTGATGTGCTTGTGATTTCTCTTGATGAAGCTTGCCTTTGTTTAGGTAATCAATAAAGGATTGCCTCCAATCTAACTCTTCATCCTTTTCAGTAATTGTAACCTCCCCTTCAAGAGTGTGTTTATTGATGAGTTCAGTATCAATGAGAGGCAGGACTTGTCTGTTGTGAACCTCTTTTGATATGGACTCATCTTCTAGACATGTCAACTCTTTGGAGAGTTTGGATAAGGCATCGACTATGGAATTTTCTCCTCAAGGGATTTTATAAATTATGACCTTCAGGATTTGGGCTAATAACTCCATGGTGTGCTTATGGTAATGATGGAGTTTAGGCTTCAGAACTTTATAAGACCCAAGGATCTGATTGACAAGTAGCTGTGAATCCTGAAAGATGTTGATACTTTTAATGCCTAATGAAATGGCTAACTCGGACGATGATTAGAGCTTCATATTCAACTTCATTATTAGTGCAAGGTTTGGATAGATGATATGAAAATCTCATCATGTCACAGTAAAGTGTGAGGAGGACTATTCCTACCCCTGCCTTACCTGGGAGAGTAGATTATGATTCTTATCCTCTTTGAAAGGAAGCTGCACAATCAAAACACAACTTCCAATGATGGATGTTTGCATCCCCTAAATTCAAGATTTGTTCATTTATGAGAGATCATCACCGAGCAAAAAATCTGTAGGAAGTAAGCACGTAGTTAGGAAGTTTGTGAGTGGTTGTCGTTTCACAGCACGGTGGGGTATGAACGTGATGTCAAACTGTGATAAAATCATGGACCATTGTGCCAACCATCTAGATAGCGTCGGCCATGTCATGAGGTATTGTAGTGGGTTGACTCTAGAAATCAAGTTCACTTTATGGGAGAGCATATAGTGCCCTAGTTTCTAGGTTATGAAGATCAAAGCTAAGCAATTCTTCTCAATGGATGGATAGTTCAGCTCACCGGGTATCAAGCGATGACTGAAATAATAAAGTGCATTCTCTATCCCCTCATCATTAACTTGGGCCAACAAAGTGCCTAGGGAGTCATCTAACGTAGCAGTATAAAGTATGAGGGTTTTCCTGGGATAGGGGCAGTATCATAAGATATTGCTTGATAAATGCTTGTTGACATTTATCATCCCACTTGAAACATCCTTCTTGACTAGTACTGAGAATGGTTGGCATCTGCCTGATAGGTTGGATATAAAGCATCATAGATATGCCAACCTTCCTTGGACTGATTTGAGTTGTGTTAGACTTTTATGGGGTGGCATTTCTAATATCGCTTTAATCTTTTTTGGGTCAATCTCAATCTCGCGATGTCGGACAATGAACCCCAGCAACTTCCCTGAAGTAACTCCGAATACACACTTCAGAGGATTCATTTTAAGGTTATATTATCATAACCACTCGAAAAATACTCTCAAGTCAAATTTATGATTTTACCTTTCTTTGTTCTTGACCATGAGATCATTGACACATCATTCGACTTAGTGGAGAGTGAGTTCATCAAAGATTCGAGTCATGGCCTACTGGTATGTGGTGCTAGCATTTTTGAGGTCGAAAGGCATGACCTTATAATAATAGATTTCAATCAGAGTTTTGAAAGCAGTGTTTCTTTCATCTTCAGGTGCCATCTTTATTTGGGTATATTTAGATGAACCATCCATGAAAGAGAAGACTGCATGAGATGAGGCAATGTCCACCATCAATTCTAGTATCAGTAATAAAAATTCATCTTTTGTACATGCCTTATTAAGATCCCTAAAGTTGACGCATATGCAAATTTGGTTATTTTTCTTCTTAACTGGACGACGCTAGCCAACCAAGTTGGGTATTTTTTCTCTTGGATGAAACCAACATCAATCAGGTGCCATCTTAATTTGGTTATATCTAGATGAACCATCCATGAAAGAGAAGACTACATAAGGTGAGGTGATGTCCACCAATAATTTTAGCATCAGTAATGAAAATTCATCTTTTGGACATGCCTTATTAAGATCCCTAAAGTCGATGCATATGCAAATTTTGGTTATTTTTCTTCTTAACTAGACAACACTAGCCAACCAAGTGGGGTATTATTCCTCCTTGATGAAACCAGCAACAATCAGTTTCTTGACTTCAAAATGACTTATTATTCAATGTCCAATCGCATGCATCTATGAGCTTGCTTAACGGGGTTAGCATCAGACTATATCGCTAGCTTATGAACCACTACTTCAGGAGCTAATCCAGGCATTTCTTCATAACTCCATGCAAAGTAGTCCTTAAACTCAATGAGTATCCAAACTAATTCATTAGTTTCAGATTCACTCAACAAGGAGCTGGCATATGTTGGGCATGGATTTCCCTCAGTCCCCAAGTTGATTTCTTTAAGTTTATCGATGGTTGATTTAATTTCTTCTTCAAATTTTGGGGGTGCATCTTTAACTTAGAGCTCATCTGGATCACCTAAAGTTTCTAAACACATCTCCTTATATGAGTGAATGTGGTTTGAGAAAAACCTATTAGATTCTAGATGATTAATAATGACCAAGCAGTAATCGTCATCGTCTATTAGGCCTACTGTACCAAAGCCTTATCTGGATCTTGACCGAAAGTTCCTACACTTATTGTCCCATAATCTCTCAAAATACTCTGACCTATGCTTAGACCATGTATGTGGAATTAAACCCTTCTTTGTTAAATTAAGAACACATGGAGAGTACCAATCAAACAATAATTCTATTAATTCTTTGAATGATACATCCTCAAGCTCTACATCAACTTCTTAGCTTAAAAATGTTGCTTCTGAGTAAAACCTTTGGGGTTTAGCATTTGCACATATTTTGGGGGCTTCCTTACTACCAAACCCTCAACCTTTTGTGAGGAAAGTGGGGTTAGAGATACGAAACCCATATGCTATCTAACATTTTCACATAGAAGAGATTTGGATACATTCATGCTTTGCTTGGGCTTAGAACGAACCTTCTAGTAGGTGGTAGGTATTGAGGTATACCACCCCCGGGGCTCCCTCTAGACTTGCCTCTTTTCTTATCGGTGGAGGTTGGGTCATCTTCCCCACTTGCTAGAACGGAGTAACGAACTACGGGCGAAACTTAATCTCAAGCTCTATCTCCTCCCTAGTTTCTTCTTCTCGCTCCATTTTTTTTTTTTTCATTCTCCTTTTCTTTTTTCTTTTCTTTCTTTTTCTTTATTTTCTTTTTCTTTTTCATTTTGGTTAAGTTCATGAGAGAAGACATTTTCTTCCTTAAAAGGTAATAGGTCGCATCCTCATAAATCCCAACCTCATGTACTGCAAATGGTTCGAGATCTCCTTTGACATAATATTTGATCCCATCCCTGATGAATTTGATATAGTGATTTAAAGAGGATGGGACCATGTTGTTCTCATAAATCCAAGGTCACCCTAGTAAAGCATTAAAATATGTATCAAAATCTATTATGTAAAACTTGGCTTCTGTCTTCCAATCGTCTATCTCCAATGGAAACACTATGGAGCTTAAGGCCCTCTTGCCTTACTCATTGAATCCTTTCAACATCATCTTCTAAGATTAGAGTTTAGAGATGTCGATCTTCAAGTAGGCAAGAGTTCTTTTACTCATAATATTCACTGATGCACCTGGATAAACTAATACTCTAGATAGCCTAAACTTGCCAACATCCACGGTGATGTAGAAGGGGAAGTTGTCTTATATTGTCCCCAATAGTAAGTCTTCATTTGAGAACGTGACTCCTAAGACTTTCTTTGAAAAGCATGCCTCCTCTTCAGCTGGATTACTAGTGGCCAACTGAGCTAAGCATATTTTAAGGTCAAGCAATGCTTTGATTAATGACTCCCACATCTCTTTGGATAAAATAAGGGCATCATATATGCTTAACTAAGCTAACAACTTTCTAAGGTTTGTTAGGATGTTGTAATCAACTTTAGGTTGCTCCTCCATAAGCATATCCAGGGGTAGAGCATCTTATGGAGGGGTTATCTGCTCACTGGAACTAATGGCCTATTTACCCTTGTCTTAAGGTGCTGCCCTAGGAGGTGGAACTTTACCACTATGGAGGTTAACTTCAATGACTTCTTGTGATGAGGAGCTTATGAAAAGTTTTACCTGCTAATCACGTATACTTATAGCTTCTCCTAAAGGGAAGTTGGATGACTCTAATCTATCTCGAGTGGTGAACCCTAAATATTCAGAAAGGAGCGATCTATTTTTGAATCAAATTGGAATTGTTTGAAGTTATTCAAATTATTATTATTATGACTTGTAGACCTATCAATGAGAATAAAATCATTAAGATCATTAAAAGTAGACAAGATGTAAGTAAAATTATTTTCCTTCGTTGATTTCTTTAATTTTGGCGGTACATGGTAAAAGTCAAGTAAACTATGAGGTACAAGTGGCTTGGTGCCCTCAATCGTAGATACAACACTCTTACTAATGGCGACAAAGCTAGTAGATGTGATAACTACAACTGTGGGAGAAATAATGGTGGACTCGGATGGTGGTGGTACTATGGAACTATCTCGGACATATGGTGGCTGCTGCTACTACTGGGCTTCCACCCTCCCTGAGTTATCCCTTATAACTAGCAGACTTTCCTTAATGTTAGAGGTCTAAGCTGAGCTAAACACCTACAGAGAAAATTTCTTGATTTTAGAAATAATCTTTTTAAATGTACGGGATAAAGAGATATCCCAACCTTCTTTTGTCTTAAGAGGATCAGATATTTCCCCAAAGGCTACTTTAATGAAACTAGAGGGTTGTTTCACTAAGTATTCTTTGGGTATCATTATGGCTCCTGACTTGTAGCTATGCTCAAGCCAATCCTTGAATGTAAATGAATCCTCTAAGACATGGCCTAGCATGTGGTGGTAGGGGCAGTAGTTAGGATCATCACACCTACCCACTTCCTCCGATTTTCTATGCTCGAATAGCTAAAAATTGGGCTTCTTAAGAAGGTTCTTAAAGATTTTCTAGACTACCTCCCTCTTTAATGAGTATGCCTTGTTGAGTTTATCGATAAGAGTAGGTAGATAATAACTACCTAGTGGTGGATACTAGTATCGCTGCTGTGTAGGCTATTGGGGAGGCCTTTGTGGTGGCCGAGGCACTAGAAGAGAAGGTGAGAGTGAAGGTTGCTAAGCTCTAGGCCTCTCAAACTATGTTCTCACAGGAAATTTCCCCTTATCCACTACTACAACTATCCTTGGCTTCTTTAAAACACTTTTTAGGGTTTAAGGTTGGATGACTGGTGTGAGAAGGGTAACTGTTTGGCTTCCTCTTATAGGTTGGCCGCCTTATGGATTAGTTCCTCAAATATCTTAATAGTAAAGCCCTTATGCATGAAGGAGACCAGGCCATGAATATTTTTGAGAAGAATTTCAATGGCTTATTGCTCCTGTAGATGTATTTTGCATTTCATACTCAAGTTTTTCCATTTAAGAATATAATCAAGAAGGGACTCATTGGTTTTTTATTTCTTTACAATAAGGTCCCCTGTAGTCACTCTCTGCTGAGCTCCTACGAATCTCTTAATAAAAAGCTGGTCTAATTCTATGAAGACTTCACCGAACTGTTGGGTAGTTTGGTGTACCAATCAAAGACTACTCTGGAAAGACTACTAACAAACTGTTGTAAGAGTAGGGTGTCACTACCACCAGTGTTGCAACAACTAGCTCTGAAATGTGCTGCCTAGGGTTCTCACTACCATCGAATACCTTGAATGATGGTGGCACAAAACCCTTAACGTATTGAACTACATCAAATTTCTCCAGTTAGAGTCTACCTTTTGGAACTGATGAGCTCCCTTGGGCCTACACCAACACCTTCTTCACTTGCTGTTCTACTAATGAGCCTTTAGGCATACGCCGACACCTTCTTATGCAGGATACCAGTATCCTCATCCATTGAGTAGTGCTTTTGAGATGATCTAGGATATGCACTAGCTTAGGTCTGTCGGCCTCCGTAGGAGTGGGATGTGAGACAGATGTTTAATTCTGCAATGCTAATACAACTGCCATCAACCCGTCTACTCTCCTCTCCATCTTATCGATCTGATCATACTTGAACTTGATTTGTTGGAGGAGGCATTGAGTTGAGCCCGATGCCTCACCTTCTTCAATTATAAAACCTCGAGCTTGTAGGCAGTTCTCTATGCAAGGATCCTTGGGTTTCAACCATGTGAACTTCAGTAGTATCATTCATAAAGTCATCCTCATTGAAATTGAAGTTTGTCATACCCTCCTCTTTGTCAGAATGATCATCTCTAACAATTTGCCTCACTGCAGCATGACAGTCCTCTAATATCTCTTCTAATGATCAATCATCCACTCTACCTGGAACTACTAGGACATATGTCAGCTGATGACTCAGGTTGACCTCACTTTTGGAGTGAATTTTCAATCTCCTCATCATAGATCTATGACTCTTCTATACACTAAGAGCTCCTTAGTCTTAAGACATTTCTAACAGTTAGGTGAGCACTTAACTTAGCTTAGAGACTTAGAAGGGTTAATCATAGGACTAAGTTATGCCTTAGGGATTAGGTTGATCTACCTATCCCATGACTTAAACCCAATCCATGTTCACCTTCTTAAGCCATGATCAAACCTCAAATTCAATTCATATCAAATCCAAACCCAAATACAAATTCGAATTAGATGATTGAAACTTATAATCAAATCAATCCAACTCCATAGATTTTTCCCCTAAATCAATTCTACAATCAAATCGGTTTGCCAAAATTTACAATCATATTAAAACTAAATCAAACTAAATGAAATCCTTCCTAAGCCATGTGATCTAATTCCACGGACTTAGTCAAAACCCCTTTAAATCAATCCAAACTCAATAGATTTTCTCATAGATCAATTATTCCCTCAATTATCTTTTCAAATATAAATCAAATCCACATTCAAATAACTTTGATCAAAGCCAAATCAAACCAAATCCAAATCTAAGCCCTATGACCTACCTTCATGAGCTTAGCCAAATTTGCTTTCAAATCATTTCAAAATCAATTGATTTTCTCATAAATCAATCACATCTTCAATCATCTTCACAAATATAAATCAAATATATATTCAAATCATCAAAACTAAATCAAACTAAATCAAACTCTTCCCCCAAATCCTATGGCCCCATCCTATGGACCTAGTCAAATTCTCCTAATCTAAACATCAAATTCAATTGATTTTCTCATGAATCAATCATTCCTTCAATCATCATTCTAAATATAAATGAAATCTACAATCATCAAGCCAAACCAAATCAACCTAAGTCAAACATAACTTAGCCAATTTTGACTTGGAATATCCAAATGAATCAGAACTCATCAAAACCCAAATCAATTGCAATTGAATTTATAAATTAATCCCAAATCCATATATAAACTCAACTAAGCTCAACTCAACCCAAAATTAAGCCAACAAAATCCAATTAGTCCACTTGACCCAAAGTGGCCAATTTGACCTATTTGAGCCCAATTATAATCCTACTGAAATTGGATTGATCCAAGCACACTAAGATCTCCTATCATGATTGTTGATCACCCTAGGTTCATAAATTATCATAAATTGGGTCAAACCAAGTCAACTTAGTCCTTTGACCAAGTCAAGTCTCTTAATCCATATGAACCCAAACTAGCCAAATTGTAACATAAGCTAAATCCCTTGAAACCAATGATTCATACCAACTCAAAATCAATATTTGAACATGACTTGACCTTCAATTGAGCCAAACTAAACCCAATTTTTCCTCTTGACCCAAGTTGACCCAAATTGACCTAAAAGACCAAATTGGTTCAAATCAAAATATAAACCAAATTGATTGCAACCAATGGCTCAAATTCATTCCAAATTGATTATTGAACTTGATCAAAGCCCTAAATTAACCTAATTTGACCAATTGAGCCCAATTGACCTATCTAACCCAAATTTACCTAAAGGGTCAATTTGGTCTAAGCCTTAACCAAATCCAAAATAATTCAAACCAAAGCCTACAGTCATCTTCAATTGGTCAACCAAACCCAAACCAACACCGAACCCAAGTTAATTTGGCCAATTTGGTCAAATTGGTTAACTTGACCCATTTGACTCAAATGAACTTCAAATGAGCCAAAATCAAATGTAAGCCAAACCAAACCAAACTAATGGCAACAACACATCCCAAATGATCATATGAACTTGACCCAGCCCTTGGCTTGACCCAATTTGACCAATTGGTCAACTTTACCGAACCTAACCCAATTTGATCTATTTGAGTCAAATTGAGCCAAATCAAACCAAATCAACTCCTATTTACGTGAAATTTGAGCTAACCCACTTTTGGCTCATTTCAAATCTGCCCAAATTAAATCTAATGCAAAATGATCATTCTACCCTTAGGTCAAGGGTATCACATGAGAAAAATCACTCATGTAAGTAGCCATTTCCATTTCTTGGCCACTTGACACTCTCCCAATGGTCCACCTAGGCACTTAGAAAACTGCCCAACCTGACCTAATGGGTGGTTGGATCAGCCATGACCTATGGGAGGTGAACTCACCTCACCATTCCCATTGGATCTCTTAGCTTGCATAGGATAGCCACTATCCCCCTTAGCAGCCACCTCCACACCTTCACCCACTCAAATCGAGCCATCTCATCCACTCCTTGCCATCCATGACCCTCTGAGGTCTGATACTAAAGCCAAACTCAACCGTCCGACAGAGGAGAGGGGGTATACTTCATTCCAACTCTAAATGAGCACTAAACCTCAATGAGAACCCTAACACCCCAAAAATGACCATCCCAGAGCATTTTCAAAGTTCCCTAAGTTCCCTATTGCCGATTTCATCGAAGCCAAAATAGGGCACCCCTATTGCATGTCCAACTTTCTCAAACCTCCATAGAAACCAAATTAACTTTGCATACACCTTCCCTAGGGCTCGTTGAGCAAGAACAAATCTTCTCTCGAGCTTCCCGACCACTGGAGGGTATACTTAAATCAACGTTGACCTCCCAAGCTTCGAGTTTTGGTCTTGAGAAAATAGCAAGGAATTAAAGCTCGTGTCAATCAGTAGAGCTTCGTCGCTATATGAAGCTTTCTTAATCATTCACATCATGGTCTTGAGTTTCGATGAGGTATGCCATTAAAATTAAGTTTTGGTGAAAATTTGTTTGAGCTTTTCAAAGGAAATGTGCATCTCATGCAATCTTGACCGTTGGATCCCCTCCGACCGACATCGTGAAGGTGTGGGATCCTTTGGAGTTGATCGGAGCTCGAGGAAGCTCAAATCAAGTGAGCAATGGTGGACAGACTCCATCTCTCATCGCTCGTGAGATGGTAGATCACGCATCGTTTGTTCCATGTGATTGTAATAGATGATCGTAATTAGATCTGTTAGTTTAATTTGATTTTATCCTAATGTGCCATGGGATTAATCATAGATGTTTGATCTTAGATTGGATGATAGATAAGAAAGCACGACCGCCACCGCCATGTAAGCGTTGAATCAGATAAGTTTTAAGTAGCCAATTCCGCGGTGCCACATGGAAAGCGCACCGTGTTAGCGCGCCACATGGCGCTGATGGGATTAGGCTTTAATTAGGGCTAATTAGTTAATTTTAATGGCTGAAACTTCCAAAATTCATAACAAATCATAGAAAAATTGGAAAAATGCAAATAAATAGTCATTTTAAAGGTATTTCAGAAGAAAATTAATTAAAAATGATCTTAATTAATTTTAAATAGTAATTAAGGCTTAATTATGTTTAATTACAAAATTAATTAGCTTAATTACTTGAATAATTAATCCTAAATTTTGTGTGTCAATTTAATGGGATGACCTCTGCCTCCCATGATTTTCTTGAGATTTATTGCTCAATTAGAAAAATTGACTAATTGAACCCTAATTACTCTTTCAAGTTAATTAATGATTAATTAATCCCATGAATAATAATTTATTGGTTAATTAAGTTTATTAATCATTACTCATTAGTAAATGCACTAAGGAATAGGGTTGGGACCTCTTTCTTAACCTATTCCCCTAAGTTCATTTCACTTTTTCAAAAGGAAATTAATTGAGATTTAACTAATTAATTAAATCACTTAATTAAATAAATTGAAATCATAATCATATTAAACCCTAATTAACTAATTCTTGGGTAGTTCTTTAGGTGTTTAACAACCTAAAAGAAGTTAATAAATTATGGTTTACCCGCATGTGCGGGGAAACCATAAGATTAATTAATTAAGTTTCTTAACCTAATTAATCATTAATTGTGAGCCAATTATTGCTAATTTAATTTTCAACTCATGTGCATATTATGTTGGCTCATAATTATTTGGATAATTATATTAAAGCAATATAAGAAAGGGTTAATCAATGTATTTAATGCATGCTACAACTTAATTAACTCATAAATCAACTTAAGTATATTTCATTAAACCAAATTAATTAACAAACATGGGGATGGGTTAGGATCAGCAAACCTTTTCTCCTATCCTCAAATTAAATCAAAACATGAAATTAAAAATGATATTAAGAAATCTTTGGTTTACTTTGAATGACTTTATTTAATATGATTGTCTTTAGAAATTATTTTGATTGAATGAAATAATCTGTTTATGTGTATTTATTTCATTCCAATCATTTAGATGTTGTATGCCATTTGAAATCTCACATTCATCTTTTCAAAATTAATTAAATCAGATGATTTTCTTTTATGTAAGCTTGCATGTGTTGGACCAATTTATAATATGTGTGGCTATTATCACTAATAAATTCAAATGATTTTTTTTCCAAAGTTTATAAATCAATTACATTGATTAGACTGATAATAGTTATGAATACATATAGGCTTTGCATTTGCTTATAGCTTAGGTATGTGAAGTAAAGCTTTCTTTTTCTTAATTCAGATGTGGTTTTACATGTATTTGAATGTGAATAAGTATATAGTATGGACATCTTGAGAATATGAGGCTTCAGTTGGCCCCAAGGAGGTTATTTCATTACCTCACTTCCCTGGTTAACAATGACACATACTTATTTGATTTCATTCATATGTGTTTCTACACTAGAATTTGGATGGAACTTTGTTTCACATACATAAATATCTTAATCAAATAGAAATGTAATTTTTGCATGATTTTCTTCCCCTTATTTACATATACGTTCATGTGTAGTGACATAGCAAAGTATATAGTTTGGACATCCCAGGAATATGAGGCTTTAGCTAGCCCCAAGGAGGTCATTTGATTACCTCACTTCCCTGGTTAACAAAGGAACATACTTGCTCATTTCTCTTTACCTGTGTATGTGTGTGTGGCTAAAGGATGAAAATCCCTCTTTTTCTACTAAAAAAATACATGCATCCATAATTGGCTAAGTGATTGAATTGATTAATCATGTGACTTAGAGTTGTTCTTTCTTATGTTCATGTGTACAAGCTTAAATAATTTTGAATGCAAGTGGGTATATAGTCTAGACATCCCAGGAATACGAGGCTTTAGTTAGCCCCAAGGAGGTCATTTGATTACCTCACTTCCCTGATTTAACATTTGCACGTACCTATTTAATTTCATCCCTATATATTTTTGTATAAGAATTTAGATAGAGGTTTAAAATAATATGATTAAATAATTCAATTGAATGAAAAGTATAAAATTCAAACATGCACAAAAATTCATCATATAAGTGTGCTAAAACATATTACATGTATAGATATGCTTAGAATTGAATCATATGTGTGTTATATGTGATGGAAAGGAATGATTTGGTATATGTTATGTAATAGTAATGCAATTAAATTAATCTTAACATGTCTTTCATATTGAATGAAGTTATTTAGAGTGAACCTAAACATAAGGTTAATTTAAAATGTATGATAAGCCATTCACTAAAGAGGACTAAATCAAATTAATGTACTTTAGAAAGTGCCTTAAGGTAAGGATGAAAGGGAATTATCCCCTTTCTTCTCTTTATAACACTTAGTTGCTAAGTGTAGGTCATGTGAAACAAAAGAAAATACAAATTAAAATTCTCAAATCAATCAAATAACTTGAAATGAAACCCACCATCATGTTAACTTGAATAGTTTTCAATCATAAAAAAGTACAATGCTAATGCTTAGTTAAGACATACCACACAAGACTTTAATACACACATTAGAACTAAGTCACCAATTCTATCTCTATGTTAGGATGGTGTATGATGTGATGGATATTTTATTTTATGATGTATTATTTTAGACTGGATGTTAGAGTATATGCTTCATAGACTGGATGTTAGGCTATTCCTAGCCTAATCATGTTTTTTGCAGGGAATTATGCTTAAGGGGATGCTTAAAAATAAATATAAATGCTCTGTTTATAGGTTGTTTAAACCTCTAAGCATAATCCAAGTTAAGATAGGTGGGCTTGGTTACCTATGTGTAAGGTGCTAAGTCCAAACTATACATATAACTGCTTAG
Organism: Cymbidium sinense; assembly: GCA_021442155.1. Taxonomy (NCBI): domain Eukaryota; kingdom Viridiplantae; phylum Streptophyta; class Magnoliopsida; order Asparagales; family Orchidaceae; genus Cymbidium; species Cymbidium sinense. The sequence continues at coordinate 112,238,699 of CM038218.1, read as the reverse complement.
GATTGTATGTGTGTTCAGTTAACACTTATTTTGTAGGTGTAGCTAGATTTACTTTTCATATAAATGTAATTTTGTAATTAGGAATTAGGATTAGTGCTACGGGAGATTAGGATGAGCAGCGGCTAGAAGGCTTTATCCTGGGAGGCCTTGTGATGCCTTTGGAGCACAACCAAATCAAAGGAGGAAGACAAGGTGGACAAGAAGATATGAGGAATGAAGACCCCCATAGCATGTATTCATTTCTAATTGTAATTATTCTTCCATATTCTGGGTTGTATAAGGATAGAGCACGGCTACCCATCTTTTCTTTTTTGAGTTATACGGTAGTACCCAACCGCATCGACCTCTTATTCTTTTGTGATAGTTTATAAAATTACTTGATGTTATGATTAAATTGTGCATTAAAAATGGCATGCTTTTCTATAGTTTCTTATGTGTGATGCCTAATGTGTGGCCTAGATGCGTTAGGCTCTTAGGATAAAATAAAATTTCTACCTGACTAATCACTCATAACTAAATTCTAAATAACTGATAACCTCACCATAAAGCTTAGGACATAAAATAAGATAATTAAAAGATTTAGCAACCCCTTAGCTGTATGTTATATGTCTCACATTATGCATGCATATTCTTTCTCTCTTGAAAATAGGGGATTTTCATTCTTGCACGATAGGGGAATGCTTGACCTTTGAGGTCATCCCTTATGTTGGAAAGCACCCCATCTCAATGATTTAGCCAACAACCTATTTCATCACACACTTAGGTATAAAAAATCCTATAGCCTTTGTTCAAATGAATGAGTCAAAATTAAATAAAAATTTAAAAAGATTTTACATTAGACTAAGTCATATGCTTATACTTCTCATCCTCTAGTCTCTTAGAGAATGGGTTTAAAACTTTAGTCTCTTTATAATTAAATAATTATCCTAGCTATCTTGTAATTAATAAGAATAGATTACATGATTTTAAAATCATAGGAGGAGTTAGCTGGCGGCCACTCCAGGTGGTTGTAAGTCTAGAAGTCGGACAGTTTATTCTCTCTTGTGGAAGTAAACCCCTTATGTCCACCCATCGCTTAGATTTAGGTTATGCTTTAGCTCATACTAAAGCTCCATAGATTTAGGATCCGAGATAATTATTTCCTTTAGGCTACAAGCATAAAATCTCACCTCTTAGGCATTTCATAACCTTATGTTGGTGGATTACAAGCCCTAGTAATCTAATAAAAATTCAATAAATAAATAAATATCTTCACTTTCAAATATAAAAGGCCCAATTATATGATAGATTGGATTGCTCATTAGGCTTCCTAGTATCATGAGCATTCCCTACTTACTCTATTTGGATTTCGAAATAAGTCTTCTCCTTGAACTTTCCCAATTGATTTTTCAAATATAACTAATCTTTTGATAGTCTAACCTTAAAATATTTGGAGATGATAATTGTCTACTTTAATCGAGAGTATTTTTAGAGAATTTCATTCCCAAGGATGTAGTTAACTATAAAGGCTTTTCCTCCATAGGGAACTTTAGAAGCCGGTTTAATATAAATACTACTTTATTCATCCATGTAAAGCAGAGAAAAAAATCTCTGGTATATTTAAAGACCCATCATGCCTTAGGAGTCCTTATTAGGTGATTAGTCCATTGAAGGGTGATGCCTCTATCTTTTGAGATAGTATATCATACCTTAATGTTGTACCCAATCACTTCAATAAGTATCCTGTACGATCTGCATGGTATCCCCCCTAAATACATCTAAAAATAAACACCATAACTCACCTTGGGGCAAGAATACATTATATACCTGGATAGGGGAGCTATGTCCGACTTCGATAATCATGGAAGTTAACTCAGTACTTACTCCTTCCTTCTTCTATGGCTGTGTTGGTGGAGCTACTACGACGCTCTTGGGCCGCCACTCCTTCTTCTCTATCATTGGGGCAGAAAGTCAAGCGAGAGAGCTCAGCCTCACCTCAACCTGTGGAGTAGATGGAGTGTGGTCCTTGGGATGTAATCATATCACCAAAGGGATGTCTTTTTTTTCAGAGGCTGATTTATGGTATTTGGCAGGCACTTCAGATGATTGGATGTGAATTGATGATGATGGTCGGTGAGTGGAGCGATGTGGTGGTGGTGACACCGGCTACCTCCCCATCAAAGGTATCCTCCTGTGACTAGAACCAGTAAGAACTATCTTGTCCAAATGATGGGCTCTATCAATTCACCGATCAGGATGGTCAATCAATTCTGAGGCTGCGACTATTTGGAAAACCTCCTCCTATCTGTCTTGCCGGCTTGGGCAGCAACCTTGGCCTCTGTGGCCTTTTTGGCATAGATCTCATCATTTACACTTTATTTAATTTATTTTAGGTAATTTCTTTAATGAATCTTTCTTACCTATTAGAGGTCCAATAGAGGTTTTAAGACCTACTAAAGTGAGGTCCTAAAACCTAAAGGATGTGGCCACGCTTGCCTCAGGGAAAGAAATATAGTCTTAGACTCACATAATATATATATATATATATATATATATATATATATATATATATATATATATATATATATATATATATATATATATATATATATATATATATATATATATATATATATATATAAGTCCACTATCGATATTTGGGGATAATGATTAATTAGTAAAGATTGAGAGAGGAAAAATCCCCAATGGAGTCACCAAAAAAATTTGTGGTGTTTCAATTTGAAGCCGTAGGCACACCACGCAGATCTTAGGTGGTACTTATTGAAGTGATCAGGTGCTGCATTAAGGTATGATGTATCATCTCAAGAGATGAAAAAATTACCTTACAATGGACTTAATCATCTTATAAGGACTCCTAAGGCAGATGGGTCTATGAATGTACCAGAGATCATTTCTTAACTTTACATGGAGAAGTAAAGCATGGTTTATTTTATGTTAGGTTCTTTAGTTCCATATAGATGCAAGCTTTCATAGTTAATTACATCTTAGAAAAATAGAATCTCCTAAGAATACTCTTGATTAAAATAGTCAATAAGTATCTCCAAAGATTTCAAAGCTAGACTATCAAAGGATTAGGTATTTATGAAAATCAAATGGGAGAGTTCAAATAGGAAGAGTTATTTACTGATTTCAAAGAAGAATAAGTAGGGAACACCAATGATAGTAGGAAGCCTACTGGGTGCTTCAGTCTACCCTATTGTGAGGCTTTATATATTTAAGAGAGAAAATTTACTATTGTTTAAGTTGGAGTATTATTTGAATGCTAGGGCTTATAGTCCAACAACATAAGATCATAAAAATGCCTAAGAGGTGAAGACATATGCTCATAGCCTGAAGGAAATAAGTAGCTTCAAAACCTAAATTGAAAAGGCTTTAGCATAAGTTGAAAGCATGACCTAAGTCTAATTGAGAAAAATGGGATGTGATAGTTCACCTCCACAAGAGAAAATGAACACACCCAAACTCTTCTGGGCTTACAGCTGCTTGGAGTGGCCACCAACTAACACCTCCTATGCTTTAAAACCATGTAGGCTAGTCTTATGTTGATGTAAGATAGCTAGGCAATTACTTAATTAGGAAGAAAGCTAGAATCTTAAACTCACTCCCTAAGAGACTAGATCATGATCAGTATGAAAACATGACTTAGACTAATGTCAAAATTTACAACTTTATAAACCAATTTGACACATTCATTTTGAACCAAGGGCTTGGGGAAATTATGCCTATATGCATGATGAAATTAAGTCATGGGCTAAATCAATTAGAAGAGGTGTTCTCCACTACAAGGGATCGCCCTCAAAGGTCAAGCATATCCCTTATCATGCAAGAGTGGAGACCCTCTGTTGACCTCATTTTTAGGATGAGCTCTCAACCCCTCCATCTTAGGCATATGATTTCTCTTAGACTTTAAGAGTTCCTTAGTCTTAAGATACATCTAGTGATTAGATGGACACTCAACCTAACCCTAGAGACTTAGAAGAGTTAGCCGTAAGAATAGGTTATGCCTTATGCGTGTTAGGAAATTTTCCTACCCTATAGCTTGAACCAAAACCACACTTTCATCTTTCAAGTCAAACTCCAAACTCATATCAACTTCAACTCTCAATCAAACCTTGAATCAATTCAATGGATTTTCTCAAATCGTGAATCAATTCCAAATGATTGAGACCCATGATTGAAATCCAAATCAAATTCCAAAAATCTTTCCTAAGTCACTTTGATTTCCTTCTTCTGGACTTAACCAAAATCAATTTAAGCTCATCAAATTTCTCACAAATCATTTATATTATCATTTATATTCATATATATATTTATGAATGAAATATAAATTCAAATCAATCGAACTAAATCAAAAAAATCAAATCCAATTCCAAAAAGCTTTCCTAAGTCACTTTGATTTCCCTCTTATGGAGTTAGCCAAAATCAATTCAAACACATGAAGCTTCCTTACAACTCATTCATATTCTGATATATATTCATATATATAAATGATATATAAATTCAAATCAACTAAACTAAACCCAAAGATCAAATCCAAATTCTAAAATCTTTCCTAAGTCCTTTGATTCCCCTTCATGGACTTAGTTCAAATCAAGCCAAAATTAATTCAAACTCATGAAATTTTCTCATAACCCATTTATATTCTCATTTATATTCACATATATAAATGAAATATAAATTCAGATCATTCAAACTAAATCCTAAAATCAAACTCAAATTCAACCAAAATCTAACCTAAGCCTTTCAAGTTAAAATCTTGAACTTAGCTAAATATAATTCAAATCAAGCCACTCTTGATTTTTCTTTATGATTCAATCAATCCTATAATCATGAATCTAAATATAAATAAAAACTTCAATCACTCAACCAAAACTAAATTCAAAAATTAAACCCAAGTCAAACTCATGTTCACCCTTTAAACTTGAAATTATCAAATGAATCAAAACCCATTTGACTTCTAATCTCTTGCAAATGGATTTATACTTCAATCATAAGTCCATATGTGAGTTCAATCAAACTCAAATCAAGCTTTGACCAAGCCATTTGACCCACTTGGCTCACTTGATCCAAAGTGACCTAAAATACCCCTTATGAGCCAAATTCTAATCCTAACCAAATTGGATCGAACTAAGCCCATCTAAGCCTCTCATCATGATCAACAATCATTATGAGATGATCAATCACTCAAATTGGGTCAAACCAAGAAAAACCTAAGGGTTGACCAAGTCAACACTTAGCCAAAATGAAACCCAACATAGCCAAAACTCACCATAGGCCAAATTGATTGAAACCATTGATCAAGAACAATTCATGACCAATGTTTGAACTTGACCAAATCAACATTTGAGCCTAACCAAGCCCAATTGTCCACTTACCCCAAGTTGACCCAACTTGACCTAAAAATTCAAAATATGTCAAAACTTGATCTAAGGAAATTGATTGAAACCAATGGGTCAAGTTCATTCCAAATCACTTGTTGAACTTGTCCAAAGCCTCAATTGGCCAACTAGACCCAACCTAACCCAATTAACCTTGAACCCAACTTGACCTAAAAGGTCATTTTGAGTCAAAGTGAAATTAAATCAAAATTGATTGGAAACAAAGATACCAATCTATTTCATATGACCAACTAGGCCTAAACTAACCCATGACTTAACCCAAATAGGTCAAATAGGTTAAATTAGTCAAATTGGTCAACTTGACCCATTTGACCTAAATGATCTCAGTTGAACCAAAACCAAATATAAACCAAATTGAATCAAACCAAAGCCACCAAAATATTTCAAATGGTCATATGAACTTGACCCAACCCTTGGTTTGACCAAATTTGACCAATTAATCAACTTGACCCAAGTTGACCCATTTTGACCTAAATGGGCCAACATGAGCCAAATCACATCAAACCAACTCCAAATCCAATGAAACTTGGCCCAACCCATTTTTCAAACATATAAAACATATTCAAATTGAAACCCAAGAAAAATGACCAATTTATCCTTATTTTAAAGGATAAAGTTTGGCCAAATTCACTAGAAATTTGGTCAAATCCTCTCCATGACTAGTTGACACCCTCTTAGTGGACCAAGTGGACACTAGTGAGTGTGGTGCACCTACTCCAATGGGTTCGGGTCAGCCCAACCAAACCTAAGGTCAAAATCGACCACTTGCACAAAATTAAGCACATGGAATCCCACCTCCACTTGATTTAAGCACATGGGAGCTCCACTACACAACTCCTTAGGCCAAACTGAATGCAAGGACACTCCTAATAGCCTAACAACCCACTCAAGGAGCTCAATTGGATCAAAATACAAAAAGTTCCTTCTTGTCCGTCCGATTGCTCTAGGGGGAGATATACTCCCTCTAATTTCACTTAAAATTCATTCTGCCCTACTCAATTGAAGCATGGGAAGCTAGAGGAGCCATTTCCAAGTGATCCCAAGCTTCTTAGAGTGAGTGAGAAATTCCATTTTCTGGGTTTTCATAGACTGAAAGTAGGGGAGCTCCACTTGAAAGACATCTTAGCCAATACTTCATACCAAGCTAATTCCTCTTGCAAGCTCCCTCAGAGGCTCAAATCAAACTTTCCTATACTTTCTTCCAAGTTCTCAAAGCAAGGGAGGAGTACTCTTGACTAAGACTAGCTCAAGTGAATGTGGAGTTGGCCTCTAGAAGGATCTACCCAATTTCAACACCTCCAAACTTCAACAAAATTTCGTCTCCACTAGAAGAAGCTCCTCTAAGGGAATTGAGTGCCGGTGATAGCCTCTGGTGAGGTAAGCCATTAATCCGAGCTCAATCTAGCCATGGTCTGGTCCTTTGTGAAGTCAAGTCTTATCTCAAGAGATTCTAGCCGTTAGATGTGATATCCCTTTCATGGTAAAGGTGTGGGTAGAATTTGAGATAATTCAAGCTCAATCGAGCTCAGATCATGTCATGGAATATGGACGATGACCATCTCTGACAGGCGATCTCATGGAAGAATCATGGGTCATCCATTCATGCATTTTGGATGGACAAACATGATTAAAACACGTAGGATTTGTCGTCTAATCCTTTAGAACCACGGATCTAATCTCAATCGTCCGATCCTTGATCGGACGAACATGGAGAAAGTGTGTAGCACCACCGTTGATGTGCGCTATGATGTGATAACTTAAATAGCAAATCTCGTTGCACCACATGGAAAGCACGTGCCGCGTTAGCCTCCACATGGCGCTGACGGAATTAACTATATAATTAGGGATTTCAATTATCTAATTAAGCTTGGAAACTTCAAAAATTTATATCTAAGTGTAGAAAATCAAAAAATGTAAAATAAATTGCATATGAAAGATATTTAAATCTAGAATATTATAAAATTAATTTCAATGAATTTTGAATAACGTTGTTCTTTGGGTTTAGGTTTTATTGAGAATTTGATTTTGCTAATTACTCTCTAATTACACCATTGATTAATTCAAAACTTATTGTATATAATTAGTGGGATGACTTCTACCTCTCCTAATTTTCTTGGGATTTATTAATGGTTTAATTAGAAGAATTGTTAGATTAACTTCTAATTACCCTCTTAATGTAATTAAGTTTAATTAAGCATGTAATCATTGATTTAATCCCTTGATTGAGTTAATTAAGGTTTGTTTAAGTGAACAAAAGATTTAAGGAATAATTTTGGGATATTTTCCTTAAGCTATTCCTTAAACCCCTCCCCCCTCCCCTTCTTCCTTAATCCAAACTTAATTAAGGATTAATTCACTAGTTACCTACCTAATTACCTAATTAATTTGATAAAATTCTAAAACCTTTCAGTATTTAACTAATCCATCTTGGGTAGATGCTTAGGTGTCTACTAACCTAAGTACATTAAGGAAATCAAAATCAAACTCATATGTGTGAGAGGGATTATGAAAGTACTTAACTTAAATCACTTAGCTAAATTAATCATTAATCATGAACCAATTGCATTTGACCCCTTTCTTTCTTAGGTGCATTGCTGATTTGAATTCCTTGTGTGATTTTATGTCATCCATTGGCTCATAATTATTTGGATAAGTATGCTAAGGTGGTATAGGTAAGGGGTAATTAACACACTTAATTCACACCTTAACCTAAACAAAATATAAAAATCACCTAATGCTCCTAAGAACAAAGTAAATTAACTCACATATGGGTGAAATGGGCTAGGACTGGCAAACATTATTTCACATTTCCTAAATCAAACATAAAGCAAATTCAAAATAAAAATCATATTTAACAAACTTTGATTCACTTTGAACTTTCTTATTTCATAGGATTATCTTTAGGAATTAATTAGGATGAATGAATTTACTTTGCTTTCATCACTTTATTTCTTTCCTAGTATGTTAAATGTGTATGTCATATGAAATTCATGTATCCATACTTTTTAAAAATCAAATTGAAAATGAAATGTTTTCTTTACGTTAAATTGTATATTTTGGCTAAAGTAAAAAAATAAGAATGGCTATTATCACAACTAAATCCAAAACTATTTTCAAAATATATAAATCAAACACCTAAAACTAAAATTTTGCTACTTATAATTATTTATAAGCTTGCATGTGGATATAAATATAAATAACACAACACTTGACCAACCCCATTCCTATTCATTCCTATTTTATTATTTAAGAAGGACATCCACACTTGTACATACAAATTGCCTAAACCAAACAAACAAACAAATACAAACTTTTTGCATCTTTCTTTTTTCCATTCATTTCTTTTATACATGTGTTTGTATTTAAGAAAAGTGATATATTAGTCTGGACAACCCTGGGTTGCGAGGCTTTAAGTAGCCCTAAGTAGCTCTTATATCTTACACCCCCTTTGCTAACAATGGCGTCGTCACTTATGCCTTTCATACGCATACATGTGAATAATGGATAAAAGAAACCCCTCTTTTCTACTTAATGAAAATCATGCATCATAAAGAATTCCAATTTTTTTAAGTGACATTTCTTAGCATTCATCATAAAGTGTGCTAAACATCTCCACTTGTATGTATAGATATGCTTAGGATGCATCCATGTGCATGTTATACATGTTGGTAAAGAAATGAAATAATGTGTGTTTTGTAATATTAATTCACTTTACTTAATCTTAAAATGCCTTTATTTTTGAATAGGTTTGTTTAGGGAAAATCTAAACTTAGGATTAATTAAAATACATAATAAGACATTCACTAAATGAAACTAAACATGAATCTACTTTAGAAATTACTTAGGGTAGGGAAGGAAAGAGAAGTTCTCTTCTCTTTTCCCTCTCTTTACAACCTTTAGTAATTAAGTAGGTTCATTTAAACTAAAAAAAAGCCATCAAATAAAATTAACCCAAAATGACTAAACAATTTAAATGAAACCACCATCTAAGTTGAACATCTTCACACTTAGAAAATCTAAACCTTAAAGCCATAGATAAGCATACCAAACAAGCCTTAAATAGCACACACATTAGGCTAAGTCACCACTTCTATCTTTAGGTTAGGGCGGGAAATGGCTTGATGTTTGCTTTTATTTTTTGATTTATTGTTTCTAGTCTGGATGTTAGAGTGAATGTGCATAGAATGAATGGTAGGATGATTTAGTCTAATCATTATTTTCTGTAGATGTATAATCCACATTAGGACATGTGGGCTTGGTTACTCATGTGCGGGGTGCTAAGTCCAAATTATGAAATATAATAGTTTGGATTTGTATGTATGTTTAGCTAACATCTATCTTGCAGTTGTAGTTAGATTTCATTTTTTAATAAATATGTCATTTTTCAATAGGAATTAGAATTAGTGTTATGGGGTTTAAGATGAATAATGGCTAGAAGGAAAAGTCCTAGGAGGCCCTGTGAAGCCTTGGAGCAAAATCAAATCAAAAGGAAGAAGAAAGGATGAAGAATGAAGTCCCCTATTGCATCTAATTTAATTGTAATTATAAAATTTTATTATAATTAAGGTTGTATAAGAGTAGAGCTCGGCTACCAAATTTTTTCTCTTTTTCGGGGTGTACGGTGATACCTGGTCGCACTGGCCTTTTATTCTTTCACGATAATCTAAATGTTCAATTATTATGTTTAGTTTGTGTAATAGAAATTGCATCTTCTTTATAGGTTTCTTAAACTTGATGTTTGAATGCATCGCCTGGATGTGGTAGGCTCTTAGGATAAAATTAAATTTTATACCCTCCCCCTTTTAATAACACATAACTAAATTTTAAAATAACTTCCAACCTCATTTTAAAGCCTAAGTCATAATCAAGATAATTAAAAGATTTAGCAACTTCTTAGCTGAACGATGTATGTTCTAATGTCATGCATATCTTGTTTTCAATCTTGAATAGGGAGGGTCTCCACACTTACATAACAGGAAAATGCTTGACCTATGAGGGCATCCCTTGTAGTGGAGAACACCTCCTCTTGTTGATTTAGCCAACAACTATATTTCATCATGTATTTAGATATAAATATTCCAAGCCTTTGTCCAAATGAATGTGTCAAAATGATATAAAAAATTATAGATTTTGCATATAGTCTAAGTCATATATTTATGCCAGTCATAATCTAGTCTCTTAGGGAGTGAGTTTAGGACTTTAGTCTCATTCCAAATTAAATAATAGCCTGGCTATCTTGCAATTACGTATGATTGACATACATAGTTTTAAAGCATAGGGGGTGTTAGCTGGCGACCACTCCAGGCAGTTGTAAGTCCAGTAGAGTAGAGATGGGTTTACCCTCTCTTGTAGAGGTAAACCATAATGTCTCATCTTTCATTTAGATTTAGGTCATACTTTTTTGGCTTGTGCTAAAGCATCCTAGATTTAGAATCCGAGGTTGCTTATTTCCTTCGGGCTATGAGCATAAATCCTCACCTCTTAGGCATTTTCATAATCTTGTGTTGATGGACTATAAGCCTTAGCATTCTAATAAAAATTCAACTCAAATAAAATAAACTCTCTCTTTTAAACATATAAATCCCCACCATAGGATAGATTGGGGTTCTCATTAGGCTTCCTAGTATCATGAGTGCTCCCTACTTATCTTACTTTGGAATCTAAAAATAAGTCTTTCCAAATTGAACATTCCCACTTGACTTTCTAAGAAAACCTAATCCTTTGATAATTTAACCTTGAAATCTTTGGAGATAATTGATTGACTACTTTAATCAAGAGAATTCTTAGAAAATTCATATTTCCTAGAATGTAATTAACTATGGAAGCTTGCTTCCATAGGGAATTAAAGAACTCGACATAAAATAAACCCTACTTTACTTTTTCATTAAAGTATGGGAAAGATCTCTAGTATATACAATGAGATGTATGCCTTAGGAGTCCTTATTAGGTGATTAGATTCATTGTAGAGTGATGTTTCTATCTTGCAAGATGGTACATCATACCTTAATGTCAAACTTGATCACTTTAATAAGTGCACCCTAAGATCTACGTGGTCTCCACATCGACCCCAAATTAAAACAACACAATTCCTTAACAGCCTATAGCATGACATGTATGAGCAATGTCCTAACTAATGTGATAAAAATTATGTATTTTATTAATTTTGGCTCTTTAATTTGACTCGAGTTAGGTGGGAAATTATGCCAACATGCATGATAAAATTAAGTTATAGGCCAATTCACTAGAAGAGTGTTCTTCACTCATGCGGGTTGCTATCAATGGTCATGCACTCCCCCTTAACATGCAATGAGTGAAGATCCCCTATATTCATGCAAGGAAGACAATATGCATGCATGATTTTTATCCACATCACAAACTTAATTAAATTAATTTTATTTGTTAATTCTTATGACTTTATAGAGAGGTTATGAGTTGTATTAATCTTAAGTTAAAGTTGGTTATTTTAGTTGGATAGAAAATTTAAAGTCCAAAAGAGTCTAATGAAATTCAGGCCACACAACAATCATCACACTTAAAGAAACATACAAAAATGCCATTTTTATTGCATAAACATAGTAAAGAAACCAAATAATCAATTGAATTAAAATAATAACAAATAAGCCATAGTGGCTAGGTTCTACTAGACACCCTAAAAAGAAAAAAAAGAGTGGGTTGCCATGTTAAATCTATATAATGTTGAGATTACAACTACATAAATAATATTAAAGCAAGCTATGAGAGTATTCATCTTTATTTATCTTCCTGAATTTAGATATGATAAGCTTTATAGGACCTCCAAAGTCTATGTCTCCTAATCGTTGCTCATCATAAACCCCATGGCTTTGATCCTAATACTAATACAAAAATTATATTTAAAATTTTCAAAAAGAAATCTTAATAGGCTATGCTTGAAGAGGTTAGCTATAACATACATATACAATCAATTATCTATTGTACAACTGGACTTAGCACTAGTAGGCACCTGACTTAATAGTCTATGCTTGAAGAGGCAAGAAACTCCTACTAGTAAGAACACTTAATCTACTTTTATTATCATAGCAACCCCTTGAATTAAGTATACCCACTTATAAAAAATACTATTAGTTTAAAAAATAACAACATATCATGCAAACTAGCACATAAGCAATCTTAAGACGCAGTTTAAAATAGTACACCAAAAAAAAAAAAAGAAAAATTATAATTCAGAACGAAATACTTACCTAATCTAATTTTAAGATTGGTGACATATCAACTTATTGTATGTGCAAAGATTAATGTGGTATAACAAAGTTAGGCTTTAATATTTGAGTTGTTACTTAAACTATAAGTTCAAATAGTTAAGCAAATAGTGATTTGATTTAAGTGATTAGCAATTTAAGAAGTAAATTTTTCATTTACAAATTCAAATTTTATTTAAGTTAGACTTAGTGCTCTAAATTACACATTCAACATTGAGTTAATCGCACTTTACATGTGGCGCCATAAAATTGGTTATTTAAACCATCCTTCTAGCTGGTGACTTAGAAATAATGGATGCAATTTCATCCCGAGTTACTCAGTCAAAGATCAAATGGCTTTGGTTAATCTTATGGATTAAATAAAAAATTTTAACACAGATTTATCACAACCATCCATTCTAATCACGTGAGATGGATAACCCATGATTCATCTTTCTGCTCCAACGATAGACGAACACCATTCATATTTCTCCACTTGATCTGAGCCAACCATGACTCATTTTATGGTGATATTGACTCCATTATAATCAAAATCAAAATGCAAGGTTTCCTATGGTGTGATATATACGAGACTCCAAATCATAAAAACAAAGATCAACACCTAAGGGGATCTCTCTATTTGAAGAAAATTACCTCATTAGAGCTAAGATTGATGGAAAAATCAACCAAGCTAGCTTCATTTAGTAGAGATGAAACCTTGTGGTTGAAGTCCCCCTTTACCTCTTTGCCATTTGCACTGGAGACCACATGCCACCAGCTCACTAGAGTTAGTCTAAGATAGCATTCCCATGCTCGAATTGGGTGGTTCTTGATTCATTATTACTCATGAGGATACAAGGAAGGTGGGGAGAGTTAATTAAACTTTGGAGAAGGTTTGGTTATGTTAAATGTTTGGGACATTCAGGCTGAGAGAATGGTTGGTCTCATCGGCGATGGGATGCATGAGGACCTCTAGGGATCTCTGGGTCTATATATAGTGTTGGAATGAAGGTGTGTATGAAATTTGAAAGGGTTAGGAGGTGTATACCTTCATACCCATGTGAATAACTATTTTAGGTGGGTTCAGTCCATGACAACCATCCAAGTAGTGGGCAGAGCTAGAACTGGCTTTAAATTGGTGAGGTGGACTTCCTCTAATGGCTAGAGAAGTTTAGTGGCTAGTGTTGAAGCGGATTGCCCATTGTTGGTGAACTAAAGGCTGATCTTCATGATGGTGAACTCTACTTAGTTAATAGTAGGACCAAATAGCTTTGGGTTAATTTGGCACGGTTATGGTGATCTCAAGGCATGCTTAGGGTACTATCTTGGCCAAATAAATGGCTTAGACTTTTTAATTCTTGAATTGTTTTCTAATTTGGAACCCTTAGTTCACCTAAATCAAGATCACCATGGGTTGGGTTCACTTAGGTAAGTCAAGGTGTATGTAAGGATGAGCCATTATAAGTTAGGTTGGGTTTAGCTCATTTGGACTCATATAGGTCAATTTGAGTTTAATAGGATCAAGTTAACCAATTAATCAAATTGAGCTCAAGAGGCCATTAGGTTAGGTTGAATTGATGATTTGCCACACATTTCTGTAATTAGTTCAATTTAATTTTGAGTGGATTTTACTGCTCATACAAGCTCATATAGGTCAAATGGGTTAAGTTAGCAAATTTGGCCAAATTGGTTAGGTTAGGTGCAATTGATGGTTATGACATGTTTGATCATCAATTTATGGACGACTGTATGTGTTGGCTTGATTCAATTTAAATTTGGCTGAGATTTGATTCAATTTGACCTTTTATGTCAAATTCAACTAAGTGAACCAACTTGAACAATTTGGCCAAATTGGGTTCAATATAGGGTAGCAGTATATTTGATGATCAATTTGGGAATGATTGCAAGTTTTGGTTTAAGTGATTTGGAGTTGGATTGAGTTTTGATTCAGTTTGATTCTTTAGGTGAAATTGGGTTAAGTGAACAACCTTCACCCATTTAGTCAAATTAGGTTCAATTGATTATTAAATTATGTTTAAAAATCAATTTGGGAAATTATAAATGTTGGTTTAATTCAATTTGAGTAAGATCAAGACTTGGTTCAATTTAACACTTTAGGCCAAATTGGGTCAAAGTGTTAAATTTTTTTAATTGAGCTCAATTAGGTGTTGGGCGATGATCAATTGTCATCCTATGATTGATTAAAATAATAAGTTTGACCCAATTTTGGTTGGATGGAGATTTGGTTTAAGGTCAAATGAGGTTAAGTGGATTCATTTTCTCAATTAGACTATTTGACTTCAGATCAATTATATTTAAAAATTTTAAAAAATATTTATAACTAAACTTGCAAAATAGATGTCAACTATAATACACACACACACACGCCAAGCAATTATACATCACGTAATTAGATTTAACACTAGCAGGTGCCAAGCCCACTTGTCCTAATGGGCTATGCTTAAAAGGCCAAGTATCACGTGCAAGGAATAATATTTATTTATTTATTTTATTATAGTGGCCCCTTGAATTAAGCACAACCCGCTACAGAAAATATCACTTGTTTAATAAATAATATCCTACCATCCAGACTAGCGCACAAGCAATGCCAACATCTAGTCTAAAATAATACACCATAAAACATTAAAATCAATCTATCACAACAAGAAATTAACCTAAATTAATTTAGAATAATTGAACTATCAACCTATTATGTGCAAAGGTTTGTGTGGTATGACAAAGTTAGGCTTTAATATTTGAGTTGTGACTTAAATTATAAGTTCAAATAGTAAAGCAAAAGGTTATTTCGATTCAAGTGATTAGTGATTTAAGAAGTGAATTTTAATTAATAAATTTAGTTTTTATTTAAATTAGACTTAGTATACTAAAGAGTGAAAATTTATAAGTTTCATTTAAAATAAAATATATTCCATTTCAACACCTTACTTTAAGGTTAGATCCAAAAATGTTTTTAGGGATTTTTAAGCCTTCTTAATAGAGGATTAAAAATAGATGTTAACTATAATGCACATACACACTAATTAATTATATATCACACAATTAGATTAAGCACTAGCGGGTGCCAAGCCCATTTGTCCTAATGGGCTATGCTTAAAAGGGCAAGCAGCACCTTTAAGCAATAATATTTAATTTTTTTTTATCATAGTGGCCCCTTGAATTAAGCTCAACCCCCTCCCCCCTTACAAAAAACATCATTAGCCTAATAACTAACATCTTACCATCCAGATAAGTGCATAAGCAATTCCAACATTGAGTCTAGAATAATACACCATAAAACATGGAAACCAATATATCACAACAAAATATTGACCTAATTTAATTTAGAATTGGTGAGCTATCAACTTATTGTGTGTGCAAAGGTTTGTGTGGTATGTCAAAGTTAGGATTTAATGTTTGAGTAGTGACTTAAATGATAAGTTCAAATAGTAAAGCAAAAGGTGATTTTGATTCAAGTGATTAGTAATTTAAGAAGTGAATTTTAATTTACAAATTTAATTTTTATTTAAACTAGACTTAGTATCCTAAAGAGTGTGAAAATTTTTAATTTTCACTTAAAATGAAATATATTCTATTTCAACACCTTACTTTAAGGTTAGATCTAAAGATGTGTTTTGGGATTTTTAAGCCTTCTTAATAGAATGTTAAGATTTTTATTGATTCCTAGGTTTGGATTAAGCTTAAAAGGAATTATAATCATATGAAAGACACTTTAAAATTAATAAGAATAAGTGATGATTTACTTAATCATATCCTTGAACTCTTTATTTCTTTAAAATGTTATTTTAAAATAATTATGTATTTATTTATCACATTATTATTTCATTTATAAATAAATATACATATTTCTTATTAAGAAAATATCAAACTTTCATTCATGTACATGTATATACTATTTAAAATTTTTATGCATTAACTTAAACATGAACATGTGTGGAATGAATTCTTGAAATTTTTATGATATTAGGTTAAAAAATGGCTTAAACTTCACATGTTTTTTCTACACAAACTTTTCAGGGACGTGTCATTATTAAATCAAGAAGATGAGATATCTAAGACTCCTTCATACCAATAGCCCTTCTCCCCCGGGTGTCCAAACTACATACCTTGAAAGAGTGTATATTTTACACATGAGTTATATATATGGATTATATTCACTTTTATTAATTTAGGTTAATAAATATTTTCATATATTTTGATTTACATGAGGATTTTTTTTAATTTACAAGTGATTATAGCCATACATTTTACATATAATGTATTTAAGGATTTTAATTGAAAACATAATATAAATGGACTATAAACTAATCACACGTCTACAAGTGAATGAAGAATATCAAATAAATGTCATAAAGCAACCTACTTAAGTTATTAAATCCTAAAATTATTTATGTGAAAATAACATCACTTAAACTTAATCAATGTTCTTTAATTAATACATTCTAATTACAATTGATTAGATATATTGAAAATAGATTAAATAATAAAACTGTCTCATATATACTCTCTCATTATTTATGAAATTTAAAAGTAGAATTGTGATTTTTATAAATAACTTAAAATTTTTAATTATTTAATCTAATTAATGCCTAAAAGATATTTAAAATTAAGAAACCACAATGTACAAGCCAAAAATTATAAAAAACAACTGTGAACATGTGAAGTAACATGAGAAATGAAAAGTAAAATTTCAAGGCAAGTAAGCTAACATTTTTTATTAATTAATTAATTAAAAAACTCTTAATTAGATAATTACTCTTAAAATACTCAAAACTATTTCGGGATTTTAATTTCATTGATTTACTCTCTGAGCAAAGGTTCATTTGTAATTTTCAGAGATTTTTGTATTTAATTATGAACATTCTAATTTCTTGGTTAATTAATTTATTAATTAATTAATAAAAGCCCCCTTAATGGTATTTTTGAGAAATAATTAAGATTAGAGGTCCTAATAAATTTCTACGATCACCATTAAGTTCCAATACACATTTAGCCATACATAATAATCTTCATAATTTATTTAATTAAATAAATTTATTAAATAACTAAAATAGCTAATTAAGGTTCAAAAATATGAACCTCATAATATACTCACCTAATTAACTTGAAATAATTATAGAGGCAGAGGTTATCTTGTCGACTGTTCAGTTAAAATTTCAAGCCATTTAACCAAGTAATTAGGGTTTAATTATATCATTAATTAAAAAAGTTCAAATCCTAATTAGTCTATATCTACTTAAGAAAAATTAAGACTTTTATTTTTACTATATTTTCCTCTCTTTAAGCTTTCCAAATAGTATTTTTATATTTTTTTATTTTTCTACAATTAGTTATGATTTTTCAATATTCTACCTAATTAATCATATTTTTAAGCCTATTTCACCTAGATTTCACAATCAGTGTTGAGTCAACCGTGCTTTACACGTGGTGTCATAGCATTTATTATTTAAACCATCCCCTGTGGATGCTGACTCAACGATAACATACATGGTTTTATATCTAGTTGTTCAATCGAATGAGTCTGATTAAACTCGTAGTTTAGAAGGGATTAAATCAAAAATCTAACATGGATTTATCACAGGTATCAATTCCTCTCAGATGGGATGGATGGTCTGT
This sequence comes from Cymbidium sinense, assembly GCA_021442155.1. Taxonomy (NCBI): domain Eukaryota; kingdom Viridiplantae; phylum Streptophyta; class Magnoliopsida; order Asparagales; family Orchidaceae; genus Cymbidium; species Cymbidium sinense. The sequence goes on along the minus strand of CM038218.1, from coordinate 112,220,449 downwards.
GATTCTTTCTCCTCCTTTGGTGAGAGATGAATACCGTTCGCCTTTTGTTGCTTGATCCAAGCCAACCATGGCTTATTTCATGGTGTAATTGACTCCATTAAAATCAAAATGTAAGGTTTTCTATAGTGTGATCTACAAAGATGTCAAATCATTAAATAAAAGACAAACTCTTAGGGAGCTTTCTATGGTTTCAAGTACTTTATCTCATAGGAGCTATGACCGTTAGCAAACTCGACAGTGGTAGCTTTGTATAATAGAGATGAAGCCTTGTTGTTGGAGTCTCCCTCTACCTCCTCACCATTTCTCATTAGGGTTGGTATAATATAGCCTTGTCGTGCATGAATCGAGTGGTTCTCGATTCATTCTTGCTCGTGACAATGCAAGGAAGGTCTAGTGAGAGTTAATTAGGCTTTGAAAAATTTTTGGTTAGGCCGGGTATTTGGGATGCTCGGGAATAGAGGAGGGTTGGTCTCACTAGTGATGGGATGCATGTGGAGCTCTAGGAATCTCAGGAACTAGTTCTAGGATTGGAATGAAGGTGTGTGTGAAGTTTGAATGGGTAAGAAGGTGTATACCTTTTTCCCCATGTGAACCATCATTTTGGTGGGTTTAGTCCATGGTAGCCATCTAGGCTGTGGGCAGGGTTGGAATTGGCTTTAGATTGGTAATGTGGACCTCGTCTACTGGCTGGAGATGTTTGGTGGCTAGTGGTGAAGTGGATAGCTCATGGTTGGTGAATCAAGCTCTAGCCATGGTGAAGGTTATCTCTTTTTGGTCAATAGTTAGACCAAACAACTTTGGGTCAGCATGGATCAATTAGGGTGAGCTCAAGGCATGCTAAGGGTGCTACTTGGCCAAAGAGAGAGGTTGGGCTTTACTATTCTTGGATTTAATCCTATTTAGAACTCTTGGTTAATTTGGCTTAAGTTGAATCTGATTCATCATGCATTTTGTCCACTTAGGCAAGTCAACGGGTATGTAAGAATGAGTCATGTTATGTTTGGTTAGATTTAGACTTGGTTTGGTTGGATTTGGCTCATTTGGACTCATATAGGTTAATTTGATTTTAATTGGGTCAAGTTGACAAATTGACCAATTTGTACCCAAGTGGCCATTGGATTATCTTCAATTGATGATTTGGAAAACATTATTGCAATTGGTTTAATTTAATTTGTAGTGGATTTAAATTTGGCTCATATAAGTTCATATGGGTCAAATGAGTTAAGTTATCTAATTTGGACAAATTGGTTAGGTTGAGTGCAATTGATGGTTGGGATATGTTTTATCATCAATTTAGAGATGATTGTAGGTGTTAGCATGGTTGAATTTGAATTGAGTTGAGATTTGGTTCAATTTGACCTTTTTGGTCAATTTGGGCTAAGTGAACCAACTTAGCCAATTTGGTTAAATTAGGCTCAATTAAAGGTTGGGATATGCTTAATGATCAATTTAGGAATGACTGTAAGTTTTGTTTGATCATTTAGGAATGACTGTAAGTTAGGTTGGATTTTGTTCTAATTTAATTTGACATTTAGGTGAAATTATGCTAAGTGACCCAACTTTTCCCAATTGGTCAAATTTGGTTCAATTAATCATTAAATTGTGTTCAATAGTCAATTTGGATCTAATTGTAAGTGTTGATTTAATTTAATTTAAATTATATCAAAATTTGGTTCAATTTGGCCTTTTTGGCCAACTTGGGTCAATGGGTTAAATTAGTTCAATTGGGCTCAATTAGGTGTTGGGTGATGATCAATGGTCATCTTATGATTGATTGCAACAATTGGTTTGACCCAATTTAGGTTGGATCATGATCTTTAGATGAAATTAGGTCAAATGAGGTTAAGTGGTTCAATTTTCTCATTTGGTCTACTTTCCTTCAGTTGGAGGTTAAAATATGATCAATTGTTCATTTGAAAGTTATTGTAAGGATTGATTTGATTTGGGTCGAATTGATTCTTAACTTTAGGTCAAATTGGGCTAGGTTGGGTTAAATGAGTAAATTGGCCAAATTGAGTTAAAATTGGTCATGAGAAATGTTCAATTGGATAATAAGAGTTATTGTAATAATTTGGAATGATTTAATTTGGCTTAGATTAAGCTGGATTTGATTTTGGCCCTATAGAGTTCAGTTGGGTCAATTTGAGATAAGTGAGCCAATTGGCCAAATCGAGTTATGATAAAGCTTCAAGTAAGTTAAAATGGTATTTCAACAAGTTTAGGTGTATTTAATTCCATATGGTTTTGATCAATTTTGAGTTTAACCCCTTTAGGCCCAAATGGGTCACATTGTGTCAACTTGGTCATTTGGGCAAACTAAACACTAATTGGGTATGGTTTGGATAGGTTTAGGACTTTGGGTGGCATATAGTCAATTAGGTTTGATATATGGAGTTTAGCTTGAGATTAGGGTCATTATGTCCCACCTAGTCTGAGTTGTGGTCTAACCTTAAGGTTGAGCCTTGTAAGTCTTCCAAGATTTGAGTTGGAGTCCCCCTAGTAACTAGAATTATTTTAACCCTAAATGCAAAAAACTTTAGTGCTTAGATGAAATCCTAGGACAAAGAGGATGATCATCAACCTCACTAAGAGAGAGGTCAACAAGAGAATCCATAACTAAAGGAGAAAGATATAGGCTTAAATTTGAGCCTTAATGTAATCCAACAAAAATAGAAAAGTACTTAATAAATCTTCTTTGTATTAGCATGCAAGTAATAGTTCTAGTATACATATCCTAAATGACTTGAATATAAACAATGTTAACTTCTTTCTTTTCTAGAATTCTGCAAAACACTTCTCTTAGAACTTTATCATATATTTTCTCTAAATCAATAAATATCACATGTAGATCATCCTTTGTCTCACTATACTTTTCCATCAAACCTCTTAACAAATGTAGTAACTAATGAAAATATAGAATTTTTTTTATCATCATATTAATAAAATCAATGTTGAAGAGGTTTTAAGAAAAATGAAGTTTGGAAAAATAGTATAACTTGATGATATGATAATAAAAGTGTGGAAATGCTTAGGAGATCAACTAATTTCTTAGCTTACTAAATTTTTAATATTATTTTAAATACTAAAAATATGTTTGATGAGTGGAGAAAGACTTTGTTGGCTCTAATTTTTAGGAATAAAAGTGATGCACAAGACTATACAAATTATAGAGGAATTATGTTAGTGTGTCATACATTAAAATTATGAGAGAGAGTAATTGAACATAGGTTATGATGTGATGTAAAAATTTCTCAAAAAATAGTTTGGTTTCAAGTCAGGTAGGTCTACTACAGATGGTATATATTTTTTAGAGGTTTGATAGAGAAGTGTAGAAAAAGGAAGGAGGATCTACATATGATATTTATTGATTTGGAGAAAGCATATGATATTTAGAATTTTTTAGATGGATGTTATAAGTGCTTTATTGAATGATATTATAGAAGATGTGTTTTTTGAGCAATCACCTAGATTTTAAAGTTCATTATACCTTAATTATGTTTAAAATTTAAAATGGCCTTATAATTTAAAACAAGCATCATGTGCTTGGTATGATAGATTTAGCGCTTTACTATTGAAAAATTCTTTTATAAATGATCTATTGATAATATATTATTTATCAAAAGAATAAATTTTGATATTCTGCTTGTGTAGATTTATAATGATTATATATTATTTGGATCAACTAACTCTTTATTTTGTGAATATTTTTTAAGACTAATGAGTAAAGAATTTGTGAGGAGCATGATGGGCGAGCTTAATTAATTTTTGGGATTCATGTTAAGCAAGGATGGAAAGGTACATTCTTAAGTCAATCTAAGTACACCAATGGTCAAAAGTTTGGATTAGAAGAATGTAAGAGCATAAACACCCCTATGAGAACTATTATTCAGTTAGACAAGGATCTTGCAAGTAAGTATATTGACCTTAAAAAGTATCATAAGATGATAAGCTCTTTACTTTATTTGATAGCTAGTAAACCTAATATCATGTTTAGTGTCTATCTCTATGCATGATTTCATGCTGATCAAGAAGACTCTCTTTGGAAGCTATGAAAGGATCTTTCAATATTTTATTAGAACATCTAATTTAAAAAATGGGTACCTTTGTGAGAGCACAACTTTTGATCTTTTTGAATATTATGATTCTAATTTTTCATGATACAGAGTTGATAGAAAAAAGTACTTCATACACATGTCCATTTGTGGGTCACTTGTTTGTTTCTTGGTCAGTAGAAAATAAAATTTTATTACTTTATTACTGTTGAACCTAAATACATTATTGCTTGTAAGATCACCATTTAAAAAAATATTTATATTCTAGCAAGAGTTTGTGATTTTAAAATTATTTAGATTAGTTTTTTTTCTAAGTGATTAGTTTAGTGAGGTTGTTAAAATTACATCATAGTTTTGGGTTTCTCACACCTATGAAAAATATTTTGTATGTTGTATTGATTTTCATGGGATAGTGGAATCGTAGCACGAGTATTGGCTAGGCATAGATTAAGGCCTTGAGGTTGGTTGAAACACACACAAAAAAAAATTCATGTGTTTGTTATTTCAATTATTCAATTATTTTACATTCATTGCTCTTATTAATTTGCATACTATTGTAATAGCTATTGTGATTACTTTGCTTATGTCCTACTTTTACCATTGATATTGTGAGTGCTCAAGTTTTATCTAAAGTCACTTATATTCATTACACATTAATTTTTGAAATCTTGGATGCCATAGTCACACCATACATAGCCTTTAGAAAATGAGCTCAAATTTAGTGGTAACAACAATGCCTTGATGGTGGCCCAGCTATTTCAACAAGAGACTCTTTTCTTTTATGCTTTATAATATGCTAAGTACCAAGATGTCATGGAGGAAATCTCCCACATTGAGTATTTTCTTGTTTACAAAGTTAGCATATGTATGTTCATTATTTTTTTTAATATGACTAAATAAATATTAGAGCCAACACTATGGCATCAAGCCTTGGTCCTACCCCCAAGCATAGTTATAGCCACCCTCATGGTGAGAATCTATAGTTTAACTATGTTTCTCCTTAGCTAAGATCTATTTACTTAAATGTGTCATAATTATAATTGTTTCAAAACACATAAAGTTATAATCACAAAAGTTATTTTATTAATAAAAAAATATTTGTTTAATAATAATAATAATAATAATAATAATAATAATAAAGTCAATGCAAAGCATTATAATTTTCATCAATATAAATCATTTAAATGAACATATATGTTAATTATACATTTCAATATTTATGTGGAATAATGCAAATAGTCCACTATTATTGGAGCACCCAAACAAAAGACCCTTAATTTCTCATCATCCATCGATAGTCTCAATTCCTTCATAAAATTCCATCCTCTAAGAAACAATTCCATGAGGGCGCCATAGTGATTTTATAAATAAAGAAACATCAAAGCATTGTTAAGGTGAGACTAATCTATCATTGGGCCTTATGCACTATAGAAGAGAACTAGTACATGCCTTCAAAAATATCTTCACCTTGAGAATCCCTAAGAAATTTAGAAATATCAAATAACATGTGTCTACCTCTATCAATCCCTATGTTGGGAGAAAATAAGAGTGACCGTAATGCTAATATCTCTATGAGATACTATAGTGTTGCCAAGATCTATTCTGACTTCTCATGTGGTTACAACAAATATTGAGAGATCATCAAAGAACCTTTAGCAACTCCTAAAATTAGAGTAAATGTTGGCCATCATTTATTTCTTAAGCTCATTTTATTGAAATGGTCTAGTTCATCAACCTCTATCATTCTCCCCTGCCTTCATTTAAGAAGTCAGGGGGAGATTAAGATGACTATAATGAATGGACCTTAAATATAGCTCAAGAAAGAGTTCAACATTGCAGGTCTTAAGAGACGCAAGTCCCCTAGCTCATCATCTAAGTGAACTTTGGTCATTACTATCTTTATTATTCTATCACTCTCCAAGAGCATTGCCTTTGTTGCTCATAATTTTTTTTTTTGGAAATAGAGTACATAAGCACACTCTTAATGATTTTTTCACCATTAACATCATTAGTGCCACTTCATGATGCCATTATATATTTATCACAACCATCTCTTAAAAATAACTTAGATTAAAAATAAATTCAAAATAACAAATGGAGCAAATAAATAATTCTTTTTACAACCCATTTTTATATAGTAGTAAGATACCCTTACTTCTCTTTAAGCAACTCCAACATAAGTCCCTTCTTAACTTAGTCTCTAAATATTGAGTTAGCATACCAAAGTTCTTTTCATGCTATCATACTTGCCGTGTCAACACCTCTTTTAATGTTGTTATGGCACATAGTCTAAAGCTGCATTCCATAAAAGCATTGTAAGGTTAAGGAGATTGTTTAAATTATTTGCACATCTCCACTCTCTAGCCTACACTTTTACTCTTAACCATCAAAGAGTGTGATATGATAAGAATTTTCTTTTCTAAAAATTAATCACAACCTTACATATGGAAGAGACAAAACAGCAAACTCAAATTCCAACATCCTTTATAGAAAGAATTCATAAGAGTGATCCCTAAATGAACAACTCAAGATCAATAAATGCTCAATAAGGAATAAGGCATTATCACTCCTCATGGAGTACTAAAAGTATATTCACGTACAAAAAATAAACAGAAATAGAGGAGGGTGATGTATATAATACAACATCAACAACAATAAGCCTTTATCCCACTAAGTGGGGTCGGCTACATGAATCCTATGTCTCCATTGTGTCTTAATATGTGTCAATCTCAAATAAATATTCTTAATCTAGTGATAGAATTATGTGTTGGCATAAATACCAAGGGAAGAATCACTATTACAAATTACTTAATTTTTTTTTTGGTTTACAATAAGAAGAAACTCTTAAATTACTTCTACATTGGTTTACAAGTATAAAGAAAAGTTTGAATTTATATGTACCATAATACCTAAAATTGAAGAAATATACCCATTATGTTATTTCTGAGGAAAATATGCCTAAAATATTTGAACAAATCAAAAAGATCTAGATTGCAAACTATTTTTTTTAAACCCACCATGACTAAAAATAATTTGAATAACATTTGAATGAGAATTAAAAATAAATTCAACAAGATTATGATTATAAGTAATAAAAAAATTCATACATACTCAATCAATATTTAAACCCTGATTTAATATTAATCATTCTTATTAAAAAAAATTCAATCAAGGTTCAAACACAATTTAAGAGTAGTTTTGGATAAGACATTATTTGAAAAAAAAAAGTAGTTGAGTTGCACGTTCAAGTAATATTTGTTCAATGTTCAACATAACATAGTACATTTAGAGAGCAATCACATTAGACATAACACAATAAATTGAGTCAAACTTAGTTCAAATAATCATTGAGTAGAGTTTGGATAGGTTTGAATGTGGTTGGTGTAATAGATATCGATCACAATAGACACAATATAATAAAGTTAACTACACTAGATGCAACTAATATCTATAATACATAAAAATAAAAAATATTACATTATCATTTCAAATATCTAAAATAAAATCTAGGTTTAAAGCAAGTTTAAAGATGGGTCAAAGATGAACCTAATGTAAAAATGAATCAAATAAGATCTGAAGGGCATTCAAACGATGTTAGAAGAAGGTTCAAATGTAAATTATAACATAACAACCACACAATAAATTATAATAAATTTAGTAACCACACAATAAATTTATAGAGTGTAATTGAAATTCTATAACAACAATAACAAAACATATGTAAATTTCAATGTATATAATGCTCAGTTAGGCCTTAAAATAAATCTACACATAAATGATGTTTATAGAATTACACATGATTAAGTGTAACTTCTAGAATATTCTTCTTTAAAATCAAGAATTTGGTGTGTTGTATTGCAAGCATTCCATAATCACCTTCACATATAAGGTATAAAGAACTCATTAAACAAAATATACAATATTATTTTGACTATGATCACATTTTAATTAAATTATAAAATGGCCTACCTCATTTCATCACTGGAAACCTTATAATAAGATATTAAGAAGAATAGTTATTTTCTATTGACAAACAACCTTAATTTTCAAGTAACATATGAATGCATTTATAGAATAAATTCATTATTGCTTGCAATATTTGTTTTAAGGTCAAAAATGGGTCATTATCATACAACTTCTTGGCCTTTGTAATTATTAAGATCTAATAATCTATCTAATGAACTTTATTTAAATTTATTTAAAAATATATAAATTCTACATCATATCATGACTTCAAAAGTTTGTACTTCTTTCCAATGATATACATGAAAATATCATTGAGCCACATGAAAGAGTCTTTACTCTTTAATTTAGTGTACATCTGTTGACCTCACTTTTAGAGTGAGTCCTCAACTTTCTCATCATAGATCTAGGACTCTTATAGACACTAAGAGCTTCTTAATCTTAAGACACTTCTAGTGATTAGGTGAACACTAAACCTAAACTTAGAGACTTAGGAGGGTTAGCCATAGGAATAGGTTATGCCTTAGGGATTTAGGAAAACTTGCCTACCCTATAGCCTAAACCCAATCCATGCTTTCCTGCTCAAACTAAACCTCAAATTCATACCAAACCAAATTTTCAAGACTTATAATCAATCCCATGATCAAATTCAAGTTCAAGATTTCTCCATAAAATCCCATGATTAAATTTCAAAACTCTTCCTAAGCCCTTTGATTTCATCCTATAGACTTAGACTTAACAAAATTCAAATCAATCTCGATTCAATTGATTTTCTAAAGAGATCAATTCAATACTTCAATCATTTACCAAATCAAAATCCAAATTCCAAACCAAGCCAAAAATCTCTCCTTAAGCCCTATGGACCTACCTCCATAGGCTTAGTCAAACATCAACCCAAATTATCCCAAACTTGATTGATTTCATTATAAATCAATTATTACTTCATTTATATTCACAAATATAAATGAAATCCAAACTCAAATAGCTAAAATCAAATCAAACTAAATCAAACCAAGCCAAAACTCCTTCTTAAGCCCTATGGACCTACCTCCATAGGCTTAATCAAATCTTAAACAAAATCAACCCAAAACTAATTGGTTTCTTTATAAATCAATTATTCATTCATTTATATTTACAAATATATATATAACCCACCCTTCTATGACCAAGAATAAATCAAACTAAATCAATTGCCTACTTAAACCCTTTTTGACCTACATCCTTAAGCTTGGTCAAACTTGCTTCCAAATCACTCCAAAATCAAGTGATTTTCTAATGGATCACTTATATCTTCATTTATATTCCCAAATATAAATGAAATATAAATCCAAATAGCCAAAACCAAACCCAAATTAAATCAAAATTTCAATTTTAGCCTTTTAAGCCATTTCCATGAACTTGGCCAAATGATACACAAATCAATTCAAAATCTATGGGTTTCTTCATGAATCAATCATTCCTTCAATCATTTAGCCAAATATAAACATAAACTATAATTGCCAAACCAAAATCAAGTCACCCAAGTCAAACCCAAGTTAGCCTTTTTGACTTGAAAACTTCAAATGAGCTAAAATCCATTAGACTCCAAATTGATTGTAGTTGGATTCAATTTTCAATCTTAGGCTCATGTGTGAGTTCAACTAAACTTGAATCAAGCCAAAACCAAACTAATGAACCCATTTAGATCCACTTGACCCAAGGTAACCTAAAAAACTTTATTGAACTAAGTTCTAATCCAACCCAAATTGGATTGAACTAAGCCCATCAAAACCTTATATCATGATCAACAATCATCTTAAGGTTATTAACTACCTTGAATTGGGTCAAACCAAGTCAACTTGGTCATTTGACCAAGTCAACCTTTAGCCCAAATGAAACCTAAACTAGCCAATACTCACCATATATCAAATTGATTGAAACCATTGATTCAAACCAATGTATAATCAATGATTAACATGATTAAACCCTTAATTATGCCAAACTAAGTCCAATTGACCATTTAACCTAAGTTGACCCAAATTGGCCTAAAAAGCCAAAATGGGTCAAATCATGATTTAACCCAAATAGATTATAACCAATGACTTAGGTTCATTCTAAATCATTTATTGAACTTGACTAAAGCCAAATCATGATTTAACCCAAATAGATTATAACCCATGGGACCTTTGTGGCTGACCAAACTCGACCCAAATTGACCTTAGGTCAGCCCAAAATCTATCCAAAAGTAAAGTATTCCTAACCAAGGGGATTAACCATTAGAAAAACCTCCCAACATAGGATTCCTCCCTCATTTGGCAAAGTCCACTCTCCCATCACATGGGCAGCCATTCAATTACTAAATTGAGTAAGCTTAATCTTCTTATCCCACTCTAAGCTCACTAGGATCAACCATGGACTAAAGGAAACCCAACCTCTTCCCCTTCACTCCAAATCGAGCACCCCATGGACAAAGGAAATAAGATCTCCCCCATATCAGACCTTGAGCTACCTCCCAAGCCTTCCCTCACTCCCGCAAGCCACATGGACCAGATGGAGGCAAGTTTGGTTGTCTGACAGTGGCTGGCCATCGAGAAAATGGGATTGAATCCCATCCGTCCACCTCAGTAATTGAGGGAATATACTCCATCAATTCAAATGGGAAATGAAGCATCCAACTTTGTTTAAGCTAGAGATGGTGAAGGAGAGTCTCCCACAGCCATTCCCCAAGCTCCCCATTTTCTCCTTTCTCAGTTTTACATCAAACTGAAATAAGGGAGGGTACCTCGATCCAAACTCTTCCAATTTTTCATCAAACTTCAATTCCTCTTACACACACCATTCTCGTGTGTCGTTGAAACCATTCAAGCCTTTTCTAAAGCTTTCAAGCCACCAGAGATAGGAGTTCGACCAAGATTGATCACCTATGCCTCGTGTGTTGGTCGTTCGAGCAAACGACCTCAAATTAAAGCTTGTGCTTCACATTGCTTCATCTCTACCAGACAAAGCTTCCTCAGTCATTGGAACCGTCAGGCACAAGCTCTGGTGAGATATGTCATTAAAATTGATCCTTGTATGAAAATGGTTTGGTCCTTTGTGAAGGGAAATTCCATGTCATGAGATTTCCACCGTTGGATCTCCTGGTGATTTGATCTCCATTGAGCTCCGATGATCTTACCATAGCATTTGGTGGATAGATCATTGGATCGCATTTTTCTATTTTCTTTCTTTGGATTTAATCGTTGCCGTCCAATCTTAGATCAGACGGTCCACGAGAAATCGTGTCCACCGCCGGTTGACTCATTACATGGATGTGATAACTTAAATAACATATCCCATCATGTCTCATGGAAAGCATGCCTCGTTAGTAGCCACATGGCATTGACAGGATTAGGGCTTAATTAGGGCTATTTAATTAATTTTTAATGCTGAAACTTTCAAAATTCAGAACTAATTAAAGAAAAATCCAAAAATGTAAATGAGGGCTCATTTTGAAGGTATTTCAGAGGAGAATCTAATAAAATTATTATTAATTAACTTTGAATAGTAAATTTTGCTTAATTAAGGTTTAATTAAATTTTAATTAACCTAATTACTCTTTAATTAATCATCTAATTATTTTCAAACTTTCTAGAGATGTTTAGGGGTATGACCTCTACCTCCCCCCATTTTTCTTGGAATTTATTAGCTGATTAATTGGATTAATTAATTAGTTAAGCCATAAGTACTCTCTTAGCTTAATTAATGATAATTAATCAAATGATAATGAATTGATCATTTTATTGAGTTCATTAGGCTCTGTTAACAGTGAGAAACTTATGGAAATGGATTAGGACCCCTCTTCTAATCTTTTCCTTTAAGTCTTCTTCATTCCCTCTTTAAAATTAATTAATTAAAACTCATTAATTAATTAATTAATTAAATCAATCAAAACCCAAATCATATCTAAACTTTAATTAACTAATTAAAAAGATTTAGGGATTGAGACTTAGGCTTCCTTCTTTGTCTCTTTCTCTAAGTTCATTTCATATTGTTGATTAAGGATAACTAGGATTTAATTTGATAATTAATGAATTTAATTAGATAATTAATGAATTTAATTAGATAATTAATGAATTTAATTAACTTGATCAAACCTATTTTCCCTAATTAACTCTTGGGTAGCTCTTTGGGTGTTCAATAACCTAAAGAGAGAGCTAATGAAATTATGGTTAGCTCACATGTGTGAGAAAATAATAAAAGTAATTAAGTGAGTACCTTAAGTTTAATTAATTAATAATTATGAGCTAATTGCATTAGGCCCCTTTCATTTCATAGGAGCATTACTATTTACTTTTTAAATTTATTTGCACATCATGTTAGCTCATAATTATTTAATTAATTACCTTAAGGTAACATAGGGAAGGTTTAATTAATTGATTTAATCCATGCTTAACTTAATCAATCCATAAAAATCACCAAATTGCTTCTCATTAAACCAAATTGATTCACACATATGGGGAATGAGATTAAGATTAGCAAACCTCTTTCACATCTTTTAAATCAAATCAAATAAATGAAATCAAAAGTGTCTTTAAGAAACTTTGGTTCATCTTAAATAAGCTTGTTTAATATGATTGCCCTTAGGAATTAGTAAGATTGAATGAAATTACATGCTTCTGTTTCTTTATTTCTTTCTAATCATGTTAAAATGTTGTATGCCACTTGTAGTCATGCATTCATTTCTTTCAAAAATTAATTAAATAAAATGGTTTCCTTTATGTCAAACTTGCATGTGTTGGCTTAATTAAAAATATGTATGGCTATTATCACTATTAAATTGCAAATATATTTTCAAAAGCTTATTAATGAATAATAATATATATTGTGACTTTAGTTATACATACATAGGAGGTGCATGTGAATATAATCTTAGTGTATGAAGTAAAGTTCCTTTCTTTCATTCATATGTTGATTTGCATAAGTAAAAATATTAGTGGGTATATTAGTTTAGACATTTCGGGGATGCACGACTTTAAGTAGCCCCAAGGAGGCTCCTACCTCACTCCCCTGGTGCAAAATAATGGCGACGTACCCATCTAATTTCATTCTTATGCATTTTGACATTAGAATTTAGATAGAGCTTTAATTCATTCACATAAATAAATCAATTGAATCAAACTCTACTTTTACATGAATTTCTATTCTTATAGTTGCTTATACATCCATTTGTATTTAAGAATAGTGGGTATATTAGTCTTGATAATTCAAGATGCACGACTTTAAGTAGCCCCAAGGAGGTTCCTACCTCACTCCCCTGGTGCAAAGTAATGGTGATGTACTTGCTTAAAACTTTCATACATTTGAATGTGTATTTAGCTGATGAATGAAAACCTCCTTTATCTATTAAAAAGACATGCATTCATCTTTTGTTCAACTGGTTAGATTGATTAGTCATACGATTTAGAGTTCTTTTCGTATTCTTTTATATAAGAATTTAGATAGAGCTTTAAATTAATATGACAAGATAATTCACTCAAATGAAACATCAATTCCAAGCACATTTGCTTACATTCATCATTTAAGTGTGCTAAGATATAAATTACATGTATAGTTATGTTTAGGACTTGATCATATGCATGCTATATATGATGGAAAGAAATGAACAAGCATGTGTTATGTAATAGTAATTAATTTTAATTAATCTTAAGATGCCTTTATTATTGAATGAGATTATTTAAAGTGATCCTAAACTTAGGATTATATTAAAATATGTAATAAGCCATTCACTAAAGAGAATTGCTTAATTAATCAACTTTAGATGTGACTTAAGGTATGGATGAAAGAGTAATCCTCTCTTTTCTTCACTTTATAACACTTAGTTGTTTAGTGTAGGCTAAGTGAAACAAAAGAAATGCTAAGTAAAATTTACAAATCAATAAACCACTTAAAATAAAATCAACCCTTTATAATTAAATGCCCTTCACACTTAGAGAATGACAACTCTAAAGCCTAGTTAGAACATATCACACAAGCCTTAATACACACATATTAGATTAAGTCACCATTTTTAATTTTATGTTAGGGCGGTGCATGGTTTGATATATGTTTGGTTTTATGATGTATTATTGTAGACTAGATGTTAGAGTGTATGCTTTGTAGACTGGATGTTAGGTCGTGATTAGCCTTATTATATCTTCTAAAGGAGATTATGCTTAAGGGGTGCTTAAAATAAATATAAATGCTCACTTTTGCAAGTTGCTTAACCCCTAAGCACAATCTAAATTAAGATAGGTGGACTTGGTTACCCATTTGTAGGGTGCTAAGTCCAAATTATACATATAACTGGTTGGGTTGTATGGTGTATTTAGCTAACACTTGTCTTGCAGGTGTAGTTAGATTTATTTTTCTTATTTTTGATGTAATTTTATATTAGGAATTATGATTAATGTTATGGGGGATTAGGATGAGTGAAGGCTAGAAGGCTTTATCTTGGGAGGCCCCTGTGATGCCTTTAAAGCAAGCAAATCCAAAGAAGGAATGAAGGAGAGATGAAGAAAGAGGATATGAAGACCACCCATAACATTTATTCATTTGTAATTATAATTATTCTTTCATATATCAGGTTGTATAAGAGTAGAGCTCGGCTACCTATTTCTCTATTCGGGTTGTACGGTGGTACCCGACCGCACCGACCTATTATTCTTTTACATTGAATTTATAAATTGTTTGATGCTTTGTTTATAGTTTTGTAATAGAAATGGCATGTATTTTCCTAGTTTATTCATGTTTGGTGATTTAATGTGTGGCCTGGATCCAATTAGGCTCTTAGGAAAAAATAAAATTTCTACCCCAACTACAACTCATAACTAAATTTTCTAAACAACTCATAACCTCACATAAAGCTTAGGAATTAAATTAAGATAATTAAAATATTTAGTAACCCCTTAGTTGAATGATTGTATGTTTAATATCATGCATCCATATTGCTTCACTCTTGCAAATAGAGGGTTTTCATCCTTGCATGATAGGGCAAGACTTGACCTTTGAGGGTCTCTTCTATGGTGGAAAATACCTCTTTCTCTCTGATTTAGCCAATAATCTCATTTCATCATTCATTTAGATATGTAAAAATTCTATGGCCTTTGTCAAAATAAAAAGTCCAAAGTCAAATAAAAATTGATAAAATTTGCATTAGACTAAGTCATTATTCATACCACTCTTACTCTAGTCTCTTAGGGAGTGGGTCTAAGGACCTTAGTTTTCTTTTTAATAATAATAACCTAACCATCTTGCAAAATATATAACTTGCCACATGGTTTTAAAATGTAGGAGGAGTTAGATGGTTGCCACTCCAGGCGGTTATAAGTCCAATAGTCTATAGTTTACCTCTATTATGGAGATAAATAATATACCTATTTTTGCCTTAAATTTAGGACGTGCTTTGGCCCTCACTAAAGCTCCCTAGATTTAGATCTCAGATTATTATTTCCCCTCAAGCTACGAACATAAATCCTCATCTCTTAGGCATTTCCACAATCTTGTGTTGTGGGATTATAAGTCCTTATTTTCTAAAAAATTTCAACTCAAATAAATAATTCTCTTCAATTTCAAATATATAAATGAATGCTCTTCTCATGAGCATCCCCTACTTATCTCCTTGCCCGATAAAATAAGTCTCTCCTTTTGATCTATCCCATTTTCCAAACATAGCCAATTTATTGATAGTCTATCTTCAAAATCTTTAGAACAATAATTTACTTTGTCGAGTATTCCTAAGAAACTCATCTTCCTTTGGATGTAATTAACTAAGGGGGCTTGCCCCCATAGGAAACTTTAATCCTGTTTAAATAAACCATGCTTTATTCATCCATGTAATGTAGGAGAAAAATGTCTAGTATATTCGAAGACCCATCATGCCTTAGGAGTCCTTATTAGGTGATTAGGTCCATTATATATATCATTGGATAGTTTTGTATATGCTCCCTTATTAAAAAAACTAAAATAGTCAATATACTACAAAAATAATAACAATAATTGAAGTTAATGTAAGGAATCAATTTTTCATAGTTTCAATGAAGTAAAATATTTTTTACCTTATTGTCAAACCATGTTGTAGAACTATTTAAACTCTAGAAACCATGCTACATCTTTAGTGTACACTTCTAATTACCTCTCTTTAGAGTTTTCAACCACTCCTAACATCAAAGATTTGAAGATAGATAGCTACTCCTAATCAATGAATTGAGGTGGGTCAATAATGCATTGATCTGTGAGCTTCCAGCTCTTCCAAAAGGATTTATGAAATCTTCAATCAAATATTTCTTGCTCTTGTTTGGCATTCACTTATTTTTTACTAAGTGTACATCACTCTTATGTACAATCTCTATATATCGGATTACATCCCTTACATTTTTGGCTTCCATATTGAGTGGCACCATGGAAATAGAATGGTCACATCCCCTGCCTTCTCAGCATTTATACCTAGAGGCATAATGGTAAGAAATAATGTACATCCCTTTTTTCATCCACCTCATTAACTTTTACCTCCTCATCCTCAGCCCCTCATCTTCAACCTCATTCCCCTTATGCATAGCTCTTTATATCTCATTTAAAGTCACAACTATTAGATCAATAGCAAGCATTACATCACTATCCTCCTCACTCTCATCCGTCCTCATTTTTCTCCTCCCTATTTATAATCCTCTTGGTAAGAGTTGTTAAAGGATCCAATTTTTACTCCTACCTTCTTTATTAGTCTCATGTACAACTTGCCAACTCCTTAACTCCAACATAATGGAAAAAAGCTAATTCAACTCTACTACCTCCTTAAGTAGCTATTTTTTTGTCATATCTCTTGATCTCCCCTCAAGAATTGATGGGCTTACTTTCTTCTTCATAATTAAAACTTGAAATAGCAAAGAAAAAATATGTACACTAAACTTGTAGATGTTCTGCTCATTAAATCTAAGCATAATGCAAAATGGATATATATATAGAAGGAGAGAGAAGGAGAGAGAAACACAATACAATTTACAAAAATGCACGGGCATACAACCTCATTTATTGATAGATATAAGAAATCATAATTCCAATTAGTACCTTATTGCTCTTCCAACCCAGCATACTTAGTACTCTCTCCTCATGACCTCAACTATTTTCTCCATACTTTTAGTATGGCTTCACAATCTGAGTTCTTTAGTAATTCTACAAGCCATCTTTGAAGCATTTTCCAATATGATTGAAGCATGGTTCAAAGAATAATTCAAACATGATTATTTATGATTATGATTCGAAGCATCTTCAAATAATAAATGAACCTCCTTTGAAGCATCTTAAAAAAAAAACAAAGCGATATTTGAAGCACTAATTGAGATGATCCATCATGCTTTGAAGCATTTTGAGATAGTGATTTAACTATTTTTGAAGCAACTTCAAAAATAAAAAATAAAAAAAATTGAATCATGATTCGATGCAGAGTTTGAAGAAAATTGATTATGATTTGAAGTATCTTGAAATAATGTTCAAACTTTTTTCCAAGTACCTTAAAAAAAATAAAAATATGATTTGAAGATGATCAATCATAATTTAGGGGAAAGATGACAAATCGTGATTTGAAGATCTCAAGTAATGATTAAAATATGATTGAAGCTTTAACTTTAAGATTTATTGCTAATTGGCAATATGAATATGAATCAATCATTATTTTAAAAATAGTTTGAATAGAAGGTGATACTTGCTTGAAGGTGTTTTTAATAAGTAATACAATATCTAAAGGCATTATGATCATATATCAGAGTTTAAGATTTATATTATGATCATCTCATTCCTCTTTAATATTTCATCATCTCTTAAATAATATTACTATCCTTCACAAATATAAATTAAGGTAGGTTATTGTGAGAAATCGCATAGGGGTTATTACATAAAAGACGAATATACATTTACATGTACACAAACTTAAATATTACTTACATAGCACTCTATTAGTCTCTGTTTGAGTTTCCACACCAGAATAGGTTCACGGAATTTTATTTTTGTGCAACTATACCACTTTTGAGTGCTATGTAAGTAATATTTAAGTGTGTAAAACATGAAATGTGATACTCATGTAAAACTTGCACGTTTATATAAAGAGAGGTTAGAAGATGAAGGATCGTAATGCTCATATGATCGAAAGGGCACATAGTACTGCTCAACAAGAGTTCCACCCATTTTCTTAAAAGTAGGGACATTTAGATCCGAAGGGGACTTTCATGCATACTTTATTAAGAAATAAAAGTGTATATTTTTCTAATTTTAAGGCATTATAAAGAATATAAAATCAAAATTCTCATTCTGAATAACAAATCTGAAAACTGATGTACTAATCTATTCAATTGGATGATTTGACTTTATATGACTTTTTCTTCTTCTTTTTTCACTTAAATGTGAGTATTTGAGTAGCTGTTGCCATTGGTAGATCCCGCGTGAGTAGCTCATTACCACCGAACACTTGTATTCTTTTAACGCTAATACAGCTTTTCTCAGAGAGAGAGAGAGAGAGAGAGAGAGAGAGAGAGAGAGAACGCTAATACAGCTCGAAAAGCATTCTTAATTATAGCTAATCATAATCTATAAGCTCTAGATTAGACGATATGCTTCTGAGTAATATTTTATCATAAATATTTTTTATATTCAGGTAAAATTTGTCTTAATTGATTTTTTTATCATTTTTATTTATAATTGATCTTATATCATATTTTTATTTGAATTTGAGCCCATTTTATAATTAATAAATATTTAAAATAACTTTCAATTCTTATATAAAGAAAATATTATCTACTCACCTAGCTAATCCTCAATTCATCAACCACAAAATAATGTACCAAAATATAATTCCCCTCCAGGAACGTTTTGAGCTTTAAAAATGTGTTTAATTTATATAAAAACTATACTTAAATTTTATTTTTATTTTCATATATTCAGTACGTTTTGACTTCATGATCATATAAACTAATATATAAAATAATTAAATATTTTATACAAGAAAATGATAATTTTATTTTATATAACTTGATAAATATAAAGCATCATGGCAGCTATATTAAATTTATCGTAAAGCTTGTGAAACATGCTCTTGAAACTTTTCGTTCCTCAGAGCTCAAAACTCTTGGTTCAACCAACTGAAAAGTTCAAGGCAAAATATCTTAACGCTTACTAATTGGCATCTCTTTTCTCTTTTCCAGATGGAGATAATAACTGTGCAGAGATAGCGGCAGAATAAGCTGCTAATTGTTGGTTTCTAAAGCCTCTTCGGCATTTTTTGCTTCAAAAATTGGCTTATTTATTATGAGAAAGACAATATTTTTTATTCAAACACTTGTTATTCAAAAATTTAAAAAAAAAAGAGAAATTAGAGAAGAAAGAATAAGAGATCATTTAATTTAAGAAAGTGAGATAATTTTTAAGTATTTTAAAAAAATTTAATACTTAATCACTTGAATTTTAATATAATATGAATATTTTAGATTAATATTTTTTTAATTGAGAAAAATCACAAGCTAATAATTTGAAGTAGAGTTGACTTAACCTTAGTTCGTTAACTCATCGAGCATAGCTGATATGCCATTTATTAAGTCAAGCTCAAATTAGCTCATGAGTCAACTTGATTTAATCAGATCCCTATTATGAATATTTTGATCAAATTAGAATTATTTGAATTTGATTTGTAGAAAATAATATTCATGAAATAATATGAAATTACATCCATGCTATTGAGGGTCAAACAATTTGAATTCAAATAGAAGTATGTGTTCCCATTTTATAGGAAGAAATAACTAGAGGTAGACTATATGCATAATTTTTTATAAAAAAAGTGGAAGTGCATAATTATAAACCCACTGTGTGTTGGGGCAAAGTCAAAAATTTTCTTTTTTGTTTATCAATTAATAATTTTAAAAATATTCTCAATATTTTAAAATGATAGCAAAGAGTAATAAAAAGTTGAGGCCATTATCAAGGGAGGAATAAATAAATTGAAGACCTATGATAAATCATTTCCCACAACTTCTGAAGCACCGCTATTTATTTATAAGCATCATTACATCTTTCGAAAAAATTTTAAAATAAAACCAAGTTTCATATTGCATGTTAAGTTGTAATATCATATCTCTTAAAACTATTAGCCACGATCAAATAGATAACTTGAATAGGAAAGTAAAAAAACTAGCTTTAAAAACTAAGGAAAAAATCCAATAGAATTCAAGATTTAATCATGAAAAATAGCCACCTAAATCCAAAATTTGAACATTGGGGCACAAACCCCACCAAGAGTCTAAAATCTTATTGAGGAGACACACTAGGAGAAGAGCTTATATAAAAATATAGAGAACACATACATCCTATGAGACAACTTTTGAGGAATCCTTTTAGGGATGACCATCATAATAACCCTAATATTTCGAATGAGCCCATTAAAAAGGTTAAGCTTAATTCTTGTACTTATGATGGAGTTTATGATCTCAATTAATTTTTAGACTAGCTTTACCTAGATGTATGAGTTATTTATTTAGCACTTGTTGGATGACTTTTGAAGAACCATAATTACCAAAATTATATATATATATATATATATATATGCTAAGATTTATTGAAATAATATTTTACTTAAAAAAGTGGCTAGGAAGACAGATCTCCACTTGGATAGAGATGAAGGAGATGCTTAGGGTCAAATATTATCCTAGAAATCATGAGAAAACATACATGAATAGTTGATAACTCTAAGGCAATGAAATATGCAAGTGGTTGAGTACATAAATATTTTTGATGATTTGATAATTAAGACCAATTGTGTGATCAAGAGTAATAGTTAGTCAATAAATTTATCATTAGTCTTAAAAGTGATATTAGGAATGAGGTGGAGTTATAAGACCCTCACACTCTTGAGGATATTTTCACTATGCTTTGCTCCATGATAAACATAAGAAAGCATTATCTTCATCAAAATCCAAGGGTCCAAATTCTTTAGATTAAGCATCTTTTTCTCTTAGCTAAAGGTTTACTACTAATCCTAGACTTTCAATCTCAAGTACCCACCCAATAAGAATGCCACTAAATCATCTTTTAAGACTAAAGATATGGTGTGCTTTAAATACCAAAAGATGGAACATATACAATATCAATATAAAGCAAAGATTGTGTTCTTAGATGAGATTGAAGAAGAAGAAGAAGACGATGGAGTAGATGATGAAGTTGAGGAGATCTATAGAGCATGTGGGAGATCAGGTGAGTGTTATAAGATGTATGACTACATTTAGAGATGAAGATTAGCGATGAAGAAACATCTTTACTATGTTTGTGATTTGTAAAGAGAAAATATATAAATTAGTGATAAATGAGAGTGGTGTTATGAATATCATTTCTACTCATGCTCTTTCTACAATGAACCATAAGCCAAAATCTCATCATAAGTCTTTTCATGAGTTGCATGAATTACACCTCCTTACCAATCACTATTAGGTGTCTTGTGCATATTAAGATAAGTAACAATAAAGATCAAATTTGGTGTGATGTTTTACCTATAGATATGACACACATCTTATTAGGCAAACTTTGGCTTTACGATTTTAATATTATTCAATATAGTCGGAAGAACACTTATGGAGTTAAGCACAATGAAATGACTATACAATTATTTCTTATAAAGCCAATAGATAAATAAGCATTGTCCTACATAAGGTAAGTTCCAAGACAACGTTTGAAGAGTTTTCTAGCTTTTCATCATTTTTCAAGAGCAATATTTTCATAGCAACAAATAAAAAACCCTTTGAAATAGTCTATAGCTTTAACTCAAATAAACCATTTAACTTTATTAGCATTTCTTCACATGCATTTCTCAAGTCTGCATCTATATTTATAAAAGATTTTTAAATCCTTAATGAAACTGTCAAACATTAATTGGAAGTCATTTATACAAAATATGTTGAAATCAAAATGCAAGTTTGAATTGTTAAAAGTTGTATAAAATCATATTTCATCGTGTAAATGAAGTATAAGTGTTATTTAATCCAAAATTTGTATTGGGCCTTGGTGTCATTCAACCTAGGAAGGAATTTGAGATCTTGTGACCAAAACTGTTTTGGTGAGTAGTCTAATTTTATGTGTTGATGTTTTCTATGAAATTTTTTATGTTGTGTTATTTATTTGTTCTCCTTAAATTTCCTCTAAAAAAGTAAAAAAAAAAAATTAAGTATTTGTTATGGTCAGACAGATTTAGGACTGAAAAGACTTAACTTGATTGTTATTATCATTTAGCTTACATAAACCCTATAAAATCCAGTTAAACTCTATATGCACTTCTACTTTTTACATCTAAGTGTTGATTGGTTCTTAACTCCCACTATTTTCCAAAGTTTTAACAACTCTACATTTCAGCCAATCAGTTAGACAAGTTTTCTAGTGACCAGTCCTGAGAGAAATTCACAAAACTAAATCGACATCTCATGAAAATTCATTAACTTTTTAGATCATAATTAGGTATGTTTATCAACATTTGTCTTTGATTTCATGTAATTTGGAGTTCTCTAAAAAGAGTTATAGTTATTTGAAGCTGGGTGTCCAAATTTGGTTATATTCTTTATTTAGGATTAGCTAACCTTAATTGTGTGTAGTGTTAGAACACCACTCAAACTAAGCCTTAACAAAGCTTTACTTACTCTCTTAGGCATCTTAGAGAGCCCCAAATTCATCAATTATAGTCAACCCAAGTGACCCATCCACAACCTACTTCAAAGACCATCAAAATTTTGGGGAGAAATCACTAGAATTACATTCATCAACCCTCAAAGACACTTGATGATAGCT
Organism: Cymbidium sinense; assembly: GCA_021442155.1. Taxonomy (NCBI): domain Eukaryota; kingdom Viridiplantae; phylum Streptophyta; class Magnoliopsida; order Asparagales; family Orchidaceae; genus Cymbidium; species Cymbidium sinense. The sequence goes on along the minus strand of CM038218.1, from coordinate 112,197,635 downwards.
TCACTTACAACTAGTTGCATCTCAAGTGGGATAATTTGACAAAAAATCTAATATAATTTTGAGAATTTTTAGCAAGCCTCTTTCCCCTTCCCCTCCTCTTCATGGATGAGATTCCACTATCTATCAAGCATCAACATTGATTTACTTTGAGGGTTCTTGCTAAAATATCCTATCAAGCTCATTAATTTAGTCTCCCATAAGAGAGTATTGTTGAAGCTCTTCTCCCACATTGATTGCAAAGAATGAGGCTTAAATAATAATTATTTCATTATTTCAAATAATGGAGGCTCAACTACCATCTAAGATGTAGAAGATATGTTTGATTTATATAATGGGAGGTTATATCATATTGGCCATGTTATCCGCATCATGTCAAACATTTTTATTCTCGCCATTGTTGATATAGTCAAATGACATACTTTTTAAGTGTTTCATGGAGGCATCATAATGATGGCTTTTTCATTATTCTCACCATTGCTAAACATCGCAAAAGTATCACTTTATAAACTATGAAATGAGCACATTGACTTATAATCTTTTACAATAAAAGAGATCACCTTTTCATCAAAGGTACCCAGCTTATACTCTTATCCTAGTGTTGTAAGCAAAAAATATATAGTGTTGTTTGTTATGAGTATTTATGCCATCCAAGCTAATACACTAGATGTCTACTTCTGCCATAAGAAGCATGGTATTACCACCATCTTTGATGTTATGTAGAGGATTTTATTTGTGTAGATAAGTTGAAGGAATTCAACTTTCATGACCCAATTCAACATCATGAAATGGGGTCGATTGATGAGAGAAATAACATGCATTTTCCAACACAAACAATTCATATTGTAAAAGTCATCCAAGTAATTCTTGGAGTAAGCTATGGTCAAGGCATCATCGTAGTCTAAATCTAAATAACATTCATGAAGGGATGTATATTTTGACTTTATTTTACCTTGTTTAAAAGTTTTAATTATTTACTTTGATAGTTACTACCTAAATATTTTGAACCTCTATAATAATGCCATCAACATCGTTCTATTGATTGCAAAATTTTAATTTAATAGCATTTTGATTGGTATAAAGAGCTCTATTAATGGCACTTTTAAACAAGCATTGATAAAATAAATCTTGACCTTAAAAGGGTTTTGCCCATTATTAAGCTCCTTTATGGCTTCTCTATTAAACATAAAAACACATAAGGCTAGATAACACTATCTATTACTTCAAGAAATATGAACTCTAGCATATAATGACATATAAGTTGATTTTATGATTAATGATTTGCCAACTTATAATGACATATTTGTCTACTATTTATTAAACACTTTCAAAATCATTTTTTTACTTGCAATATTATAATGAAGTTTTAAATATCTAAAATATGTCATTAGAGTAGGACCATGAAAGTTTTTATGCTTCCTTTGAACTCCATAAAACATAAATATGAATAGTTAAAAGTTCAAATAAAATTAATTTTTAGTTAAAAAAATTGTAAAAGAATTATAAGTACATGTAAGTCAAGTGATATGACAAAGTCATTTTTACTTCAATATCCAAGAGACCAGTTGATTCTATTTTTTAAAGTAATCATCGTGCAAATGACTTCTAATAGAGTGAATAAAATTAATCAAACATTCATCCAATTGAAGCCTTTACTACAACCTATTGTTGACTTGCTCTTTTAGCCCAACATTTGCAAATAGGTCACTCAGCCATTATAACAAGTGAAAGAAAGGGTAATGGTCCATTTAATACCTTAGTTATTGGTAGGTGTTGTACAATGACCAGCAAGATTACTAGAAATCAAGTGGTATTGAATGGTTGACTTGATTATTCTTCTATTTGAAGGGGTGATTAAATAAGTAGGAAGATGGGCATTATATATAATTTTAATGAGCATTTGATGTTAGTCATTTGTATGCACCAAATGATGATTGATGGGAACATTGGAAGTCAAATGAAAGTGGAAAATAGGCTTAGTTATTTTCAAATATGAAGGTAAACTAGGTTAATTAATATTAGAATTTAGTCATGGAAAGGTGTTGGGCAACAAACGAAGGAGAACATCAAAAGTCAGGCAATAATGAGTGTTGATATTGATTGATGCTAGCAAGACCTTAGATGATGATGATGGCGAACGTCAACATCCTATCAAAACTTTGAAATTCTCTACAAATCATTAATCTCTCTCAATGAAAAAACTTCCTTGAACATATAGAAATAATGACTACTAAATAAATTTTAGAGCATTTTAATCATTTTATAAGATAGTATTGACAGTCCATTAATTTGTTTAACTATACTCAATAATAATTTTATATATTTTTTTACATTTGAAGTTCTTAATAAACCTAAAATTAGGCCATTTTGGACTCTCATATTCATCTTGTTAAGATGACAGTTTTAACTAAAAGACTGGATTCAAATAATTAGGTATGAAGGAGTTCATCTGAATGAATCACACTATATCTAATAAGAGTTTGTTGGAAAAAAGCTTGAATGATCTAAGAGAGAAAATAGCAGATGCTAGAATCCAATTTTGGTGAAGAATTAAATTAGCTTTAAGCTTCTCATTTGGAACGTAAGAGATGATAAACCTTGGTGCCAAGAAGGCTATTCCAAGGCTGATTTAATTGAGGCCCTCACGAAGCATGATCTAAATATATTTTTTACTATAAATATTTTATTTTTATTGTTGATAATTAAGAGGTCAAAAATAATTTCACTCAATTTAATAATTAGTGGACTTTTCAATACAATATTTTTTTTTTGTAGTTTTATAATCTCTAAATACCTAAAATGTTAAACTAGATTTCATTTAATTTAAAAATTTTTAAAGATAAATATATGGCATAATATTGATGTAAAGGAGTGAACAAATGAAAGGAAAATCTGCTATAGAATAAATGACATTATTTATATGAGAAGTCTTAAAATGAGTGCTTCTATGAATCCAAAATAAATTTATATAAAATTTATTCGAGATTATTTTTTTGTAGGTGGCATAATTGAAATTTTACGAGTCATAAAAAATAATTTTATAAGTATATCATAAAGTCCCATTAAATCATTTACCGAAGAGAATCTTTCCGGATATCTTTACGCAATGTTTTTTTTTTACTAAAAATTTTCCCCCATCATAACATTTTTTTTATTGCAAGCATTCATAACATGCAGTAACTGGAATACTTTTGTACTAAATTAAAAAGAAATTAGGGCTGCAAATAAATTAAGCCGAGCCAAGTATATATGCTAAGGGGTTAGCTGCAGAAATACACCCATTCTAAATGACGCGACGCGTTTGGTCTAAAGAGTAAAATTAGATTTTCAAATACAGGTACAGATGTATTTGAATTCACCTGCCCAAATTCAAAGAACGTAGTGATGCTCGGACTGGCGCCGTCATGGCCACAGACACGACCTCCCACCGCCGACTAAACCTTCAATTTACTTTACATTACATCAACCAAACAAAAAAAAATACAAAGAGAATTGTATTTCTCACCAAACAATATAAAGTAATCCTTTACTGAATTTCTTTATAATTTATTCTTTTACTACATTCTAAATGAAAGAACCAAACAAAATTAAGTATGAACTTATTTAATATTATCGAGTTCGAGCTCGATTTGAGCTTTTAAGAATAGTGTTCAAACTTGAGCTTGTTTATCATTATCGAGCTCGAACTCCATTCAAGTTTATTCACGAGCTCGTTTTAAATTGGATTATCCAGCTTGCTAACGAGCAACTCGTTTAATAAAATAAATGAGTTTTAATCAAGCCTTAATCGAGTTTCTTCACGAGTAGCTTGTTGAGAAATATATATATGAGCTGTATCAATTAAAGCTTATTAAGCCTAAAATAATAATAATTTGAATAATATTGTTCACAAATAAGTTTTAATTGAGTCATAATCGAACTCTTTAGCGAGCTTGTTCACGAGTTTCAAATGATAATGTTCATGAACATAAATGAACCGAATGATAAAGTGTTCAAACTTATTCATTTAGCAATCGAGTTCTTAAAAAAATGTTCAAGCTCGTTTGATTGGTTAATCAAATGAACATGAGCGAGCTCTAATCGAGCTGAATTATGAGTAATTTGCCAAATGCTCAATTTATTTGCAGCCCTGAAAGAAATATTATAAAATTGATAATATCTGACTTAAAATGCATTAGAATGATTTTAGAAATTTATTACGTATCTTAAAATAAAACGATGAGTTTATATTCTAATTTTTACATATAAAAATTTAAATCTGTAAATATAAATATAGTGTTTTAAATAAATCTGACATTTTTTTCAAATTTAAATAATTTGGGCGGTCGAAAAGAGAAATCTGGGAAGTCGGTAAAGCACCGTGTCTCCTTCGGCAAATAGAACCGACCTACAGCGATAAGAAAACACAATTGTTAACGCCGCAGTAACTAATGCCAGCTGGCACGAACGTGTACCAGCTCGCAATTCAAAGACTGCTCCAACGGGCAACTGCCCGACTAAATAAAGCCTGCCCGAATTGCCCTAAACTCAATGCCCTTTCCCTATAAAATCCCTCCTATTCCTCTTCTCCGACCAATAAACTGCATAATCATCGGTCTTCAAATCCAAAACCGAAGCCGTCTCTTCTTTCTCGAAACCCTAACCCTAAATACCCGTCGGAGAAAGAAAATGGCCGCTGCTCAGAACGAAGCCGTCTCATTAAGGGCAATCGCCATCCTGGCGCTCGCCTTTCTCTCCTGCGGCGCATTTGCAGCCGATGAGCCGGCCCCTAGTCCCGCCTCCGGAGGGAGTGCGCTGTCGTCACCGGTTGCGGGCGTATTCCTTTGCGCCATTGTGGCTCTTATTGTCGGATTCTTCCGCCATTGAGGCGTTCCCTCGTTCAGGGCTCTTTGTTGCTTCGGTTCTTTTTGTGATTCTATGTCGTCTATAGGCACTGGTAATGTGGATCTTATGTGTTGTTGGGGTTTGTGTTACTCGATGGATCTATATGCGAGTCTGTACTGATTGATGTTGATTGCGGTTATATTGACGATTTTCTGTTTGTTGTTGTCTTTCCCCTTGATTTCGATGTGCTTAGGGAACATAGTATTCCCTCTTTTTTGTCTCTGTAGATGAATTACTAAATTTGTTCATGAGATAAATATTATTTTTTTTTTGTTGTTCTACTATGGGTTCAATTTTTTGTTAGCTGGATTTTTGGAGCATATGTCAGAGGAATACGTTGTATGATTTCTAGTCTGTCTGATAGTTTATTTGTTTCTTGATTAGAACGCGATTAAATTAATTATGATTATACGATAAATGCATAAAGAATGTAAATTATTAGCTTAACAATATTTATGAACTAATCTTTTATATTGAGGAAATTTCTTGCTCTCTTGATGCATTTTTCTAAAAGTCATCGAAAAAATTGTTTATGAATTATTATTAATGAGGAATTCCCGCGTAACAAATTGCGTGGAGAAAAAGTTATTTCTGTAGCAATAAATATTGATTCTTAAAGAAATCGACCAAGTTTGCCATTTCTTTGGGCGGTTGTTAACTGATATAAAATTTATCTTTTGGATTGGATTATTATTGTGCGCATATTGACGAGTAATTCGAACCATTCTGCGAATACTAGTTGAAATCCCCAAGTTTTCTGTAGACGCAGAGCAGTTCTCTATCGAAGGAGAAATTATTTGCTGCGGCTAAGAGTATGCATTCGATCTGTTAGGTCGGTTCGGTGGTTGTTTTGGTCAAATCAAATATATCGAATCAAAATTAAAAAAAAAATCGACCCGATCAAATTAGTAAAAATAAATAAATAAATTGAATTATACTTTGATTTATTCGATTTAATTTTTTATAAATTGAATAACATGTGCATATTAAAAAAACTAAAGATTTTAAAATTACAAATAAAAAAAAGAAAAAATTTATTAATTAAATTAAATATATACATATTATAAAGAGAATTTTATATTGATATAATTTAATGTACAGTAAATAAGAAAATAAATTATTAACAAAAAAAGTATAATATGATTCATATTTATTGATAACTAATAAGTGATAATAATTAAGTAAATAAATTTGAACTATAGAAATATCATTTATGTTGAGCACATTTTAAATATTTTTTCTTAAAATTTTTAATTTCAAACACTCCACCAAATATTTCAAATTTACAAGAATAAATTATATATATATATATATATATATATATATATATATATATATATATATATATATATATATATATATATATAGTATAGGTTTAAGCTCAGTTATAAAAATGTCTTTTGTTAACAAGATATGTAATATCTAAAAATATGATCACTATATATACATACAGGACATCAATAATTTTGAGAAATCGCCAGCTTTAAATCTTTAAGACTTAAGAGGGTAATAACATAACAAAAATATTATCAACCGTATGTATACATTGATCATTTCATCATTACTATCATTGCCCTTAAACCCTAAAAAAAGTCTGCATATAAATTCAATATTTCATTAGCATGTAAGTAAATTGTTCAGAAAAAAAAATACATATTTGAGACCATAGCAAGTAGCTAAATGGCTCAAACCAACAAATGCAGGATATCCAGTTAAATCACCAAGAATTACAGCCGAAACAAACCAACAAGTCAGACAAACTAGTTTTTCCAACATAACAGCCAAAACAAAGCAGCTTATATTGTCATATTGACCGAAAAAAATAAGCAAAATTTACCGAAGTCTAACATAACAACCAAACTAAATTACCATCTAACAGCAAATTATAAGAGATGAAAGAAAAAAGCAGCAACAAAAGATAAACTAACAGTAAACTGAGCAAGTGAATAAGTAAAGTAATAGGCTAACAGTAAGGAAGACCATTGAAATTCAAAAGTCTATAACCTATATTGGAATTAGCATCATAAGCCAAGCTAAGAAGCTTGTGTTTTACTTATAAATTTTGCTAAATCTGTAATGTAAATGAATAATTAATTATTCTAATTAATAAGATTGAAAAGAATAAATAATTTTGAATTTAAGCATAAGAAATATTTTCATCAAATTTGTTAATGTCATTAATATTTTCTTCCACATTTATTAGATTAACGGATCATTTTACTTGCATCAAATCCTGTGCACATATTATAGCTTGTGCAATCTTTGGGGATAATGAACTTCTAAATGCATCAAGAATATGACCACTTATACTAAAAATTGATTATGAGGCAATAGTAGAAATTAGAGCAACTAAAACATCACGAGCCATGTATGAGAGAATGGAAATCTCAGTGCATTAATCTTCCACCAACTTAAAATATCAAAATGATCTTTCATGACTTCAGACTCCTTAGTCAAATACTTATCTAGATCTGATTTGTTATCTAGATCATCCTTGCAAAAACTAGATCTTTTGAATTTCTCTATCATTGAATATCTTCTCCCAGAAGATTGCAGTTGTAAAACACTAGACTCTTTAGAAATATTTTGTTTCTCAAGTACACCACTTTCTACTTGGCTTTCACTAATAATTTTTATTTTGTAATCATGAAACATATCATAGCATGATAATCTAATAAGTTGGGCCAAAGAAACACCATTAAGCCCTTCATACATATCCATAATAGCAAACTCTACATAACGCAGCTTGAATCGAAGATCTAAAACAACAGCAATATATATATATATATATATATATATATATATATATATGTATTCAAATTCATTTTCTCTATGCTACCCTAATATTTACCAAATTTTTCCATCATTTTGGAAGCCATATTTCTCACATTTGGATCACCATTCATTTGCCAAATTTGAATAAGACAAAGAACTTATGCAATTTCATAAAACAAAATATTTGATGTCACATACAAAGAATCGAAAATTCTTAAAGTGAACTCATAAAAATTTTTCAAGAAAGGGAGCAATCTTCTAACATTATTCCAATCATTATCACTTAAAACACCTTTTATATTATGACCTTCCTCATATTCCTTCGCTAGTTCTGATTTAAATTGAGTATCAATCTCCTCATATCTTTGAAAAGCTCTTTCCAACTTAATTGCTACACTTAACATTAAAAATGTGAAATTCCATCTAGTAGGAACATCTAAGTATAACATGCTTTTAGTTTTTATTTTTTCTATTTTAATGCATTCTTTAAATTTGTGTAGTCTTGCAGGTAATTGACGAATATATTTTACTGCTCCTCAAACATGATGGATAGATTCACATATCTCTTTCAGCCCATCTTGCACAATTAAGTTATTAATGTGTGCTATGCATCTCAAATGTAAGAAGAGACCATCAAGAATACTACATCCTCTCTTGCCAAATTTTTTTTGCAGGTGTGTGATGATGCCATTATTTGAACTTGTATTATCAACTGTCACAGTGAAAATTGCATCAATCCCCCAATCTAGAAGACACTTCTCAACTTGTTGCCTAAGTAATTCTCCCCTATGACTATAGATAGGACAAAAGTTTATAACTCTTTTATTGAGTTTTCAGACATCATCAATGAAATGTGCAATGATACACATATAGTTAATTCGTTGAATGGATGTCCAAGTATCAGTTGTAAGGCAAACTCTATGGCAGGACTTCTTGAATAGATGTTTTAGAATTGCTCTCTCATCCTGATAAAATTGAAAGCAATCATGTGTCAATGTCCATCGTGAAGGTATTTGAAACATTGGACAACACTGAGACATGAAATGTTTAAACCCCTAACCTTCTACATTCTTGAATTGCAATTCATCGACAATAACCATCATTGCTAAAGCTTTTTTTATATTTTCTTGGTCAAATCTCCATGCCTTAAGGCTTGCACAAACCTCTTCACCTTTAACACCAAATTGTAATGCTAGTTTAGTTTGATTTGGTTTATTATTAAGAGGATTCTTTTTACACAAAGAAAGATGTGCCCTTAAGTTTGAAGTGTCATTAATCTTTGGATCATTGTGATATGACTTCCACAATAATTACATTGTTCATTTTTTTCTCCTTCCTCATTAGTATATCTCATAAAGTGATCCCAAACCTCAGATCTAGATTTATGAGCTTTTCTTTTTTTCTTTTCAATTGGTGATTTCTCATTACTGACCCTCATATCTCCTGTAACTTGAACTTGTTGAGTAGTGGTCATAGCTTTTGAGGAACTAATAACATTTCAACTATCTCCAACTTGTGACATATGTCTAGACTCTAAACAAATCTAAACAATAATGAAAAGAGTAAAACATGCTTTAATAAATTACATCAACAAAACTTATTTCAATTAAAGAACGATTGGATACTATAATATTGAGAAGAAAAAAAAAGGCATGAATTGTATAATTGAATAGTGTTATTTCATGTTTGCAAATTGTAATTCTCAATCAACTCCATTAAGTAATGTATCCCAAACATTATCATATAATGACACATTTCTCAATATTATCATTCAATATTGTTTGCATTAAAGCCGCTCCAATTATATTACTTGCATAGTTGCATAAGAAAATAATAAGAGGCAAAAAAATAACATCACAAGGCTTACATCATAATTCATAAGGCATGATAGGATTTAATACGTAGATGCTTGCATGGTAATAAGAAAAACAAACAAGTAAGGCATACACCACCACTGGTAATTAGATGCTTGCATGATAGGATACTAGGATTTAATGAGGCTTTCAGCCTTTCCCAAAAAAATCAGGAAAAATTCTATGTGCTCTCGACTTGATAACATCACAATGTTTTCAACATTTCACCAAAAAAAACAATCAGGAAAAGTTCGGTATTGCCAGTCGACAACCTAAAGAAATAAGAAAATCAATTATTCATTCTTCCAAATTCTATCACAATTATAAAATATATATACCCATATGGGCCAAATCGCAACTCAACTATATATATATATATATATATATATATATATATATATATATATGTTTGAAGACAACTTCCAGATTCAAGCTTTGTAAGTCATAGGGTTGCAAAAAAATTTCTAAATATCCTATTTTCAATCACCCGAGAACACAAAAAAATAAAAAAAAATGCATTCCACTCAGTCATCCATATTTGAAAACAGTAGATCCATAGGATTACCAATATACCTTGCATAAATATAATCAAATAGTAGGTCATTCAATCACTAGAAGTAAAAACATCAAACATCTACTTCAAGTCTTCAACTTCAAACCCTAGCTCCATCAAAATTGAAAACCAACAAAGAAATAAGGAAGCGGTCCAGGCGAAAGACAATCAACAACAACAACAAAGATAAAGCCATACGGGCCACGACACAGGCTCACATCATCAAGCCATCAACAACCACAACAAAGAACAACCATGGTGTGATAGAGATGAGATGGGATCATGGGATTTAGTTCTTACCTCTCAAGGAGTCGAAATCAGACTTGAAGTCAGAACCAGTGGGCTAGGGCAAAAACTAAAAAGATAGGAATTGCCACGAATAGGAAAGTCGAATGCGGAAATCGGAATTGCCGGAATGCCGAATGCCTTATGCCCTAACTCCTCCAAAGGAATGAAATATTTGTCGGAAGATTGATTCGAAGAGTCGAAGAAGTTGCAAGTATACTAAATCCTTTTTTAACACGAGACGCCGAGCCATCGAGGACTCAAAGCGTCGAGGACTCGAGTGACGAGTCTGCTGGGAAGCCCGAGCCAACAAGTTAAACGATTTTTTTGGTTAAACTGAAATTTTTTTAATTAAAATCAAACCAAAAACCAAAAACCAAAAACCAAACAAATACACAAATTCAACCGAAAACCAAACAATGATCATGAAAATTGAACCAGATTAACCAAATAAGCTCGGTTCGATTATACGATTCAGACCAACTAATGCACACCCCTAGCTGCCACCGCATTTGGGCTCCAATTAAAAAATTAAGGGGGATTTACATGCATACTATGCAATTCTTATGTGTTTATATATCTAACATTTACTTATATATATATATATATATATATATATATATATATATATAATTTTAATTTCATATTAAAAATATTATCATCATTTATTTTTTAAAAGTAAAATACATTTTTTTAAAATATAAGAATATATTAGATAAGTAAATATTTATATTTAAATTTAGATATTAAATATATAAATATATAAGAATTATGTAGTATGTATGTAAATTTTTCAGAAATTAAATGAGTGGTGATTTAGCCCAGCTCACATAGTAAAAATAAAATAAATGTTGATTTTCTTTTCATTATAATTGTGATAGTAAAAATTGAAAATTTTAGGATTTAGGAATTTGCATGATCACTTGCGCTCCGTTTTAGGCTATTTTCTCTTTATTATTTTATGATTTTGAAAGGTAACATTAGTTGTTTTTACAATTAAGTTTATTTTTTATGTCGTGGTATTTAAAAATGAGATGAGATAATGTTATGAAGATCTTAGATATTTATTAATATAATCTAGTATAATATCAAGAAATAATATAGTATTTTGAAAGATAGAAATATCATTTAATGATGGACTCAATCATTTAATAAGTATTCTTAGGATTGATGAGTCTATATATATTAAATATATTTTTTCTATCTTATATGGATAAAATAAGATTGGGTTTATTTTAAGTTAGGTTATTAAATTTCCTACAGGAACAAGTACTCGTTATTGATTACATTTTAGAAAATGTGAATCTCGTAAAAAAACTCTCGATTAAATTAGTCAATTAATATCTCTATAGATTTTAAAGTTTAGATCAAAGATTGATAAATTTAGGAAGTAAATGGAAGAGCTTAAAAGGGAATAATTTTTAATGAATTGGAAAGGATAATAAGTAGGAAGTATTTTGATATTAGTAAGTTTAGTAAGCACTTTAGTATATCTTATAGTTGGGTTTTATGTCTTTGAAATTTGAATTTATATTATATTTTGAATTAAAATTTCATTAGAATGGTATTGCTTATATTCCATTAATATAATATAGTAAAAATGTCTAAGAGGAAGAATTTACCCTCATAGCAAAAGAGAAACTGACAACCTCAAATCTTAAAATTAGAGTGTTCTAGCACAAGCTCAGAGCTCATCCTAATCTAGGAGGAAATTGTGATGTATTGGTTCATCTATACTGAGAATAGTGAATCAATTATATCTCTTTTGGACTTACAATTGCTTGAATGAGCTGCTAGCTAACAACACCTATGCTTTAAAATTATGAGAGAACGTTTTATGTAAATCCAAGATGATTAGGTTGTTATTTATTAGGAATGAAAATCTATGACCCAAAACTCACTCCCTAGATTCTAGATCATAACTAGTGTGAAAATACACACAGCTAATACAATAATTTTTATATTTTATATATTTTAGACACAAAATTTTATCAACACGAGCTTAGATATGCAATTATGTCTACTTGCATGATCAAATCAAGTAATGGGCTAATCTATGAAAGAGGTGTTCTTCACTCAAAGGTGGCTATCGTCGTTGATCGAGCTTGCCCCCTTATCGTGCAATGAGTGAAGACTCTCATAACAAGAACATAAGACAATATACAATTATAATGTCACATTACAGACCTATGACATCTATATCAATTTTAATGATTAAACCTAAGGCTTTAAAATGAGGTTGTAAGTTGTATTAATTATTAAATTGATTGTTAAGTTAGGGTAAAAATTTTAAATCTTAAAGTGCCTTCTGAAATCCGGGCCACATATAACAATCATCACACTTTAAGAAATCTAGAAAAAAAAAGCATGTCAATTCTAATATACAAATAATGTAAATACACCACACATACAAGTTAAAAGAATAATTAAAGGCCAATGTGGCTCGGTTATGCTATACACTAAGAAAAAATAAGAAATTAGACATCTGAGCTCTGCCCTTATACATCCTAACTTATAATAAACATTATAATAAATTATATATATTGGGGATATTCATTTCTCTTCACTTCTAAACGTTGAGCACTCTAGGCTTCTTAGAGCCTCCAAGTTCAACACATTCTAACCTCTACTTATCTTAAATCTTATGACTCTAATCCAAATTTTATTACAAAAAAATACATTTAAAAATTCTAAAATAAAAGTCCTAACTAAACCTATAAAATAAAGATTAGCTGTAATATGTATACACACCAAGTAATTATAATTCACACAATTGGACTTAGCATTAGCCAATGTTAAGCTCACCTATCATAATGGGCTATGCTTAAGTGGTAAGTAGCACTTGTAAGAAAAATCATTTAATTTAATCTTTATTTATCATAGTAACTGAGTGTTGTGAAGTTCAACCTCTATAAAAAATAATATTATTCTAATAAATATCATCCTATTATCCAAAACTACACATAACCAATCCTAATATCGAGTCTAATGCATCAAACAAAGCACAAGCCTAACATAAGTCTAAGGTCACTAACTTAACATTCTAATGTGTGAGCAAAGTGGCTAGTATAGTGTGACAAAAGCTAGGCTTTAATTTTCAAGTTATGATTTGAAAGCAATGCTCAACTTATTATCATTTGGTGGTTTTGATTTAAGTGATTAATGACTTGAAGATTAATTTTTGACAAATTTTATTTTATGTTTGAGTTGTACTTAATGTTTTAAAGAGTATAAAGGATAATGAATTTCATCCTAAGATAAGATTCACTCTCTTTAATATCCTAATCCTATGTGAGTATTCCATCAAAGGATAAAATATCACATTAAGAAGCTTAAATAATGGTTCAACCTCTTGAAGTTGACTTTAGAATTAAATAAATAATTAGGAATTCCTCTTCATGACATTCAATTATCAATCACCTCATAATATATATGTATGTGCAAAAATCCTATAGGCTAGATGCACACATGTGCGATAATTTGACTTCTCATATTCTCAAAACTAATTTAATCCATAGTAGCCACACAAATGAACTTTTTTATTTAAAAAAATATGAAATGCATGCAATGACCCATTTTTATTCAAGTTTGCATCTAATGGGTACGTGGTGGCATATTTAAATCAAGGAGTTGAGGTATCAAGACCTCCTATGAACCAGTCCCCAAGTGTTCAAACTATATACCAATTTATTGTTTATGTTAAGTAGCTTTAATTATTTTAGTGATTATTATACATATGAATTCATGCTTAAATGTGTGTGCCATTATTAAACTAAGGACTCAAAGTATCATGGCTTCCTTTGGACCAGTAGCCCAACTCCCCTAGTGTCGAAACTATATACCTTATAGGTATCATGCAAATGAAAAGAACTATAGACTCTTTTGATTTTAGACTAATGCTAATTTAAAATACATACATGAAGATGCATGCATGAGCTTGATTATGATTACATTTCAAAAAACTTGATTTATAAATTAATCTTAAGAGCTCATGTGATTATGTAATAAAGAAGCATGCTTAAAGAAAAGACATTTGATTTAAATATACTACTACATATATACATGCTTAAGATGATTAAATGATATGAACAATATTTTCTTATATTCATCAAACTCAAAAATCAAACACAAGATTATAGAATCTTTTAAGCTTAATGTGAATTAATTAAGAAAGATTTTGATTAAGACCTAATTAATGTGATTTATAATATTAATAACTTTTATTTTACTTAATATTTTTTTCATGATCCTCTCCATTCATTATATGATTTAAAGTTCATTTATTTTATTTTATGATTTATATAGTTCAACTAATTAATTAATTAATTAATTCAATTATTAAGTCAATTAGTCTAAAATTATAATAACTCACAAAGTATAAGCCCCAAAAAACAAAGAAAATCATGAACATGCATAAGAATAGAAAAAGTAAACCCTAGAAATTTCAAGTCGTTTGGGTTTTTAATTTGATATTAATTACACTAATTAAGATTTAAATAGTTAAGTAATTGCTCTCAAAATACCCCCAAATCAATTGAGCATTTTGATTTCATTGGTTAACACTCTGTTAGTTGAGCACAAAGATGGTTCATTTATAATTTTTGATCAAATGATTGATTTGTTTATGAATTTTTTAATTTTAGATTGAATTATTTTATTTAATTAAATTTAGATTATTATTAAGCCCAAAGTTAGGTGATTTTATGATTTAATAATAATCAGTGAGCTTAATTTTTTTTAAGATCTCTAATATTGACTAAAGGGTTTTAATTTTATTACATATATTTTTGTCAATTTTTATGTTTTTATATTAATTATTTTATGCAAATTACCTTAATTAGGGTTCAAAACTCATATCTTTTAATCCGGAGATTTGATTGAATTAAAAACTTAATGGTAGATGGGTCTTCACATAAGATTATTACCCCCAAAAAAATTCAATTTGAACAAGCATGTAATTTAAGAGCAAGTAAGAAATTACTATTTTTAATATAACCAAAATTAACCCTAAAATATTTGATAATTTTTGGGACTTTTATACCATTGGATTCCACTCTGAAATGAGATTCTAGAAGGGTCATTTGTATTTTTTTTTTTGGCTAAGTGGTTGATTTATTATGAATATTTGAAGATTAGCTCATTTAGATTAATTAAATAAGACCTAATTAAAGTCTAAGTTAATGAATTTTTTTTATTTTGAGTGATTCAACAGGATTAGATATTTTTATAAAGTTTATTATTATTTATTAGGGTGTTTAAACTATTTTGATAAATTTTTATAATTTTCATAATTTCTTAATTAATTATTTATTCAAAAGTCACATAATAAAATTCAAAAATCAATAACTCCTAAACCAGAAACCAATTTTCCTTGAAAATTTTATGATATATAGAGAATAATAATAAGTTTTTTCTAGATTAGTATTTTAGGAATAATTAAAGAAACATTGTATTTACTAGAACTCAAATTACTATCAAAATATCTAATAAAATTTAGGAATTTTAGATTCATTAGATTCCTCTTGATCAGATAAATCCATAGATAGCTTATTTGTCTTTTTTTTTTATTAAGTATTTTATTTCTTATAATTTTTTAAAATTTCAAATCAAATCTATAGGTTTTAATCATGGTCTCCCATCCTAATCAAATAGAATGGACAACAAAGGAGGTGTGTCTTCCCCATAGCTGGTGAAACCGTAAAGGGTGTGGACAAATTTCTACCCATCAAAATCTAATTTTTTTGGCAAACTTTATAAAAATTTTACCTCTTATTTTTTTCAAAAAAATTGTTTAGAATTTAACAAAATAAGGGGATCTAAGGTTGACTCCTAGATTCATGCACTCACAAAATATAGAGACTTATGATTAGTTTAAAGTTTGGTGAAGTTACCTCACCGATGCCCATGTTTGATAAATGCTAGAAGATTCCTTGAGTCGAGGTGAGTTCCTAGTGTGAATCTCCTCCTTTGTCTTCCTATAGAATGCTCCAGCCACCTTGCACCATCTCTTATTGTTAGAAATTGGTTGTCATGGACTTAGAAGGCACAAAAAAGGGAGGTAGAGAGCTGGTTTGTGCTAGGAAGGTGTGTATGTGTGATTTTGTTTTCTTTTTTTTTTGTCTTAAAAGGAAAAATGAAGAAGTGTTTAAGAAGGATTTTTTATTATGCCTCCCATATAAAAAAATGTTTATTTTTTTCTCCTCATGCTCGTTTCTCTTTTTTATTTTATCTTGTGTTTGGCATCCCCCTTTATTATTAAAGCTAAAATTTTGATTGGATTTGGAGTATGAAAAACTGAGAGATTTAATTTTGGGTTAAGATTTGAGTTGACTCAAGGGTTGAGTTATGTGTGTTTTACCTAATTAATTTAATATTAAGTTTAAATTATATTAATTTAATCATTTATATAACTTGTAATTAATTAACTAAGTTAAATTAAACTTAAGTTTAGGTCAACACAATTTGATCTAAATAAGTCAAATTGGTTCAAATGGCCTAATCAACCTAATTGGGCTCAAATTAGATGTAGATTTATTTTAATTAAACTAGAATAATAATCACAAGGTCTTAGATTGATTCAATTTTATTTCATTTTGATTAGATTTTGTTTGGGCTTAGTGGGGCTCACATGAGTCAATTTTGGTCAATTAGCTCAATTAGTCATACTAAGCCTCAACTGAATTTAGAATATGTCCAATTATATTCGAATAATAATTCCAAGATTTTTTAAGTGACTTAATTTGATTTAATTTGGTATGATTTGATTCAGCTTGATTTTGGTTTAATTAAGATCCTAAATGGGTTAGCTTGGGCTGGGTAACTTAATTAGCATCATTAAGGGCCAATTGAATTTAGACTTTAGTTGAAATACTTCTTATCTCTAAATTAGTTTAGTCATATTGAGTTTGAAATTGTTTGAATTCACTTAATTTAACTGAATTAGGTTAAGATATAGTGGGGTCCACTAGTTTAACTCGAACCATCCCTAGGGGTTGGGATTTAAATCAACTAAGATTTAGCATTTATACTTCAATTGATTTGATTTAGTGTTATATTTGTCATGGATTTGAATTTAGTGTTTCACTTTGTTATTAAAGGAGGGTGGCCTTTGTGTTTGAGTGAGGGGTTTCTAGATTATGATTAGGAGTCTTAAGTACTAAGATAATAAAGGAGAGTAACCTCATTAAGATGAGGTCAATAATGAGTTTGTTAAATAGTATATTTTACCTTTTTATAATTTTTTTTATTTGGAAGGTGTACATTCACACAAACATTATACATGGTGCACATAGACTATGTGCATTGTATACACAGACTGTGTCATGATGATACAAATTGTGTATATAATGTATATAGTCTATGTATATGATTTTATTTGTATGCAATATTTGTAGACATAATGTATATATTTTTGTATATGTATACAAGCTGTGTTGAATCCAAATATGTCTATGGGGTGAGGCAGAACCCTCTAAAATACTTGAGAAATAAGGTTAAGAAAAATATAATAGTAGAAAAATAAAAGAAGTGCAAAACATGACTTTGATTTTATTATTCTACAAGATTTAGTAAAATTAAAGAAAATTGTAGCAACTACCTAGAGAATAAGAGAGATAGAAAAAAAAGGCCCCCCTTTGAAAAGACACTCTTTATAATAGCCAATAGAGACAATTACATTTAGTAAGTAATGTAAGGTTAGTCGAGTACATGTGGGAACTTCTGCTAACATGAGGTGAGTGTTCTTTAGTGAGTGATAAGCTTCATAGCCCATTGGCATGGGTGATATTCTTCTTTGCTAATGTGGAAAATTGGTATGACATGATAGGGTCATCTATCATTTGGCATTTATATTGTTTGGTCTTCCTTAGTCACTTGCTAGCTAAAGTGAGTCTACTTATATGGCTAGTTTCTACATTTTATTCTTCGAGGTTCCTTCTTTGACCTGCCCTATACATGGCGAGTCATTTTTTATCGAATAGCTCACTTTTGTAGATCCATTATTGTTTCAGTGATGACTAATTGTGATGGCTATTCTGACTTGTTGATATATTTGGGCATACATTTAGCTCCCAAAATCTTCTACTCCTTGTAGAAGTGACATGTAAAAAGGATAAAAAAATGAAAAGGACAATTAGCTTTGAGCATTTAATAAATTCTTAAAAAATATCATAATGTTATGAATAGTCATATCATCTTCTAAAATACCTAAGCTTCTCTGGCTATAAAAGGAACATTTGTCTCCTCCCTTTTAGAAACATTTTCTTGTATTGTACTTGCAACTTTGTTGAAAATTTCTCTTTTTTGTTAGTCATCATTGTTAAGTGGCATTCACTTATTCACCATGGATGCTAAGAGATCTCACAGTGATATTGATTCCTCTGAACTCTAGGCAGGCCTTTAAAAGAAGATGAAGAAAACTCTGAAGTCAGTGCAGTTTGTAGTCGCTCCTATGGACAAAGCGAGTACCTCAATTGTCTCCACTCACGAGACTATTGTTGCTCTAGCAAAGAGTAGCATGGCCAAACATTCATCCAACAAAGGCAAAGAGTGTGACTGCTATGGTTAAAATGCCTTTTTTTTTTAAACTCACGAGTGCTCAGAAAGAGGAAGAGAACGTTTTCCTGATTTGACATAGGAAAGTCTTGGTAAGCAAGTTCCAAATGATTATGGAGGAGTGCCTCACCGAGGTAGGACTTATTCTCATTTTATTTCTCAAGTTGTTCTTGATTGCTATTCTAAACTCTGTCTATTATTGCAATTAAGTGTGACGAGTGTATAGGCATTAGTAGAAGGAGATAATGAACATTTGTGTGCCCCCGCAAGTTATCTTTCTTTACACTCTTAAGTATTCCTGAGTAAATGATTCACCTTATTATAGTCGTGCTACTAGGACATCGTTGGATTGTTGAGAAGTTTGTTCCTTCTAGTAGTGGCTTCCTTTCCTAAGGATTTAGCTCTTAGCCATTCACCTTATTGAAATCCCATTGTTTTTTTTTGATGAATTCATTTCTCATCATTTAGGGGAGACTCCTGCTTTGCCACAGGCTGACCTGGAGGCATCGAGTTTGTCCTTACTTAAGAGCGCATAACTGTCGAAGGAGGTTAGTGAGGAACTCACCCTTTCTTCTACTGGGGTGAGCAGCTTCACTTTGGCAAACATCTAGGAGATGCTGGCTAGCTTTCCTCCCTCTGCTTGTAGATGCAGCAGGAAGTTTGCATGGGATGAGTCTTCTTAACTAGAGGGGTTAAATGTTGAGAGAGTACCACAAGTGTTCACTAATCCAATTACGCTCGCTACTTTACAAAGAAGGATCACCCTTTTGGAGGAAGACTTATAGTCATCATAGTAGGAGTTAAGTGAGCTTCAGTCATAACGGAGGCAAATTATGGAGGTATAGTCCTAGAGGAATTTTGTGAGCATGAGGATTGAATTGACTTTATTTCAATGCTTTATCAAGTTGCGGGGGACTTCTCTTTTATTTATGGCACTAATTTTTTATTTGATTATATGTGTGATAAGGATGGCTTAGTGAGGAATGGCACTCAAACCAGCTTATAAAGCAACTTAGACAATTATGATATATAGGAAACATAGTGCACACATTATAATTATTCCTTGAGCTGTTAAAAAAAAGGTGTGATTATCGTTTACCCATCACTTCTCTTGTGATTTTTGTGGGATTGATTAATGAGTTCTCTATTTAATGCTTGATGTAATGTCCTTATTATTGAGCCTTACTGTCCACATCTATAAATTCATTCTTATTATGGGTGGTTAAATCTTTATTATCCCTTAGATTTCAAGTGAGTAGACATCTTGTCTTAGCGAGAAAGTCACATTCCATTAGACTTTTAAAGAAAATTTCTTTGATTGACTTTGATTCTTCAACTGCGACTCACATCTTCCTTAGCTATTGTCAAAGTCATCCAGACTTCACGGTGCAAGTGGCCGGCAAGGGTGGTCAAATGAGATATGCATCCCCTTTGATCATTTCAGGTGTGATCATTGGCTCTATCTTTCCCTTGAGTGGTTGGATATTATGAATTTTTATGGAGTTGTCCTGGCTCAAGTTTTGCTATATTTAGTAGCGAACATCACTATTTTCATCAATATTTGTGGGAGTAAGAGTTGTCATGGAGCCTAAATCTATTTTGTCAGGTCTTCTCAATGAAGGGATAATAAGATAGGACTATCCAATTTTGATAGTCTTGATGAAGATTTGCTGCCAAGCAAATAAGATAAGAAAATGACACTCGAAGCACTTATTTGTTAAGAGCTCATCTTCATGGTCAGTATTGACTATCCCTACTCCATTTTTGACAAGTAAGGCAACTAGTAAATAAGTACCCTATGAGAACTACAGAAATAGATGAAGAAATCAGTGAGTGCTTTGACCTTGATCACCGTCTAGGACAAGTAAGAGATACCAAACTCGCTCAATTTGGTAGACCATTTCAACAACCTCACTAAATAATTTGATTTAGGGAGTATAGATTTAAGTAGATTATTTGTGATGACTTGTATTCAATGTGCTTGGAAGTATGGTCAAATTCATCAGGCTAAGATAATGAGCGTGAGTGTGAGTTTTTTCATGATGGGATAATTTAGCTCGACACCTCATAAAAATTTGTTCACTTAGTCGATAGGTCAATACTTTTCATTTTTCTCTCTAATAAGAATAAAAGTGATCAAGTCTTCTCCAACCCACAAGTATAACAATAAGGTTTCTCCTTCTTTTGGGCTTTGTAGTAGAGGTGGTGATATGAGTATGTTTTTCTAGTTCACTGAATGCTTTCTTGCATTCTAAGGTTTACTCAAATTTTTTAGCTCCCTTAAGAACTTTGAAGAAGGGTGACCATCATTTTCCTACCTTAGAGATGAATCTGTTTAATTTGGTGACTCACTCTGTGAGCTATTGACCCTCTTTCATTATTTTTGGTGAAGGCATCTTAGTCACTACTTTTACTTTTTTTGAATTCATCTTTATGCCTTTGGGGGTGATTACAAATCCCAAGAATTTATTTGAACTGACATTGAAAGTGCATTTCAAAGGGTTAAAGTGCATGTTGTACTTCTTCAAATTGATGAATGTTTCTTCTAGGTCTTGAATGTGTTATGTGGGTGACTTACTTTTAATCAACAATTCATTGAAAAAAACATCTATATTTCTCACTTTTTACTCCTTGAACATGCGATCTACCAACCTCTAATAGGCCACCCATGCATTCTTAAGCTCAAAGGTATTACTTTGTAATAATAGTGTCCTTCCTCAGTAATAAAGGATGTCTTTTTTAAGTCAGCAAGATGCATATGTATTTAATAAATCCTTGAAATGGCATTTAGGAAACTCATTATCAAATAGCTAGTTGTTGACTCAATGATGTCATCTACTCAGGGTAGAGGATACCTATCCTTCTCACATGTCAAGTTCAAATTTGTGAAGTTGACGCACATTATATACTTTTCAATTAACTTTCGCACAATTACCATGTCTAGACTTCTCTAATAAAATTATCTTTGGGTAGTGTTGACCTCACTTTTGGAGTGAGGATCCAATCTTCCCATCTTGAATCTAGGAGTCTTCTAGACACTAAGATCTCCTTAGTCATAGGACACTTCTAGTGACTAAGTGAATACTTAACCTAAGCTAAGAGACTTAGAAGGATTAGCCATAGGATTTAGATCATGCCTTAGGCATTAGGTTAACTTACCTACCCTAAAGCCTAAACCAAATTTATATCTGCCTCCTTAGCCTAAATCAAACCTCAAATTCAATTCATTCAAATTCAATCCAATTTCAAATCCACATAACTAAACTCCAATCGAATTTCAAAATCAAATCAACCTTTCTAAGCCATTGATTTAGTCCTATGGACTTAACCAAAACTCTTTCAATCCAAACCAAACTCAATTGATTTTCTCAAAACTAATTCAATCCTTTAATCAATATACCAAGATCAACAATCAAATTCAAGCCCCTAAACCAATTTCAAATCAAATCCATAACCCAAATCTTTCCTAAGACCATGACTTGATTCTATGGACTTAGCCAAATTCCTTTCATTCCAATCAAACTTAATGATTTTCTCATAAGTCATTAAATCCTCTAATCATCCATCCAAATCAAACCTATAATCAAATTCAATTCCTCAAATCAAATTCAAATAACCTAAGTCTAAACCCTATGATTTAGTCTTATGGACTTAACCAGATCTCTTCAATCCAAACCAAACTCAATTAATTTTCTCATAAATCAATTCAGAGCTTTAATCATCATTCCAAACCAAATTAAATCCATAATCAAATAAACCTAACCCAACCCATTTGAATTAAAATACTTAAATAAGCCAAGATCCATTCAAACTCAAATCAATTGTAACCAAAACTATAAACCAATCCCAAATCAATATACAAATTCAACCCAAAACCAAGTCATTGTAGCCTAATTGGTCCACTTGACCCAAAGTGATCAATTTGACCATTTTGAACTAAATCTCAATCCAACCCAAATTGATGATTGTTGATCATCCTTGATTGATCAATTGCAATCAATTGAGTCAAACCAAGTCAACTTAGTCAACCAAGCCAACCCACTTAACCTACATGAGCCAAATTAGCCAAATTTTATCTTAAGCTAAATCAATGAAAACCAATGATTCACATCAACCTAAGATCAACCCTTGAACATGACTTGACCATCAATTGAGCCAAACTTAGCCTAATTGGCCCTTTAACCCAAGTTGGCCCAATTTGACCTAAAAGACCAAATTAGGTCAAATCAAGATCTAACCCAAATTAATTGCAACCAATGGCTCATGTTCATTCCAAGTTGATCATTGACCTATTTAGCCCAAATTGACCTAAAGGGTCAATTTAGCCTAAATCAAAACTAAACCCAAATTGATTCAAACTAAAGCCTACAATCACCTTCAATTAACCAATTGAACATGAGCCAATACCTAACCCAAGCCAATTTGACTAATTTGGCCAAATTGGTCAACTTGACCCATTTGAATTCAAATTAGTCAAATCCAAATGCAACCCAAATTGAACCAAACCAATTGCACCAAAAATTCCAAATACTCATTTAAACTTAACTTAACTCTTAGTTTAACCCAATTTGACCAATTGGTCAATTTGACCAATTGGTCAACTTGACCCAACTTAGCCCAATTTGACCTGCATGGGTCAAATTGAGCCAAATCCACTCAAATTAAGCCCAAACCCAATGAAACTTGGCATGACCCATCCTTGCCTCACCTTGGGTCATCCTAAATCAAACTAAACCTAAATTGACCCAAAATCAATTAGTTTAGGGCCGCCATATGAGACAAATGCCCCATTTGAATGGTCAAACCCACTCCCTATCCATTTGGTAGCCTCTTAGACCTCTAGGCAAGTAGGACACTGACTCACGTGACCCAAAGGTGGTTGGACCTGCCATGAGCTAAGGGGTGGTGATTTCACCTCTCCTCCCTCATTGGAGCAATTAGAAACCCAAGGACAACCACCTCCTCCCATGGCAGCCACTCCTCCTCACTTTTCCAACCAAACTGAGCCACCTGAGATGATTCCCTGCCACCCACGGCCACCTGCGATGGCCGGATGACCGCTAGAAACCAAACGAATCAAGGCGTCCGATCCAAGGGAGGAGGGGGTATACCCCCCTCATTTCTAACCAAATTGAGCCACCAAGCATTCAGAGAGTTTTCTAGGGTTATTTTGAATTCCCTAGAGCATTCTCCAAACTTCCTAAGCCTTCCTGTCAATGAAAAACACCAACCTGAGATAGGACAAAGATCTACTCAGTCCAACTCCACCAAATCCCAACCAATCCCAAATTAACTTCACCCACACGTTCACCAAGCTCTGGTGAGGTGAAATGAATCTTTTCCCGAGCTCTCCGACCACCGGAAGTATCTCCTAGACTAACTTCGATGAGGATTACGGTGGTGCTTCGTCCACAGAGCAAACGACTGGGAGCCATCACACCATCTTCTTAACAAAGCTTTGCCTCGTCAAGGCAAAGCTACCTCAGTTTTCCACCAGTCTTGAGCTCTGGCGAGGTACTATTCCTTCAAATTGAGATTTCTCAATTTTTTTTCTAGGCCTTTTTGAAGTGAATGTTTATTTCGCATGAATCCAACCATTAGATCTCTTAGGATCCTCCTTGTGAAGGTGTGGGATCAATCCCGAGCCAATTCGAGCTCCGATGAGCTCG
Source organism: Cymbidium sinense (assembly GCA_021442155.1). Taxonomy (NCBI): domain Eukaryota; kingdom Viridiplantae; phylum Streptophyta; class Magnoliopsida; order Asparagales; family Orchidaceae; genus Cymbidium; species Cymbidium sinense. Next base: position 112,173,066 of record CM038218.1, on the reverse strand, counting down.
AATTGGGCGGCAGAAGGTGGATGATGTCTGTCTTCCATCACATAGGAGATGATAGATCACCTGCCGTCCATTTCGTATGATTGGAATGAACTGTCATGATTAATCCGCTAATTAATCTCAATTTTATCCCTTAAGAACTACAGGTTTGACATCCTTGTCCGATCACCGCAGGCGAGGATGAAAGCGCATCCATAGCCACGCCGACGACTGGGTTAAGTAACGAATCCCATAGTGCTACATAGAAAGTTCACCACATCAACGATCTGCATGGCACCGATGGGATTAGGCTTAATTAGGCTTAATTAATCCATTTGAATGGGTGAACCTTTAGAAAATCATAACTAATTATAAAAAAATACAAACAAATACTTATTTTAAAGGTAATTCAGAGTAGAATTAATTTAAATTATCTCTATTTGATTTTGAATAGTAATTAAAGCATAATTAGGGTTTAATTATAAACTAATTAGCTTAATTAAGCCCAAATTACTTGGGAAATTTAATCCAAACTTTGTGTGTTAATTTAACGAGATAACTTCTGCCTCCCGTGATTTTATTGAAATTTATTACCTAGTAATTAGGCGAAATTAATAATTCAAACTTTAATTACTCTTTTTACTTTATTAAGTGATTAATTAGTATTTAAAATAGTAAAATTTAATTAATTAATGCTTATTAACCCCTAATTGATAGTAAATGGATGAGAGAAAGCGATTAGGATCTCTTTCTTAATCCATTTCTACGTCCATTTCATTTCAAGAGAGTTAATTAAGGTAAGGATTAGTTAAATGATTAATTGATTAATTAAATGGCCAAATTAAATCAAACTGAAATACAAATCATATCAAATAATTAACAATAAAATTAAGGGTTCCTCTTTATGTATTTAATAACATAAAGACCCTTAAGGAAATTATGATTAACCCATGAGTGTGGAAAAATCACAAAAGTACTTAATTAGATTCATTGACTTAATTAATCTTTAATTGTGAGCCAATTACATTAGGTCATTTAGGAGCATTGCAATTTTATTTCTCACATGTTCATATCAATTTTTGGCTTATAAGTAAGTGATTAGATAAATCAAAGAAGCATAGGAAAGGATAATTAAATAATTTACTTAATGATTTAATCTAATTAATTCATAAAACTCATATAATTATCTTTCTGTGAATGAATTAAGTCTATCAACATGGGAATGGGATTAAAACAGCAAATAACCTCTCCTCTTTCTAAATCAACTTAAATCCAAAACCAAATTAATAAGAAACTTTAGTTTTCCTTAAATAATTTTATTTAATATAATTATCCTTGGGAATTAATTTGGTTGAATGAATCACATGTTTATGTTTGATTATTTATTTTCAATTACTTTAAATGTTTTATGTCATGTGGTTTCATGCATTCATCTTTTTAAAATTAAGTGAGTGAAATGAAAATAATTTATGTAAGCTTGCATGTGTTGATTTAACTTAATTATATGTATGACTATTACACTAATAAATTCAAATCAACTCTCTAAAGTTATAAATTAATAATAATATATGAAGTGATAATAGTTATGAATACATATAGGATTGACATGTGTTTATAGTTTAGGTATATGAAATGAAGCTCTCTTTCCTATGTTTATATATGGATTTACATAGATTTGAATGTTAATAAATATATAGTCTAGACATCCAGGGAATATGAGGCTTTAGGTAGCCCCAAAAAGGTCACTTGATTACTTCGCTTTCCTGGTTTGACAATGACACGTACTTATTTCATATCATTTCTATGTATTTTGTATTAGAATTTGGATAGAGCTTTAATTCATATACATAAATAATTCAACCAAATAAAAATACAATTTTGCATGATTTTCTGTTCTTATAGTTACTTATACATTCATATGTATTTAAGATAGCAAGTGTTTAGTAAGGACTTCTTGGGATACGAGGCTTTAAGTAGCCCCAAGGAGGTCATTTGATTACCTTACTTCCCTAATTTAATAACAACATGTACTTGCTTGTATCTTTTATACATTTGCATGTGTATTTGATTAGAGAATGATAATCCCTTTTTCTACTAAAAATACATGCATCCATGATCATCTAAGTCATTAAAATACATTACATATAAATTAGTGCTCTCTTTCCTATGTTTATATATGGATTTACATAGATTTGAATAATAATGGGTATATAGTCTTCACATCCCGGGAATACGAGGCTTTAAGTAGCCCCAAAGAGGTTATTTGATTACCTCACTTCCCTGGTTTAACAACCACATGTACTCATTTAATTTCTTTCATATGCACATATGTATTAGAATTTGGATAGAACTTTAATTTACATGTATAAATAATTCAATCAAATAAAATAAAACTTTCAAACATATCCATCCATCATCATTTAAGTATGCCAAAATATATTACATGTATAGATATGTTAAGTGTTAAATTCATATGAATATTACATGTGATGGAAAGGAATGATTTGATATATATCACGTGATAGTATTTCAACTTGACATGAAACCAACCTTTATGATTAAATTAAATCCTTCCATATTTAGAAAAGTATAAATTTAATGCTTAGATAAGACATGTCACACAAAGCCTTAGCACACACATTAAAACTAAGTCACCACTCCTATCTCTAAGTTAGGACGGTGCATGTTATGATGTATATTTTGTTTTGTGATGTAATATTTTAGAATGGAAGTTAGGGTGTATGCTTTGTAGACTAGATGTTAGGTCGCTCTTAGCCCAATCATGTCTTCTACAAAAGATTATGCTTAAGGGGTTGCTTAAAAATAAATATATATGTTCTCTTTACAGGTTGCTTACCTCTAAGCATAATCCAAGTTAGGACAGGTGGGTTTGGTTACCCATGTGCAGGGTGCTAAGTCTAAATTATAAAGATAACTGCTTGGGGTTGAATGTGTGTTTAGATAACATCTATTTTGTAGGTGTAGTTAGATTTACTTTTCCCATATAAATGTAATTTTGTAATAGGAATTAGGATTAGTGCTATGGGGGATTAGGATGAGCAGTGGCTAGAAGGCTTAATCCTGGGATGCCTTGTTATGCCTTTAGAGCATAATCAAATCAAAAGAATGAAAGAATGAAGATATGAAGATGGAAGAGTGAAGAATGAAGACCTCCATAGCATGTATTCATTCTAATTATAAAATTATTCTTTCATATTCCAGGTTGTATGAGGGTAGAGCTCGACTATCCATCTTTTCTCTTTTCGAGATGTATGACAGTACCTGACTGCACCGGCCTCTTATTCTTTTGTGGTAGTTTATTATGGTGTTTATTTTTGGATATATGGAGGGACACCATGCAGATCATAGAGGGTACTTATTGAAGTGATCAGATATGATATTGAGGCATGATGTACTATCTCGAAAGATGGAGGCACCACCCTTCAATGGACCTAATCACCTAATAAGGACTCCAAAGACGTGATTGGTCTTTGAATATACCAGAGATTTTTCCCCTGCTTTATATTGATGAATAAAGCAGGGTTTATATTTAATTGAGTTCTAAAGTTCCCTATGGAGGAAAGCCTCTATAGTTAATTATATCCTAGGGAATGAAGTTCCCTAAGAATACTCTCGATTAAAGTAGACAATTATTATCTCTAAAGATTTCAAGGTTAGACTATCAGAGGATTACTTATGTTTGGAAAATTAAGTGAGAAAGCTAAAGGAGAAGACTTATTTTTAGAATCCAAAGGGAGGAAGCAGGAAATGCTCATGATACTAGGAAGCCTAGTAAGCATTCCAATCTATTATATAATTGGGCTTTATATATTTGAAAGTGAAAAGACTTATTTATTTGAGTTGGATTTTATTAGATTACTGTGGCTTATAATTTACCAACACAAGGTTGTGAAAATTCTAAGAGGTGAGGATTTATGCTTATAGCCTGAAGGAAACAGCTACCTCGGATCTTAAATCTAGGGAGCTTTAGTACGAGCTAAAGTGTGACCTAAATCTAAGTAACAGGTTTACCTCCACAAGAGAGGATAAACCGTTTGACTTCTGGACTTATAATTACCTGGAGTGGCCGCCAACTAACTCAACCTAAGATTTTAAAACTATGTAGTCTGGTCATATGAATTTGCAAGATAGTTGAGCTATTATTTATTTAGAAAGAGACTAAAGTCCTAAACCCACTTCATAAGAGACTAGAGTATGAGTGGTATGAGCAATGACTTAGTCTAATGAAAAATATTTTCAAATTTTATGTAATTTTTGACACTTCATTTGGACAAATGCTTTAGGATTTTGATGCCTACATGCATGATGAAATAAAGTTGTTGGCTAAATCAGTGAGAAATGAGTGTTTTCCAACACAAGGGATGCCCTCATAGGTCAAGCATTCCCCTATCGTGCAAGGATGGAAATTCCTTATTTTCAAGAGAGAAATAATATGCATGCATGATGTGAGACATACATCATTCAGTTAAGGGGTTGTTGAATCTTTTAATTATCTTATTTATATCTTAGGCTTTATGATGAGGTTATGAATTAAAATTTTACTGAAGGATTATTTGGGTAGAAATTTTTTTTTATCCTAAGAGCCTAATGCATCTAGGCCACACATTAAGCATCAAACATGTAGAAACTATAAATAACATTCCATCCTATTATACAATTTAAGGATAACATCAATCAATTTTATAAGCTAACATAAAAGAATAACAGGCCGATGCGATCGGGTACCACTGTACTCCCCAAAAAAGAGAAAAGGTGGGTAGTTGAGCTCTACCCTTATACAACCTAGTATATATGAAGGAATAATTATAATTTACAAATGAATAAGTGTTATGGGGTCTTCATTCTTCATTTCTTCATGTCTTCCCTCCTTTGATTTGGATGATGCTTGCTTCAAAGGCATCATAGGGCACCCAGAGAAAGCCTTCTAGCCACTGCTCATCCTAATCCCCAAGAGCACTAATCCTAGTTCATATTATAAAATTATATTAAGAATAGTGAAAGTAAATCTACCTACACCTGCAAAATAAGTATTAGCTAAACACACATGCAATCCTAAGTAGTTATATGTATAATTTGGACTTAGCACTCTACACATAGGTAACCAAGCCCATCTGTCTTAACTTGGATTATTCTTAAGGGTTTAAACAACCTGCAAAGAGAGCATTCATATTTATTTTTAAGCATCCCTTAAGCATAATCCCCTTTAGAAAATATAATTCAACTAATATCGACCTATCATCTAGTCTATGAAGCATACATCCTAACATCGAGTCTAAAATAATACATCATAAAATAAAATATACATCACATCATACACCATCCTAACTTAGACCTAGAAGTGGTGACTTAATCCTAATGTGTGTGTTAAGGCTTTGTGTGGTATGTCTCACTAAGCATTAGAGTTATGATTTCCTAAGTGTGGAAGAATTTAATTTAACATAAGAGTTGGTTCCACTTCAAGTTGTTTAGTTGATTTGTAAATTTTAATTTATATTTTATTTTGTTTCATTTGATTACACTTAGTAACTAAGTGTTATAAGAGAGAAAAAGTGGATTGCCCTCTTTCATCCCTACCTTAATCCACTTTCTAAAGCATATTAATTTGGTTTAATTCTATGTAGTGAATGGCTTATTACACATTTTAAATTAACCCTATGTTTAGATTCACTTTAAATAACCTTATTTAACATGAAAGGCTTCTTAAGATTAATCCAATTAAATTACTAACACATGACACATATTAAATCATTCCTTTCCATCACAAATATCATGCATATGACCTAATCCTAAGTGCATCTATACATGCAACATGTTTTAGCATACTTAAATGATGATGAATGTGTGTGTTTGGAATTTATTTTTTGAATCGTATGAATATTTAAATCAAAGCTCTATCCAAATTCTAATACAAAAATGCATAAGGATGGGATCATATAAGTACATGTCATTGTTAACCAGGGAAGTGAGATAATCAAATGACCTCTTAGGGCTAACTAAAGCCTCGTAATCTTGGGATGCCCATACTATATACTTATTGACATTCCAAATATATGTAAATCTGTACATGAAATTAATTTATACAAATCACATGTTCTAATGACTTAGGTGAATGTAAATGCATATATTTTTGGTAACAAAAGGGGATTTTCATCCTTTAATTAAGCATACCTACACATGTGTAAAAGATGTAAGCAAGTATGTGTCATTGTTAAACCAAGGAACTGAGGTAGTCAAATGACCTCTTTGGGGCTAACTAAAGCCTCATATTTTTGAGATGTCCAGACTAAATAGTTGGTATCTTAAATACATATGAATATATACACAACTATAAAGATGAGAATCATGCAAAGATTATATTTTTTTTAATTAAATTATTTAGGCATATGAATTAAAGCTTTATCTAAATTACAATATCAAAATACATAAGAATGAAACCAAATGAGTACGTGTCATTGTTAAACTAAGGAAGTGAGTTAATCAAATGACCTCCTTGGGGCTAACTAAAGCCTCGTATTCCCGAAATGTCCAGACTATATACCCATTATTGTTCAAACTCATGTAAATCCATATACAAATTATAAGAAAGAGAGCTTCATTTAATATGCTAAAACACATGCAAATCCTAAGTATTATAATTGATTCATAAGCTTTAGAAACTAGTTCCGAATTTATTAGTGATAATAGCCACGCATATATTTAATTAAGCCAACACATGCAAGATTACAGAAAGGAAATTCATTTTATTTATTTAAATTTGAAAGTATTAATGTATGAAACCAAATGACATACAACATTTGATGTTCTTGGAAAGGAACAATTGAATATAAACACATGATTCATTCAATTAACCTATTCTTGAGGGCAATCACATCAAATAAACCCATTTAAAGAAAACCAAAGTTCTTTTATTAATTTTAATTTTAGATTAAACTTAAAGAGGAAGAGAACTTATCATTTGCTACCATAACCCTCATCCCCACATTGGTAATTTGATTTGGTTTAAGAAAAGATAATTAGGTTGATTTTATGAGTTAATTAGATTGTAGTATGCATAACATACATTAATTAACCCTTTTCTATGTTACCTTAATATAATTATCCAAAGAATTTTGTGCCAACATGATATGCATGTGAATTGAAAATTAAATTAGCAATGGTCCTAGGAAATAAAAGGGCCTAATGCATTTGGCTTAGAATTAATGTTTAATTAAATTAAGAACTTAGTTAAGTACTCTTATGATTTCCCCACACATGTGGGTTAACCATAATTTTCTTAAATTTCTTTAGGTTATTAAACACCTAAAGATCTATCCATGAATTAATCAATTAAGTCTGATGCAATTATGATTTGATTAATTGATTAATTAATTGGTTGAACCTTTCATTAATCACATTTTAATTAATTTTTCCTTTAAATGGAGTGGACTTAGCAAGAAGATTATGAAAGAGGTCCTAACCCCATTCCCCTTGTCTAGTTACTGTTCAACAGTGATTAACATGTTTAATTAACTAAATTATTTGTTAATTTAGGATTAATTAATCACTTAATTATTAAGAGAGTAATTAGGGCTAAAATGAGCAATTTTCTTAATTACCTAAGCCGTAAATCCCATGAAAATTATAAGTGGCAGAGGTCATCCCATTAAATAATCTCAAAAAATTTAGAATTAATTACTTGAGTAATTAAGGAGTAATTAAGCTAATTAAGTTTTTAATTAAATTTAAATTAAGCCCTAATTACCATTCAAAATCAATTGAGATTAATTTTAAATGATTCTCCTCTGAAATACCTTAAAAATGAGTATATTTGTATTTTTTTAATTTTTCTATGATTTGTTATGAATTATGGAAGTTTTAGCTATTAAAATTAACTAATTAGCTCTAATTAAGCTAATCGCATCGACGCCACACGCACCACTGATGTGGCACGCTTTTCAAGTAGCATTGTGGTATTGTTCACTTAAATACATTTGACTTAGTGCTGACATGGCTGGTGGTGGAAACGCTTTCAATATCTGCCGTCCGATCTTGGATCGGATGATGCAGATCGATCCTACGGTTCCTTAAGAATTAAATCAGATCGATCAAGCGATCTAATCATGGCCGTCCATTCAGATACGTTGTCACATGAACGAGGGAGGATGAAAGCCGTCCGCCATTCCTTGCTCGATCCTAGCTCACCCAATCTTGGATCAACTCCAAATGGATCCCACACATTAGCATGAAGGATCCAAAGGGATCCAATGACTAAGATCACACGACGTGCAAGTTTCCTCAAAAAGTTCCAACAAATGTTCACCAAAAGCTCAGTTATGGAGAAATACCTTGCTAGATCTCAAGATCGACAGCACAATCGATTGAGGAAGCCTCATCTAGTAGAGATGAAGCTCTGTTGAGCAGTAATTGGATCAATTCCAAGTTGTTCACTCAGAAGGCCAAGAACCAACGTTTGGAGGATGGTGTTGATCGGCGCACCTTTGGTGGTCAAAAAGCTTGGGAGATGATTTGTTCTTGCTCGACGGAGTGTAGGGATGGCGTGTGCGAAGTTATGTTGGATTTGGTTGAGAAATGGAAAAGTTGGGTCAGAAATGGGAGTGTCCTATTTTGGGATGGACGAGAATGGATTTTTTTGATGAGGGGATGAGCTTAGAAGCTTGGGAAATGGCTCTGGCAGCTCGTCTTGGGTAGCTAGGGTTCTGATGATGCTCTATTGCTCGATTGGAGTTGAAATGAGGGGTTAAACCCTCTCCTTCTCTTGATCGGATGGCCTTGATTTATTTTGCCTCTAGTGGATGTATGGTCACCGGTGGTGGCTGGGGATGGCAGAGAATCATCATAGGTGGCTTGATTTTAGTGGCCAAGGGCAAGGGAATGGCTGCCAAGGTGGAAGGTGGCTATCTTATGCAAGCTACGTGCTCCAATGGGGAGGGTGAGGGGAGTTCACTTCCCATGGGTAATGGCCGACCCAACCACCTATTGGGTAGTTTCCTAGGTGCTTAGGTGGACCATTGGGAGTGTGCCAAGTGGCCAAGGAATAAAAATGGCTGCTTACATGGGTGATTTATCTCATGTGATAACCTTGAGCCAAGGGTAGAATTGTCATTTGGCATGTGATTTGATTTAGATAGATTTGAAATGTGTCAAAAGTGGGTCAGCCCAAATATCAAGTGATTTGGAGTTGATTTGATTAGGTTTGGCTCAATTTGGCTCAAATGGGTCAAATTGGGTTAGGTTTGGTCAAGTTGACCAATTGGTCAAAATGGATCAAACCAAAGGTTGGGTCAAGTTCATATGATCATTTGGGATGTATTGGTGCCATTGATTTGGTTTGGTTTGGCTTAGACTTGGTTTTGGCTCATTTGAGTTTATTTGAGTCAAATGGGTTAAGTTGACCAATTTGACCAAATTGGCCAAATTGGCTTGGTAATGGTGTTGGTTTGGGATTAGTTGATCAATTAAAAATTATTGTAGGCTTTGGTTTCAATTAATTTGAATTTGATTTTGATTTAGGCTAATTTGACCCTTTAGGTCAATTTGTGCTAAGTGGGTCAATTGGTCAATTTGGGTTCAATTGGTGCTTTGGTCAAGTTCAACAATCAATTTGGAATGAACTTGAGCCATTGGTTGCAATCAATTTGGTTTATATTTTGTTTTGACCCAATTTGGTATTTTAAGTCAATTTGGGTCAACTTAAGTCAAGAGGGCCAATTGGATTTGGTTTGGCTTAATTGAAGGTCAAGTCATGTTCAAATATTGATTTTGAGTTGGTATGAATCATTGGTTTCAAGGAATTTGACTTAGGTTGTAATTTGGCTAGTTTGGGTTCATATGGGTTAAGAGAGTTTACTTGGTCAATGGACCAAGTTGACTTAGTTTGACCCAATTATGATAATTGACCCACTTAGGGTGATTAGCAATCATGATAGGAGGTCTTGGTGGGCTTGGTTCAATCCAATTTGGGTAGGATTGAAACTTGCCTCAAATGGATTCTTTAGGTCACTTTAGGTCAAGTGAACCTAAGTTGGTCAATTGACTTGATTTTGGGTTGAGTTGAGCTTAGTTGAGTTTATATATGGATTTGGAAATGGTATATAAATTCAATTGCAATTGATTTGGGTTTGGATGAGTTTTGGTTCATTTTAATATTTCAAGTCAAGATGGCTAAGTTGGGTTTGACTTAGGTTGATTTTGGTTTGGTTTGATGATTATAGATTTAGTTTATATTTGGAGAGATGATTGATCCATGAGAAAAATCAATTGACTTTGTCTTGATTTGGATGAGATCTTGGCAAGTTCAAGAAATTGGCTCAAAGGGCTTAGGAAGGACTTGATTTAGTTGGATTTAGTTTTGATGATTTAAATGTATATTTCATTTATATATGTGAAGATGATTGAAGATATGATTGGTTTATGGGAAAATAAAGTTAGTTTGAACTGATTTGAAGGTAAATTTGACTATGCTCATGAAGGTATGTCACATGGCTTAAAGAAGGGTTTGATTTAGTTTTGATGATTTAATTGTATATTTCATTTATATTTGTGAAGATGATTGAAGATATGATTGGTTTATGGGAAAATCAATTGACTTTGAAGTGATTTGAAGGAAATTTTGGCTAAGCTCGTGAAGGTTGGTCACATGGCTTAGAGATGGGTTTGAATTAATTTGATTTAGTTTTGGTATGATTATAGATTTTGGCAAATTGATTTGACTGTAGAATTGCTTTAGGAGAAATCAATTGAGTTTGGATTGGTTTGAAGGGGTTTTGACTAAGTCCATGGAATAAAATCATAGGGCTTAAGAAGGGTTGATTTAATTTTATTTGGTTTGGAATTTATTATAGATTTTAATCATTTGATTTGGATTTGAATTTGAGGTTTGGTTATGGATTAATAAGGTGAACATAGGTTGGGTTTAAGCTATAGGGTGGGTGGATTACCCTAACCCCTAAGGCATAACCTAATCCTATGGTTAATCCTCCTAAGTCTCTAGGCTTAGGTTAAGTGTTCACCTAACTGCTACAAGTGTCTCATGACTAAGGAAGTCTTAGTGTCTAGAAGACTCTTAGGTCTAAGGAGAGGAGATTAAATCCTCACTCCGAAAGTGAGGTCGACATCTATAAAATTGATTGATAATCTGTTTACATTGTGCATTAGAACTGCATGTTTTTTATAGTTTTCTTAATGATTGATGTTTTACTGTGTGGCCTGGATATGATATTCTCTTAGGATAAAAATAAATTTTCTATCCAACTAACAACTTATAATTAAAGTTTTAAATAACTCATAACCTCACTATAAAGCCTAGGCTATAATCAATATAATTAAAAGATTTAGTAACCCCTTAGTTGTATATTGTATGTCTCACATCATGCATACATCTTCTATCACTCTTGCTAAAATGAGGGCCTCCGTCCTTACATTATAGGCACCACTTGACCCATGAGAGAAACTCCTCTTGACAAAGCTTCACCCTCTCTCTTTTGATTTAGCCAACAATCAATTTTTATCATGCATTTAGGCATAAAGAAATCCTAAGCCTTTGTCCAAATGAATGAGTCAAAATGAAATAAAATTTGAAAGGATTTGCATTTTTAAACTAAGTCATATGCTCATACCACTCTTGCTCTAGTCACTTAAGGAGTGGATTTAGGACTTTAGTCTCTTTCCAATTAAATAACAAAGCCTAGTTATCCTGTAATTACATAAGACCAGACCACATAGTTTTTAATCATAGGAGGTGTTAGCTAGCGGCCACTTCAGGTGGTTGTAAGTCCAGAAGAGTCGAACGATTTACTCTCTTTTGTGGAAGTAAACAATTATGTCCCCTTTCACTTAGATTTAAGTCACACTTTAAGTTGTGTTAAAGCTCACTAGATTTAGGATCCGAGGTTATTGTTTCCCTTGAGCTACAAGCATAAATCCTCACCTCTTAGGCATTTTCACAATCTTGTGTTGATGGATTATAAGCCCTAGCAATCTAATAAAAATTCAACTCAAATAAATAAATCTCTTCACTTTCAAATATATAAAGCCCCACCATAGGATAGATTGAAATGCTCATTAGGTTTCCTAGTATCATGAGCATTTCCTACTTCCTCCCTTTGGGTTCCAAAAATAAGTCTTTTCCTTGAACAATCCAACTTGATTTTTTTAAAATAGCAAATTCATTAATTATCTAGCCTTGAAATCTTTAGAGATAATAATTTCTTACTTTAATCAAGAGTATTCCTAAGGAATCTATATTTCTTAGGATGTAATTAACTATGTAGGCTTGCTTGCATAGGGAACTTAAGAACCCGGCTTAAAAAAACTCTACTTTACTTTTTCATATAAAGTAGGGGAAAAATATCTGGTAGATTCAAAGACCCATCATGCCTTAAGAGAGATAGTACATCATACCTTAATATCGTACCCGATCACTTCAATAAGTACCCTCTATGATCTACATGGTGTCCATCTCACATCCAAAAATAAACACCATAGGTAGCTTGGCAACTTCCTCTTTAATGGGCTCAACCAATAGTGCTACAATTTTTTTCATTTCTTACTTTATTGGCCGAACACCTTTGTTAGTATTAAGGCGATGACAACTGATGCTGATATTAATACCCAGCATTAATGTTGCAATCCAGGCAAATACAACTAGATCGTCCATGGGAGTTTGGATAAGTGCTTCCATATGCTCGAGATACAAAGTGGAGCTAACTCTGAGAACTTTCCCATGCTCTTGTGCAGTAGGAATCTCTTCTATTTTCTTAAGAACTTTGACTTTGGTTTGCGTAACATCCAATTACAAACTTTCATCTTCTCCACTGGACTCGCCTACAACCCTTACCTAGCAAGTTTAAAATTTATTTAAATTTCATCTAATACTAATTACTCACCTCCTATGGAGAATTTGATAGCCACATGATATGCCAAAACCACTACCCTAAAAGTGTTAAATAGTGGTCCGTTAAAGATGGCGTTATAAGTGGAGAGAGCCTTTACTATAATAAAGTCAACCACTTTTGTGAATTGCATCTTACCTTCCCCCTAGATCATTGTGAGAGTAATCGCTGCTTTCATCACTCTCTTTTCTTCTAAGGAGTCGTACAAAGGTCTTCCAATAGGTGTGAGCTTAAAACTCACCAACACCAATTTATCAACTATGAACTTGAAAATAATATTGATTGAGCTCCCCGTATCGATTAATATACTCTCAATTTGATAATTAGTGATTATCATCATGATGATAATTGCATTATTATAAGGATTACAAATTTTAAATTTATCTTTCTAAAAGAAATTAGAGGAACTATGGAGGAATGTGGCGCAGGTGCCATAGCTACAAAGTTAACGTTCCTAGATTGTAATAGTTTGAGGCTTTATGTCTTAAAGAATTATTTTGTACCTTCAAAAATAACGGCCATGACTCCCACCAAATGGATTGCGCGTGCTGGGGTGGTTCATTGCCCATTTCAGTGACTTTTTTTTCTTTTCACCTAGTGAATTCTTTTGAGTTTCTCAACTTTTATTAAGTCATCAATTAAGATTCTTAGTGATAGCATTCCTCAATGTCATGCCCATAGTCCCAGTGATATGTGCAATACTTGGAGCGATCGTAGACTCTGTTAACTTTCATAAGTAGTGGCCATTTAAAGTAGTCTTTATTCTAGATGGCTTCTACTAACTTGGCTATCGCATAAAGAAGCTTCCAATGTGAGTTGTGAGTACTCCACTCTTTGATAGCGAGTCACAAAGTCTTTGAAATCCCACCTAAGTGTAAGCACTTTGTGTCGCGTCTTTTATTTGGTCTTCATGCTTGAAACCTATCTCTAGACAATTGCTCTGAACATAACTTATTTGTCAAATCTTTTATACAAGTCAGTAGCATCGCCAAATGACCTCGTTATACTTCTCAATATTCATGTGATTGTTTTCCAACTCAAGTAATTCAGTGAGTATTTTGGACTGTTGAAGTCGAAGGGCATATCTGAAGGGTCCCTCTTTTAATCCCTAAGTTAGTGTGGCTTGGGATACCATAGATTATAAGTCTTTAATCTCAAGTATTTCTCATTGAAAGTGAGTGATAAACTTTTTTTTTTTGGATTTATCATGTTCTTGTCTCATATGTGGAAGGGTTTGAGAACTTATCAGAGGTTTCAAAGTGTTGGCGAATTATTTGTCAAATATCTTTTTAAAATCAATGAATGAACCCTACTAGAAGATGCGAGAACCATCTGAGGGTCAAGTCTTTTAATGTGGTTGAGAAAAAGCAACACTTATGTCATCCAAATCCAACAAAAATGTTGTTGACTCAAAGTATGCTATATGATCAGTGACCTCTGTTTGACCTTTGTATGATTCCAAGTGCGAGATTTTCAACCTATATAGGGGGTAAGCCTCCGTGATCTTCATGGAGAAGGCATTGGTCAAATTCACCTACTTTCTCTATTTATCGTCTTCTTCATTATCATAATATGACTCATCATCCAAGCTATGGGTTTTATATAGTTCTCTTATTTCTTGTTGAGCCTAGTGAGTCATCGATTCCGAAATCCCTCATTCTCTTTGGCCTTTAGTTATTTGTGGTTTGTTTTTTCCATAGTTGCCATTGTTAGGCAAGTGATTTTGTCTTTCATGTCTCTCAAGTCCTGTTGGATGAATTACTAAGTATTATGCTCCATGGCCATTGAATGATTATGCATTGAATGTTTTGCTTCGCTTTGTATCTGACTCGTCATTCTCGGCCTCTTCCATGCTCACCACAACTAGAAGAATGTTGAATCTAACTTTTTTGTGGTGAGGCAGAATGCTCTAAGATACATAAAAAATAAGATTATAAAAAATAGAGCAACGGGAAAATAGAGAAGTGCAATAAACATCTTTGATTTTATTATTCCACTAGATTTAGTACAAGTAGAGAAAATCATACTATCCCCTAGAGAGAAGAGAAAAGGAAAAAAAAGGTAGAACAGCAGAAAAATAAAAGAAGTGCAATAAACATCTTTGATTTTATTATTCCACTAAATTTAGTACAAGTAGAGAAAATCATAATATCCCCTAGAGAAGAAGAGAAAAGGAAAAAAAAAGGTTTACCATCATGGGCGACCTGCTACTTTTTCTTATGTGGCGAATTGGTAATTCATGATACAATCATCAAACTATGATCATTTGTGTTGTCTAGTTTTCGTTAGTCACTCGCTAGCCTAGGCAAGTCTGCTTAAGTTGCTAGTTTCCACACTTCATTCTTCGAGCTTCCTTCTTTGACCCACTATATGCATGGCATTAACAAGTTGCTCACTTCTGTAGATTTAACCTTAAAACTCGCCAACACCAATTTATCAACTACAAACTTGAAAATAATATTGATTGAGCTCCCCGTATTGATTAATATACTCTCAATTTGATAATTAGTGATTATCATCAAGATGATAATTGCATTATTATAAGGATTACAAATTTTAAATTTATCTTTCTAAAAGAAATTAGAGGAACTATGGAGGAATGTGGCGCAGGTGCCATAGTTACGAAGTTAACGTTCCTAGATTGTAATAGTTTGAGGCTTTATGTCTTAAAGAATTATTTTGTACATTCAAAAATAACGGCCATGACTCCCACCAAATGGATTGCACGTGCTAGGGTGGTTCATTTCCCATTTCAGTGACTTTTTTTTTCTTTTCACCTAGTGAATTCTTTTGAGTTTCTCAACTTTTATTAAGTCATCAATTAAGATTTTTAGGTGATAGCATTCCTCAGTGTCATGCCCATAGTCCCAGTGATATGTGCAATACTTGGAGCGATCGTAGACTCTATTAACTTTCATAAGTAGTGGCCATTTAAAGTAGTCTTTATTCTAGATGGCTTCTACTAACTTGGCTATCGATGCCCATAAAGAAGCTTCCAATGTGAGTTGTGAGTACTCGACTCTTTGATAGCGAGTCACAAAGTCTTTGAAATCCCACCTAAGTGCAGGCACTTTGTGTCGCGTCTTTTATTTGGTCTTCATGCTTGAAACCTATCTCTAGACAATTGCTCTGAACATAACTTATTTGTCAAATCTTTTATACAAGTCAGTAGCATCGCCAAATGACCTCGTTATACTCCTCAATATTCATGTGATTGTTTTCTAACTCAATTAATTCAATGAGTATTTTGGACTGTTGAAGTCGAAGGGCATATCTGAAGGGTCCCTCTTTTAATCCCTAAGTTAGTGTGGCTTGGGATACCATAGGTTCTAAGTCTTTAATCTCAAGTATTTCTCATTGAAAGTGAGTGATAAACTTTTTTTTTTGGATTTAGCATGTTCTTGTCTCATATGTAGAAGGGTTTGAGAACTTATCAGAGGTTTCAAAGTGTTGGCGAATTATTTGTCAAATATCTTTTTAAAATCAATGAATGAACCCTACTAGAAGATGCGAGAACCATCTGAGGGTCAAGTCTTTTAATGTGGTTGAGAAAAAGCAACACTTATGTCATCCAAATCCAACAAAAGTCTTGTTGACTCAAAGTATGCTATATGATCACTGACTTCTATTTGACCTTTGTATGATTCCAAGTGCGAGATTTTGAACCTATGTAGGGGGTAAGCCTCCGTGATCTTCATGGAGAAGGCATTGGTCAAATTTGTCTACTTTCTCTATTTATCGTCTTCTTCATTATCATAATATGACTCATCATCTAAGCTATGGGTTTTAGATAGTTCTCTTATTGCTTGTTGAGCCTAGTGAGTCATCGATTCCGAAATCCCTCATTCTCTTTGGCCTTTAGTTATTTGTGGTTTGTTTTTTCCATAGTTGCCATTGTTAGGCGAGTGATTTTGTCTTTCATGTCTCTCAAGTCCTGTTGGATGAATTACTAAGTATTATGCTCCATGGCCATTGAATGATTATGCATTGAATGTTTCGCTTTGTACTCATTCGTCATTCGGCCTCTTCCATGCTCACCACAACTAGAAGAATGTTGAATCTAACTTTTTGTGGTGAGAGCTCTAAGATACATACAAAAAAGATTATAAAAATAGAGCAACAGCGGAAAATAAAGAAGTGCAATAACCATCTTTGATTTTATTATTCCACGAGATTTAGTACAAGTAGAGAAAATCATACTATCCCCTAGAGAGAAGAGAAAAGGAAAAAAAAGGTAGAACAGCTGAAAAATAAAAGAAGTGCAATAAACATCTTTGATTTTATTATTCCACTAAATTTAGTACAAGTAGAGAAAATCATAATATCCCCTAGAGAAGAAGAGAAAAGGAAAAAAAAAAGGTTTACCATCATGGGCGACCTGCTACTTTTTCTTATGTGGCGAATTGGTAATTCATGATACAATCATCAAACTATGATCGTTTGTGTTGTCTAGTTTTCGTTAGTCACTCACTAGCCTAAGCAAGTCTGCTTAAGTTGCTAGTTTCCACACTTCATTCTTCGAGCTTCCTTCTTTGACCCACTATATGCATGGCATTAACAAGTTGCTCACTTGAGATTTAACCTTCTTTGTTCAACACCCCCCCCCCCCAAACCCCGCTTTGCAAAGACTTTGTTTATAATAATGGAGAAAGACATTTATATTTAATGAGTATATGTAAGGGTAAGTCGAGTACAAGTGGGGACTCATTCTAATATGAGGTGAGTGTTCTTTGGTGATCGGAAAATTCCATAGCCATTGGCATGGGCGACCTGCTACTTTTTCTTATGTGGCGAATTAGTATTTCATGATACAATCATCAAACTATGATCATTTGTGTTGTCTAGTTTTCATTAGTCACTCACTAGCCCGGGCAAGTCTGCTTAAATTGCTTGTTTCAACAGTTCATTCTTCGAGCTTCCTTCTTTGACCCGCTATATGCATGGCAAGTCCTTTTTAACAAGTTGCTCACTTCTGTAGATTAGCCTTGTTTTGATGATGACTTGATATGAAGGCTATTATAGCTTGCTTATATATTTAGACATACAGATTATGTATTATTTAATTTTAGCTATATTTTTATTTTTATATGTAGTGTATATATGTACATTGTATACATATATGGTTTATTTGTACATATATTATATACAATTATATTTAAGTTGTGTTAACTTCTAGAATTTCAATTATCATCAGTACACAAACCTAGTTTTGTACATATATTGTGTATATATCTTTTTTGTGTTGGTGTATTTCTAGATATCATGTTTACTTTACAAATCTACATATATTGTATAATGGTGAGTTTTAATAACATGTATGATTTTTATATATAGTGTATACCTATACATAATATGTGTATATGATTTATATTTGTACACACATTGTATTGGTGTATTTGTAGGTAACATGTGTACTTCTTTATATATGTACATATGATATGTATTAATGGGGTTTAAGCAATATTTGTGATTTTGTATATAGTGTATACCTATAATATAATATGTGTACATGATTTATACTTGTACACTGATTATGTACATTTATAATTAAAATGTGTTAAGTTTTAAAATTAGCAATCATCATCTATACAGAGGTTTTGTACATAAATTTATGTATAGTGAGTACTCACAAAGAATAAAGGACCATCACATAAAAATTCAGCAGTGAAAAGAAAAATTTAGACAAGTGCTTCATTTATTAAAAAAGACTCATTCTAAATGGGTGAGCATAAGGAAAGATCATCCCATCTAGGTGATCGACACCTAGAAACTTGCCTCATATGTGAAGACTCACCCATATGCAGGAAACTATACAGCCAAGCACTCTCATCAAATAACTTGCCTCATCAATGCTGGCAACCACGCGTGAGAACTAGTCAGTAAGCATACAACACTCACCTTTACAATCAAGTGCTCTCTTATATAGTTGACTTAGCTGACATGTACTTGTTAAATGTAACCACCCCTAAATCTTTTAAAAAGAGAGATTTTGTGGAGGGGGGTTCTTTTTGGCTCTTTTCTAATTTTTGGCACTTTTACACTTATATTGATTTCTGTACTACTTCCAAAAGTAGGAGAGGAGATATTTTTGAACTTTAATTTTTTGACATATTATAATCATTTATATTTATTGCACTCTTTTATTATCTTTTCTACTTGCTTTATCCCACATAATCTACCTCTACTTTTTGAGTGCCCAAAGTAAGGCCATGCAAAGGAGTGGAGAGCATGGAGGATGTCGAGGATAAGAAGTCAAGCACTTAACAATCATCATGACGAAATAATTAGACATGCATGGAGGAAAATGCACAATAGTACATTATGCAATAAGACTTGACTAACATAGAAGACAAGATCACTCGCATAGTCTAAGCGGCTATGAAGAGTGAAGAATAAAAACTCAAGGATTAGAAATAATGAAGGTTCTAATTTTGTGACTCATCATACTCAACATCGCAGGAGAGAATTATCCATGATGTTGAGCATTAACGATGAGTCTTATCAAGCGATCATACGGGAAGTCACTAAAGAAGAATAGGCAAATAATCCTTTGACTAACACCTTCTCTAGGAAGATCATAGAGCCTCATACTCCACCAAAGATCAAGATTTCATACTTAGAATCTTACAAAGGTCGCACCGACCCTGTCGACCATATAACATATTTTGAGTCCACCATTTTGCTATTAGACCTGGATGATGTAATGAAATGTCAATTGCTCTTCACCGCTTTCAAAGAGTTGGCTCTTAGATGGTTCTCAAGTTTACTAGTGAGAGTCATCACACTTTTGCAAAGTTTAAGAAAAAATTCCTTACATAATTCACCAATGCTCAAATCCCTTAAAGTGTTCACAAGCTCTTTTAAAGATGAGACAAAATTTGGGTAGGTCCCTCGGAAAGTTTTTTAATTGCTTCTAAAAAAACTATAGTAGCAAAAAAATTAGAGCTTGTAGTTGTGCAGGACGTATCGCCCAAGGCCTCAAAGAATGGCCATTTAGGTATGCCCATGGACTTCTGCAGCCCAAAACACTTGTAGAGTTATTAGAGTTAGCCAATAGCTATGTTGATTGGTAATTAACCTTATACACAAAGTGCATGTGTCGTATCAAGTAATATAAAAAGTAGAGTATCATTCCCACAAGGATTAGAGTAAAATTATATATTAATTTTATATTAAGTTAAGTACTAATCTTTTAAAACTTAATTTTTATCCAATAAAATATATAGTGCTTAAGTCAAATAACTATCTACTATTTTGCAGAGATAGTAAAAAAAGATTGATTTTTATAATTTTTTATAGAAAATGTTGATGTGGTTTTTAGTTTTAAAATAGTATTATGAATTTATAAATTTTTTGGATTATATATTATATTAAACTAAATAGTAAAATTAATTTAAAGCTTGTATATCAATCAAAAGTGAAATGTTATACCCTCTGTCCTTACAAGTATAACCAAATCAATCCCTGCACCCATTTTTTATCTAGTACGAAGTAAATTTTAGTTGGTTGCATTACCCATATTTCTCTTGAAATGATTGAGAATTCTAAAAGTAGACATATGTTTAATGGCTATCTAACAATTCAGGATTATTTAACACATTAATGCCTATTTAGTACATCTTTTTGCATTTCTCTTAATTATTATTCTAAGACTTCATCAATATCTCTAAATCACACTTGATTCTGACTTTATAATTGGCTAGATCACGAGTAAATAAACTATGAAAATAACACTTTCTTAAAAAGCATGAATAATTTTCTTATATTAATCCACCAACATAGTTTAATACAATATGAACATCTAAAAATGCACATGAATTAAGAGCACTTTATAGAATTAGTGTTTCATAATAAAGAAGAAGGAAATCTCATTTAATATTGTAAAATAACATGTAGGATAACTAGAGAAGCAAGAAAAGAGCACATCAAATAAGTCATCTAAGTTAACTCTTTGTGATCCCTTAATGCTTCCTCATGAAAATATCCAGCAACCTTCATTGAAAATCTTTGATCTCCTTCTTCACCACTTGTTTAAGAAAAACACACTATCACACTACTCACACAACACTCTCACAACACTTGGAGTGTCACTCTCCAAGTAGTTTACAAAAACTCACACTTACACTTAACTCACTCACTTATCAAAAAATCTAATAAAACCCTTTAACATTAAGAAAGGTCCCCTATTTATAGTCTAAAAGTAGCTCTTATCAGTTATTCTTACAAAACTATCAAAATTGCCTCAAAAATTGCTTAAAATAATCGTAGAACAGTCACGAATCTATTTTGTTGGGTCGTAGTGATGTGGCGCTGTTGATGCAGTGTTGCGGTGCTGTTGATGCAACTCTATAGCGCTGTGCTTGTTGTCTTAAGAGTTGAGCTTGCTGTTAAATTATTCGAAAATAAGCCTGATCCAGCATTGCAACAATAGTGCCTAGGCGCTAACCTCGCTATTTACTAGGTCTAATTTAGGTCATTTTCAACATCTCAATGCTACTTTTGCGGCACCTATGTGTTGTGTCTAAATGTCTTCTTTTTCATATTTTTGAGAATGTTTTGTTACGAGACAAAATATACTTAAAATTAATATATTTTAACATATAAAAATAGGATAAAGGTATTTTAATTGCATTAAATTTTTATAAATTTAACACTATTATTTGTCCTCAAGTAATTTGATACATTTGCGCATATATTGTCGTCTTGAGTTACTTAATAATAAAAATTTTGGAATTCTAAAATAATTAAATAAAATTTTAACTGAAAATAGAAATTACATTTTAATGTTTATTCTTCATTTCATCATCCCAAATTCTTATTAAATTATTTTATTCTTCACTTCCTAATATTCTTTAATGCATATTATCATAGTTGATTTTATGAAGATCAATGAATTGACTTTTAATAAATAGTTATCCATATAATAGAAATAAGCATAATTTTTTACTTTCTTAATTGCAATTATGATTATTGTTGTTTCATAATTTTATTGAATTGATTTAGATTGTAATAAGTTTAAAGCTCAATCATCTCAACATCAAGTGACACCTTATATGTATGTGTGTGTGTGTGTATATATATATATATATATATATATATATATATATATATATAATATAATATTTTTTTATTTCGAAGTACATTGTATTGACCTTGTTACCCATGAAAAAATATGCTATAATCTTGACTCAATTCAATATGATTTTATTTACTTAAAATATTTTATAAGTTTCAATTAATAATAGTTTAAATTATGTTATTTCTTATTATTTGGATTTCTATTTATTTTAATATCAATTCACTAAATTCATTAAAAATCTCTTATGTGTGATGTGTATGTTGACCTCATTTTTAGGATGAGCTCTCAACCCCTCCATCTTAGATATAGGACTCATCTTAGACTTTAAGAGTTACTTAGTCTTAAGACACATCTAGTGATTAGGTGGATACCCTACCTAGCCCTAAAGACTTAAAAGAGTTAGCCATAAGAATTGGTCATGCCTTAGGGGTATTAGAAAAATTTGCCTACCCTTAGCTTGAACCACTCCTCACCGATCCTTCGAGGGGGAGATATATGCCCCCTAATTCATTTCAATTCTAACTTCCCCTCTGTCGATTGAAGCTAAAGAACTCAGAACAAACCTTAGAGAGTATTCCCAAGCTTCTTAGAGAGGATTTAAAAACTCTATTTCTTGATTTTCAGAGTTTGAAAATAGGGGAGGTCTATTGAAGAGCCAACTTCCTCTTCACTCAATTTTCCATCCAATTGCTCCTGCATACTTCATTAAGGAGCTAAGTCGAGTGCACCCAAGCTTCCTTTGGAGTTTCCACAACAAGGAAGAGTTGAATTGGATCAAGGCCGCAAGCTAGCTAAGGTGGAGGTGGTCCATATACCAATCCACTCAACCTCAAGTGCTCAAAACTTTAGCAAGGCTTCGTCTCAACCAGGCGAAGCTTTTCCAAGGTAATCGAGCACCGGTGATCACCTCCAGCGAGGTATGGGATTTTTGACTATTAAACTCAATGTGGTGTGGAGCTTTGTGAAAGAAATTTTAATTCCATGGAGTTTTGACCATTGGATGTGCTGCTCATTGCCTTTAGATGGTGTGGGTTGAGTTTGATTTGAATCTGAGCTCAATCGAGCTCGGATCTTCCCCTTGATCACGGACAGTCTCTGTTGATCAAGGAGAAGAACTTGGGAGATCTCAGCCATCCAAGATAATTCCCCACATTTAGAAATCCCTTACCCATTTTAAAACCATGGGGAGATCTCGCCGCATCGATCTTGATGACGATAGAGATCAAATCTGCGCCGTAGCGTCGCTTCAATTTGACATTTCACAAGACGACACGCGGTGCAAAGCCGACCGCCGCAGCCATGTCGCGGCCGTGAGCTATAGGATTAGTTAAAATGTTTTAATTAATTCTAATTAATCTAGGGATCTTCTAAAATCATAACTCTCACTAAAAAATTCAAAAAAATATGAAATGAATTTCTATGGAAAGATAATTCAACTTAGAATATTTTAAAATTAATTTCAATGGGTTTTAAATTATTATTTCCTCTAATTTTGGATTTTAATTGAAATATTATTTTGTTAATTATTTTTTAATTAAGCCTCTGATTAATCCTAAATTTTATAAGTATGTTTTAGTGGATGACTTCTGCCTCTCCAAATTTTCTTGGGATATATTGAAGGCTTGATTAGGGGAATTGCATATTTCTTAATTACTCCCTTATTCTAATTAAGGATAATTAGGTATGATTAGTAGTTTTAATCCATGATTAGGATTGATTAAGGTCAGATCCAGTGGATAGGTGGTTTGGGAATAATTTTAGGGCATTTTCCTTAAGCTATTTCCTAAACCCCCCTTTTCTCTCCTTAATCTCCTCTTAATTATGGATTAATTCATTAAATATCCCCTTAATTGATTTATAAAAATTATAAAAAGTTTCAAAACTTAATTAATCTACTTTGAGTAGATACTTAGGTGTTTAATAACCTAAGTTCAATTAAGAAAATCAAAACCCAATTCATAGGTGTGAAAGGGTGTTTTGAAATTACATAAGCTAAACTCTTTAGCTTAATTAACATTTGATTATGAGCCAAATTGCATTAGGCCTTTTTCCTACTAGGTGGATTATAAATTTAAATTCCTTGTGAGTTTTTATGTCAACTCATTGGCTCATAATTATTTGGTTAATTATTATAAGGTGGTGTAGGTAAAGGTTAATTAAGTTACTTAATTCATACATGAACCTAACTAATGCATAAAAATGGATCTAATCATCTAAAATTTAAACCAAAATATAAAACACATGTGGGAATGGGTTAGGAATAGTAAAATCAACTCACCTTTTCAAAATTAAATCAAACTCAAACTAAACAAAATCACATTGAATTCACTTTGATTTATTTTAAACTTTCTTATTCCATAAGAATATCTTTAGGATTTAATTGAAGTGAATGTGTTTACATACTTTCATTGCTTTGATTCTTTCCCCAACATGTTAAATTTGTATGTCATGTGGTTTCATGCATTCATATTTTCAAATTCAATTTTAAAAAATTAAATTATTTACTTTATGTCAAATTTACATATGTTGGCCAAAGTATAAATATGAGTAGCTATTATCACTGCTAAATTCAAATTATTTTCAAAATATATAAATCAAATATCAAATCTAAAAGTATGCTACTTATATTCTAATTATAAGCTTGCATGTGAAGGATATAAGGGTGTGCTTAACATAGGTTTCTCTTCTCTTTTATGTTAGCAGAGTTTTGAATAGGAGTTGATAAGTTGTATGGTTCATTTGAAAAGAACCTAACACTTACCTAATTTTGTATCCTATTCATTCCTATGCTACCGATTAAGGAGGGTTACCTATGCTTGCATACATAAATGGCATAAACAAAATAAATCTATTAATAAAATTTTTCATTCTTCTTTTCCATTTCATTTCTTTTATACATATGTTTGTAATTAAGGAACGTGGTATATTAGTCTGGACAATCGAGATTGTGAGACTTTAAGTAGCCCTAAGTAGGTCTTGTACCTTACACCTCTGGTTAATAATGATGTTGTACTCAGTAATGTATTTCTTACTTTCATGTGTGTATGTAAAAATTTGGATAAAGAAACCCCTTTCTACTTAAGAAAAATCATGCATATTCAACTTCTAAATTTTCTTAAATGGATTACTTAGCATGCATCATAAAGTATGTTAAATATTTTCATTTGTGTGTATAGATATGCTTAAGATTCATTCATATGCATGTTATACATGTTGGGGAAAGAAATGAAGTAATGTGTGTTTTGTAAATTTGGTTCATTTTCTTTAATCTTAAAATGCCTTTCTTTTTGAATCGGTTTGTTTAGATTTTATCTAAACTTAGGATTAATTAAAAGGCTTAATCAAAACATTCACTAAACAAAACTAAAATGTGAATCTACTTTAGAAATTACTTAGGTTAGGGAAGGAAAGAGAAGTTTTCTTCTCCTTCCCTCTCTTTATAACTTAGTAATTAATTGTAGGATTCACTTAATCAAATCAAAACATGAAATAAAATCAACCCAAAATAATTAAATAACTTAAATGAAACTCTCCTCTAAGTTGAACATGCTTTCACACTTAGAAAACTATAACTTAAAGCCATAGCTAAGCATACCACACAAACCTTCAAAGCACAAACATTAGCCTAAGTCACCACTTCTAGCTTTAGGTTAGTTCGGTGCATGGTTTGATATTTTGTTTTGTTTTGTGATACATATTTTAGACTAGATGTTAGGGTGTATGCTCGTAGAATGAATGATAGGACGCTCTTAGTCTAACTATTCTTTTCTATAGGGGATTGTGCTTAAGGGGCGCTATCATAAATAAAAATATAAATGCATTTGCTTGCACATGCTTTATACCCCTAAGCATAATCCATAGGCTAGGACTTAGTCACCCATGTGTGGGGTGATAAGTCTAATATACATGCTTGGGGTTTGTGTGATTTGTTTTAGCTAACCTTTATTTTGCAGGTGTTAGTTAGATTTTCACTTTTTCTTTTCATGTAAATTTGTGCAATTAAGATTTTTGAATAATTATTATGGGGATTAGGAAGAGCATTGGTCATAAGATTCTATCTTATGCACCATGTGAAGTCTTGGAGCATCCACCTTCCAACCATCCAAAAGGAGGAACCAAAGAAGAAAGAGAGAACCAAAGAAGAAGAAAGAAGAAAAGAAGAAAGAAGAAATGAAGCTTGAAGACCCCCATAACCTTGCTTAATTGTAATTTAATTCATTTGTAATATGGGTTGTATAAGGTAGAGCTCAGCTACCCAATTTGATATTTTTGGGTTTATGCGGTAGTGCCCGACCACAACGGCCTTTTATTCTTTTTGCGATTAACTTTATAAATTGATTAATGATTTATTTAGCTTTTGCATTAAGTGACATGCTTTTCCTATTTTCTTTCTTGCTTTATGTATGGCCTGGATGTGGATTAGGCTCTTTAGGGAAAAATAAATCTTTTACCAAACTTAAGAACTCAAAATAAAAATAAAATAACTCGTAACCTCACTTAAAGCTTGGGTTTAAAATCAAGATAAAAGAATTTGTAACCCCTTAGCTGGATAAACATTTCTTTTGTAATATCATGCACAACAGCATCTTATTTCACTCTTGATTGGAGAGCTTCCACCTTTTCCAGAGAATCTTGGCTTGACCTTTAAGAGCCATGGTGGAAACACACCTCCTCCCTTCTCGTTAATTTTGGCCAATAAATTGATTTCTCATGCATTAGTCATATGAATCCTATTAACTTGAGTCAAAATAATTATCCAAAAAATGAGAATAAAATGAAATTTTAATTACATTAGATTTAGGTCATTTGAAGCATGTCTTTTACATGATCTAGTCTTTTTAGGGAGTGAGTTTAAGGACTTAGTCTCTTTCTAAATAAATAACAGCCTAGCTATCTTGCATAAGCATAAAGGCTTGCCTACATGTATTTAAAATCATAGGAGGAGTTAGTTAGCGGCCATCACCAAGCGGTTGTAAGTCTATTCAGTCAGGTGGTTTGTCCTCTCTTGTGGAGGCAAACCAATTACCCATTTTTACCTTAGATTTAGGTTATGCTTTCGGCTCTTGCCAAAGCTCCCTTGATTTAGGTTCTGAGGTTACTTCTCCCCTATGTAGGCCATAAATATAATTCCTCACCTCTTAAGTATTTCCTTAATCTTGTATTAAGGAATCATAAGTCCTAAATTTCTAATGAAAAATGCAACTCAAATAAACTAAATCAATTTCAAAAATGTAAAGCCCAACTATAGGATAGTTTGAGATGCTCGCTAGGTTTCCTGGCATTGTGGCATCTATGACTTATCTTCCTTTGGCTTCGTTAATAATTCTCTATTTTGATCAATCTCATTTGATCTTTTGAAAATAAATCAATCGATTGATAGTCCTTTCCGATTGAAATCCTTGAAGACAAAGATCATTTACCTGAATCGAGAGTTTTCCTAAGAAATTCTCATTTCTTAGGAGGTAATTAACTATGGGGGCTTGCCCTTGTAGGGAACTTAATGAACCCAATTTAAAATAAATCATGCTTTACTTTTTTATGTAAAGTAGGGGAAGAATCTCTGATACATATGCAGACCCATCATCCTTAGAAGTCCTTGTTGAGGTGATTAGGTCTATTAATGGGTAGTCACATCTATCTTTCGAGATAGTATACTATTCATTGATGACATACCCAATCACTTGAATAAACACATCTGCGGATCTGTGTGGCATCCTAAAAAGATGAATTTTTATAATATCTTGTATCTAATTTCTCACCAACATATTTGAAAGGTGACTCCTTAATATAGAAAATTTTCTCCATAGTGTGCTTAAGGAAAATTTTTAACTTAAGGGCCATTTAGGATCACTTTTATTTTTTATTTTTTACTTTTTATTTTTATTTTATTTTGTTTATATTTTACTTAAAATAAATTTATTTGATTGTTCTTGTTATTTTTAAAAACACTCAAAATATCTAAAAGATATTTTGAGTATTTTTAAAAATAACATTATTTGTTTTTGAAAACAAAAAATAAAACCACATATAAAAACTCTAAACAAAAATGTTTTCAAAAATAATATAAAAATATAAATAAAAAATAGAAAAAAAAAGTGATCCCAAATAGTCCCTTAATAAAAAGTATTAGTTTTTCTAATATATTTGGTTTTTATTAGTTTGAAAGAAATTTAATAATTAAATACATCTTAAATGTAAATTGTTTTTTTAGTTAAAATTTTGTTTAATTAGTTTTAGCTTCCAACAATTTCTTATATTTTTTAAACTAACCTTAAGTTTAAAATTCAAATATATCAATCTCAAGACTTATAATAATTTAAATTTGAGATTACTAATTAACATTATATAAACACCACCTTTTAAGTAAAACACTTGTATGAAACAAACATTTAACATTATTTAAAACTAATACAAATAAAAATACACAAACTTAAAACTATAAAATAAATAAAAATACACGAATATAAAAATTTTCCTAATAATCCTTCCCCTCCTCCTCATCTTCTTCTTCTTCATCTTCTTTTGGCTCTAGCTGGAAACTTTCCTAAGGTTGATATTGTTGCATTATAGAAAAAGGAATTTGATTTGGGCCAACATTAAAGTTGCAGCTCTCAAATATGTGAATGAGTGTTGAGTTATACTCAGTCATATATGAGAATTGCTACAGCTACTGACTTATATGATGATCAAATTTTTTTTTTCTAATTCTTGTTGTCGCCTGTTGCTATTATTTATCCTTTTTCGTGAGTCAAATACTTCCCTTCTATTTCTTAAAGTTATTCATTAAAGTTTTGGAGGATGAGGATCTAGATTGAGGAGTATGTAAACTCTCTCCTACTTTCAATTTTGATCTCAACCTTTCAATTCACGTTTTAGTGAGGGGAGCTCTTTGTATAAAATTTCCTCATCAAGCTCCCCCGTCGCTCAAGCCAAAAGACACAAAGTATAAATAAGAGAGGGGTGAGCAAAACCTATTGTAGTATTACCCTTAATCATGTTAGAAATTAAATTATAAATTATCTTTCATATATCTATAAAAAAATTTTGAATTGCATAATTCAAAATGACATGATCCTTAGTTACCTCATTCATATTACTAGTGGGCATCAACTTGGCAGGAATAAAGTAATGCCAACTTTAACCTCTATGATCATGGCGGTGGTAGGAAAATTGATAATCTTTTCTCCTATTATTTCATTGGATATTAGAATTTCTAATACTGAGAAATCTAAAAATTTCATCAAAATCCAGATGCCTATTATAGTATGTAAGATATTCATCGTATGCATAATTTTATAATTTTTAATATGCATTAATGATAATGCTATCAAAATTTACCCATTTTTTCTCACAAAAACTTTATTATCTTTATGCTTCTTCATGTTAATGAAGAATTCTCACACCATAGGGGCAATGTAGGCTTTATTATCATAGGCAAAGTGTTTTCAACCTCGCTCATTGATAGTTCTCTCTAAGCTCCCACTCAGATTGTAGAATTATTTCTCTAAAATGGGGTGTTTATGGATGAGGGTATATTAGTATCTTTCTTCCACCTCGATACTGATAAAGCAATCAGAGTCTCTAATTGTTGCTCTCTTCTTATTCTTGATCATGAATTTTACTAGCATTTTGATTTTTTTAGAGTGAGGAATTGCTAGGAGAAAGAGAGCGAGAGAATTTCTAAACTTGAAGAATAATGCTTTGCAAAAAAATTTCAGCTACCTAAGGTCCTATATATAGATAAGGTCTAACATCACAATGCTACATAAGCACTGGCCTTGCTATTTTAGTTTTTTGGTTATAACATTGCGGCACTTCATGCAGTGCCTAGGTGCTAGTCAACTGATCAAAGAGGTTCTTAGTCCCATCAAAAAGTATAATTATGGATGAGGTTGACTAGCATGTTGAGTTGCCTCTAATTGGGTTGCCTACTAATAAGTTTTAAACGCCTATATTGAGTTGCCTCCTAACAAATGCTTAGTTTAACATCTTTAGCCTGACATAAATTTTCTAATTTTTAAGGATTTTAACTAAATTAATAGACTCTTTAAATTGAGTCTAATTTTCTCCATAGTATGACTTAAGCATTAATCATTCACTTTGAAAATCTCATTCGTCTTTAGGTCTTGAATTTATATAGCACCATATGCATAAACTTTGAGAACTAAGAAGTAACCTGATCATCTTGATCTTAGTTTTTTGTGAAAATAATTTTAATTTTAAATTATATAATAATGCATGTTGTCCAAGCTTAAATTGCTTCTTAATGATCTTCCTATCGTGCCATTTTTTCATTTATTCTTTATATATCCTTGAATTTTTATATGTTCTCAATCTTATTTCTTTCAACTCATTCAAATCTATGAGTCACTTTTCTGTAATTTTTTCATATCAAAATTTAATTTCTTAATTGCCCAAAATGCTTTGTGCTCTAATTTCAATGGTAAGTGACAAGCTTTTTAAAGTACTAGTCTATAAGGAGGCATTCTAATATGAGTTTTACATGCGGTCCTATAAGTCCATAATGTATCATCTAATTTTGATGATCAATCCTTTCTATTAGGCCCTACAATTTTTTCTAAAATTCTTTTTATCTTCTTATTTGAAATTTCAATTTGCATAGTTGATGATGAGAGTTATTCTATGTACTTCATATTTTTTTTAAATATTGTTTCACATAGTTATTACGAAAATGAGTACCTTCGTCACTAATAAGGATTCTAGGTGTTCTAAATATTATAAAAATATTTTTCTTTAGAAATTTAATAGTTATCTTAGAATCATTTTTCAGTGTAGCGATAGCTTCTATCCATTTGGAAACATAATCAACACCTACTAAAATATATTCATCATATGAAGAAATAAGTGGTCTCATAAAGTTTATTCTCCACAGAGCCAAGATTTCAACCTCTAAAATATAATCTAAAGACATTCCTTGATGCTTACAAAATTTTCTATTCTTTGGAATTTATAATAATTTTTAACATTTTCATGTACAATTATGTGGTATTTATTTTTGGAATGGTGGGACACTATGCAGATCTTAGGATGTACTTATTAAGGTGATTGGGTACGACATAAAAGAATGGTGCACTATCTCGAAAGATAGAAATCACCACCCTACAATGGACCTAACCACCTAATAAGGACTCTTAAGGCATGATGGGTCTTCGAATATACCAGAGATTTTTTCCCTACTTTATATGGATGAATAAAATAAGGTTTACTTAAATCGAGTTCTAAAGTTTCCTATGGGGCAAGCCCTCATAGTTAATTACATCCTAAGAGAGGTGAGTCCCTTAGGAATACTCTAGATTAAAGTAGGCAACAGTTATCTATAAAGATTTTAAAGATAGGACTATCAACAAATTGGTTATATTTAGAAAATCAAATGGGATAGATCAAAAGGAGATGAGCAAGGAATGCTCATGATACAAAGCCTAGTTAACATTCCAATATATCCTATAGTTGGGCTTTATATGTTTGAAATTGAGGAGAATTATGTATTTGAGTTAAATTTTATTAGAAAACTAAGACTTATAATCTCATAATACAAGATTGTGGAAATGCCTAAGAGGTGAAGATATGCTTGTAGCTAGAGGGAAAAAAGCAACCTCATATCCTAAATCTAGGGATCTTTAGTGAGAGTCAAAGCATGTCCTAAATCTATGGCAAAAATGGGTATATTGTTTACCTCCACAAGAGAGAGTAAACCACCCCACTACTGGACTTACAACTGCCTGGAGTGGCAACCAGCTAACTTCTCCTACGTTTTAAAACCATGTGGTCAAGTTATATGATTTTCAAGATTGCTAGGGTAGTTATTTATTTAGAAAGAACTAATGTCCTAAACCTACTCCCTAAGAGACTAGAGCGTGAGTGGTATGAGTTTATGACTTAGTTTAATACAAATCTTTTCAAATTTTAGTTCATTTTTGACACTTCACTTTGACAAAGGCTTTAGGACATTGATGCCTACAAGCATGATGAAAGTAGATTTTGGGCTAAATCAGTGAGAAAGGGGTATTTTCTAACATAGAGGAGGCCCTCAAAAGTCAAGCCTTCCCCTATCGTGCAAGGATGGAAATTCCCTATTTTTAAGAACAAAATAATATGATATGCATGTTGTGAAGCATTCAACCATTCAGCTAAGGGATTGCTAAATCTTTTAATTATCTTGATTACCTCCTAAGCTTTATGTGAGGTTATGAGTTATTTAGAAATTTAATTATGAGTTGTAGTTGGGTAGAAAATTTATTTATTTCTAAGAGCTTAATCGCACCTAGGCCATACAACAAACACCAATCATAAAAAAAACTATGAAGAGGAATGCCATTCTAATGCACAAGCTAAACATAACATCAAATATTTTTTTATAGCTACCGTAAAAGAATAAAAGGCCGGTGCGGTTGGATGCCACTGTACAACCCAAAAAGAAAAATGGGTAGCCGAGTTCTACCCTTATACAACTCGAATTACAAAAGAATAATTATGATTACAAATAATAAATGTTATGGGGGTCTTCATTCTTCATTCTTCATTCTTTAGTTCTTCCTCCTTTGACTTGAATGTGCTTGCTTCAAAGGCATCATAGGGCCTCTCAGGATAAAGCCTTCTAGCCATTGCTCATCCTAATCCCCCATAATACTAATCATAATTCCTAATGCATAATTACATTAAAAATAAGAAGAGTAAATCTAACTACACCTACAAAACAAATGTTAGCTAAACACACCATACAACCCAAGTAGTTATATGTATAATTTGGACTTAGCACCCTACACATGGGTAACCAAGTCCGTCTGTCCTAATTTAGATTATGCTTAGGGGTTAAGCAACCTGTAAAAGAGAGCATTTATATTTATTTTAAGCACCCTTTAAGCAGAATCTTCTGCATAAAACATATAATTAGGTTAATCATGGCCTAACATCTAGTCTACGAAACATACACCCTAACATCCAGTCTAAAATAATACATCACCAACCAAAACATACATCAAATTATACACCGCCCTAACATAAAGCTAGAAGAGGTGACTTAATTCTAATGTGTGTGTATGAAGGCTTGTGTGGTATATCCAAACTAGGCTTTAAAGTTATAGTTTCCTAAGTATGAAGTAAATTTAATTATAAAGGGTGGTTTCACTTTAATTGGTTTAGTTGATGTAAATTTTTTTTACTTAATATTTTCTTTTGTTTCATTTGACCTACACAAAACAACTAAATGTTATAAAGAGAAGGAAAGAGAGGATCTCTTTTTCCCTACCTTAAGTCATTTCTAAAGAAAATTAATTAAATGAATTCCTTTTAGTGAATGGCTTATTACACATTTTAATTAGTCCTAGGTTTAGGTTCACTTTAAATACACTCATTCAATAAGAAAGACATCTCAAGATTAATTGAAATGAACTACCATCACATGACACATGTTTGTTTATTTCTTTCCATCATATATAGCATGCATGTGGTTAAGTCCTAAACATGCCTATAAATGCAATTTACAACTTAGCATACTTGAATAATGAAAGTAAGCAAATGCATTTGGAATTGATGTTTCATTTGGTTGAATTATTTTGTCATATTATTTTAAATCTCTAACTAAATTCTTATATAAAAGTATAAGAAAAGAACTTTAAATTATATGATTAATCAACTCAACCACTTGAACAAAGTATGAATGCATGTCCTTTTTTTAATAGAAAATAGGATTTTTATTCACTAGTTAAATACACATTCACATGTATAAAAATTTTAAGCAAGTACGTCGCCATTATCTGCACCAAGGTAGTGAGGTAGGAACCTCCTTAGGACTAGTTAAAGTCGTGCATCCTTGGGATGTCCATACTAATATACCTGCTATACTCAAATATATGGAGATGTATAAGCAACTATAAGAATGAGAATCATACAAAAATAGAATTGATTTGATTAAATTATGATTTTCATCCACTAGTTGTATCACACATACATATATTAAGTATAATTATTTAATAGGAACCTTCTTATATACATAA
This sequence comes from Cymbidium sinense, assembly GCA_021442155.1. Taxonomy (NCBI): domain Eukaryota; kingdom Viridiplantae; phylum Streptophyta; class Magnoliopsida; order Asparagales; family Orchidaceae; genus Cymbidium; species Cymbidium sinense. The sequence continues at coordinate 112,139,086 of CM038218.1, read as the reverse complement.
AGTTATATATATATATATATATATATATATATATATATATATATATATATATATATATATATATATATATATATATATATATATATATATATATATATATATATATATATATATATATATATATATATGAATGTGCAAGTAACCATAGAAATGAAAACTACACAAAAGTTGGATTCAATTTAATTGATTTATTTGTCTAAATGAATTAAATCTCTATCTAAATTCTAATATCAAAAATGCATAAGAGTGAAATCAAGCAGGTATGTCACCATTGTTCTACACCAAGGGAGTGAGGTCAGAACCTATTTAGGGCTACTTAAAGCTGTGCATCCCTGGGATGTTCAGATTAATATACCCGCTAACATTCTTACCTATGCAAATCAACATATGAATATAAGAAAGAAACTTCACCTCATACACAAAGTTTATATTCATATACACTTCCTATATATGTATAACTAAAGTTACAACACATATTCTTATTCATTAAGAAACTTTTGAAAGTATGTTTGAGATTTAATAGTGATAATAGCCACACATATTCTTAATTAAGTCAACACATGCAAATTTGACTTAACAAAAATCATTTTTACTTAATTAATTTTTGAAGAAATGAATGCATTAATCAAGTGACATACAACATTTTTAATATGATTGGAAAGAAATAAAGCAAAACAAGCATGTAATTTCATTCAATCCAACTAATTCTTAAGGACAATCACATTAAACAAGCTTATTTAAAATAAACCAAAGTTTCTTAAAGCCATTTTTAATTTAATATTTGATTTGATTTATAAAATGTAAAACAAGTTTGCTGGTCCTAATCCCATTCCCATGTGTGTGAGTCAATTTGTTTTAATGAAAAGCAATTAAGTTGATTTTTATGAATTGGTCAAGATGAGCATGTATTAAATCAATTAATTAACCCTAACCTATGTCACCTTAAGGTAATTAATTAAATAATTATGAGCTAATATGATATGCAACTACATAGAAAAGTAAATAGCAATGCTCCTATGAAATGAAAGGGGCATATGCAATTAGCTCATAATTATTAATTAATTAAGCTTAAGGAGCTCACTTAATTACTCTTATAGTTTTGTAACACATATGAGCTAACTATAATTTCATTAGTTCTCTCTTTAGGTTATTGAACAACCAAAGAGCTATCCAAGAGTTAATTAGATGAATTTTGAAATTGTTATGATTTCAATTTAATTAATTAATCCATTTAATTAATAAATTAAACCATTAATTAATCCCAAATTAATTGATTTCAAGTCAAGTGAAATGAACTTAGTGAAAAGAATCAAAAAGAGGCCCCAAACTCATTCCCCCATGTACATTCACTATTCCACAATGATTAACAAGCTTAATTAATGATTTTATTCTTGTTTAGAATGTTAAATAATCACCTAATCAATTAAGAAAGTAATTAAAGCTAAGACAACCAATTTACATAATTAACAAAGAAATAAATCCCAAGAAAATTATGAGAGGTAGGGGTCATCCCATTAATCAACCTCAAAAGGTTAGGGATTAATTACTTGGGTAATTAGAGAGCAATTAAGCTAATTAAGTTTTTACTTAAACCCAAATTAAGTCTTAATTAATATTCTAAATTAATTATAATTACTTCTAAATTAATCTCCTCTACAATACCTTCAAAATGAGTAATTTATTTGTATTTTTTAGATTTTTTTATAATTAGTTATGATTTTTAGAAGTTTTAGTTGATTTAAGATGATTTATATGAAGTCTATTAATTTATTTTATTAAAATAAATTATTTAAACTTTAAAATTTAATATATTTTAATACAAAAATGTTTTTGACTTGAAATTTTTATGGTGGATAGATTTTAACTTCAATTTCAATCACTACAAATTTCAACTTAATTTGATATATATTTTTGGTTTAATTAATATAATTTACAATTTATTAAAACTCAAATTAAGCTCAAACTAATTAGTAAATTTTAGGAATTTTAAATTTATTAGATTCCTCTCGTAAAGTTGAATCCAACGAGACCTTATTTGCAATTTTTAGTTGCATATTTTATTTTTTATGGATTTTTGAAGTTTCAAGTGTTTTAAATAATTTTTAAAATAAAAAATATGCTAATTTCCCACTTAACTGAGTCACCACCGTGCGCGGCGTTGACGGGGCAACGCGGTGCAATGCAGTGCCACGCAATTGGATGCAGGATTCTATGTGGCACGCGGCGCCACTTTTCACCGCGGGACTAGGCCGAGTGGCATTGACGCGCATGCGAGCGGGAAAGTGGGTAAATAGAAAAGTGACGCGGATTCGATTTGACGGTCTGATCATGGATTGGAAGGTCCAGATCTGATCCATGGGATCCGAAGGCGGAAACATGCAATCGGCGAGCAATTTGATCCATCCGATCATAGATCAGACGGTCCAGATCATATCTATGCGATCTGACAGGCCAAAACGTAGGATCGACACTTGATCTGAGCCATCCAATCCCGTGAATCGTGAGATCAGATGGCTATTATGTGTCGCAGTCGGCAGAACGGCAAACTGAGGGAAAATGCAAAATCTAAATGAAATTTTGTCTGAATGGGCTCATTTTCACGGTGATTCACACCGAAAAACTTTTAATTCATATTAGGATTGTATAAAATAAAGAATGAGAGAAATTTCTAAGAAACAAAATCCTAAAATCGCACAAAAATCATCACAAAATAAGAAATCCTAAGGCCGGCTATGGATTTTCTTAAAAGTTACCTCACCGGGGATGATTTCTAGAGGCGGTGATGATCCAAGCACGCTCTTGAGTGGGGGAAGAAGCCTTGGAATGAGCCTAAACCCTGGCCTTCGCTCCGGAATGATGTATCAACAGGTGGTTGCCATTTCCTCGTCTAAATCCACTTGGTTTTGGTGTTTTTTTTACCCCAAAATGAAGTGGGAATGATTGCTAGTTGGTTTAGGAAGGGATTTTGAAATTTGATTTGAGATTGATTTATTTGGTTTGAAATTTGGATTTGGTAAATGATTGAGTGATTGAATTGATATTTGAGAAAATTAATTGAATTAGGGTTGATTTGAGTTTAATTGAGGCTAAATCCATAAGTTAAAATTAAAGAGCTTAGGAAGGGTTTTGAATTTATTCATGGGGTTTTAGGTTTCAATCATTTGAAGTTGGATTTGGTTTGGAATTTGATTTGAGATTGGATTGATATTTGAGAAAATCAATTGAATTGGGATTGATTTGAGTTTGATCAAGGCTAAGTCCATAAGATAAAATCAAAGGGCTTAGGAAGGGTTTTGGAATTTAAATTTGGTTTTGGGATTCAATCATTTGATTTAGAATTGGTTTGGAATTGGATTTGAGATTGAATGTAAGACATGGAAATTTGGTTTAGTAGGAATTTGAGATTTGGTTTGAGAAGGAAAGCATGGATTGGGTTTGGGCTATAGGGTAGGAAAATTTTCCTAAGTCCCTAAGGCATAACCAACTTCTATGGCTAACCCTTCTAAGTATCTAGGCTTAAGTTAAGTGTTCACCTAATCACTAGAAGTGTCTTAAAACTAAAGAGCTTGTAGTGTCTACCAAAGTCCTAGATCTATGATGAGGGAGTTGAGAATTCACTCCAAAAGTGAGGTCAACAAATTCTAAATAAGGCTGGCTAATAAAATCCACTTTGTAAAATTTAAGCAGCTATTTCATTACCTATAAAATGCCCTCCATATTCGAATTCATGACATGATCTTATAATTTTAAAATTTCATTATCAAGTATGCATCTTCTTAGAATCTGATATGGACACTTTATTAACCTCATTTTTGGATGAGGTTAACATCATTCCTAATCTTAGTAACTCGAAGCCCTAATCTTAGATTAGAAGTCCCCTAATTAGGCTCCTAAGATTCTACACTTAATGACTAGGTAAACAAACCAAAATAAAATAATAATTGAAATCAAACGCTGAATTTGAAACCAAAATTAAATTCAAAACTAAATTAAACTCAAATATCCTAAAATGAAAGCCATAGGTCATCTTAGTGAACCCATTTAAGACCAAACCTAACACAACCCAATTAGATTAGGTGAATCAAAATCAAGTTCAAATTTAATAAAACTCAACAGAAATATAAATCGAACATATTTGACTTGAAATCTAAATTTAATTAAGTCTGGATTGATGTAATTGGGTTGATTAACTCAATTAACCCATTTAAGCACAAAGTCACCTAAGCCTCCCTAATCAAAACATGATGTTTTTAGGTGAAGATTGCCAAAAAAATGGGGTGTTTCTGATGGACATAGGGTGATCCCGTCCGTCCACTTCCCCAGGTTCATCTGTTGAGAGGGAGAAGAGCAGCAGTCAGCTGACTCCCATTTGATGGGACAGAGGTTGAGATTAAAACCTAGTTAGAACTTTATTTAAGCCATTAGATCAGCGGGTTCAATCTAGACCATCTGATCTTTGATCGGATGGCCCAAATGAAACCCATTTCTTGCTCAAAATGCAACGTTAGATGCATCTGGTGAATCACCACTCGACACACAAAAGGCAAAGACAAAGACCAGTCATTGCTGCCTCAATGCTAACTAGGTTAAATAGAAAAATATAGGTTTATATATATATATATATATATATATATATATATATATATATATATATATATATATACCTAAAACTTCTAAATATTATAAAAATTAAAATACTCAACAAAAAATCACAAAAAAGAGCTTGTAGGATTTATCTTTTTGAGAGAAATCCAATGAACCCAAATGCCCCAATTTTTATTTTAGGCTTTATTTGGGTTTGAATGAAAATTAATGTTTTAATTAATCCTAAAGTAATAATTAAATTAATCTAAAACCTTTAGGGATTAAAATTGAGGCTAAAATCTAGCCACCATAAAATTTTAAGACAAAATGATAACAAGATTGGAAGATGTTAAATTTTGAAGCTCGAATGACTTATTTTAAGAAAATAAATAATTAAAAATTGTAAAAATCATAGAAAATCATCAACGTAACTTATAATGCTTTATTTAACATTACAACACTTGAAAAAAAAATTCAAACCTTCTAAATCTTATTAGACCTTGAAATCATCTAATTAGGGATTAAAATATGTTTAAAAAATCAAAATAACAAAAAAGAATTCTTTGTAAATGGAATACTAAAAGAAACCAATATATTGGAAATTATCAAACAAAGAGTATAATTAAAATATTTGAAGAGAATTATTAGAATATTAAGGTTTAATTAAAGTACGAAGCCATAAATTCAAATATTAATTAATTCATTTAATTAAAGAAGTATTACTTTGAACTTAATTGGAATAGCTAAACCAAATATTAATCAAATTTTGATTTAAAATTTAATTAATCGATGTAGTAGGCTATTAATTAAAAATGATGATTAAATCCTAATCAAGCTAAACATTCGACCAAATTAAGAACTAATGAACTTAAATTAAATATTAATTAGACTTCAAAATTATGGATTAAAGTAAATCAACTTAAAATATAGTAAACCATTGATCAAATGTGAGTTTACTTGAGCTAAACGATTAATGATTGCATCTCAAGTAGAATTAATTAGTTAATTAAGTTAAGAAAAGATAAAATTAAATTAAAAGGTGATTAAATAAATCAAATATTTAATCAAATTAAACTGATTCAATAAAGTTGAACTAATCATTAAGAAAACTTGAATCACATAAATTAATCAATAAACCTTTAATTATATTATTAATCAAATCTTAATTATCTTTACAAGAGATCATAATTAGACTTTTACTAATCTAATTATGATTGAATTGAGTAGCTAACAATCAGCCATTAATTAAACAGGTCATTCAATTAAGTTTTTAAATGAGTTTAACCTTTAATTGAATCAATTGCATGAATCCAATAATTGATAAGTTAAAATATTTAAGATATGCTTAATCAAATACTAATCTAACATTAATCGAACAAAAAAATTAAGTCAATTGATTACTAAAATCTATCAATTCAATTAATTCCTTAACAGACATGATCATTTGATTAAGATGACAAAATTTATTAATCATTTAATTAAGATTAATTTAGTTGGTCACTAAATAAATTAAGTTCCTTAATTAAGTTCTAAATCAAATGAATTATTTAATGAAGTTAAGTTTAATTAATCTTTAATTCAGTGATAGTTGAACAAATTAAGCATAATCCTTAAACTCTTAATCAAATAAATCATCTAATAAAGCTAAGGTTTGTTAATTACTAATCCAATAATAATTGAATCAATTATTTAATTAAATTAAATATAATTAATCCATCAACTTCTAATTAAGATCAACCCTTAATCAATTTGATAATGAAAACTCAGAATAAATAAATTAATCATTTAATTAAACTAAATTAAATTAAACAAGCTATATTAAACTAATCCTTAAATCAAGCTTAACTTAAATAAAATATTTAATTAATTTTATTATCATGTTTTAATCAAAATGGTCTTGATTAATCAAATTAGTAATTAATCAAAAATTATTCTAATCAAATCCTTTAGTCAAGTTAATCACATAATCAAATTAATTATATTGAACTTAAACAATCCTTAATTTAATATAATCAACCAAACATCTAAATTAAACATAATATGAACAAATTAGTTAAACAAGATAAACTAAGATAACTATTAATCAAACTCCAACTATATCAAGTAAATCAAATTAATCATGAATACTTAATTGATCATTAATCATATTAATCATGATGGAAATAAATAATTCAATTAAGTCAATCATTTACATTAAATTTTAAATTAATAAATAAAGCAATTAAGTCAATCACTTATGATTAATTAAATCATTAATTAATCTATAATTGATTCAATCAAATCTCTTAGTCAAGTCAAACACACAATTAAATTAAACCATATTGAACCTAAATGATCCTTTTAATCAAATCAAGTTAATCAAATATTTAACAAGTTAAATCTAATTTGAATAAATTAAGCTAATTAAAATAAATCAAGATAATCATTAATCAAATCTTAATTATCTAAACCTATTAATCAAGACATTTATACGCATCTAATTTATTAATTCATCACATACTAATCGAATTAATCATAATGAATTTAAATAATACTAGACTAAATTCTAATCAAATCAACTATATAACATGACTAATCAAGTTTCAAATGAACTAAGAATTCAATTAAAGATATTTAATGATCATTTATCAAATATAAACATATAGCCAAGCTAACTCAATTAAGTGTTTATCAACCATTAAATCTCAATTAAATTGACCATTTAAATTAAATAAATAATAAACTAAACATTTTATAAACCATAATCAAAGTAATCACTTAATCAAATCAAATAAGATTAAAATAAATTCTAAAATAATTCAATTAAAAAAATTAAACATAATCATTGTGATCAATTATTTAAATCAAATTAATCAAATCATAATTAATTCAATTATATAATAAAATTAAACATAACCCAATTAAGGCAACTTAATCCAAATAAACTACGTCAATCAAATGCTTAACTAAGTGAAACCTAAGTTATAATGAATCAACTTAGATAAAATAATTACTAATTAGATTTTAACTAGAAAATCAAATCAATTATGAACATTTAATTATATTAAACCATTAACCAAAGTAAACATTTAATTTAGTTAACCAAAATTTCAGAGAGCCATAACATGAACATCTAAATAACTTAAAAACTTATGTTGACCTAGTTTAGGTTTAAGACCCTAAGCACTTCATCCCTTTAGGTTTCTTAAGTTAAGATCAATAGCCTAACAAAAAAAACAATACTAAAAAAATGAAATGAACAAAAATTTCACCATAAAAGCATACTTGGGTAAGAAACTCTTAATCACAAAAATATCCCTTAAATCAACATAAACATATGAATTGAACAATTAAATTAAATTAACTTAATGAAGACCTAAAATCATGAAATCTAAATAACATATCAAAACTAAATAAATCAAAATAGTCCATTAGACTAATAAAATCAAAAGATTTTTAACTAAATTGAAACCAATTTTTGAACCTTAACTTAATCAAATTAACTAAAACAATCAACTAAAATTTAAATTTAACAAATACTTATATTAAATTCAATGGAAAGAATAAATTGTAAATTGAACTTTAAATAAATTAATTAAATTAATCAAACTAATAATCAATCTAAAAATATATGAAATTGAATGATCATAATTAAATCCTTAATCAAATCAAATAGACATAAACTTAAATATAAATTTCAAGTCATTAAACCATATTCAATTATTATCAATTTCAAATAACATTAGAATAAATTAATCAACACAAAACATAAACAAATCAAATTAATTAAATTAAATCAAAAGGATCAAATTAAATCAAAAGGATCAAATAATACCAAATAATCATCTAACTAAAATCAATGTACAAAACAAATAATTAAATTCAATAAGCTAAATGACTAAACTCTTAATTATAATTCAAATAAAGGATCATTTTGGACTTCAATTAAGCACAAATTAATCAAATTAAAGCATACTAACCAAATCAAATCAAACTTAACTGAAAATATAAAATCATTACATTCAAATAACATTTGAAACTAGTTAATCAATAAATCTCGCAAAATCTTTAAAATGAAAAACTAAAAAAATAATTAAATATTAATTCAAAGAACTAAACATTAATTGAAATATTAGATTAAATCAAACTAAAACCTAATAAACCTGAAATTAATATCAATAATCAAAAATTCAAACTCAAACTTTATAATTTTAACTAAATCGAACAAAAATAAATCAAATCAAATCTAATACAATTAAATCATTTAAATAAATTTAAATGGATTAATTAAGATACGCAGGTTCTTTGTCTGACCCCTAGAATATAATTTTCACTTCATGGTGGGGATTTCATTCTACTAGGATTAGAATGTTGAATAGAATGAATTCTACTTCTAAATATAATTTATTTTATTTTTCATTCATTAAAACTTAAATTCAACTTTAACACAAAATAAACTTCAAATTGAAATAAATTTTTTTTGAAATCAATTAAATTATTTAAATTAAAACCATCCAAAGATAAAATTAAATAAACTCTAAATTAAAATTAAAACTTAAACTAAAATAAGGCCTAGTGCAGTCATACACACAAGCTTCTCTTTTCACACACTAGATCGATAGGTCACCAACCCTAGATTTAGGTTAGGTCGATGATTTGTGATGTTTGTAATATGATGTGTTATTTTTTTCTTATTTTATGGTGTACTATTTTAGCTTGGATAGCTATGATTGTTTTCTTACTTGTATAGATGTTAGGACATTGTTTTTAGGCTAATACTATTTTTTACATAAAGGGTCTGCTGCCATAAAATAAATAAATGATGTTTACTTGTAGGTGCTTCTTAAGTCCCAAAGCATAGCCCAATAGGATAGGTAGGCTTAATAATCACTGATGTTAAGCCTGTATATTTGAAATATAGACTGTTGATGTGTGTAGAATTTTATTTTGGATTTTTTAAATGTAATTTGAGCCTAAAATTAGGTTAGAATCTCTAGGGTTTAGGATTAATAGGAGCTGACTGTACTTATTTGAGGGCCCTTGGTGAAGCCTAAGGAGGTCCTTAAAGAAGAAAACAATTCTAAAGTTATGAAGACCTCATAGATAAAACTTTTAGTTTCAGGCTGGGTTGTATAAAGACAAAGCTCAGTTGCTTTTTTTATGGGGTGTACAGCGGTACCCGACCGCACTAACCTATTTTTTCATTTAAATTTGGCTTCATTTATTTTGGAGTATGTAATAGAATTGCATGTTTTTTATAGGTTTCATTTTGTGATTATTGTATTCTATGATGAAGCTTAGAAATGGTAGGCTCTTAGGAAAATTAAATCATCTACCCAATTAAATTAAATAACTCAAATATAAATTAAAAAATTTATAACCTCACTCAATTAAAATCTAGGCATAAATAACTAAAAGCAACTAGAAATAATTAAACTTTATGAATCATGGGAGCATATTGTTTGTACTCCTTGAATTGAGCGCTTCACACATTGCACATAATGGAGAATCTAACTTATGAGGATGACCACCCTTCTTGGGAAAGTGTGCCTTCTCATTTTGATTTGGCCCATAACTATTTTCTAACTACATCTCATCTTAGGCATAAATTGCATGTTGAAAGCTTTTAAATAAAATTATGAGTCAAAAAATATAAAATTTTAAAATTATTGCATTAGTTAGTTGCATAACATATCAGTCATTATCTTAGGGTTAGGGAGTGAGTTTAGGCTCTTAGCCTTCTTTCCTAAATACAATAGCCCAACCATCTTGCAAACATAGACTAGAATCATGATTTTAAAAATCAATTTGGTGGTGTTAGCTAGTGACCCTTCTAGGTGGGTAATAACTCCAGAAGAGTCAATGATAGATTCATTTTCTCAAGTGAGAAAAGAAGCTAATATTCTTAAAATTTAAACTAGGTTGAGTTTCTGACCTATGTCAGAAACATTTTTATACTTAAGTTCTAAAGCATCTATTGGAAAGAGTCTTCAACCACTAGGCATTTCTATAATCTTGTGCTGTCAAAATTTAAGTCCTAGATTTCTAATAAAATGTCAACTCATAATCTTAATAACTTCAATTTCAAAAATTTAAAGCCCAACAATAGGATAGTTGAAGTGCTTACTAGGCTTCCAAGCATCTAAAAGTATTTCCTACTTTTTTTCTTTATTAGCTTCTTAAAAGAACCTCTTTGTAGTATTCCTTTTTTGATTTTCCAAATTAACTATCTTTTAAATAAGCATTGAAATCCATAGAGATGAAAATCAATTTCTTTAATCGATAGTATTTTGTTGACCTCATTTTTAGAATGAGTTCTCAACCCCTCCATCTTAGACTTAGGACTACTCTTAGAATTTAAGAGTTACTTAGTCTTAAGACACATCTAGTGAATAGGTGGACACTCAACCTAGCCCTAGAGACATAGAAGAGTTAGCCATAGAAATTGGTCATGCCTTAAGGGTGTTAGGAAAATCTGCCTACACGTAGTTTGAACCATTCCTCACCTTCCTTCCTTCAAGTAAAACTCAAAATCAATCCTATTTTGTTTTCTCCAAACTCAAATCAACTCCATGTGATTGAAATCCATGATTAAAACCCATGAATGAAATTCCTAAGTTCAAATTTACCTAAGTCCTTAATTTCTCTCTTATGGACTTAACCTAAATCATGATCAAACCAAATCAATTCCTTGATTTTTCTCATGATTCATTTATATTCTAATTTATATTCACATATATAAATGAAATATAAATTCAAACCAACCAAACTAAACTCAAAATTCATAATCAATTCATGAAATTTCTTAAGTCCCTTAATTTCCTTTTAAGGACTTAGCCTAAATCATGATCAAATCAATTCAAATTCATGGGATTTTCTTATAGATCATTTATATTTTTATTTATATGCACATATATAAATGAAATATAAATATAAATCAATCAAATCAAATCTAAAAATTAAATTCCAAATCTAAAACTCCAAAATTTCCCTTTAATGGACTTAGCCTAAATTATGATCAAATCAATTCAAATTCATGGGATTTTCTCATAACTCATTTATATTCACATATATAAATAAAATATAAATATAAATCAATCAAATAAAATCCAAAAATTAAATTCCAAATCTAAAACTCCAAATTTTCCCTAAGTCTAGCCTAAATCATGATCAAATCAATTCAAATTCATGGGATTTTCTCATAACTCATTTATATTCTCATTTATATTCACATATATAAATGAAATATAAATTCAAATCAATCAAACAAAATCAAAAAATTCAAGCTTCAAACTCCAAAAATTTCCTAAGTCCTTTAAATTCCCTTTAACGGACTTAGCCTAAATCAAATCTAAATCAACTCAAATTCATGGGATTTTCTCATATCTCATTTATATTCTTATTTATATTCACATATATAAATGAAATATAAATTCAAATCAATCAAACCAAATTCAAAAAAAAAAATTCAAGTTCCAAACTCCAAAAATTTCCTATGTCCTTTAAATTCCTTTTAATGGACTTAGCCTAAATCATGATCAAATCACTTCAAATCCTTGAAATTTTCTCATAATCAATTTATATTATCATTTATATTCATATATATAAATGAAATATAAATTTAAACAATCAAAACCAATTCCAAAAATCAAACTCAAATCCACTCAAAATCCAACCTAAGCCTTTCAAGTCAAAATCTTGAACTTAGCCTAATCAACTTCAAATCAAGCCAAACTCTTGATTTTCCTTCATGATTCAATCAACCCTACAATCATGAATCCATATATAAATGTAAACTTCAATAACTTAATCAAAATATAATTCAAAAATCAAACCCCAAATCCCTTCAAATTCTTTCTTTGAATATGAAATTGTCAAATGAATCAAAACCTATTTGACTTCAAACCACTTATAAATGGATTTATATTTCAATCATAAGTCTATATACAAGTTCAATCAAGCTCAAATCAAGCTTTGACCAAGCCATTTGACCTACTTAGGCTCACTTGACCCAAAGTGACCTAAAGTACCATTATGAGCCAAATTCTAATCCTAACCAAATTGGATTGAATCAAACTCATCTATGCCTCTCATCATGATCAACAATCATCACGGGATGATCAATCAATCAAATTAGGTCAAACTAAGTCAAACTTAAGGGTTGACCAAGTCAACTTAAAAAATGAAACTAACATAGCCAAAATCCACCATATGCCAAATTGATTGAAACCATTGATCTAAGTTCATTCATGACCTATGTTTGAACTTGACCAAGCCAACATTTGAGCCTAACCTAGCCAATTGGCCACTTGACCCAACTTGACCTAAAAAAGTCAAAATGTGTCAAAACTTGATCTAAGCCAAATTGATTCAAACCAATGGGTTAAGTTCACTTGACCAAACCTACCTTGACCTGGCCCAAATAGGTCAAAATTGATTGAAAGGTCACTTATTTGATTTTCAAATAGTCATATGGGTCAAATTCAACTTGTCCAGGTGAATCAAACCAAAGCCACCAAACATTTCCAAATTGAATGATTCAAATGGTCATATGAACTTGACCTTGGTTTGACCCAATTTTGATGGTCGACTTGACCCAAATTCAAATGGGTCAACATGAGCCAAACCTCATCAATTGAATTCCAAATCCAATGAAACTTGGCCAAACTTAGTTTCTCCACATACCCAACATATCCAAATTGAAAAATTATCCAAATTACCATTTTACCCCTAGGCCATATATTAATTTATGGACTAATCCATGGGTAATTTGGTCATGCCCTCTTCATATCAACTTGATGCCTTCCTAATAGCTCAAGGGGACCTAATGGAGAGTGGTGCACCAACCCAATGGGTTTGGGTCAGCCCAAATGGACCTAAGGCTAAACCCGACTCTTTAGCTCAAATTGGCTACTTCAAAATCCTCCTTCCACTTAATTTGATGCACATGGGAGGTTACCAATCCACTCAAGACCTCAAACCGACCATGTGCAGATCTAACACACAACCCCATATGGTCAATTGGATCAAAATGGCAAGCTAAGGCTCAGCCGTCCGATTGCCATAGGGGGAGATATACTCCCCCTAATTCAATTTGAATTGATCATCACCACATTCGATTGAACCCTAGTGAGTGTTAGGAAACTTCAGAGAGCCATCCTAAGCTTTCTAAAAAGGATTTAAGATAGCCATTTCTTGATTTTCTTCCTTAGAAAATAGGGGAGCTCATCTCAATCTTGAACTTCCTACTCACTCAAAACTACTCCAATTCCTCTTACACACTCCCTCAGAGGATCAAGTTGAGTGTACCTAAACATTCTCTCAAGTTCCTAAAGCAAGGAGGAGCTCAATTGGATCAAAGCAACAAAGGGGATCAAGTGGTGTTGGTCCATAGGGAGATTTACTCAACCCCAAGGCTTGAAACTTTCAACGCTTGTCTCCACAAGGCAGCTACCTCTCATCGAGCACCAGTGAGGTATGGAATTTTCTGACCACTTAGCTTAGGAGGTGTTGGTCTTTTGTGAAAGAAATTTTCATGTCATGAGAAATCCACCGTTGGATAGGCTTCTCATTAGCTTTAGATAGTGTGGGTACAATCTCATTCCAATCCGAGCTCAATCAAGCTTGGATCTTCTCTTATATAATGGACAGTCTCTATTGAGCCTAAGGAAAGAATTAGGGTGATCCTGGCCATCCATCCGCACATTTTGGATGGATGACCAAGATTATTCCCACATTTTAGAATTGAATTATCCCTTTTGAAACCAAGGGATGATCCTTGGCTGTTTGATCCTTGATCGAACGGCAGGGATCAAACCACGTCCTATCACCACACCGTCACCCTGATGTGACGTTTAAGTAATCCCCTCACCGCTCGATGCGTGTAAAGCGCGCTGACCGCCGCCGCCGCATGTCACATTGTGAGCTGATGGGATTAGTTAGGGATTTAATTAATTTTATTTAATCTCCTAACCTTTAAAAATTCATATCTCCCTCAATAAAATTCAAAAAAAAAATATGAGGTAAAATTCTATAGAAAGATAATTCAACCTATAATATTTTAAAAATGATTTCAATGGATTTTGAATTATACTTTTCTCTGATTTTTAGTTTTATTAGAAATATCATTTTGCTAATTACTTCTTAATTAATCCTCTGATTAATCCCAAACTTCTTAGGTATGTTTTAGGAGATGACCTCTGGCTCACCTAATTTTCTTGGGATTTATTTAAGGCTTAATTAGAGGAATTTCAAATGGGTTTCCTAATTACTCCCTTAACTTAATTAAGGATAATTAAGGTTGGATTAGTATTTTAATCCATTATTAAGGTTGGTTAAGGTTATATCTAGTGAATAGAAGGCTTATGAAATAATTTTTGGGTATTTTAATCCTCTTTTCTTTCCTTAATCCTCTCTTAATTAAGGATTAATTCATTAATTATCCCCTTAATTAATTTCTAAAATTTTTAAAACCTTCTAGAATTTAATTAATCTACTTTTGGTAGATGTTTAGGTGTTTAAGAGCCTAAGTTCAATTAAGGAAATCAAAACCCAATTCATATGTGTGAAGGGGTGTTTTGAAATTACTTTAGCTAAACCCCTTAGCTTAATTAATCATTAATCATGAGCCAAATTGCATTAGGCCCTTTTCTTCCTAGGTGCATTACAAGTTTAAATTCCTTGTGAAATTTTATGTCATCTCATTGGCTCATAACTATTTGGTTAATTGTACTAAGGTGGTGTAGGTAAAGGTTAATTAATTTGCTCAATTCATACCTTAACCTAATTAATATATAAAAATGAATCTAATCATCTAAAAATTAAACAAAAATATCAAACACATGTGGGAATGGGTTAAGAACAGCAAACTCAATTCACATTTTTAAAATTAAATTAAACTTAAAACTAAACAAAATCACATTGAATACACTTTGATTTATTTTAAACTTTCTTATTTCATAAGAATGTCTTTAGGGTTTAATTAAAGTGAAAGTGTTTACATGCTTTCATTACTTTGATTCCTTCCCCAACATGTTAAATGTGTATGTCATATGGTTTCATGCATCCATATTTTTCAAAATTCAATTTAAAAATGAAATTGTTTACTTTATGTCAAATTTGCTTGTGTTGGCTAAAGAAGAAATATGAATGGCTATTATCACTACTAAATTCAAATTTAATTTTAAAAATATATAAATCAAATGCCCAAAATTGAAAGTGTGCCACTTATATTTTAATTATAAGCTTGCATGTGAGAGAATATAAGGATGTGCTTAGCATAGATTTCCCTTCTCTTTTATTTTAGTATAGTTTTGAATAGGAGTTGGTAAGATGTATGGTTCATTTGAAAAGAACCTAACACTCACCTAATGCCATATCTTATTCATTCCTATGCTATCACTTAAGAAGAGTCACATATGCTTGCACACATAAATTGCATAAACAAAATGAATCACTAATACAACTTTTTCATTCTTTCTTTCCAATTTACTTCTTTTGTACATATGTTTGTATTTAAGGAAAGTAGTATATTAGTCTAAAAAACCCTGAGGTTGTGAGGCTTTAAATAGCCCTAAGTAGGTCTTGTACCTTACACATCTGTTAACAATGGCATTGTACTCACCTATGCCTTTCTTACTTTCATGTGTGCATGTGAAAATTAGATAAGAAACCCTTTTCTACTTAATGAAAGTCATGCATAATAAAACTTCCAAATTTCCTTAAATCAATTACTTAGCATGCATTATAAAGTGTGTTAAATATTCTCATTTGTATGTATAGATATGCTTAAGGACTCATTCATATGCATGTTATACATGTTGGAAAAGAAATGAAGTGATGTGTGTTTTGTGAATGTGGTTCATTTTATTTAATCTTAAAATGTTATTCTTTCTGAATATGTTTGTTTAGAGTTTATCTAAACTAAGGATTAATTAAAATATTTAATCAAATTATTCACTAAACAAAACCAAAAATATGAATGTACTCTAGAAATTACTTAGGTTAGGGAAGGAAAGAGAAGTTTTCTTCTCTTTCCCTCTCTTTATAACTTAGTAACTAATTATAAGATTCACTTGAATCTAATCAAAACATGAAATAAAATCAACCCAAATCAATTAAACAACTTAAATGAAACCCTCCTTTAGGTTAGGGTGGTGCATGGTTTGATGTTTGTTTTATTTTTTGATATATGTTTTAGACTGGATGTTAGGGTGAATGCTCGTAGAATGAATGGTAGGACGCTCTTAGTCTAACCATTGTTTTCTGTAGAGGATTGTACTTAATGGGTGCTATCATATATAAAAATATAAATGCTTTTGCTTCCAGGTGCCCCTAAGCATAATCCAATAGGCCAGGTGGACTTAGTCACCCATGTGTGGGGTGATAAGTCCAATATGCATACTTGGGATTTGTGTGGTTTGTTTTAGCTAATCTCTATTTTGCAAGAGTTAGTTAGATTTTCATTCTTTTCCTTTTCATGTAAATTTGTGCAATTAGGATTTTGGAATAATTATTATAGGGATTAGGATGAGCATTGGTCATAAGATCCTATCTTATGCACCATGTGAAGCCTTGGAGCATCCACCTTCCAACTATCCAAAAGAAGGAACCAAAGAAGAAAAGAAAAAGAAAAGTAGAAGAAAGAAGAAAAGAAGAATGAAGAAATGAAGCTTGAAGACCCTCATAACAATGAATTCCTTACTTAATTGTAATTTAATTTATTTGTAATCTGGGTTGTATAAGAGTAGAGCTCGACTACCCACATTTGTCTTTTCGGGTTTATGGGGTGGTGCTCGACCACACCATCCTTTTATTATTTTTGTGATTAGCTTTATAAATTGATTGATGATTTGTTTAACTTTTGAATTAAGTATCATCTTTTTCTAGTTTCTTCCTTGCTTTATGTATGGCCTGGATGTGGATTAGGCTCTTCGGAAAAAATAAATCTTTTACCAAATCTAACAACTCAAAACTAAAAATAAAGAACTCATAACCTCACCAAAGCTTAGGTTTAAAATCAAGATAAAAGAATTAGCAACCTCTTAGATGGATGAGTATTTCTTTTACAATATCATGCATAAATGCATCTTATTTCACTCTTGATTGGAGGGCTTCCACCTTTGCCGAAGAAACTTGGCTTGACCTTTGAGAGCCATGGTGGAAACACACCTCCCTTCTCATTGATTTTGGCCAATAACTTTATTTCTCATGCATTAGGCATATGAATCCTATTAGCTTAAGTCAAAATAATTATCCAAAAATGAAAATAAAATGAAATTTGAATTGCATTAGATTTAGGTCATTTAAAGCATGTCCTTACATGATCTAGTCTCTTTATGGAGTGAGTTTAAGGACTTAGTCTCTTTCTAAATAAGTAACA
This sequence comes from Cymbidium sinense, assembly GCA_021442155.1. Classification (NCBI taxonomy): domain Eukaryota; kingdom Viridiplantae; phylum Streptophyta; class Magnoliopsida; order Asparagales; family Orchidaceae; genus Cymbidium; species Cymbidium sinense. Next base: position 112,121,142 of record CM038218.1, on the reverse strand, counting down.
ACCTAGCTATCTTGCATAAGCATATGACTTGCCTACATGTATTTAAAATCATAGGAGGAGTTAGTTGGATCCCATCCCTTAGGATGTAATTAATTATGGGGGCTTGCCCCTATAGGGAACTTAACGAACCCGATTTAAAATAAACCCTGTTTTACTTTTTCATGTAAAGTAGGAGAAGAATCTCTAGCACATATGCAGACCCATCATCCTTAGAAGTCCTTATTGAGGTGATTAGGTCCATTAAAGGGCATTGGCTTCTATCTTTCGAGATAGTACACTATATCTTTATGACATATCCGATCACCTGAATAAGTACATCTGCAGATCTGCGTGGCATCCCAAAAAGATGAATTTCTATATTCTTTCTTGCCTCTTTTCTTCCAACAGATTTGAAGGAGATCATATATAAAAGTTTTTCTAACCAACATATTCTTAGGAGGAATTCACTTTCTCCTAAGATATAATTAACTATAGAGGCTTACCCTTTTAGGAAACTGTGAACCCTACTTTAAAATATACACTATACTATTTCTCCATCTAGTTCATGGGAAAAATCTCTAGTGCATCCAAGACTCATCATCCTTAAGAGTCCTTATTATGTAATTGAATCCATTATATGACAATATATTTATCTTTCAAGATAATATATTTATCCCTTAATGACATATTTGATTATCTAAATAAGAACCCCCAAGATTTCCGTGGTGTTCCAAATAAAATTCTCACACACTTCTTATAGAGATAGGGCTTATCCCAAAAATAAAATTTTACATCATATAAAAATTTCCTCTTTGATGATAAATGATTCCATAAGGTATAATTTCACTTATTATGTAATTCATAATATCAACATAACATGGAATAACTTCATGCTTAAACACAACTAATTGTTCATCTAGAAATTCTTCTTTAATATCTCCATCAACTCTTAATTCTTCTTCTATTGTTAATCTAGATAAGTCAGCTACTTCATTTTTAGAACCTTTTCTAATTTTAATTTCTAGGTCAAACTCTTGTAACAATAACACCCATATAATTAATCTATGCGTAGCATCTTCTTTTCTAATAGATATTTAATTATTGCATGATCAGTATATAGTATAACTTTTGTTCCAACCAAATGGGACCTAAATTTATCAAAGGCGAAGACAACCGGTAGTAATTCTTTTTTAGTTGTTGAATAATTTAATTGATTTTCATTTAGATCTTTACTAACATACTATATTACATGAAAGTTTTTATCTTTACTTTGTCTTAAGACTTGTCCCTATTGCAAAATCACTTGCATAACTTTTATAATAATTGGTGATGAACTTAATTTAAGTTTAGATAGTTCCAATGCTTTTTAACATTCCTTTTGTAAAATAAAGGGTGTATCCTTTTCAAATAAGTTATAAAATGGTTCTGATATTTTGAGAAGTCTTTAATAAATATCTTATAAAATATAGTGTGTTCTAGAAAACTTCTAATTCCTTTAACATTAGTTGGTGGTGAAAGTTTTTTTATTATTTACACTTTTGCCCTATCCACTTCTATTTCTTTTTTTTTTTTTTTTTTTTTTGAAATTTTAAGACCTAATACTATTTTTTCTCTAACCATAAATAATCTTAGTTAAGTATTATGTTTTTCTCTTCACATCTTCTAAGAATGATTTCTAGATTTTCTAAGCAATGTTTAAATGTTAGACAAAAAATAAAAAAATCATCCATAAATACTTCAATGTAGTTTTCAATTAAATTAGAAAATATGATCATCATATAATGTTGAAACGTAGCAAGTACATTACATAGAGCAAATGACATTCTTTTGAAAGCAAAGGTACCATAAAGACAAGTGAATGTTACTTTTTCTTGATCATCAGGTGTTATTACAATTTGGTTATATCTAGAATACCCTAATATAGTGAACTTTTCTAGTAGCTTTGTTTAACTTTCTATAAGAAATGCAAATCCTCCATCTTGTGACTGCTCTAGTAGGAATGATTCCATTATTTTCATTAGTAACAATAGTCATTCCCCCTTTCTTAAGCGCACAATAGATTGAACATACCCATGTACTATCAGATATAGGATATATAATTCTTACATCCAACCACTTTAAGATTTCTTTTTTTATTACTTCTTTCATAATAGGATTCAGTCTCCTTTGACTTTCTATGAATGGTTTACCATTTTCTTCCATTAAAATTTTATGCATACATATTGAAGGACCAATTCCTTTAACATCTATTATTATCTATCTTAATACTTATATATGTCCTTTTAGAAATTCAATTAAATTATCTTCTTAATTTTTTTCTAAATCTATTGAGATGATTATTAGTAACGATGATTTTTTTCTAGATAAGCATATTTCAAATGACTTGATAATGGTTTTATATCTAGTATTAGGCTTCTATTATAGATAATTTAAGACTATTTTTAATAGAAATTTCTAGTGGTTTGAATTTTTCTTTGAACTGACTGGGTGTAACTTTGAGGAATTGAATATCTTTATAATATTCCATCATCATTTTTTATTTTTATTCTATAAATTTATTTATTATATAAGAATCCAGTCCTTTTTTATTTTACTTTTACTTAACCCAATATTATAACATTCTTCATTTCTATCATAAAAAAAAATTTAATAGAGTTGAACATATTTGTGGTTATTTTTGGATGTGGAACACCACGCAGATATTAAGTGGTACTTATTGAAGTGATCGAGTATGACATTAAGAAATGATGCACCATCTCGAAAGATAGAAATCATTATCCTATAATAGACCTTATCACCTAATAAGGACTCCTAAGGCATGATGGGTCTTGGAATGTACTAGAGATTTTTTCCCTACTTCACTTTTCCATCATGGAATGTACTAGAGATTTTTCCCCTACTTTACATGGAAAAGTAAAGTAGGGTTTATTTGAAGTATGGTCTATTAAGTTCCCTATGGAGGCAAGCCTCCATAGTTAATTACACCCTAAGAGATGAAATCTCTTAAGAATACTCTTGATTAAAGTAGAAATGAAAGTCTCCAAAGATTTCAAGGTTAAACTATCAATGAATCAGTTATATTTGGAAAATCAAATGAGATTATTCAAAGAAAAGACTTATTATTAAAGCCAAAGGAAATGGTTGGAAATGCTCATGATACTAGGAAACCTAATGAGCATTCCAATCTATCCTATGGTTGGGCATTATATATTTGAATAGATTTATTCAATTAAAGTTGACACTTTATTAAAAAGCTAGGACTTATAATCCAATAATATAATATTATGGGAAAGCTTAAGAGGTGAGAATTTATGCTAGTAGCCTAAAAAAAATAGCTGTCTCAGATCCTAAATCTAGAGAGCTTTAGGAAGAGCTCAAGTATGAATTAAATCTAAGCGAAGATGGGCATATGGTTTACCTTTATAAGAGAGGATAAACTGCCCGACTGCTGGGCTTACAACTGCTTAGAGTGGTAGCCATCTAACTCCTCCTATGCTTTAAAACTATATAGGCAAGTCTTATGATTTTGCAAGATAGTTGAGTTGTTATTATTTAGAAAGAGACTAAGGTCTTTAAACCCACTCCCTAAGAGATTAGAGCATGAGTAGTATGAGTAATGACTTAATCTACAAATGCAAATCTTTTCAAATTTTATTTCAATTTTGACACCTCATTTTGACAAAGGCTTTAGGATTTTCAATGCCTATATGCATAATGAATGTAAATTATTGGCTAAATCAACAAGAAAGAGGTGTTTTCCAACACAGAGGAGGCCCTCAAAGGTCAAGCCTTCCCCTACCATGCTAGGATGGTAACCCTCTCTTAGAAAAAGTGAGATAATATGAATGCATGATGTTAAACATACAACATCCAACTAAGGTGTTTCTAAATCTTTTAATTATCTTGATTTATATCTTAAGCTTTATGGTGAGGTTATGAATTCTTTAAAACTTTAGTTATGAGTTGTAGTTGAGTAGAAATTTTATTTATTTTTATTCTAAGAGCCTAATCGCATCCAGACTACACATTCAAACATCAATCATGTAAGAAACTAAGAAAAGGCATGCCATTTCTAATGCTCAAGCTAAACATAACATCAAACAATTTTATAACTAGCATGAAAGAATAAAAAGCTGATGTGGTCGGGTACCACTGTACCACCTGAAAAGAGAAAATGGGTAGCCGAGCTCTACCCTTATACAACCCCGAATATGAAAGAATAATTATAATCTATAAAATATTATGGGGGTCTTCATTCTTCATGTCTTCATGTCATTATGTATCTTCCTCCTATGATTTGGATGTGCTTGCTTCAAAGACATCATAGGGCCTCCCAGGACAAAGCCTTCTAGCCACTGCTCATCCAAATCCCCCATAACACTAATCCTAATTTTTAATAAAAAATTACATTAAAAATAGGAAAAGTAAATCTAACTACACCTACAAAATAGAGGTTAGCTAAAGATACATATAACCCAAACAGTCATATTTATAATTTGAACTTAGCACCCTACCCATGGGGAACCAAGCCGGCCTGTCTTAGCTTAGATTATGCTTAGAGGCTTAAGCATCCTGCAAGCAAAGCATTTATATTTATTTTTACAGCGGCCCCTTAAGCATAATCCCCTATATAAAATATGATTAGGTTAATATCGGCCTACCATCCAGTCTTTGCAACATACACCCTAACATCCAGTCTAAAATATTACACCACAAAATAAAACATACATCAAACCATGCATCTTCCTAACTTAGCACTAGAAGTTGTTACTTAACATTCTAATGTGTGTGCTTAAGTTTTGTGTGGTGTATCCTAATTAAGCTTTATAATTATAATTTTCTAAGTTTAGAAGGATTCAATTTAACATGGGATGTTGGTTTCACTTTAAGTTGTTTAATGGGTTTGTAAATTTTAATTTGTGATTTTTTTGGTTTCATTTGACCCTACATTTAGCAACTAAGTGTTATAAAGAGAAGAAAGAGGATTACCCTCTTCCACCCCTTAAGTCATTTTTTAAAGCATGTTATTATAACTTAGTTTACTTTAGTGAATGGCTTATTAATATGTGTTAGTTAATCCTAAGTTTGGGTTCACTCTAAATAATTCCATTCAACATGAAAAGCATCTTAAAATTAGCTTGATTGAATTACTATCACATGACATATGTTTAATTATTCCTTTCCATCATATATAACATTCATATGATTTAATTTTAATGTAACCATACATATATTCTTTTCTTTTAGCACATTTAAATGAGGAATGCATACATGTATTTTTGTAGAAAATGAGATTTTCATTCATTAGCTAGATCCACATACAAGTGTATAAAAATTTTAAGTGGATACTTTGTCATTGTTAAATCAGGGGTGTGAGGTAAAAACCTCCTTGGGGCTACTTAAAGCCTTGCGTCCTCGAAATGTCCAGACTAGATATACCCACTATTCTTAAATACACATGAATATACAAATAACTAGAAGAATGAGAAATCATACAAAGTTGTGTTTCTTTTTTTATTGAATTATTAAGGAGATTTGTATTCATTAGCTAAATATACATACAAGTGTATAAAAGTTTTAATTGGTTACTTTTCCATTGTAACCAGGGGAGTGAGGTAAAGACCTCCTTAGGGCTACTTAAATCCTTGCATCCCCGGAATGTCCATACTAGATATACCCACTCTTTGTAAATACACATGAATGTACAAATGACTATAATAATGGAAAATCATGCAAAGTTGTGTTTCTTTTTTAATTGAATTATTAAGGAGATTTACATTCATTAGCTAAATGCACATACAAGTGCATAAAAGTTTTAAGTGGATACTTCACCTTTATTAACTAGGGGAGTGAGGTAAAGACCACCTTGGGGCCACTTAAAGCCTTACGTCCCTGAAATGTCCAGACTAGATATACCCATTATTCTTAAATACACAGAAATGTGCAAATGACTACAAGAATAGAAAATCATGCAAAGTTGTGTTTTATTTTTAATTTAATTATTAAGGAGATTTATATTCATTAGCTAAATGCACATACAAGTGTATAAAAGTTTTGAGTGGATACTTCACCATTGTTAAGCAGGGGAGTGAGGTAAAGACCTCCTTGGGACTACTTAAAGCCTTGCATCCCCGAAATATCTAGACTAGATATACTCACTATTCTTAAATACACATGAATGTACAATTGACTGGAAGAATGGAAAATCATGCAAAAGTTGTGTCTCTCTTAATTGAATTTATTTATACATATGTGTTAAAGTTCTATCCAAATTATAATATAGAAATGTGTGAGGATGAATTCAAATAAGTGTTGTATTTTTTTGTAAATAGACTATACACTTATGAATGTTCAAGCTTATGCAAATCTATATATGGATTAAAGAAAGAGAACTCCACATCATATGTTTAAACTAGAACACATGCAAGCTTACATATACTTATGACTAATATCACTCCAAATATTGTAATTAATTTATAAGCTTTTGAAAATAATTTTTGATTTAATAGTGATAATAGTCACACATATTGTAAATTAAATTCAACACATGCAAGCTCAACATAAAGAAAATTTCATTTGATTTATTTTTGAAAGACATGAATGAATGATTCAAATGACATATAACATTTAACATGATTGGAAAGGAATTACTAAATGTAATTACATGATTTCATTCGACCAAGCTAATTCCTAAGGACCCCAAATAATTAATTAGGGAGTAATTAAGATAATTAATTTTTTATTTAAACCTTAATTAAGCTTTAATTCTATTCAAAATTTATTAAGGATATTTTTGATAAATTCTTCTCTAAAATACCTTCAAAATGAATATGTATTTACATTTTTATGATTTTCCTATGATTTGTTATAAGTTTTTGAAGTTTCAACTGATTTAAATAATTTTCATGATTTTTATAAAGTATATTAATTTATTTTTGCTAAAATAGACTATTTGAGCTTCAGAATATAAAATCTCCTAATTCAGAAATCCTTTTGGCTTGAAATTTTTATAGTAGGTGTATTTTAATTTCAATTTCAATCCCTAAATATTTCAAATCAATAAGATATGTATTTTTGGTTTAATTAATAAAATTTGATTTTTAGTAAAACTCCAATTAAGCTCAAAATATCCAATAATATTTAGGTATTTTGAGTTTGTTGGATTCCTCTCAAAAAGATGAATCCAACAAGCCCTTTTTTGCGATTTTTCATTGAGTGTTTTATTTTTTATGGATTTTTCAAGTTCATGTAATTTAAATAATTTTTAAAATTTGAAATGAGCCGAATTTCCTACCTATCCCAGTCAGCACTGCACGGCGTTGACGTGGCAAAGCGGTGCCATGCAGCACCACGTGATTGGCAGCACGGTTCTGCGTGGCACGCGATGCTGCGCGATTGGACCATGTGATTTTGTGAGCGGGAAAAAGGGGGAACAAGGATTGCGATGCACCGATAGGATCAGAAGGTCCAGATCGATCTGCGTGTCCTGAGGGCCAAAAATGTGCAGATCTAATGTGAAATTACAGCTGACCATTTCCCAACATCAGGATTAGACGGTGTTGCTTCCTGGCGAAAGCGGCAAAATTAAATAGTGTGAGATTTTTTATGAAATCTGAATAAAATTTCATACGAATGGACTCATTTTCATATCGATTCATACCGAATAACTTCTATTTTCATATTGGGACTAAATACAATGAAAAATGCAAGGATTTTCTAAGAAAATTCCTAAAATTGCATAAGAATCATCACAAACAAAAGCTCCTAAGGCTAGCTACGATTCTTGAAAATTACCTCATCGGGAATGATTTCCACCAGCAGTGATGATCTGAGCACGCTCTTGATTGTAAGAAGAAGCTTTAGAATGGATCTAGACATTTGTCTTTCTTTGGAATGATGTATCCACCAATGGTCGCCTCTTCCTCGTTGAAATCTGTTTGATTTTGATAGTTTCACTCCAAAACAAAGTGGGAATGGTTGCTAGTTAGTTTAGGATCTCTAGGGGAGTGAAAATGAGGGCAGGAGGAGAGCTTTTGGTCTCTCTATTTCCTTGTGTTAGGTTTTGGCCGAAAATCACCTCTAATGGTGATTTTTTGGCTCCTAGTGGATGTCCTATGACTTGGGGTGGTTGGGAATGGTAGGGAATCATCCTAGGTGGCTTCACTTGAGTGGAGGAGGGTGTGAGAATCTAACCAAGGTAAGGGAGTGGGATTCCTTGCTTTCCAAGTGTTCCAATGGGGGAGGTGAGGTGAATTCACCTCCCCATGAGTCATCTCCCACCTCTTGGGTCGGGTTGTGGTGTCCTTGGAGCCTAGGTGGACTAATGGATGAGTGACAAGTGGCCAAGGAAGAGAAATGACCACTTAGGTGAGTGTCCTTTCTCATGGGGTGCCTTGACCCAAGGGAAAAGTGGTAATTTAGTATTAGATTTGATTTGGACAGATTTGAAATGAATCAAAAGTTTGGGCCAAATTTTATGTCATTTGGAGTTCATTTGGTTCAATTTGGCTCCATTTGACCCATTTGGGTCAAATTGGGTCAAATTGGGTTAAGTTGACCAATTTGTCAAATTGGGTCAAACCAAAGGTTGGGCCAAGTTCATATAACCATTTGGAGTGGATTTGTGTCATTGGTTTGGTTCAATTTGGTTTATATTTGATTTTGGCTCATTTGAGTTCATTTGGGTCAAGTTGACCAATTTGACCAAATTGGCCAAAATGGCTTGGGTTGGGTGTTGGTTCATGTTCAATTGGTCAAATTTGAGAGTATTGCAAGCTTTGGTTTGATTTAATTTGAATTTAATTTAGGTTTTGATTAATTTGACCCTTTATGTCAATTTGGGCTAAGTGGGTCAATTGGGTTCAATTGGCCAAATTGGGTTCAAATATGGCCTTGGTCAAATTCAATAATCAATTTGGAATAAACTTGAGCCATTAGTTTCAATCAATTTGGATTGGATTTCGATTTGACTCACTTTGGCCATTTAGGCCAATTTGAGTCAACTTAGGTCAAAGGGCCAATTGGGTTTGGTGTGGTTCAATTGAAGATCAGTCATGTTTAAAAGTTGATTTTGGGCTGATTTGAATCATTAGTTTCAATGGATTTGGCTTAGGTTATAATTTGGCTAGTTTGGATTCATATAGGTTAAAGGATTGACTTGGTCAACAGGCTAGGTTGTTGACCCAATTTATGACAATTGATCAATCTAGGATGGCTAACAATCATGACATGAAGTTTGGATTGAATTAGATTTTGGTTCATGTAGGTCAAATTGGTCAATTTGGGTCAAGTGAGCCAATTGGGTTTAGTTGGCTGATTTTAGGTTGAGTTTGATTTAGTTGAGTTTTTATATTGATTAGAGATTGATATATAAATTCAATTGCAATTGGTTTGGGATTAAATGAGTTTTGATTCATTTAGAAATTTTAAGTCAAATGGGCTAAGTTGGGTTTGACTTGGGTTGATTTTGGTTTGGCTTGATTATTGTAGATTTCATTTATATTTGGATAGGTAATTGAATGAATGATTGATTCAAGAGAAAATTCATTAGTTTTGTCTTGATTTGGATATCATTTAGTTGAGTCCAAGGAGTTGGCTTAAAGGGTCCCGATTTTGGTTTTGATTTGATTTGATTTAGTTTGATTTATTTTTAATCATTTGAATCTAGATTTGATTTATATTCAGGAAGATAGTTGAAAGTACAATTAATTTATGAATAAATCAATCAAGTTTGGATTGAATTAGACTAAAATTTGGCTAAGTCCATGGAGGTAGGTCCAAAGGGCTTAGAAGAGAATTTGATTTTGGATTTGATCAAGGGCTTCAATTATTTGATTTGGAATTTGGATTTGGTATTGGTATTTGGATTTGGATTTGAATTTGAGGTTTGAGAAAATCAATTGAATTTGAATTGGATTTAAGAAGGTGTACACGAATTAGATTTAGGCTATAGGGTAGGTGATTTTCCTAAGTCCCTAAGACATGTCCTAATCCTATGATAAACACTTCTAAGTTTCTAGGCTTAGGTTAAGTGTTCACCTAATCACTAGAAATATCTTATGACTAAGAAAATCTTAGTGTCTAGAAGATCCCTAGGTCTAAGAAGAGGAGGTTGAGAACTCACTCTAAAAGTGAGGTCAACAACATTAAATTTAATTTCTTGATCATTTACTATCATGGTTAATTACCATTGTTGAACATCTATCATAGTTCTTCCAGTAGCTAAGAAAGGTCTCCATAAGATGAGAGGTATTTTTTTATCTTCCTCTATATCTAATATTATAAAATCTACAGGGATTATCAATTTATTTACCTTAACTAAAAGTTCATCAATTATACCCTTAGGATAAGTCAAAGATCTATGTACTAATTGTAGAGTCACACTTTTAGGTTGTACTTCTCTTAGTCCTAATTTCTTGAAAATGGATAAAGACATTAAATTTATGCTAGCTCCCAAATCACATAATATTTTTTTTTTCAAAACATTTATCCTATATAGTGCAAGGAATAGTATGACTCGCTAGATCCTTAAATTTTTGGACAATTTTCTTTAAATTATTGTACTGCATTCTTTAGTAAGAAATATTAATTCATTTTCTCCTAATTTTCTCCTTCTATATAAAATAACTTTCATAAATTTATCATATGAAGGCATTTATTCTAAGGCTTCAATACATGATATATTTATGGATAATTTCTAAAATACTTCTAAGAGTTTTGAAAATTGATTATCCACATTTTGTTTTTGAAGTCTTTGGGGAAATGAAGGTGGTGGTCTTTCTCTCATTTTTCTAAATACTTCTCTTTCTATTTCTTCTCTCTTTCCTTCAATTTCTACAGTTTCTTTTTATTTAACTAATATTGTATATTTTTTTTAATCATCTAGCCCTATTTCTTTTTAATTTTATTCTACTTCTTAATTTATTTGTTTTACATTATTTTTATGGTTATCTTTAGGATTATCTTCAATGTTACTAGGTAAATTCCCTTGAGGTCTGTTTGTAAGGTTATTAGCCAACTTCCTAATTAAATTTCTAAATTTTTAATTAAAGCTCTTTGACATTACAATTGAGTTACCAATTGTAACACTATTTCTTCTAAAGTAGGTTTCTTTTCTTTAGTCTGATTTTGTGGAGGATATTCTAGTGGAATGATAGGTCTAAAGTTAAGAGTTTTGAGAGTTATAATTTTTATTGTTCTAACTTCTCTTTTTTTTTATTAAAGTTTGCATTATTATTCTAGAAAAAATTTGGGTGATTCCTCCAACCCTGATTAAATGTATTTGAATAAGGATCATTCGATTTTTTTTGAGATATAGTTAAGCATTTCCAACCCTTGATTACTTCGATCTTCTAATACACATACTTCACCATTTTCTCCTATTTGATTCATATTATTGATATTTTGATAAGTTCCTAAATTGTATAATTTCTTAGATAGGAAAGCTTCTTGTGTAGTCAACATTACAATCATATCATTATTATTATTACTAGATACTTTCTTAGGATTTAATCTCTTAGAAGGCCATTGAAAATTATTAGTTATTATTTCCTCTATTAAAGCAAAAGCTTTTTCAAAAGGTTTTGACATGACTATTCTTGCTGCTACATCTATGATAATCCTTAGAGTTCCTTCTAAGCCATTATAAAATGATTGAATGATAAGTCAATCAAGTAATGAATGATAAAGATATTTCTTTAATAACTCTCCCAAGCCTCATATATGGATTCATTATCTAATTATATAAATAATGTAGTATCATTTCTTAGTTTGGCAATTTTAGATGGTGGGAAATATTTCATTAAAAACATTTGAGCTAATTCATTCCAAGTAATTATTGATTCTTGAGGCAATGAATTTAATCACATTTTAGCCTTATCTCTCAGTGAGAAAGAAAATAATCTTAATATAATAGCATCATCACTTACCCTATTATATTTAAATGTTGCACAAATTTCTAAGAAATTAGCAACATATTAGGATCTTCAATAGGTGAACCACCAAGCTGATAGTGTTGCATCATTTGAATTATAGATGAATTTAGTTCAAATTTATTAGCTTCAATAGTTGATCTAGCAATACTTTGATAGATGGTTCTCCTATTGGTTGTTTGTCCATTGTTAGTGTTCTCAATTGATTTCTCTTTTATTTTCTAATTTTCTTGCAAAGTTGTTCAATTTCCAAGTTCAATAGCAAAATTTTAATAGTTTTATCTCTACACATGTATAGTTTAGAAATCATAACTTTGGTTTAAAACTAAAATAGCGATACACTTAAACAAGTACAATGATGCACAAATGAAAGATATTTCACACTTAATACATAACACACATACAAATAACAGAAATGTTCAATTAAAAATAGTTAAATGAGACTAATATTAACTAAATAAAATTTTATGTTTTACTGCTAATCCCCGAAAATGATGCCAAAACTTGATTGATAATTTACCTTATACGCAAGTGCACATGTCACATAAGTAAAATAAAAAGAGCAGAGTATCATTCCCATGAGGATTAAATCAAAATTTTATATTAAGTTAAAAACTAATAGTTTAAAACTTGATTTTTATCGAACAAAATATAGAGTGTTTAAGTCAAATAACTATCTACTATTTCGTGAAGATATTTAAAAGACTAATTTTTATATTTTTATAGAAAATATAGATATTAGTCTTAATTTTAAAAATAGTACTCTAAATTTAAAAAAAATTTAATTATGTATTAAATTAAACTAAGTAGTGAAATTAATTTTAATATTGTAGTGTCAATCATGAGCGAAATATTATATCCTATGACTAAACAAGTATAACCAAATCAATCCATTTACCTAATTTTTTCTAGTTCTAAGTAAATTTTTATTAATTGCATTACCCATATTTTTCTTGCAATAATTATGAATTCTAAAATTAGGCATATGTTTAATGGCTATATAACACTTTAGGACAATTTAGCACATTAATGGGTATTTAGTACATCCATTTATCTTTTTTTTTTTAATTATTCTTCTAGAACTCCATCGATATCTCTAGATCACACTTGATTTTAACTTTACAATTATCTAGGTCACAAGAAAATAAAGTATTGAGAAAAGCAGAACAACATTTTCATGAAATGCACGAACAAATTTCCTATAATAATCCACTAACATAGTTTAATACAATACAAACGTCTAAAAACTCACATGAATTCAGAGCACTTCATAGAATTAGTGCTTCTTAGTAAAGAAGAAAGAAATCTCATTTAACATTATAAAATAAGATGTAGGATAACTAGAGAAGAAAGGAAAGAGCACACCGAGTAAGTCTTCAAAGTCTATTCTTCATGATCCTCTACTGCTTCCTCATGAAAATATCCAACAACCCTCACTAAAAATCCTTGATTGTCGATCTCCTACTTCACCACTTGCTTAAGAAAAATACATTATCACACTACCCACACAACACTCTCACGACACTTAAGAGTGTCACTCTCCAAGTGCTTTACAAAACACATACCTACACTTCACTCACACACTTACCAAAAGTTCTAAAAAAAGCCCTTAACACTAAGAAAGGTCCCTTATTTATAGCCTTAAAGCAACATGTTTTAGTTACTATTATGCTCCTGCCAAAATTGCCTCAAAACATTGTTTGAAATCATTACAAAACCATCAGGAATCTATTATGTCAAGCCATAGCACTATGGCGTTGTTGATGCAACACTACAGTGTTGATGATCCGATGATGTGGCGGTATGCTTATTTCCTTTGCTTCATATCTTTATCTTTGGTACAACGCCGCAGCGTTGTTGATGCAGCACCGTGGTGTTGAGCTTGTTATAAAATTGTCACAAAATGAGCCTGATCTAATGTCATGGTGTTGTTAATCTAACGGCTAGGCACTGGCCTTGCTATTTACTTGCTCCAATTTAGGTCATTTTTAACATCGTAGCATTGCTTTTATATCGTTGTACCTAAATTTTTTTAATATATAGTTTTGAGAATTCTTTTGTTACAATACAAAATATACTTAAGATTAACACATTTTAGTATATTAAAATATGATAAAGGCATTTTAATTAAATACTTTTTTTCACAAATTTAGCACTTATCCCATGTGAATGTTAAGAATACACTGAGGTTGCCTAGTTAAAAATGATGACTCATAGAGATGACTCGACAAAGAAATCATGCCTAGAATGACTCTCTCAAAATAAACTTTAAATCCAAAGACATGACAAGGGGAGAAAACAACACAGTCAACAAGAAAAAACCTTATGTATAGTATTTTAGACTTATTGTAACAACTCCTACTTAAACGATCGAGTTAACTTGCACATAGAATAAAAGATTTCAAATGTGTTTTTAGTTTATTGTTGACCTCATTTTTAGATTAAGGTCGATAAATTATATGAGTTATAGCTCTAATGAATTATTCAAATTAATTCATCGATTAATGCTAACAAATTGTGAGATAATTTAACTCAATCAAACTTATTAGTGCTATCTTAAATTGTAATACATCAAAATTAAAGTTCAAGTTTGTTCAAAAGATTTTTCATAACTTTAATAAATTATTTGAATCAAATGCAATTTCAATCAAGCTTGTTTAAATTCAATCAAATTATGATTTGAGTGTTAATTCACTATTATGAAAGCTAAATTTAATTTAGTTTACACAATCCACTTGAAAGATAAAAAAAAGGAGAGGGAAGTGAAGCTAAATCAAACCTAAACATCAAACTTAAATTTGATCATACTCAAATCAAAATAATTAACTATCAGATAAGTGGAAAATATGCAATTTAATTAGTTAAATTATACACTTATATTATCACTAATATTTATTAGTTACAATTAAAGCTCATATTTATACATACAAACAAATTTATAAACTTTTCTAAATTAATATTATAATCATCAAAATCAAATAAAAAGTTGTGCAAGATTTGTATCTTTTTAAAAGAATGGGTCAACATTCATAAATGGAAAACTTGTGAAGTCTTAAAAAAGAAAGAAAAGGAGCACCAACTCACTTAGAAAAAAGACAAGTCTTTCATATCTCTCTTAGCTAAACATGCTTCCTCTTCTCTAGCATATAAGACCAAACTTGCATATTCTCCATACCTGCATGCAAGCTGTCCCCTCTCTCTCTCTCTCTCTCTCTCTCTCTCTCTCTCTCACACACACACACACACACACATTTATTTCTTTCATTTTTCTCTCAACCTGCAACCAGCTAATCTCCTCCAACAAGTGGTCACTCAGCCTTTACTCTAAAAATTGAGAAAAAAAAAAACAACCCTTCATGTGAATGGTCGGCATCTACCCCAAACCGTTGGCCACTTGACTTGTCGATCTCCCTCTTCCATCCTAGCCAGGCTCTAATAGAGAGCTCATCAGCTCTTTCCCATGCATAAGACCTTTTGGTCTCATCTCTGACTACATTGTTGGTCGGAGCTTGCACAACGGCTAGCTTTATCTTCTCCCACCTCCCATCTTAGCTTTAGCCACAACCCCTTCCTGCTTCCTTAGCCACCGAGGCTACCTTAAAAAAAAAGGAAGCCTGTGGCATCGCATCCTAACTCCATGTGAAAAGCTCTACATCTTCATCCAAGTTGTAGTCGGAGCCCCTCTACCCTTCTCTGTATAGGTCACAGTCAACTCCTTCTTGACATGCCGAGCTCATTGAACCCAGCCATCGACCATCACAAGAGTCAGAGCTCCTCCATGCAAGTTTTAGCTATTGAAGGCTTCTCTTCCTTGCAGCATGCGTGACCTGGCTCCTCCTATCTCTCCTTTTGTCTTCTTGTGACCACCACATGAGCAACCCAGCTCACACAATATTATCCACAGTCCGTCACTCACAGCACCTTGCTCTTAGCTTCATTAGAGCTTCCCTAACTCCTCTCAGCTCTTCCCTCACAAGCTGAACCAACCTTCTAGCAGTAACCACCTCCACTCCCTGTAATAATAAACCCATACTAAGGCCTTTAATTCATCCTTATTCTCACTTTCCTTTCTCACAAAAGTTTTAGGAGTTGAGAAGGGAAACTCTCATCTCTTCTCAAGTTCTCAAACATGGAGTTGGATCAAGTTCGATGAGCTATAATGGTGACTCGATCTTTGGAGTATTTGGCTAGGAGGCACCCAACAAGCATCTCAATAGGGCTTCATGTTTTCCAAATGAAGCTACTTGTTGGTTGGAATCCACCACACATTAGCTCCAGTGAGGTGTAATTCTCAATCTATTAAGAAAACCTTAGGAATCTTGTGTTGATGAATTGAATGCAAGCATCATTAATTAAGATCCAACCTTTAGATCCCATGCACTTTACCTTCTACTTCTTTTGGCAAGAGTTTAGAGACAAAATCAAGGCTATTTATTCTATTTGTTTAGAATGAATAGTATTAATTAGGTCAAATGACATAGTGCTTTGATTCCAACCATCAAATTGTGATTAACTCATGGCCATTTGATCTTTGATTGAATGATCCTAATTAATCAACTTTTTTTAAAGTAATTTGAATCTAAAAAAGAGGAGTTAATCAATCTTTAGAATAAAAAAGAAATAATATATGACCAAACAAAATCCAAAAAATGTGCAAATTAAATTATCATAAAATCTAATTAAAACTTAATTAAACCAATAATATTATAAATAGTATAATCACATATAACAAGTTGTCTGAATAGAATTTATGTAAGTCAATTATAAAATCAATTTAATTCTTAATTGTTATATGTTGGTCCTAAAGGCCAACAAGAAAATTCAATTGTGTCATATCCTTAATTTATTAAATCATATTCATTTATTATCAATTTCAAACTACGCTAAAAATACATCAATCAATATAAAACTTAAACAAATTTAACAAATCAATTAAACTAAAATAAAAGATCAATTATATTAAACCAAATAATCATTAAACTAAAATTAATACAAATTAATAAAATCCAATAAAGCCATTCATTAACTCATTAATAAAATGAACAATTTAATCAATCGATACTAGGTCACCGACTTGCCACACAAGCCTTCTTTTCACACATTAGAATATTAAGTCACTGACCCTAGAATTAGGTTAGGCAATGTGTTGATGCGATGTGGTACTTTTTCTTATTTAATGGTGTACTATTTTAGAGTGAATGGCTAGGATTGTTTGCTCACTAATATGGATGTTAGGATGTTCTTTTTAGGCTAACACTATTTTTGTAGGGGGTTGTGCTTAAAGGGACTGCTATAATAAATATAAAATAAATATTATTTGCTTGCAGGTGTAGTTAAGTCCCTAAGCATAGCTTAATAGGATAGGTGGGCTTGGAAATCACTAATGCTAAGCCCATTTGTTTGAATATAAACTACTGGTATGTTGTATATTTTTTCTAACGTCTATTTTGTAGTGTTCATGATTTTATTTTGGAATTTTAAAATGTAATTTGAGCCTAGAAATAGGTTAGGATCTATGGGGTTTAGGGTTAGCAGGAACTGACTATACCCATCTAGTAGTTTCAGTGGAGCCTAAGGAGGTCCCTGAAGAAGGCGACAATCCTGAAGTTGATAAAGACCCCATATATCAAACTTTTAGTTCTAGGCTGGGTTGTATAATGGGAGAGCTCGGCTGCCCACTTTTCATTTTCTGAGGTGTATAGCGGTACCCGGCCGCACCGGCCTATTTTATTTATTTAAATTTGGCTTGATTTATTTTGGGGTGCGTAATAGAACTGCATGCTTTTCAAAGGTTTATTTTTGTGATTGGTGTATTTTGCAATAAAGCTTAGATGTGTTTGGCTCTTAGGAAAATTAAATTTTCTACTCCAATTAAAAATTTAATTAAATTTTAATCAACCCATAACTTCACTCTAAAGCTTATGATCTTAATCAAGAAATAAAAGATTTAGTAATCCTTTAGCTGAATAGTTGCATGTTTTAACATCATGCATACATATTATTTCACTCTTGCAAATAGGGGATCTCCATTCTTGCACAATTAGGGAGAGGCTTGACCTGTGAGAGTAGTCTCTTGTAGTGGAGAACACCTCTTCTCTCTGATTTAGCCCATAACTGATTTTCATCATGCATTTAGGCATAAATTTTTCTAAGCTTGAATCCAAAAATGATGAGTCAAAATGAATAAAATGTTATAAATTTTATTACATAGTCTAAGTCATGGAATGCATATCACACATGATATAGTTTCTTAGAGAATGAGTTTAAGCTCTTGACTTTCTTTCCTAAACATAACAGCTCAACCATCTTGCACTTATATAAGACTGGCTTACATGATTTCAAATCTCTTAGGTGGTGTTAGCTGGCAACTCTTTTCAGGCAGCAAGTAAGCCCAGAAGAATCGGGATAGGTTTATCTTCTCAAGTGAGAAAAAGAACTGATAATTCTCTAACTTATAAAAACTAGACTAGGTAGAACACCTGGCTTATGTTAGACGCACTTTTAGACTCAAATTCTGAAGAATCCAATTGGAATATGTCTTCAAATTTTAGGCATTTCTATAGTCTTATGCTATTAGAATTTAAGTCCCAAATTTTTAATAAAATGCCAACTCAAAATTCTAAATAATCTAAATTTCAAAAATATAAAGCCCAATATAGGATAGTTGGAATGATTTTTTAGTTTCCCAATATCCAAAAGCATTTCTTACTCAGTCTCATTTGACTTCTGAAAAGAACTCTTCCCTCCTTGGACGTTCCCTTTTGAATTTCTAAATTAACCATCCTTTTAATATATACTTTGAATTCAGTAGAGATGAAAGTCAATTTCTTTAATCGAGAGTATTCTTAGGAGAAATTTTTCTTGTTCTAAGATGTGATTAACTACAGAGGCTTACCCTTATAGGGAACTGTGAACCCTGCAATAAAATAAACCATGCTCTACATCTACATGTAGTTTAGGGGAAGAATCTCTGATACATCAAAGACACATCAACCTTAGGAATCTTTATTAAATAATCAAATCCATTACAAGATAATATATTTATCCCTTAATGATGAATTTGATTATCTACATAAGTACCCTCGATATATGCATGGTGCTCTAAATAAAAATTCCCACAAACTCTTTCCATTCGAACTCTTCCCACTTGATTTCTAATAAATTGCCAATCCTTGGATCACCAATCTATGAAATCTTTGAAGACATTAGTTGACTACTTTAATCGATAGTTTTCTTAGGAAATCCCCATTTTATAAGATGTAATTAACTATAGGGGCTTGCCTCCATAAGGAACTAAAGAACCTAGCTTAAAATAAACCTTACTTCACTTATCCATGTAAAGTGGGGGAAAGTTCTCTAGTATACATGTAGACCCATCTGCCTTAGGAGTTCTTATTAGGTGATTGAGTCCATTGTAGGGTGATATTTTCTATCTTTTGAGATAATACACCATGCCTTAATATTATACTCGATCATTTCAATAAGTATCTCATAAGATCTACATAGTGTCCCGATGTCTCCAATCTAAAACACCACATTTATATTTTATGGATTATCTTCCTACAAAATATTTTTGATAAATAAGACTTTAAATATTTTTCTAATCAATTATCACATCGTTCATGATTGATTTAACTTCTCTAAACACATCAACATATAAATGTTTATAAATGTAGATCGAGAGCCTTCATTAGTAGTTAAGTTTTTTTTTTGAGCTCTACCTCCATAAATTGTATGTTTGAGATGGTTAAGAAACATATATTTACTACTTAATGGTTAAGGGTGCATTTGAATAGTTGCATTTGTCTGAAAAAAAATTGTGGTAGAGCTACTACATAAGTTGTTGTCTAAAAGTTACGGTGAATATTACAAATTTTTTATTTTAAAAAAGTTAGATCGTAGCTTTCTAGCAGCCATAGCATTATGCAAAGTCGAGTTGAAAATATAGTTTTTCCACCATAAATTCTTCAAAACACAGCTAGAATGCAATTCCCTAATGACACTTCGGTGTGTTTTCCTATCACACTGCCACCGCTTCCTCAAACACAGCTAGAATGCAGTTCCCTAATGACACTTTGGTGTGTTTTCCTATCACACCGCCACCGCTGCCTCAAACACACCTAAGCTCCCTCTAGAAAATTTTGTATCTATTCTTATGATAAAAAGGTGAAAGATGGTGAATGTCAATGAGAAGATGGTGTGTATTATGAAAATCTAGAGTTGAGTAGCATGGTGAAGTTGGGGTGTAATAAGCTAAGCAAAGAAATTGTACCTTTTGAGGAACCCATTGACTAGGATCATTCGTTGATGTGATGACTTTAGGTTATTTTCCAATTGTAGCTAATGAGATGAACACAATGAAGAGCTAATTCATCGAGGTTCCTGAAGGTGAACAAGTGGTCGCATTTTTAATTAATTTAAGTAATGTATCCTTGAGATTCACATTGATTTTCTATGTAATTAATCCTCTTGATCTTCTTGTTATCAACCCTAAAGATGTTAACTAGTGGTGGTTGTGAAGGGATTTTGGCATTGGTGAGGAGAAATGCATCATAACCATGTTGTCTATTGATCTTTGACATGGAGAAGACCAATATGGTTGTTCTTGATGAAGAGCCAGCCCAAGTTATTATTAAGGGTGAGAAGAAAAAAGGGGAGGTTTAAACTACTTTAGATTAAAACCTTGAGATCTATGGCTCAAGCTTATTACCCTACAAGGTGAGGATGTTGCCTTTTCTTGGGATATTATGATGGTGGAGTAGCAAATGGTCTATATGGAATTTGAGAGGAGTTAATTGGTGTTCTTAGAGGGAAAACTTGAAGAACTTGACAGTTTCCCTTCTCGGGTGTTTGATAAGGTCTCCAATAAGCTTCATCAAAACACCTAAGAGCTAAAGGTTCAATCATCACATTCATAGATAACTAGAGTCATCTCAGTTTAGTTAGTTTCTTTATGGGAACAACTCCATCCCTCAATAAATAATCTAATGAGGACTATTAAGACTATCTTTGATCTTATTTTTGAGTTCTTTTTTATTACCACTTTCTTAAGAAAAGACGTTAAAGAACAACTATAAGTAGGCTTCAAGTTCTATTATCATTTTATTTTTCTCTTAAAAGATGAGTTGAACTTTTTAACAAAATCTTAAATAATAGATTTTACTCACTTTCAAACTTACATTCTATCACTTATTATTAAAAAAACTCTTCTATGAAGTATGTTTATTGCATTGTGCATTTTATAATAAGATGTAAAAATATTATATAACCTCTTTTGAAATGTAACTTCTTTTTAAAATATTGTAAAACTTACATTATCCCACTTTATAGTCATCATATTCATAGTCATTTATGTGTTTTCATTCTTTGTATAGGTCCAAATGAGAGATTTTAAATTTTGGCAAAGGATGTTTCACAACAATTTCTCTTGAGAGGGCATTAGTTAGATTCGATCAGCACTTCTTGGCCCTTCATAAACTAAGTGTTGCTTCCTTTTAGGCACAAAATTTTGTTAGCCACAGAGGTTGCGAACAATATGCAAAGACGTGATAGTTGCCAAGGAAGAGTAGAGTTTGTGCATCCATTGTCAAGAATTTCTACTAAAAGGGTGCCTCGAGAAGCTTGCTCCAAGACATCTTGGATCATCCTTATGAGCCTTTCTTCCATCTAAGGGAGTGCCTATCATTGACAAATTTCTTATTTTTCACCTTAACCAATTCTTCTTTCCAATGATTATCTAATTTGTAATTATAAAATTTAGTTTTTGAACCTCAGAATCAATATACATTTATTGCACATTAGAGGATATTAAATCTAAATTTATATGCAGACAACACCTAGACCTCACTGATAAGATTCTCAATGAAAACATAAGAGAAAAGAGAGATTAAAATGAAATTATACTGAAAGCACTATGATTTCATATTGCTTGAAAGTATAGAATTCTATCTAATGATTTTATGTCATGTAAGCTTGTCCTTTGATCCCCTATTAATCGATGGGGGTAGAGGCATAGCTCTATTGAAAATATTGCATTTAAAAATGAATAAATTATATATTATAGCATAATAAAAGCTTTCCATAAAATGCATAAGCTAAGCTATGGCTCTAAGGAATGTGTTAAGACTTTCCAAGTATGGGGTGGACCAACATGAAGTTGCTAGCCAACTTAACTTTCTTTAGTTAAGTTCAAGCAAGTTATTATGTGGAAAGCTTTGGGTAAATCTACCTAATCTACCTATGGAGCCAAGTTGGTAGTTAACTTTAATTAGTTGCCACATGTAGATGCACATAATCTATACCTAATAATTTTTCAGTTAGTAGATTATGCTATGATAGAATTTTGGAATCTTAAAGGGAAAATGTTACTCCATAGTAGCCAATATGGAAGGAAAAATTAATCTATCTATATAATCTTCATCTTAATATTACACCAAACTCATAATATGTACAATTATATGCATAATACCTAAAATTGATTATTTACAAAATTAATACTCATTTGCATCTATTTTTAATTTCTCATCTAAATATTAAAATTTGCATAAAATTTTAATTTTAATTTTTTATTTTTATCAAATTCTTGATAGTTTGATCCTAGCATGGATAAATATGTGGATTTTTAAGTTAAAAAATGACATGATTAGTGTCAATTTTGTAAATAGATAATTTTTATGTGTTATGTATGTAATTTTATTAAATATTTGCTATACTAGTTACTATTATACACCCAAAACTATTTGGGATGAGTTCAAGGTAACTTAGTTGATTAAGAAAGAGTTGATATAATGTGTCCCACAAATTGAACTTTTAAAGAATAGGCTTCATCAAACAAAAATTTTTACAAAGCGGTACTTTTAAATTTAATATTTGTAAAAACAGAGAAGTAGAAAAAAAATTGTAAAAGAGACCTAACCGCCTTTATGATGATGCTTTACATCCACATGAATGGCTTAATAGAAATCACGAATATAATAGGGATTTAGTCAAGAATTTTTTTAAAAAAATTATTTTTAAATTAATTTAAAAGTTTATATAATATTATTCTGATTTTATTTTGCTAAAATAACTTTATGTAATTTAATTCGGCAGTAAAAATTAAAATATAAAATTATTCATAGATTATATTGATTAACTTAATTTATGCCACCTACTGAAATATATATACTTTTAAAATTAATTTATTTAAGTTATTGTATGAATGATTTAGTGTTTAAAAATAAAATTTTCGTATAACAAAAATTTTTTAATGTTATTTTAGAGATGTGCATTTTTCTAAAAATATATTTTTATGATGTATGTATAAATTATAATAATTTGAATGTTAAATTTATATTTTGAATACTAAATTTATGTTTTGAAATATGAAAGAAATAATATGTTCACCATCACAATAAAAATAAAATTTGTATTAATCGAAAGAAAATGCAACACAACTACTAATATAATAGCACATGGTTCCGTCAGTTGGGGGACTTTGCCCTCGAATGCGGTGATGTGGTTCGAGTATTGGGTGTGTGCGTATTGCCTTCGGACTCAATAAGTATAAAAAAAAAATACAAATATAATAATAATAAAATAATGATATAGTACAACTTTAATCATAATAGAGGAGATAATATAGTATAAAAAAAAGTCTAATGATAATATAGTATAAAAAAATACTCCATGGCTAGGTGCTCTCTGCTATGGCCATGTGGTCTACAGCATAAAAGAAACATCAACAAAATACTAAAGGAATTACATATACAATTTAAATAAGCAAACTTAATTGAACTATTAACTTACATTACATTTTTGAGGTTTAGATGACAAATTAGTCTATTGTAACCCATTGATTTGCATATGCTACAGATTCTATTTTTGTGGCCTCGATTTATCTATTGTGTTTGTGTATCTTCTAGTCCTAAGTTGGTCAAATCTCCTCCTAAAAGCTAGTGAAAGTAATTCAACTATGTCACTATTTTGATCATACTCATGCCACTGATTTTTGTCTAGACTAACATAAAAGTCACTCTCATATGTCCATCTGTAGTTCTCTATAATGTAAAATGGAGAAGTAAAAGATTCATGGCTAATTTGCAGCCAGCTTAAGACAACGAGCATGTGTGCACAAGTCATATGAAATTTTTCTGACCTCATGAAAGAGCAATTGCTAATCCCTTTGCCCGAATAGCGCTACTTTGAATGACTAGTGGGACATATCATACACTTCAAATTCTTATATGTTTATATATGTTGATGAGGGCAATAGTCTTGCTTCGTGTCCATACCATTGTAAATAGCTACAAACCCTTGGTGCGAATAAGGACTCACTTTTTTGTTCTAATTCAACAACTTTATTTAATCACTTTAGGAATAGAGCAACTATGTTGTAATAGATGGAACAAATTAATGCTTGAATTGGAAGGCCTTTTGTATGCTTTAGACCCCCATTAAAGCATTCTGCAATATTTATGATCATGTTCCTATATCTACTCCCACCATCATGCACCAATGACTATTTCACAAAATCCCTCTACATTAAGCAATCAGACACCTCTAATTTAACAAATTTTATGCCAGTCATACATTGCTCAAAAATTCTCAAATCTTCAATACTACCAATCTAATACATCTTTTGACACATCGAGTCTACATCAAAGATCCTTATATGTCAAATTATTTTCTTAAAATTTTCTCTCAAATATCTAAGACAATGTCTATGAGGTGCTTAGGGTAACAAATCCCTACAGTCACGGACAAGTCTAGCAATGATGATCAAAATGATGCATAAGTCCTCCCTAATAGTTAACTTCAAGAATAATTTCACACAGTGCTTTCATAAATCACCACCAAGATAAATTGCAATCAAATTCAACTATAATAAATGTCAATAGAAACAAACCATTATTACCAGCTTTAGCAATAGCTGTAAACAGCGTCCCCTCATACTTGCCTAAAAAAATGTGTCATCTACACTCAACACCAAGTCATAAATCTCCAACCACTAATTGAAAGTCCAAATACCCAATATAATTGTTAAAATTGATTCGAATGTCCACTTTGTAGTCAATAAATGAACCTCCTCATGGCTGAACATATGGCATCCATAAACCCAAATAAGGACCCATAAAACTCTTCCAAACTTCCAAAATTGATCTTAATAGTCTTTCTTCTTACATCCCAAGCCTTTATATATGACACTTTTATATTAAACCTAACTTTAATACGTCCTATTATTTCTTTTGTTCTAAAAACTAGTTTTTGGTGTATGCTAGGGAGTATAGAAAGGGAAATAAACTTTGATATGCACTATCGATAACTACTGCTCAAAATTGGATGCGTGCAAGTGAATTGGGCGGATACTTAAAAGTTTTCAAGCTCCACCTAATGCTTTCTGCTGGATGCATGCAAATGCCACTTACATGGTCTAATTGGGTGATCACTTTGAACACAAGTAGTCGTCAACTTTTTTGATAGAGTGGATAATCACATACTCTATGTAATTAACAATTGACCACTCACTTACCGCACATTGTAGCTCACTCTTATTTGAGAAAAATATATCCTCTACTATCTCATCTAGAATAAATCTTCTTGGGTTGATATTAAGTGCTCAAGTAGGTCATCAAAGGACTCATTCACATCTCATTCTTGTGTAGTGTGACAGTATTGAGTATAATCATTATTAGATGCAGATGATCGAGTTGATTACTACTTAAGAATGCATGCTCCCATATCAAATCATTCCCTGAAATGATGGAATTTTAATCTCTATATCAGCAACAGCTTCAAGTACAATATTATTGCCACTGTTATCTTTACTTGAACCGCAATCTATTGTTGTCCCTCATCTATAGGAGATAATTGGAGATTAGTGTCATCAGGCGAAAAATAAGAATTCGTAGAAGTATCTTTCTGTTGGGGTCTACATTCCTTATGGCCCTAAAATATTAGGTTTGCATTAGGAAAAAAAAGTGGCAAATGAACATATAAAAAGACACTTGAAAGGAAATGAACTTACTGATCATATGGAGTAGATGATTATAGTTGAAATATAAAATAGTCGATATTTAGTGCATCAACTTGCAAAGAAAATAATCTCAACATAAACTAAAAGAGTTTTGATATTATCTACCTCGAAGATGTAATAGCACACTATATCTTAATCGATGTCAATTGTTTTGAAGACTTCCTCCATCGGAACTCGACATGTTAGCTTTACAGTATAGCGTCTAACATCATATTTTAACGCACCAACAATCTTGTTCTTGAGTTCAAACAAACTACTTTGCAATGATACTACAATCAGACGACTTTTGCCTCTTACATACTTTAACACTACCATTGCCGGTCCCAAGTCCGGATGCAAAAAGTGGAGGGTTGCGTTAGGTAGTCGACAGCCAGCATAAAATTTGTCAAAATAATCATGACATGAATCCTTTAAATCATCGTGTTAATACTAGGGTGTCCCACAGGCGGCGTATGAATCTGATGAAAAATGTGCTAGAGCGCTACATCGGTGGGTGCGTTAAATAAGCAAGGTTACCACATTATGGACGGATGCGGCGAAGTTAGTCCATGAAACTAGAATTAGGTTAGGATCTTGGAATATAGGTACTCTTACGTAAATTAATTGGAATTAATAGATATTATGGTTCATAGAAAGATAAATATTTTATGTGTTTAAGAAACTAAATGGGTTGGTGAGAAGGCCAAGGAGATTGATAGTTTAGGTTTTAAACTTTGGTATTGGTAAAAGTCGAACTAGAAATGGTGTAGGTGTGATTATAGATAAAAGTTTGAAGGATAATGTTATAAGTATTAATAGATGTGGAGATAGAATTATACTTTAAAGATTATTGTTGATCTTAAGATTATCAATGTTATAAGTGTTTATGCTCCTCAAGTAGGTTTGGAGGTAAGCTCAAAAGAAAAATTTTGGAATGAATTAGAGGGATTAATACAAAAGATACCTCTTGAAGAAAAAGTATTTATTGGGGAAGATTTAAATGGGCATGTTGGTAGAGTGGTAGAAGATTTTAAAAGTATTCATGGTGGCTATGGATTTGGAGTAATGAAGAAGGTAGTATATTAGATTTTCTACATGATTTTGTAGTTCTAATACTTTATTTAAGAAAGAGATGAACTATATTATTACTTATAAAATGGATCTAGTAAAACACAAATTGATTATTTTTGATAAGAAAAATAGATCGTTTAGATTGTAAATATTGTAAGGTCATTCCAAGTGAAATTTTAAGTACTCACTGAATAATAGTTTTAGATTTTAAGATGAAAGGTTGTAAGAGAAAAATAAACTAAATTGTCAGGATTAGATGGGGATACTTAAAGAACACAAATAAAAATATTTTTAAGAGCAAAACTACAAGAATTTAGAGTTTGGGATGTTCATAAAAAAAAAACTACGTTATGTGGGAAAAATATCAGTGAAATTAAGAGTTTAAAGATGTCTTAATCAAAACTTCTTAATAAGAATAGTTGGTGGTGGAGTCAGTATCTGAAAAAATAAGAAATAAAGCGTTACAAAACTTGGTTTAGATGTAAAACTTGGAGAATTGAGAAAGATATAAAATGTAGAGATTAAAAGCGATATATGATCTGAAAAAATTTAGCTTTTAGTGATTTATGATAGATTAGATCTGAAGAAGGTGAAAGATGTATGTATAAGTTAGCCAACCAAAGAGATAGGGAGAAGTAAAGACATGGTTAGTGAGGGGTATTGGGATGAAAATAATAAAGTCTTTTTAGAAAAGATATTGAAAATAGATGGATGAGATATTTTAATAAACTTTTAATGAAGGATCGAAAGTCGATTGATTTTAGCAACTTTAATACCCTAAACAAAATAGAGAATTTCATTTTATCGTCATATTAGTAAATCGAAGTTAGTGAAGCTTTAAAGAAAATGAAATGTGGAAAAGCATAGGGCCGGATAATATTCCAATAGAAGTGTGGAAATGTTTAGAGATCAAGAAATTTCTTGCTTACAAATCTTTTAATGTTATTTTAAAGACAAAAGATGTCAGATGAGTGGAGAAAGAGTTTGTTGGTTCCTATATTTAAAAATAAAGGTGATGCACAAGAGTGTGCAAATTATAGAGGAATTAAGTTAATGTGTCATACATTAAAATTATGGAGAGAGTATTGAGCATAGGCTACGATGTGATACAGTTTCTCTGTCGGTTTGGTTTCATGCCGTAGATCTACTATGGATGCTATACATTTGTTAAGAGGTTTGATGGAGAAGCATAGAGAAAATAAGAAGGATCTACATATGATATTTATTGATTTAGAAAGCTTATGATAAAGTCTCAAGAGATGTTCTTTGGAGAGTTCTGTAACGAAAGAAGTTAATATTGGTTATATTCAAATCATTAAGGATATATACTGAGCTATTACTTGTGTCCAAACACAAGGAGGATTGACAAATTATTTTCCTATTTGGTTGGATTACATCAAGGATCAACATTAAGCCCTTTTACTTTTACTTTATGGATGTTCTTACGAGGCATTTACAAGAAGATGTACCTTGGTGTATGCTTTTCGCTGATGACATTCTTCTTGTCGATAAGACTAGAGATGGAGTCCAACAGAAACTTGAATTATGGAGGTCAACTTTAGAGTCTAAAGGTTTTCGTTTAAGTAGATCTAAAACTGAATATATTGAGTGTAATTTTAGTGGTAGAAGTTTTAGTGGTAGTGTTGGCTTTAGGTGATCAAGTCATTAATAAGAGTGGCGATTGAGATATTTAGGCTCTATTGTTCAAAATGATCTGAAATAGATGGAGATGTTATTAGTAGAATTCAAGTTGGATGGTTGAAGTGGAGGAATGCATCTATTATGTGTGAGAAAAGTTAAAACTTACAGGAAAAATTTTATAAGATGGTGGTAAGACCTGCAATGACTTATAGTGCGAGAATGTTGGCCAATAAAAGAAAGCATAAGACTAAGTTAAATGTTACGGAGATGAGGATGCTCAGTGGATGAGTGGCTCGAGAGATAGAATGCAAAATGAATATGTTAGGAAAAAAAGTTGGAGTAGCTCAGGTGGTAGATAAGATTAGGGAGAGTCGCCTAGATGGTTTTGGCCATAAAGCGTTAGCCGTCGATGGCCGATTAGGAGAGTAGATGCGTTAGATTTGCTTATGTTAAGAAAGGTAGAGATAACCAAAAAAAACTTGATTAAGATGTATAAAAAAATGATCTTAGTATCTTGAATTAAATGAGAATTTGACACATAATAGGACACAATGGACAAAGAATTCATTAATACACACTAGTAGGATTAAGACTTGTTGTTATTGTTGTTGTAGATGTCATATATAAGCATCAACTGAATGAACGGATAACTAAATTTTAAGTGACTTTGCCAAACATATAGAAAAAAAATATTTAAAATATTAAGCAATTCTAATTTTTAAAAGTGAAAAAGTGAGTGTGATTATGCTAATTTAATTTTGGATAATCAAAATTTTTTATAATTTTAATTGAAATATAAATTTCTGAATTAATCGTTTTAATTGAAATAATAATTTATTATCATTTTATGAGAAATATGTGTAATTATTTTAAATATCAATTAATGAATACATAAAACAATTTTTAAGCTTGAAAAAAATAAAATAAGCACAGAAAAATAAAGCAAAAAAATAGAGAACAAAGCTAAACAAAATTTTATAACATGCAAATACTAAATTGCAATCAAAATTAATATATATATATATATATATATATATATATATATATATATATATATATATATACTAACCAATTTCAAAAGCGAAAGTCGACTGTTGTCGTTGAGAAACATCAGTTTACCTGTGAATTGGAATCTTCGTCTAGCAAAATCAAACTAGTTTTTTTACCTCAACATTTGCCAAAATTTATAAAATTCTGTGTTTTTTTTTCATCAAATCTATAAATTACTTTTTCTAACGAGCCGCTTTTTAAAATTTGTCCTCATTCCATATTATCAATCGGCAAGGTACAAAAATCCGAAGTCAGTAAATGTTGAATCGTGCACGAGTAATTGAAATAACTGAAAAAAAAAAAAACAAGTTCAAATTTATCATTTTCGCCATCCTGCTTACAGAATACGAATATCGTTATCAAATTTACAGCAGCTTGATCCTCTTTAGTTCCAGAATAACTCAGGAACAGAAAGAAAACCACGTACCTTCTTTCACGTCACATGTGGACCAAAACAAGCGAGCCAGAAGACAAGAATCATCTAAAGCTCGTCATGAGAAGAACTGTGGGCTTCCGATGGAGATTGCACGGCACAATCAGCCTCAACCAAGAATTGCTTAGCCAAGGCTGCATGCAGAGCCGCACCATATGGCAATACATCCTCATTGACAGTGAAATATGGAGAGTGAGCTGGCTTCAGGGGATTACCAGACTCACTTTGCATCCCCAAAAAGTAGTAATATGTACTGGGCACAGCCGCAGTGAAGAAGGCAAAGTCCTCGGCGCCCATCACCGGATGCCGATCTCGAACATTACCAGGCCCTACTATCTCACCTGCAACTTTCAGGAAGTGAGCATGGAGGGTATCACTGTTGACTGTCACAGGGAAGAATGGCCGTTCCTTCTCGAGAAAGTTCACCGTCGCACTGCATCTCTGCACTGAGGCTTGTGCGATTATCACCTGTTGTGTCGCCATGATGAATGAATCAGGATAAGTTTGATGAAGGAGAAGATGATAATGTTAAAGGTCACAGAGATAAGAGTTGGAAATAGACATACTTCTTCAATTCGTTGCTTGAGCTGGAAGAAGCTTTCTTTAGAGAAGGCTCTGAAAGTGCCACCAATGGTGACAGAATCAGGGATGACATTGAAAGCACCTCCTCCCTGGAATTTCGCAACGGTCACCACCTGTGTAATTGCAGTTTTTTAAAGTCAGAGTATACAGTAAGGTCCACAGAAACTAGGCTCTGGAATTAGTCTGGATGAAAAATGAATACCTGAGAATCCAAAGGATCAGCTTCACGTGAGACAAGATGCTGCAAGCTAACAATAACATTGGATGCAGCTACGATTGGGTCTATTGTATGTTGTGGAATGGCTGCATGGCCTCCCTTGCCACTTATTACTGCCTCAAAGAAGCCACTCCCAGCCATAACAGGACCAGGGCGGGATGCCGTTACTCCGAGTGGTGCATCAGTCGTGACATGGAAACCAAAGATAGCATCCACATTATCCACAGCTCCAGCTTCAATCATTTTCTTTGCCCCACCACCACCTTCCTCAGCCGGCTGGAAAAGAAGCACAACTGTTCCCTGTGGCAATCATGATAGCAGCCAAAATACAGCTTATGGATTTGCATCAGTCACAAGAAACTGAGCATCAAGAAATTAAGCTGACCTATATATATGTTAAGCATCACAACTGATAACGGACATGGCGATTCCATGTTCTAAATGCAACCATAGAGCAAATAACTATAAATTCCATTTGAAAAACAGGTCAAAAATGATTCAGAAAAAAAAAGTTGAGACAAGACATCTATATAGCAGCACGTAAAGAGAAGCTGGAAATAACATTTAACATTACTATTATGTTAAGAGCTCGAAAGATGCTCCAGTGATGAAATTTAAACGTAACCTGGGTGCCCGTAGAAATACGGCACAAACATATGCCCTCAAAGCAGAGGCTGAGAAATTTCTCAGGCAAGTAAGTGATAGGCAGGTTTCTGGGAAAAATGATTTCCAAATATGCGAATATGTGGAGTTTCTTAGAGGCACAAACTTATATGTTATAAAATCTTCTGATTTTCCTAGCACAATAATATAAAAATTATAGTTGGGACGATAGTTGGATAAGACTAACAATGAGAATGAATGATTTTAACACAAGAAAACTCGTACACACACCCTCCGAAAAACAAAATCAATCTAGATGCGGTTTGAGATGTGCAATAAATCAAGCAATAAACCATATTTACTGTGAGATTTTCCAAAATATGCTGCTGTTCACCAAAGATGCTTTACCAAAAATGAAAACAGCGGGAAGCAACACTGGTGGCCGTCAGATGCACGAAACCAACAAAGGCATATGTAATGGAATGAACGGTCAGACGTTTTGCAGAATTTTGCTTGGAAAACTACGCTGAAGTTAAAAAGTTATAATCAGACACACTAGTATACAAAATCAAATGAAATGCATAAAGATTAGTAGATGCAAGAATGATGCTGTGCATTAAAGGTAAAAACTTGACAAAGAAAAAATTCATAAGAAATAATACACAATAATTTAAAAATTATAGAAGAAAATAACATTTTAAAGATTCACATTAAAAATATTATTAAAGAGCGGAAGTTCCCAAAATCACTTTCCCGGTTTAGTTCACATTATTAAAATAATGAAATGCTTCACCTAAGACAAGCAAAAATTAAAAAAAATTGCCTTAAAATTTGTAAATTAAAAAGATAACAGCATATAGAAAATAAAATTATCAATGCAAAATAAGCGTGCATCTAAGCCAACCTGATTTGTGTCATCTAAGAAATCAGTCATTATCCTGCAAGGGGTAGACCAAATTCCTCATTTCATACATGGAATATTAGGCTAAATGAATCTTTGATTTGTACATTCTAAGCTAGAATAACAACACAGTATCAAATTGTACTCAATAAACACCATATACTATCTGTTAAAATATCCTACAAGATTTCTATATTTAAAATTGAAATAATTATATATATATATATATATAGATAGATGGATAGATAGACACCTACACACTAATCAAGTTTTTCTGAATCTCATAAGTCTAGCTTTTCCTTGGAGGATTGTGCACCAGGATAAGATTTAAGAATTTTGACAAAAGCTACTAATTGTATGTAAACAAAATAATAAATTTAAGATTTGATTTTACGCAATTACTAAAGCCAAACCCATATGGAATCCAATCAGAGATTGGTTAAGGCATGAGATGAATGGCTTAAAACATTGATTCTTCTAATTTCAATCATGAAAACAACTGAAGAGCACAAAGAATGAGGTGTTGCACCGGCTAAAAAGTTATAGCAGGTACGCTTAACATTTAACAATAAAATACATGCTTTAAATTAAAATAAGAAAGATAAAAAAAAAATCAAAATCGTAGTTTTTTATATTTCTAAACTTTGCACATAAAATATCCTAGGTTATAACCATGAAACATCATAGATTGATTTTTTCTTTTTAAGCAAAAGAAAAGTCATTTTTAGTGTCTCAAACAAGAGTATATAGTCTTAATTGATGGGACTCTAATACAGGCAAAAATTCTGAATTTTATTTTGTTATAAATATTGATTTTATTTTAACTCTTATGAACCTCATGCTCATTCATTATTTTGATAAGAATAGTTTATATCAAGTGATAACTTTATTAATAATTTTAGTAAGTTCATCAAAAAAATGTTTGAAAATTATTATTCCTTTTGCATCTATAAGTATGTGTACTTTAAAGCATGTAAAACAATTTATGCCAGAAATAAAATTCTTATTCTTGAAGCGTAGCCTCTTTATCATCATTTATTATGGGATTTTAATCATTAATATGGTGTAAGACTCAAAACAATTTCAAAAAATATGATCTAGTTCGATGTGAGTATTGCTTGTTAATTTCTTAATCTTCACATTTTATTCATATTTTATAGTATGATTTATATTTCTTTCATGGACCTATTGCATCAAATTGACATCAAAGCTATAATTTGGATAATTTTATATGTAAAATAACTTTTAAATCAAGTTTCATTTAAGTATTTTCCTTTTCTATTTTTTCAAAATTACAACACTTTCTCTCCCTACCACTGATTACTTCATTCCATAATTTTATATAAAAAGGTGAAATATTGTTCAAGAATAGTAAAATTATCACTCACTTCAAAAACAATTCATTGTAAACAGTCAAGTGCACCTATAAGCCTTAAATTCCCCCTCATCCCATGCACTCTCACTGACAACAACCCTCAACAAAACCACACTTATTCTACACAAAATAAGTCCCATTCAAACTATTAAAAACCTTCATCTACTTAGTTGATTTTCTTCTAACAAATTAACAAAAAAAATCTTCAAAATTTAAAAACATCCTACTCCTTTTCTAGCCAACATTATTTAACCCACAAAAAAAAATCAAATCAGCCTAGATCCAACGCAAACCCAATTCAAACTCAAATTACAACCAATTGTCAACATTTTTAAACTACATTACCATTCAATGAAAAAATTACCATACTTTGAAGAGTGAATGTGTGGTTTTGCTGGCAATAAAGTACCATTCATGGAATATAGTATACATCCTTTTCTCCATCCTCTATGCATCTTAAAACCATGAGCAACAACCTAGGACTTCCTATTTTGAGAGGAAAAAGTTAAATAAAAAAGGGACAATGCAAGGAATCCATTTAATTTTCTCAAAGGATTTAGATTCATTCTTAGGAATCTTAGCACAATCAATGTGTTGGTTTACACACTACTTCAAAATGAGCTCACTAATATTCCTACAATAATGCATCATTTTCTAGTTCAATGAAAGTATTGTTTACCATTCAGTGATCCATTGTTGATGGAGCATTAAGTTCACCTCAAGTTTATTATTAGTAATAGTCCTTAAAGTGTAGTTCTGTTTAAAGTTAGAGAAAAGGACACACATTCTAAATTGCACTTCCCATTATGAATATGAGAGTTATTTTGTCATCAAAATCTAATGGTTATTTAAATATTTTATTAAATATATCATGATCCATGTTATTAGTTTATAATTATTAACTTGTTAGTCCTACTTTATCCATACATAAATGCATCTTGAAGTATGTACGACACGAGTAAAAATCTTATTATAAATGTGGATATCCTTCATCTATTCAGTGATTTAATCGTTGGTTAGGGTTATAGGTGTGGACTTATGACTAGATATGATAATCCGACACAAATCCAATTAAAAAAAAAAAGTTTGGGTTGATATAAATATCATATTGCTATGGTTTGACCTAAAAGTCAGAATCAATGAATTTTAGTCTAGTTGACAACAATACGCTCACACCTAAAACTTTCCTGTAGTCTTCTATTCGTACATTATAGAGCTTCAACATCCTCATTTGGGCTCATCTCCTCTTGACACATGCCAATTTTTCATTCTTATTGATTGACTCCTCTCCACTCTTGTTGGTCATTGATTCTCCACTCAGTTATCTCCTCTCTACTAGTATTGATAATCAATTCTCAAATATTTTTTCTTCTTAACAATATTCTAATAAAATCATTTACCAAAAATAATGTTAAAAATATGAAGATATCAACATTTAATAAAAGAGTGCATGAGCAGATATTGCAGCATTATTAAGACTAAGAAAAAAATATCCTTCATTAAAAGAAACAAATCCTCTTCTATTATTTGAATAGGCTTGAACAAGCTCAATAATCAAAGAACAATATATTGTAGCATGGTGATGCTCGAGCATTATCCTCTTTCATCCAAAGTTACTTGAGTTTACCCATGTTGTGTCAAGTTGACTCAAAACATAACACAATCTATAATAAATGGTTAAATGGATCATGTTCATGTCTTGTTTGTCACAAGTATGAAATATTAATTCAAAAAAGATATGATAATCTGACACAAATACAATTAGAAAACAAAGTTTGGGTTGATATAAATATCATATTGCTACGGTTTGACCTAAAAGTCAGAATCAATGAATTTTAGTCTAGTTGACAACAATACGCTCACACCTGAAACTTTCCTGTAGTCTTCTATTTGTACGTTATAGAGCTTCAACATTCTCATTTGGGCTCATCTCCTCTTGACACATGCCAATTTTTCATTCTTATTGATTAACTCCTCTCCAATCTTGTTGGTCATTGATTCTCCACTCAGTTATTCTCCTCTCTACTCTTGTTGGTCATTGATTCTCAACTCAATTAATCTCCTCTCTACTAGTATTGATCACCAATTCTCAAATATTTTTTTCTTCCACTCGTTATCTATCAGAAAATATTCTAATAAAATCATTTACCATAAATAATGTTAAAAATATGAAGATACCAACATTTAATAAAAGAGTGCATGAGCAGATATTGCAGCATTATTAAGACTAAGAAAAAAATATCCTTCATTAAAAAAAAAACAAATCCTCTTCTATTATTTGAATAGGCTTGAACAAGCTCAATAATCAAAGAACCATATATTGTAGCATGGTGATGCTCGAGCATTGTCCTCTTTCGTCCAAAGTTACTTGAGTTTGCCCATGTTGCGTAAGTTGACTCAAAACATAACACAATCTACAATAAATGGTTAAATGGATCATGTTCATGTCTTGTTTGTCACAAGTATGAAGTGTTAATTCAAAAAAGACAACCAAAGCCTACAAGTACTACTAAATTTCCTAAATCCAGTTGATGATGATGTCATTTGAACTTTAGAACTTCTAATATTATTGATTTTTTTTAACTTATGGATTCCTTTATAGCATGTATTTGGACCAAAAAAATCATCATGATTTATCAATTGAAAAAATATTAAACTATGTTTAACCACTCATTTTACACTCAAAAGATGGAAGGAGGAGGATTCATAGAGACCACCACAAATAATCAAGTCATGGATGATGACAATAAATTGTAAAGTGCATTAAAATCAAAAGATAAAGAAAAAAGGGTATAAGCTAGAGGTTTGCTTCAATTGCAAGTCTCCAAAGTTGGTGTATACAACCTTATGCCTACACTGCAAAGTTGTTGCTTTCATGCTTCTATATCAAGACTTCAAACAACAATGATATAATTGTTGATCCTAGGCTCATCCTTTAAAGGGCACTGATTATCATTATCATCATCCAAATTATGTGAAGGTATATTCCTTTAAAGGTTGATAAACGAATAAATACAAAACATAAACTTGGATTGCAAGAAGGAATAATCTAATTACATATGATAGGCAATAATATTCTTAAAACATTAATGAAGAATTAAAACCTCCAGCAAGGATCACTAAAGATAGCTGCATGCCACAGACATACACAATCATGTCAAGTTATAAAAATCAAATATTTCAATGAAACCAATTGAATGTCTTGACAAAAATTTAAAGAACAAATACTAAATATGATAAAGAAAATTGCTGAGTTATATACTATTTTAGCAATTCTGTTAAGACCATCCTTGAATTGCATCTAGAAACTTTCAAATTCTATTAAGGATCATGTACATCAGTATATGATTGTTACGTCACTGCAACAAAAATCCCAAAGCAGCAGCATATAAATGACAATCTATATAGCACCCAGAAAAGCTAAAAAAAATATAATACATGCCATCCACCGGTGAAATTCTTAATTGAAAATTCCAAATACATATTCATAAATCATGAAGAAAATCTAAAAGCATTTAAGAAATAAAAGACCTTGAGTTCATTCTTATGCTCTTGAAGGATCTTAGCAGCTCCCAAAAGCATCGCAACATGAGCATCATGGCCACATGCGTGCATCTTTCCAGGAACTTTACTCTTGTGCTCCCATTCCACACTCTCCTGTACAACATCAAACCTTCTATCTTAGAACAAACGAACAGAAACCAGCGATGCTAAAGTTCCTCCAAAAGTATCATGAACATGATTACGAAACGAACACCACCAAAACAAAATGCCAAGTACAACAATTCAGAGCATGATTCGAATGACACGAAGTGGGATCAGAGCGAAAGTACAATGTAAACCTTCATCAAATATCAAAACTGTTCCATGTTTGGGAATAAAAAGAACATCGGATAATCCACGCTTCAGAACATCCAGAACAAAAACCCTAACCTGCATCGCGAGGGCATCCATATCGGCTCGCAACGCTACGAACGGGGGCTTTCCAGTGCCAACGAAACCGACCACGCCGGTGACGGCCACTGGGTGCTTGTAAGAAATTCCCATCCGATCCAGCTCGTTCCGAACGAGCTCACTGGTCTCGAACTCCTCATACCCGAGCTCCGGCTTCTCGTGGATTCTCCTCCTAATCCCTACCATCCACTCAAAAAAATCTGACTCCCTCGCTCGCTCGAGGAATCCCTCCGAAACAGCGCCGCCTCCGGCCACCACAGCCACCAGCGGTCCCGAGAGAAGATTGAGGGATACAAAGAGAACAAACCATGGCGAAGACGAATCCATTGGAAGCCTGAAGGCGGCTGCGGAGCAGGTTAAATACTTGTTAGCGTTTGGCTCATTCACCAGCAAGTGATCATGTTTAAATATGATTTTTTTTTTTTTTTTTTTTGCTGGTTTATTAGAAGATTACATATAATATGCATATTTTTTAAATAAATATAAAAATTACATTTGTAAATTTTATAAATAAATTTATTGAATTAAAAATTTCTAACACTTAAAAAATATTTTTCTATGAATATAAAAGAAAATTGCTCTTAAAATCATTAATTAACATTTTTAATAGATATAAAGTGACAAAATCTTGATTTCAATATAAAAAAATTAAATATTTTTTAAATTTTAAGAAAATAAATAAAGAAATATTTAATGGTGAAATTTTTATATTATAATTTGTCATACTAGCAGCCTAATTTTGTCATGGAGCAACGGTTGAGAGCAGAGATGTACGTAGACATAATTGAAGGGATAACTTGATAATTTTTTTCAATATAAGATATCAAATTAATTATTTATTATTTATAAAAAATTTTTTATTCTTTATTTTTATTTTAATATATAAATTTATCTATTTTAAAATTAATGCTAGTTTTATCTTGATTGAGAGTTTTGATGAAAAATTGAATCACAATTAGAGAAACTTTTTTTAAATATGATAACATATTTAAGTCATTTATAATCTACTAAATAGAAAATAAATCAAGTAAAATAACACTTATTTAAAACTTATTTTACACATTTAAACCCATGGCTGAGAGAGCCTGGTGACGGAGAACTTTCGTTATAACGTTGGGTTCCTTTCAAGGTGCGATTATTATGTCCGTGGAGCAGGAAGAGCCTGATTGGAGTGGAAAGCTGTGGTAGAACAACGTGACGAAAAGTTTTATGCGGTCGTTCGGCATGGTGAGATCTATGCAGAGTAATTTTTAGCGGTTGGATGAACGATGATGGAGAGCGGCAAGTTTGCGGTGTGAGTAAGCAGCTGATATTTAGTACTTATAGCACGTGCAGATTGGATGACTTTGGCGGGCCATTGTTTGCCCATAAGGCTGACAGAAACATGATGGACATTGAAAGAAGAATGATTGGCCAATGGAAGTTCATCTCTCAAATGAAACATATTTCTCTCTCTAATCAATTTTTTTCTTAGCTTGATGAACGAGTACGATGAATAACTCTCGAATTGAGTCTAATTCCTCTTTAATAGTAGAAGCCTCTATACATAATAGTGAAAAAATAAGTGAAGATTCGATACATGTGAATGATGAATGAATGTAGCCTACAGAAATATAATAACATCTCCATCCACAAGATGGGTCGGATATTAGGTGGATACTCATTTCAAAAAAAAAAATATATTTCTCATTTTATTTAAAATTATATTATTTTTTTTTCAAGAATTTAAATACACATCTCATAATTTATAGAATAAAATTCAAAAAGAGATATTTTTAATAATTATTTTATTAAAAATAATTAAAAATTTAAAAAGGAGCTAGTCATCCAAATCACCGGCGACTTAAAATTTTAAATTTATTATTTTTTAGGCAAATTATTTTTCCATTTTTTTTAGATTTTTATTTTAAAATTTATTTTAAATTAATATTTTTATTTTTAATATTTCAATTTTGTTTAGATTTTCTTATTTTTTTTAAAATTTTGTACTTTTCAATTAAAACTTATTTTTAAATATGTTTTTTTAATTAAAATGATATTATAAATTATATTTAGTATGTAAAATTATTTTTTATTTCTTAAGTTATTACTTTCAATTTAAAATTCAAACTTTATTCTCTTATTTTTTTATTTTCAATAATTATTTTTATTTTCAAGTTTTTATTTTTCTTGAAATTATAATGGTATATGATATTAATTTTAAAATTTTTGTTATATTTATTTTAAAATTATATTAAATTTATTATGTCAAAATATTTTATTAATAAATTATATTTTATTTATAATTTTTTATTTATAAATTTTATTAATTCAAATACTAAATTAATATATATTATTACATGATAGTTTAGAGGTAAATTTTTTTGATAAAAATGAAAAATTATCATGCGATTAGAGACCTTAATGATAGGTAAAAATTTTAAATTCTCTCAAATAAACTAAAATTCACAAACAATGTATATAAACGTGTAAGTAAAAAAATAAATATTTTACAAGATAGAATTTAGCCTATTTTTTAAATAATTAATTTGTGAAATGAACCAACCTCACATTAATAATTAGATAACAAAAAAATTATTTTGGTGGTAGTATATCTATTTTAAAGTAAATACAATTTTATGTAGATCTCACAAGACATTGATTGAAAGTAAAAAATCTTATTAACATAAGATAATAAAAAAAATAATCTATTTTAAGATGCATCTTTGTTAAGTAGAATTTAAGTTCATACAATCATAGATAACATAGTGATAAGAAACTAGTAGATAATTATTTATAAACGAAATGATCTTCGTTTGAGAATACTTTTCTAACATAGCTGGTCACCCTTTTTATTTATTCAATTATTCTCCTAGTTGTGCCTCTCTTTGATCTTCCTTCTCTACATAAAATAAAAAATAAAAGAAGTTGGAATAATATTAAAAATTATGAACCAAATTTCATACCATATATTTTTTGGGATTTTATTAATGACTTATTGTGTCTAGTCGATGCGGTAGCCACATGGCAAAACGATGAATATTTTCATCCATTATATTATGAATACATGTCACTCTTGGTCAACCTAGGCTCAACCTAGGTGTCTTCTAATTGGCAGTGGAGAGAGCTAAAATAATCCAATTTCTTAGTTGAATTATGGCCAAAATCTACGATCAATGATTGTGTAAAAAACTTTACATAAGTTTGGTTGTATCTTTGAACTTTATAATACTCTGATACATACAAAGTGTGGTTAACTTGTCTTACTCTAAGTGTAGTTGTAGTGTTTTAATTTGGAGTCGTAGGGACACCACGCATCTTATGAGTTACTTATTGAAGTGATCTAGTTCAATATTAAGTATGATATATCATCTCAAAAGATAAAAAATCATCTTACAATAGACATAAATTTAATAAGGACTTTTAAGGCAGATGGGTCTACATGTATACTATAAATATTTCCCCACTTTACATAGAAAAGTAAAGTAAGGTTTATTTTATGTTGGGTTCTTTAGTTCCCTATGGAAGTAAGCTTTTATAGTTAATTACATCCTAAAAAATGAGAATTTTTTAAGAATACTTTCAATTAAAGTAGTCAATGAGTATCTCTAAAGATTTGAGGCTAAAATATTAAAGAATTGATTGTTATTAGAAATCAAATGGGATTGCTTGAATAGGAAGACTTCTTCACATATTCTAAAGAAGAATAAGTAGGAAGCACTCATAATACTAGGAAGCGTAGTGAATACTCAATCAACCTTATAGTGAGGCTTTATATTTTTAAAGGAAAAAATTATTTATTTGAGTTGAAATTTCATTAAAATGCTAAGACTTAGATTCACAAGATTGTGAAAATGCCTAAGAGCTGAAGACTTGCGCCCATAGCCAAAGAGGAACAAGCTGCCTCATAACCTAAATCTAGAGTAGTTTAGTACAAGCTAAGAGTTCAACCTAACTCTATTCGGGGAAAGTGGGATATAGTAATTCACCTCCACAAGAGATAATGAACACATCCCGACTCTTCTGAACTTACAACCTCTTGGAGTGGCTACTAACTAACACCTCATATGCTTTAAAATTATGTAGGCCAGTCTTATGTAAATGCAAGATAGTTAGGTTGTTATT
Source organism: Cymbidium sinense (assembly GCA_021442155.1). Classification (NCBI taxonomy): domain Eukaryota; kingdom Viridiplantae; phylum Streptophyta; class Magnoliopsida; order Asparagales; family Orchidaceae; genus Cymbidium; species Cymbidium sinense. The sequence continues at coordinate 112,079,309 of CM038218.1, read as the reverse complement.
TAATTAGGAAGTAAGCTAGAATCCTAAACTCACTCCCTAAGGACTAGATAATATTTGGTATGCAAACATTACTTAGACTAATGTTAAAAATGTACAAGTTTTTTTAAAATCATTTGGCACATTTATTTTTAAACCAAGACTTGGGACAATTATGCCTACGTGTATGATGAAATTAAGTTGTGAGCTAAATCAACTAGAAGAGATGTTCTCCACTACAAGAGATCGCTCTCAATGGTCAAGCATATCTCGTATCATGTAAGAGTGGAGATTCTCTCTATTAAAGAGTGACACGATGATATGCATGTTATTGTAGCATATAATTATTTAACAAAGGGGTTGCTAAATCTTTTATTATTTTGATTAAAAGCCTAGGCTTTAAAATGAGGTTGTGAGCTATTAAGATTTTGGTATGGGTTACTTAGTAAGGGTAGAAAATTTAATTTTTATTTTAAAAAGTCTTCTGCATCTAGGCCACACATCAAATCATCACACTTTAAGAAATCTATAAAAAGATGTCATCTCTATTACACAAATTAAACACAATGATCAAATATTTGATATTCATAAAAGAATAAGAGGCTAATGTGGACATGTGTACGCATACACCTAGGAAAAGAGTAAAAAGTTGGGTAGCCGAGCTCTACCTTTATATAACAGATTATAATTAAATTTTACAAATGAAATGAATGGTATGGGGGTCTTCAATTCTTATTCTTCTTTCCTTCTTTAGATCTATTTGCTCCAAGCTTCACAAGGCCTCTTAGGTCTTTGTCTTCTAATCACTCTGCTCATCCAAAATTTCATAGCACTAATCCTAATTATATTATAAAAATTACATATTCATGAAAAATAAAGGATAACTACACTTGCAAAATAAATATTAGCTAAACAAACATAGCCAAGCAATTATATTTCACATATTTGGACTTAGCACCATGCATTTTGGTAGCCAAGCCCACCCATCCTGGTTAGATTATACTTAGGGGCATAAGCACCTACAAGCAAGAATATTTATATTCATTTATTATTACAGGGTCCCTTTAGCACAATCCTCTACATAAGATATCATTAGGTTACTAATGACCTAACATCCAATCTACGCACAAATAATCCTAACATCCAATCTAAAATATTACATCATAAAATAAAACACATCACTATAACATACACCGCCTAACTTAATATTAGAATCGGTGACTTAGCATTCTAATGTGTGTGCTAAGATTTAGTGTGATATGTCTTGGTTAAGCTTTGAAAGTATGGTTGTCTAAAGTTTTAGAATTGTTTAAATTGACCATTAGGTATGGTTTCACTTCAAGTCTTTTAGTAGATTGATTGATTTTAACTTATGTTCTCATTTTATTTAATACTTACTTAGCATCCAACTATTATAAAGGAAGAAAGAGGCTTACCCCTTCTCCCTACCTTAAGTTATTTTCTAAAGGCAAATTATTATAGCTTTGGTTTTCTTAGTGAACCACTTATAAACTTTTATTGAGCCTAAGTTTAGATTAGTTTCAAAGAATCTTATTCAAACATGAAAGACATCTTACCATTAATGAAATTAAGTCACTATCATATGAGTAATATTCCACTACTTCCTTTCATTATCTATAATATTCACATTCTTTCATCTTTAATTAATTTAATACATATACATGCAATATACTCATATTTTGGCACACTTAATGAATGTTAATGCATGAATTTGGTAGAAAAGAAAATTTCATCTCATAGCTAAGCATATGCAAACATGTATTAAATATTTAAGCAAGTACGTGCCGATGTTAAACTAGGGAAGTGAGATTATCTAAGGCCTCCATGGGGCTACTTAAAGTCTTGTGTTCTTGGGATGTCCAGGCTATATACTTGTTAATTCAAATATATATAACATATACATAAGAATAGAAAAAAACCATGCAAAAGGTTATATAAAATCTTTTCTTTATAAAATTTAATGGCATGAAGAGAAAAGTTTTATCATATATTCTAGTACATGTATACACATAAATGAAATTAAGTAAGTATGCACCATTATTAAACCAAGAAAGTGAGATTATCTGAGACTTACTTAGGGTTACTTAAAATCTTGTGTTCTCGGGATGTCAAGACTATATACTTGCTAATTCAAATACATATAAACATACACATAAAACATAAAGATAAAATAATCTATTACTATCTTTAAGTTACAACTAAGTAAAGACTTCATTAAGTACTTATATCAAACACTGATTTAAATTTCATATATTTGATTTGTCATTAATTATAATTTAAAAATAATTTGAGATTTATTTATGATAATACCATACCATATAATAACATTTATCCAACTCATGCAATTTGAATGCAATCATATTCTATTAATTTTCTTTTTGAAAATATGAACACATGAAATAAATGACATGTACATTTATGATAATTGAAAGAAAATAATTAAATGTTACACCATAGCATACTTAATTTCATTGAATCTTAAGGACAATCAATCCAAATAAATATTCATTAACACTAACAAAAGTTTTTATAAGATTTAATTTTAATATTTAAGTTATTAAAATCTTAAGATGAGAAATGATACTTAGGATTTACCCCATCTCATGTTAGTTATTTGACATATTTAAAGAAAGAAATTAAATATGTTTTATGAGTTGATTAGGTTCAAGTCATTAATCACATCAATTTGATTACCCAAGCTACTTTAATATAGTTAATCACTTGATCATGATCCTTCAATGATATATTTTGGAAAAATAAAATCAGCAATGCACCTAAATGAGTCTAATATGCTCATGCTTAAGAGTTAATTAAATTAAAGGAGAGAAATATTTAAGTTAAATACTCTTATGATTTCCCCACATAAATGGGATAATCATAATTTCTTTAATGATTTTATGTTATGAAACACATAAAATGATTAATGGGTTGCACTCGAGTTATTTAAATCAATTTCAATTTTATTTTTATTTCATCATTAAATTTTTCTTAATTTTTTATTAATTATTAAACACATTAATTAAATTCTCTTAAGAAATATACTTGGAAAAACAATTAAGAAAGGGATCTAATTAATTCTCATCATCACCATTATTTACATTGATTAATTAACACTAATTACTTAATTTTACTATTCATTACTTTTAATAATCATTTAATTAATTAAAGAGGGTAATTAGGGTTAAAAATCTAAAATCTTCAAACCACATGACAAATAATTTTAAGAAAATTATGGGAGGTAGAGGACATTCCATAAAATCATCCCACCAAATTTGGAATTAATTAGCCAAATAATTTGGCCTTAATTAAAATAATTAGCCTAAGCATGAAACTTTAATTAAGCACTATTCATTAGAGATTTTATTTTATTAAATTCTCCTCTATTTAAGCTTTCCAAAATAGGTTTATTTGTATATTTTTTAGATTTTTTTATAATTATATATGATTTTTGAAGTTCTGACTATTTAATTATATTTTTAAACCTTAATTAACCCTTTTAAACTGTCAATGCCAAGCAGATGCTAACGTGGCAATGCTTTCCACATGACACAGTGGTATTGACTACTTAAATCATTCAACGAGCGACTCGTGGATGCGGTTTCACCGCCATCTATCGGGATCAGATTAATCCCATGATTTTGAAGAAATCAAATCAAAAAATCTAATGCCATTAATCACGGTCATCCATTCTAATCATGTAGAATGAACTCTAGTGATCCGTCATCCCACGTGTCGCACGCATTACCGCCTCAGCTTCAATTCAAGCTCATCGAAGATTGTTCGATGGTGAAATCGACTCCAAAATGATTAGAAATAAATCTAAGGAGATCCTACAGTGGAGATCACATGAAAATACGATTCACTTAAAAAAAGATCAACACCTAATGGCCAACACAATGGTTGTTGAATTTTTACCTCATCAAAGTTATAAACTAGAGTTCAATGACTTAGGTAGCTTTGTCTTGAAGAGATAAGCCTTTTGAGAAGATCTAGAGCTATTTCCTCACCAATCAATCAATGGACTAAACACCGCCATAAAGCTCATTGAAGTTGGTATAGGGATGTCTTTTGGTGATCTAATCATGATTCATTTTAACTCACCATAGTGAGGTGAAGGTGTGAAAAGAGTTAATTTGAGTTTGATGTAGGTTTATGGGATTTGGACTAACTAAAGCTCTTAGGTTGAATCAGGAGTTATTCTCACCTGCAATAGGGTGCATGGAAAGCTCGGGAGAGAGTATGGGACTATGTGGAATGCTCTTAGGAAGCTCAGTGGTGAGTTTGAATGAATGGAGAAGATTATACTCTCCTCCTCAGCTGAACCAAAGGCTAAGATTGGTTCAACCTTTGGCAGCCGTCCGACTGGAGTAGGTGGCTGGAGGTAGTAGGGGACTGCTAAAGTGGATGAGTATGAGAGGTTGAGGGAGTGTAATGGGCTATCATGAGGTGCACACTCCTCCTTAGGTGGACCAATGGTTTCCATGGGTGAAACTCACCCTCTGTTGGCCAAAGGCTGAACCTAACAACCTTGGGTTAGGTTGGGTCAGTGGTCCTTTGTCCAAGAAAGGCCCAAGGTGGCTGTCATGGGGTGGGGAGTTGGAGAACCCTTCTAAATGGGGATTTTGTCCCATTTGGAGGCTTTGTTCAATGGTTTTGACCCAAATTGGGTTCACCATGGGATGGACCCACTTGGGTAGGCCCATGGTGCCATGTCAAGTTTGGTTAGGCTTAGACTTGGTTGGGTTGAGTTCGGCTCAATTTTATCCATGTAGGTCAAATGGGTCATGTTGGGCTAAGTTGACTATTTTGACCAAATTAGGCCAAAGTGAGGGTTTGATAAGTTTAATTGGACATTGAAATGAGTGAGTGTAACTGATTTGATTCAATTTGAATTAGATTTAAATTTGACTCATATGGTTCAATTTATGTCAAATGAGTCATATTGACTAATTTGATCAAATTGGCCAAATTAGCTTGAGCATGGGTTATGCTTATGTTCAATTTATCATTGGTGATTAATTGAAAAAGTTGATTTGAATTGATTTGGATTAAGAATGATTTGGTTCAATATGATCTTTTAGGTCAAATTGGGCTAAGTAGGTAAATTGGGTTGGGTTGACCCAATTGGGTCCAATTGAAGGTTGGATTATGTTAAATATTTAATTGGTGACTAATTAGAAGTATTGGTTTCAATCAATTTGATGTAGGATTTGATTTGGTTCAATTTGACCCTTTTAGGTCAAATTTGGTCAACTTGGGTCAAAGGATCAAATTGGCTTGATTAGTTCAATTGATTATAGTGGAGTGTTTAATAGTGACCTACAATTATCAATGAAGAGATTGAAGGGCTTGGTTTGATCCAATGGGAGTTTGATTGGAGTTTAACTTAATTAGGCCTTTTAGGTCCCTTTGGGTCAAGTGGCTTCACCGTGTCAACTTGATCAATTGGAGTTATGGATGGTTGGGATGTGTTCAATGATGAATTTGAAGTTGATTGGTGACTCTGATTGTAATGATTTGGGCTTGATTGGGTTTTAGCTCATTTGAACTTTTTAGGCCAAATGGGTTAACTTGGATTGATCGAATTCACTTGGTTTCATTGGTTTGATTGCAAGTGTTTTAGTAGTTTGAAATGATCTATTGAATAATTGGAGTGATGGAAAAATTAAAATGGGTTTAGTTTACTTGAATGGGTTTGAATGAGGTTATAAGATTATGATGGATTAACTCGGGTTAAGGTCCAAGTTAATTTGACTTGGAGCTTGGATTGAAAAACCAAAATAAATTAAGATTAATTGAATATATTGAGTTTGTTTAGCTCCAATCATGTGAGCTTAAGTTTGGATGAGTTGATGGGCATGAGTCTCGATTTAGCCTTAGAGTAAGTGAAACTTATTTGTCCTAAAGCAAATTTAGGCTTAGGGTTATACCCTATAAATCTCTAGGCTTAGGTTTAGTGTTCCCTTAATCACTAGAAGTGTCCTAGCACTAAGGAAGTCTAAGTGTCTAGAAGGCTCCTAGGTCTAAGATGGGAGGGATCAATTCTCACTCCAAAAATGGGTCAACAAAGCTATAACATGTGGGCAAGGGATGTGATAAAGTAATGAACGATTACATACACATTTACAATTTCTATTTTCATCAAAATCAAATTGATTCTACATGATTTGTCATAAATTTCATACTCATATGGATTTATGCAAGTTGGTTCTAGCAATCAATGTGCTTCTTTTTCATATCTTTGAAGCAAATTCTTTATTCTAAACATAAATTCAGATTCATTAGCTAATAATAACTATTCTACAGCTCTTGTCGCTTCAAAAAAGAGCAATTATATTATAATATATAACATAAACTAATTCTCATATAGGTAATGCTCGTGCATGTCTAAGCACACTGTTGAAAGATTCAAAAGCATTTGTAGTCATTATTCCAAAGCAAAAACCACCATCATAGCATAAAGTATATTTTATTACTTCTGCTTAATTAGCCAATCACATACCTCCTTCTTTACATTAAAAAAGGTCGGATATTATTAAAAATATCTAAGTCATTTGTACTTCCAACAAAATATATTTTCTCACATAAAAATTTGGCATCTTTCAACCTCATTTGGCATATAGCTTTCTTAAAATTCTCTCTTAAGTGATGTCGACAACTACGATGTGCAGCCCAGGAAAATATTCCCCTACAACCATGAACTAATCCAAGGTGTTTATCTGATACTATACAAAGGTCCCTTTGACATCAAATGCTTATAAAAGAGTCATACATATTACTTAAAAACTATATCCATGATTCATTAGACTAAGGCTCAACAATAACCAAATGCAAGGGGAAATAAATAATTATTAGCATCTATAACAATTGCTATTAATAGAGTACCTTTATATTTTCCAAGAGAAATGTACCATCAAGTCTTAATACCGGACGATAGTGACACCAACTGAAATTGAAGGTCAGAAACTCCAAAATAAATTTTTAAAGCAATGCGATGAAGTAAAATCAATGATATACATTATACCCAACATTACAGTTTTCACTTCCATAAAATGATATAAAGACTTATATGACTCCTCTCAACTTCCAAATATTACCATAGTCGACATTTTCCTTACATCCCATGCTTTCATACATGAAACACTTACATTAAATTTAACTTCAACACTTCCAATTATTTCACTTGGCTTCAAGTCAACTTGATGGCATATAATTTTAGAATAATAAATTGACATATAAACTTTGAATTACATTAACGATGATCTCTCATCATAATTGAATGACTACATGTATATTTTCCTATAATAGTAGAAATACATCATGAACCTTCTAACTACTTACTTTTGTAGCATGTAAATACCAACAACAATTGTGTTATGTCTTCATGGATACATACAATTGATAACTTAGATTTATTTGAATAAACTTTCTAATATTTAACATTATTTTGAATAGACCATGCATTAATAGTCATTTGTAAGTCAGATTTTATTTGAAAGATCATATCAACATACAATTCATAAGGAGAGAAATTTTCAAATATTTCTATTTGAATATCTAAAGGGCCATCAAAGTTAACATTACCATCCCACTCCTATGCATTTTGATAAGATTATATAAATTCATTATTTACCATCATTTGATCAGAGATTCTAGATCGAGTTAATGCAATCTCACGTAATATATCATCTCTTAACTCAACTAAATCTAGATTTTTATATTATGTAGATCATCAAAATCATTACCATCTGAGTTATGACAAGAAAAAATACCTTCTATTGTGTACTATATTTTCTCATAATTCTCATTAGTTTCTATTATTTATGAGTTATTTCTATATAACTTAGACATATTAAAATCTACACTTATTGGTATGGTGGATCTCAGGTGTATAAACCTATGTATTATATATATTGACCTATATATAAGAAGAAGATTATATATATATATATATATATATATATAATAGAAAAAAGTATAATAAATTTATAAAATTTTATATATGTACTTACATTTGTCGATTGTAATCAGGCTCAATTGACTCCTAACTTGGTAAAATAGGAAGTTCTTGTGCCCGAAGCATTTGTGAGTTATTTCTATATGACTTAGATGTATTAAAATCTACACTTACTGGTATGGTGGATCTCGAAGTGTCAGCTTCAAACTAATTATGCATTATACAGCTTGACCTACATATAAGAAGATTAATATTGTATTAATCATATATATATATATATATATATATAGAAAAATAGTATAATAAATTTATAAAATTTTGTATATGTACTTATATTTGTCGGCTGTAATCAGGCTCAATCAACTCTTGACTTGATAAAATAGGAAGTTCTGTGGCTAATGCATTGATGTTGGCACCGTATGCATATTATTTTGAATGGATTTTGCTTTGATATACATGACTAAAGCATGTACATATGCCTCTGAAAGAATAGCTTCATATGATTCATCATCAGTGATATGGGTGGCCATAAATCCAATGTTTATTAGAAAATGACATATAAGATGAACTTCATAATCATTGAAATTAAAATTTAAATGTTGTAACATTATGTGGTGTTTATTTTTAGATGTGGAGTGGACACTACGCAGATTGTACGGGATACTTATTAAAGTGATCTAGTACGACATCAAGGTATGATGTACTATCTCGACAGATAAAAAACATCACCTTATAATGAACCTAATCATCTAATAAGGACTCCTAAGGCATGATAGTCTTCGAATATACCAAAGTTTTTTTCTCTACTTTAGATGAAAAAATAAAGCAGGATTTATTTTAAGCCAGATTCTTAAATTCTTTATGGAGGCAAGCCTCCATAGTTAATTACATCATAGAAAATGAGATTTTATAAGAATACTCTTGATTAAAGTAGGTAATTATTATCTCCAAAGATTTCAAGGCTAGACTATTAAAAGATTGATTATTTTGGAAAATAAAATGAGAATGTTCAATTGGAAGACTTATTTTGAATCCAAAGGAAAATGAATAGGAAGTGCTCATAATGCTAGGAAGCCTAGTGAGCACTCCAATCTAACCTATGGTGAGGCTTTATATATTTAAAAGTGAGAAGATTTATTTTATTTGAGTTAAAATTTTATTAGATTGCTAGGGCTTATGATCCATCAACACAAGATTGTTAAAATACCTAAGAGATGAGGATTTATGCTTATAGCCTAAAAGAAACTAGAAACATTGGATCCTAAATCTAGGAAGCTTTAGCACAAGCCAAAGCATGACTTAAATCCAAGCGAAAGGTGGACACAAAGGTTTATCTCACAAGAGAGAATAAACACGTCCGACTTCTAGACTTACAATCATCTAGAGTGGTTGCCACTAACTTCTCCTATGATTTAAAACTATGTAATTTGGTCTTATGAAATTGCAAGATGGTTAGGCTTATTATTTAATTTGAAAAGAGACTAAAGTCCTAAACTCAGTCTCTAAGAGACTAGAGCATGAGTGGTATTAGCATATGACTTAATCTAAAAATGCAAAATCTTTATAATTTTTATCTCATTTTGACACAATATTTTAGACAAAGGCTTTGAGATATTTATGCCTAAATGCATGATAAAAATTAGTTATTGGCCAAATCAAAAGAGAGGGGAATCTCCACCATAAAGGGTTGCTCTCAAAGGACAAGCGATCCCTAAAGTGCAAGAATGGAGGCTCTTATTTAGCAAGAGTGATTCAAGATGATATACATGATGTTAAACACAACATATAGTTAAAGAGTTGCTAAATCTTTTAATTATCTTGATTAGAGCCTAGGATTTATGATGAAGTTGAAAGTTGTTTAAAATCTTAGTTATGAGTTGTTAGTTGGGATAGAAAAATTAATTTTATCCTAAGAGCCTACCACATCCAAACCACACATTCAAACATTAATCATTAAAAAATAATGAAAATCATGTCATTCTAATGCATAAACTAAATACAACAACAATCATTTTTATAGATTATCATAAAAGAATAAAGGGTCTGTGCGACTGAGTACCGCCGTACACCCTAGAAAAGAGAAAATTGAGTAGCCGAGCTCTACCCTTACACAACTCGAAATAAAAAAAAATAATATTACAATTTAGAATTAATTGCATTATATGGGGGTCATCTTTCTTCTTTCTTCTTCTTTTGATTTGCTTCAAGGCATCATAGGGCACCCCAAGACTAAGCCTTCTAGCCACTGCTCATCCTAATACCCATAACACTAATCCTAATTCCTATTACAAATTTATATTTATATGGAAAAAGTAAATCTAACTACACCTACAAAATAGATATTAGCTAAACATACATATAATCCCAAATAGTTATATTTCATAATTTGGACTTAGCACCCCACACATGGGTAACCAATCCCAACTGGCTTAATGTGAATTTTGCTTAGGGTATAGGCAACTTATAAAGATAACATTTATATTTATTTTTAAGCAGCCCCTTAAGCATAATCCTGCATAAAATATAATTAGGCTAATAATGGCCTAACATCCAATCTACAAGTCATACACCCTAACATCCAGTCTAAAATATCATATCATAAAACAAAATATAACATCACACATACACTATCCTAACTTAGAACTAAAGTGGTGGCTTAATTCTAATGTGTGTGCTAAGGCTTGGTATGGTATGTCTTAACTAAACATTAGAGTTATAATTTTCTAAATTTTGAAAAGTTGAATTTAACCATAAAGGTTGGTTTCATTTCAAGTTATTTAGTTGATTTGTAAATTTTACTTTATATTTTGCTTTGTTTTGTTTGATTTACACTTAGCATCTAAGTGTTATAAAGAGAAGAAAGAGGGCTTACCTCTTTCATCCCTACCCTAAACCATTTTCTAAAGCACATTAATTTGGTTTAGTTCTTTTTAGTGAATGGCTTATTAAATATTTTTTATTAATCCTAAGTTTAGGTTAACTCTAAATAATCTTATCCAATATGAAAGGCATCTTAAGATTAATGTAGTTGGATTACTATTACATAGCACATGTTAAACCATTCCTTCTCAACACTTATTAACATGCATATGATTTAATCCTTAACATACCTATAAATTCAAGATATATTTTGGCACACTTAAATGTGGATGAAGGCATACATTTAGAATTTACATTTTTATTTTGATTGAATTATTTATACATGTGAATTAAAGTTCTATTCAATTTCTAATACATAAATATAAAGGAATGAAATAAAATAAGTACGTGCCTTTGGTAACTAGGGAAGTGAGATAATCAAATGACCTCCTTGGGACTACTTAAAGCATCATATTCCTGGGATGTCCATACTATATACTTATTGTCATTAAAACACATGTAGATCTATATATGAATTATAAGAAAGAGAGCACTACCTTTACATGTAATACATTTTAGTTATTTAAGTGGCTATGGATGTATGCATTTTTGAATATGAAAGAGGATTATCATCCTTTAATTAAACACACATACACATGTATAAATGATGTAAGCAAGTATGCCATTGTTAACTAGAGAAGTGAGATAATCAAATGACCTCCTTGGGCCTACTTAAAGTCCTTGTATTCCCTGGATGTCTAAGCTATATACTTACTATTTTAAATACATACACATGTATACATAATTATAAGAATGAAAATCATGCAAAGATTATATTTTATTTAATTGAATTATTTATACATATGAATTGAAGCTCTATCCAAATTATAATATAAATATACATAAGGATGAAATCAAATAGGTGCGTGCTTTTGTTAACTAGGGAAGTGAGATAATCAAATGACCTCCTTGGGGCTACTTAAAGCCTAGTATTCCCGGGATGTCTAGACTATATACTTATTGTCATTCAAATACATGTAGATCTATATATGAATTATAAAGAGAGATTTTCATTCAAATACTTAAGCTATAAACACATGCAAATCCTATATATTTATTACTATCATCACTCAAATATTGCTATCCACTTATAAACTTTAGAAAATATATTTGAATTTAATAGTGATAGCTACATATATAATAAATTAAGCTAACATATGCAAGCTTACATAAATATTCCATTTGATTCATTCAAATTTGAAAAAGATGAATGCATAAAATCACATGACATACAATATTTAAAGTGGTTGAAAAGTAATAGTTAAACATAAACATGTGATTCATTCAATCACACTAATTCCTAAGGATAATCAGATCAAATAAAATTACATAAAGAAAATCAAAGCTTCTCATTAAATTGATTTTGACTTTGGATTTTGATTAAGTTTTAGAGAGGAGAAAGTATTTGTTGTTTTACTGCCATTCCCAATTTGGTAATCTTAATTGGTTTAAGGAAAGATAATTATGTGAATTTTATGGATTTATTAAATTAGATCATTAAGCAAATCATTTAATTATCCTTTCCTATGCTTCTTTAATTTAATTAATCATTTAATCATTAGCCCCAAATGATATGAACATGTGAGAAAATAAAATTGCAATGCTCCTGAAGGGCCTAATGTAATTGGCTCATAATTAAAGATTAATTAAGTTAAAGAATCTAAATAAGTACTTTTATGATTTTCCCACACTCATGGGTTAATCATAATTTCTTTAAGAATCTTTTTGTTATTAAACACATAAAAAAGAACCCTTAATTTGATTATTAATTATCCAATGTGATTAATATTTTATTTAATTTGATTTAGCCACTTAATTGATTAATTAAGCACTTAATTAATCCATATTAACTAATTTTCTTTAATGAAATGAATTTAGAAAAATAATTAGAAAAGAGGTCCTAATCACTCTCCTCATCACCTCACTCTTAATCAATGATTAATGAGATTTAATTAATTAATTTTTATTATTAGGACATTAATCAATCATTAAATTAATTAAAAGGATAATTAAGGTTTGAATCATTAATTTCTCTAATTCTCTTGGCAATAAATTCCAAGAAAATTATGGGAGATGGAGGTCATCCCATTAAATTAACACACAAAGTTTAGAATTAATTGCGCTAGTGATTAAGGCTTAATTAAGATAATTAAGTGAACATTCAAATCCTAATTAAGCCTTAATTTATTCAAAACCAAATGAAAATAATTTTAATAAAATCTTCTCTAGTTTACATTTTCAATGAGTATTTATTTACATTTTTTGGATTTTTCTATAATTTTATTATTTTAAAATTTCATTGATTAAAATGGATTATTAAGCCTAATTAACCCCTAATCGTTGGCGCCACGTGGACCGCTGACATGGCAATGCTTTCTACCTGGCATCACGGGATTGGTTATTTAAATCCGAGCTTAACATGCCTAAAAGCGCTCATCCCACCATCTAATCTAAGATTTGACGATGGGGATTAAACCCACGGTTCTAATGATTAAAAATTGAATTATCATCAAATAATCATGGCCATCCATTTTAATCATGCAACAAGCATTGTCCATCCCAGTGATGAAAGAGGACATTTCGCTTCCTCACTAATGAAGCTCACCGAGCTCGTGAATGTAATTGATCCCAAAATGTTCAAGGAGTGGATCTAAGAGGATCTAATGGTGGGAATCACATGACATCAACATTTCTTTCATAAAGGCCCAAATTTTTTTTAAAAAAAACTAAATTTGCCAGAAAATACCTCGCTGGAGCTCAGGACTAGCAGTGAATTGACCAAGGTAGCTTCATCTTGAAAAGATGAAGCCCTACTGAGAAGATGGTGTCTTGCCTCCTCGCTAGTTGCTTTGTAGATGTTGACCTCATTTTTAGATGAGCTCTCAACCCCTCCATCTTAGGCACTAAGAGTTCCTTAGTCTTAAGACACTTCTAATGATTAGATGAACACTCAACCTAACCCTAGAGACTTAGAAGAGTTAGCCATAGGAATAGGTCATGCCTTAGGGGTGTTAGGAAAATTTGCCTACCCTATAGCTTGAACCAAATCCTCACTTCCTTCTTTCAAGTCAAACTCCAAATTCAAATCAGCCTCAAACTCAAATCAAGCTAAACTCTTGATTTTTCTTCATGATTCAATCCTTCAATCATGAGTCTAAATACAAACACAAACATCAACCATCAAACCAAAACTAAATTCAAAACTCAAATCCAAATTCAACCAAAATTCAACCTAAGTCTTTCAAGTCAAATTATTGAACTTAGCCAAACCAAGCTCAAATCAAACTAAATTCTTGATTTTTTCATGATTCAATCAATCCTTCAATCATGAGTCCAAATATAAATACAAACTTCAACCATCAAACCAAAACTAAATTCAATACTCAAATCCAAATTCAACCAAAATTCAATATAAGCATTTCAAGGAAAATTCTTGAACTTAGCCAAACCAAACTCAAATCAAGCTAAACCCTTGATTTTTTTTTTCATCATGATTTAATCAATCCTTCAATCATGAGTCCAAATATAAACACAAACTTCAACCATCAAACCAAAACTAAATTTAAAACTCAAATTAAAATTCAACCAAAATTCAACCTAAGTCTTTCAAATCAAATTCTTGAACTTAGCCAAACTAAACTCAAATCAAGCTAAACCCTTGATTTTTCTTCATGATTCAATCAATCCTTTAATCATGAATCCAAATATAAACACAAACTTAACCATCAAACCAAAACTAAATTCAAAACTCAAATCCAAATTCAACCAAAATTCAACCTAAGCCTTTCAAGTCAAATTCTTGAACTTAGCCAAACCAAACTCAAATCAAGCTAAACCCTTGATTTTTCTTCATGATTTAATCAATCCTTCAATCATGAATCCAAATATAAGCACAAATTTCAATCATCAAATCAAAATTAAATTCAAAAATCAAACTCATATTCATTCTTTGAACTTGAAATTGTTAAATGAATCAAAACCCATTTTACTCTGAATCACTTGCAAATAGATTTATATTTCAATCATAAGTCCACATGTGAGTTCAACCAAACTTGAATCAAGCCTTGATCAAGTCAATTGACCCACTTAGGCTCACTTGACCCAAAGTGACCTAAAGTATCCCTTATGAGCCAAATTCTAATCCTACCCAAATTGGATTGAACTAAGCCCACCTAAGCTCACATTGTGAGCAACAATCATTATGAGATGATTAATCACTCAAATTGGGTCAAACCAAGTCAAACTTAAGGGTTGACCAAGTTAACACTTAGCCAAAATGAAACCTAAACTAGCTAAAATCCACCATAGGCCAAATTGAATGAAACCATTGATCAAAACAAATTCATGATCAATGTTTGAACTTGACCAAGTCATCATTTGAGCCTAACCTAGCCCAATTGGCCACTTGACCCAAGTTGACCCAACTTGATTTAAAAAGTCAAAATGTGTCAAATCTTGATCTAAGCCAAATTGATTGTAACCAATGGATCAAATTCATTCTAAACCACTTGATGAACCCAACTTGACGAAAAGGTCACCATGACCCAAAACCAAAATTGATTGAAACCAAAGCAAACATATTTCAAATGACCAAACCAAACCTAACCCATGACCTAACCCAATAAAGTCAGGAGTCAAATTGGTCAACTTGACCCATTTGACCTAAATGAAATCAAATGAATCAAAACTAAATATAAACCAAATTGAACCAAACCAATGATGCCAACACATTTCAAATCATATGAACTTGACCAACCCTTGGTTTGACCAATTTGACATCAACTTGACTAAGTTGACCTTTTGACCTAAATGGGTCAGCATGAGCCAAATGACATCAAATCAACTCCAAATTTCTTAAAATTTGGACCAACCTAATTTCAAACTATTCTAAATTTGCCCAAAGTAAAATCAAAGCTAAATGACCATTTTATCCCTAGGTCAAGGGGTAACCTATGGCCAATCCCTCTTGGAATTTGGTCATATCTTCATACCACTTGGCACCTCTTAGTGGACCAAGTGGACACTAGTGAGTGGTGCACATGACCCAATGGGTTTGGTTAGCCAAACCCAATCCAAGGCCAAAACCGACCACCCCACTCAAAATGAGCACATGGGAATCACTCTTCTACCTCATTTAGCACATGGGAACTTCACCACTCCACTCTAAACCCAAAACTAAATCACATGCCATTGAAAATGACCTAACTAACTCGCTCCATAGGATCAATTTGATCAAAACGGTAAAGCCATGATCGATCGTCCAATCCTTCTAGGGGGAGATATACTCCCCCTAATTTCACTTGAATTGTTCATTCACTTCATGAGTTAGGAACTGTGAGGAAGTTATCCAAGTTCCTCCAAGCTAGCTCATTGATTTCTCCATCTCGATTTCTGCCAAAAATAGGGAGCCAAGGAATTTTTCAACTCATTAAATACCCAACTTCACAATTGCTCTTGCAAGCACCCTAGGACCCAATCAATGATCCAAAGATTCTTCCAAGCTTCCAAGGAATGGGGAGACCAAAAGTCAAGCTTGAGGAGGGATTTGGTCAATTGAGCAATCCACTTCATCCAACTCAAACCTTCAGGCTTCATCTCCACTAGATAAAGCTACCTCATGGTTGAACAGGATAGCCTTCAATGAGGTATGGATCAAAATCAAGCTTAGGTGTAGGATTCATTGGTCCTTTGTGAAAGAAAGTTTCATCCCATTGCAAATTGGCCATTAAATCTTCTTGTGCTTGCTCCTAGATGGTGTGTGATCATTCTTAGATCAATCTGAGCTCAATCAAGCTCAAATCAAGCCCTAAGGGATGGATGGTTGCCCTCTCTCGCAAGCGAGCTTAGAGATGAATCATGGACCGTACATCTTGCATATTTTGGATGGACATTAATCATTAGATCTCGTGATTTTAATTTTATGATCCATGGTTTAATCCAATTATTTGATCTTGATGGACGGAAAGAGAAATGTAGCAGAACGATGCACTTGATTTGATACTTAAATAGCAAATCTCATGCACATGTGGAAACAACATGTGGTGATGGGATTAACTATATAGAGATTTAATTTTTAATCATAAAATCTTCAAAAATACATAACTAAATGTAGAAAAATCAGAAAAATACAAACTAACAGTATTTTGAAGTTATTTCAAAGGGGAATAATATAAAATTAAGTTTGATTGATTTTGAATAGTATATTCCATACAATTTGGGTTTTATTGGGAATGTAATTATGTTAATCTACTCCCAAATTATTCCATTGATTAATTCCAAACTTCTTAGATATGTTTAGTGGGATGACTTCTGCCTCCCCTAATTTTCTTGGGATTTATTAATGGTTTAATTAAGGTAATTATTTAATTCATTCCTAATTACTCTCTTAATTAATTAAATGATTAAATAACATATTAAATAATGATAAATCAAATTAATTAAGTTAGTTAATTATCATAAAATAGTGAATGGACTTAGGGAATAAGATTAGAAGTTCTCTCTTAAATCTTTTCCCCTATGTTCATTTCATTTAAATAAAAATTTAATTAAGGTGCAAATTAACTAAATAGTTTAATCACTTTATTACATGGCTTAATTAATCAAAATTTTAAAATCAAATCAATCTGAATTTAATCAATTTCTTCTTAGGTAGATACTTAGGTGTTCAATAACCTAAGTAACTTAAGGAAATCATATCTAACCCATATGTGAAGGGTTATGAAAGTACTTAAATTAAATTTTAGCTTAATTAATCATTATTGTGAGCCAAATGCATTAGGCCCTTTCTGGTGCAATGATGATTTAAATTCCTTTTTTTATGTCATACATTTCATAATTATTTGTTATATGTTAGGTAGATAATTTTGACTTAATGTACACCTTAACCAAATAAAATATAAAATCAATCTAATGGTTCTAAAACAAACTAAATCAATACACATGGGGAAATTAGTTAAGACCAGCAAACCTTCTCACATTTCTTAAATTCAAATCAAACTGAAAATAAACTAAAAATTTCTTTAAATAATTTTGATTCACTTTAAATAATCTTATTACATAGGATTGTCTTTAGGAATTAATTAAGGTGAGTGAAGTTACATGCTTACATCACTTTATTTCTTACCTAGAATGCTAAATGTGTATGTCATATGAAAATCATGCATTCATGTCTTTTGAAAAATCAAATTAAAATGGAATATTTCCTTTATGTCAAATTGCATGTTTTGGCTAAAGTAAGAATATGAATGGCTATTATCATTACTAAACCCAAAACTATTTTCAAAAATTATAAATCAAACATTACAAATGAAAAGTATGTTATTTATAAGTACTTATAAGCTTGCATGTGAATAGCATAAAATGTGTTATGTAATTTTCCTTCTCTTTTCTCAACATAGGTTCGTATAGGATTTACAAAGTGTATAGTCCATTTGAAAAGGACATAACACTTGCTTAGATCCATTCCTATGCAATCTTATGTCATGACTTAAGAAGGAACTCCACATCACACATGTAAACTAAACAATCAGATCAAAATAAACAAACATAAACTTTTTTGCATACCTCTTTTTTCATTCATTTGCTTTTGTATATGCATATATATTTAAGAAAAGTGGTATATTAGTCTGGACATCCTGAGGTTACGAGGCTTTAGTTAGCCCTAAGTAGGACTTGTACCTTACATCTCCTAGTGTTGAAAATAATGATGTCATACTCACTTATGTCTTTCATACATGTAAATGTGCATATGAATAATGGTTAAAAGAATCTCTCTTTTCTACTTAACAAAATTATGCATCATAAAATATCCAAATTATCTTAACTAACATCGCTTAGCATTCATCATTAAGGTGATTTTCACATAAGATATGCTTAGGATTCATCCATATGCATGTTATACATTTTGGAAAGAAATAAAGTGTTGTTTGTTTTGTGATAGTAATTCACTTTACTTAATCTTAAAAATGCCTCTCTTATTTGAATAAGTTTGTTTAGGAAAAATCTATACTTAGGATTAATTAAAACACATATTAAAATATTCACTAAATAAAATCCAATAATGAATCTACCTTAGAAATTACTTAAGATAGGAAGGAAAGAGAAGTTCTCTTCTCTTTTTCTCTCATTATAACACTTAGTAATTAATTGAAGTTTCATTCCAACCAAATCAAATCATAAAAATAAAAATAATCAAACCAACAAAATCCTTTAAAATGAAACTACCCTTATTTCACTCTTATTTTGGAGGGCTTCCACTTTTTCCAGAGAATTTGGATTGACCTTTGAGAGCCATGGTGGAAATAAATCTCCTTTATTGTTGATTTTGGCCCATAATCTAATTTCTCATGTATTAGGCATATGAATCCTAAAGTCTATGTCAAATTGATTGTCCAAAATGAAAATAAAACATAATAAAAATTTGCATTAGATTTAAGTCATTAATCATGCCCTACAAGATCTAGTCTCTTAGGGAGTGTGTTTAACGACTTAGTCTCTTTCTAAATAAACAATATCTTAACTATCTTGCAAAAGTATATGACTTTCCTACATGTATTTAAAATCTTAGGAGAAGTTAGTTGACAGCCACCCCCATGCGATTGTAAGTCCAAACAATCGAGTGGTTTATCCTCTCTTGTGGAGGTAAACTAAATATTCATTCTTTGCTTTAGATTCAAGTCGTGCTTTGGCCCTCACCAAACCTCCCTAGATTTAGGTTCAGAGGTTGTTACTTCCCCTTGTGGGCTACGAGCATAAATCCTCACTTTTTGGTAGTTCCATGATCTTGTATCATGAAATTGTAAGCTCTAGATTTTTAATAAAAATTCAACTCAAACAAATAATTCCCCTCAAATTCAAAAATATAAAGCCTAGCCATAGGATAGTTTGGAATGCTTACTAGGCTTCCTGGTATCATAAGAATCCCCTACTTATCTTCATTTGGTTTCGATAATAACTCCCTTCTCTTGATCAATCCCACTTGATCTTCTAAAATAAACCAATTGATTGATAGTCCTATCCTTGAAATCTTTGAAGAAAATGATCATTTACCTTAATCGAGAGTATTCCTAAGGGAACTTAACGAATTCGATTTAAAATAAACCCTGCTTTACTTTACCATGTAAAGTAGGGGAAGAATCTCTGGTACATACGATGACCCATAGTCCTTAGGAGTCCTTATTGAGGTGATTAGGTCCATTGTGGGGGTGGTGACTTCTACCTTTTGAGATAGTACACATTTCCTCAATGTCATACTCGATCACCCTAGTAAGAATATTTACAGATCTACATGGTGTCCCGATCAAGTCTTATATTTTTATTTTCATTTATCCCTTTTCCAAAGGATAGATGAAGGCAGGAATATTTTCACCACAAATTTTAGACTCATGATGGTTCTCTCTCCATCTTTGGTAAATGATCATTGTCCAAGTATCGATAAGGGTTTGTATTTTATGAATCCAAGACTATCTTATTTTTCTATTAGTTTTATTTTCATCCTTAAACTAAGCTAGCCAACATCTTTAGGTTTTAGGACCTCACCCGTAGGTCTTAAAACTCGTTAGTTCCCCAATGGTGAAAATAAAAATTTAATAAAAAAAATAATTAAAGACTTCCTCCTTACCATTTCCATGGTAAGGCAAGGTTCATTCCAAAAATAAAGAGAAATAAATCCTTTATAAAAATATTAATTTCCAAAAAGCACTTTTTCAAAATGCACATAAGAAAATGTTTTCACAAATTTTTCATAAATCACCCTCATCTAACAATCTTCATGATTGTTACAAGTAGGATCATTTCATAATCAAAATCAATAATCACATTTTCAAAAAAAAATCAACAATTTCATTTTCAAAAATAAAATCTAATAATCATAATTTCCAAAAAGCACAAATGAACATCTTCATTCAATTTATTGAATGAATATTTCATTTTCAAAAATAAAATGAACAATCATCCTTTCAAAACAAAAATCAACAATCATTTTTCAAAAATAAAATTTCAACAATCATCTCTTTCAAAATAAAATCAAAATCATATCTTTCAAAAAAAAAGCACAAATGAATATCTTAATTCAATTTATTGAATGAAGATTTCATTTTCAAAACAAAATGAACAATCATCTTTTCCAAAAAGAAAATCAACAAATCTCTTTTCGAAAATAAAATCCAAAATCATGTTTTTCAAAAACACAAATGAACATCTTCACTAAATTTATTGAATGAAGATTTCATTTTCAAAATAAAATCAACAATCAAATTTTCAAAATAAAAATCAACAAACATCTTTTCAAAATCAAAATCAAAATCAAAATCAAAAGAAAAAAAAGCATTTGGATCTCTCATTTTGCATACCCAAATTTGTTAAGTGAAGATCCTCTTTTTCCAAAATCAAAATCAAAATCAACAAAAATCAAAAACAAAACACATAGGATTTCCTTAGCATACCTAAATTTGCTAAGAATCCTCTTTTTCAAATATCATCAAAAATAAAAACACACATGGATTTCTTTAGCAAACCTAAATTTTCTAAGAATCCACTTTTTCAAAAATCAAAACATAAAACACGTAAGATTTCCTTAGCATACTTAAATTTGCTAAGAATCCTCTTTTTCAAAATTGACCAAACACATTTGGATTTCCTTAGCATACCAAAATTTGCTAAGAATCCTCTTTTTCAAAAATCAACAAAAATAAAATACATTTGGATTTCCTTAGCATACTTAAATTTGCTAAGTGAAGATAACCTTTTTCAAAAATCAACAAAAACAAAACACATTAGGATTCCTTTAGCATACCTAAATTTGCTAAGGATCCTTCTTTCAAAAAATCATCAAAATAAAATAACATTTGGATTTCCTTAGCATACCTAAATTTGCTAAGAATCCTATTTCAAAAATTTTCAAAGACAAAACACATTTGGACTCTTCATTTAGCATACCCAAAATTTGCTAAGGATTCCATCTTTCAAATTCACACATGATTCAAAACAAGCAAACAAAAGAAAGAAGAATTATTTTCAAACACCTCACCTAGCATACTTAAATTTGCTGAGTAAATTCTAAAATCACAAATCAAAACAAAATCAATTGACCCTTTACTTTAACATACTCAAATTTGTTAAATAAAGGGTCCTCAAACTCAAAAAATAAAATCAAATATGAACCTATGGAAGCATCTATCCAAAATACTTGAACCATTTTCAACATACAAATTTGTTGAAATGGATTCTACATTCAAAATCCTTTCCAATCAATTCAAAATCTCTTCTAAATTCATTTGAGCCCCACTTAACACTTTCAAGTTGTTGAGTGTGTTCAAATTCTAAAATTCAAAAAATCAACAAAATAAATCTGATTCAAATTTATTCAACATTGCACTTTTCACCTTCAATTTAGCCAATTGAGTTCATTTCAAATGGCGAGTATACATCTTCACTTTTCCTCATGGGATGGATTTGGCCTTGGATCAGGCCAACCTCCCATGCTCTAACTATGCCCACCTCATCCACTTTGGTCGAGGCTTTGAGGGGCTCGGATTACATGTGAGGAACCACCTCATAATTATCTAGAGCATATTAACCCGGAGCCGATCATCCGAGTTACCATCATTTGAGAGAGATTCCTCACCAAGAGGAAGGTTGTGGAAATTCCAAGTAGCAATAGTAGTGCCAAGATTCCCCGTTGTTCCCCACGCCTAGTGCTAGCACCCATTGCACCTTCCAAGGGGAAGGCTCCGATTTAGGATTGTCTCCTCTTGAGATTCTAGTTCCCATACCACTCGACTACCAGACTCAAAAAAATAAGAATCATATGATCATCACACATAGCAGGAGTTGGAGGCAGTTATCATGAAGGAGTCACCTAGGATGGTTCTCTCATTACAAAAAAGTTTCACCTCTCTGATCCTGAGAGATGCTAGAGGATTTCAGCTTCACCCCTACTAGCAGTTCATTTTCAGGCTCCCATCAGTGAGAGGAGGAGGTTGTATGCTAGTCTAAGGTCAATTCTTCGCCAAGTTGGCGGAGCCTATGGATGATCGAAGTCTAAGGCTCAGTTCAATTTGAGATCAGTTATCCCCCATAGTGTGGATAGGTAGATCAGGTAGAAGAGGGCCAGGGAGGCCCATACATCGGCCATGTTACTAACAGGATGAGGAGACTGCCTCCATACTTATGAACTTTCCGACGATTACCCACGCCCATCATAATACCGACAATATATCTTACTCATGGGACTACATCAGGAGAGCTTATTTAGAGAGAGTCTGGTGCTCTACCACACTGCTATGCTCCATGCCCACCATCTCCCATACATGTTCCAGCATCTACTATTCCACCAAAGGCCATAAAAACTGCATATGGGGAGAAGAGAAACCCACTGATGATCCGGCTATGTCCAAGAGATCCCGTTCCATCTACATTGCCTATCAGGCGAGCTCTCAACCTTTGCTCTAATTATGGTGAGGAAGGAATGGCGACCTGAGTATCATCCATCCCATCACCACCACCACAAAGATGAAGAAACAAGAGAATGAGGAGGAGACAATCCACCCCCCATGGCTCCTAGAGTACTACTCCATCTAGACTCAGAGAGCATCTTTCTTCTAGAGTAGCCCCTCATAGGGTTACCTCAATAGCAGAGGTCGAGGTTCATGTCATGATAATGATCCTACTACATCGCCTCAATCTTTTTGTACTGCTAGATAATCCCTAGATGACATTATAGCTCAATATCTAGTGGAGAAGCAAGAGATCTTAGGATATGCCTGGTCTGATTTAGAGGATGAAAAGGTCAATTTTGATCTGAATGAGGATGATCTATTAGAGGATTCAATGGGAGTCCACATGATAGACACTAAGGGTTCTCCTCGATCAAGACTTGGTGATGTGGCCAAGCAGAAGACACGCCTCAACCCAACACCTCCATTAGCAATTAAAGCAAAAGGATGAACAAATAGATAGGATGGGAAGCCTCAAGGATTTGTTAGTAGTAACTCAAATCCCAGTGGTTCATCCTACTAAGAGAACTAGTCGACCTAAGTTGGTGCATGTCTTGGAGCCGACCAAGACTTTACCTCAGAGAGGGTAGCAACACCAATTTGTATAGGAAGGTAGTGGATAGTACCTCCATATAGGAAAAGGACATTAAAACCATGGTTGAGCGTAGGTGAGAAGCATTGGCTCAAGCAGGAGGATCATCGGTTCAAAGGGTAGACCCTACCGAGGAATTTGATGCCATCCAATATCCTAAGGGTTTCATGCCACCTTCTTTCAAGAGCTTTGATGGCGGGGAACCAGGCGCACATATGCATTTTAGGGCTAGTTGTTGCAACACCGGTGGTAATGATGCTTTACTCTTCCATCTCTTTGTCAGTAGCTTAATAGGCATAGCCTTTCATTGGTATGAACTCCCAATAGTTTATTGAAGACTTTTCTTTGAGTTGAGCAACTCTTCATTAAGAGTTTGTGGAGCTCGAAAGTGGCGATCGTTATGGCCAAACAACACTATGGTGAGTCTCTCATTGATTATATTCTCAAATGGCATAATTTGAGTTTGAAATATGAACCGTAGCTGTCTGATCAGCATGCCATTGAGATTTTGCTTAAGAATATCCATGGCCCGGTCGCCTTCATGCTCAAAGGTTTTACCATCAAAATATTTGAGAAGCTAATCAACAAGGTAGATAGCTTATAAGGAGAAGCCAAATAGTTAGCTTTTCTTGATTAATCAATAAATTCGTAGCCTCAAAAAGCTTATGAGAAGAAGCCGGGATGAGTGACAAGGGAAAAGCAGCCAAGAAGCGATGAGAGACCTGTGCTCCATACCATCACTTCCACCTCCTCTACCACCACAGAGGCCATCCTTCCAGCCACCACAATAGCCTCCATGGCCTGCACTGCCTCCTCCTCAACCATATCCACAGCAGCAATGGTACACATACCTGCCGCTAAGTAGCTATGATCCATCTACTCTTATGGATAAACTAAACAAATCATATTCATTTAAGAGGGAGGTAATCAAGAAAATCTTTAAGAATCTCTTAAAGAAACATTTTAGCTACACAACTAGAGAGGAGGAAGTGGGCAAAAGCAATGATCTAACTTTTGCCCCTACCATGCATGCTTGGGTCATGTTTTGGAGGATTGCTTTACATTCAAGGCTGCTTAGCTTCAAGATAGGCACCATAGTTATCTCAAAGGAATACCTTGTGGAACAACCATCTAGTTCCATTAGGGTAATCCTTGGGGATACTTGTGATCCTTCCAAAACCAAAGAAGGTTGGGAAATCTCCTTATCCCATACTTCTAAGAAAATTATTTTCAAAATCAAGAAACTTTCCTTGTAGGTGCCTGAGGCAGCTCGAACCTCCAACATCAAGGAAGGTTTGCAAGTTGTTCAGGACAACTCGGGGAAAGGGGAGCTTAGCGGTGCGGCATGTGATAGCCGTAGCACCATCGAGAGTCCTCAGTCCAGTTGCATCTACTACTTCAGCGATCACCTCTACTTTAGCTAGTTCTTCCTATAGTAAACTTCTTTTATCAGCAGATGAGGGCATCAAATCCCTCACTCCACTTACTTTACTTGACTTCTACTACGTACCCCCTTCAAAATCCAAGAAATTAAGGAATAAAGCTAGCTTGAATTATATGTGTCACTTGATGGGTTGTCTAATATTCTAAAAAACTCTTCAAGTCAAAATAACAATTATAACAACTGATCTTCCTCTTTCTAATTGAGTTGGACTTTTCCTTCTCACGAATACTATGGGTTCACCTCTTTAGATAGACTTGGAATCATCCGATTGAGGGTCCCATAGGAGAAGGCAGGTGAGCACGACGCGGTAGAACCTTCCACTTCACAAGAGATCACCGAAGTCAACCTAGTGGCAATACCTCCTAGGGGCACCTCAAGATAGAGGAAAATAAGTCATTGGTTCAGATGATTGAGAATCCCCTCCATAGGATGCTCTGCCCTTGGATATGCTTATGGAGGATCAACCTAAAGTGGATTATAATATCCTCTCGTACCTAAGAAAGTTTTCATCTAAGTTAAGCATATATGATGCCCTTATCTTATCCAAATAGATGAGGGAGTGATTAATCAAGGCTCTTGATTGATATGCTTAGCTTCGGTTGACTATTGGAGGAGGCACATTATTCAAGAAGCTCAAGGAGTCACTTTCAGATGAAGACCTTCTTTTAGGGACATGGAGCACAACCATCCCCTTTACATTATGGACATGGAGATTATTTTAGTTCTTGTTGATCTAGGTGCATCGGTGAACATTATAAGTCTAAAGACCCTTGCCTATTTAAGGATCGACATCTCCACACTCCGAGGAGACTTGATGATGTTGAGAGGGTTCAATGAATAAGGAGAGAGGGCTTTAGGTTCCACAGTGTTACTTCTCGAGATAGGTGAATGGAAGATTGAAGCCAACTTTTATATCATTGATTCAAATAGAAGATTCACTGCTTTGCTCAGTAGGCCTTGGATACATCAAAACAAGATGATTCCATCCTCCCTCCATCGATGCATCAAGTTCAGAAAGGATGGAATTGAATATTATGTCAAAGGTGATGAAAAGCCATTTTCAGTCAGAGAGGTTGAGATATATGAGGATCCAACCTACTATCTTCCTCAAAACACCCTTTCTCATGAACTTGGACAAAATTCAAATGCAAAAGAAAAAAAAGAAGAAAAAGAAAGAGAAAAATAAATAGAAAAAGAAAAGAAAAATGAAAATCCAAGTGAACGAGAAAAGTACATTGAAGAAGAAGTGGAGCCGCATATCACATTCCCACCCACAGTTCATTCCATCATATGGACATGTGGGTAGAATGACTCAACCCACCACAGGTAGGCGAGGTAAATAGAGGCGTTCAGAGGTGGAAGACCCCTGGTTGGCCACCATCAATAGGGTTATGTTCAGTTTAGAGTACCCTTACTATTCACATAGACTTGGAATCCACTGAGGAGGATGAGTCTGTGATTAGCATACATAACCCCTCTCGGAGGGTTTCATTGGAGGTGACACTCGGTGGGATACGATGAACAGGCCTCCAAAAGCAAAATATTGAATCAAATGTATGTAAAATATCGGCAGTTAGGAACCTTAGCTCTAACCTCACTTTCATCTCAAAAGTTGAAAGTTTAGTAGTTAAGGAAGCCCCTCAGTCTTCCAAATATGTCAATTCAAAGAGATTCTTTTTTGGTTCATCATCCTCAAGTCCAGGACCTAATGTAGGACTTGAGGATATTTCAAACAAAGAATTAATGAAATTACCTTTTGATTGGTACTCGCCTTGTGTTATTAATCTTGAAAAGAAGGGTTTGATTTTTTATTCATGGTCTAAGCACAGGTCAGAGTACTTTGAAAAGCTATGGAACAACACAGGCAGGGATGCACAATCAAGATCATGACTAGGATTCAATACAATAGGTCCAGTTGACGATGAAGATTACTTTGCTGGTTGTCACCATCAGTCGATAGGTTCTTTTCACACCAAACTAACTCTTATGAGGATGTGTGTTTAGAAATCAGATGATCCAGATGATCTCCAAATCAAAGATGCATCATCAGAATTTGAAGAGGAGATCCATTCAACAATTGACAAGCTTAAAGAAATCAACCTCAGGATAGAAGAAAATCTACACCCGACATACATCAGTTCATTATTGAATGAAGAAAAACTAATAACTTAGTTAGGCTATTGAGTGAGTTTAAGGACTACTTTGCATGGAGTTATAAAGAGATGCAATCTCTAATGTAGTCCACAAACTAGCAATTGATCCTAGCATTAACCCTATCAAGCAAGCTCCTAGATGCATACAATTAGAAATTAAACAACAGGTCATTTATAAAGTCAAGAAATTAATCGATGCTGGTTTCATTAGGAAGAAAAATGCCCTACTTGGTTAGCTAGTGTCATCCAAGTTAAGAGGAAGAATGGCCAAATTAGCATATGCGTCGATTTCAGGGACTTAAACAAGGCATGTTCTAAGGATGAGTTTCCTCTTCCTATACCAAAATTAATGGTGGACATCGCCATCTCATGCAATTTTCTCCTTTATGGATGGGTCATCACACAATCAAATCAAGATGGTTGAGAAACACTATATTTCAAACCATGATCATAATTTATTATTATAGGGTCATGCCTTTTGTCCTTAAAATACTGGTGCTACATACCAACAAGCCATGACTCAAATCTTCAACGAACTCATCTATCATCAGGTTGAGTGCTACGTTGATGATCTAGTAGTCAAAAGCAGAAAAGGAAGACCATCTCTTTGACTTGAGAGTAGTTTTTGAATAGTTAAGATAATATAACCTCAAAATGAATCCCCTGAAGTGTGCATTTGAAGTAGCTTCAGGGAAATTCCTTGGGTTTGTTGCCCAACATTGGGGAATAGAAATAGATCCATAAAAGATCAAAGCTATCTTAGAAATGCCACCTCCTAAGAGTTTAACTCAAATCACATCTTTTCAAGGATGGTTGGCATATCTAAGATGCTTTATTTCTAACCTATGGGGAGATGCAAGCCATTCTCAACACTTGTAAAAAAAGATGCCAAGTTCAAGTGAGATGACAAGTGTCAACATGCCTTTGAAGATATCAAGTAGTATTTGGTGAAGCCGGTAGTTCTAGCACCCTATCCGGCCACTCATCCTCTACTGTGCATTGGATGACTCTCTGCTTTCTATTGGCCCAATGATGAAGGGAAGGAGAGTGCTCTTTACTACCTCAGCCATCATCTGATTCCTGCTAAAGTGAACTATCCACCTATTGAGAAACATTTCTAGCTTTGATCTTTGCATCCCAAAAGCTACGACACTATATGCTTTCTCATAAGGTGAACTTGATTTTTAGAATAAATCCACTACAATATCTCATGACACGGTCAATGCTATCTAGATGTTTGGCACGATGGTCCATGATCCTTGCATAGTTTGATATCACATTCGTACCCCTTTGTGCGATAAAATGACAAGCACTAACGGATTTCTTAGCAGCACACTCACATTCTGCTGATTCTCCACTTAGTGATGATCTCCTTGATAAATAAATCATGAACTTAGGGGAGGTTAATAACCACCGATGGGAGATGTATTTTGATGGTGCAGCTTCTTTTCATAAAGGTGAAGCACCACGATCTACTCTTCTAGGAAAGGCAGAAGTAAGAATAGTTCTCTTAACTCCAGATGAAAATGTGATGAGATTCTCATACTATCTTTCCAATCCTTGCACCAATAATGAAGCTGAGTATGAGGCTTTGATTGTAGATCGGGAGTTAGCTATCACAGTATGTGTCAAGAGATTAAACTTCTTTAGGGATTCTCGATTGGTCATCAATCAGATTGTCGGGTCCTACAAGGTTCTCAAACCTAAGCTTCATCATTACCATGAGTATACCATGAAGCTGTTGGCCAAATCCACAGTCACCATCTACAAGGTTCCCGACCAAGAACAGTAGAGATGCTTTGGCCAAACTTGCAAAGGTGGCATGTCGAAGATGAGTCCATTCCAATAAGGGTCCTAGACAAATCTCTTGATCTTTGAACTCACTCAGAGACTTTCTCTTGAAGGGGAGGTTGTGCCAAAGAGGAGGCTGGAGGACCATTCATAGACTATTTGAATATTGAAAAACTACCTCAAAAAGTCAATCATGAAATAGAGAGCTCTCTCTGCTCTCTCTGATGGCACATGTGATGGTCCTTTGATCAAATGTGGTTACATTGTTTAGATAAACATGAAGCCATGGAATTATAACCAAGGTACATTCAGGTCTATGCAGAGCGCATCAATCCGGTCTGAAGATGAAGAAGAAGATCAAGAGACTAGGATACTGGCCTTGATGATTAGCATGGATGTAGCTAGGAGATGCTATCAGTGTCAGGTACACGGTGTGATCTTACATTAACCACCCAACATCCAACACCCTACATTGGCCTCATGGCAATTTGAGTGTTGAAGGATTATTGTCCTATCGATCCTCCTTCTTCCAAGGGTCATCGGTTCATCTTAGTTGCCACCTACTTTCTAAGCGAGGCAATCTCACTAGAGGTCACATTTCGGCATGTGCTTCAATTTTTAGAACCATATCGTATATAGGTTCAGGGCCTCGATGAATTATATTAATGATGCGCATTCAAAAGCACCAAGATCAACAGCTTTGCCAGAAGATACGGTATAGATTGGAGATACTCCACCATCTACTACCCTAGAGAAAATGGCTTAGCAGAAGCATTCAACAAAACTCTCATTCAAATACTAAAGAAGACTCTTGATGATAAGCGAAGTGAAGTGGAGTTGTGAACCTGCACCATACAAACTCCAACTCAATCTACCCCATTTTCCTTAGTGTATGGGTCCGAAGCCATTCTACCTTTAGAAGTTCAACTCCCATCACTAAGGATAGCATTGGGTAGCAAGATCACTCAGAATAGAATGCAAAGTTGCGATTAGAAGAGCTCGAAAGTTTGGAGGAGAGTCACCTGTGGTTATGCTAGAACCTCGAGTTGTACAAGGCCAAAATGATTCAAGCTCATAACAAGTGGTCCAACTTGGTCTTTCTAAGTAGGAGAACTTGTGTTAGTCTAAGGAGACCAATTGCCCGTCGAAAGATGGGAGGCAAGTTTGAACCCACTTGGGAAGGCCCCCATGTCATACCTGGAGGATCTTATAAGCTCTTTGATTGTAAAGGGGAACACCTGATGCTTCCAATTAATGGTCTATATTTGAAGAAATATTACCCATAAATCATGTTTGAAAATAATTATCAATAAAAGAACAAAATTTGATTCCATTTCATCAAAATCTTCTCTTCTTTCAAAGCGTTGTTTGCTTGTCTTGTGAATCTGTCATGACGTATTTAGGATAGGTGTAAGAGTCCCCCAACGGCATCTATCCCTCTTTTACAACACAAAAAAAATAAAACACAATCTCTCAGTTCTATTAGAATAAGTGTGAGAGAACCCAAGAGGCATCATATTTCAATTAACACAATTGGGTTAGGTGTAAGAGAACCCAAGTGGCATCCTTTCTTAGTGGAAATTCTCGGTTTCCATCCGTAACACCATTTTATCCAATTCCCTAAGTGTGTTTAGGGTAGGTATGAGAGAACCCAAGAGACATCCTATTCCCTTTAACACAAGTACAAAAATAAACACAAATCTTTTATCTCAGGCTATTTTGATGTGGGAGCAAGCCCCTATGGCACTCACTCATTAGCTGCTCTAGGTCGAGTCTACAAGCTACCTTGTTAGTATGTCACCCCAGTGGTGATTTGTTTGGAATATGTGAGTCCTAGTGCTTTCTTCTTAAACTTGACCATTACAGACCAATGAGCACCTTGTTAGTATGGCAGACTTCACTACCCAACTAGTAAGCTACCTCATGTTGATTTTGTTTAAGAAGATGTGAGTCCCTGAGCTTTCTTCTTGAACTAATCATCATGATCTAACTAGGTCAAGTATATTAGAGGCTTTAGGGTAAGTCCCCTAGAGGCTCCTTTCCTCTTGACTACATTTGAGTTGATATAAATCCTCCAGTGACATTCACTCAGTAGTCGTCCTAGGATGGATGACACCTATCGAGCCAAAGATAGATTATCCTAGCAATCAGTTCCGTTATAGGGAGATATGAGTCTCTAAGCTTTCTTCCTAGGTTGATTGTTGCAAACTGACGGGCACCTTAAGTTGGTTGATGTTTGCAATCTAATGACTCACCCTGGATACACCACTCTTGCAGATGTGAGTCCTCACACTTTCTCCTTGAGTTGGCCACCGAATACCTATTTGATATGACTAGCCATGTCATCTTCTCTAGGGTTTTGGATCAAACCCTTAGTATCCCCTCTCCCTGTGGGCATTTTATTTGGATCACATCTTTTGCGACCCCATTTAGACACTACCCATGTTACTCTTGGATTGGACAGTCCTCCTTTCTTAGTAGCCACCCACAGAGTTGGAGAATTTATTGATGCAGTTCTCCCTTGGTTGTAAATCGAGATAGGTCTAGGCTAATATAAGCTCCTTCTCAGTTTGATCCCTCACAAACCAATAGGGTCCTTGTTAAAATAAACTAAACAAACAAACAAAAATATTCCCTTGTGGATTAGGAATTCAAGCTCCCAAAGGGCCCCTTTTCCCAAGCAGCATCCTATCTTTAGGGCAGTGTCAGCAGAACTCCCTATAGGAATTGCCTAACTACCTGAGTTGAGATAAATCTCTAGGTCGGTACTCACTCCATAGTCACCCCTTAGTTTAGGTTCAATCTATTTTTCCACCAGCAGGTTGCCCCAATAGTCATTCTACTTTGGAAGATGTAAGACTATGATGAATTTGTTCACCTCATTTTTAGGATGAGCTCTCAACCCCTCCATCTTAGACACATGACTTCTCTTAGACTTTAAGAGTTCCTTAGTCTTGAGACACATCTAGTTATTAGATGGACACTCAAGCTAGCCCTAGAGACTTAGATGAGTTAGCCATAGGAATAGGTCATGCCTTGGGGATGTTAGGAAAATTTCCTTACTCTATAGCTTGAAAAATTCCTCACTTCCTCCCTTCAAGTCAAACTTAAATCAATTCCAAATGATTAAAACTCATGATTAAAACCCATGATTGAAATTCCAAATTCAAAAATCTTTCCAAATCAATCAAACCAAATTCAAAATTCAAATCCAAATCAAAAATCTTTCCTAAGTCACTTTGCCATCTTGTGGACTTAGCCTAAATCAAATCTAAATCAATTCAGATTCAATAAATTTTTTTATAGCCCATTTATATTCACAAATATAAATGAAATATAAATTCAAATAACCAAGAATCAATTCAAAACTCAAACTCAAATTCAACCAAAATTCAACCTAAGCTATTCAAGTCAAAATCTTGAACTTAGCCAAATCAATTTCAAATCAAGCCAAACCTTTGATCTTTCTTCATAATTCAATCAATCCTTCAATCATGAATCCAAATATAAATACAAACTTCAATCATCAAACTAAAATTGATTCAAAATCAAACCCAAATCACTTTCTTTAACATGAAATTATCAAATGAATCAAAATCCATTTGACTTCAAATCACTTTAAATGGATTTATATTTCAATCATAAGTCCATATGTGAGTTCAATCAAACTCAATCAAGCTTTGGCCAAGCCATTTGACTTAGGCTCACTTGACCCAAAGTGACCTAAAGTACCCTTTTTGCCAAATTTCTAAATTAGATTGAACTAGCCAACTAAGCCTCACATTGTGAGCAAATCATCATGAGATTATCAATCACTCAAATTGAGTCAAACCAAGTCAAACTGGGGTTGACCAAGTCAACAAAAATGAAACCCAACATCCAAAATCCACCATAGGCCAAATTGATTGAAACTATTGATCAAAACTCATTCATGATCAATGTTTGAACTTGACCAAGTCATCATTTGAGCCTAACCTAGTGGCCACTTGACCCAAGTTGACCCAACTTGACCTAAAAGTCAAAATATGTCAAAACTTGATCTAAGCCAAATTGATTGTCCAATAGGTCAAGTTCATTTCTAAAATGATTGTTGAACTTGACCAAAGCCTCAATTGGCCAACTACGCAATTGGCCTTGAACCCAACTTGACCTAAAAGGTCAAATTGAGCCAAACCCAATTAGAAACCAAATTGATTGGAAAAAAAGATACCAATTCATTTCAAATGGTCAACCAAACATAAACCAACCTATGACCAAACCCAAATTGGTCAAATGGGTCAAATTGGTCAACTTGACCCATTTGACCTAGATGAAATCAAATGAATCAAATCCAAATATAAATCAAATTGAACCAAACCAATGATGCCAAAACATTTCAAATGGTCATATGAACTTGACCCAACCCTTGGTTTGACCTAATTTAATCAATTAGTCAACTTGACCCAAGTTGACCCATTTTGACTTTAATGGGTCAACTTGAGCCAAATCACAGCAAACCAACTCCAAATTCAATAAAACTTGGCCTAACCTATCTGTCAATCATACCAAATATATTCAAACTAAAATACAAGTGAAATGACCATTTTACCCCTAGGCCATAGGGCAACCTAAAATCAAAACCACTTGAAATTTGGTCAATTCCTCTTCATGGATACTTAACATCCTCTTAGTGGACCAAATAGTCACTAATAGACATGGTGCATATGACCCAATGGGTTTGGGTCAGCCAAACCCAACCTAAGTCCAAAACTGACCACTTGCTTGAACATGAGCACATAGGGATCATTCCTCCACTTAATTAAGCACATGGGAGCTTTACCACTCCACTCCTCTCGCCAAACCGAAGACCATGACACTCCTAACAACCTAAAAAAACCCATTAAATAAGGTGTATTGGATCAAAATGGCAAGGAAGCTTGTGGCCATCCATTCACCTAGGGGGAGATATACTCCCCCTAATTTCACTTGAATTTCATTCTCCCATATTCGATTGAAGCATAGGAACTCAGTGGAAGTGATTCCAAGCTCCCCTAAAGTTTCCTAAGCATCTTCCATTTTCCCATTTCTTGATTTTCTTAGATTGAAAAAAGGAGAGCTCAAGGGAAAATCCAACTTATCCAATACTCCATATCAAGCTAATTCCTCTTGCAAGCTTTATCAGAGGACTCAATTGAACTTGCTTCCCAAGTTCTTGGGCAAGGGAGGTGGTAGATCAAGGCAGGAATTGAAGGTGAGCTTGGTCCATAGAGAGATCTACTCAACCCCAAGGCTTGAAACTTTCAACAGGCTTCGTCTCCACTAGACAAAGCTACCTCATCGAACTCGAGCATCGGTGATAGCCTCCGATGAGGTATGCCCTCAAACTGAGCTTAAACTAGCCATGGTGTGGTCCTTTGTGAAAGAAATTCTCACCTCATGAGAATTTGATGGATTAGATGTCTCCTGCATGATGATGGTGTGGTTGAATTTGGATTCAATGCTCAATCAGCTCGGATCTCAAGGATGGACGGATGTCCTCTCCCACAGGGAAGATTAGCGATGGATCATGGGCCATCCATCCACGCATTTTGGATGGATGGCCATAATCAAGACACATAGGATATTTGATTTAATCCTTTAATACCATGGGTTTAATCTCAGTCGTCCAATCTTTGATCGAACGGATGGGGAGAAAGCACGTAGCGCCATCGTTGACATGACATTATGATGTGACAACTTAAGTTACCTCTCACATGCCATTTGGAAGTGTTAGGGATTAACCAATTAAATATTTAATTGATGAAAATCATGAAACTTCAAATATTCATAACTAAATGAGAAAAAATCTTAAGCATATGAGGTAAATTGCATATGAAAGATATTTCAATGTAGAATAATATAAAATTTTTTTCAATGGATTTTGAGCAGTGATATTTCTTGAATTTGGGTTTTATCGAGAATGTGATTATGTTAATTATTCTCTAATTATCTCACTAATTAATCCCAAACTTCTCATGTGCATTTAGTAGATGACTTCTATCTCCTCTAATTTTTTTGGGATTTGTTAATGGTTTAATTAAGGGAATTATTTGGTTCATTCTTAATTACCCTCTTAATGTAATTAAGCCTAATTAAGTGTGTAAATAGTGGTTTAATCTCTTGATTGAATTAATTAAGTTTTTTTTTGAGTGATCAGGAGGTTTAGGGAATACTTTTGGGATATTTTCCTAAGCTATTCCTTAAACCCCATTTCTCTTCCTTAATCCAAATTCAATTAAGGGTTAATCCACTAATTACCTACTTAATTAACTTGATAGAATAATCAAAATATTCCAGAACTTAATCAATCCATTTTTGGGTAGATGCTTAGGTGTTTAATAACTTAAGTGGCTTAAGAAAATCAAAACCTAATTCACATGTGTGGGAAGGGTTATGAAAGTACTTAACTTAAAACCTTTAGCTTAATTAATCATTAATTATGAGCCAAATGCATTAGGTCCTTTTCTTCCTAGGTGCATTGCTGATTTAAATTCTTTATGTGATTTTATGTCATATCATTAGCTCATAATTATTTGGTTAAATATGCTAAGGTTGCATAGGTAAGGGGTAATTAATACACTTAATGTACACCTTAACCTAACTAAAACATAAAATTGACCTAATCACCTAAAAATTAAACAAAAATAATATACAGAATGGGTTATGACAAGCAAACCCTCTTCAAATTTCTCAAATTGAAATTAAACTCAAAATCAAACAAAATTTCTTTAAAATCAAATTTGATTTGCTTTAAATAATTCTTTTTCATAGGATTATCTTTAGGAATTAATTATGGTGAATGAATTTACATTGCTTTCATCACTTTATTTCTTTCTTAGCATGCTAAATATGTATACCATATGAAAATCATGCATTCATTCCTTTTAAAAATCAAAATTAAAATGAAATATTTTTTTTTATGTCAAGTTGCATGTTTTGGCTAAAGTAAGAATATGAATGGCTACTATCACTATTAAACTCAAAATTATTTCTAAAATTTATAAATTAAACATCAAAACTAAAAGGTATACTACTTATAATTATTTATAGACTTGCATGTGATAAATATAAAGATATGTATTATGTCTCCTCTCTTTCTTAACATAGAATTGTAGGATTGGCAAAGTGTATAGTCCATTTGAAAAGAACATAACACTTGCTCAAATCCATTCCTATACACTCTATCATGACTTAAGAAGGAATTTCACATCACACATATAAATTAAACAAAAACAAAATCAAATAAATATAAACTTTTGCATCTTTCTTTTCCATTTATTTCTTTTTACATGCATATGTATTTAAGGAAAGTGGTATATTAGTCTGGACAACCCAGGTTGCGAGGCTTTAAAGTAAGTAGGTCTTGTACCTTACACCCCTAGTTATAATAATGGCGTTGTACTCACTTATCCCTTTCATACATACACATGTGCATATGAATAAAGGATAAACCTTTTCTACTTAATCAAAATCATGCGTCATAAAGCATCCAAATTTTCTTAAGTAACAATATTTAGCATTCATCATTAAGGTGTGTTAAATATTCTCATTTACATGTATAGATATGCTTAGGATTCATCCATATGCATGTTATATATGTTGGGAAAGAAATGAAGTGGTATGTGTTTTGTGATATTATTTCACTTTACTTAATCTTAAAATACCTTTCATTTTGAATAGGTTTGTTTAGAGTTATTCTAAACTTAGGATTAATTAAAACACATAAGAAAACATTCACTAAACAAAATCAAACATGAATCTACTTTAGAAATTACTTAAGGTAGGGAAGGAAAGAGAAGTTCTCTTCTCTTTTCCCTCTCTTTCCAACATAGTAATTAATTGTAGGTTCATTCAAACATAACCAAATCACCAAATAAAAATAAACTAAATAAATTAAACAACTTGAATAAAACCACCCATCTAAGTTAAACATTTTTTATACTTAGAAAATTTAATCCTTAAAGCCATAGCTAAGCATACTACACAAACCTTAAATGGCACATACATTAGACTAAGTCACCATTTCTAGCTTTAGGTTAGGGCAGTGCATGGTTTGATGTTTGCTTTTATTTTGTGATGTAATGTTTTAGTTTGAATGTTAAGGTGTATGTGCGTAGACTAAATGGTAGGAAGATTTAGTCTAATCATTATCTTTTGCAAGGGATTGTGCTTAAGGAGTAATGTAATAAATAAAAATATAAATGCTTTTTCTATGTTGGTGCTTATACCCCTAAGCATAATCCAAGAGTGGACTTGTTTACCCATGTGTGGTGCTAAGTCCAATATACATGCTTGGGATTGTATGGTTTGTTTAATTAATCTCTATTTTTGCGTTAGTTAGATTTACTTTTCCTTTTCATGTAATTTTAATTAGGATTTTGGAATGATTATTATGGGGATTAGGATGAGCATTGGTTATAAGACTATGTCTTACCATCATGAGCCTTTGGATCCACCTTCCAACCATCAGAAGGAACCAAAAGAAGAAAGAAGAAAAGAAGAAAAATGAAGAAATGAAGAATAACATGAAATTCTTAATTGTAATTAATTCATTTATAATCTAGGTTGTATAAGGGTGAGCTCACCAATTTGTTTTCAGTTTGTGCGGTGCTGACCACCTTTTATTCTTTTTTCTAGCTTTATAAAATGTTTGATATTTTGTTTAGCTCATGCATTATAAATGACATATTTTCCTAATTTCTTCCTTGCTTGATGTATGGCCTGGATAACGATTAGGCACTTAGGGAAAAATAAATCTTCTACCAAATTAATCAACTCATAAGTCATAACCTCACCTAAAGCTTAGGCTAAAAATTAAGATAAAAGAATTAGTAACCCCTTAGCTAGATGAGTATTACTTTTCTCACATCATGCATAAAAAACATATTATTTTACTTTTGATTGGAGGGCTTCCACCTTTGCTAGAGAACTTGGCTTGACCTGTGAGAGCCATGGTAGAAATACACCTCCTTATCTTGCTAATTTTGGCCCATAATCTAATTTCTCATGCATTAGGCATAAAAATTTTAAAGCATGTGTCAAATTGATTGTCCAAAACAAAAATAAAATATGTGAAAAATTTGCATTAGATTTAAGTCATTAAATCATGCCTACATGATCTAGTCTCTTAAGGAGTGTGTTTAAGGACTTAGTCTCATTCTAAATAAATAACAACCTTACTATCTTGCATAGACATATGACTTGCTTACATATATTTAAAATCGTAGGAGGAGTTAGTTGGCGGCCACCCCAGGTGGTTGTAAGTCAGGGGGTTTATCCTCTCTCTTATGGAGGTAAACCATATACCCATTTTAGATTTAGGTCATGCTTTTGGCCCTCTCAAAGCTCCTAGATTTAGGTTTTAGAGATTGCTTCTTCTTTGTGGGCTATAAGTATAAATCCTCACCTCTTAGGCATTTCCATGATCTTGTGTTTGTGGAATTATAAGCCCTAAATTTTTAAAAATTACAAAATGTAAAGCCCAACCATAGGATAGTTTGGGATACTTACTAGACTTCCTAGTATCATGAGCATCCCCTACTCATCTCCTCTTAGTTTTGATAATAGCTCTCTCCTCTTGATCAATCCCACTTGATCTTCCAAAAATTAAACTAATTGATTGATAGTCCTATCTTTGAAATCTTTGAAGACAATGATCATTTATCTTAATCGAGTATTCTTAAGAAATCTCATTCTTTAGGAAGTAATTAATGGGTAATAAGGAACGATGAAGGTTTAAAATAAACCGCTTTTACTTTTCCATGTAAAGTAAGGGAAGAATTTTTGGTACATTCTAAAGACCCATAGTCCTTAAGAGTCCTTATTTTGGTGATTAGGTCCATTGTAGGGTGGTGACTTCTATCTTTTGAGATGGTACACCTTTCCTCAATGCCATACCCGATCACCCTAATAAGAATATCTGTGGATCTACGTGGTGTCCCAACTAAAGGCATATATTTATGTTTTCATTTATCTTCTTCAAGAGGATAAATGAAGGTGGAAATATTTGACCACAGATTTTTTTAGTGACTTTGCTAGGGATGGTTCCTCTCTGCATCTTTGGTAAATGATCATTGTCTCCAAGTATCGATAGTGGGTTTGTCCTTTTGTATGGATCCAAGACTATCTTTCTTTTCATTGGCACTTAGCTTATTTCATCCTTAAGTTAAGATGTCCAACATCTTTAAGCTTTATGACCTCACCTCATGTTGGTCTTAAAACCCCTGTTGGGTTCCCCAATAGGTGAAAATAAAAATTTAATAAAATAAAATATGTAAAGACTTCCTCTTTATCATTTTTATGATAAGGAAAGGTTCATTCTAAAAATTAAAAAAGTAAATCCTTCATAAAATTCTCAATTTCCAAAAGCACTTTTTCAAAATACACTTAATAAATTATTTGCACTACATCTAACAATGTTTATAATTGTTACATATAGAAATATTTCAAAAATAAAACCAACAATAATAACTTCCAAAAAAAGCACAAATGAACTTCTTCATTCAATTCATTTTGATTAAGACTCCATTTTTCAAAAATAAAATTCCAATAATCATAAACTTTCAAAAAGTATAAAATTTGAAGATGGGCCTTTCCATTCAATACATACAAATGTGTTGGATGGATGTTACATCTTCAAACAAAATTATAACTTTGAAATTCCACTCAACACATTCCACATATATTAAGTTAGAATTTTCACCTTTTCAAAAAGCACATATGAAACCTCTTTAATCAATAAACTCACATTTATTGAATGGAGGTTTCATTTTCAAATAAAATCAAAAATAAATTTTTCAAAAGCACACATGAAACCTCTCCATTCAATATACCCACATTTATTGAATGAAGGTTTCATTTCTAATCAAAATTAAAAATAAACTTTCAGAAAGCACATATGAAACTTATCCATTCAATGTACCCACATTTATTAAATGGAGGTTTCATTTCCAATCAAAATCAAAAATAAACTTTCAAAAATCACATATGAAACCTCTCCATTCAATATACCCACATCTATTGACTGGAGTTTTTATTTCCAATCAAAATAAAAAAATAAACTTTCAAAAAGCACATATGAACATCTCCATTAAATTTACCCAAATTTATTGAATGAAGATTTCATTTCAAATAAAATGACATTATTTTGATGTGCCACTTAACATATTCCATGTATGATTAGGTTGGAATTTCCTCTTTAAAAAAGCAATAATCACATGTGAAAATACATCTTTGAAAAATAAAACATAATTGATTTTTATCTTACATACCCAAATTTGTTAAATGGAAATCTCTCTTTTCAAAATCAACAAAACACAAAAATTTTCAAAACACATTTGGAACTTCATTCTAGCATACCACATTTGCTAAAATGAAGTCTCCATTTTCAAAAACAAAATCTTTTAAAACACATTTGGATCTTCATTCTAGCATACCCCATTTGCTAAAGTGAAGTCTCCCAATCCAAAATAAAATTTGAAACATATTTTTTTTGAAATTCATTTAGCATACTCAAATTTTCTAAGTGAAACCTCCATTTCACAAATTTTCAAAAAAAAAAAAAAAAGCAAAGGTTAATTCTCCATCTTTCAAAACGAAATCTAAAACAAAATTTGAAACACATTTTTAGAATTTCATTTAGCATACTCAATTTTACGAAGTGAAATATCCATTTCACAAAATTTCAAAACACATTGGAATTTAACTCAAGCATACCATATTTGCTAAAGCGAAGTCTCTATTTTTCAAAACAAAATCTAAAATAGAATTTGAAACACATTTTTGAAACCTCACTTAGCATACTCAAATTTGCTAAGTGAAATCTCCATTTCACAAAATTTCAAAATAAATTGGAACTTCATTTTGGTATGCCACATTTGCTAAAGTGAAGTCTCCTTTCTCTCAAAACAAAATTTGAAACACTTTTAGAACTTCATTTTAGCATACCACATTTGCTAAAGTGAAATCTCCATTTTCAAAATAAAACCTATAACAAAAGAAACACATTAGGATTTCCTTAGCATACCCTAATTTTCTAAGGATCATATTTTTCAAAATCAAAATCTTCAAAACAAAAAGAAGCACATTAGGATTTTTGCAGCATACTCAAATTTGCTAAGGATCATATTTTCAAAAAATTTCAAAAAAAATAAAATAAATAAAACACACTTGGATTCTTCATTTTAACATACCCAAATTTGCTAAATGAGGATTCCATTTTTCAAAATCACAAATGATTCACAAAACAAAGCAAACAAAGAAAAAGAAGAAATTGTTTTCAAACACCTCACTTAGCATACCCAAATTTGCTAAGTGAGTAGATTTCAAAAATCTCAAATCAAAATCAATTGACCCTTTACTTTAATGTACTCAAATTTTTTAAATAAAAGGTCCTCAAAATGAAAAATCAAAATTTAAATATGAACCTATGGAAGCATCTCTCCAAATTATTTGAACCAATTTTTC
This sequence comes from Cymbidium sinense, assembly GCA_021442155.1. Classification (NCBI taxonomy): domain Eukaryota; kingdom Viridiplantae; phylum Streptophyta; class Magnoliopsida; order Asparagales; family Orchidaceae; genus Cymbidium; species Cymbidium sinense. The sequence goes on along the minus strand of CM038218.1, from coordinate 112,037,479 downwards.
AACATACCTAAATTTGTTGAAAGTGGATTCTATATTCAAAAATTCCTCTTTCCAATCAAATCTCAAAATCTCTTCTAAATCCATTTGAGCCGACTTAACACTTTCAAGATGTTAAGTATGGGTTCAAATTCTAAATTTGAATTCAAAATCGACAAAGAAGAAATCTGATTCAAGTTTATTTTCAACATTGCAGACTTTTGTTCAGCATCATTTTCAATTACATTTCAGTTTCAATTTAGTTGATTTAATGGCAGTGCCGAGATTTGTGTTCACTTTTCCCCATGGGATAGATCTGGCCCTAGATCAAGCCAACCTCCCATGCTCTGACTATGCCCACCTTATCCACTTTGGTCGAGGTTTTGAGGGGGACCACATGTGAGGACCCTCTCATTATTAGTAGCATAGTGGTGAGAGCACGGTCATTGGGTTGATATGCCATCATATTCTGAGATTCCCTCTAAAGAGGAAGGTAGTGGATTTCCATAGTGATTATCAAGTGTCGGATTATCAATGCTAGTGTCTCTGATTTTCCCCATGCTTGCCCTTAGGGCAAGCACCCACTCACTTGCACCCTCCAAAGGTAAGGCTCCCCTGATCCCAAGGATTGTCTCCCTTACTTTTGAGGTTCTATCTAGCTCTTACTCTGCTCACCCTACCAAGACCCAAAGGAGAAACATAACTGCATGATAAAGCAATACCATACTCGCATTGCTAGGGAGATGGAGGCAGCTACCCAATTTATTATAGAGGATTTGCCCATGATGGTTTCCCCACTAGTTACAATGAACCCATTCCATCCTCTCTCTAGGTCTGACAGAGAGGATGCCAGGAGGATTTCTACTTCACCTCCACCAGTGGTTTAGTTCCAGCCACTAGTTAGTCAGAGTAGGAGGTCATATGCTCCTCCATTCATTTATGCTGTTGGAGCTATGGATGATCGAGTCCAATTTGATTTGAGATTCATCCCCACATGGGGAAGCATATTAAATAGGAGAGGGCTGAGGCCCATACTTCAATTCACATTACTGGCGGTGAGGTTGACCATCTGGCCTCTACACTTGTTAATTTTCTGATCACGCTACCCGCGATCATCTAACATTCTTCATGGGACTACCCATCATGGGAGAGCTCTATTAGAGAGTCGGTGGTTCCTCCACCACCGCTCTACCCTGTCCACCATTGCCGTACATGTTCCGGCATCTCCTCAAAGGCCATGAAGGCGCATGGGCGAAGAGGATACATTGGTGATCCTATGGCTAAGGATCCCATCCCATCACCTCTTTGTGGCAGGCGAGCTCTCCCCGACCTTCTACCCTGAGTGGTGTGTGGAATGGTGACCTCCAAGTAGTCCCCATCACCACCACCACCACCAGATAACATATGATGGAGATAATGGTTCGAGGGAGAAGTGACATCTCGATTGATGATAGATCCTCCTAGGAGTGTCACCCATACGATTGATGTGCAAGGCGTATTTCTTTTAGTTAGTATATTCCTCACAGGGTTAACTCTCTAGCAGCACGGGAGGTCAGGTTCCTTATAGTACATGATATTGATCCCACCACTGGTCAGCCAAAGTCATTTATGTTAGTTCAGACAGATCATTCTCAAGATGATATAGTAGCCTATTATCTCATGAAGAAGAAAGAGATCCTAGGATATGACTAATCTGATGAGGAGAAGATCAGTTTTGATCCCAATAAAGATGATTTATTGGGAGACTCAGCAGAGGTTTGCATGGTAGACACCAGGGGATTCCTCCTTAGAGAGTAGAAGCCTATGGAAGGTGTTAAGGCTGAGCAGGAAGACACTGCCTACTCGACCCAACACCTCCTTCAACAGATCAAAAAGAAGGATGAAAAAATAGATAGGATGGAGAAGAGGCTCGAAGATTTGCTAGAAAATGTCTCAGCACTTTAAAACCAAGCACCGGTAGTCCATCTACTATAACTGAGACCGGTCAGCCAGAGTTGGTGCATGTCTTAGACCCAGCCAAGACTTTACCTCCAATAGAATAAGGTAGCACCAGCATGTATAGGAAGGTAGTGGATAGTACCTCCATACAATAAAAAGATATCCAGAGCATGGTTGAGCAGTAAGTGAAACAAGCATTGGCTTAAGCCCGAGGAGGATCATCTATTCCAAAGGGTAGACCCTACCAAGAGGAGTTTGACACAATCTAATATCCTAAGGGTTTTGTGTTACTTTCTTTCAAGAGTTTTGATGGCAATGGGGGTGGTGAAAAATATTATTCAATTTCTTTGAAAGAAGAAGGGTATACTTCCATCTTCACTCAGTGCTAGATAAAATGAAGATAGAAATATACTTTTTTTCTTTTTTATGCATTTGGACACCACGTAAATCTGTAGATATTCTTATTTAGGTGATTAGATATGACATTGAGGAGAGATGTACTATCTCGAGAGATAAAAAATACAATGGACCTAATCACCCGAATAAGGACTCTTAAGGATAATAGGTTTGCATGTATACCAGAGATTCTTCCCCTACTTTACATGGAAATGTAAAGTAGGGTTTATTTTAAACTGGCTTCATTAAGTTCCCAACAAGGGCAAGCCCCCATAGTTAATTACATCTTAAGGAAGAGGATTACTTAGGAATACTCTCGATTAATGTAAATGATGATTGTCTCTAAAGATTTCAATAGGGTAGGACTATCAATCGATTAGTTTATTTTAGAAGATCAAATGGGATTGATCAAAGAGGGAGTTATATCAAATGAAGATAAGTAGGAGATGCTCACGATGCTAGGAAACCTAGCGAGCATCTCAAACTATCCTATGGTTGGGCTTTACATTTTTGAAATTAATTTAATTTGTTTGAGTTTAATATTTATTATTAGAAATTTAGGGCTTATGATTCCACAACACAAGATTGTGGAAATGCCTAGGAGGCGAGGATTTATACTTATGGCCCATAGAAGGGCGACCTGAACCTAAATCTAGGGAGCTTTTTGAGGGCCAAAAGCACAATCTAAATCTAAGGCTAAAATGGGTATTTGGTTTGCCTCCATAAGAGGACAAACCACCCATTGGACTTACAAGCACAGGGGTGGCCAACTAACTCTACAATTCTAAATTTATGTAGGCAAGTCTTAAGATAGGTATTATTTTTTTAGAAAGAGACTAAGTCTTTAAACTCACTCCTAAAGAGACTAGATCATGTAAGGGCATTGAAAATGACCTAGATCTAATGCAAATCATATTACATTTTATTTTAATTTTTGGACAATCATTTTGGCTTAGGTTTATAGGATTCATATGCCTAATGCATGAGAACTAAGATTATTGGCCAAAATCAGCGAGAAGGGAGAAAGTGTGTTTCCACCATGGCTCTCAAATCAAGCCAAGTTTCTGTAAAGGTGGAAGCCCTCTAATCAGGAGTGAAATAAGATGCATTTATGCATGATGTTATAAAAGAAATACTCATCCAATAAGGGGTTGCTAATTTTTTTTATTTTGATTTTTAACTTAGCTTTAAGTGAGGTTATGAGTTGTTTAATTTTAATCTTGAGTTGATTAATTTGGTAGATGATTTATTTTTCTCTAAGAGCCTAATCATCATCTAATTCATACATTAAGCAAGGAAGAAACAAGGAAAAGGATGTCATCTTAATGCACAAGCTAAACAAAATATCACACATTTATATAAAGCTAACACAAAAGAATAAAATGTCATTTATGGTTGGGCACCACACAAACCAAAATTGGGTAAATGGAAACCCTTATAGATTATAAATGAATTAAATTTACAATTAAGCAAGGAATTCATTGTTATGGGGTCTTCAAGCTTCATTTCTTCATTCTTCTTTCTTCTTCTTCTTCTTTTTTCTTCTTTGGTTCTTCTTTGATGGTTGGAAGGTGGTGGATGCTCCAAACATGGTACATAATGTATAACCAATGCTCATCCTAATCCCCATAATCATTCAAAATCCTAATTATAAAAACATGAAAAGGAAAAATGGAAATCTAACTAATAATAGAGATTTAGCTAAAACAAACCATACAAATCCCAAGCATGTATATATTGGACTTAACACATGGGTGACTAAGTCCACCTGGCCTATTGGATTATGCTTAGGGGTATAAGCACTTGCACAACAAAAGTATTTATATTTTTTATTTATTACAATGCCCCTTAAGCACAATCCCCTACAGAAAATAATGGTTAGACTAAGATCGTCATACCATTCAGTCAATGCATATACACCCTAACATCCAGACCAAAATATTACATCAAAAAATAAAAGCAAGCATCAAACCATGTACCGCCTTAACCTAAAGCTAGAAGTGGTGACTTAGCCTAATGTGTGCTTTAGAGATTTGTGTGGTATGCTTAATTATGGATTTAAGTTAAAGTTTTCTAAGTGCGAAGAATGTTCAACTTAGAGGAGGGTTTCATTTAAGTTGTTTAGTTATTTTGGGTTGATTTTATTTTGTGTTTTGATTTGGTTCAAATGAATCCTAATTAATTACTAAGTTGTAAAGAGAGAGAAACTTCTCTTTCCTTCCCTAAGTAATTTCTAAAGTGGACTCATGTTTTAGTTTTATTTAGTGAATGTCTTATTATGTGTTTTAATTAATCCTAAGTTTAGATGAACTCTAAATGAACCTATTCAAAAGAAAGGTATTTTAAGATTAAGTAAAATGAATTAGATTCACAAAACACACATCACTTTATTTCTTTCCCAACATATATAACATGCATCTGAATGAATCATAAGCATATCTATACATATAAATGAAAATTTTTATCATACTTTATGATAAATGCTAAGTGAGTTATTTAAGAAAATTTGAATCCTTTGATGCATGATTTTCATTAAGTAGAAAAGGGGTTTCTTATCCAATTTTCACAGGCACACATGAATGTATGAAAGGCATAAGTGAGTAGTCATTGTTACTAGGATGTAAGGTACAAGACCTACTTAGTTAAAGCCTCAAACCCAGGTTGTCTGACTAATATACGACTTTCCTTAAATACAAGCATATGTACAAAATAAATGAATGAAAAAGAAAGGATGCAAAAAGTTTGTATTTGTATTTTTGGATTTTCTTATATGTATAAATGTAAGGATCCTTCTTAATTTATAACATGGAAAGGGGATAAGAGTAGATTTAAGCAAGTGTTATGTTCTTTTAAAAGAACTATACACTTTACAAATCTTATCAAGTCCTATTAAGAAAAAAGAAAGGAAGCAAACATAAGACACATTTTATATTCATATGCAAACTTATAAATAAACTATAAGTATCACACTTTTAGTTTGGTAATTGATTCATATATTTTGAAAATAATTTGGATTTAATAGTGATAATAGCACTCATATTTCTATTTTAGCCAAAACATGCAATTTGACATAAAGAAAATATTTCATTTTAATTTTGATTTTAGAAAAGCATGAATGCATGAAATCCATATGACATACAAATTTAGCATGCTATAAAAAAAATCAAGTGATGAAAGTAAGTAAACACATTCACCCTAATTAATTCCTAAAGATAATCTTATGAAATAAGAAAGCTTAAAGCAAATCAAAATATGTTTTTAAGGAAGGTTTGATTTTATTTTGAGTTTGATTTAATTTGAGAAATGTGAAATACGTTTGCTATTCCTAACCCATTCCCACATGTGTTTGTTAATTTAATTTAATTTTTATATGATTATATTAATTTTATGCTTTGGTTAGGTTAAGGTATGAATTAAGCATGTTAATTATACTATACCACCTTAATATACAATCAAATAATTATGAGCCAATGAGATGACATAAAATCTCACAAGGAATTTAAATTGCAATGCACCTAGGAAGAAAGGGGCCTAATGCAATGGCTCATGATTAATGATTAATTAAAGGGTTTAAGCTTAAGTACTTTCAAAACCCCTCACATATGAGTTGGATTTTGATTTCTTTAATACTTAGGCTCTTGAACACCTAAGCATCTACCCAAGATAGATTAATAAGTTCTAGAAAGTTTTAGAATTTTATCAATTAAGGGGTAATTAGTGAATTAACCCTTTAAAATGGATTAAGGAAGAAAAGGGGTTTAGGGAATATCTTTAAGGAAAGTATTCCAAAATCTCTAAACCTCAAAATTTCTTAATAAAACTTAATTGACTCAATGAGGGTTAAACCACTTACCCATTAAGCTTAATTATATAAAGGGGAGTGAATTAATCAAGCAATTCCTTTTTAAATAAATCCCAAGAAAATTAGGGAGGCAAATCCCACTAATCATGCTCAAGAAGTTTAGAATTAATCAGTGGTGTAATTAGAGGATAATTAACAAATTAACATTCCCATTAAAACTGACTTTTAGAGAAAAGAACAATTTAAAATTAATTAAAATTAATTTTAGAATATTCTATGTTCAATTATCTTTCTAGTGCAATTTATTTCATATTTTTTTGATTTTTCTAGGCTTAGATATGAATATTTGAATTTTCTTTTATTAATTAGTTATTAAATAAATCTAATTAAGTATTTAATCCTGTCAGTGCCACATGGGATGTTGACACGGCATGTGCTTTCCATGTGGTGCGATGGGATTGGGTCTTTAACTTATCACATCATAGGCCACATGGCGGCGCTCTTCTTTCTCTCCATCGATCATCGGATGGGAGATTAAAGCTGCGGATCAAAAGGGGGAATCCATGAGTGCTACGTGTTTTAATCTCGACCATCCATCCAAAATAAATGGATGGCTGAGATTCATCCCAATTCCCCAGGGAGGAGATGTCCATCTTCAAGGTGATGAGCTCGAGAGCTATTGGATCTAAACTCAACTCATAAAATCAACATGCAACCTAGATCACATCTAACGGCTAAAATCCCATGGGATTAAACATTCTTTCACAATGCTCCACACTACGGCTAGATTAAGCTCAAAAAAATGATTTACCTCAGAGGTGATCACTGACACTCAATTCCCTTTGAGAAGCTTTTCTAGTGGAGATAAAGCTTTGATGAAAGTTTGAGGTCTTGAGATTGAGTGGTTGCTTCTAGAGGCCAACTCCACCTCAAACTCTTTGTGGCTTTGATCGAACTAGCACCCCTCTTATCTTTATAGCTTGGAAAAGAGCTTGGAAAAGTTTGATTGGGGTCCTTGAGGGAGCTTGCAAAGGGAATTAGGCTGGTTTTAAGTGTGGAGTGAGATTGGATTTTAGTTTTCTTCCCTTATTTTTAGCTTGGGAAATCGAGAAATGGGAATTTCAAACTCTTTCTAGGAAGCTTGGGAAGAGTAGCTAGGGCTTGCCTTGAGTTCCTATGCTTCAATCGACTGAGGGAGAGTGAAGATTGAATTGAATTAAGGGGAGTATATCTCCCCATTGAAAAATCTGTCGGCGAAGGATTGTGCCATTTCGATCCAATTGAGCTCATGCCATGAGTTTTTTAGGTCATTTATGGTGTCCTTGAGTTCAGTTAGGCCAAAAGAGTGGAATGGTAAACTCCCCATGTGCTTGAATTGAGTGGAAGGAGGATTCCATGTGCTCCATTTCAAGGCACATGGTTAGTTTGTCCATTGGGCTAGGTTGGGTGACCCAAATCCATTGGTTGGGTGCACCATACTCTAGTGTTCACTTGATCCACTAAGAGTGCTAGTGGTTATGAAGAGATTTGACCAAATTCCATTTGGCCTTTACCCTTTGACCTAGGGGTAAAATGGTCATTTGACCTTTATTTCATTTTGGGCATGTTTGATATGATGAGAAATAGGTTCGGCCAAGTTTCATTGAATTTAGAGTTGGTTTGATATGATTTGGCTCATGTTGACCCATTTAGGTCAAAATGGGTCAACTTGGGTTTGACCAAATGGTCAAATTGGGTCAAACAAAGTGTTGGGTCAAGTTCATATGACCATTTAAAATGTTTTGGTGGCTTTGGTTTGATTCAATTTGGTTTAGGTTTGAATTTGGTTCAATTTAGTTCATTTAGGTCAATTGGGTCAAGTTGATCAATTTGACCCATTTGACCTATTTGAGCTAGGTCATGGGTAGGTTTAAGTTTGGTTGGTCACATGAAAGGGATTGGTATCTTTGTTTCCAATCAATTTTGGTTAAGTTTGAATTTGGCTCAATTTGACCCTTTAGGTCAAGTTGGGTTCATGGTCAATTGCACTAGGTTAGGTCTAGTTGGCCAATTGAGGCTTTGCCCAAGTTCAACAAGTGATTTGGAATGAACTTGACCCATTGATTTCAATCAGTTTGGCTTTGATCAAGTTTTGAAATATTTTAACTTTTTAGGTCAAGTTGGGTCAACTTGGGTCAAGTGGCCAATTGGGCTAGGTTAGGAAATGTTGACTTGGTCAAGTTCAAACATTGGTCATGAATGAACTTTGATTAATAGTTTCAACAATTTGGCTATGGTGGATTTGGCTAGGTTGGGTTTCATTTGGCTAAGTGTTGACTTGGTCAACCCTTAGACTTGGTTTGACCCAATTTGAGTGATTGATCATCTCATGGTATTGATCATGATGAGAGGTTTAGATGGGCTTAGTTCAATCCAATTTGGATTAGAATTTGGCTCATAAGGGTATCAAAATGAGTCAAATGGTTGGTCAAATGGATTTGAGTTTGATTGAACTCACATATGGACTTATGATTGAGATATAAATTCATTTGCAAGTGGTTTGAAGTCAAATGGGTTTTGATTCATTTGACAATTTCAAGTTCAAAGGGTGAACATTAGTTTGATTTGGGCTTGATTTTTGAATTGAGTTTTGGTTAAGTGATTGAAGTTTGTATTTATATTTGGATTCATGATTGAAGGATTGATTGAATCATGAAGAAAAATCAAGGGTTTGGCTTGATTTGAAATTGATTTGGCTAAGTTCAAGAATTTGACTTGAAAGGCTATTTTTGAATGAATTTGGGTTTGATTTTGGAGTTGGTTTTGATTGTTTGAATTTATATTTCATTTATATATGTGAATATAAATGAGAATATAAATGGGAAATGAGAAAATTTCATGGATTTGAGGTGATTTGAAGTTGATTTGAGCAAAGTCCTTAAGAGGGAATTAAAGGACTTAGGAAATATTTGGAATTTGACCACAGATTTTGGATTTGATTTTTGAGTTTAGTTTGATTGATTTGAATTTATATTTAATTTATATATGTGAATATAAATGAGAATATAAATGAGCTATGAGAAAATTTCATGAGTTTGAATTGAATTGATTTGATTTAGGCTAAGTCCATAAGAGGGGATCAAAGGACTTAGGAAATATTTCAAACATGGAATTTTAATCATGAGTTTCAATCATAAGTTTCAATCATGGATTTCAATCATGTAGAATTAATTTGAGTTTGGAGAAAATCAAATAAGATTGATTTGAGTTTGAGAAAATCAATTAGGATTGATTTGGAGTTTGAGAAAATCAATTAAGATTGATTTGGAGTTTGACCTAAAGAAAGGAAGTGAGAAATGTGGTTCAAGCTATAGGATATGGAAATTTTCTTAACACCCCTAAGGCATGACCTATTCCTATGGTTAACTCTTCTAAGTCTCTAAGGCTAGGTTGAGTGTCCACCTAATCACTAGATGTGTCTTAAGACTAAGGAACTCTTAAAGTCTAGAGAAGCCCATGTCTAAGATGGAGGGGTTGAGAGCTCATCCTAAAATGAGGTCAACAAAGGGCAATAGTGTGGTATGGTGACAAGGAACACCGCACATATTGGTGTTGATAAAATGATCAACACCAAGATCACAAACAGAAATAATCTACTCTAACCCAAGGTGTAGAAGGAATCCAGAGCTTAGCAATGTGTCTACTTATGTCAAGACATAAGAGTGAGAATCCACTAGGGATATATAATGAACCCTTCCACTAGAGAAGTAGGTTCAAGTCATCCACAAGGGGATGAGAGGTTTGATATGGGTCTCACTAGGGAGAAAAATGATTTGTTTAATTAAGTTTCGCTGGGGAAGAGGGTTGAATTTGTTTCAATTTGTTGTTTGTTTAATTGTGTTTGTTTTTAACTCCACCAGGAATAGACAAGTGAAATCTCCACTAGGAAGGCAAGTTCAAGTCATCCACAAGGGAGGGGTTGTGAAATTCGCTGAGGGATTAGAATTCTAGATCCACTAGAGGATTAGAAAGATTTGCATCTCACTGAGGGGAAGCAAAAGATTTGATTTAGATTGATTGATGGTTTTATTTCTTTGTTTCGATGGATTTGTTTTGTTGAATTTCATTCCAGAATTTTTATTTTTGGGTTTTGGGATGGACCCTATTGGTTTGCCATGGATCGCACTGAGTAAGAGCCATGGAGGCCTACTAACTCAATTACAATCCAAAGGGGTAGTACTAAACACATAGTGGGGACACCAAAGGGATGTCTTCGATATGCAATGTACTAGGAAGAAAGCATAGTAGATACATCTCCAAAGTAGGGACGATTGGGTAATCTATTGCAAGGCAACATTGAACCCAACATAGGCATTGAGTGAATGCCGGGAGACTTAAATCAACTCAAAGATAGTCAAAGGTAGATTTCATTTTAGATTTATTATGATGGATCTCATTGGTTTGTGATGGCACTAGAGCCATGGAGCTAGACTACTCAATTTACCAATCAAAGGAGTAGTCTACCATAAGGTAAGAACCAATAAAGGGGTGCCTTTCGTTTGTAATGGTCAAGTTAGAAAGCGAGGACTCACATCTTCCAAAATAAGGAACCACTGGGGTGATCGATTGCTTTGGGCAATAAATCAAACCCGACATAAGGTTGACTATTGAGTGAATGCTGTTGGGGGATTTAAATCAGCTCAAAGGTATTCGAAAGAAGTTTTATTTTAAATCTTTAGATGGATTCCATTGGTTTGTGATGAATCACCAGAAGAGCTTATATCGCAGACCTATCTCACTTATACTGAGGGGTAGCTTCATCGATGGGAGAAATATCAAAGGAGTGCCTTTCAATTTTCAATGATCAATTTAAGGGAAGAAATCTGGGACTCACATCTTCCTACAAAGACCATTAGGTGATCGGTTGCTTTGGCAACAAATCAAAGACCTGGCGATTTGTGACAGTCATGCTAGAAAGAATGCATCATAGTCTTATATCTTTCAAAGCGGAATGACTATCGAGGCAACCTGCTTGTGGAAAAATAGATTGAACCACTTAAGTATGAGTGAATATGCAGAGGATTTATCTCAACTTGTAGTCGAGCAATTATAGGAGTTTGACTAACAGATAGGATGCCTACTTGGGAAAAGGGGCCCTTTAGGGGCTTGAATTCTTAATCCACAAGCGAATTAATTTTGTTTGTTTTATTTAGTTTGTTTTATCATGGACCTTGTTGGTTTGTGAGGGATCATACTAAGAAGGAGCTTATATCGACTAGACTTCTCGTTCTGAACCAAGGGAGAATGCATATATGAATAAATTCACCAACCACAGGTGGCTAGGGGATTATTCAATCCAAAAATAACCCAGGTAGTGTCTAAATGTGGTCGCAAAGGATGTGATCCAAATAGAATGCCTACAGAGGATAGGGTCATTAAAGGATTAATCCAACACCATGGAGAAGATGACATGGCTAGTCATATATCCAATAGGTATTCGGTGTCCAACTCAAGGAGAAAGCTCAGGGACTCACATCTGCCAAGAGTGATGTACCCAGTGAGTCTGTCGACATAAACATCAACCTAAGGTGCCCATCGGTTTACAACAATCACTGAAGAAAGCTTGGGGACTCACATCTTCTATATAGAGCGATTGCTATGATATTCTTGCTGACGGTCATCCGACCTAGGGTGACTCTTGAGTGAATCTTGGAGGCTTATATCACAAATGTAGTCAAGAGGAAAGGATCCTGGGGACTTATCTTCTAAACCAAATATACTCAACCTAGTTAGATATGATGGCTAGTTCAAGAAGAAAACGGGGGTCACATCTTCTTAAGCAAAGTCAACATGAGATAGCTTACTAGTGGGCGTGAACTACCATACTAACAAGGCTCATTGGTTTTGCAATGATCAAGTTAGGAAGAAAGTGTGGGGACTCACATCCTCTAACAAGTGACCACTGGGGTGACATATTAACAAGGTAGTATGTAGACTCGACCTAGAGCAACTAATGAGTGAGTGCCACAAGGGCTTGCTCCCACATCAAAATAGCCTGAGATAAAAGATTTGTGTTTTTTTTTGTGCATGTGTTAACAAGAATAGGATGTCTCTCGGGTTCTCTTACACCTATCCTAAAACATACTGGGGAGTTTGATGAAATGGTGCCACGGATGGAAACCGAGAATTCCCACTAAGAAAAGATGTTGCTCGGGTTCTCTTACACCTAACTCAGTTATGCTGTCAAAATAGGATGCCTCTTGGGTTCTCTCACATTCTATAATATGGAGATTATGTTTGTGTCATAAAAGGGGATAGGATGCTGGGGACTCTTACACCTAAACGTCATGGTGATTTGCAAGATAAATAAATAATGCTTCAAAAGAGAAGATTTGATGAATGGAATCAGATTTTATTCTATTGATAATTATTTTCAAACATGATTTATTTCATGGGTAATATTTCTTTAGGTAGAGCCCATTAATTGGAAGCATCGGTGTTCCCTTTACAATCAATGAGCGATATGATCCTCCTTGGTAGGCCTTCTCATACATAGGGCCTTCCCAATGGGTTCAAACTTTCCTCCCATCTTTTGACCCAACAATTGGTCTCCTTAGACTAACAAAAGTTCTCTACTTGGAAAGACCTAGGGTGGACCAGCTTGTTGTGAGCTTGAATCATTTTGTCCTTATACAACTCGAGGTTCTAGCACAGTCGTAGGCTCTCTCCTCCAAACCTTTGAGCTCTTCTAACCGTAACTTTGCATTTTCCTCTAAAGTAATCTTTCTACCCAATGCTATCCTTAGTGATGGGAGTTAAACTTCTAAAGGTTGAATGGCTTCAGACCCTTATACTAAGAAAAATGGAGTAGATTGAGTTGGAGTTCTGATGTGGTAGCCCACAAGGCTTCAACCAACCCACCACTATCGCTATTGTCATCAAGAGTCTTCTTTAATTTGGATGAGAGTTTTGTTGAATGCTTTTGCTAAGCCATTTGCTCTGGGTAGTAGATGGTGGAGTATCTCCAATCTATACCGTCTTTGTCTGATCTTTTTTGAATGTACCATTATTGATATAATTCATGGCACCCCAAACCTATATATGATATGGTTCTAAAAATTGAAGCACATGTCCGAGTGACCTCTCGAGGATTGCCCCACTTGTAAAAAGTGGCAAGCTAAGATGAATCGGACCCTTGAAGAAGGAGGATCGATACCCACAATGGTACCCCAACACTCAAATGGCCATGAAGCCAATGTAGGGTGTAGAATGTTGGGTGGTTGGAGGACCACCGTACCGACGATGGCATCTCTAGCTACATCCATGTCTATAATCATCAAAGGCCAATAGTATCCAAGTCTCTTGATCTTCATCTTCATCTTTGGAATTGATGTGCTCCACATAGACCTGAATGTACCTCAATTACAATGCCATGGGCTTCATGTTTGTCTAAACAATGTAACCACATTTGGTCAAAGGATCGCGTACAGGTGCCATCAACGAGAGCAGGAGAGAGCTCTCTCTGTTTCACGATGGGCTTGTGACTTTTCTTGAGGTAGCTGTTCAAATAATCTATGAATGGTCAATCCAGCTCCTCATCCTTTGGCAACGAACCTCCCCTTCAAGAGAAAGTCTCGATGAGTTCAACATCAATAAGGATAGACTTGTCTATTTTGGACCCTTATTGAATGGACTCATCTTCCATGCCAATTCTTGGCAAGTTTGGCCAAAGCATCCGCTATGCATTCTCGCCGGGGAACCTTGTAGATGGTGACTTGAATTTGGGCCAACAACTTCATGGTATACTCATGGTAATGATGCTTGGGTTTGAGAACCTTGTAGACCCCATTTGATTGATGACCAAGAGAATCCCCAAAGATGTTGATGCTCTTGACATATAGTGATGGCTAACTAACTAAAATCAAAGCCTCATGCTTCATTGGTGTGGGGTTGGAAAGATAGTATGAGAATCTCATCACATTAGATGCGGTGCTTCCCTGAAGAAAAGAAGCGCACATCAAAATACATCTCCCATCGTTTTCAACCTCCCCTAAGTTCATGATTTGTTCATCGGAGATCATCACTAAGCGGAGAATCAGAGAAGTGTGTGTCGCTAAGAAATCGCTAGTGCTTGTCCTTTACATAGGGGAATGTGATATCAAAATGAGAGATCATGGACCATCATGCCAAATGTCTGATAGCATTGGCCATGTCATGAGACTAATGGGATTATTCTGGAGATCAAGTTCACCTTATGAGAAAGCATATAGTGTCGTAGCTTTTGGGAGGCAAAGATCAAAGCTAGAATGTTTCTCAATAGGTGGATAGTTCACTTCAGAGGATCGATGATCTAAGGTAGTAGAGCACTCTCCTTCCCTTCATCATTTGGGCCAACAACGAGAGAGTCATCCAATGCAAAGTGTAGGATGAGTGGCCTCCTGATAGGCCGCTAGAACCGGCTTCACCAAATATTGCTTGATGTCTTCGAAGCCATGCTGACACTTATCATCCCACTTGAACTTGGCATCCTTTTTGACAAGTGCTGAAAATGGCTTGCATCTCCCCGATAGGTTGGAGATAAAGCATCTAGATATGCCAACCATCCTTGGAAAGATCTGAGTTGAGTTAAACTCTTAGGAGGTGGCATTTCTAAGATAGCTTTGATCTTTTCGATCTATTTCTATTCCTGTCGACAACAAACCCAAGGAATTTCCAAAGCTACTCAAATGCACACTTAAGGGGATTCATTTTGAGGTTATATCTTAACCATTTGAAAACTACTCTCAAGTCAAAGAGATGGTCTTCCTTTTCTCACTCTTGACTATCTAGATTCAACACTCAACCCGATGATGGATGAGTTCATTGAAGATCTGAGTCATGGCCCTTGGTATGTAGCACCAGATTTTAAGGCCGAAAGGCATGACCCTATAATAAGATTGAGGGTTCAAAAGTGTTTCTTTCATCTTGAGATCTTGATTTGGTTAGCTAGATGACCCATCCATGAAAGAGAAATGATGAGATGAGGTGATGTCCACCATTAATTCTAGTATAGGAAGAGGAAACTCATCCTTAGGACATGCCTTATTTAAGTCTACCCATAAATTTGGCCATTCTTCTTCTTAAGATGAATACCAACCGTAGGTATTTTTCTTCCCCGATGAAACCATCATCGATCAATTTCTTGACTTTAAAATGACCTATTGTTCAATTTCTAATCGCATGCATCTAGGAGCTTGCTTATGTAGATCTATTGCTAGCTTGTGGACTACATTAGAGATAATCTGGCATCTCTTCATAACTCCATGCAAGTAGTCTTTAAACTCAATCAATAGCCTAACTAAGTCATTGGTTTCTTCTTCATTCAACAAACCGATGTATCGCATGGATTTTCTTCCCCGAGGTTGATTTCTTTAAGCTTGTCAATTGTTGAATGAATCTCTTCAAATTTTGCATCTTGAGAGATCATCCGATCATCAGATTTCTAAACACACATTCTCATAAGAGTTGGGTTGTGTGAAAAGAACCCATCATTCTAAATGATTGGTAACAACTAAGTAATCATCATCATCGACTGACCCATTATCAATCCCCGACTTGATTGTGCTTCTTTGCCTATATTATTCCATAGCTTTTCAAAGTACTCTGACCTATGCCTGGACCATGTATGAGGAACTAAACCTTTCTGTATAAGATTATGAACATAAATCGAGTAAAAGTCAAATGGTAATTCCATTAATTCTTTAAATGAATCCTCCTCAAGTTCTACATCAACTTCGACTTGAGGATGATGATCCCAAAAAAGAATCTCTTGCTTCATATCTTTGGAAGACTTAGGCTTCCTTAACTACTAAACCTTCAACTTTTGAGATGAAAGTGAGGTTGTTAAGGTTCTAACCAGCCTAATAGTTTCACATAAACATTTGAATATACTTTTTCCTTCTGGTCTTCTCCCGATCAAAAGTCACCTCCAATGGAACCCAGAGGGGTTGGTATACTAATCACATTAGACTCATCCTCCGAGATTCCAAGTCTATGTGAATAGTAGGGTACTCTATGAACCGAACATAACCCTATTGGATGGCCCCAAGGGGTCTTCCACCTGAACTACCTCTTTTTCCTCGCTCCTGGTGGAGGTTGAGTCATCCTACCCACATGTCCATATGATGGAATGAACTGGGTGGAATGTGATATGCTATTTCTTCTTCAATTCCCTTTCTTGTTCACTTGGATTTTTTTTTTCTTTTTTTTTTTTCTTTTCTTTTTTCTTTTTTCTTTTTCTTTTTTTTTTTTGAATTTTGTCCAAGTTCATGAGAAAGGTGTTTTGAGGAAGATAGTAGGTCGCATCCTCATAAATCTCAACCTCTAACTAAAATGGCTTTTCATCTCCATTGACACGTATTCAATCCCATCTTTCTAAACTTGATGCGATGGAGGGAGGATGGAATTATCTTATTCGATGTATCCAAGGCCTACCAGCAAAAAGTGAATGAAGTATTCAATCAATGATGTAAAACTTGGCTTTAGTCTTCCAATCTCCAAAGGTAACACTATGGAACCTAAAGCCCTCTCACCTTGTTCATTGAATCCTCTCAACATCATATCTCCTCGAGTGTGGAGATGTCGATCCTCAAGTAGGCAAGAGTCTTTAGACTCATATGTTCACCGATGCACTGGATTGATGAGAACTCCAAGTAGAACCCCATGTCAATGATGTGTAGAGGACGGTTGTGCTCCAAGTCCCCTAGAAGAAGGTCTTCATCTGAAAGTGATCCCAGCTTCTTTTGTAATGTGCCTCCTCACCTATGGGTCACCGAGCTAAGCATATTTCGATCAAGAGAGCCTTGATTAATGATTCCCTCATCTCTTGGATAAGACAAGGCATCATATATGCTTAGCTTAGATGACAACTTTCTTAGATGAGAGACATTGTAGTCCACCTTGGCTGATCCTCCATAAGCATATCCAAGGGTGGAGCATCTGTGGAGGGGCTGATCCTCTCTATACCAATGACTTGTTTCCTCTATCTTGAGGTGTGCCCCTAGGAGGTAGAACCTTGCCACTGGAGGTTGACTTCGGTGATCTCTTGTGGTGGTAATGGAAGGTTCTACCTGCACATCAGGCTCACCTACAACTTCTCCTATGGGACCCTCAAAATTGGATGATTCCAAGTCTATCTCAAGAGGTGAACCCATAGTATTCAGAGTAGGAAAGTCCAACTCTGAATCAAAAAGAGGAATTGTTATAGTTATTTTGACTTGAAGAGTTATCATTAGGAATAAAAGTAGACAACCCATCGAAGTGACAATGTAATTCAAGCTAGCTTTATTCTTCAATTTCTTGGATTTGATAGGAGGTACAAAGTAGAAATCAAGTAAAGTAAGAGGGTAAGGGATTTGATGCCCTTATCCACCGATACAAGAGTTCTACTAGTAGAAGAAGAAGAGCTAAATAAGTGGAGAAGTCGATGTGGTAGTTGCAATGGTACCGGAGGCTAGACTCGGTGGTTGTGCTATGCTATCTTTGGTTGGCATGTCGCCGCTACTTGAGCTCCCCTTTCCGAAGTTGCGGCAACTTGCAAACCTTCCTTGATGTTGGAGGTTTGAGCTGCACTAAGGAAAGTTTCTTGATCTTCTAAATGATCTTTTTAGAGGTTTTGATAAGGAGATATCCCAACCTTCTTTAAGGATCACAAGTATCCCCAAGGATTACCCTAATGGAACTGGATGGTTGTTCCATAAGGTATTCCTTCATAACTATATAACGTCTTGAAGCTATGTTCAAGCCCTTAAATGTGAAGCAATCCTCCAAAACATGACCTAGCATATGGTGGTAGGGCAAAAGTTAGATCATGGCTTTTGCCTACTTCCTCGGTCTCTAGTTTGGGTAGCTAAAAAATTAGGCTTCTTTAAGAGATTCTTAAAGATCTTCGATTACCTCCCTCTTAAATGAATAAGGCTTTGTTAAGCTTATCTAAAAGAGTAGGTGGACCATAGCTACGGGTATGTGTACCGCTACTATGGATGGTGAGAGGCGTGATGCTAGCCATGGAGGTGTGAGGCTGGTGGTGAGGTGGTGGAAAGGGGTCGAGGTCGTGGTCTCTGGACCGATCTCTAGTCGGTTGCTTCCCCACCACTATCGCCACTATTCCCGACTTCTCATAGACCTTCTACTTTTGCTTGTAACTAATCTTGAAAAGGTAACTAGCTCCTTGTAGACTAGTGCCTTGTTGATTAACTTCTCAAAAGTTTTATAGTGAAGCCCTTAAGCATGAAGGTGACCGGGCCATGGATATTCTTTAAAAGAATCTCAATGGCATGTTATTTGCATTTCATACTCAAGTTACACCACCTGAGAATATAGTCAATAAGGGACTCACTGAGTGTTGTTGCTACAACGAGATCACAAAGTAACCCTTTCGAGCTCCAATAAACCTCTTGATAAGAGTTGCTCCAACTCAACAAATATCTTTACCGAACTATTGGGAAGTTCAGATACCAAAAGCTATCCCACTGCTACTACAAAGAGGTAGAAAGCAAAGCATCGCCCATGTTGCAACAACGCCTTAAATGTGCATGTTGCTCTTGTTTCCACCGCCATCAAAACTCTTGAAGGAAGGTGGCACAAACCCTTGGGATATTGGATTGCATCAAATTCCTCTGGATCTACCCTTTGAACCGATGATCCTCCCTGCTTGAGCCAATGCTTCCTTCACTTGCTCAACCATGGACTTGATGTCTTTTCTTGTATGGAGGTACTTTCCACTACCTTCTATACATGCTAGTGCTACCTTGCTATGAGAGGTAAGGTCTTGCTGGGTCCAAGACACCAACCCGCTAATGTCTCAATGTGGTAGGATGAACTGGGCTTGTTTCAAGTGAGACTGCTAACAAGTCCTCAACCTCTCCATCCCATCTATCTTTTTCATCTTCTATTTATGTTAGAGGTGTTGGATGGGTTGTCTTCCTCCAACTCATCACCTTCCATACTGCTCTCGAGGAGGGATCCTGTATCTACCATGCAAACCCCCTACCGAGTCTCCCAATAAATCATCTTCAGGATCTGATCTCTCCTCATCAGACCAATCATACCCTATAATTTCTTTCATTTCCATAAGATAATGTGCCACTATGTCCTCAAGAGAATGATCAATCTGAACAGAAACAAATGTCTTTGATGATCACTGATCATGTATGAGACCGACCTCCTCGCTAGAGAATCAATACTATGAGGACTGTACTCGCTAGAAGAGACACACTCACTATCACGACTCTAAAAGTGGTGACACTCCTAGGAGGTTCTACCATCATGGTGCAAGGGCTATCATTCTCCTACAATACCGCAACCATCTCATGTCTGCTAACTGTGGTGAAGGGGATGACCACTACTTTGGGGTTGCCATTCCTTCCGCCATAAGGGGAAGGTCGAAGAGAGCTCCCTCACCACAGGGTGTAGATGGAATAGGATCCTCACCATGGATCATCAATGGTCCGCTTCTCCTGATATGGCCTTCATGGCCTCTTTAGATGAACATGAACGGGGTGATGGGATGGGTAGAGTGTGGTGGAGACACCACCGACTCTCTAATAGGACCCTCCCTATGATGGGTCATCCCTAAAATAATCTATATGGTCGAGATGGGCAAGGGTATCAAAAAATCAATGAGTGCGTAAGGCCGATACAAACCTCTCTCCTACTAGTGATATTATAGTGCGGCTCCGGCCCTCTCCTCTAAGATGTTTCCCCACAGGGGATGACATATCTCAAATCAAATTGAGCTCGACGAAACGTAAGCTCCGCCAACTGAAACTAAAAGGTCATAGACCTCACCTCACATGGGATGAAACCACGTGGAGGTGAAGTAGGGATCCTCTAGCATCCTCTCTATCCAGAGAGAGGATGAAATGGGTTCTAACCAAGGGAAGTCAAAAGCAACTCCTCAATAACCCATGCGGTACGCTCCATCTCCTCCCATGGTACCGCTTAATCATGCAATTTTGTTCCTTGAGTCCGGTGGGTGAGTGGAGAAACCAACCTCAAAATCTGGGAGGCAATCTCGAGATCGAGGAGCCTTACCCTTAGAGGGTGCTAATGAGTGGCTAGCCCCAAGGTGCACGAAAACCAAACAGATTGGCATACACATCACACCGACACTCTGTGGACACACTACTTTTCCTCTGAGGGATATCAAAGTCGATGGCAAGTCAACTGAATGACCAACCATTCTACGCTACTGTGAGGGGAGTGCCCTCATGTGTAATCCTCTCAAACCCCTACCAAAATGGATGATGGGTACAATCAGAGGGAGATTGGCATCCAAGGCCAAATGTAGGGAAAGTGAAACATACTGAAGTTGCCATTATAGTCAACAAAATTGAAAACTAAACTATCTAAATCAGACTAATGGAGAATCGCAATGTTGAAACAAACTTGGATCATTTATTTGTTGATTTGAATTTGAATTTAAAATTTGAACCCACATCCAACATCTTGGAAGTGTTAATGGGGTTCAAATGGATTTAGAAGATTTAGAGATTTGATTGAAAGAGGAATTTTGAATATGAATAACTTCAACAAATTTGGGTATGTTGAAAATGGTTCAAATATTTTGAAAGATGCTTCCATAGGTTCATGTTTGAAATTTTGATTTGAGGACCCTTTCCTTTAACAAATTTGGGTATGTTAAAGTAAGGGTCAATTTTTTTTATTTTGATTAATATTTGAATCACTCACTTAGCAAATTTGGTATGAAGTGTTTGAAAATAATTATTTCTTTTATTTTGTTTGCTTTATCTTATGATTTGATTTTGAAAATGAATTCATTTAGCAAATTTGGTATGCTAAATGAAGAAATCAAGTGTGTTTTATTTTTTTGAAAATTTAGGAAAGCAAATTTGAGTATGCTAAGAAAATCCTAATGTGTTTTGATTTTGATTTTAAAAAGTAGGATCCTTATAAAATTTAAGTACTAGGAAAATGTGTTTTCTTTTTTTTTGATTTTGATTTTTGTTTTTGGTAGGATCCTTAGCAAATTTAAGGTATGCTGGAATTTAATGTGTTTTTTTTAAAATTTGATTTTTAAAATGTAGGATTCTTAGCAAATTTGTATGCTAAAAATCTTGTGTGTTTCTTTTGGTTTTGATTTATTTTATTTTTTTTTGAAAATAGATCCTTAGCAAATTTGGTATGCTAAGGAAATCCTAATGTGTTTCTTTTGAAAATTTTGATTTGAAAATGTTCAGAAAATTTGAGTATGCTAAATGAAATTAATGTGTTTCTTAAAATTTTGATTTTAAAAAATGGATCACTTAGCAAATTATGCTAAATGAAATTCCAAATGTGTTTGAAAATTTTTTTTGATTTTGTTGAAAGGGAGAATTCACTTAGCAATGGGTATGCTAAATGAAGTTCCAAATGTGTTTCAAATTTTGTTTTGAATGGAGACTTCATTTTAGCAAATGGTATGCTAAATGAAGTTCCAAATATGTTTTGAAAATTTTTTTTTGATTGATTTTGAAAAGAGAGATTTCATTTACAAATTTGGTATGTGAGATGAAATCATTTTGAAAGAAATTCAACTTAACCATATGGAATATGTTAAGTGGGATTTCAAATGATGTCATTTTATTTGAAATGAAATCTTCATTCAATAAATTTGAGTATATTGAATGGAGATGTTATGTGCTTTAAAATTTATTTTAATTTTGTTTGAAATGAAACATCCATTCAATAAAATTGAGTATATTGAATGGTGGTTTCATGTGCTTTTGAAAATTTTGGTTTTGTTTGAAAATGAAACTTCCATTCAATAATGTATTGAATGGAGTTTTATGTGCTTTTGAAAATTTATTTTTTTTATTTTGTTTGAAAGATGAAAATTCCAACTTAACATGTATGTGTAAATGGAATTTCAAAGTTGTATATTTTTTGTTTGAGATGTATCCATTCAATATTTGAATGAATGGAAAATCTTCAAATTTTATGCTTTTGAAAACATGATGAAATTATTTTTTGAAAATGAGTCTTCACCAAATATTGAGTGAAGAAGCTCATTTTGCTTTTGAAATGATTGTCATTTATTTTGAAAATGAAATCTTCATCAATGAATGAAGGATCATTTTTGGAAAATGATTGTTGGAATTTTATTTTTTGAAATATGATCTACATATAACAATCATGAAGATTGTTAGATGAGGTGATTTAAGAAAAATATTTTATTATGTGCATTTTGAAAGAGTGCTTTTTGAAAGAAAGATTTTTATGAAAATTTATTTTGTCTTTATTATTTTAGAATGAACCTTTCCTTATCATAAAAATGATAAGGAGGAAGTCTTTAAATGTTTTCTTTATTAGATTTTATTTTACCCATTGGAGAACAATTTTTAAGACCAACATGAGGTCCTAAAACCTAAAGATGTTGGCTAGCTTAACTTAAGGATGAAATAAGCTAAGTGCCAATAAAAAAAGATAGTCTGATTCATACAAAGTACAAACCCACTATTGATACTTAGACAATGATCATTTACCAAAGATGGAGAGAGAACCATCCCCAAAAAATAAAAATATTAATTTCTTAAAAGAGATATACCCATCTTCTACTCTTATAGATAAACAGCGATAGAAATATACTTTTTTTTTTATGCATTTGGACACCACATAGATCCACAGATGTTTTATTAAGGATCGGGTATGACATTGAAGAGGTGTACTATCTCAAAGATAGAAGTCACCACTACAATGGACCTAATCACCAAATAAGGACTCCTAAGGACAATGCATATGTAGAGATTCTTCCCCTACTTTACATGGAAAAGTAAAGCAAAGTTTATTTTAAATCGGTTCATTGTTCTTATCAAAAGCCCCATAGTTAATTACATCCTAAGGAAGAGGATTCCTTAGGAATACTCTCGATTAAGGTAAATGATCATTGTTTTTAAAGATTTCAATAGGGTAGGAATATCAATGGATTAGTTTATTTTGGAAGAACAAATGGAATTGATCAAAGAGAGGAAGTTATTATCGAAGCCAAATGAAGATAAGTAGAAGATGCTCACGATGCTAGGAAACATAGCGAGCATCTCAAACTATCCTATAGTTGGGCTTTACATTTCTAAAATTGATTTAATTTGTTTAAGTTGAATTTTTTTTATTAGAAATTAAGGGATTATGATTCCATGACACAAGATTGTGGAAATGCCTAGGAGGTGAGGATTTACTCTTATGGCCTATAGAAGGAAGAAGTGACCTCATCTAAATCTAGGGAGCTTTAGCGAGGGCCAAAAGCATAACCTAAATTTAAGGCAAAAATGGGTATTTGGTTTGCCTCCATAAGAGAGGACAAACCACCCGACTGCTTGGACTTACAACCGCCTGGGGGTGGCTGCCAACTCCTCCAACGATTTTAAATTCATGTAGGCAAGTCTTATGCTTTATGCAAGATAGCTAAGCTATTATTTGTTTAGAAAAAGACCAAGTCCTCAAACTCACTCCCCAAGAGACTAGATCATGTAAGGGCATGAAAAATGACCTAGATCTAATGCAAATCATATTACATTTTATTTTCATTTTTGGACAATCATTTTGACTCAGGCTTATAGGATTCATATGCCTAATGCATGAGTAAGATTATTGGCCAAAATCGAGAAGTGAGGAGGTGTGTTTCCACCATGGCTCTCAAAGGTCAAGCCAAGTTTCTCAGAAAAGGTGGAAGCCCCAATCAAGAGTGAAATAAGATGCATTTATGCATGATATTATAAAAGAAATACTCATCCAACTAAGGGGTTGCTAATTATTTTATCTTGATTTTTAACTTAGGCTTTAATTGAGGTTATGAGTTATTTATTTTTAATTTTGAGTTGATTAATTTGATAGAAGATTTTTTTTTTCTAAGAGCCTCATCATCCATACATAAGGAAGAAACTAGGAAAAGGATGCCATCTTAATGCACAAGCTAAACAAAACATCACACATTTTATAAAGCTAACACAAAAGAATAAAAGATCATTTGTTATCGGGCACCACTGTAGAAACCTGAAAACAAATTGGGTAGCTGAACTCTACCCTTATACAACATGAATTACAAATGAATTAAGTATAATTAAGCAAGGAATTCATTGTTATGGGAGTCTTCAAGCTTCATTTCTTCTTTCTTCTTCTTTTCTTCTTTCTTGTTTGGTTCCTTCTTTTGGATGGTTAGAAGGTGGATGCTCCAAAAGCTTCACATGGTACATAAGATATAATCTTATAACTAATGCTCATCCTAATCCTCATCCTAATCCCCATAATAATCATTCCAAAATCCTAATTGCAAAAATTACATGAAAAGGGAAAAATGGAAATCTAACTACAACCTACAAAATAGAGATTAGCTAAAACAAATCATACAAATCCCAAGCATGTATAATGGACTTACCACCCTACACATGGGTGACTAAGTCCACGACCTATTGATTATGCTTAGGGTATAAGCACAACAAAAAAAGAATTTATATTTTTATTTACATAGCCTTAAGCACAATAAGATAATGGTTTGACTAAGATCACCCCTACCATTCACATGCACCCTAACATCCAGACTAAAACATTACATCATAAAATAAAAATAAGCATCAAACCATGCACCACCCTAACCTAAAGCTAGAAGTGGTGACTTAAAGTGTGCTTTAGAAGGTTTGTTTGGTATGCTATGGCTTTAAGTTAAAGTTTTCTTGTGAAGAATGTTCAACTTAGAGGAGGGTTTCATTTAAGTTATTTTAGTTATTTTGGGTTGATTTTATTTTGTTTTTGATTAGGTTCAAATGAATACAATTAATTATTGTTAAAGAGAGGAAAGAGAAGAAAACTTCTCTTTCCTTCCCTACCTAAGTAATTTCTAAAGTAGATTCATGTTTAATTTTAGTGAATGTTATTATGTGTTTTAATTAATCCTAAGTTTAGATGAACTCTAAACAAACTTATTCAAAAAAAGGCATTTTAAGATTCACAAAACACACATCACTTCATTTCTTTCCCAACATGTATAACATGCATATGAATGAATCCTCAGCATATCTATACATACAAATGAAAATGTTTAGCATACTTTATGATGAATGTGAAGTGAGTTATTTAAGAAAATTTGAATACTATTGATGCATAATTTCCATTGAAATAGAAAAGGGGTTTCTTATCCAATTTTCACATGCACAGATGAATGTATGAAAAACATAAGTAAGTATGGCGCCATTATTAGCACTAGGGGTATAAGGTGTAAGACCTACCTAGGCCTACTTAAAGTCTCACAACTCCGGGGTTGTCCAAACTAATATACCACTTTCCTTAAATACAAGCATATGTACAAAAGAAATGAATGGAAAAGAAAGGATGCAAAAGTGTTTATATTTTTTGATTTGTTTATGCAATTTATATATAAATGTAATGATCCTTCTTAAGTTATAACATGGAAGGGGATAAGAGTAGATTTAAGTGTGTTCTTTTAAAAGAACTATACACTTTACAAATCTTATTCAAGTCCATGTTAAGAGGAAAGAAGCAAACATAAGACACATTTTATATTCACATGCAAATTTATAAATAAACTATAAGTAGCACACTTTCAGTTTTGATAATTGATTCATATATTTTGTAAATAATTTAGATTTAATAGTGATAATAGCCACTAATATTTCTATTTTAGCCAAAACATGCAATTTGACATAAAGAAAACATTTCATTTTAATTTTATTTTAGAAAAGCATGAATGCATGAAATCCATATGACATACAAATTTAGCATGCTAGGAAAGAAATCAAGTGATGAAAGCAAGAAAACACATTCACCCTAATTAATTTCTAAAGATAATCTTATGAAATAAGAAAGCTCAAAGCAAATCAAATTATTTTAAGGAAGGTTTGATTTATTTATTTTGAATTTGAGAAATGTGAGTTAAGTTTGTTGTTCCTAACCCATTCCCACATGTGTTGTCATTTTAATTTATTTTTAGATGATTATATCAATTTATGCTTTGGTTAAGGTATGAATTAAGCAAGTTAATTATCCCTTTATATACTTAGTATACTAATCAAATAATTATGAGCCAATGAGATTACATAAAATCTCACAAGGAATTTAAATTTGCAATGCACCTAGGAAGAAAGAAGTCTAATGCAATTTGGCTCATGATTAATGATTAATTACACTAAGGGGTTTAAGCTTAAGTACTTTCAAAACTCCTCTCACACATATGAGTTGGATTTTGATTTTATTAATTATACTTAAGCTCTTGAACACCTAAGCATCTACCCAAGATAGATTAATTAAGTTTTAGAAAGTTTTAGAATTTTATGAAATCAATTAAGGGGATAATTAGTTAATTAACCTTAATTAAGGATGGATTAAGGAAAGAAATGGGGGTTTAGGGAGAATCTTAAGGAAAGTATTCCAAAATTAATCCTTAAACCTCACATTCATTTAGTCAAACCTTAATTGACTTAATCAGAGGGTTAAACCACTAATTATATTCTTAATTAAGCTTAATTACATAAAGGGGTAATTAGGAATTAATCAAGCAATTCCTCTAATTAAATTACCAATAAATCCCAAGAAAATTATAAAAAGGAAAAAGTCATCCCACTAATCATGCTCAAGAAGTTTGAAATTAATCAGTGGTGTAATTAGAGGGTAATTAGCAAATTAATATTCCCAATAAAACCTAAATTCAAAGAAAAGAACTTTTTCAAAATGAATTAAAATAAATTTTAAAATATTCTATGTTCAATTATCTTTCTAGTACAATTTATTTCATATTTTTTTGATTTTTCTAGGCTTAGATATGAATATTTAAAGTTTCCTTGATTAATTAGTAATTAAATAATCCAAATTAAGTATTTAATCCCGTCGACACCATGTGGGCCGCTGATGCAGTTTGTACTTTCCACATGGTGTGACGAGATTAGGCCTTTAACTTGTCACATCATAGCGCCACATCAACGGCGGCACTACGTGCTTTCTTCTCAGCCGTTCGATTCAGAAGATTGAGATTAAAGTCACGGATCAAAAGGGAGAATCCATGAGTGCTACGTCTTTTAATCTTGGTCGTCCATCCAAAACACGCGGATGGATGGCCGATTCATCTAATTTCTGGAGAGGAGATCCGCCCATCTTCAAGGACATGATCAAGCTCGATTGAGCTCGATTGGATCCAAACTCAACCCACATCAACATGCAACATCACATCTAATGCAAAAATCATGGAATTAAACTTTTTTCATAAAAGCTCCACACTATGGCTAGATTAAGCTAAACAAAATGGTTTACCTCATGAGGTGATCACATCACTGATTCATGGAGAAGCTTATGTGGAGACTTTTGTTAAGAGTTTGAGGTATTAAGATTGAGTGGTTTCTTCCAACTCCACCATGAACTCCTTGGCTTTGATCGAACTAGCACCCTCCACCTTGGAGCTGGAAGAGCTTGGACAAGTTTGATTTGGGTCTTTGAGGGAGCTTGCAAAGGGAATTAGGCAGGTTTTAAGTGTGAAGTGAGATTGAATTTTAGTTTTCTTCCCCTATTTTCAGCTTGAGAAATCGAGAAATGGAAAGTTCAAACTCTCTCTAAGAAGCTTGAGAAGAGTAGTTAGGGCTTGCTTTGAGTTCCTATGCTTCAATCGACTAAGGGAGAGTGAAGATTGAATTGAATTAGGGGGATTATATCTCCCTGAGAAAAAAGCTAGAAGGATTGTCATTTTGATCCAATTAAGCTCATGAGTTTATTAGGCCATTTAGGGTGTCCTTGAGTTGTTTGGCAGGAGTGGAATGGTGAACCCCATGAATTGAGTGGAAGGAGGATTCCATGTGCTCCATTTCAAGCATGTCAGTTGGCATTGGTGGTTGACCCAAATTCATTGGGTGCACCATACCTCCAGTGTTCACTTGATCTACTAAGAGAGTGCTAAGTGGTTATGAAGAGGATTTGACCAAATTCCATGTGGGTTTGACAAAAATTTACCCTTTGACCTAGGGGTAAAATGGTCATTTGACCTTGATTTCAGTTTGGGCATGTTTGATATGACGAGAAAATAGGTTTGGCAAAGTTTCATTGAATTTGGAGTTGGTTTGATATGATTTGGCTCATGTTGACCCATTTAGGTCAAAATGGGTCAAGTTGACCAAATGGTCAAATTTGGTCAATCCAAGGGTTGGGTCAAGTTCATATGACCATCTGAAATATTTTGGTGACTTTGGTTTGATTCAATTTGGTTTAGGTTTGAATTTGGTTCAATTTAGTTCATTTAGGTCAATTATGTCAAGTTGACTAATTTGACCCATTTGACTTTTTCAGCTAGGTCATGGGTAGGTTTAAGTTTGGTTAGTCATATGAAAGGAATTGGTATCTTTGTTTTCAATCAATTTTGGTTAAATTTGAATTTGGCTCAATTTCACCCTTTAGGTCAAGTTGGGTTCATGGTCAATTTGGCTAGGTTAGGTCTAGTTGGGAAATTGAGGCTTTGGTCAAGTTCAACAAGTGATTTGGAATGAACTTGACCCATTGATTTCAATTAGTTTTGTTTAGATCAAGTTTTGACACATTTTGACTTTTTAGGTCAAGTTGGGTCATCTTGGGTCAAGTGGCCAATTGGGATAGGTTAGGCTCAAATGTTGACTTGGTCAAGTTCAAAAAGTGATCATGAATGAGTTTTGATTAATGGTTTCAAATAATTTGGCCTATGGTGGATTTTGGCTATGTTAAGATTCATTTTGGCTAAGTATAGACTTAGTCAACCCTTAGGTTTGACTTGGTTTGACCCAATTTGAGTGATTCATCATCTTATGATGATTGTTAAACATGGTGAGAGGTTTAGATGGGCTTAGTTCAATCCAATTTGGTTAAGATTAGAATTTAGCTCATAAGGGTACTTTAGGTCACTTTAGGTCACTTTAGGTCAAGTGAGCCTAAGTAGATCAAATGGCTTGGTCAAAGCTTTATTTGAGTTTGATTGAAGTCACATATGGACTTATGATTGAAATATAAATCCATTTGCAAGTGGTTTGAAGTCAAATGGGTTTTGATTCATTTGGCAACTTCAAGTTCAAAGGGGTGAACATGAGTTTGATTTGGGCTTGATTTTTGAATTGAGTTATGGTTAAGTGATTAAAGTTTGTATTTATATTTGGATTCATGATTGAAGGATTGATTGAATCATGAAGAAAAATCAAGGGTTTGGTTTGATTTGAAATTGATTTGGCTAAGTTCAAGAATTTGACTTAAAAGGCTTAGATTGGATTTTGAATGAATTTGGGTTTGATCTTTGGAGTTGGTTTATGTTATTTAAATTTATATTTCATTTATATATGTGAATATAAATGAGAATATAAATGGGTTATGAGAAAATTTCATGGATTTGAGATGCTTTGAAGTTGACTTGAGCTAAGTCCTTAAGAGGGAATTAAAGGACTTAGAAAGTATTTGGAATTTGACCATGGATTTTGGATTTGATTTTTGAGTTTAGTTTGAATAATTTAAATTTATATTTCATTTATATATGTGAATATAAATGAGAATATAAATGAGTTTTGAGAAAATTTTATGAGTTTGAATTGATTTTATTTGATTTGATTTAGGCTAAGTCCATAAGAGGGGATCAAAGGACTTAGGAAATATTTCAAACTTAGAATTTCAATCATGGGTTTCAATCATAAGTTTCAATCATGGATTTCAATCATGTAAAATTAATTTGAGTTTGGAGAAAATCAAATAAGATTGATTTGAGTTTGAAAATCAATTAGATTGATTTGAGTTTGAGAAAATCAATTGATTGATTTGGAGTTTGACTTGAAGAAAGGAAGTGAGGAATGTAGTTCAAGCTATAGGGTAGAAAATTTTCCTAACACCCCCAAGGCATGATTTATTCTTATGGCTAACTCTTCTAAGTCTCTAAGGCTAGGTTAAGTGTACACCTAATCACTAGATGTGTCTTAAGACTAAGAAACTCCTAAGTCTAAGAGAACTATGTGCAAGATGGAGGGTTGAGCTCATCTAAAATGAGTCAACAAACACGAGGTAGCATATTGCGCATTTCAGAGCTAGTTGTTGCAACATCGATGGCAGTGACACTGTACTATTCCATCTCTTTGTCAGTAGATTAGTAAGTATAATATTTGACTGATATCCTGAGCTTCCCAACAGTTCAGTGAAGACTTTTGCTAAGTTGGAGCAATTTTTTATCAAGAGGTTTGTTGGAGCTCAGCAAAGGGTCACTGTTGGCGATCTCGTTGTGGCTCAATAAAACCATGGTGTGTCCCACATTGATTACATTCTCAGATGGAATAATTTGAGTATGAAATGTGAACCTCACTTGTTTGAACTGCATGCCATCAAGATTCTTCTTAAGAATATCCATGGCTCGATCGCCTTCATGCTTAAAGGTTTCACCATCAAAACTTTTGAGAAATTAATCAACAAGGCAGCTAGCTTACAAGGAGAAGCCAAACAGTTGCCTTCTCCAGATCTACCAACAAAGCCAAAGCCACATAAGGTATATGAGAAGAAGCCCAGGGCAGTGATAGCAGTAGACAAGGGGAAACAACTAGCCAAAGAGTAGTTTGAGAGACCTCGTGATCCACAGTCATCACTTTCACCTCCTCTACCACCACCGAGGTAGCCCTACCGGCCATCACAGTAGCATCCACGACCTACACTGCTTCTTCCTCAGCCATATCATCAGCAGCAGTGGTACACATACCCACCGCCAGTAGCTATGGACCACCTACTCTTTTGGATAAACTTAACAAGCTTTACTCATTTAAGAGGGATGTAATTAGAAAGATCTTTAAGAATCTCTTGAAGAAGCCTGATTCTCAACTACGTGAACCTAGGAGACCAAGGAAGTGGGCAAAAGTAACGATCTTAACTTTTACCCCTACCACCGTATGCTAGGTCATCTTTTGGAAGATTGCTTCACATTTAAGGACTAGCTTGAACATAGCTTTAAGACTGTTTCTATAGTCACCCTGAAGGAATTCCTTGTGGAACGACCATCCAATTCCATTAGGGTAATCCTTGGGGATACTTACGATCCTTCCAAAAATAAAGAAGGTTGTGATATCTCCTTATCCAAAATCTCTAAGAAAATTGTCTCAAAAATCAAGAAACTTTTCTTGCAGGTGCCTGATCTAGCTCAAACCTCCAACATTAAGGAAGGTTTGCAAGTTGCCAGAGCCAACTCAGGGAAAGGGAGAGCTCAGCAGCAACAACAACAACATGTGCCAGCCCGGGATAGCCCAATAGTGAAACCAGCGAGTCCAACCTCAGTCCACTATTACATCTGATTACCTCACTTACTAGCTCTTCTTCTTCTAGAGACATCTTATATCGACAAATCTTAATCAATTTCAAAAATCTTTCCTAAGTCCTTTGATTCCCTCTTGTGGACTTAGCCTAAACCAAATATTAATCAATTCAAATTCAAGAAATTTTCTCACAAGCCATTTATATACTCATTTATATTCACATATATAAATGAAATATAAATTCAAATCTATCAAACCAAATTCAAAATTCAAATATAAATCAAAAAATTTTTCCTAAGTCACTTTGATTCCTTCTTGTGGACTTAGCCTAAATCAAATCTAAATCAATTCAAATTCAAGACATTTTCTCATAACCCATTTATATTCTCATATAAATGAAATATAAATTTAAATAACCAAGAATCAATTCAAAACCAAAACTCAAATTCAACCAAAATTCAACCTAAGTCTTTCAAGTCAAAATCATGAACTTAGCCAAATCAATTTCAAATCTAGCCAAATCCTTTATCTTTCTTCATGATTCAATCAATACTTCAATCATGAATCAAAATATAAATACAAACTTCAATCAGTAAACCAAAACTCAATTCAACAATCAAACCCAAACCAAACTCATGTTCACCCTTTTGAACTTGCAAATAGATTTATATTTCAATCATAAGTCCATATGTGAGTTCAATAAAACTCAAATCAAGCTTTTACCAAGCCATTTGACCAACTTAGGCTCACTTGACCAAAAGTGACCTAAAGTACTTCTTATGAGCCAAATTCTAATCCTACCCAAATTGGATTGAACTAAGCCCAACTAAGCCTCACATTGTGAGCAACAATCATCATGAGATGATCAATCACTCAAATTGGGTCAAATCAAGTCAAACCAAGGGTTGACCAAGTCAACACTTAGCCAAAATGAAACCCAACATAACCAAAATCCACCATAGGCCAAATTAATTGAAACCATTGATCAAAAGTAATTCATGATCAATGTTTGAACTTGACCAAGTCATCATTTGAGCTAACCTATTATTGGCCACTTGACCCAAGTTGACCCAACTTGACCTAAAAGTCAAAATGTGTCAAAAAAGATCTAAGCCAAATTGATTGAAACCAATGGGTCAAGTTCATTCCAAAATGATTGTTGAACTTGACCAAAGCCCCAATTGGCCAACTAAACTCAACCTAGCCCAATTGACCTTGAACCCAATTTAGTCTAAAAGGTCAAATTGAGCCAAACCCAAATATAAATCAAATTGATTGGAAACAAAGATTCCAATCCATTTCAAATGGTCAACCAAACATTAACCAACCTATGACCTAAACCAAATAGGTCAAATGGGTCAAGTTGGTCAACTTGACCCATTTGACCTAAATGAAATCAATTAAACCAAACCAATGATGCCAAAATATTTCAAATGGTCATATAAACTTGACCCAATTTGACCAATTGGTCAACTTGACTCAAGTTGACCTATTTTGACCTAAATGGGTCAACATAAGTCAAATCACATCAAACCAACTCCAAATTCAATGAAACTTGGCCTAACCTATTTTTTAATCATATCAAACATATTCAAACTAAAATCCAAGCCAAATGACCAATTTACCTCTAGGCCATAGAGTAACCTAAAATCAAAACCACTTGAAATTTAGTCAATTCCTCTTCATGGACACTTGGCATCCTCTTAGTGGACCAAATGGTCACTAATGGACATGGTGCACATGACCCAATGGGTTTGGTCAGCAACAAGGCCAAAGCGACCACTTTCTTGAACATGAGCACATGAGCTTTAGCACTCCACTCTTAGCCAAAATGACACTCCTGTGACCCCAAACCCATTGAATAGGGTGTATTGGATCAAAATGGCAAGGAAGCTTGCGACCGTCAGATTCAACTAGGGGGAGATATACTCCCCGTAATTTCACTTCAATTTCATTCTCCCTTATTTGATTGAAGCATAGGAACTTTAGAGGAAGTGATTCCCCTCCCCAAGGTTTCTAAGCTTCTTCCATTTTCCCATTTCTCAGTTCTCTTAAATTGAAAGTAAAGGAGCTCACGTGAAAATCCAACTTAACCAATACTCCATATCAAGTTAATTCCTCTTGCAAGCTTCATCAGAGGACTCAGTCAAACTTGCCTAAACCTTTTCCCAAGTTCTCAAGGAAAGGATATTTGATTTAATCCTTTAAGGATATTTTGGATGGACAGCCATGATCAAGATGCATAGGATATTTGATTTAATTCTTTAATATCAAAGGCTTAATCTCTATCTTTGATCGAATGGAGAAAGCGTGTAGCAAACCACGGCATTAGGATGTGACAACTTAAGTGTCCTCTCCCATCGCACCGCATGGAAAATGCGTGCCGTGCCAGCCTCCACGTGGCGCCGACGGGATTAACCACTTAATTATGTTATTTAATTAATGGAAAATCATGGATACTTTAAATATTCATAACTAAATGAGAAAAATCATAAAAATATGAGGTAAAATGCATATGAAATATATTTTAATATAGAATAATATAAAATTATTTTCAATGGATTTTGAATAGTGATATTTCCTGAATTTAAGTTTTATTAGGAATGTGATTATGCTAATTATTCTCTATTATCCCATTGATTGATCCCAAACTTCTCATGTGCATTTAGTGGGATGACTTCTGCCTCCCCTAATTTTCTTGAGATTTATTAATAGTTTAATTAAGAAAATTACTCGGTTCATTCTTAATTATCCTCTTAATGTAATTAAGCTTAATTAAGTGTGTGAATAGTGATTTAATCCCTTGATTGAGTTAGTTAAGCTTTGTTTGAGTGATAAAGAGGTTTAGAGAATAATTTTGGGATATTTTTCCTAAACTATTCCTTAAAATCCCTTTCTCTTCTTTAATCTAAATAATTAAGGGTAAATCCACTAATTACCTACTTAATTAACTTGATAAAATAATCAAAACATTCCAAACTTAATTAATCCATTTTTAGGTAGATGCTTAGATGTTTAATAACCTGAGTAGGTTAATAAAATCAAAACCTATTACACATGTGTGAAAGGGTTATGAAAGTACTTAACTTAAACTCTTTAGCTTAATTAATCATTAATTGTGAGCCAAATGCATTAGGCCATTTTCTTCCTAGGTGCATTGCTGATTTAAATTCCTTGTGTAGTTTTATGTCATATCATTGGCTCATAATTATTTAGTTAAATATCCTAAGGTGGCATAGCTAAGTAATTAATACACTTAATGTATACCTTAACCTAACTAA
The DNA here is from genome assembly GCA_021442155.1 of Cymbidium sinense. NCBI lineage: Eukaryota > Viridiplantae > Streptophyta > Magnoliopsida > Asparagales > Orchidaceae > Cymbidium > Cymbidium sinense. The sequence goes on along the minus strand of CM038218.1, from coordinate 112,002,845 downwards.
AACATAAAATTGACCTAATCACCTAAAAATTAAACAAAAATAATATACATATGTGGGAATGGGTTAGGACTAGCAAACCCTCTTAACATTTATCAAATTCAAATCAAACTCAAAATCAAACAAAATTTCTTTCAAACTAAATTTGATTTGCTTTAAATAATTCTATTCCATGGGATTGTCTTTAGGAATTAATTACATTGAATGAATTTACATTGCTTTCATCACTTTATTTCCTTCCAAGCATGCTAATTAGGTAAGTCACATGAAAATCATGCATTCATTCCTTTTTAAAATAAAAATTAAAATGAAATGTTTTCTTTATGTCAAGTTGCATTATTTGGCTAAAGTAAGAATATGAATGGCTATTGTCACTATTAAATTCAAAATTATTTTCATTATAAATTAAACATCAAAACTGAAAGGTATACTACTTATAATTATTTATAAGCTTGCATGTGAAATATAAAGATATGTATTATGTGGCTGATTCTCCCTCTCTTTCTTAACATAGATTTATAGGATTGGCAAAGTGTATAGTCCATTTGAAAAGGACATAACACTTGCTCAAATTCATTCCTATACACTCCTATGTCATGACTTAAGAAGGAATTTCACATCACACATATAAATTAAAAAATCAAATAAATATAAACTTTTGCATCTTTCTTTTCCATTTATTTTTTTTTGTACATGCATATGTATTTAAAGAAAGTGGTATATTAGTCACTCGATTGTTGAGGCTTTAAGTAGCCTAAGTATGTCTTGTACCTTACCCCTGTTAATGATGCATACTCACTTTTCCTTTCATACATATGTGCATATGAATAAAGGATAAAAGAATACCCCTTTTCTACTTAATGAAAATCATGCATCATAAAGCATCAAATTTTCTTAAACACTATCTAGCATTCATCATTAAGGTGTACTAAACATTCTCATTTGCATGTATAGATATGCTTAGGATTCATCCATATGCATGTTATATATGTTGGGAAAGAAATGAAGTGGTGTATGTTTTTTGATATTATTTCACTTTACTTATTCTTAAAATGCCTTTCCTTTTGAATAGGTTTGTTTTGAGTTATTCTAAACTTAGGATTAATTAAAACACATAAGAAAACATTCACTAAATAAGATCAAACATGAATCTACTTTAGAAATTACTTAAGGTAGGGAAGGAAGAGAAGTTGTCTTTTCTTTTCCATCTCTTTACAACTTAGTAATTAATTGTAGGTTCATTCAAACTTAATAAAAACACCAAACTAAACAACTTGAATAAAATAACTAATCTAAGTTGAACTTTTTTCATACTTAGAAAATTTAAATCTTAAAGCCATAGCTGAGCATACCACACAAACCTCAAATGGCACACACATTAGACTAAGTTACCATTTCTAGCTTTAGGTTAGGGTGGTGCATGGTTTGATGTTTGCTTTTGTTTTGTGATGCAATATTTTAGTCTGGATGTTAGGGTGTATGTGCGTAGACTGAATGGTAAGATGATTTAGTCTAATTATTACTTTCTGCGGAGGATTGTGCTTAAGGTGCACTATAATAAATAAAAATATAAATGCTTTTGTTATGCAGATGCTTATACCCCTAAGCATAATCCAATAGGCTAGGTCGACTTGGTTACCCTTATGTGGGGTGCTAAGTCCAATATACAAACTTAGGATTTTTATGGTTTGTTTAGGCAATCTCTGTTTTGCAGGTGTTAGTCAGGTTTACTTTTTCTTTTCACGTAATTTTGTAATTAGGATTTTGAAATGATTGTTATGGAGGATTAGGATGAGCATTGGTTGTAAGACTATGTCTTATGTACCATGCAAAATCTTTGGAGCATCCACCTTCCAATCATCTAAAAGATAGAACCAAAAGAAGAAAGAAGAAAGAAGAAATATGAAAGAAGAAAAGAAGAATGAAGACCCTCATAACATGAATTCCTTGCTTAATTGTAATTAATTCATTTGTAATCCAGGTTGTATAAGGGTAGAGCTCAGCTACCTAATTTGTTTTCGGGTTTGTACGATGGTGCCCAACCACAAATGGCCTTTTATTCTTTTGTGTTAGCTTTATAAAATATTTGATATTTTGTTTAGCTCGTGCATTAGAAATGGCATATTTTCCTAATTTTTTTCTTGCTTGATGTATGGCCTGGATGACGATTAGGCTCTTAAGGAAAAATAAATCTTTTACAAAATTATTCAACTAAAAATTAAAAATAAATAACTCATACCCTCACCTAAAGCTTAGGCTAAAAATCAAGATAAAAGAATAAGTAACCACTTAGCTAGATGAGTATTACTTTTCTCACATCATGCATAAAAAATATATTATTTCACTTTTGATTAGAGGGCTTCCGCCTTTGCCAAAGAACTTGGCTTGACCTGTAAGATCCATGGTGGAAACGCACCTCCTTATCTTGCTAATTTTGGCCCATAATTTGATTTCTCATGCATTATGCATAAAAATCATAAAGCTTATATCAAATTGATTGTTCAAAATAAAAATAAAACATGTGAAAATTTTGCATTAGACTTAAGTCATTAAATCATGCCCTACATGATCTAGTCTCTTAGGGAGTGTGTTTAAGGACTTAGTCTCATTCTAAATAAATAACAACCTTGCTATCTTGCATAGACATATGACTTGCTTACATATATTTAAAATCACGGGATGAGTTAGTTGGCAAAGGTTTGAGTCCAGTCAAGTGGTTTGTCCTCTCTTGTGGAGGTAAACCAAATACCTATTTTTACCATAGATTTAGGTCATACTTTGTCCCTCGCCAAAGCTCCATAGATTTAGGTTCTAAGGTTGCTTCTCCCTTTTGTGGGCTACAAATATAAATCTTCACCTCTTAGGCATTTCCATGATCCTGTGTCGTAGAATTATAAACCCTAAATTTCTAATAAAAATTCAACTCAAATAAATAATTCTCCTCAATTTCAAAAATATAAAGCCCAATCATAGGATAGTTTGGGATGCTCTTCTTAGTATCAAAGCAACCTTACTCATCTCTCTTGGTTTTGATAATAACTCCCTCTCTTGATCAATCCCACTTAATCTTCTAAAAATTAAAAATGATTGATAGTCCCATCTTTGAAATCTTTGAGACAATGATCATTTACCTTAATTGAGAGTATTCTTAAGGAATCTCGTTCTTTAGGATGTAATTAACTACTGGGGCTTGCCCCTGTAGAGAACTTGATGAACTTAGTTACAATAAACCCTGCTTTACTTTTTCATGTAAAGTAGGGAAAGAATCTTTGGTACATTTCAAAGACCCATAGTCCTTAGGAGTCCTTATTGAGGTGATTAGGTCCATTGTAGGGTGGTGACTTCTATCTTTCGAGATAGTACACCTTTCCTCAATGCCATACCCAATCACCCTAATAAGAACATCTACGAATCTACATGGTGTCCCAACTAAAGGTGTATATTTCTATTTTCATTTATCCTCTTCAAAAGGATAGATGAAGGCAAAATATTTCACCACAACATTCTCTAGACATATCATCGGAGAGCGATAGGTCATGTTTTAATTTGTTGACCAAAATAACTGATCACCCTAGTGTTCTTTTGTAGTCAAAGATGTGAGTCCCCGAGCTTTCTTCCCTTGAATCTATCATTGTAAACTGAAAGGCACTCCGTTTGTCGGATAGTTCTCCCATCGGCTGGGAAGCTATTCCCTTTGATTCAATAAATCTGAGATAGGTCTAGGCAAATATAAACTCCTTCTCAGTGTGATCCATTGCAAACCAATGAAATCTATTAAAACAAACTAAAAGAATGAAATTAATGTGGACTATCTTTGAGTTGATTTAAGTCCCCAAATTCACTAATAAAGGTTGGGTTGATCTACCTTGCCAATCACCCTGGTTTTTTTTTGGAAGATGTGAGTCCCCACTCTTTCATCTTAACTTGACCATTACACACCGAAAGGGACTCCTTTGGTTGGATAGTCCTACCTTATGGTTCATAGACTACTCCCTTTGGATTAGTAAATCAAAGATAGGTCTAGGCTAATATAAGCTCCTTCTTAGTGTGATCCATCGCAAACCAATATAATCCATCAAAATAAACTAAAAAAACAAAATTAATCTTTGACTATTTTTGAGCTGATTTAAGTCCCCCAGTGGCATTCACTCAATAGTCAGCATTTGATTTGTTCAAACAATAATCACCCATGGTTCCTTCTTTTGGAAGATGTGAGTCCCGCTTTCTTCTTAACTTGGCCATTGCACAAAAGGAACCCCTTTGGTTGGATAGTCCATTGTGGTTGTAGATTACTCACTTAGTAATCTGAAGTTAGATCTAGGCCTCCATGGCCCCTACTTAGTGCAATCCATGGCAAACCGATAGGGTCCATCATATTCAAAAAAAAACTAACTAAAAAAATAATGAAATTAATCTTTTGACTATCCTTGAGTTGATTTAAGTCCCTCAATGACATTTACTCAATAGTTAGTCCTAGGTTGGGTTCAATCCATTTCCTTGCCAATGGATTACCCTAGCAATTGGTCTGTGCTTTGGAGGACATAAGTCTACTATGCTTTCTTTCTATTACAGCTGTTGCACACCGAAAGGCATCCCTTTGGTTGACTAGTCCTACTATGTGTTTAGTATACTACCCCTTTGGATTAATAAACCTGAGTTAGGTCTAGACCTCTGTGGCTCTTACTTAGTGCAATCCATTGCAAACCAACAGGGCCCATCTCAAAGTCCAGAATCTAAAATCTAAAAATCTAAAACAAGTTCAACCCTCCTCCCTCAATGGAGTCAAACAACAAACAAAATAAATCAATAAAAAAAATCCAATCAACATCCCCCAGTGGAGTCCATCAAATCAAAACAATCAAAAAAATTAAACAAATCAAATCAATTTCTCCCCAGTGAGACTCAAATCAAACTTCTTATCCCCTTGTGGATGACTTGAACCTGTCTCCCTAGTGGAAGGTTCACATACTCTATCCCTAGCGGATTCCTCCTTCCCTCACTTATGTCCTTGACATGAGTAGAGTCACATTGCACTAAGCTGAAATCTTTCCACACCTTAGGTTAAGAGTAGATCATTTCTATTAGTGCTTGTGAGCATTTGGTGTTGTTGATCATTTCATTCAACACCAATACGTGCGGTGTTCCTTGTCAGTCAAGTCACACCTATTGGGTGCCCTTTGTTAACCTCATTTTTAGGATGAGCTCTCAACCCCTCCATCTTAAACATAGGACTTCTCTTAGACTTTAATAGCTACTTAGTCTTAAGACACATATAGTGATTAGGTGGACACTCAACCTAACCCTAGAAACTTAGAAGAGATTAGCCATAAGAATAGGTCATGCCTTAGGGGTGTTAGGAAATTTGCCTACCCTATAGCTTAAACCAAATCCTCACTTCTTCTTTCAAGTCAAACTTCAAACTCATATCAAATCAAATCAACATCAAAACTCAAATCAATTCTAACTTAATTGATTTTCTCAAACTCAAATAAATTACAAATGATTGAAGCTTATGATTGAAAAATCAAAATTCCAAAAATATTTCCTAAGTCCTTTGATTCCCTCTCACGGACTTAGCCTAAATCAAATCTAAATCAATTCAAATTCAAGAAATTTTCTCACAACCCATTTATATTCTCATTTATATTCACATATATAAATGAAATATAAATTCAAATCAATCAAACCAAATTTAAAATTGAAATCCAAATCAAAAATCTTTCCTAAGTCATTTTGATTCTATCTTATGGACTTAGGCTAAATCAAATCTAAATCAATTCAAATTCAAGGAATTTTTTCATAACCCATTTATATTCTCATTTATATTTACAATATAAATGAAATATAAATTCAAATATCAAAAAATCAATTCAAAATCAAATCCAAATTCAACCAAAATTCAACTAAGCCTTTCAAGCCAAATTTTGAACTTAGCAAATCAAATTTAAATCAATTAAACTTGATTTTCTTCATGATTCAATCAATCCTACAATCATGAATCCAAATATAAACATAAATTCAAACATCAACCCAAAAACCAATTCAAAAATCAAATCCAAATTCAATCAAAATCCAACCTAAGCCTTTCAAGTCAAATTCTTGAACTTAGCCAAATCAATTTCAAATCAAGCCAAACCCTTGATTTTTCTTCATGATTCAATCAATCCTTCAATCATGAATCCAAATATAAATACAAACTTCAATCATCAAACCAAAACTAAATTCAAAAATCAAACCCAAGTCAAACTCATGTTCACCCTTTGAACTTGAAATTGTCAAATGAATCAAAACCCATTTGACTTCAAATCTCTTGCAAATGGATTTATATTTCAATCATAAGTCCATTTGTGAGTTCAATCAAACTCAAGTCAAGCTTTGACCAAGACATTTGACCTACTTAGGCTTTTGACCTAAAGTAACCTAAAGTATCCCTTCTGAGCTAAATTTTAATCCTAACCAAATTGGATTGAACTAAGCCCAACTAAGCCTCACATTATGAGCAACAATCATCATAAGATGATCAATCACTCAAATTAGGTCAAACCAGGTCAAACCTAAGGGTTGACCAAGTCAACACTTAGCCAAAAATGAAACCTAAACTAGCCAAAATCCATCATGGCCAAATTGATTGAAACCATTGATCAAAATTCATTCATGATCAATGTTTGAACTTAACTAAGTCATCATTTGAGCCTAACCTAGCCCAATTGTCCACTTGACCCAAGTTGACCCAACTTGACCTAAAAAGTCAAAATGTGTCAAAAACTTGATCTAAGCCAAATTGATTGAAACTAATGGGTCAAGTTCATTCCAAATCACTTGTCAAACTTGACCAAAGCCCCAATTAGTCAACTAGACCCAGCCTAGCCCAATTGACCTTGAACCCAACTTGACCTAAAAGGTAATGTTGACCTAAATCCAAATATAAACCAAATTGATTGGAAACGAAGATACCAACCGACTTCAAATGACCAATTAAACCTAAACCGTCCCATGAGCTAACCCAAATAGGTCAAATGGGTCAAATTGGTCAACTTAACTCATTTGACCTAAATGAAATCAAATGAACCAAAACCAAATCTAATCCAAATTGAACCAAACCAAAGTTTCCAACACATTTCAAATGGTCATATGAACTTGACCCAACCCTTGGTTTGACCAAATTTGACCAATTGGTCAACTTGACCCAAGTTGACCCCTTTTGACCTAAATGGGTCAACCCAAATCAAATCAAATCAACTCCAAATTCATTGAAACTTGGCCCAACCCATTTTCAATCATACCAAACATATTCAAATTGAAATCAAGCCAAATGACCATTTTACCTCTAGTCCATAGGGTAACCTAAAATCAAAATCACTGAATTTGATCAATTCCTTTTCATGGACACTTAGCATCCTCTTAGTGGACCAAATGGTCACTAATGGACATGGTGCACATGACCCAATGGGTTTGGGTCAGCCCAACCCAACCTAAGGCTAAAACCAACCACTCCCATGGGCATGAGCACATGGGAATCCTTCCTCCACACATTTCAAGCACATGGGAGCTTCACTACTCCACTCCACACCCAAAACCAAATGCCATGACACTCCTAACAAACTTAACAAATCATCCAATCATTTGATCAAAATGGCATGAGAGCTGGCCATCCGATTCACCTGGGGAGATATACTCTAATTTCACCCGAACACATTTTCATTCATTGAAGCATGAGCTTAGAGGATGATTCCAAGCTCCCCCCAAGGTTTCCTAAGCATTTTCCATTTCCCCATTTTGATTTCTTCAAACCAAAATGGGGAGTTCAAGTGAAATTCCTCCATTCAACTCTCCACTAGAGCTCACCTCTTCCAAGCTTGGAGGATCAAATTGAACTCCAAGCTTAATCCAAGTCCTCAAGCCATGGGAAGAGTGCTCTTGATCAAGGCCGAGCCCAATTGAAGGAGAGCTTGGTCCATAGGAAGATCCACTCAACCAAATCACCTTAAATCTTCAACAGAGGTTCATCTCCACTAGGCGAAGCTACCTCAATGGATTCGAGCATCGGTGATAGCCTCTGATGAGGTATGCCCTCAACCCAACCTTAAAAACTAGCCATGGTGTGGTCCTTTGTGAAAGAAATTCTCACCTCATGAGAAACTATCCATTAGATCTTCTCCCTTTTACTCTTAGATGGTGTGGGTTGAATTTGAGTTCAATCTAAGCTCAATCGAGCTCGGATCATGCCATGGAAGGTGGACTTCTTCCCATGAGAAGTGAGATGGATGGGCCCATCTATTTTTGGACGCCATGATTAAGATGTGATTTGATTTCCCTTAAACCACAGCTCACCGCCCAATCTTAGATTGGACAAATGGGGAGAAAGCGTGTAGTGTCGTGCTGACGGGGCATTATGATGTGATAACTTAAGTGGTCTCTCCCATCACGCCATGTGGAAAGCGTGTGCTACGTCAACCTCCACGTGGCACTGACGGGATTAGCTACTTAATTAGGAATTTATTTAATTATCCTTAATGGCAGAATCTTCAAAATAACATAACTAATTCTAAAAAAATCATAAAATTACAAGGTAAAATGCATTATAAAGATATTTCAGAGGACAATATTCTAAAATTATTTCCAATGGATTTTGAGTAGTATATTTCCTTCAATTAGGGTTTTAATGAAAACTTAATAACCCTAACTACTCCCTAATTATCTCATTGATTAATTCCAAACTTCTCACGTGCATTTAGGGGGATGACTTCTACCTCCCCTAATTTTCTTAGAATTTATTGATGGGTTAATTAGGGAGATCAACTAATGAATCCTATTCTCTCTTTTATAAATGGTAATTAAGCATATGAATAGTAGTTTAATCCCTTTATTAAGTTAATTAAGCCTTATTTAAGTAGAAAAGAGGTTTATGGAATGGATTTGGGAATTTTTTTTCCTAAGCCATTCTAAACCTTTTCTTAATCCAAACTTAATTAAGAGTTAATCAATCACTTTTAATTAATTTGATTTTAAAATCAAAACATTCCAAAACTTAATTAATCCTTCTTGGGTAGGTTCTTAGGTGTTCAATAACCTAAGTAGCTTAAGAAAATCAAAATCCAACCCACATGTGTGGGAAGGGTTATGAAAGTACTTAAATTAAACCCTTTAACTTAATTAATTAATAATTATGAGCCAATTGCATTAGGCCCATTTCTTTCCTAGGTGCATTACTGATTTAAATTCTTTGTGTGATTTTATGTCATATCATTGGATCATAATTATGTGATTAAATATGTTAAAGTGGTATAGGTAAGGAGTAATTAACACACTTAATTCACACCTTAACCTAACTAAAGTATAAAATTGATCTAATCACCTAAAAATTGAACTTAAATAACTCACATATGGGGAAATGGGTTAGGACCAGTAAACTCATCTCACATTTTTCAAATTGAAATCAAACTCAAAACAAAATCAAACTCTTTAAAATAAATTTGATTTACTTTAAATAATCTTATTCATGATTGTCTTTAGAATTAATTAGGGTGAAAGAATTTACTTGCTTTCATCACTTTATTTCTTTTCTAACATGCTAAATGTGTATGTCATCCAAAATTCATGTATTCATGCTTTTTAAAAATCAAATTAAAAATGAAATGTCTCCTTTATGTTAAATTGCATGTTTTGGCTGAAGTAAGGATATGAATGGCTATTATCACTTTAAATCTAAAATTATTTTCAAAGCTTATGAATCAAACATCAAAACTAAAAGGTATGCTACTTACAATTATTTATGAGCTTGCATATGAATAAAAAAATATGAAGATGTGCATTGTGTGGCTTTCCTTCTCTTCTCTTTTAGCATAGTTTTGAATAAGACTTCGCAAAGTGTATAGTTCATTTGAAAAGAACACAATACTTGCTTAAATCCTTTCTTATTCATTCCTATGTCATTACTTAAGGACATCCATACTACACATATAAATTGCATAAACAAATTAAATAAACAATACAACTTTTGCATCATTCTTTTTCATTCATTTGTACATGCATATGTATTTAAGGAAAGTGGTATATTAGTCTGCAACCCGGATTGAGGCTTTAAGTAGCCTTAAGTAGATCTTGTACCTTACACCCCTGGTGCTAACAATGGTGTCATACTCACTTATGCCTTTCATACATATAAATGTGCATGTGAAAAATGGATAAAAGTATCACCCTTTTCTACTTAATGAAAACATGCATCATAAAGCATCCTAATTTCTTTAAGTAACACTACTTAGCATTCATCATAAAGTGTGCTAAACACCTCATTTGTATGTATAAATATGCTTGGGATTCATCCATATGCATGTTATACATGTTGGGAAAGAAATAAAGTATTTTGTGTTTTGTGATATTATTTCATTTTACTTAATCTTAAAATGCCTTTCTTTTTGAATTGGTTTTTTAGAGAAAATCTAAACTTAGGATTAATTAAAACACAATAAAATATTCACTAAACAAAATCAAATATGAATCCACTTAGAAATTACTTATGTGAGAGGAAAGTTCTCTCTTTCCCTCTCTTTACAACTTAGTAATTAATTGTAGGATTCACTCAAACCTAATCAAAACACAAAATAAAAGTAACCCAAACCAACTAAACAATGTAAATTGAAACCATCCTTTAAGTTGAACATTTTCATACTTAGTAAATATAAACCTTAAAGCCATAGCTAAGCATACCACACAAACCTTAAATGGCAAACACATTAGACTAAGTCACCATTTCTAGCTTTAGGTTAGGGCAGTGCATGTTTTTATATTTTCTTTTATTTTGTGACATATTTTTCTAGTCCGATGTTAGATGTATGTAGACAATGGTAGAATGATTTAGTCTAATCATTATATTTGTGGGATTGTGCTTAAGGGGCATTGTAATAAAAAATATAATGCTTTTGTGCGTTGCTTATACCCCTAAGCATAATCCAAAATAGGCTAGGTGAACTTAGTTACCCATGTGTGGGGTCCTAAGTCCAATTTATATATATACATTCTTGGAATTGTATGGTTTGTTTAGCTAATCTCTATTTTGTAGGTTTTAATTAGATTTATTTTTCCCTCTTCATGTAATTTTGCAATTAGGATTTGTGAATGATTGTTATGGGGGATTAGGATGAGCATTGGTCATAAGATCTCATCTTATGTACCATGTGAAGCCTTTAGAGCATCCATAATCCAACCTTTTAAAAGAAGGAATCAAAATAAGAAAGAACAAAGAAGAAAGAAAAAAGAAGAAAAGAAGAATGAAGACCCCCATAACATGAATTCCTCGCTTAATTATATTTAATTCATTTGTAATCCAGGTTGTATAATGATAGAGTTCTGCTACCCAATTTGTTTTTGAGTTTGTGTGGTGGAGCCCGCCCATAAATGACCTTTATTCTTTTCTAGTTTTATAAATTGATTATGTTTGTTTAACTTAGCATTAAGATGACATCTTTTCCTAGTTTCTTTTGCTTTGATGTATGGCATGGATGATGATTAAGCTCTTAGAAAATAAATTTTCTATCTAATTAAATAACTTAAATTAAATAACTCATAACCTCACCTAAAGCTTAGGTTATAAAATAAGATAAAAGAATTAGCAACCCTTAGTCGGATGTTTTTTTCTAACATTATGCATAAAAAGTATATTATTTCACTCTTGATTGGAGGGCTTCCACCTATACCAGAGAGCTTGGCTTGACCTGTGAGAGCCATGATGGAAACACACCTCCTTATATTGCTAATTTTGGCCCATAATCTAATTTCTCATGCATTAGGCATAAATAATCCTAAAGCTTGTGTCAAATTGATTGTCCAAAATAAAAATAAAATATATGAAAAATTTGCATTAGATTTAAGGCATTGTTCATTACCTTACATGATCTAGTCTTTTAGGGAGTGTATTTAAGGACTTAATCTCTTTCTAAATAAACAACAGCTCAGCTTTCTTGCAAAAGCATTTGACTTGCCTAAAATTTTAAACCATAGGAGTTAGTTAGCGGCCACCTCCAAGCGATTGTAAGTCCAACAGTCGGGTGGTTTATCCTCTCTTATGGAGGTAAACCAAATACTTATTTTTGCCTTAGATTTAGGTCATGTTTTTGGCCTTTGTCAAATCTCCCTAGATTTAGGTTTAGAGGTTGCTACTTCTCTTTGCGAGCTACGAGCATAAATCCTCACCTCTTAGGCATTTCTGCGACCTTATATCATGGAATTATAAACCCTAACATTCTAATAAAAATTTAACTTAAATAAATTAATTAAATTTCAAGAATGTAAAGGCCAACCATAGAGTAGTTTGGGATGTTTACTAGGCTTCCTAGTATCTTAAGCATCCTCTACTTATTTTCATATGGCTTTGATAAGAAGTCCCTCCTCTTGATTGATCTCACTTGACTTTCAAAAAATAAACCAATCAATTGATAGTCCTACCTTTCAAAATCTTTGGATACAATAATCATTTACCTTAATTGAGAGTATTCCTAAATAATCTCATTCCTTAGTATGTAATTAACCATGGGGGCTTGCCCCATGGGAGCTTAACTAACACGCTTAAAATAAACCTTTACTTCCATGTAAAGTGGGGAAGAATCTCTAATGCTCAAGAGTCATCCTGGGGAGTCCTTATTGAGGTGATTAGTCCATTGGGTGGTGACTTCTATCTCTCAAGATAGTACACCTTTCCTCAATGTCATACCCGATCACCCTAATAAGAATATCTGCAGATTTGCGTGGCATCCCAACAAGATGTATTTTTATATATATTTCTATTTTCATTTATACTCTTTTCCAAAAGGGGATAGATGAAGGCAAGAATGTATAAAAATTTCACCACACTTCCTTTCATAAAGGAGAAGCACCATGATCTACTCTTCCAAGAAAGGCAGGGGTAGTTATAGTTCTCCTAACTCCAAACCACGATGTGATGATATTTCTCCAACCCCTACACTAACAACGGCTAAGTATGAGGCTTTGATTTCGTCTAGAGTTAGCCATTACAAAGTGTGTCAAGAGCATCAACATCTTGGGATTCTCGCTTGGTCATCAACCGCATTGGTCCTACAAGGTTCTAAACCCAAGCTTCATCATTACCATGAGTATACCATGAAGTTGTTGGCCCAAAGTCACCATCTACAAGGTTCCCGAAAGAGAAACGTAGATGCTTTGGCCAAACCACAAAGAATTGGCATGTCCGTAAGATGAGTCCATTTCAATAAGGGTCCAAAATAGACAAGTCATATCCCTTATAATTGATGTTGAACTCATCGAGAGACTTTCTTGAAGGGGAGGTTGTCGCTACAAAAGGACAAGGAGCGATTGGAAGCAACCATTCATAAATTACTTGAACACTAGCAAACTACCTCAAGAGAAATCACAAGCCCATCAGATAAAATAAAGAGCTCTCTCCTATCTCGTGGATGGCACCTTATATCAATGATCTTTTGATCAAATGTGGTTACATTGTTTAGACAAACATGAAGCCCATAGGATTGTGACTGAGGTACATTCAGGTCTATGTGGAGCTCATCAATCCGTCCAAGATGAAAGCAAAGATCAAGAGACTAGGATATTACTAGCCTTCAATGATTATAGACTACATGGATGTATCAAGGAGATGCCATCAGTGTCTGGTACACGGTGTGGTCTTACATCAACCACCCAACATTCTACATCCTACTTTGGCCTCATGGCCATTTGAGTGTTGGGGTACCAACATTGTGGGTCCTATCGATCCTCCTTCTTCCAAGGGTCATCGATTCATTCTAGCTACCACCAGATACTTTTCCAAGTGGGCGGAGGCAATCCCACTCAGAGGTCAGCATGTGCTTCAATTTTTTAGGAACCATATCGTATATAGGTTTGGGGTGCCTTGATGAATTATATCCGATAATGGTACTGCATTCAAAAGCACCAAGATCAACATATTTTCCAGAAGACACGGTATAGATTGAAGATACTCCACCATCTACTACCTCTAGCGTAAGCATTCAACAAAACTCTCATCCAAATACTAAAGAATATGCTGATAATAAACGATTGGCATGAGTGAAGCCTTGTGGGCATCGCACCACATACAGAACTCTAACTCAATCTACCCCATTTTCCTTAGTGTATGGGTCCGAAGTTGTTCTATCTTTTGAAGTTTAACTCCCATCACTAAGGATAACATTGGGTAGAAAGATCACTACAAAGAAAAATGCAAAGTTGTGGTTAGAAGAGCTCAAAAGTTTGGAGGAGAGACGCCTACGGGCATGCCAGAACCTCGAGTTGTATAAAGCCAAAATGATTCAAGCTCACAACAAGCTGGTCCGCTCTAGGGCTTTTCAACTAGGAGAACTTGTATTAGTCCTAAGGAGACCAATTGTTGCCCATCAAAAGATGGGAGGCAAGTTTGAACCCACTTGGGAAGGCTCATATGAGAAGGCCTACCAAGGAGGATCTTATCGCTATTGATTGGGGGAACACTGATGCTTCCAATTAATGGGCTCTATTTGAAGAAATATTACCCATAAATATGTTTGAATTATTAAAAGAACAAAATTTGATTCCAATTCATCAAAATCTTCTCTTTCATTTGAAGTTGTTATCTTGTCTCAAATCTACCATGACGTGTTTAGATAGGTGTAAGAGAACCCAAGAGGCATCCTATCCCTCTTTCATAACACAAACACAATCAAACAAAATTCTCTGGCGCTACTTGAATAGCTGTGAGAGAACCCAAGAAGCATCCTATTTTGACTAGCACAACTAAGTTAGGTGTAAGAGAACCCAAGCATATCCTTTCTTGGGAATCCTACCATTCATGGCACCATTTCATCAAATTCCCAAGTGTGTTTAGGTAGTGAGAGAACCCAAGGCATCCTATTCCTTTTAACACAAGCACAAAAATAAACACATATATCTTTATCTGGCTATTTTGATGTGGGAGCAAGCCCTGTGGCACTCACTCATTAGTCTTCTAGGGTTGATATACCACTCTAGTATGTCACCCAATGGTCACTTGTCAAGGATGTGAGTCTCAGCTTTCTTCCGACTTGACCATTGCAAACCATGAGCCTTAGTTACTTCATTCGCCTACCAAGAAGCACCTCATGTTGATTTTATTTAAGAAGATGTGAGTCCCCATGCTTTCTTCTTAAACTACCCATCATGCACTAACTAGTCGGTATATTTGAGGTTTAGGTAAGTCCCAGAGGCTCCTTTCCTTGACTACTTGAGTTGATATAAGTCCCCAATGGTGGCATTCACTCAAGAGTCGCCCTAGGTCGGATAGCACCATCGAAATAGACTATCCCACAATCGCCCACTATGAGGATGTGAGTCCCCAGCTTTCTTCCACATATTGCAAACCGATGCACCTTAGTTGGTTGATGTTCATGCTCGAAAGTGACTCACCCTGGATACACCAATCTTGTGATGTGAGTCTCTTTTCTCCTCGAGTTGGCCACCAATACCTATGCAAATTATCTTCTCAGGTTTTGGATCAAGCCTTAGCTCTCTCCCTGTGCATTCTATTTGGATCACATCCTTTGCACCCCATTTAGACACTACCCGGTTACTTTTGGATTGGACAGCCCCTTTCTAGCCACACTTGGTTGGAGAATTTGTTCAGATGCAAATTCTCCTTGGTTCAAGAAATCAGATAGGTCTAGGCTAATATAAGTTCTTCTATGATCCCTCATAAACCAACAGGTCCACATAAAAAAAAAAAAAATAACAAAACTTGTGGATTAGAATTCAAGCCCCAAAGGGCCCCTTTTCCCAAGCATCCTATCTTTGTGTCGCAGAACTCCCATGGAATTGCCTGACCAGGAGATAAGTCCAGACTCTCTAAGCCCTTAGGGTTCAATCTTTGCCACAAGTAGTTACCCTAGATTTCTTTGGAAGATAAGTACCACGATTCTTTCAAAATTGATGTAGCCCTAGTAGTCACCCATCACCATGGTCTTTTGTAATGAAAAATGTGAGTCCTCATGCTTTCTTCCCTTGAATTGACCATTGCAAACAAAGGCACCCTTTGGTTGATAGTTCTCCCAACGAAGCTACTCTTTGGTTTAGTAAATGAGATGTTTAGCCGATATAAGCTCCTTCTCAGTGATCCATCATAAAACCAATGGAATCCATTAAAAAATTTAAAAATGAAATTAATCTTGACTATCTTTGAGTGATTTAAGTCCCCCAGATTCACCAATAGTCTCTAGGTCGTTCATGTTACCAAATGTCACCCCAATTCTTTATTTTGAAGATGTGAGTCCCCATGCTTTCTTCTTAAACTTGACCATTACAAATCAAAAGGCACCTTGGTTGATAGTCCTACTATGTGGTTGGTAGACTACCCTTTGATTGGTAAATCTGAGACTGGCCTCCATGGCTTACTCAAGGTAATCCATCAAACTGATGGGATCCATCAAAAACAACAACTAAAAAATGAAATTAATTCTTAACTACCTTTGAGCTGATTTAAGTCCCCCAGCAGCATTCACTCAATAGTCAGCCCTAGGTTGGGTTCAATTAGTTGCCTTGCCAATAGATCACCCCAGCAACTAATCCCCACTTTGGAGGATGTAAGTCTACTATGCTTTCTTCCTAAGTACAGTTGTTGCACACCGAAAGGCAATCCCTTTGGTTGGTTAGTCCTACTATGTGGTTGGTAGACTACCCCTTTGGATTGGTAAATATGTGTTAGACCAAGGCCTCCATGGCCCTTACTCAGTACAGTCCATCGCAAACTGATGGGATCCATCAAAAATAATAACTAAAAAATGAAATTAATCCTTGACTACCTTTGAGCTGAATTAAGTCCCCCGGCGACATTCACTCAATAATCAGCCCTAGGTTGGGTTCAATTGCATTGCCAATGGATCACCCCAAAGAATCGATCCCTACTTTGGAGGATGTAAGTCTACTATGCTTTCTTCCTAAGCTGGACACCAAAAAGGAAATCCCTTTGGTTAGCTAGTCTACTATGTGTTACTAGACTACCCCTTTGGATTAACTGAGAAGTTAGCCTCCATCTGTGATCCATCACAAACCAAGGGTCCATCTCAAAATCAAAATTTAAAATCAATAAACTCAAAACTCTCCCTGGAGTCAACTAAATAAATAAAATGAATCAATCAATCTCCCTCAATGGAGTCAAATCAAACAATCAACAAATTCAACTAAATAATCAAACAAATCAAATCAATTTCTCCCTAGTGAGACTCAAAAAATCAAATCAAACCTCTCATCCTCTTGTGGATGACTTGAACCTGCTTCCCTAGTGGAAGGTTCATATACTCTATCCATAGTGGATTTCTCCTTCACTCTCTTATGTTGTTGACATGAGTAGAGCCACATTGCACTAAGCTCTTTATTCCTTCTCCACCTTGGGTTAGGAGTAGATCATTTTTGTTAGCCAGATCATTTGTTGATCATTTGTCAATACCACGGGTGTACCTTCAATCACCATACATATTGGGCCCTTTGTTGACCTCATTTTGAATGAGCTCTCAACCCTCCATCTTAGACATAGGACTTCTTAGACACTAAGAGTTCCTTAGTCTTAAGACACTTCTAGTGATTAGGTGAATACCCTAACCTAGAGACTTAGAAGAGTTAGCCATAGAATAGGTCATGCCTGGGGTGTTAGAAAATTTTGCCTACCCTATAGCTTGAACCGAATCCTCACTTCCTTCTTTCAAGTCAAACTCCAAATTCAACCAACTCAAACTCAAATCAACTCAAAACTCAATCAAATTCAAACAAAATCAAATTTAAAATTCCAATCAAGCCTTCAATGAGTCCAAATATAAACACAATTCAAATCAAACTAAATTCTAAAACTCAAATCCAAATTCAACCAAAATTCAACCTAATTTCAAAGTCAAATTCTTAACTTAGCAAATCTCAAATCAAGAAACTTTGATTTTTCTTCATGATTCAATCAATCCTCAATCATCAAACCAAACTAAATTTAAAATCAAATCCAAATTCAATTCAACTAAGCCTTTCAAGTCAAATTCTTGAACTTAGCCAAATCAAATCAAATGTTAAACTTGATTTTTTTCTTTCATGATTCAATCAATCCTTCAATCATGAATCCAAATATAAACACAAACTAAACCATCAAACCAAAACTAAATTCAAAACTCAAATCCAACCAAAATTCAACCTAAGCCTTTCAAGTCAAATTCTTGAACTTAGCCAAATCAAACTCAAATCAAGTTAAACCCTTGATTTTTCTTCATGATTCAATCAATCCTTCAATCATGAATCCAAATATAAACACAAACTTCAATCATCAAACCAAAACTAAATTCAAAAATCAAACCTAAGTCAAACTCATGTTCATCCTTTGAACTTGAAATTGTCAAATGAATCAAAACCCATTTGACTCCAAATCACTTACAAATGGATTTATATTTCAATCATAAGTCCATATGTGAGTTCAACCAAACTTGAATCAAGCTTTGATCAAGTCAATTGATCCACTTAGGCTCACTTGACCCAAAGTGACCTAAAATATCCCTTATGAGCCAAATTCTAATCCTACCCAAATTGGATTGAACTAAGCCCATCTAAGCCTCACATTGTGAGCAACAATCATCATGAGATGATCAATCACTCAAATTAAGTCAAACTAAGTCAAACCTAAGTGTTAGCCAAGTCCACACCTAGCCAAAATGAAACCTAAACTAGCCAAAATCCACCATAGGCCAAATTGATTGAAACCATTGATCAAAACTAATTCATGATCAATGTTTGAACTTGACCAAGTCATCATTTGAGCCTAACCTAGCCCAATTGGCCACTTGACCCAAGTTGACCTAACTTGACCTAAAAAAGTCAAAATGTGTCAAATCTTGATCTAAGCCAAATTGATTGCAACCAATGGGTCAAATTCATTCTAAACCACTTGTTGAACTTGACCAAAGCCTCAATTGGCCAACTAGACCCAACCTAGCCCAATTGACCATGAACCCAACTTGACCTAAAAGGTCAAATTGAGCCAAAATCAAACCAAACCAAAATTGATTGAAACCAAAGCTTGCAACATTTCAAATGACCAACCAAACCTAAACCAACCCATGACCTAACCCAATTAGGTCAAATGGGTCAAATTGGTCAACTTGACCCATTTGACCTAAATGAAATCAAATGAACCAAAACCAAATATAAACCAAATTGAACCAAACCAATGATGACCACATTTCAAATGGTCATATGAACTTGACCCAACCATTGGTTTGACAATTTGACCAATTGGTCAACTTGACCCAAGCTGACCCATTTTGATCTAAATGGGTCAACATGAGCCAAATGACATCAAATCAACTAAATTTCTTGAAATTTGATCAACCCAATTTCAAACTATTCTAAATCTTCCCCAAAGTAAATCAAAGCCAAATGACCATTTTACCCCTAGTTCAAAGGGTAACCTATGGCCAATTCCACTTGAAATTTGGTCATATCCTTTCCATGGCCACTTGACACCCTCTTAGTGGACCAAGTGGACACTAGTGAGTATGGTGCACTTGACCCAATGGGTTTGGGTAAACCAAACCCAAGGCCAAACCGACCACCACTGAGCACATGGGAATCACTCCTCCACCTCATTTAGCACATGGGAGCTTCACCCACTCCACTCCAAACCAAAATGAATCACATGCACCAAAAAACCTAACAAATCACTCCATGATCAATTGATCAAAATGGCAAAGCCATGCTCCGTCGATCCTGGGGAGATATACTCTAATTATTTGAATTTCATTCATTCACACTCGATTGAGCTTAGGGAACTCAGAGCAAGTTTCTTCAAGTTCCTCCAAGCTTCTACAGCCCATTAAGATTTCTCCATTCTCGATTTCTTCAAGCTAAAAATAGGGGAGCTCAAAAAATTTCCAACTCATTCAATACCCAACTTCAATCCAATTGCTCTTAAACACCTCAGGACCCAATCAATTGATCAAAGTCTTCAAGCTTCCAAGGCATGAAGGGGAGAAACTAAAGCCGCAAGCCTAGAGGGAGAATTTGGTCAATTGAGAATCCACTCATCCCAAGCTTAAAACCTCACAAAAGCTTCGCTCCACTGCAGGCTACCTGGGGGAGCACTGATAGCCTCCGGAGGTGGATCAAACCGAAGCTTGTGTAGGATTCCATGGTCCTTTGAAAGAAAGTTCCATCCCATTGCAAATTGGCTTGCTCTAGATGGTGTGATCAATCTTAGCTCAACCAGCTCAATCGGAGCTAGATCAAGCCCGGGTGGATGTCTCCCCGCAGAGCAAGATGAATCATGGACCCCATCCCATGTTTTGGATGGATCCATTAATCACAGATCCACATTTTAATCCCTATCCACGTTTAATCTTAATCATCTTTGATCAAATAGTCCAAAGAATACGCATTGATGCCAACTTAATTTGACATAGTGAATCCCATCGCCATGGAAAGTGTGCCACACGGTGATTAGATTAACTATAATTAGATTTAATTAAGTTTTAATCACAAATCTTCAAAAATACATAACTAAATATAAAAAAAAATCAAAAAAATACAAACTCAAATACATTTGAAGATATTTCAAAGGAGAATAAAATTAAGTTTGATTGATTTGAACATTTTTTATGCAATTTGGGTTTTAGGGAAATTAATTATGTTAATTACCCTAATTATTCCATTGATTAATTCCAAACTTTTAGATATTTAGTGGAATGCCTCCCTAATTTTCTTGGGATTTATTAATGGTTTAATTAGGTAATCAATTCATTCTAATACTCTTAATTAATTAAAATTAATTAACCTATTAAATAGTGATAAATTAATTAAGTTTGCTAATTTAAGAATAGTGAATGGACTTAGGAATGAGATTGGAGTTCTCTCCAAATCTTTCCCTAAGTTCATTTCATTTGATAAAATCTAATTACAAAATTAACTAAATAGTTTAATTAAATGGCTTAATCAAAATTTAAAATCAAATCAATCTAAATTTAATCAATTCCTTCTTGGGTATACTTAGGTGTTCAATAACCTAAGTAAATTTAAGGAAATCATATCTAACCCATATGTGTGAAGGGTTATGAAAGTACTTAAATTAAACCCTTTAGCTTAATTAATCATTAAGCCAAATGCATTAGGCCCCTTTCTTTCTTAGGTGCATTACTGATTTAAATTCTTATGGTTTTATGTCATACATTGGCTCATTTGGTTAAATATGTTAAAGTGGTATAAGGGTAATTAATGGACTTAATGTATACCTTAACCTAAATTAAATATAAATCAATCTAATGATTCTAAAACAAACTAAATCAACTCATGGGAAATGGGTTAGGACCAAAACCTTCTCACATTTCTTTCAAATCAAACTCAAAACAAACTAAAAATTTCTTTAATTTTGATTCACTTTAAATAATCTTATTCCATAGGATTGTCTTTAGGAATTAATTAGGTGAGTGAAGTTACATGCTTACATCACTTTATTTCTTTCCTAGCATGCTAAATGTGTATGTCATATGAAAATCATGCATTCATGTCTTTTAAAAAATCAAATTAAAATGAAATGTTTCCTTTATGTCAAATTGCATGTTTTGGCTAAAGTAAGAATATGAATGGCTATTATCATTACTAAACCCAAAACTATTTTCAAAACTTATAACATTACAAATCAAAATGTTATTTATAAGTACTTATAAGCTTGCATGTGAATATATAAAATGTGTTATGTAATTTTCCTTCTCTTCTAACATAAGTTTGAGATTTGCAAAGTGTATTTGAAAAGACATAACACTTGCTTAAATCCATTCCTATACACTCTATGTAAGAAGAACTCCACATCACACATGTAAACTAAACAATCAAATCAAAAACAAACATAAACTTTTTTGCAACTCTTTTTTCCATTCATTTCTTTTGTACATGCATATTTAAAGAAAAAATATATAATGGACCTAGGTTACTAGCCCTAAGTAGGTCTTGTACCTTACACCCGGTGTAGAAAATAATGAATACTCACTTATGTCTTTCATACATGTAAATGTGCATATGAATAATGGATAAATCTCTTTTTCTACTTAAAAAATCATGCATCATAAAAAAACATCCAAATTTTCTTAACTAATATCCTTAGCATTCATCATTAAAATTAACTTTTCATTGCATGTATAGATATGCTTAGATTCATCCATATGCATGTTCCACATGTTGGAAAGAAATAAAGTGTGTTTTGTGATAGTAATTCACTTAATCTTAAAATACTTTATTTGAATAGGTTTGTTTAGGAAAAATAAACTTAGGATTAATTAAAACACATAAAAACATTCACTAAATAAAGTCAATAATGAATCTACCTTAAAATTACTTAGGTAGGGAGGAAAGAGAAGTTCTCTTCTTTCCTCTTTACAACACTTAATTAATTGAAGGTTCATTCAAACCAAATCAAATCATAAAAAATAAAATCAACCAAATAAAAAATCACTTAAATAAAACCACCCTAAGTTGAATCATACTTAGAAAACTCAACCTTAAAACCTAGCTAAGACATAACACAAACCTTAAATGGCACACACATTGGCTAAGTCACCATTTCTAACTTTAGGTTAGGTGGTGCATGATTTGATATTTATTTTGTTAGTGATGATATTTTAGTGGATGTTAGGTGTATATAGACAATGGTAGGATGATCTTAGTCTAATCATTACCTTGTAGGGATTGTGCTTAAGATAAATAAAAATATAAATGCTTTTTTGTGTTGCTTATACCCCAAGCATAATCCAAAATAGGAAGTGACTTGGTTACCCATGTGTGGGTGCTAAGTCCAATTTATATATATGCTTTGGATTGTTGTTTAGCTAATCTCTATTTTGCAAGTTTTAATTAGATTTCTTTTTCCCATTTTCATGTAATTTGTAATTAGGATTTGGAATGATTGTTATGGGGATTAGGTGAACAATAAGACTATGTCTTATGTACCATGTAAGCCTTTGGAGCAACCACATTCCAACCAACCAAGAAGAAGAAAGAAGAAATGAAGAAAAGACCGTAATAATGAATTCCTTCTTGATTGTAATTATTCATTTATAATCCGGGTTGTATAAGGAGCTCTACCCAATTTTTTTTGGGTTTGGGAGCCCATAAATAGCCTCTTATTTTTTTATGCTAGCTTTATAATTGATTGATATTTGTTTAGCTTGTGTATTAAGATGGATTATTTTCCTAATTTTTTTCCTTGCTTTGATGTATGGTCTGGATGACGATTAGGCTCTTAGGAAAATACATTTTCTATCCTACCAATCAATTCAAATTAAAAATAAACAACTCATAACCTCATCTAAAGCCTAGGTTATAAACAAGATAAAAGAATTAGCAACCCCTTAGCTGGATATTGTATTTTTTTCTCACATCATGCATAAAAAGTATCTTGTTTCACTCTTATTTTGGAGGGCTTCCACCTTTGTTAGAGAATTTGGCTTGACCTTTGAGAGTCATGATGGAAAAACACCTCCTTTCTTGCTGATTTGGGCCCATAATCTAATTTCTCATGCATTAGGCATATGAATCCTAAATCGTCAATTGATTGTCAAAATGAAAATAAAATATAACAAAATTTGCATTAGATTTAAGTCATTAATCATGCCCTACATGATCTAGTCTCTAGAGAGGTGTTTAAGGACTTCTCTTTCTAAATAAACAACAACTTAGCTATCTTGCAAAAGCATATGACTTGCCTACATGTATTTAAAATCAGAGGAGTTAGTTGGTAGCCAACCCATGTTGTAAGTCCAAAACAATGGTTCATCCTCTCATGTGGAGGTAAACCAAATACCCATTCTTTGCCTTAGATTTAAGTCATGCATTGGCCCTCGCCGAAGCTCCCTAGATATAGGTTCAGAGGTTGCTACTATTTACAATAAATCTTTTCTTGCACTTCCATGATCTATACCATGGAATTCAAATTTCTAATAAAAAATTCAACTCAAACAAATAATTCTCTCAAATTCAAAGCTCTGACCTCATTTTAGGATGAGCTCAACCCTCATCTTAAGAAATTCTCTGACACTAAGAGTTTCCTTAAGACACTAAGATAAACACTTAACCTAACCCTGAGACTTAGAAGAGTTAGCCAGGAATAGGTTATGCCTTAGGGTCTTAGAAAAATTTTCACCCTATAGCTTGAACCAAATCTCTCCTCCTTTGTCAAACCCAAATCAAATCAAATTTCAAATTAAATCAATTCCAACTTGATTTATTTTCTCAAATCATAAATTACTTCCAATAGATTATCTCAAATCTTGAATCAATTCTAAATAATTGAACCCATGATTGAATTCCAAATCATAAAAATCTTTCCTAAGTCACTTTGATTCTATCTTATGGACTTGGCCTAAATCAAATCCAAATCAATTCAAATTCAAAAAATTTTCTCATAACTCATTTATATTATCATTTATATTCACAAATATAAATGAAACACAAACTTCAATCATCAAATCAAAACTAAATTCAAAACTCAAATCTAAATTCAACCAAAATTCAACCTTTTTTCAAGTCAAATCCTTGAACATAGCTAAATTAAATTAAAATCAATTAAACCCTTAATTTTTCTTCATGATTCAAATTTAATCTTTGAATCCAAATATAAACATAAACTTCAATCATCTTAAAACTAAATTCAAAAATCAACCAAATTCAACCAAAATTCAACCGCCTTTCAAGTCAAATTTTGAATTTAGCAAATCAAATTCAAATCTTTGATTTTCTTCATGATTCACTAATCCTTCAATCAATTCCAAATATAAATACAATTTCAATCATAAAACCAAAACTAAATTCAAAACTTAAACCCAAATCAAAATCATGTTCACCCTTTGAACTTAAAATTATCGAATGAATCAAAACCCATTTGACTCCAAATCACTTGCAAATGGATTTATATTTCAATCATAAGTCCATATGTGAGTTCAATCAAACTTGATTCAAGCCTTGATAAAGCTAATTGACCCACATAGAAATTGAGCACATGGGATCCCTCCTCCACTCAATTAAGCACATGAGAACTTTTCACTAACTTCCTCTGCCAAAATCAAACCATGAGCAAGCTAAAATGACCAACAAACCCATTGCATCTAATCAATTGATCAAAAATGGCTTAACACCTCTTATGATCCTGAGAATTATTTCTCATTTTCACACACACACATCATATTATGGAACTGAGCATCCTCAAGCTTCTCCAAGGTTCCCAAGGCTCTTGCATTTATTCTTGGTTTATCAAATAAATAGGTAGCAAGGATTTCCATCTCACTATATACCCAATATCAAGATAATTGCAAGCACTCTCAAAAACTCAATCAAGTTGATAAAGCTTTTCAAGCTTCCAAGGCAATGTGGGATCTAGACCAAAGCCGCAAGCCTATGGGTGATTTTGGCCAATTGGAGGATCTCAACCTCAACCCTCAATTTAATGAAGCTTTACTATGAAGCTATGATGGTTGGGAGTGCTATATAGCCTCCATGAGATACTATTCAAAATCATAAATGTGAATTTTTTCCTTCAAGGAAAGTTTCACCAATAAATCTCATCCCTGCATGAATGGTATGTTTTATCAAAGCTAATAGCTGATCTTGTCTAAAGAGTGAATGCCCTCCTCGCAAGCAAGCTAATGATGGATCATGGACCATCCATCCGCATTTGGATGGATGGTCATATCACTAAGATATGGATTTATCCTAAGAAGTGGGCTTAATAATCTTTGATATGAGAAAAAGAAAAATGATGTAACTTAAATAGCAAAAATCATTTAAAAGTGTGCACCGCAAATCCATTTACTATTAACTATTTAATTATGCTATTAAATTAGATTTTAATTAGGCTATTAAATTATTTTAATCACATAAACTTTTGCATTTCTTTCCATGCATTTCTTTTTGTACATGCACATGAATTTAAGAAAAGTGGTATATTAGTCTGATAATCCTGCGAGGTTTAAATAGCTAAGGTCTTCCTTACACTAGTGCTAACAATGGCGTTGTACTCACATATCTCTTTCATACTTGTAAATGTGCATATGAAAAATGGATAAAAGAATCCTTCTTTTTTACTTAACAAAAACATGCATACATGAAACATTCCAAATTTTCTTAAGTCACCTGAATTTATCATTAAAGTGCTAAACATTTCCATTTGCATGTATAGATATGCTAGATTCATCTATATGCATGTTACATAAAAAAATGTGTTTGTATTTTGTGCTAGTATTTCACTTTACTTAATCTTAAAATGCCTTTCTTTTTGCATAAGTTTGTTTAGGGAAAATCCAAACTTAGGATTAATCAAAACACATAATAAAATATTCACTAAATAAAAATCAAATATGAATCTATCTTAGAAATTAATTAAGGTGGGGAGGTAAAGAGAAGTTATCTTCTCTTTTTCTCTTTTTACAACTTAGTAATTAATTATATGTTCATTCAAACCTAAACAAATCATAAAAATAAAAATCAACCAAATCAATTAAATCACTTACCACCTCTAAGTTGAATATACTTAGAAAACTTTAACCTTAAAGTTTAGCTAAGCATATTATAAACCTTAAAGCACACACATTAGGCTAAGTCACCACTTCTATTTAGGTTGTATGCATGGTTTGATGTTTGCTTTTATTTATGATGTATTTTAGTTTGATGTTTGGTGTATGCACAATCAATGATTGGGTGATCTTAGTCTAACCATTGTCTTAAGGATTATGCTTGGCTGCAAAAAAAAAAATATAAAATGTTTTTATGTGCTTATAACCCCTAAGCATGATCCAAAATAGGCTAGGGACTTGGTTACTTGGTGCTAAGACCAATTATATATATACATGCTTGGGATTGTATGGTTTATTAATCTATTTTAGTTTTAGTTAGATTTCACTTTTCCTATTTTCATATAATTTTGCAATTAGGATTTTGGAATGATTGTTATGGGGAATTATGATGAACATTGGTTACAAGACTATGTCTTATGTACCATGTGAAGCCTTTGGAGCAACCACATTCCAACCAACCAAAAGAAGAGGAAAGAAAGAAGAAGAAGAAATGAAGAATGAAGACCCCCATAATAATGAATTCCTTTTTGGTTATAATTTATTCATTTGTAATCAAACAAGGGTAGCTCTAGAACCCATTATTTTGTGGTAAGAGCCCCACCATAAATGGCCTCTTATTCTTTTGGCTTTTATAAATTGATTGATTGTTTTTTGCATTATAAGATATCTTTCCTAGTTTATTCCTTGCTTTGATGAATGTAGATGACAATTAGGCTCTTAGGAAATAAATTTTCTATCCAATCAATTCAAACTAAAAATAAATAACTCATAACCATATCTAAAGCCTAGGTTATAAATCAAGATTAATTAGCAACCCTCTTGATGTTGTATTTTCTCACATAATGCATAAAAAAGCATATTATTTCACTCTTGATTGGAGGGCTTCCACCTTTTTTAGAGAACTTGGCTTGACCTTTGAGAGACATGGTGGAAACACACATCCTTAAATTATTAATTTTATCCCATAATCTAATTTCTCATGCATTAGACCTATGAATCCTAAAGCCTGTGTCAAATTGATTATCCAAAATAAAAATAAAAATATAACAAAATTTGCATTAGATTTAAGTCATCAAATCATATCCTACATGATCTATTCTCTTAGGGAGTGTATTTAAGGACTTAGTTTCTTTCTAAATAAACAATTTAGCTATCTTGCAAAAGCATAGACTTGCCTACATGTATTTAAAATAGGAGGAGTGTGCCACCCCAGATCCAAATAGTGATTTATTCTCTCTGGAGGTAAACCAAATAATTTTTTTTTCTTTAGATTTAGGTTGGCCTCGCTAAAGCTCCCTAGATTTAGGTTCAGAGAGGTTGCTTCTTATTTGGCTATAAGCATAAATCCTCACCTCTTATTTTTCATGATCGTCATGAAATTATAAGCCCTAGATTTCTAATGAAAATTCAACTCAAACAAATACATTAATTTCAAAAATATAAAGCCCAACCATATGATAGTTTGGGATGCTTACTAGGCTTCCTAGTATCCTAAGCATCCCCATCTTCATCTCTTTTGATAAAAAACTCCTCCTTGATCTATCCCAATTTTCTAAAAAAATAAATTAATGATTTCCTACCTTCAAAATCTTTGGAGACAACAATCATTTACCTTAATTGAGAGTATTCTTAAGGAATCCCGTTTTTTAGGATGTAATTAACTATGAGGGCCTGCCCTTTTAGGGAACTTAACAAACCCAATTTAAAATAAACCCCGCTTTACTTTTTCATGTAAAGTAAGGGAAGAATCTCTATATTTAAAGACCCATAGTCCTTAGAGTCCTTATTGGTGATTAGGTCCATTGTGGTGGCTTCTATCTTTGAGATAGTACACCTTTCCTCAATGTCATCGATCACCCTAATAAGAACATCTATGGATTACGTGTCCGACAAGGTGTTATATTTCTATTTTTTATCCTCTTTTCTAAAGGGATGGATAAAGAAGAATATATATATATATATATATATATATATATATATATATATATATATATATATATATATTCACCTCATTTTGGTGACTCAGGGAAGGTTCCTCTCCATCTTTGGTAAATGATCGGTCTCCAAGTATTGATAGTGGTTTATACTTTATGAATCCAAGACTATCTTCTTTTTATTTGGCACTTAGTTTATTTCATCCTTAAGTTGCTAGCCAACATCTTTAGGTTTTAGGACCTCACCCCATGTTGCTCTTAAAACCAATTCCCAATGGATAAAAATAAAAATTTAATAAAAAGAAATTGATTAAAGACTTCCTCCTCACCATTTTTATGATAAGGAAAGGTTCATTCTAGAAATAAAGAAAAATAAATCCCTTACAAAAACATTAATTTCTAAAAACACTTTTTCAAAATACACATAATAAAATTTTTTTCATAAATCACCCTCATATAACAATCTTCATGATTATTATATGTTCGATCATTTCAAAATTAAAATAAAAAATCATACTTTCCAAAAGCATAAATCAACATCTTCATTCAATGAAGATTTCATTTTCAAACAAAATGAACAATCAATTTTTCCAAAAAGAGAATCAGCAAAACATCTTTTCAAAAATAAAATAAAAAATCACAGTTTTAGAAAGCACAAATGAACTTCCTCATTCAATTTATTGAATGAGGACTTTCATTTTCAAAATAAAAAGACAATCATCTCTTTCAAAAATAAAAATTAACAATCATATTTTTCAAAAATCACAAATGAACATCTTCATCCAATTTATTGTATGAAGATTTCATTTTTCTAAACAAAAATGAACAATCATCTTTTCCAAAAGAAAAGCAACAATCTCTTTATTTCAAAAAATAAAATCAACAATCATATTTTCAAAAGCACAAATGAACATCTTCATCAATTTAAATGAAGGTTTCATTTTTTTAAAAAAAATGAACAATCATCTTTCCAAAAGAAAATCAACAATCTCTTTTCAAAAATAAAACTCAACAATCATATTTTCAAAAGCACAAGTGAACATCTTCATTCAATTTATTGAATGAAGATTTTATCTTTAACAAAATCAAAATGAAAAATCACATTTTCAAAAAATAAAATCAACAAACACCTTTTTCAAAAATCAAAATCAAAAACAACACTTGGGTCTTTCATTTAGCATACCCAAATTTTATAAATGAAGATCCCCTTTTTTCAAAATCAAAAACAAAAACAAAAATACAAACAACATTGATTTCCTTAGATATAAAGCTAAGGATCCTCTTTTAAAATAAAATAAAAAAAAAAAACATTTGATTTTTAGCATACCTAAATTTGCTAAGGATCCTCTTTTCAAAATCAAATAAAAAAATAAAGAAACATATATTTCTTAGCATACCTAAATTTGCTAAGAATCCTCTTTTCAAAAAATCAAAAAATAAACACATTGGATTCTTCATTTAGCACCCAAATTTGCTAAATAAGGATTCCATTTTCAAATCACAAATGATTCACAAAATGAGCAAATAAAGAAAAAGAAGAAATTGTTTTCAAACACCTCAACTAGCATACCTAAATTTGCTAAGTGAGTAAATTCCAAAAATCTAAAAAATCAAAATAAAATCAATTGACCCTTTACTTTAACATACTCAAATTTGTTAAATAAAGGGTCCTCAAAATCAAAAAAAAAAATCAAATGTGAACCTATGAAAGCATCTCTCCAAAAATATTTTAACCCATTTTTAACATGCTCAAATTTGTTGAAAATGGATTCTACATTAAAAAATTTCCTTTCCAATCAATCTCAAAATCTCTTCTAAATTCATTTGAGCCCACTTAACACTTTCAAGTTGTTGAGTATGGGTTCAAATTCTAAAATCAAATTCAAAAAATCAACAAAATAGAAATCTAATTCAAGTTTGTTTTCAACATTAGACTCACAATTTCGCGTTTCGCCAGCCTAGTTCATTTGCAGATGTATATGTGTTCACATTTTCTCATAGATGAATTTGCCTGATCGTGCCAGCCTTCCATAATTCTATGCCCATCTCATCCACTTTGGTTGAGGCTTTGAGGCTAGATGTGAGGGAACCCTCATGACGCTAGGAGTATGGTGATCGCGTAAGATCATCCAGTCGACATGCCATTGATTTGGAGATCCCTCACTAAGAGGAAGGTGGAGATTCCCACATTAGTAGTATCAATGTATCTCACGCCGCTTGTTACCCTAGTTAGGGCTAGCACCCACTCTTCACCTTCCAAGGGAAGGCTCCGACTCTGGGATTTTCTCCCGCTTGAGGTTGGGTCTAGCACACTACTTTCGACCTACAGGATTGACACATAAATAAGAATTGCATGATTAAACAGTATCACACTAGCATTACAAGGGAGTTAGAGGCAGCTACTCAGTCTGTTGTAGAGGAGTTTCCTAGGATGGTTTCCCCGCTGGTTATAGAAAACCAGTTCCACCCTCTCTCTATATCTAATAGAGGATGCTAGGAGGATTTTTTACTTCACCTCCCGGTTCATTTGAGCACTTGTTGGTGAGAGGAGGAGGTCGTGCACCTTGATCAATTTTATGTCTTGAGTAGGGATGGGATCAAATCGAGTCATTTGATTTGAGATTTTGTCATTTCCAATAGCGTTGGTAGATAGCTTAGGTAGGAGAGGGCCAGGGAGGCCCATACATCAATTCATGTTACTAGTGAGCAGGAGGTATGGCAGGCAATCAACGACCCTCACTTGTGGACTTTCTAGATGTGCGTCGATCATCGTGATATTTTACTCATGGGGACTACACATCATAGAGAGAGCTCCTATCTCAGAGTCGGTGGTGCCTCCACCACGCTCTTCTTCCACCCGCCATCTCCGTATATGTTCCGGCATCTATTCCAAGGCCATGAAGGCCCATCGGGAGGAGAACCCATTGGTGATCCATTTATGAGATCATTCCATCTACGCCCTACTTGTGGTGAGCTCTCTTGCTCGACCTTACGCCCCATTGTGGTGAGGAAGGAATGGCGACCTCAGAGTATCGTAGTCATCCCATCACCACCACCACCAGAAGCCATGGAGATAGTCACAATGTTGAGGAGGAGGAAGTTAGACCTCATGGCCCATAAATCCTCCTAGAACCTCACCCATCCAACGTAGGGAGTATCTTTCCTCTAGTGGCGTATCCTCACATGATCGCTCAGCTTTAGAGGTTAGCCTATTTATGTTCATGATAGTGATCCCATATTGACCCAATCTTTTTCGGTTAGGTTGGATCACAGATGACATAGCTCAATATAGTGGAGAAGAAGGAAATCTTAGGATATGCCTGATCTGATTTAAAGGATGAAAAGGTTAGTTTTGATCCAAATGAAGATGACATTAGAGGATTTGAGGTACACATGGTAGATAGGTTCCCTCCTCAGCAACAAACTTTGGTGTTGAGGCGGCAGAGACACACCTACTCGACCACTCCTCAATTAAAATAGAAAGATGAACAAATAGAGGATGGGGAAGCACGAGGATTTTAGAGTATTTTAGCACTTTTCATCCTATATATGAGACTAGTCGCCGGTTGGTGCATGTCTTGGATCCGACCAAGACTTTACCTCCGAGAGCAAGGCGACACCGGCTATAGGAAGGTAGTGGATAGTACCTCCATACATGAAAAGGACATCAAAACTATGGTTGAGCGGTGAGAAGCATTGGCTCAAGCAGGAGGATCATCGGTTCCAAAGGGTAGACCTACCCAGAGAGAATTTGATGCCATCCAATATCCTAAGGGTTTCGCCACCTTCTTTCAGAGCTTCAATGGCGGTGGAACCGGTATATTACTTGAGCCAATTGTTTCAATGCTTGTGGATGATGCTTTACTCTTTCATCTCTCTTTATGGTAGCTTAGTAGGCATAGCCTTGATTGGTATGCTAAACTTCCCAATAGTTAGTGAAGACTTTAGTTGAGCAACTCTTCATTAAGAGGTTTGGAGCTGAAGAGTGATTATGGCGATCTCGTTGTGGCTAACAAAATCATGGTGAGTCCCTCATTGATTACATTCTCGAGATGGCATAATTTGAGTATGAAATGCAACCACGCTATCGAATAACATGTCATTGAGATTACCTTAAGAATATCCATGGCCCGTCCTTCATGCTCAAGGTTTCACCATCAAAATATTTTGAAAGCTAATCAACAAGCGGCTAAGGAGAAGCCAAAGTTGCCTTTTAGACCAATCAACAAATAAAGCCACAAAATCTTGAAAGAAGCGGGGGTAGTGATAGTAGTGAAGGAAGCAATAGAGAGAAGCGTTTGAGAGACCTTGTGCTCCCACATCACTTCCACCTCTTCTACCACCAGAGGCATCCTCTACCAGCAGCCTCCATGGCACACCGCCTCCTCTCTCCACATCATCGGCGGTGGTACACATACCCATCACCAGTAGCCACCTACTCTTTTGGATAAACTTAACAAGCCTTATTCATTTAAGAGGAGATAATCATGAAGATCTTTAAGAATCTCTTAAAGAAGCCCAATTTTACTACAAACTAGGGAGACAAGTGGGCAAAAGCAATGATTAACTTTTCCCCTACCACCATCTAGGTCATATTTTGGAAGATTGCTTTACATTCAAGGGGCTTGAACAGAAGCATGCTATAGTTATCTGAAGGAATACCTTGTGGAACAATCCAATTCCATTAGGGTAATCCTTGGGGATACGATCCTTCTAAAACCAAAGAAGGTTGGGATATCTCCTTATCATCTAAGAAAATTATCTCCAAAATAAACTTTCCCGGTGCTCAGGCCTCCAACATCAAGGAAGGTTTGCAAGTTATTGGAATAACCGAGAAAGGGGAGCTCGAGAGCGTGCAGGCCAAGATAGCCAAGTAACAACCACCGACCAAGTCGGTCTAGTCCATTTGCACTACTACATCACTACCTCTACTTGACTAGCTCTTCTTCTAGTAGACATCTTGTATCAGTAGATGAGGGCATCAAATCCCTCACCCCACTTACTTTACTTGATTTCTACTATGTACCTGCTTCAAAATCCAAGAAATTGAAGAATAAAGCTAGCTTGAATTATATTTGTGTCACTTCTGATGGGTTGTTTAAATCTATTCTTAATGATAACTCTTCAAGTCTAAATAATAATTATAACTCAATCTTCCTTCTTTCGATTGAGTTGGACTTTCCTTCTCGAATACTATGTCTCTTGAGATAGACTTGGAATCATCCAATTGAGGGTCCCATAGGAAGTTGTAGGTGAGCCGATGTGGCAGTAGAATCTTCCACTAACCTACCAGAGATCACTTCAACCTCATAGTGGCAGGTTCTACCTCTAGCACCTCAAGATAGAGAAATAAGTCATTGGTTGGAGATGATCCGGATGCTCCACCCTTGGATATTCTTGTGGAGGATCAGCCCAAGGTGGACTACAATGTCCTCTCTCACCTAAGAAAGTTTTCATCTAAGCTAAGCTTATATGATGCCCTTATCTTATCCAAAGAGATGATGGAATCATTAATCAAGGCTCTTCTTGATCCTGAGATATGCTTAGCTCAAACTATTGGAGAGGAGGCACATTATTCAGAAGCTCAGGAATCACTTTCACGAAGACCTACTCTGGGGACATGGAGCACAACCATCTCATCACATTATAGTGGGTGATTCAGACTTGCGGTTCTCATCGATCTAGGTGCATTGAACATTATGAGTCTAAAGACCCTGCTATTTGAGGATTGACATCTCCACACTCAGGAGATGGGATGATGTTGAAAGGATTCAATGAACAAGGTGAGAGGCTTTAGGTTATATACCTTTGGAGATAGGTGGTGAAGACTAAGTTTATATCATTGATTGAATACTTCATTCACTTGCTTTTCTCATGGGCCTTGGATACATCGAACAAGATGATTCCTCCCTCCATCGGTGCATCAAGTTTAGGAAGGATGGGATTGAATCTTGTGTCAAGGTGATGAAAAGCCATTTTAGTTAGAGGTTGAGATATATGAGGATGCAACCTACTATCTTCCTCAAAACACACTTTTCTCATGAACTTGGTCAAAAAAAATACAAAAGAAAAGAAGAAAAAAAAAAGAAAAAGAAGAGAAAGAAAAATGAAAGTTCAAGTGAACAAAAAAAGGAAATTGAGGAAGAAGTGGAGAGCATATCACATTCCACCCAGTTCATTCCATCATATGGACATGTGGGTAGGATGACTCTCCATCACGAGCATAGAGGAGGTAGTAGGGGAAGACCCCACAGTTGGCCATCATAGCAGGGTTATGTTCTATTCATTCATAGTACCCTATTCACATATACTTGAAATCCAACTCGGAGGATGAGTATAATGTGATTAGCATACCAGCCAACCCCTCTCAGCATGTTTCATTGGAGGTGACACTCGAGCTAGACAATGACAAAGATCTAGCCTCCAAATAAAGCATTGTCAAATGTATGTGAAACTATCTCATATTAGAAACCTTAGCTTCAACCTCACTTTCATCTCAAAAAGTTGAAGGTTTAGTAGTTAAGGAAACCCCTCAGTCTTCTAGGGATGTCAAATTGAAGAGATTCTTTTTGGGATCATCATCCTCAAGTCTAAAAACTGATGTAGGACTTGAGGATATTTCAAACAAAGAATTAATAAAATTTTCTTTTGATTGGTACTCACCATGTGTTCTTAATCTTGCAAAGAAGGGTTTGATTCCCTATTCATGGTTTAAGCACAGGCCAGAGTACTCCGAAAGCTATGGAATAATAGAGGCAGGGATACATAATCAAGATCGGGATTTAATTGATGCAGTGGGTCGATGATGATGATGATTATTGCTTAGTTGTCACCCCATAGAGTCGATAGGTTCTTTTCACACCAAACTAACTCTTATGAGGATGTGTGTTTAGAAACTTAGATGATCCATGATCTCAAATCAAAGATGCACACCATAATTTGAAGAGGAGATCCATTCAATAATTGACAAGCTTAAAGAAATCAACCGGGATGGAAGAAAATCCACCTCATACATCAGTTTGTTATGAATGAAGAAAATAATGACTTAGTTAGGCTATTGATTAAGTTTAAGGACTACTTTGCATGGAGTTATGAAGAAATGCGATTATCTCTAACATAGTAATCCACAGCAATAGATAGCACTAACCTATCAAGCAAGCTCTAGATGCATGCGATTAGAAATCGAACAATAGGTCATTTTGAAGTCAAGAAATGATGTTGGTTTCATCAGGAAAAAATACCTACGTTAGCTTGTCATCCCAAATTAGAATATATCATTTGGACTTAAATAAGGCATGTCCTAAGGATAAGTTTCCTCTTCCTGTACCAGAATTAATGGTGGATATTTCCTCATCTCATACAATACTCTCCTTTATGGATGGGTCATCTAGTTATAACCAAATCAAGATGGCCCCCGAGGATGAAAGAAACACTGCTTTTTGAACGATCAAAATCTATTGTTATAGGGTCATGCCTTTCGGCCTTAAAAATGCTAGTGTTGCATACCAACGGGCCATGATTAAGATCTTCAATGAACTCATTCATCATCAAGTTGAATGTTATTTGGTGATATAGTAGTCAAGAGAAAAGAAAAAGAAGACCACCCTTTGACTTGAGAGTAGTTTTTGAATGATTAAGATAATATAACCTCAAAATGAATCCCGAAGTGTGCATTGAGTTGCTTAGAAATTCCTTGGGTTTGTTATGGACAGAATAGAAATAGATCTAAAAAGATCAAAGCTATCTTAGAAATGCCACTCTTAAAGTTTAACTCAACTCGGATCTTTCAAGGATGGTTGGCATATCTAAGATGCTTTATCTCCAACTATCGGGAGATGCAAGCCATTTAGCACTTCAAAAGGATGACAAGTTCAAATGGGATGACAAGTGATGGCATGCCTTCGAAGATATCAAGCAATATTTGGTGAAGCGCCGGTTCTAGCCCTATCCAGGCGCCACTCCTCTACATTATTGGATGACTCCCTCGGTGCTTTGGCCCAAGCAATGACAAAGGAAGGAGAGTGCTCTACTACCATCATCTAATCCCTCAAACAAACCACACCTATTGAAAATATTGCCTAGCTTTGATCTTTGCATCTCAAAAGCTATGACACTATATGCTTTCTCATAAGGTGAACTTGATTTCCAAAATCAATCCACTGCAGTATCTCATGACATGGCCAATGCTATCTGGACGTTTGGCACGTTGGTCCATGATTCTCTCATAATTTGATATCACTTTCGTACCCCTCCATGTGGTTAAAGGATAAGCACTAACAGATTTCTTAGCAGCACACCCACTTCCTGTTGATTCTCGGCTTAGTGATAATCTCCCTGACAAACATATCATGAACTTAGGGGAGGTCGATAACTACCGATGGGTGATGTATTTTGATGGTGCTTTAAAGTAGAAGCACCACACTCTTCCGAAAGGGTAGGAATAGTTCTCTTAACTCTGACTATGTGATGAGATTCTCATACTATCTCTCAATCCTGCCAACAATGAAGCAGTATGAGGCTTTGATTGTCGATCGGAGTTAGTTATCACGATGTGTGTCAGAGCATCAATATTTGAGATTCTTGGTTGGTCATTCAAGTTCGTCCTACAAGGTTCTCAAACCTAAGCTTCACCATTACCGAGTATACCATGAAGTTGTTGGCCCAAATCCGAAGTCACCATCTACAAGGTTCTCGGCGAGAATAGTAGATGATGATTTATAGACTTGAAAGAATTAGCATGTCGGAAGATGAGTCCATTCCAATAGGGTCCAAAGCAAGTCCTATCCCTTATTGATGTTGAACTCATCAAAGACTTTCTCTTGAAGGGGAGGTTATGGTTGCCTATAAGGACAAGGAGGCTGGAGGCAACCATTCATATTATTTGAAACACTATCAAGAAAAGTCAGAAGCTCATCAGGTGAAACAGAGAGCTCTCTCATATGCTCTCGTGGATGGCACCTTGTACCAACGGTCTTTTGATCAAATGTGGTTACGTTGTTTAGATAAACATGAAGCCCATGGACCAAGGTACATTCAGGTCTATGTGGAGCACATCAATCTCAGAAGATGAAGATCAAGACTAGATACTACTAGCCGATGATTACAGACTTCATGGATGTAGCTAGGAGATACCATCAATGTACATGGTGTGTTACATCAACCACCCAACATTCTACACCTACATTTGGCCATTTGAGTGTTTGGATTATGGGTCTATCGATCCTCCTTCTTCCAAGAGTCATCGGTTCATCTTGGTTACCGACTACTTTTCCAAGTGGTGAGGCAATCTCTCGAGAGTCATAGCTTGCTTCAATTTTTTAGAACCATATCATATATAGGTTGGGGTGCCTCGATGAATTATATTGATAATGGTGCATTCAAAGTACCAAGATCAATAGCTTGCGAAGACGGTATAGATTGGAGATACTCCACCATCTACTACCCCGAAAATGGCTAGGTATTCAACAAAACTCTCATCCGGATACTAAAGAAGACACTGATAATAGCAAAAGTAGTGGAATGAAGTTGGTTGAAACTTCTCCCTCTCACTCAATATTCAAGCTCATCACAAGGGTGAAAGCCCTAGGTCTTTCAAGTAGGAGAACATGGTAATCCTAAGGAGACTAATTGTTTGCACTTGCGTCAGATGAGGCCAAGTTTGAACCCACTTGGGAAGGACCCCTGTCATGAGAAGGCCAGGAGGATCTATCACATTGATTGTAAAGGGAACACGATGCTTCCAATTAATGGGCTCTATTTGAAGAAATATTACCCATAAAACATGTTTGAAAATAATTATCAACAAAGAACAAAAATCTGATTCCATTTCATCAAAATCTTCTCTTTTTTTGAAGCATTGTTTGCTTGTCTTGGGAATCTGCCATGACGTGTTTAGGATAGGTGTAAGAGAAGCCCAAAGGCATCCTATCCCTCTTTCACAACACAAACACAATCAAACATAATTTCTAGCTAATAGAATAGGTGTAGAGAACCCAAGAGGCATCCTATTTGATTAGCTAGTTAGGTGTAGAGAAGCGACATCCTTTCTTGGTGGAATTGCATTTTTCATTTCATCAATTCCCCAAGTGTGTTTAGGGTAGGTGTGAGATAACCCAGATCCTATTCTTTAACACAAGCACAAAATAAACACAAATCTTTTATCTCGGGCTATTTTGATGTGAGAAGCCCCAAGCACTCACTCACTAACTACTTTAGGTAGGGTTTACATACTACCTTGCTAGTATGTCACTCTAGTGGTCACTTGTTTGGAAGATGTGAGGCCCCGCACTTTCTTCCTAACTTGATCATTACAAACCAACAAGCACCTTGTTAGTTTAGTAGGCTTCACTTCCTAGCTAGTAAGCTATCTCATGTTAATTTTGTTTAAAGATGTGAGTCTCCATGCTTTCTTCTTGAACTAATCATGTATGACTAGGTGTATTGAGGTTTAGGATAAGTCCCAGGCTCCTTTCCTCTTGACTATTTGAGTTGATATAAGTCCTCCATTCACTTAGTAGTCACCCTAGGTGGATAGCACTATCGAAGCGAGAGACTATCCCGACAATCGTTCTATAGGAGGATGTGAGTCCCAAGCTTTCTTCATAGGATATTGATTTAGGTTGGTTGATGTTAGTTATCGATGACTCACCGGATACACCACTTATGTGAGTCCCATGCTTTCTCCTTGAGTTGGCCCGAATACCTATATATCTCAGGTTTTGGATCAAGCTCTTAACAACCCCTCTCCCTGAGCACTCTATTTGGAACATCCTTTGTGACCCCATTTAGACACTACGTTACTTTTGGATTGGGTCTCCCTAGCCACCCATGGTTGGAGAATTTGTTCATTGGATGCACAGATTCTCTCTTGGTTTAGTAAATTTGAGATAGGTCTAGGCTAATATAAGCTCCTTCTCAGTTTGATCTCTCGCAAACTAACAGCGTCCATCATAAATAAACTAATCAAACAAATAAAATATTCACGTGTGGATTAGGAATTCAAGCCCCAAGGCCCAGCGGGCATCTATCTTTAGGGCAATGTCAATAGAACTCCCATAAAATTGCTCTACTTGAGTTGAGATAAGTCCCGGGTTGGCACTCACTCATAGTCCTTAGGTTGGGTTTAATCTATTTTCCATACCTGGCATTCATTCACTTTGGAAGATGTAAGCTATGCATTCTTTCTAGCATGAGTCACACAATGGGCGACCTAGTGTTTGATTTGCCAGCTTCACCCCGTGGTCTTTTGTAGTGGAAGATGTGAGTCCCATGCTTTCTTCCCTTGAATTGACCATTAAGCGAAGGCACTCCTTTGGTTGGATAGTTCTCCCTCATGAAGCTACTCCCTTTGGTTGATCTAGATAGGTCTAGAGGATATAAGCTCCTTCTCTGATCCATCAAAAGGAATCCATCAAAATAATTAAAGATAAAATTAATCTTGACTATCTTTGAGTGATTTAAGTCCCAGAGGCATTCACTCAATAGTCATTCTAGGTCGGTTGATTTGTTGCCAAGCGATCACCCTAGTGGTTCCTTATTTTGGAAGATGTGAGTCTCCATGCTTTCTTCTTAAACTTAACCATTGCAAACTGAAAGGCACCCATTTTGTTGGATAGTCCTACTATGTGTTCGGTAGACTACCCTTTTGGATTGGTAAATCTGAACTAGCCCAAGGCCTCCATGGCCTCTACTCAGTGCAGTCCATTGCAAACTGATGGGATCCATCAAAATAACTAAAAAAAATGAAATCAATCTTCTGACTATCTTTGAGTTGATTTAAGTGAATTCACTCATAGTCATCCTGTTGGGTTCAATCCTTTACCTTGCCAATGGATCACCCAACTTGGTTCTACTTTGGAGGATGTAAGTCTACTACTTCTTTTTTTTTGCAAAGGATCCCTTTGGTTGGCTAGTCTACTTATATTTGGTAGACTACCCCTTTGGATTGGTAAATCTAGCTAAGGCCTCCATGGACCCTACTTTGGTCCATCAAATAGCATCCATCTCAAAATCAAAATCTAGAATAAAACAAATTCAACCCTCCTCCCTCAGTGGAGTCAAACAAAAAAAAATAAACAAAACAAATTCAATCAATCTCCCCTATTGCATTCAAAACAAAAGTAATCAAACAAATCCAAATAGTCAAAACAAACATAACTAAACAATCAAACAAATCAAATTAAACCTCATCTCCTTGGTGGATGAACTGTTTCCCTGGAAGGTTCATATACACTATTGGATTCCTCCTTCACTCTCTTGTCTGACATGAGTAGAGTCACATTAACCTCAGATTCCTTCTATGCCTTGGGTTAGTAGATCGTTCTATTAGTGCTTGTTATCATTTTGATTTGTGTTGATTTTGTCAACATAATACGTATGTCCTTGTCAATCACACCACTTTGTTGACCTCATTTTTAGGATGAGCTCTCAACCCCTCCATCTTAGGCATAGGACTTCTCTTAGACACTAAGAGTTTCCTTAGTATTAAGATACTTCTAGTGATTAGGTAAACACTTAACCAAACCATAGAGACTTAGAAGAGTTAGCCATAGAATAGGTTGCCTTGGGTGTTAGGTTGCATTTGCCTATAGCTTGAACCAAATCTTCACTTCCTCCTTTCAAGTCAAACTCCAAATCAAATCAAATTTCAAACTTAAATCAATTTCAACTTGATTGATTTTCTCAAATCTTAAATCAGTTCTAATGGATTCTCTCAAATCATGAATCAATTCCAAATGATTGAAACCCATGATTGAATTCCAAATCATAAAAATCTTTCCTAAGTCACTTTGATTCTATCTTATGGACTTAGCCTAAATCAAATACAAATCAATTTAAATTCAAGAAATTTTCTCATAACTCATTTATATTCTCATTTATATTCACAAATATAAATGAAACATAAACTTCAATCATCAAATCAAAACTAAATTCAACTCAAATCCAAATTCAACCAAAATTCAACCTAAGCCTTTCTAGTCAAATCCTTGAACTTAGCCAAATCAAACTCAAATCAACCATTTTTCATGATTCAATCAATCATTCAATCATGAATCCAAGTATAAACACTTCAATCATCAAATCAAAACAAAATTCAAAACTCAAATCCAAATTCAATAAAATTCTAAGCCTTTCAAGTCAAATCCTTGAACTTAGCCAAATCAAATTCAAATCAAGCCAAACCTTGATTTTTTCATGATTCAATCAATCCTTCAATCCATATAATATAAACTTCAATCATCAAAAAAACTAAATTCAAAATCAAATCCAAATTCAACCAAAATTCAACCTAAGCCTTTCAAGTCAAATTCTTGAACTTAGCAAATCAAATTCAAATCAAACCCGATTTTTCTTCATGATTCAATCAATTCTTCAATATAAACACTTTCAATCATCAAACCAAAACTAAATTCAAAACTCAAACCCAAATCAAAATTATGTTCACCCTTTGAACTTGAAATTATCAAATGAATTAAAACCCATTTGACTCCAAATCACTTGTAAATGGATTTATATTTCAATCATAAGTCCATGTGAGTTCAATCAAACTTGATTCAAATTGACCATTAGGCTCACTTGACCCAAAGTGACCTAAAGCACCTATGAGCCAAATTCTAACTCTACCCAAATTGAATTGAACTAAGCCCACCTAAGCCTCACATTATGAGCAACAATCATCATGAGATGATTAATCACTCAAATTGTCAAGTCAACACTTAGTCAAATGAAACTTAAACTAGCCAAAATCACTATATGCCAAATTGATTGAAACTATTGATCTAAAATTCATGATCAACTTGAAGTCATCATTTGAGCTAACCTAGTTGGCCACTTGACCCAAGTTGACCCAACTTGACCTAAAAGTCAAAATGTGTCAAAACTTGATCTAAGCCAAATTGATTGAAACCAATAGGTCAAGTTCATTCCAAATCACTTGTTGAACTTAACCAAAGACTCAATTAGCCAACAAGACCCAACATAGCCCAATTGACCTGAACCCAACTCTAAAATTAAGGTCCCAAATCAAATTAAACCAAAATTGATTGAAACCAAAGCTACCAACATTTCAAATGACTAATGAAACTAAACCAGCCATGTCCTAACAAATGGGTCAAAATTGATCAACTTGACCCATTTGACCTAAATGAAATCAAATGAATCAAATCCAAATGTAAACCAAATTGGACCTAATTAATGATGCCAAAATATTTCAAATGATCATATGAACTTGACCCCTTGGTTTGACAATTTGACCAATTGGTCAACTTA
Organism: Cymbidium sinense; assembly: GCA_021442155.1. NCBI lineage: Eukaryota > Viridiplantae > Streptophyta > Magnoliopsida > Asparagales > Orchidaceae > Cymbidium > Cymbidium sinense. Next base: position 111,960,073 of record CM038218.1, on the reverse strand, counting down.
AGTTGACCCATTTTGACCTAAATGGGTCAACATGAGCCAAATCATATCAAATCAATTCCAAATTCATTGAAACTTGGCCCATTTTTCAATCATACCAAACATATTCAAACTAAAATCAAGCTAAATGACCATTTTACCCCTAGGTCAAGGGTAATTCTTGGCCAAATTCACTTAGAATTTGGTCAAATCCTCTTCATGGCCACTTGGCACCCTCTTAGTGGACTCCATGGACATAGTAAGAGTGGTGCACATGAAATGGGTTTGGGTCAAAACCAATATGGCCAACCCTCACTTAAAAATGGAATCACTCAATTAAGCACATGCAACTTCTCCATTACCTTCTCTACCAAACTGAACCATGGCTAAAATGACCTAACAAATCAATTGCATCGATCAATTGATCAAAATCTTAGCACCTCTCGATCGATCTAGGGGAGATATACTCCCCCTAATTTCATTTCATTTTCACACACACATAGACTCAATTGAAGCTAAGGAACTCAGAGTAAGCATCCTCAAGCTTCTCCCAGGTTCCCAAGGCTCTTTGCATTTCTCCATTTCTCAGTTTATCAAAATTGAAAATAGGGGAGGTAGCAAGGATTTCCATCTCACTCAATACCCAATATCAAGCCAATTTCTCTTGCAAGCACCCTCAGGGGACTGAATCGAGTTGATCCAAAGCTTCTTCCAAGCTTCCAAGGCAAGGGAGGTGGGAGCTAGACCAAAGCCGCAAGCCTAGGAGGGTGATTTTTTCCAATTGGAGGATCTACTCAACCTCAACCCCTCAAACCTTCAGCGGCTTCTCCACTAGACAAGCTACCTCGATGGTTGAAAGCTGATAGCAGTCTTATTCAAATTGAGCATAATTTTTTTGGTCCTTTTTTAAAGGAAAGTTTCACCCAGTGAAATGGATCATTAGATCTTCATCCCTTGCATGATGGTGTGGGTTGAGTTTGAGCTCAATCGAGCTCGAGCTTTGCCCTAAAGGCGGATGGATGCCTCTCATGAAGCTTCGATGGATCATGGATCGTCCATCCATGATTTTGGATGGGCGTCATGATCGTAGATCAATGGATTTATCCCTTAGAACGAGCTTAATCGACCATCGATCTTTGATGACGTGAGAGAAAGCATATAGCGCCGCCGCTGACGCCTCATTAGATGTGAATACTTAAATAGCGAATCCCATCGCATCGCATGGAAAGCATGCATGGCGGTCCACGTGCACGTAGGATTAATCATTAGGTATTTAATTAGGTTTTAATCATAAATCTTCAAATATTCATAACTAAATGTAGAAAAATATAAAAATATAAAATAAAATGCATTGTGAAGATAATTCAAAGGGAAATAATCTAAAATTAAATTCAATTAATTTTGAAGAGTGATATTTTTGAATTTAAGTTTTATTCAGAATGTATAATTATGTTAATTACTCCCTAATTATCCCATTGATTAATCTCAAACTTCCCAGGTATATTTAAGAGGATGACTTCTGCCTTCCCTAATTTTCTTTGGATTATTAATGGCTCAATTAGGGTAATTGCTTGGTTCATTCCTAATTACTCCCTTAATCAATTAAATGATTAATTAATCCATTAAATGATGATAAATTGATTAATTAAGTTTGTTAATCACCTTGAAATAGTGAATGTACTTAGAATGAGATTAGGGGTTCTTTCCCAAATCTTTTTCCTTAAGTTTATTTCATTTGGATAAGAATCTAATTAAGGTGCAAATTAATTAAATAATTTAATTACTTTAATAAATGGCTTAATTAATCAAAATTTTAAAATCAAATTAATCTAGAAACTTAATCAATTAATTCCTTCTTGGGTAGATGCTTGGGTGTTCAATAACCTAAAGTAAGGAAATCATACAACCACATGTGGGAAGGTTATGAAAGTACTTAAATTAAACCCTTTAACTTAATTAATCATTAATTGTGAGCCAATTGCATTAGGTACCCTTCTTTCCTAGGATGCATTGCTAATTTAAATTCCTTGTAGTTTTATGTCATACATTGGCTCATAATCATTTGATTAAATATGTTAAAGTGGTGTAGGTAAGGGGTACTTAATGAACTTAATCTACACCTTAACCTAACCAAAGCATAAAATCAATCTAATCACCTAAAAATTTAACTAAAATAATACACATATGTGGGAATGGGTTAGGACCAACAAACCTTCAGACATTTCTCAAATTAAAATCAAGCTCACCATAAAACAAAAATCTCTTTAAAATAACTTTAATTCACTTTAAATACTCTTATTCCATAGGATTGTCTTTAGGAATTAATTAGGGTGAATGAATTTACATGCTTTCATCACTTTATTTCTTTCAAGCTAAATGTGTATGTCATATGAAATACATTCATGCCTTTTAAAATCAAATTAAAATGAAATGTTTCTTTTATGTCAAATTGCATGTTTTGGCTAAAGTAAGAATATGAATGGCTATTATCATTAAATCCAAAATTATTTTAAAACTTATAAATCAAATATCATAACTGAAAGATATGTTACTTATAATTATTTATAAGCTTGCATGTGAGTATAAATATAAAGATGTGCATTGTGTGACTTTCCTCCTCTTCTCTTTTAGCATAGTTTTTTGAATAGGATTTACAAAGTGTATAGTTCATTTGAAAAAAATAACACTTGCTTAAATCCATTCCTATTCATTCCTATGTTATCACTTAAGAAGGATATTCACACTTGCATATATAAATTGCATAAACCAATCAAACAAACAAACATAAACTATTTGCATGATTCTCTTCCCATGCATTTATTTTTGTACATGCACATGTATTTAAGAAAGTATATTAGACAACCCAGGTTGTGAGGCTTTAAATAGCCCTAAGTAGGTCTTGTACCTTACACCCTTGGTGCTAACAATGGCGTTGTACTCACTTATCTTTCATACTTGTAAATGTTCATATGAAAAATGGATAAAAGAATCCTTCTTTTCTACTTAACAAAAATATGCATACATGAAACATTCAAAATTTTCTTAAGTAACATCCCTTAGCATTTATCATTAAGGTGTGCTAAATATTTTCATTTTCATGTATAGATATGCTTAGGATTTATCCATATGCATGTTACACATGTTGGGAAAGAAATGAAGTGTTGTGTATTTTGTGATAGTATTTCACTTTACTTAATCTTAAAATGTTTTCTTTTTGAATAGGTTTGTTTAGGGAAAATCCAAACTTAGGATTAATCAAAACACATAACAAAATATTCACTAAACAAAAAATAAATATGAATCTATCTTAGAAATTACTTAAGGTAGGGAGATAAAGAGAAGTTTCTCTTTACAACTTAGTAATTAATTATAGGTTCATTCAAACCTAAATAAATCATAAAAATAAAAATCAACCAAATCAATTAAATCACTCAGATAAAACCACCCTCTAAGTTGAACATTTTCATACTTAGAAAACTTTAACAAGCTAAGCATACCACAAACCTTAAATAGCACACACATTAAGCTAAGTCACCACCAGCTTTAGGTTAGGGGCGGTGCATGATTTGATGTTTACTTTTATTTTGTGATGTAATATTTTAGTCGGATGTTTTGGGTGTATGTGTAGAATGAATAGGGTGATCTTAGTCTAACCATTATCTTCTAGGATTGTGCTTAAGGGCATTGTAATAAAAATATAAAATGCTTTTTTTGCGTGCTTATACCCCTAAGCATGATCAAAATAGGCTGGACTTGGTTACCCATGTGTGGGGTGCTAAAATCAATTTATATGTATATATGGTTGATATTGTATGGTTTGTTTAGCTAATCTTTATTTTGCAGTTTTTAGTTAGATTTTCCTTTTTCTATTCTTTCATGTAATTTTGCAATTAGGATTTTTGAATGATTATTATGGGGGATTAGGATGAACATTGGTTATAAGACTATGTCTTATGTCTTATGTATGATGAAGCCTTTGAAACCATTCAACCAACCAAAAGAAGAAAGAAGAAAGAAGAAATGAAGAATGAAGACCACCATAACAATGAATTCCTTCTTGGTTGTAATTAATTCATTTGTAATCTAGGTTATATAAGGGTAGAACTTGGCTACCTAATTTATTTTTAGATTTGTCCGGTGGAGCCCGATCATAAATAGCCTCTTATTCTTTTGATCTAGCTTTATAAATTAATTGATGTTTGTTTAGCTTATGCATTAAGATGGCATCTTTCCTATTTTATTCCTTGCTTTGATGAATGGCCTAGATGACGATTAGGCTTATAAAAGAATAAATATTCTATCCAACTAATCAATTCAAATTAAATATAAATAACTCATAACCTCATCTAAAGCCTAGGTTATAAATCAAGATAAAAGAATTAGCAATCCCTTAGCTAGATGTTGTATTTTCTTTCTCACATCATGCATAAAAAAGCATATTATTTCACTCTTGATTTGAGGACTTTCACTTTTATCAAAGAACTTGGCTTGACCTTTGAGAGCCATAGTGGAAACATACCTACTTATCTTGCTGATTTTGGCCCATAATCTAATTTCTCATGCATATGAATCCTATAGCCTGTGTCAAATTGATTGTCCAAAATAAAAATAAAAAATGCATTAGATTTAAGTCATCAAATCATACCCTAGATGATCTAGTCTCTTAGGGAGTGTGTTTGAGGACTTAGTCTCTTTCTAAATAAACAACAGCTTAGCTATCTTGCAAAAGAATATGACTTGCCTACTTGTATTTAAAATCATAGAATGAGTTAGTTGGTGGCCACCTCCAGGCGATTGTAAGTCCAAACAGTCAGGTGGTCTATCCTTTCTTGTGGAGGTAAACCAAATACCCACTTTCACATTAGATTTAGGTCATGCTCTGGCCCTCGCTAAAGCTCCCTAGATTTAGATTTAAAGGATGCTTCTCTCCTTTGCGAGCTATAAGCATAAATCCTCACCCCTTAGGCATTTTCATGATCTTGTGCCATGGAATTATAAGCCTTAGATTTCTAATAAAAATTCAACTTAAATAAATGCATCGATTTCAAAAATATAAAGCTCCCATAGGATGGTTTGGATCTTCTTCATTTTGGTTCGATAAGAACTCCCTCCTGATCGATCCCTTGATTTTTAAAAATAAACCAATCGATTGATAGTCCTACCTTTTAAAATATTTGGAGACACGATCATTTACCAATCAGAGTATTCTTAAGGAATCTTCTTCCATGTAATTAACTATGGGCTTGCCCCATAGAACTTAATGAATTTTAAAATAAACCCTACTTTACTTTTTTATGTATAGTAGGGGAAGAATCTCTAGTACATTCTGAAGTCCCATAGTCCTTAGGAGTCTTATTCAGGTGATTAGGTTCATTGAAGGGTGGTAACTTCTATCTTTCGAGATAGTACACCTTTCCTCAATGTCGTACATAATTACTCTAATAAGAATATCTGCGGATCTACGTGGTATCCCGATAAGGTGTTATATTTCTATTTTCATTTATCCTCTTTTCCAAAAGGGATGGATGAAGGTAGGAATATATATATATATATATATATATATATATATCTATATATATATATATATATATATATATATATATATATATATATATATATATATATATATATATATATAGTATATATGGGATATAGGATAGTTTGTGATGCTTACTAGGCTTGTATCATAAGCATCTCCTACTTATCTTCATTTGGTTTTGATAATAACTCCCTCTCTTGATCAATCTCACTTGATCTTCTTAAAATTGATTGATAGTCTTATCCTGAAAATCTTTGGAGACAATGATCATTTACCTTAATCGTATTCTAAGAATCTCATTCTTGGATGTAATTAACTATGGGGCTTGCCTCCCTTGAGAACTTGACGATTTAAAATAAACCATATTTTAATTTCCCATGTAAAGTAGGGGAAGAATCTCTGGTACATACGAAGACTCATAGTCCTTAGAAGTCCTTATTGAGGTGATTAGGTTCATTATGGAGTGGTGGCATCTATCTTTCGAGATAGTACACATTTTCTCAATGTCTTATCTGATCATCCTAATAAGAACATCTGTGGATCTGTGTGATGTCCTACTCAAGGTGTATATTTTTTTTTCATTTATCCCTTTTCCAAAGGATATATGAAGGCAGTAATATTTTCACCACAATAAACCAAAACACCAATTCCCAAGTTGGTCTAAATCAATCAGGGGAAGATTCGTTTCATCTCGTTGGAGCTTAGTGAATGTGTGGGAAGAATTAATTGAAGATTGGTTGCATTTTTGTAGAGTTGGACGGAAGTAGGCCTCGGGCACACTCGGTTTCTTCGTCTCCGGTGATTGGAAGGCTTAGGAAACTTGGGAAAATGATATGGTGTCTCGTCTTAACCTGTTAGGGCTCTCAAAAGGCTCACTTTCTTGGTTTGGATCGAAATGGGGGAGGACCTCCTCCCTTGGGTGGAGGGATTAGTTTGCTTCTTGGTTTGTCCAGATCGCAAGTGGTCAGGTAGAGAATCATCTAGGTGGCTCGGTTTGAGCCAACAGAGGAAGTGGTTATCCTGAGGTGGATGGGCTTTCCAAGTGTTCCAATGGAGCTCCATGGGTTAGCTCACCTCCACTTGGCTAATGGCGGAACGACTTTAGGTCAAGTGATAGTGGTATTTGTGTACATTTGCTTAGGGTGGAGGAGGAGTGGGTTTGACCATACAAAATGAGTTTTGTCTCATGTGCCATTGGTAATGGGTCAATTTAGTTTGAGTTAGATTGATTTGGCTAACCCTAGCCAAAGATGGGTTATGCTGAATTTTAATGGGTTTGGGCTTGGTTTGGATGGGTTTGGCTCAATTTGACTCATGTAGGTCAAATTAGGCTAGGTTGTCAAGTTGACCAATTGATCAAATTGGTTAAACCAAGTTGAGTCAATTTAAATGAGTATTTGAAATGTTTTGGTTCAATTGGTTTGGTTTAATTTGGCTTGGATTTGGATTTGACCCATTTAAGTTCATATGGATCAAATGGGTTATGTTGACCAATTTAATCAAATTGGCAAAATCGACTTGGGTCAGATGTTAATATGTGTTCAATTGATCATTTAAAGATGATTGTAGGCTTTAGTTTCAATCAATTTTGATTTATGAATGATTTAGGTCAATTTGTATGTCAATTGGGTTCAATTGATTAAATTAGCTTCAATCAAGGCTTTGATCATATTTAATAATTAATTTGGAATGAATTTGAGTCATTGGTTGCAATCAAATTAGGTTAGATTTTGATTTGACCCGATTAGGTCAAATTGGGTCAACTTGATCAAGAGGGTCAATTAGGTTTAGTTTGGCTCAATTGATGGGCAAGTCATGTTCAAGGATTGATTTTAGATTGGTATGAATCATTGGTTTCAATTAATTTGGCTTAGGATGAGATTTAGTTCATTTGGCTCAGTTAAGAGGGTTAACTTGGTCACATGACCAAATTGACTTGGTTTGACCCAATTGATTGCAATTGATCAATCAAGGATGATCAACAATCATTATAGGAGGTTTTGGATGGGTTGGATTGAGATTTGGTTCAAATAGGTCATTTAAGTCATTTTGAGTCAAGTGAACCTACATGGGTTAATTAGTTTGAATTTTGGTTGAATTGAGTTGAGTTGAGTTTGAATATTGATTTGGGATTGATTGTTGGTTTTGGTTGCAATTGATTTGGACTCAATTGAATTTTTGACTCATTTTAATATTTTTGGTCAAATGGGTCAGGTTAGGTTGATTGAATTGATTTTGGCTTGATGGTTTGATTTTAGATTTGGTTTTGCAAGGGGTAAGTATGAGTCATGGGTTGGCCATGGGATGGGTTCTTGGGTCCAAGGCTTAATCATGGCAAAACCCTCTAGAAGTCTCTAGGCTTAGGTTAAGTGTTCACTTAGCCACTAGAAGTGTCTTATGACTAGTGTCTAGAAGACTCCTAGACCTATAATGGGAAGATTGGATCCTCACTCCAAAAGTGAGGTCAACACATTCGTTCTTTTAAGTTAGCTAATTTGGAATCAAGCACTATAACTTTCTTATTACCGTTGATATAAGTGGGTGTAAATCTACGGCTCATCATATTGTAGCAACAATCGAGGCATTCTTACCATCTCGATAAGCATCCTCAATAGCTTCTCACACAAAAAAAAAAGAATTGAAAATTAAGTATTGTGGTTTGTAGAGACCTCCATTGACTATAAAAAAATTATGTTAACTTATGTTTATCTCATAAACATGTTTATTATTGTGAGAATGATAGATTATTTAGTCATAACTATCATTATATTTCATAAGTTATTTTGGATTCCTTTAGAATGAAATAATTGAGATGTTCGTCCTCTCGCATCGAAAGTTATGGATGGGATGAAATGCTGCTGGATGGTACATCTTGTTGGAGCAAAATAATAAGATATTATTTAAAATAACTACTATTATACCCAATAAACTATATCATATTTTCTTAGAGCAAAATAAATAAACTGCTTGACCTATAGCATCAAAAGTGATGGATGAATGAGATGTTGTCAAATAGCACATCTTAAGATTATTTGTTAAATTGGCATCCAATGTTACTTTACAAAATAAATACATTTTTATCATGATAATGATAGATTACTTAATCATAATTATTATACATACATAATAACTATTGATTCCCTTGAAGTAAAATAATTAAGTTGTTTGTGCTCTATCATTGAAAGTGATAGATGGAATGGGATACTATCAGATAATTCATTTTGCGGACCCTTTTAATATTTTGAGATTATTTGCTAAATGAGTATTAATATTACTTTAGTAAATAAACCTACTTATTATTATCGTAGTATGAGATTCCTTAAACATAACTACTATTATACCCCATAAACTGTATCAGATTCCCTTCGAGCAAAATAACTAAAATTTTTTACTATAGCTTTGAAAGTAATGGATGGATGAGATGTTGTCGGATAGTATATCTTATGGGCCCCTCCATCTTTTTAAGATTATTTGCTAAATGAGCATTCGATGTTGTTTTAGGAAGTAAACATGCTTATTATTTTTATAATGACATATTACTTAACCATAACTACTATTATACCCCATTAAATACATCATATTACTTTGGAGCAAAATAATTGAGTTGTTTGTCTTCTAGCACTGAATGAGATGTTGTTGGATATTACATCTTGCGGGCCCAACATTATAAGATTCTTTGCTAAATGGGCATCAAATGTTACTTTAAGAAATAAATCTATTTTTTATTATGATAATGACATATTATTTCATTCTATAAATTCTCCCTTCCCAAACATATTCTGCATAATTTGTTCATATGATCATTGGTTATAATCAACTCATATGAGTGATGATAGAGGAAGCAAGTAATAGTCGAAGGAGGAAACCACATAGATGTGAAATAGAAAATAGTAGTAGAACATCAGAGCCACTACTTAAAGAGCTTCATCTAAGCATTGCTCACCTACGGGGGTCACATCGTGCGGCACACCTAAATATGGTTGTAAGAGAATATTAGTTATCATCAAATAACTTTCTTAGACAACCACTAAATTAGTATAAATTTGATTTATTTTCATTAGAACAATATTAGAAACTAGCCACCTACTTACATAATGGAATTGATTAAGTGATTCATGCACTTGAAGTTGTAGGTGTAGCAATTATTTGACATCTACAATTCATTTAGATCATCATCTATTAACTGACCTTGGTTGAGCATTTCTCCAATGCATTTTGCATGTAAGAGAAATGGCAATCACTTTCCAAGATGTAAGTATGATTCTTGGTTTACGTGTTGATGGAGAAGCTCTAGTTGGTCAGAATATTATTGGTTCTGGTCTACATTGACCAACCTGGCTGAATTATTGTGATGAGTTCCGTCACACTCAATTCTTGAGTTTATTTTTCATGATCCAAATAATCCTAACATCACCATAAAATTTAATATGGGTCAAGCTCATGCACAAACTTGTATACCATTATGTTGGGTGGGATGGACCTTTTACGGAGTCTTAGATGAATATAACAAAATTAGTTAGTTCTTATGCTATATTTTGATTATTATAGGATGTTTTCTTATACGATGAGGGTAAATACACTTACAATAGAGGATTTAAAACCATTTTCAATGTACTCCTAGGTGTAGTGGTACTAGCACATAGTATAGGGAACTCAAAGAAGCTACAAAGCATAATAGGGTAAATATGACTAGTTGTTTGCATTTATTAAAAGTTTGGCTTTGGAGAGATTTCATGTGGGTCACCAACATTACATATGCATTACAATGATATATTAGGAAAATCACTTGGGTTCAAGTAAAATAATTTTATATTATTATATTTTGATTTAATTTATTTTACTATAATTATCTCATTAATAATGTAGATGGCATGAGCAATGTGTGAGAGAAATTATGATAAATAATGTTAAATTCTATCGCAATTGATGGCCTCAAAGACAGTCAGATTCGATCATAAATTCTATTGCAACGAATTTATTTTACTAGATTTTTTTAATTTCAAGTTATAATATATAATTACTTAAATTGAACTATGCATATAGGTTATATGGACCCCTTACTCAAAATATTTAATGTTTCTTATATCACAAATTTGTATATTGGGTATTAAAGTATGGAGGTCATGAGTCCTACTCATATATTAGAAGTGTGTTGAATGGCATCTCCTTGATTGTGTTATTAGACAATTTAATGGTCAACTACATATAGATGTTCTGCAGATGGATCCAAAGTTCAAGCGAGTCCATGGTAGAGGTAATGCAAATGTTGATTGGTTTGACTATCATCTGTCGAGTATTGAGCTTAGGAATGAAAGATTAGCTTATGTTATCAATCCCGTAATTGATCATATTAATAATAATCATGCAATTGCTCATTATTTACGGTAGTAGAAATCTTAGGTGTCACTATATCTACTACAAGCTGAACTACAATCACATAGTACATACTATCATAGGGCCCCAATAGAATAACTTTATGTAAGTATCTTAGTTATGTAAAATAAATTTTATTTTTATTTTGTTCAAATATTACTAATAATATATTTACGACAACAATTGATCAAATGGAAAATTTGATCATCCGACCATGGATGAGATGCAAGCGGAATGATGCTTTCCATTAATTCACTCAGAGATCTATCGAGAACTCATAGATGAAATGAAAAGTGATGCACAACAAAATTTGTGTACTACACAATAAAATCTATCAATGACGACCCAAATTTATACTCTCAAACAACCATATGTTCAGTGGCCATCATTCAATATGGGTTGGGATCAATAACAAAGTAGCAAAGACATTTCTCCAAGAAGCATAGTACATACTTATGGTTATACAACAATGCCCAGACTAGTGTAACAATCCACAATAGGGGTACCTTATATGTTTATATTCTTTCCTTATAATACTGATAATATATTTCGTCTACAACAATCCAGAGAAAAACTCAACAAGGTCATGAAGAAGAAGAACAAAATCAAGAAGAAGATGAATTGCAGCATGACCTTAAGGATTTACCAAGAAGGGGACGAGATTGGTATAGATTACACACCAGGGTCATAGATGAAGGAATTAGATTACATGTTGTTAGTAGTAGGGAGGTGTGATAATGTAAATTACTTTAAAATTTAAATATTATTTTTAAGTTTTAGCTCTTTGAATTATGTGTTAAATTCTTATTTTATAATGTAAATTAATTTGAAATTTAAATTTTACTTTCAAGTTGTGTTTGAATTTATTATGTTACAGAAAAAAAATCCTATAATGAAGAACTTTCTGGATCAATTTCTGTATCGCTATATTTGCAATATTCATATTCATACTATTATTCACTAATGTATCTGAGATGTTGGTTTTAAGCCTCTATTAAAATTAATAATTTTTTTACATGATTTGCCTAAGGTAAGATGATATCCTATTATTTGACACAAAAAGTATACTGTGAGATATTCTTTTTATAGCTAATTTTGCTTTAATAATGGGCTCAAAATAGCTAACATGCTGATGAAAAAAATATTGATATTCTTTCTTACTATTTCTTCTACTTTACTGATATTAAGTCATTAAATTATTTATAATTTGAATGTTTATTTATTTTCAATATTCTAGGAGTCTCTTCCATGGGTGGCTAACTTTCTCCTTAGGCCAACTCTATTGTAAGTGGCTACACATATCTTAGATATGGAGTATGTTTCCAAAAGATGGGAGAATTTTTTTTCTTCTATCACTTAGCTGCACTATTTATTATATATGGCGTGAACGTAACAGAGAAGATTTTGGTTAAAATTTCTCTTATTCTCCTTTTTGAAGGATTTGGGAATTTGGATAATGACGAATAAGTTTGTATGGCAACATGTTGGAATGAAGTGAGTTGCTACTTAATGTGTGCATTAGTAAATAGTTTCATCAATTTCAATATAAAGTTTATAATTTGAAATTAGAGAAAAAAAAAAGCTAAATGTATCTTTCAACTAGCTAATCACCAAATAGATGTTTGGGATCACATTTATTTTTAAATTTAATTTTAATTCATTTGTATTTAAATTTAAAAAATATTTAATAAGGATAATCATTTCAAAAAATATTCAAAACTCCTCAAATTTATTTTAAGAATTAAAAAATCATAATTTTATTTCAAAATAAAAATATTTTAAATATCATTAAATAGATATATTTTATAAAATATAAAAAAAATACAAAATTGTTTTCATGAAGTCAATTGGATCTAATTCCAAAGAGAAAATGATCTCATTAATACATTAATAACCTCGTCAAAGTTTTTTTTATTTATTCAGCGTCATTTGAAAGAGAAGTCCACCTTCAACAATCTAACAAATATTTCAACATGATAAGTTTAATAAAAATTTTAAATAAATATAACAAAAATTTTAAAGTTAGTATTATATACCATTATAATTTTAAAAAAACATGAATACAAAAGTAATTATTGAAAATAAAAATTAAGAAAATAAAGTATAAATTTTAAATTGAAAATAATAACTTAAAAAAATTTTAAAAATACATGATAAATATAATTTAAAATATCTTTTTAATTTAAAATATATTAAAAATAAGTATTTAATTAAAAATACAAAATTAAAAAAACTAAGAAAATTTAAACAAATTTGAAATGTTAAAAATAAAAACATTAATCCAAAAACTACTATTAAAATAAAAAAAAACAAAATTACATAATAGTGAAAAAATTTAAATAAAGAATTCTCAAAAAAAAAAAAAATATAAATAAAAAAAAATTCATTTTAAAATTTTTTTTGCTATTCTCCCCAAATTTCGACGACTAGCTCCTTTTCAAATTTTTTTAATTATTCTTTTATTAAATTAATCTTTACAAATATCTCTTTTAAAAATTTACCCTAATTCTTATATATTTATACACCTAATATCAAAATTTTAATGTTTATATATATACTATTTAAATGTTTAAAATGATATCAAAAATATTATTAATATTAACTTTTTTTAGTTAAAAAATATATATTTGATCATATATATTATTAATATTGTTATATCACTCTAAAATTTATTGAATCTAGGACATATCTCAAAATAGTATATATAAGTAATTGAATTAAATGTCTCAACAAAACAGGTCCATCAACATCAAAATTAAATCAAATCGAGTCCAAATCAGCTCAAATAAAAGTTGAAAAACACACGTAAAGACTTCATGGAAAAATTGGATAGTCAAATGATCTTTAAATTTGACATGCTTATAGTTGAATTAACTAAGCATCCATGATCACTCAAATTGAAAGTTATTTGAATGGCCAAATCATAAAAATAAAATTATTTACGATTAAGGAAATCAATATGAACCACCTGATTGAGTGTTCTTAGATTTTTGCTACAATTATCAAAATGTCCCTCTCAGAATCATATAAATAAGACTTCATTTTTGTCATGAAAGGAGGAGAAAGCTAGAAGCAAACTTAGGAGAATGCTGAGAGATAAATTTGAAGCTTTATACATTGTTATTCTCATCCTGAGTATTTATTACATGTATTCGTACAATTTATATAACCTAATTTTAGATATACTTTCTCAAACAAAGTCTTGAAATCCCATTTCAAGAAAGTTGAAATCTTGTAACTCAAAATATATATAGTGGAGCAATTTTATTAAACTAAGCCTCATGATTTTTTCTCTTTTTTTCTCTTGGTTTTTCAAGTAAAAATCATGTTATTTCTTGTTCACTTTTTAACAATCTATATGTGTGGTGAATTTTCATACAAAACTATGATATGATGTTTTATTCTACCGTTACTAGTTTTCTTACATTCAATAAATACTGTAAATATTATGAAAGAGTTTTAATTTTTAAATATTTGGATAAATATATAATAAATTTATTGTAATATTTTAAAATATGCTTCAATATTATAATAGTTATTTCCCATCTATTTGAGACCTTCTTAAATTAGGTGAAATTGAAACTCACAAGTTCTCTCTCTCTCTCTCTCTCTCTCTCTCTCTCTCTCTCTCTCTCTCTCTCTCTCTATATTTGCAAATCAAGTTGCTCACATCCTCTAAGTCTTAATCTATGCTTGTCCCACCTAGTTTATGTTTCCCAAGAGAGGAGAAGCCCTCACAACTGCAATTTTGCAATTTCACTTTACCTATTAAGTCACATGTTATGAAATAGCACTGCTTCGTTGTAAGTTTATGAGGCCACAATTTCGCAACCTTGGCTTGCCTTGATTTTTTAATGCCAACAACTAATCAACACATGTCGCTACTTAATATTATCAAGGATTATTTAAATCCCTTAGCTTTGAATGCTAGCAAACCAACCACACTTCTCTTTCAATTTTTCTCAAGTATAAGAAGATTTTTTTCTTAAACATATTCATCATTGAAAAGCATAATCTTGGTATTGTATTCATCATCAATCTTAAGGTAATAACATTGAACCTTTAAGATACGACAGTAAAGCTATTGATTTATTTTGAAGTTGAAGTGTAAGCATAGAGTGATTAAAATTTTTGGATAAAACAATCAAAATATCACTCCAAAAAAAATAACAATAGATCAAATTCTACACATGAAAGAGATTTAGAATTTGAAAGAGATCAGATATATGAGAAATCTTAGAATTTTACTTAACAATTATTATTAACAATCACCAACCTTGACCAAAATCTATTTGCTATCATTGCCAGACAACCATCTCTAACCATCATCTTCTATCAAATAATATTAAAATTCATTATTGACAAGAAGAACAGTACATGTCAATAATATAACATCTGTATCAACTTTCACTAATAAAGCTAATGCATCTCATCGACAACAACATCATTGCATCTCATCAATAGTAACATCATTGTATGTCAATGCCAACAAAACTATCTCTCGTTAGATCAACAATAATGATGTCTATCATCACCAATAAGGTTTGATGTGCACTATCAAAATCAATATTAATGCATGCCATAGCCAACAAGACCAATGCACATAATAAACAATAATTTTAATACTCATTATTATTAATATGGCCAATGCATGTCTGAGACATCCCATTAAGTGTCTAACATGTCCCCATATTGCTAGAGCATTTTTCACCTAAAGTCTATAATAAAATGGCAGATCTCCATCATATGATATAACCCATGATGATTGGGATAGGTACTTTGATATACACTAATGTTGGTCTCTTACATCTCTATAAATGATTAAAACACCCTCTAATTATCTAATTAGCATGTGAATATCATGTGAAACTTAATCACATTTTATCCCATATGAGCTTCAATGGAGTACCATGAGGGAGAAAATATACCATCTCTATGTGTGTGCTATACTTTCTCCAAAGATAAAAATAGTGCACTTTGAATTTAAAAGATAAATATATTAATTTAGAATATTTTTCTAAAAATTTCTCTACTTAATATAAAGAAATTAGATGAGACTTATTTAGTTCTAATTTTAAGTTTCTCATAGTAACATGCTTCTATATTTAAATCCTAAGAAAACTTTCAATAGATGTCATAGTCATAATTCTAGAGTTTAAAGTTGATCTTAAAGAATATAAGCTTAAAAGCGATAAAAATGATAACCTTAATATAAAATAAGGATTAGAAATATGCAACTAAGAGTAACTCAAGATAAAATATAAAAACTATCCTAAATTAGGATCATTTGCATTTAATGAAGTAGTTATTATTATGAAAACTATCCTAAGTTTATGAAATTCTAATGCAATAAATAGCTAAATATATATATATATATATATTTTTTTTTTTTGCTAATGACAACAATGCAATTAATGACATCCAAAGATCGCTCTCTCTCTAATAATGCTGCTAATGAGATCATGTCACAATGTGAATATTAAACCTAATCTAACATCATAAGTGTAAACCTTAACTCTTTGTAATACATAATATTCATGAATAAAATATATATATCTGTACGCTATTAGAAGATTATTTTTATTAGAATAAGTCGGATCCTTCATACTAAGATTTTAACAGGCGAATGACCTATTAGGATTTCTGCTAAAGAATAATAATTATTTTCTTATATATTTAATTTCACACTTCCTTAATGAAAAATAATAAACTTTAATTTTTTTAAATGTAATAGCTTTTCTTATAGCGCAAAACTTTTGGCTTAAACCTGTAAATAAGAGGCTAGAGTTGGAGAGATTATTAAGAGCAGAGTTCGAACGTACAATTATGTCCAAATTTTTGCCCAATTTTTTTTTAAGATTTAAAAAATATTTTAAACATTTTTAACTCCTGCACATAGTGTATAAATAAATATTTTAAACGCAATTTAAAAAATAAAATAGCTATTTTTTATCTTTTATTTTTTAATTATATTTAAAATACATATATATACATATTGTGTAAAAATTAAAAATATTTAAAATACCTCATAAACACTACAATAACAAAAACTTTTTGCATATAATTTCTCCTATAGTGTAGGGTTGTCAAAAGTATATATATATATATATACATATATATATATATATATATATATATATAACATATATATATATATATATATATATACATATATATATATATACATATATATATATATATATATACATATATATACATATATATATATATATATATATATATATATATATATATACACATATATATATATATATATACATATTATATATACATATATATATATATACATATATTATTATTGTTATTGTGTGTGTGTGTGTGTGTGTGTGTGTGTAAAGATGACAGTTAGTGGTTAAAATTTTTATGTAGGATTATCAAGTCAATCCTACAGATTTTTTGATTAGAAACTATATAGTTATTTTGAACAATTCTAGCGAACACGAATAGTGAAATTTTGAGTCATTTCGAACACAAACTGAACACAAACAAAGCAATTTTCAAACGATTCGAACACGAACAAGGGTTCAACTCGCTCAAGCTCAGCTCGTTTACACCCCTACTTGTCAGGTGATACAAACTTACCTTCTGCCCTAGCTTTCTACTTTCGTGGGCTTATAAAAGGATGTCGGCAGACGACCTGGCCCTCAGAGTCTGTGTTAGGTCAATGGCAAATAGTCATCAATCATACGCTTAGCACGTAACGAACATGTTGATGACATAACTCTCTTAGTTCAGCCTTTGGATTTGTATGAACATTGGGATGACCTCCTCGTCAACAAATATTTTAAGAACATTGTATGAACTTTCTTGGCTTTATATATATATATATAAAGCCAAGAATGTCCTTCGCTTTGCTTTTGCTTAACAGACTTGTTGAAGAAGTTGAGATTTCACATATAATATTGATACCAAACTTGACCTAATGCCTTCTTGAGTGAAGATATTTTTTGTTGGATTTTGGAAAATGACCTTACAATCATTATGAATGATCTCCAGTCTAGGCTACTTGAACTCACCAAGTTGGAGAGATTTGGAGATTTAGATGCTCTTATCTTTGAACTAACGAAGTAAGATAATCTCTTACTACGGCTTTTGTGGCATGTTGAGTATGCAAACCAGTCAGAATGATGTCAAATTATAGCATAAGAACAACCCATCGTGCCAAACGACCTGTCAACACTGGTGTTGTCATCAAAAACTTTAGCGAATCGATCTTTGAGATGAGAATAATTTTATTAGATAACATGTAATGACAAAGCTTTTGGATAACAAAAATCAAAGCCAAACAATGTTTCTCGATTGGAGAGTATTACATTTTCGCTTCTATTAGCCTTTGATTGATGTAGTATAGGACATTCTCTTTTCCTCTTCATTATGTTGTGCAAATAATGCACCTAGAGATTCTTCGATGCCACTTGTATAAGATGAGGGCTTCGATTGGCACTTGAGAATGGGCAAGTTCAACGGATACTTCTCAATACTATCGAAGCCTCTTGACATTCTTTGTCTATTTGAAAGGTATATCCTTCTTTATTAGCTTCTTCCTCTTGGACGTGAATCGATCGATGCCTCCAATGAACTGCTGAGTGTGGAATATGTATTTCTTCAATCGAAGCGATGAAGCTATCCTCCTCTTAATGATTTAAAAGCGGTTGGCGAGATCCCCTGGATGACTGGTGTCGACCATCAAAATTTTATCACATATGACATTTTTCTTATACCCATTCTTGATGAGTTTTATTTATATCGGATCTCTAGAGTATGGCACGATGTCACTGCCTTGTCTTTCTTTAAAGGCGGTTTCACTCAAGGCTTTGGCTCCAAATTTTTTACATTTTATCGGACCTTTTGAGACAGATTTTTGAACTTGCGGCTCAAGTGTCACGCCTCGATGTTCACCGTGCAGAACTTATTTAGAACAATTTTGAGTTCTTACTACCACTAATGGTACTTTCTATAGTGGAACATTCTTGGCTTCTCTGATAATTGGCCTTTGATACCTCTTCTTCATAAGGCATTTTTCCTTGACAACCTTGAGACTCTATGTACTCGAGCAGATAGAGTTTCAAGTTATTTCTTCTGAAGGGTTGGACCTTACTAGTGTTGAGCCAAAAATGACTACTTAAAATCACCAGTAGAGCTATTTCTTTTCACCCATCTCAAAATTTTCAAATTTGTTATTAGGTAAGAATACTCACTGTTGATATTGGTTGCTTTCTCAAAGGCTATTCATAAAAAAATCTATTAAGACATCAACTCAATAATTTTTTTTTTGTCTTCTATTTAATTTGTTCCAAGATGAGAAAGCTTCAGCCTCCAATCTCTTTGGTGCAAATGGCTCAACTAGCAGAGTAGTTAGACATGATTGCCTTAGAAAAGATATGCATGTGTTTGAATTGAGGCAACAACAACTAAAAGTATATACTGAATCGGATGTTGGCTTTAGCATCTCAGATTGATAATTATGTTGACCAAATAAATGTTGTCACCACACCCAAGTTCTATAGATAAACTCTTTACAAATGAAAGATGGAACTAATAGTCAACAATCAATATTTCATCATAATTTCAAAATGTAAGGGTACTTGAATAAAATAATATATAGAATTTTATTTATAATTGATTTAAAACTTTAATTTTAGTATATTCCACTACTTATAGCTTAGATTTGACTAGTCAAAATAGAAAGAGAAACATATCCCCAATGGAGTTTAGAATCTATGGGCTCCAAAATTTGCCACCAACCTCGAAGAGAGTATGATTTATGTGAAATTTTAAGACAAATGGAATGGTAGATAAAACACTGAGATTTCCCTCATTTTGTGAGAACTTTAGATCTGGTTCTAGGTTTTCTATATACGCAACCACCTATAGTTAATTATCTCTCCCAATACTGAGAGAGAATTTTCGATTAAGGTTAGTCGTTAGATCGCTAAATGCATAGCATATAGGAAAAGATGTGGAGTATTAAATTATGAATTTATGAAATTCATCATTTTAACTTAAAATAGATGGTTAGGATAATGATGACCGATCAAGATCCCATGGTTACGTCATCGCCATGGTCCAGTTCACTTAGATATAGTTGACCCAACGATTGAAAGATCCTTGTCAATAGCCATGAGTTGCATCGAGAAGGTAGACTTAGGGTAAGTCCACCTCGGTGAGAGCTTTGTGTCCTATCAAGTGCACCCTATAGTTCACTTCTCAAAGGCAAAGCCATTAGGAATATGCCATAATATAATATAATGGTGTATGACAATCACCCAATTAGATGACTCTAGTCATAACCGCATCATATATGGAGTCTACTGGTCAAATCACGCAATCAAAGGACACGAATCACATCCTTACTAGCATGAGATTAATTGAGAGTAAATATAGAAATATACTTGACTTGACATTGGTTCCTTTATGAGCTTTCTTGATTGGTCACCCACAAATGGTTACAAAAGGTGGATGTATTTTTTTTTGCTTTAAGTTTTTTATGATTGAATTTTATTTAGACATTTATAGCTTAATGACATATTAGATTTCGCATTTGGATTGATACTTAATTTAAATTAATTTGATCTAAAATTATAATGATATTTTGATAAAAGTAACCCCTCTAGTTGAAATCTCTATTCAACACAACCATCATCGGGGTATATAAGTGTGCTTGTTGATTTAGTTTAATGTTTCATATCATTTTGATTATATTAATTTAATAATAGAGGATCAGATTTATATTTATACTTTGGGAACTTTGAATTTGATATTATTGAATATAAATATCTTAGATATTTTGATAATAATGACCCATTGGGATATCTTTAATCAACTCAACCATCATTTGAGAATTATCGATAGTTGTACAATTATATGATAATTAGAATTTTCTCGAGATTTTTCTAGTATAGAAAACTATAACAACATCATTAAATTTTGTTAACCCGGACCTAGTTCGTAGACCTAAGTGGGAATTAACCCGCACAGCATCCTCAGACACTAAGTTCAAACATTCAACGTAGTGTCGAGACCCATGTGGGTTATTTAGAATACTTGTATGAATTTCAATAAGATCAAAATGAATTGACAATTACTCTATATTTTAAACAAGAATTCACATCTTTCAAATGATTGCACAAATTTTGAAGCACTTAAATTGAGTGATATCCATAGTTTATACAAATTTAATATATTTGAAATCTATTTAGAATTTAAGCCAACGCCTTATGTCGCTAGCATTAATATGGTGCATTCTATGTAAGATACTTTAAATTGTTCTAATATCTTATTAGATCCCTTGGAATGAAATTAAATTATTTTCTCTATTTAGAGTTGACTAGTTTACAAATATTCAATAAACTCTCATTTACATCTATTGGCAATCTTCAAATTCATCACAAACTCTATTCAATTTCTTTCTAATTCATTTCAAATATTCAATAAGACAAATTGTACGCTTCAAATACTTTCCAAGAATTCCTCGATTATGCTTATTAGCAATCCTTCAATCTCATTAGGGATCTCTTATGAATTCTTTGATTTTCTTTAATTTGGAGTGAATTATATTTGAAAATTATATTCTAATTCCAAGGAGATCTCTCATTGTCAAATTAGATATTCAATCAAATCATCTTTCAAATCAATTGAAATGAGATAATGAAGTGCTAAGTTTAGATTTATTAGCAAAATGTTCAATGCTTTTATATGCAATAATTGTTTCATTTTAAGTCTTGTGTCATAATTTGTATCAAGTTATTATGTTAAGAATAAGTTCGATTGGAGGTCATTTCGACTAATTTTGATAACGTCAGTATTTTAGCGCGACCTTGTTACATATGAAGTTAGTCGAATTCAGTGAGCTCAACTTGACTGCATGGAGGTCCCCCCCCCCCCCAATAAATGTGATTCGCGCATGGAATGAGTCTTACACGTTGAAAACTAGTTGACCTTTCAAGTCAACCCTGAATCTCAAATTACTATAACTTCAATTTCAATGGATTCGCTAAAGAGCTTTTTCCACCATCTACTCTCTACTTCAATAAGTTTGTTGAAGATCTCTTTCTTTTGTGTCATTATAGATTTGGGTTTCCTCCGAATCTAACTTCGTGTTTGATCGGGTTTGATGGCGGATTAATTTGTTTATTTTGAGATTTGAAATTCCTTCTGTCTTAGTTTTGAGCTTAACGAACTTGATAAAGGATTGACCTGATTTGTTTATACTTACTTGTCAGGAAATATATGTAGGCCCTAAATCCTGTGCTTGCTGCTTTGACGGACTTATTAAAGGGTGCATATAGATAACACAGCCTTCCAGCTTATATTAAGTCTATAATATTGAGTTATCAGCCTAGCAATGTGTGCTTTAATAGACTAAATAATGACATAATTCCTTTAGTTTGACCATCGGCTTTATATGAATTATGGAATTGCTTCATCGGTCCCGTGTTTTCTGCTTTAATGGACTTGATGAGAAAATTGACTTTGATCTGCGTTTAGTGCTTGATCAGGCAATTTGAAAATATATTGGGATATGACCTTCCAGGCAATACGAAGATTGATTTGAAGCAGCTCTGGGTTGAGAGTTATTTCCTTAGATTGCCTTGGAGTATCAATGAAGTAGAAAGATCTCTTGGATTCTAGCTACTTGTAATCACTAAGCTGAATTTGGTTTGAGATTAAACAACTATTATCATTGGACTGATGAGCAGGGGCTACTTTATTGCGGCTTTTTCTTATGGTTTATTGAGTGAGGAGAGCGTCAACAACTCAGCCATTTGTGGGCTTGTTGAGTCTGACCTTTAGAACCTACTTGAGTCTTCGAATTGATGGTTTGGTCCATCAGACTAACTAATGAGGGCTCTTTTACTGCGAGCTTTTCTTGCGGCTTGAGTGAGGGAGTCGCGAATTCGACCATTTATTTTCTTGTTGAATTCGACCTTTAAAACTTCGGTCATGTCCTGACATGAATATGTAGATGTTGATACTTTTCCAACTTAGTTGATTGAAGCTTCTAGAATATAAAGTTCTTTTAACTTGATCTTCAAAATTTGATGAATCTTGGAAACAAACTTTCGATATTTAGAGCTGTCTTTTCATGCATAGAAATTGATTCTTTTTGTTCTTACAAGAGCCTGCAACTTTAACATTAACAGTTATAAATATATTCAGAGATCACGATATAAAGCTCGATGTCAACCTAAACATATGTAAAAAGTCCTCATATTTCATAAAAGAAGATTGAACAACCTTGATCATAAAAAAATGCCCCATCTCTAACAGGAAGATTGTAGAGTAGTTCAGAAATACATTACAAAGCTTTGTTTCTTTTAACACAAAATAGATGTGACATATTTTCAATTATAATATGTATTCATCTAAGAATCTTGGCTTAAAGCATGATATTGACTTAGATAAATATATAAAAAAATATCCTATATCTATTAGGGAGCTTTTAGAGTAACTGTTGAAAAATTTTGAAATGTCTTTGATTTTATGCTTATTGCTCCATACTTGTTGAAGACTTTCTCTTGAGAAGTTGAAATTTGTATTTTTCTCCCATCCTAGCTTTGTGCCTTGGTGGACTTAATGGAGTTGATAATTTATTGCTGAGATGAGAATGTCTTCGGTCCTATACGTTTGTGTTAGACTTGTTGAAAATTAAATCTTAAAATTTAAAATTTATATTTTCCCGCCTACTGCCTAAGTATATTTGATGAGTTGATGACTTATTGGCGAGATAAGAGCATCTTCGATCCTATGCTTTGTGCTTTAACGGATTTATTGAAGATTCAATCTCAATATTTTGGGGTTCATATTTTCTTTTATCCTGACTTTATGCCTTGACGGATTTGGCAGAAGAATTCCCTGAATTATCTTGCACACTTATCAATATGACTTATTGGCGAGATGAGAGTATCTTCGATCCTATGCTTTGTGCTTTAACGGATTTATTGAAGATTCAATCTCAATATTTTGGGATTCATTCCTTTTATCGACTTTATGCCATGCCATTTACAGAAAAATTCTGAATTATCTTGCACTGTGGGCTGCCAAAACTCCTTGTTAAGAACGTAGTTCAATTAAATAGTGTCGCTCGTTTTTTAACTAAAACACGAATAAATATTTCGATTTATAAATGAGTCGAATAAACAATCATTTATTCGATGCTCTATTAAAATATTATATTTTATTATTATAAATAAATATATATATATATATATATATATATATATATATATATATATATATATATAATTAAAACATAATTTAGTGATTAAATTTTTTATCATACAAAAGATTTGCCCAAATTTGAATTCTTTCTCTTATAAATTTTTTGAATTATTATATTTCAAACTATTTCGAATTGATACGAGCCATTTCGAATAATTCAAGTCGAACATGAACAGTAAAAATTCAAACCATTTCGAACACAAACCAAATACGAACAAAATAATTTTTGAATGAGCCGAAAAATAAATAAAAACAACTCACTCAAATTCTGCTCATTTACACCCCTAGAGTTAAGGCCTAACATAAGAATTCTTACCTTCTCAAAAATGATTAAATGTCAAAATCTTTCTTTAAATTTTCATAAACACTTTACTTTTTTTTTCTATCTCTATATTTTATTCAAAGTGCCATAAAAATCTTATAAGTTATAATATTTTGCACAAATAATATTTTTTTATTTTTTTATTTTTTTTGCAATAATCATTCAGCAATCATATCTTATAAATAAGAATATCATTATATAAATAAAAATATCATTATGACTAATCTCACAAAAATCTAATACTATATTCATCTCACATATATGTCAAATCTTTACTTACATTCCATCTACCTTCACTCAAAGAAAAATCGAACAAAAGCTGAAAAATTCTCAGCCACGCACGCCTCGCCAACCAAGCTAAGCTAAGTGACAGTGGATCCATAAGTAAATCTTTATTCAAAATCACTATTTTGTCCTTTAGTAGGGCGGAAAGTTTAACCAAAATATTACTATATTTTTTTAACCTGTAAAACATATTACTTTTTTAGTTAATTTATTATTTGAATTATTTTTAAGACCAACATAATTCATTATATATATATATATATATATATATATATATATATATATATATATATATATATATATATATATATATATATATATATATATATATAATTCGAGTTGATTAAATTCATAGATTTAACTAGATGCTAGGCCGAACTACGCCCAAATAACTCAAAATTACATCGAGCATAAATAATCAAAGATAAACCTTTCAAATTTATGGATCATAAATCTTAAGACGCTGAACGGAAGCAAGATTTTTAACATGTTTGCTTTGCTTCTAATTTATTCACAAATAAAAGAGACTACCTTCAGCCAGATGACTGAAGGCCTTGAGGGCCTTAATGCAGGGGCGAAACAAGCCGCATATTTGAACAAAATCACTTAATATAGATTTTAGCCACCTCTCAGCAGAAACTAAGCGAAATGAACATGATATTACTAGTCGTTCCTATCTAATTCTGAACATAATTGAGATTTACTTCAGCTAATTTTTTTTTTTTAAAAAAAAAAGAAATTACATAAAGGCTGAAAGAGATACTAGGCTTATTAATCGGAATCACTGTCCCTACTTCCCATTGCTCTTAAACCTCTGGACCTCTGCAAATGAAAATTATGAGGAAAAAAAAAAAGAAAATTAAAATGCTTGGTTTCTTGGACATTGGGCAGTTATATATTGAACTGGATATTCCAAACTTCATTAGGGTTAAAATGCCCACCTTTTTGGAGGTTTTCTTCTCCCGGACTTCGTATCTTTCCAGTGACAGATCACACAGCCATGCACCTGGGCTCATCAGCTGTCACAGAAATCAGAGCAACACTACTAATGATTTATTTTAGGGATACATAACACAAATTAGTAGTAGGAGAAATTAATTACAAGCAGCACCTATTTGTAACGTATAGTTTGTTTCCTGAAAATAATATCATTCTAACAAGCATCAAATTACAAAACGCACTGAATGCTGCTAATTTTAAATTTTGTGATAAATTTCATTGAATTCAAGAAAAAAATAGAAGAGTTGTAACGATAATTTTGACATAACCTTCCAACTAAAGGAAGCATTCAACAGTTAGAACTATAAAGGATGCGAGCTGGGAGATCATTCTACACGAACCAATCTGTATTGAAGTATTGCCATAATTGTCCTCCAATGAGAGGCAAAGATCGTAGAAAAGAAGATCAGTAATTCATGTTTGAGACAGTATTAAGAATGCAGATTGAAATCAGGTGGAGTGAGACTGTTTGGCGTAAACAAAATCGGAAAATTCTACAGAGAAACTGAAGAGAAAATGAGGTGGTTGTCCATGGGCGTTTGGCAAGAGAACAGATTAGTACCTTTGAAGTATAGCGAACAAGAGAGAGCAGGAAAAAACGGATGACATGTCACTATGTCAGAGAAAACAGTATATACACGGCATTTAAAGAAGAGATAGATTAGTTTATGAGGCCACACACTGACGGGCGGAGGGAGCTTGGGGGCACTGGAAGCACGTGCCCCCACTGGCTCTCGGTACAAATTCGGATGCGGGATACGACTCCCGTGATTTAGGTCAAACTACTCGGCTTTTCTCCCACCCTCAGTGCACTTCGTGAATCCATTGCCAGACCGACTGGGACTCGCGAAATCTCAAGCCAGCAAAGGTAACCCTCATCTTTCCTCCTAGTATCCCGCTTTCCTTGCACTTCTGGTTGTATAAATCCCGTGAATCCTTCTACAGGCTGCAGGATTTAGGCCGCATTCAAAATCCTCGTCTTTCTACTCCACTGCTGCAGTTGTAGTCGAGAAGGAACGAAGTCCAAAATCTGAACTCCGAAGATAACTCATTTCCTCTCACGCTACACTGAATCACTGCTTTGCGTGCTTCTGCCTGCGGGATTTGAGCAGGACTTAAGCCGGAGTTAACTTAGATCCAGCCAAACAGTATTTTGGACAAGCTAAATCCGCTGCCTTTGTAAATTGTATTCCCGTTAAAACCTCTTCCGCAAGGAGCTGTTTGGCTGCAAGATTTAAGCCGGATTTAACTTAAATCTAGCCAAACGGTATTTTTTGGACAAGTTAAATCCGTTGTCTTTGTAATCCCATTAAAGCGGGGCTGTTTGCGTGCAGGATTTGAGCAGGATTTAAGCCGGATTTAACTTAAATCCAGCTAAACAGTATTTCTGGACAAATTAAATCCGCTGCTTTTGTAATCCCGTTAAAGCCTCTTTCGCAATGGTGCTGTTTGGCTGCAGGATTTGAGCAGGATTTAAGCTGAATTTAACTTAAATCCAGCCAAACGGTATTTTTGGACAAGTTAAATAGGCTGTTTTTGTAATCCCGTTAAAGCTTCTTGCAAGTTAAATCTGGATTTGCTATATCCTGTTGGTATGTGTATTCCATCGGGAATATGCGTTTCTCAAAGATTATAAAATAAGCTTTTTAGAAAAATAACATTAAAATAATACATTACTGCACAAACTCTAAGTGGTGCAACGAAATAAGTCAATTTGCAATGACCTTTAACCTACATAGTTACTATTCTTGGGTGTAAATCAAATAAATCAAACTTCACTTACTATAGACCCAAATTAAGGTAGGAAAATTTTTATTTGGCCAAACATTAGTTAACTCAAGTTTTACATGACATGACCCATGTAATAACTTGGTTATTTTAATAAGTAAAATAAATAATTCTAACTTCCGTGAAAATAATATTGTCAAAACATGAAAAGTGCTGACGAAACTTATATGTATAACTGGAATTTTCTTTTCAAAACTTAAATCTAACATGTCATTTTTTTGAGATTTTATGTTGTCATGTTTATTAAAATGTCCCCTTCATATTTTACTTAATTTATTTTAAAAAATGTAATGCTCAACGATTTTATTAATACATATACTGGTGGTAGGTTTTTTCAATCATGTGACCTTTTAATATAATTCACTTAATATGATTTTCGTTTTTCTTTTCTTAGTTTTAGTCATACTCTCTTTGGCATATGATTACCATTTATGTTATAGCATACATCTAATTCCAACATTTACTATTCATAATTTTCTTTGTTTCTATGACTTCAATGTTTTGTGCATTTTTTTCCTCTTAATCATGGCGGGCAAGTTGACTTTTTTTCTTCTTCTATATATTTTTGTAATTTTTGTTAATTTATACAGTTTATAAATAAAATAAATATCTTTATCAGATGTTGTGAATATTTTTGTATTATGATTCTTAAATCTCATTTTTAAGTTAAATTTTTATGATGCCTATTTTTGTATTGTGATATTGAGATTTATTATATCTTAAACCTATTAAATTTTTTTATGTGTATTTACTCATTAATTAAATGATTTATATTAGGTAATTTTAGATGAGTAGAATATTCAAAAAAATTTCTCAAACAACGTCTTACAATTAGGTATGTGAATATTTTATTTAAAGGCCGAAGTATTTTGAAAATTTATTGATTTATTATTTCTTAATAAAGACTAACAGTGTCTTTATTAAGAAATATTACTTATTTTTTAAGTTTAGTATGTTTATTTTTTAAAATTATTACTTTTTTAGAAAAAGTCGAATGTGTCTTTATTTATTTTTTTGAAATATGATTAAAAGTATATCTTCTGATTTTTTATGTATATTAATCTCAATCCTTTATATTAGTATTTTAATTGATTCTTATAATTAGATATTTCTTTTTCTATATATTTTTGTAATGCTTTATTAATTTATACATGTTTATAGCTAAAATAAATATCTTTGTATTGTGATTCATATTTTTGTATTGTGATTCCTAAATCCATATTTTTAAGTTAAATTTTTTATGATTCATATTTTCATATTGTGATAATGAGATTTATTATGTCTTAAATCCTATTAAATTTTTTTATGTGTATTTACTCATTAATTATATGATTTATATTAAGTAATCTTAGATGAGCGAATATTCAAAAAATTTCTCATAATTCTTTACAATTAAGATGTGAATATTTTTTATTTAAAAAGAAAGGTGTGCATTTTTTTGAAAATTTATTGATTTGTTATTTCTTAATAAAGATTGACGATGTACCTTTATTAAGAAATATTATTGATTTATTTTTTGAATACAAGCTGTGTACCTTTATTTTAAGAAATTATTACTTTTTTAGAAAAGGCCGAATGTGTGCATTTATTAATTTTTCAATACTTTACATTAATATTTTAGATGATTCTTATAATTAGATATGAAGAGATATTTTAAAAGAAATATTGAACAAAATGAGTCCAATTATTCACATATTATTATTGATGAAAATAGTAATACAAAGTCTAAACAAGTGCACATAAAATTCAAGTTAGAAGATGTTTTAGCAGATATTGAATTAAGAAAAAAAATGTCAAAGTATCGTCCTAATGATTATGATAGAATCCGAAAAGCATATCTTCAAAAAGAGTCATGCATTGATTTGAATTTTCAAATCGATTGGAAATAAATTGCTGATTTAATAAAATTTTTGAATACAAAAGATTATTTAAGAGTATGATTACAAAAGATAACATATATTATTTTATCTTTATAGATCGATATTGGTGAACAAGCAAGTTGATACTTTGATTTAAGGATTTAAAATTAGGAAAAAAAAAGATAAATTTGAATTGATATTGGTCAAGTTAATAATTTATAATATTACTAAAGAAAGCGTGAAAATTTAATGAATCAAAATCAACATTATCGATTTGCTTATGAAAGACTATTTGACCAAAACCGAAGGGAATACAAAATACGATTAAGTATTACAATTGATTATGTAAGCTTTCTTTTACACCAATGATTAACTTTTCGTGGTCATGATAAATCAAAGGATTCTAAAAATCAAATAAATTTTCTTGAATTTCTGCACTTTTTGGCTAATCATAATGAAAGTATTAAGAAGGTTATTCTTGAAAATGCTCTAGGAAATAATAAATTAATTGCTAAATATAGGGATATTATGCAATGCTATTGAGACTTTAAACACTATTATCAATGAATTGGATAATGAGTTATTTGCAATTCTTAGATGATTGTGGTATATCGATGAAAGAACAACTATGACTTCATTACGTCTTATGACATTGAAATGCTTTTGAAATTATATATGTTTGAAACAAATGCTCCAACACTTAATTATTGAAACACTTTTCTCAAAGTATGAATTGGTATATAAATCAAAGTTAATGAGCAAACAAAGATGTGGTGAATTTCATGGACTAAAAGTTTTAATCATGAAAGAAAAAAATTTAGCTTATTACATTCAATGCTTTGATTCAATTAACACTATTACTATTAAAAATCATGTTCAAATTACTACATTTTTTTAATAATGTACATTTGATAAATATCAAAGTTAGAAGAGAAATTTTATTTGAAAATAATTAAATAAAGTTGTTGAGTTAATAAAGAGGATAAAAGACCACAAAAGTTTAAATCAAGAAATAACTCTTCAACGAGATGGAGATACACGTTAAGGATCACATTATGCTGCATTGATTAATATCTTTATTTTATTTGAATCTATTATAATGTTTTTCATATAATTATAGAATATAGTTTGAACAGTAAACAAAGAGGTCAAACAAATGTTTTACTTGATTCAATTTAATGTTTTGAGTTTGTTTTCTGTACTTGATGAAATCTATATTAGGAATTTCAAATGAATTATCTCAACTTTTGCAAAAAAAGAATCAAGATATTATAAATGTCATAGCTTTGATTAAAGTATCAAAACAAAGACTACAAAAAATGAGAGATGGTGACTGAAAAATTTTACTTGAAGAAGTTCATACACTGTGAGAAAAATAATATAATTGTATCAAATATAAGTGAAAAATTTATTATACGTGGGAGGTCAAGAAGATATGTTCAACGAATCACAAATTTACACTATTATTAAGTTGAATTATTTTATTCTATTATTGATATGCAACTCGTATTTAATAGATTTGATGAGGTCAAGTTGCTTTTATGTGACGCAAATTCATAGATTTTTCCAAGCTTTTGATAAGAAAAAAAAATTGATATATTTGACAAAATTCTATCCTGCAGATTTCTAAAAAGTTGACATTATATTTTAGATAATCAATTTGAGAATTATATTATCGACATGAAATGCAACGATGCATTTTTGAAGTTAAAAGAGATTGGAGAACTTGCACAAAAGTTAATAGAGACAAAGAAAATGATATTTATCCAGTTATTTATTTGCTAATAAAGCTTGCTTTGATATTGTCAATCGTTATAACAACTATTGAACGAATATTTTTTGTAATAAAGATCATAAAGAATCGCTTAATGAATGTAAGATTCAATGAATAATTGTGTTACATTTATCAAAAAAGATATATTTAAGAGCGTGAAAAAGAATTGATTATTAAACCATTTCAAAATATGAAGATTTGGAGAAAAAAATTATAAATGATATGTAATATAAAAAAATTTATGTCATTATGATATTTTATTTCTTTATTTTGTTTTATGAGATGTTCTATTTTTAATTTTATATAAAAGTGAATTATTTTTTATCTTATTATGTCCTCACTAAAATAAGTTTTTGGATCCGCCCCTGCACACCACCATAGGCCTTGCAAAGAGAACAAATCCGGATAACTAATCTCCTTTTGCTTTAAAAAACTATTTTAGTCTAAGTTTACAGCAAACTAAGATGACACCAAGAATCTCTTCTTAGGTGCAAACAACAGTGCAAATAAACTCAACCAACAAATATATATGTTTGGTTATAATTAGAAAAAGTTTAAATTGAATTACGAATCTTTTTGTTGTTTGGTTGTGTGTAAAGTAAATACATGGAAAGCTATTTTTTACATTTGGTTGGATGAATATAAAGTAAATATTTGTATTACGAATACTTTTTTATTATATGTAAATTAATTATAGAATTTATTCACTAATTAAAGTATTCAATTAAAAATAAATATTATCAAATAAAATATAAATAAATTATAAATAAAATTTTTTTCTTGACTATAAAATAAATAAAATCAAATACAAATAAAATTTATTTTGAATATTTAATTATTAGTAATTAATTTATAAATTTTCTAAGATATTAAAATAAAATCAAATACAAATAAAATTTATTTGAATATTTAATTATTAGTAATTAATTTACAAATTTTCTAAGATATTAAAATAAAATCAAATACAAATAAAATTTATTTGAATATTTAATTATTAGTAATTAATTTACAAATTTTAAGATATTAATTATTAGTGTTATAAATAAATAAAATTTGAATATTATCATTTTATATTAACATAATGACCCAAATTTAATATATATATATATATATATATATATATATATATATATATATATATATATTATATATATATATATATATATATATATATATATATATATATATATAATTTTATTACTATATTAAATATTAATTAATTAATTTTTATTAAATAAATTAATCGTCAAATTTAAAATTTATTTATTTATTAAATAACTTTTCTTTAATAAATAGTTTAATCATTAATTATTTTTGTACTAAATAAACTAAAATTTAATAAATATTTTAAATTTTTTGATTTATCGTGAATTATTTTTCATCAATTTGAATAAACATAATTATATTTATTAAATCTTAATTAAGCTATAAAATATTTATTTTAATTAAAGTTAAAATTAATATTACGGTTCAGCAAATTGAAAAAAATTAAAAGGAAAAAAAAGTATTTAGTTTTCCAGCGTTCTCATCCCAAAAGAAAAAAAAATTTCCTTTTTCCGCTCCGGCTCAGCTCAGCTCAGGTGTATTTGAATACTCGTTTTGCGTATTTAGTTCATGGAAAAGAATGAAAAGCAATACTCGAAATTTTACAGTAATTACATTACACCAAAACCTGAAAAAATAAGAATTACACATATTTGAATTACATTACGCGGTAATTACCAACCAAACAAATAAAAAAGTCGATCACCGGCAGAGAGTTCAACATTTATAGATCGAATTAAATGGAACTTGCGCTGGCGTGAGATATGCTAACTTAAACGTTACATTATTATTGAAAGGTTCGAACTAAGTTATTGGAAAATTCTAGAAAATACTAAAGCCAAAAAGATTTACATAGCAGAAACTGAATCAATCCCAAGAAGTAGACTTCAACATTCCTTCCTAGCCACGTGTTCTCTCTACTTGGCTAACAGCTTCGATTGTACCAATACTAATAATATTACAGACTGAATTTAAACGAAGAGAACTTTATTATTCTAGCAAATTTCCATCATGAAAATTTAGGAAAAGAAGTTTAGAAAATTTGGCTCCACTATGAAAATGCAACCAGTATTTCTAGAATTGTACACCTACTTCATTTAGCTACAGTGACAGTCGTAGAATCCATACACCAGATGAAGTAATGTTTCAATCTTACATTTATAATTTGTAGAACAGAGCATGTCATTTTCATAATACTTATAAAATTACTATTTTTCTGATTAACGCAGCACAATTGACTTTGAATAGATCAGTGACCTAGTCCTTTGAACTAGTCAATATCCAGGTTAGGTATTAATAAAAGTAGATAATTTCAACACTGTATCGTATGTCTTCTATCTTAGATGAAACTATCTCAGACATTGGATTATGGACAGGTGAGCGACAGAACATTGTTAAGCACAGACAGAGTATTATCAAGCCTTAATCTCATAGAACGCTATAGAAGCGTGCATTAAATAAATTTAGGAGTCATAACGCACTAAATAAAGAACATGAAACGTACTATATCTAGTGATAATCCGGCATACATATAACAAAAGCATGGTGTAAAGATGTTTTAGGATCGTTTTACATCCATGTGAGACTGAACATTTGTCAAGCCCGTCTTTAATACCATATAAAGCTATAGATGTGTGAATAAAAATAATGTAAAGCCTCATAATGCACCATATAAACAACATGATGTGCCTTTGTCAAGTTAGAATTATGCAAATAACAAAAGCACGATGTAAAAATGTGACAGTATAAGAGATTTTTACACATAGTGATGCATATAAATACAATTACTACCATTAGGCAGTTCCATAACCACTTTTGAAATTGTGGGCAGTTTATCAGTATAAGCATGGCATAGATGAAAAACACTTAAAGAAAGATTATTAGACCTAATTTTGCTTCTGCTTCAACGAATTTTAGTTGGATTTACTAAAAAAAGGATAAAAATAAGAAAAAAAGATAGTTTATTTAAAAAATAATAATTGAACAGTACCTACAGTTTGTCTCAAAAATTTTGAGAGAAACAGTTAAAATTAACTTTCAGCCATAGGATAGGATCAACCCAGTTTAGATTTTAACTTACAATCTAGAATTGATAATTAAGTTGTCATTAAGGCAACAAAGAAACTATAGACAATAGTACTACGAGCAGAGATCAACCACTTCTAATTAGCAACTTATGGGTCAGAAGACTTAATTATATGAAACAAAACTAACTGTTCAACATCTAACTTTCTTAATGCATATAGATATTAGAGCGGTGAATATACCACATATAATGAAAGACCGCTCTAAAATCAAATCTATTTTTAACTTAATCCAAGCTCTAAATATTAAGCCAGCCTTATTCAGATTAAATTTTAATTGAGTTTGGCACTATATCAAATCAAGTAAACCATATGTAATGTCCATGTACGAGGCATATTTACATTTGTGTGTATGTAAATATATATATATATATATATATATAAGAGAGAGAGAGAGAGAGTCAAGTCCTAATCATTAAATTTTTTTCCTACCAAAGTTTCCTTTTCCAAGATATTTCATTTCTGAACTCTTAAAAGTAAGATCAAGTTTATTGATCATAACCTTCAATAAAGCTAACCTTATTTGATTTAACTGTGTTTATCTTTGATAAAGTATAATCATAATCTTTATATGTTAAATTTGACCCAATATTGGTTGCATTTTTGTAGAGTTGGACGGAAGTAGGCCTCGGGCACGCTTGGTTTCTTCGTCTCCGGTGATTGGAAGGCTTAGGAAACTTGAGAAAATGATATGGTGGCTAGTCTCAAGCTGTTAGGACTCTCAGAAAGCTCACTTTCTTGGTTTGGATTGAAATAAGGGGGGAGGGGTACTTCCTCCTTAGATTGACTGGGCAGATCAGTTTGCTTCTTGTGGGTCATCCATGACAGTGAGGTAGAGAATCATCTAGGTGGCTCAATTTGAGTGGCCAATAGAGGAGAAGTGGTTATCCTTGGATGAGGTGGATGGTTTGGCTTTCCAAGTGTTCAATGGAGCTCCATGGGTTAGCTCACCTCCACTTGGCTAATGGCAGACCCAAACAGCTTTGGGTCAAGTGAGCTAGTGGTATTTGTGTACATTTGGTGCTTAGGGTGGCTGTTAAGGGGAGGAGAGTGGGTTTGACCATAGAAAATGGGGTTTTGTCTCATGTGCCATTGGGTAATGGGTCAATTCTAGTTTAATTTGAGTTAGATTAGATTTGGGCCAACCCAAGGTGAGCCAAAGATGGGCTATGGCAAATTTTAATGGGTTTGGGCTTGGTTTAGATGGGTTTGGCTCAATTTGACTCATGTAAGTCAAATTAGGCTAGGTTGGGTCAAGTTGACCAATTGAGCAAATTGGGTCAAACCAAGAGTTGAGTCAAATTTAAATGAGTATTTGAAATGTTTTGGTTCAATTAGTTTGGTTTAATTTGGCTTGGATTTGGATTTGACCCATTTGAGTTCATATGGATCGAATGGGTTACGTTGACCAATTTAATCAAATTGGAAAAATTGACTTAGGTCAGATGTTAATTTGTGTTCAATTTATCATTTAAAGATGATTATAGGCTTTAGTTTCAATCAATTTGAATTTATGAATGATTTAGGTCAAATTGTATGTCAATTGGGTTCAATTGATTAAATTAGCTTCAATCAAGGCTTTGATCATATTCAATAATTAATTTAGAATGAATTTGAGTCATTGGTTGCAATCAAATTAGGTTAGATTTTGATTTGACCCGATTTGGCCTTTTAGGTCAAATTGGGTCAACTTCGGTCAAGAGGGTCAATTAGGTTTAGTTTGGCTCAATTGATGGGCAAGTAATGTTCAAGGATTGATTTTAGATTGGTATGAATCATTGGTTTCAACTAATTTGGCTTAGGATGAGATTTAGTTCATTTGGATCATATCGGTTAAGAGGGTTAACTTGGTCATATGACCAAATTGACTTGGTTTGACCTAATTGATTGCAATTGATCAATCAAGGATGACAACAATCATTATAGGAGGTTTTGGATGGGTTGGATTGAGATTTGGTTCAAATAGGTCATTTAAGTCATTTTGAGTCAAGTGAACCTAAATGGGTTAATTGGTTTGACTTTTGGTTGAATTGAGTTGAGTTGAGTTTGAATATTGATTTGGGATTGATTGTTTTTTGGTTTGGTTTGATTTGGACTCAATTGAATTTTTGACTCATTTTAATATTTTTGGTCAAATGGGTCAGGTTAGGTTGATTGAATTGATTTTGGCTTGATGGTTTGATTGTAGATTTGGTTTTGCAAAGGGGGTAAGTATGAGTCATGGGTTAGTCCATGGGATGGGTAGGTCACCTTGGGTCCTAAGACTTAGCCTAATCCTATGAAAAACCCTCTAGAAGTCTCTAGGCTTAGGTTAAGTGTTCACTTAGCCACTAGAAGTGTCTTATGACTAAGAAGTTCTTAGTGTCTAGAAGACTCTTAGACCTATAATGGGAAGATTGGATCCTCACTCCAAAAGTGAGGTCAACACATTCGTTCTTTTAAGTTAGCTAATTTGGAATCAACTAGCACTTGTATAACTTTCTTATTACCATTGATATAAGTGGGTGTAAAATCTACGGCGATTCTGAGCTCACCATCATATTGTAGCATCAATCGAGGCATTCTTACTGTCTCGATAAGCATCTTCAATAGCTTCTCACACACAAAAAAAGAATTGAAAATTGAGTATTGTGGTTTGTAGAGACCTCCATTGACTATAAAAAAATTATGTTAACTTATGTTTATCTCATAAACATGTTTATTATTATGATAATGATAGATTATTTAGTCATAACTATCATTATATTTCATAAGTTATTTGGGATTCCTTTAGAGCGAAATAATTGAGATGTTCGTCCTCTCGCATCGAAAGTTATGGATGGGATGAAATGTTGTTGGATGGTACATCTTGTTGGAGCAAAATAATAAGATTTTATTTAAAATAACTACTATTATACCCAATAAACTGTATCATATTTTCTTGGAGCAAAATAAATAAATCGTTTGACCTATAGCATCAAAATTGATGGATGAATGAGATGCTGTCGGATAGCACATCTTATGGGCCACTCCATCTTTTTAAGATTATTTGTTAAATTGGCATCCGATGTTACTTTACAAAATAAATACATTTTTATCATGATAATGATAGATTACTTAATCATAATTATTATCATACATAATAAACTACATCAGATTCCCTTGAAGTAAAATAATTAATTTGTTTGTGCTCTATCATTGAAAGTGATAAATGGAATGGGATACTATCAGATAATTCATTTTGCGGACCCTTTCAATATTTTGAGATTATTTGCTAAATGAGTATTAATGTTACTTTAGTAAATAAACCTACTTATTATTATCGTAATATGAGATTTTATAAACATAACTACTATTATATCGCATAAAATATATTAGATTCTCTTCGAGCAAAATAACTAAAAAATTTTACTATAGCTTTGAAAGTAATGGATGGATGAGATGCTGTCGAATAGTACATCTTATGAGCCCCTCCATCTTTTTAAGATTATTTGCTAAATGAGCATCCAATGTTGTTTTAAGAAGTAAACATTCTTATTATTTTTATAATGATATATTACTTAACCATAACTACTATTATACCCCATTAATTACATCAGATTACTTTGGAGCAAAATAATTGAGTTGTTTGTCTTCTAGCACTGAATGAGATGTTGTTGGATATTACATCTTGCGGGCCCAATGTTATAAGATTCTTTTCTAAATGGGCATCTAATGTTACTTTAAAGAAATAAATCTATTTTTTATTATGATAATGACATATTATTTCATTCTATAAATTCTCCTTTCCCAAACATATTCTGCATAATTTGTTCATATGATCATTGGTTATAATCAACTCATATAAGTGATGATGGAGGAAGCAAGTAATAGTCAAAGGAGGAAACCACATAGATGTGAAATAGATAATAGTAGTAGAACATCAAAGCCACTACCTAAAGACCTTCATCTAAGCATTGCTCACCTGCGGGGGTCACATCGTGCGGCACACCTAAATATGGTTGTAAGAGAATATTAGTTATCATCAAATAACTTTCTTAGACAACCACTAAATTAGTATAAATTTGATTTATTTTTCATTAGGGAACAATATTAGAAGCTACTAGCCACCTACTACTGGCCCAATAATGGTCGATTAAGTGTCCGTGATTCATTAATGCACTTGAAGTTGTAGGTGTAGCAATTATTTGACATCTACAATTTATTCGTTTAGATCATCATCTATTAACAGCCTTGGTTGAGCATTGGTCTCGGCAAACAAATACTTTTCAATGCATGTAAGAGAAATGACAATCACTTTCCAAGATGTAGGCATGATTCTTGGTTTATGTGTTGATGGAGAAGCTCTAGTTGGTCATAATATTATTGGTCCTGGTCTACATTGACCAACCTGGCTGAATTATTGTGATGAGTTCCTCAGTCACACTGAGTTTATTTTTCATGATCCAAATAATCCTAATATCACCATAAAATTTAATATGGGTCAAGCTCATGCACAAACTTGTATACCATTATGTTGGCTGGGATGGACCTTTGCACGGGAGTCTTACATGAATATAACAAAATTAGAGTTAGTTCGTTCAGCTCATGCTATATTTTGATTATTATATGATGTTTTCTAATACCTGATACTTGAGGGTCTGAAATACACTTACAATAGAGGATTTACAACCATTTTCAATGTACTCCCTAGGTGTAGTGGTACTAGCACATCTGTATAGGGAACTCAAAGAAGCTACAAAGCATAATAGGGTAAATATGACTAGTTCTTTGCATTTATTAAAAGTTTGGGCTTTGGAGAGATTTCATGTGGGTCAACCAACATTACATGTACCGTACTCCAATGATATATTAGGAAAATCACTTGGGTTCAAGTAAAATAATTTTATATTTTTATATTTTGATTTAATTTATTTTACTATAAATATCTCATTAATAATGTAGATGGCATGAGCAATGGGTGAGAGAAATTATGATAAATAATGTTAAATTCTATCGCAACGAATTTGATGGCCTCAAAGGCAATCAGATTCGATCATAAATTATATTGCAACGAATTTATTTTACTAGATTTTTTTAATTTCAAGTTATAATATATAATTACTTAAATTGAACTATGCATATAGGTTATATGGACCCCTTACTCAAAATATTTAATGTTTCTTATCACAAATTTGTATATTGGGTATTAAAGTATGGAGGTCACGAGTCCTACTCATATATTGGAAGCGTGTTGAATGGCATCTCCTTGATTATGTTATTAGACAATTTAATGGTCAACTACAAATAGATGTTGTGCAGATGGATCCAAAGTTCAAGTGAGTCCATGGTAGAGGTAAGGCAAATGTTGATTGGTTTGACTATCATCTGTCGAGTATTGAGCTTAGGAATGAAAGATTAGCTTATGTTATCAATCCCATAATTGATCATATTAATAATAATCATGCAATTACTCATTATTTACGGTAGTATAAATCTTAGGTGTCACTATATCTACTACAAGCTGAACTACAACCACATAGAACATACTATCATAGGGCCCCAATAGAATAACTTTATGTAAGTATCTTAGTTATGTAAAATAAATTTTATTTTTATTTTGTTCAAATATTACTAATAATATATTTACAGCAAGAAACAATTGATCAAATGGAAAATTTGTTCCAACCATTTTATGGCAGCGATGGATGAGATGCAAGCGGAATGATGCTTTCCATTAATTCACTCAGAGATCTATCGAGAACTCATAGATGAAACAAAAAGTGATGCACAACAAAGTTTTCATACTACGCAACAAAATCTATCAATGACAACCCAAATTTATACTCCCAAACAACCATATGTTCATTGGCCATCATTCAATATGGGTTGGGATCAACAACAAAGTAGCAAAGATATTTCTCCAAGAAGCATATACATACTTATGGTTATACAACAATGTCCGGACTAGTGTAACAATCCACAATAGGGGTACCTTCTATGTTCATATTCTTTCCTTATAATACTGATAATCTATTTGGTCTACAACAATCCAGAGAAAAACTCAATAAGGTCATGAAGAAGAAGAACAAAATCAAGAAGAAGATGAATTGCAGCATGACCTTAAGGAATTACCAAGAAGGGGACCAGATTGGTATAGATTACACACCAGGGTCATAGATGAAGGCATTAGATTACATGTTGTTAGTAGTAGGGAGGTGTGATAATGTAAATTACTTTAAAATTTAAATATTATTTTTAAGTTTTAGCACCTTGAATTATGTGTTAAATTCTTATTTTATAATGTAAATTAATTTGAAATTTAAATTTTACTTTCAAGTTGTGTTTGAATTTATGATGTTACAAAAAAAAATCCTATAATGAAGAACTTTCTAGATCAATCTTTGTATCACTATATTTGCAATATTCATATTCATACTCATTCTTCTGCTAATGTATCGTGAGATGTTGGTTTTAAGCCTTCTATTAAAGAATTCTTTAATAATTTTTATTATAATTTGCCTACTGTAAGATGACATCCTATTATTTGGCACAAAAAGTATAATGTGAGATATGCTTTTTATAGCTAATTTTGCTTTAATAA
Organism: Cymbidium sinense; assembly: GCA_021442155.1. Lineage (NCBI taxonomy): Eukaryota > Viridiplantae > Streptophyta > Magnoliopsida > Asparagales > Orchidaceae > Cymbidium > Cymbidium sinense. The sequence continues at coordinate 111,919,226 of CM038218.1, read as the reverse complement.
TGGACTCAAAATAGCTAACATGCTGATGAAAAAAATATTGTTATTCTTTCTTACTATTTCTTCTACTTTACTGATATTAAGTCATTAAATTATTTATATTTTGAATGTTTATTTACTTTCAATATTCTATGAGTCTCTTCCATGGGTGGCTAACTTTCTCCTTAGGCCAACTCTATTGTAAGTGGCTACACATATCCTAGATATGGAGTATGTTTCCAAAAGCTGGGAGAATTTTTTTCTTCTATCACATAGCTGCACTATTTATTATATATGGCGTGAACGTAATTAGAGAAGATTTTGGTTAAAATTTCTCTTATTCTCCTTTTTGAAGGATTTGGGAATTTGGATAATGATGAGTAAGTTTGTATGGTAACCTGTTGGTAGGGGCGGATCCAGAAAAATTTTTTAGTGGGGGCACAACAAGATAAGAAAATAATACTCATATTAAAGCATTTTATATAACAAAATAAAAAAAATTAAGCATCACAATAAAATAAATTTTCTTCACATTGCATATCATTTATAATTTCTCCTTTTGAGATTTATATTTTGAAGTTATTATAATTTATTATCAATATTTATAAATAAATAATTTTTAATATATGCAACAAAAATCAATCATTCAAAAATCTCTCATTCTATTACACAAATAATTTTTTTACGATCTTTATTGTTGAAAATGCTAGTTCAATAGTTATTATTACAACAACAACAACAACAACAAGCCTTCATCCCACTAAGTGGGGAAATAATTATTATTACAATTGATAATATTAATGCGATCTTTATAAGCAAATATACAGAAAGTAAACATCATTAAATCTAGAAACAATTTGGTATGATGATAGTTAAATCCAGTTAAATCTCGTGCTAATGTTTGATTATTTATATGATAATTTAAATTAATTATTTTATTTAATATTTAAATAATGAATATTTAGAGATTATTTTTAATTGTATTTTTATCAAAATAAAATTTTAAAACTATTTAAATAATTAAGTCAAGAAGATATAAGTCAAGTAATTAAGAATACAATAGTAATGTAGATGATAATACTAATTAAATTTATATTAAATGATATCTAATAGATACTCAAATGATAGTTATAAAAACACAATAAAAAATAAGCAAATGATAGTAATTAACATATTATTCTTAAATATTATTTAACTAATCAATAAAATATATAATCCTCATGTGTGGTGAGATTATAATGGAGGATATTTAATAAGTGAATTAAATAATAATTTCTATTTATTTATTTATATAAAAATAATAATCATAATTAAATTAATTATAATATATTTATCATAATATAATATTTTAATTATAAATCTATTAATCAATTATAAAGCATTAAGTCTATATTAATTATATCTAAGTTCATATTAATTTATAATTAATCTAAATAAAAATAACTAAAGAGAAGGTATTGATGGCATAATTAATCTAAATAAAAATAATTAAAGATGCGGGTTTCGAACGCCGATATGCCGTACATATCAATAATATAACATCTGTATCAATCATCTCTAACCATCATCTTCTATCAAATAATATTAAAATTCACTATTGACAAGAGGAACAGTACATATCAATAATATAACATCTGTATCAACTTTCACTAATAAAGCTAATGCATGTCATCGACAACAACATCATTGCATCTCATCAATAGTAACATCATTGTATGTCAATGCCAACAAAACTATCTCTTGTTAGATAAACAATAATGATGTCTATCATCACCAATAAAGTTTGATGTGCATTATCAAAATCAATATTAATGCATGCCATAACAAGACCAATGCATAATAAATAATAATTTTAATACTCATTTTATTAATATGGCCAATGCATATGAGACATCCCATTAAGTGTCTAACATGTCCCCATATTGCTAGAGCATTTTTCACCTAAAGTCTATAATAAAATGGCAGATCTCCATCATATGATATAACCCATGATGATTGGGATAGGTACTTTGATATACACTAATGTTGGTCTCTTACATCTCTATAAATGATTAAAACACCCTCTAATTATCTAATTAGCATGTGAATATCATGTGAAACTTAATCACATTTTATCCCATATGAGCTTCAATGGTACCATGAGGGAGAAAATATACCATCTCTATGTGTGTGCTATACTTTCTCCAAAGATAAAAATAGTGCACTCTATGAATTTAAAAGATAAATATATTAATTTAGAATATTTTTCTAAAAATTTCTCTACTTAATATAAAGAAATTAGATGAGACTTATTTAGTTCTAATTTTAAGTTTCTCATAGTAACATGCTTCTATATTTAAATCCTAAGAAAACTTTCAATAGATGTCATAGTCATAATTCTAGAGTTTAAAGTTGATCTTAAAGAATATAAGCTTAAAAGCCATAAAAATGATAACCTTAATATAAAATAAGGATTAGAAATATGCAACTAAGAGTAACTCTAGATAAAATATATAAACTATCCTAAATTAGGATCATTTGCATTTAATGAAGTAGTTATTATTATGAAAACTATCCTAAGTTTATGAAATTCTAATGCAATAAATAGCTTCTTTTTTTTTTTTTTTTTTGCTAATGACAACAATGCAATTAATGACATCCAAAGATCGCTCTCTCTCTAATAATGCTGCTAATGAGATCATGTCACAATGTGAATATTAAACCTAATCTAACATCATAAGTGTAAACCTTAACTCTTTGTAATACATAATATTCATGAATAAAATATATATCTGTACGCTATTAGAAGATTATTTTTATTAGAATAAGTCGGATCCTTCATACTAAGATTTTAACAGGCGAATGACCTATTAGGATTTCTGCTAAAGAATAATAATTATTTTCTTATATATTTAATTTCACACTTCCTTAATGAAAAATAATAAACTTTAATTTTTTTAAATGTAATAGCTTTTCTTATAGCGCAAAACTTTTGGCTTAAACCTGTAAATAAGAGGCTAGAGTTGGAGAGATTATTAAGAGCAGAGTTCGAACGTACAATTATGTCCAAATTTTTGCCCAATTTTTTTTTAAGATTTAAAAAATATTTTAAACATTTTTAACTCCTGCACATAGTGTATAAATAAATATTTTAAACGCAATTTAAAAAAATAAAAAATAGCTATTTTTTATCTTTTTATTTTTTTAATTATATTTAAAATACATATATATACATATTGTGTACATAAATTAAAAATATTTAAAATACCTCATAAACACACTAATACACAATAAAAACTTTTTTGCATATAATTTCTCCTATAGTTGTGTAGGGCTGTCAAAAAAGTATATATATATATATATATACATATACATATATATATATATATATATATATATATATATATATACATATATATATATATATATATATATATATATATATATATATATATATATATATATATATATATATATATATATATACATATATATATATATATATATATATATGTATGTGTGTGTGTGTGTGTATGTATGCTACAGATTAGTGGTTAAAATTTTTGTTATAGAAAAAATTGGTCCAAGTTTGAATCCTCCTTACAGATTTTTCAGATTATTGCATTTCGAACTATAAGAGTTATTTTGAACAATTCTAGCCGAACATGAATAGTGAAATTTTGAGTCATTTCGAACACAAACTGAACACAAACAAAGTAATTTTCAAACGATTCGAACACGAACAAGGGTTCAACTCGCTCAAGCTTCACTACACTTGTCGTGATACAAACTTACCTTCGCTTTCTACTTTTGGTGGGCTTATAAAAGGATGTCGAGTGCAGTGTTAGGTCAATGGCAAATAGTCATCAATCATACGCTTAGCACGTAACGAACATGTTGATGACATAACTCTCTTAGTTCAGCCTTTGGATTTGTATGAACATTGGGATGACCTCCTCGTCAACAAATATTTTAAGAACATTGTATGAACTTTCTTGGCTTTATATATATATAAAGCCAAGAATGTTCCCTTCAGTCTTTGCTTTTTGCTTAACAGACTTGTTGAAGGAGTTGAGATTTCACATATAATATTGATACCAAACTTGACCTAATGCCTTCTTGAGTGAGGATATTTTTTGTTGGATTTTGGAAAATGACCTTACAATCATTATGAATGATCTCCAGTCTAGGCTACTTGAACTCACCAAGTTGGAGAGATTTGGAGATTTAGATGCTCTTATCTTTGAACTAGCTAAGATAATCTCTTACTACGGCTTTTGTGGCATGTTGAGTATGCAAACCCGGTAATGATGTCAAATTATAGCATAAGAACAACCCATCGCCAACGCAATTGTGTTGTCATCAAAACTTTAGCGAATCGATCTTTGAGATGAGAATAATTTTATTAGATAACATGTAATGACAAAGCTTTTGGATAACAAAAATCAAAGCCAAACAATGTTTCTCGATTGGAGAGTATTACATTTTCGCTTCTATTAGCCTTTGATTGATGTAGTATAGGACATTCTCTTTTCCCTCTTCATTATGTTGTGCAAATAATGCACCTAGAGATTCTTCCAGTGCCACTGTGTATAAGATGAGGGGCTTCCCTGGGATTGGCACTTCGAGAATGGGCAAGTTCAACGGATACTTCTCAATACTATCAGAAGCCTCTTGACATTCTTTGTCCTATTTGAAAGGTATATCCTTCTTCATTAGCTTCTTCCTCTTGGACGTGAATCTCTGATCGATGCCTCCAATGAACTTCTGGCTCGAAGTGTGGAATATGTATTTCTTCAATCAGAGAACTGCGATCGAAGCTATCCTCCTCTTAATGATTTAAAACTGGTTGGCGACGAGATCCCCTGGATGACTCTCGAAGGTGTCGACCATCAAAAATTTTATCACATATGACATTTTTCTTAGGTACCCATTCTTGATGAGTTTTATTTATATCGGATCTCTAGGAGTATGGCACAGATGTCCTGTCTTTCTTTAAGGCGGTTTCACTTCAAGGCTTTGGCCTCCAAATTTGCTTACCTTTTTACCAGGACCTTTTCGACGACAGATTTTTGAACTTGCGGCTCAAGTGTCACGCCTCGATGTTCACCGTGCAGAACTTGTTTAGAACAATTTTGAGTTCTTACTACCACTAATGGTACTTTCTATAGTGGAACATTCTTGGCTTCTCTCGATAATTGGCCTTTGATACCTCTTCTTCATATAGGCATTTTTCCTTGACAACCTTGAGACTCTGTACTCGAGATAGAGTTTCAAGTTATTTCTTCTGAAGGGTTGGACCTTACTAGTGTTGAGCCAAAAATGACTACTTAAAATCACCAGTAGAGCTATTTCTTTTCACCCATCTCAAAATTTTCAAATTTGTTATTAGGTAAGAATACTCACTTCTGGTTGCAATATTGGTTGCTTTCTCAAAGGCTATTCATAAAAAAATCTATTAAGACATCAACTCAATAATTTTTTTTTGTCTTCTAGTTAATTTGTTCCAAGATGAGAAAGCTTCAGCCTCCAATCTCTTTGGTGCAAATGGCTCAACTAGCAGAGTAGTTAGACATGATTGCCTTAGATAGGTGCAGCATATGCATGTGTTTCAGTAGTTGAGGCAACAACAACTAAAAGTATATACTTCTGAATCGGATGTTGGCTTTAGCATCTCCTGCATTGATAATTATGTTGACCAAATAAATGTTGTCACCACACCCAAGTTCTATAGATAAACTCTTTACAAATGAAAGATGGAACTAATAGTCAACAATCAATATTTCATCTCATAATTTCAAAATGTAAGGGTACTTCAGAATAAAATAATATATAGAATTTTATTTATAATTGATTTAAAACTTTAATTTTTAGTATATTCCACTACTACTATAGCTTAGATTTGACTAGTCAAAAATAGAAAGAGAAACATGTCCCCAATGGAGTCGCCAGAAATCTATGGGCTCCAAAAATTTGCCACCAACCTCTCGATTAAGAGAGTATGATTTATGTCAGTGAAATTTTCAGAAGGCAAATGGAATGGTAGATAAAACACTACTCAGAGATTTCACCCTCATTTTGTGAGGACTTTAGATCTGGTTCCAAGTTTTCTATAGGCGCAATCACTTATAGTTAATTACCTCTCCTAATGCTGAGAGAGAATTTTCGATTAAGGTTAGTCATTAGATCGCTAAATGCATAGCATATAGTGGCAGCATGTGGAGTATTAAATTATGAATTTATGAAATTCATCATTTTAACTTAAAATAGATGGTTAGGATAATGATGACATGTCCGATCAAGATCCCATGGTTCTGTCATCTCGGACTGTCATGGTCCCTAGTCTACTTAGTCAGAGGAGGTAGTTGACCCAACCTGATTGAAAGATCCTTGTCAATAGCCATGAGTTGCATCGTCCAAGAGAACAATGTAGACTTAGGGTAAGTCCACCTCAGCTGACAGAGAGCTTTGTGTCCTATCAAGTGCACCCTATAGTTCACTTCTCAAAGGGCAAAGCCATTAAGGAATATGCGGGCTATAGTCGTGACCATAATATAATGGTGTAATATGGCGACAATCACCCAATTAGATGACTCTAGTCATAACCGCATCATATATGGAGCCTGCTGGCCAAATCACGCAGTCAAAGGACACGGCTCATGTCCTTACTAGCATGAGATTGATTGAGACTGAATATAGAAATATACTTGACTTGACATTGGCTCCTTTATGAGCTAGAGCTTTCTTGATTGGTCACCCCCGACAAATGGTTACAAAAGGTGGATGTATTATTTTTTTGCTTTAAGTTTTTTTATAGATTGAATTTTATTTTGACATTTATAGCTTAATGACATATTAGATTTCGCATTTGGATTGATACTTAATTTAAATTAATTTGATCTAAAATTATAATGATATTTTGATAAAAGTAACCCCCTAGTTGAAATCTATTCAACCAACCATCATCGGTATATAAGTGTGCTTGTTGATTTAGTTTAATGTTTCATATCATATTGATTATATTAATTTAATAATAGAGGATCAGATTTATATTTATACTTTGGGAACTTTGAATTTGATATTATTGAATATAAATATCTTAGATATTTTGATAATAATGACCCATCCGGTTGATATCTTTAATCAACTCAACCATCATTGAGAATTATCAGATAGTTGTTATACAATTATATGATAGAATTAGCTTCTCAGAGATTTTTTCTAGTATAGAAAACTATAACAACATCATTAAATTTTGTTAACTTGGGACCCGGTTAAGTACTAAGTGGGAATTAACGACGTCCTGACACTAAGTTCAAACATTCAACGTAGTGTCGAGACCCATGTGGGTTATTTAGAATACTTGTATGAATTTCAATAAGATCAAAATGAATTGACAATTACTCTATATTTTAAACAAGAATTCACATCTTTCAAATGATTGCACAAATTTTGAAGCACTTAAATTGAGTGATAGTTAGCTCCATAGTTTATACAAATTTAATATATTTGAAATCTATTTAGAATTTAAGCCAACGTCTTATGTCTGCTAGCATTAATATGGTGCAGATTCGGTGGCGTAAGATACTTTAAATTGTTCTAATATCTTATTAGATCCCTTGGAATGAAATTAAATTATTTTCTCCTATTTAGAGTTGACTAGTTTACAAATATTCAATAAACTCTCATTTACATCTATTGGCAATCTTCAAATTCATCACAAACTCTATTCAATTTCTTTTAATTCATTTCAAATATTCAATAAGACAAATTGCGCTTCAAATACTTTCCAAGAATTCTCGATTATGCTTATTAGCAATCCTTCAATCTCATTAGGGATCTCTTATGAATTCTTTGATTTTCTTTAATTTGGAGTGAATTATATTTGAAAACTATATTCTAATTCCAAGGAGATCTCTCATTGTCAAATTAGATATTCAATCAAATCATCTTTCAAATCAATTGAAATGAGATAATGAAGTGCTAAGTTTAGATTTATTAGCAAAATGTTCAATTCGTTTTTATATGCAATAATTGTTTCATTTTAAGTCTTGTGTCATAATTTGTATCAAGTTATTATGTTAAGAATAAGTTCGATTGGAGGTCATTTCGACTAATTTTGATAACGTCAAGTATATTTTAGCTTCGATTTGCGCACTATTACATATGAAGTTAGTCGAATTCAGCTCGTGAGCTCAACTTGACTTATGGCGCATGCATGGAGGTCAACAAATGCGCCCCCCCAATAAATGTGATTCGCGCATGGAATGAGTCTTACGTTGAAAACTAGTTGACTTCAACCACATCTCAAATTACTATAACTTCAATTTCAATGGATTCCCTAAAGAGCTTTTCCACTCTCTACTTCAATAAGTTTGTTGAAGATCTCTTTCTTTTGTGTCATTATAGATTTGGGTTTCCTCCGAATCTAACTTCGTGTTTGATCGGGTTTGATGGCGGATTAATTTGTTTATTTTGAGATTTGAAATTCCTTCTGTCTTAGTTTTGAGCTTGATGAACTTGATAAAGGATTGACCTGATTTGTTTATACTTACTTGTCAGGAAGTATATGTAGGCCCTAAATCCTGTGCTTGCTACTTTGACGGACTTATTAAAGGGTGCATATAGATAACACAGCCTTCCAGCTTATATTAAGTCTATAATATTGAGTTATCAGCCTAGCAATGTGTGATTTAATAGACTAAATAATGACATAATTCCTTTAGTTTGACCATTCTTTATATGAATTATGGAATTGCTTCATCGGTCCGTGTTTTGCTTTAACGGACTTGATGAGAAAATTGACTTTGATCTGCGTTTAGTGCTTGATCAGGCAATTTGAAAATATATTGGGATATGACCTTCCAGGCAATACGAAGATTGATTTGAAGCAGCTCTAGGTTGAGAGTTATTTCCTTAGATTGCCTTGGAGTATCAATGAAGTAGAAAGATCTCTTAGATTCTAGCTACTTGTAATCACTAAGCTGAATTTGGTTTGAGATTAAACAACTATTATCATTGGACTGATGAGCAGGGGCTACTTTATTGCGGCTTTTTCTTATGATTTATTGAGTGAGAGCGTCCAACCTTCGGTATTTGTGGCTTGATGAGTCTGACCTTTAGAACCTACTTGAGTCTTCGAATTGATGGTTTGGTCCATCAGACTAACTAATGAGGGCTCTTTTACTGCGAGCTTTTCTTGCGGCTTGTTGAGTGAGGGGAGTGTCAGTAACTCGACCATTTATTTTCTTGTTGAATTCGACCTTTAAAACTCAGTCATGTCCTAGACATGAATATGTAGATGTTGATACTTTTCCAACTTAGTTGATTGAAGCTTCTAGAATATAAAGTTCTTTTAACTTGATCTTCAAAATTTGATGAATCTTGGAAACAAACTTTCGATATTTAGAGCTGTCTTTTCATGCATAGAAATTGATTCTTTTTGTTCTTACAAGAGCCTGCAACTTTAACATTAACGGTTATAAATATATTGAGATCACACGATATAAAGCTTCGATGTCAACCTAAACATATGTAAAAAGTCCTCATATTTCATAAAAGAAGATTGAACAACCTTGATCATAAAAAAATGCCCCATCTCTAGGAAGATTGTAGAGTAGTTCGAAATACATTACAAAGCTTTGTTTCTTTTAACACAAAATAGATGTGACATATTTTCAATTATAATATGTATTCATCTAAGAATCTTGGCTTAAAGCATGATATTGACTTAGATAAATATATAAAAAAAATATCCTATATCTAATAGGGGAGCTTTTTAGAGTAACTGTTGAAAAATTTTGAAATGTCTTTGATTTTATGCTTATTGCTCCATACTTGTTGAAGACTTTCTCTTGAGAAGTTGAAATTTGTATTTTTCTTCCCAGCTTTGTGCCTTTAATGGAGTTGATAATTTATTCTTTGAGATGAGAATGTCTTCGGTCCTATACGTTTGTGTTAGACTTGTTGAAAATTAAATCTTAAAATTTAAAATTTATATTTTTCCCCTGCCCTGACTTCGTGCCTTAGTATATTTGATTGAGTTGATGACTTATTGGCGAGATAAGAGCATCTTCGATCCTATGCTTTGTGCTTTAACGGATTTATTGAAGATTCAATCTCAATATTTTGGGGTTCATATTTTCTTTTATCCTGACTTTATGCCTTGACAGATTTGGCAGAAGAATTCCCTGAATTATCTTGCACACTTGTCAATATGACTTATTGGCGAGATGAGAGTATCTTCGATCCTATGCTTTGTGCTTTAACGGATTTATTGAAGATTCAATCTCAATATTTTGGGATTCATAGTTCCTTTTATCCTGACTTTATGCCATGACAGATTTGGCAGAAAAATTCCCTGAATTATCTTGCACACTTGTCAGGGGTGTCAAAAAAAATCCTTGTTACGGCTAATGTTCAACTAAATAGCTCGTGTTACGTTTTTTTAACTAGCGGCAACGAATAAATATTTCTCGATTTATAAATGAGTTGAATATGAACAATCATTTATTCGATCATGTTCAGTTCAATTTAGCTCGAAATAAAATATTATATTTTTATTATTATAAATATATATATATAATAATTACAAACATAACTTAGTGATTAAATTTTTTATCATACAAAAGATTTGCCCAAATTTGAATTCTTTCTCTTATAAATTTTTTGAATTATTATATTTCAAACTATTTCGAATTGATACGAGCCATTTTGAATAATTGAGTCGAGCGAGCAGGTAAAATTCAAACCATTTCAAGCTCTGACAAAATAATTTTTGAATGAACGAAAAATAAATAAAAAACAACTCACTCAAATTCTGCTCATTTACACCCCTAGAGTTAAGGCCTAACATAAGAATTCTTACCTTCTCAAAAATGATTAAATGTCAAAATCTTTCTTTAAATTTTCATAAACACTTTACTTTTTTTTCTATCTCTATATTTTATTCAAAGTGCCATAAAAATCTTATAAGTTATAATATTTTGCACAAGTAACATTTTTTTATTTTTTTATTTTTTTTGCAATAAATATTCATTCAACACCCATATCTTATAAATGAAAATATCATTATAACTAATCTCACAAAAATCTAATACTATATTCATCTCACATATATGTCAAATCTTTACTTACATTCCATCTACTTTCACTCAAAAAAAAAATCAAACACAAGCTGAAAAATTCTCAGCCACGCACGCCTTGCCAACCAAGCTAAGCTAAGTGACAGTGGATCCATAAGTAAATCTTTATTCAAAATCACTATTTTATTTTAGTAGGGCGGAAAGTTTAACCAAAATATTACTATATTTTTTAACCTGTAAAACATATTACTTTTTTTAGTTAATTTATTATTTGAATTATTTTAAGACCAACATAATTCACGCCAAATTATATATATATATATTAATTTCGAGTTGATTAAATTCAAAATAGATTTAACTAGATGCTAGGCCGAACTACGCCCAAATAACTCAAAATTACATCGAGCATAAATAATCAAAGATAAACCTTTCAAATTTATGGATCATAAATCTTAAGACGCTGAACGGAAGCAAGATTTTTAACATGTGTTTGCTTTGCTTCAAATTTATTCACAAATAAAAGAGACTACCAGCCAGATGACTGAAGGCCTTGAGGGCCTTAATGCAGGGCGAAACAAGCCGCATATTTGAACAAAATCACTTAATATAGATTTTAGCCACCTCTCAGCAGAAACTTAAGCGAAATGAACATGATATTACTAGTCGTTCCTATCTAATTCTGAACATAATTGAGATTTACTTCAGCTAAATTTTTTTTTTTTTTAAAAAAAAAGAAATTACATAAAGGCTGAAAGAGATACTAGGCTTATTAATCGGAATCACTGTCCCTACTTCCCATTGCTCTTAAACCTCTGGACCTCTGCAAATGAAAATTATGAGGAAAAAAAAAGGAAAATTAAAATGCTTGGTTTCTTGGACATTGGGCAGTTATATATTGAATTGGATATTCCAAACTTCATTAGGGTTAAAATGCTCACCTTTTTGGAGGTTTTCTTCTCCCGGACTTCGTATCTTTCCAGTGACAGATCACACAGCCATGCACCTGGGCTCATCAGCTGTCACAGAAATCAGAGAAACACTACTAATGATTTATTTTAGGGATACATAACACAAATTAGTAGTAGGAGAAATTAATTACAAGCAGCACCTATTTGTAACGTATAGTTTGTTTCCTGAAAAATAATATCATTCTAACAAGCATCAAATTACAAAACGCACTGAATGCTGCTAATTTTAAATTTTCTGATAAATTTCATTGCGAATTCCAAGAAAAAAATAGAAGAGTTGTAACGATAATTTTGACATAACCTTCCAACTAAAGGAAGCATTCAACAGTTAGAACTATAAAGGATGCGAGCTGGGAGATCATTCTACAAGAACCAATCTGTATTGTATATTGCCATAATTGTCCTCCAATGAGAGGCAAAGATCGTAGAAAGAAGATCAGTAATTCATGTTTGAGACAGCATTAAGAATGCAGATTGAAATCAGGTGGAGTGAGACTGTTTGGCGTAAACAAAATCGGAAAATTCTACAGAGAAACTGAAGAGAAAATGAAATGGTTGTCCATGGGCGTTTGGCAAGAGAACAGATTAGTACCTTTGAAGTATAGCGAACAAGAGAGAGCAGGAAAAAACTGATGACATGTCACTATGTCAGACAAAACAGTATATACACGGCATTTAAAGAAGAGATAGATTAGTTTATGAGGCCACACACTGATGGGCGGAGGGAGCGTGGGGGCACTGGAGGCACGTGCCCCCACTAGCCCTCGGTACAAATTCGGATGCGGGATACGACTCATGTGATTTAGGTCAAACTACTCAGCTTTTCTCCCACCCTTAGTGTACTTCGTGAATCCATTGCCAGACCGACTGGGACTCGCAAAATCTCAAGCCAGCAAAAGTAACCCTCATCTTTCCTCCTAGTATCCTGCTTTCCTTGCACTTCTGGTTGTATAAATCCCGTGAATCCTTCTACAGGCTGCAGGATTTAGGCCGCATTCAAAATCCTCGTCTTTCTACTCACCGCTGCAGCTGTAGTCGAGAAGGAACGAAGACCAAAATCTGAACTCCGAAGATAACTCATTTCCTCTCACGCTACACTGAATCACTGCTTTGCGTGCTTCTGCCTGTGGGATTTGAGCAGGACTTAAGCCGGAGTTAACTTAGATCCAGCCAAACAGTATTTTTGGACAAGCTAAATCCGCTGCCTTTGTAAATTGTATTCCCGTTAAAACCTCTTCCGCAAGGAGCTGTTTGGCTGCAAGATTTAAGCCGGATTTAACTTAAATCTAGCCAAACAGTATTTTTTGGACAAGTTAAATCCGCTGCCTTCCCATTAAAGCGGGGCTGTTTGCGTGCAGGATTTGAGCAGGATTTAAGCCGGATTTAACTTAAATCCAGCTAAACGGTATTTTGGACAAATTAAATCCGCTGCTTTTGTAATCCCGTTAAAGCCTCTTTCGCAAGGGTGCTGTTTGGCTGCAGGATTTGAGCAGGATTTAAGCTGAATTTAACTTAAATCCAGCCAAACGGTATTTTTGGACAAGTTAAATAGGCTGTTTTTGTAATCCCGTTAAAGCTGCTTTTGCAAGTTAAATCTGGATTTGCTATATCCTGTTGGTATGTGATGCGTTTCTCAGAGATTATAAAATAAGCTTTTTAGAAAAATAACATTAAAATAATACATTACTGCACAAACTCTAAGTGCAGCTAGAATCAATTTGCATATGACCTTTAACCTACATAGTTACTATTCTTGGGTGTAAATCAAATAAATCAAACTTCACTTACTATAGACCCAAATTAAGGTAGGAAAATTTTTATTTGGCCAAACATTAGTTAACTCAAGTTTTACATGACATGACCCATGTAATAACTTGGTTATTGATTTTTAATAAGTAAAAATAAATAATTCTAACTTCCCATGAAAATAATATTGTCAAAACATAAGAAAAGTCCAAGCTGATGAGTGACTTATATGTATACTCGAGATTAATTTTCTTTTCAAAACTTAAATCTATGTGAACATGTCATTTTTAGTGTTAGATTTTATGTTAAGTCATGTGTTTATTAAAATGTCCCCTTCATATTTTACTTAGTAATTTATTTTAAAAATGTGAATCCTCACGTATTTTATTAATACATATACTCTTGGTGGTAGGTTTTTCAATCATGTGACCTTTTAATATAATTCACTTAATATGATTTTCGTTTTCTTTTCTTAGTTTTAGTCATACTCTCTTTGGCATATGATTACCATTTATGTTATAGCATACATCTAATTCCATTTACTATTCATAATTTTCTTTGTTTCTATGACTTCAATGTTTTGTGCATTTTTTTCCTCTTAATCATGGCGGGCAAGTTGACTTTTTTTCTTCTTCTATATATTTTTGTAATGCTTTGTTAATTTATACATGTTTATAGCTAAAATAAATATCTTTATTGTGTGTTGTGATTCATATTTTTATATTATGATTCTTAAATCTCATATTTTTAAGTTAAATTTTTTATGATTCCTATTTTTGTATTGTCATATTGAGATTTATTATATCTTAAATCCTATTAAATTTTTTTATGTGTATTTACTCATTAATTATATGATTTATATTAGGTAATTTTAGATGAGTAGAATATTCAAAAAAATTTCTCAGTGGAACAGTCTTTACAATTAAGGTATGTGAATATTTTTTATTTAAAAAAGTGTGAAAATTTATTGATTTATTATTCTTAATAAAGACTAACTATTCTTTATTAAGAAATATTATATTTTAGGCCATTTGTGTCTTTATTTTAAAAAAATTATTACTTTTTTAGAAAAAGTCGAATGTGTGTCTTTATTTTTTATTTATTATATATGATTCAATCCTTTTATATTATTTTAATTGATTCTTATAATTAGATATTTCTTTTTCTATATATTTTTGTAATGCTTTATTAATTTATACATGTTTATAGCTAAAATAAATATCTTTATTGTGTGGTGATTCATATTTTTGTATTGTGATTCCTAAATCCCATATTTTTAAGTTAAATTTTTTATGATTCATATTTTCATATTGTGATAATGAGATTTATTATGTCTTAAATCCTATTAAATTTTTTATGTGTATTTACTCATTAATTATATGATTTATATTAAGTAATCTTAGATGAGCAGAATATTCAAAAAAATTTCTCAATGTAACAATCTTTACAATTAAGGTATGTGAATATTTTTTATTTAAAAAAGGCTGAAGGTGTGCATTTTTTTGAAAATTTATTGATTTGTTATTTCTTATAAAGATAAGATTGTCTTTATTAAGAAATATTATTATTTTTTTGAATACAAGTGCTTTATTTTAAGAAATTATTACTTTTTTAGAAAAGGCCGAATGTGTGCATTTATTAATTTTTCAATACTTTACATTAATATTTTAGATGATTCTTATAATTAGATATGAAGAGATATTTTAAAAGAAATATTGAACAAAATGAGTCCAATTATTCACATATTGATGAAAATAAGTAAGTCTAAACAGTCAGCGTAAAATTCAAGTTAGAAGATGTTTTAGCAGATATTGAATTAAGAAAAAAAATGTCAAAATCGTCACATGATTATGAATAGATCAAGCATATCTTCAAAAGAGTCATGCGATCATGATCAATTTTCTCAAATACTGATTGGAAATAAATTAGATTTAATAAAATGGTTTGATGAATAAAGGTTATTTAAGAGTCTGATATTACAAAGATCACAACATTTGTTTATTTTGTTATCTTTATAGATCTGATATTGGTGAACAAGCAAGTGTTGATACTTTTGATTCTAAGGGATTTAAAAATTAGGAAAAAAAAAGATAAATTTGAAATTGATATTGGTCAAGTTAATAGTGCTCATAATATTACTAGAAGAAAGCGTGAAAATTTAATGAATCAAAATCAACACATTACATTTGCTTATGAAAGACATTTTGACCAAAACCGAAGGGAATACAAAATACGATTAAGTGTTACAATTGATTGTGTAAGCTTTCTTTTACACCAATGATTAACTTTTCGTGGTCATGATAAATCAAAGGATTCTGAAAATCAAATAAATTTTCTTGAATTTCTGCACTTTTTGGCTAATCATAATGAAAGTATTAAGAAGGTTATTCTTGAAAATGCTCTAGGAAATAATAAATTAATTGCTCCTGAAATATAGAAGGATATTGCACATGCAACTGCTATTGAGACTTTAAACACTATTATCAATGAATTGGATAATGAGTTATTTGCAATTCTTTTAGATGAGTCTCGTGGTATATCGATGAAAGAACAACTATTGCACTTCATTATGTTGACAGGGGTTGTATTGTTGAGCGTTTCTTTAAAATTATATATGTTGGTGAAACAAATGCTCCAACACTTAAATACGCTATTGAAACACTTTTCTCAAAGTATGAATTGAGTATATCACGAATACGTGGTCAAAGTTATGATGGAGCAAACAGCATGTGTGATGAATTTCATGGACTAAAAGCTTTAATCATGAAAGAAAAAAATTTTGCTTATTACATTCACTGTTTTGCTTGTCAATTACAATTAGCACTAATTACTGTGGCTAAAAATCATGTTCAAATTACTATATTTTTTTAATAATGCATCTAATTTGATAAATATTGTTAAAAGTTCTTGCAAAAGAAGAGAAATTTTATTTGAAAGACAATTAAATAAAGTTGTTGAGTTAATAAAGAGTGGATAACTGCAAGACCACAAAAGTTTAAATCAAGAAATAACTCTTCAACGAGATGGAGATACACGTTGAGGATCACATTATGCTGCATTGATTAATATCTTTATTTTATTTGAATCTATTATAATGTTTTTCATATAATTATAGAATATAGTTTGAATTGTTTAAACAAATATTTTACTTGATTCAATTTAATGTTTTGAGTTTATTTTCTGTACTTGATGAAATCTATATTAGGAATTTCAAATGAGTTATCTCAACTTTTGCAAAAAAAGAATTATAAATGTAAACTTTGATTAAAGTATTAATAAAGACTACAAAAAAATGAGATGGTGGTGAAAAATTTTACTTAAAAGTTCATAAATGCGTGAGAAAAATAATATAATTGTATCAAATATAAGTGAAAAATTTATTATACGTGGGAGGTCAAGAAGATATGTTCAACGAATCACAAATTTACACTATTATTAAGTTGAATTATTTTATTCTATTATTGATATGCAACTTCAGAATCTTAATAATAGATTTGATGAGATCTACTGAGTTGCTTATATGTGTCGCATGCTTAAATTCATATGATTTTTTCCAAGCTTTTGATAAGAAAAAATTGATATATTTGACAAAATTCTATCCTGCAGATTTCTAAAAAGTTGACATTATTATTTTAGATAATCAATTTGAGAATTATATTATCGACATGAAATCTGACGATTTTTGAAGTTAAAGAGATTGGGAACTTGCAGTTAATAGAGACAAAAATGATATTTATCCAGGTTATTTATTTGCTAATAAAACTTTTTCGATCGTTAATGACTATTGAACGAATATTTTTTGTAATAAAGATCATAAAGAATTGTTTTGCGATAGAATGTAAGATTCTTGGATGAATAATTATCTTGTTACATTTATTGAAAAAGATATATTTAAGAGTGTTGACAAAGAATAAAAATTAAAAAATAAAAAAAATAAAAAATAAAATAAAATAAAATATTAAAAAAAATAAAAAATAAAAAATAAAAAAATAAATAAATAAATAAATATCAAAAAAATAAAAAAAAATTGATTAATGATTTCAAAATATATTTTGAAAAAAATTATAAATGATATGTAATATAAAAAAATTTATATGATGTTTTATTTCTTTATTTTGTTTTATGAGATGTTATTTTTAATTTTATATAAAGTGAATTATTATCTTATTATATCTTATTTAAAATAAGTTTTGGATCCGCACACACCATAGGCCTTGCAAAGAAAACAAATCCGGATAACTAATCTCCTTTTGCTTTAAAAAACTATTTTAGTCTAAGTTTACAGCAAACTAAGATGACACCAAGAATCTCTTCTTAGGTGCAAACAACAGCTCATGCAAAATAAACTCAACTAACAAATATATATAAAGAAAGTGCGATCGCCCCACCGGCTTGAGAGTTCAACATTTATAGATCGAATTAAATGGAACTTGCGCTGGCGTGAGATATGCTAACTTAAACGTTACATTATTATTGAAAGGTTCGAACTAAGTTATTGGCAAATTCTAGAAAATACTAAAGCCAAAAAGATTTACATAGCAGAAACTGAATCAATCCCAAGAAGTAGACTTCAACATTCCTTCCTAGCCACGTGTTCTCTCTACTTGGCCAACAGCTTCGATTGTACCAATACTAATAATATTACAGACTGAATTTAAACGAAGAGAACTTTATTATTCTAGCAAATTTCCATCATGAAAATTTAGGAAAAGAAGTTTAGAAAATTTGGCTCCACTATGAAAATGCAACCAGTATTTCTAGACTTGTACACCTACTTCATTTAGCTACAGTGACAGTCGTAGAATCCATACACCATATGAAGTAATGTTTCAATCTTACATTTATAATATGTAGAACAGAGCATGTCATTTTCATAATACTTATAAAATTACTATTTTTCTGATTAACGCAGCACAATTGACTTTGAATAGATCAGTGACGTAGTCCTTTGAACTAGTCAATATCCAGGTTAGGTATTAATAAAAGTAGATAATTTCAACACTGTATCGTATGTCTTCTATCTTAGATGAAACTATCTCAGACATTGGATTATGGACAGGTGAGCGACAGAACATTGTTAAGCACAGACAGAGCATTATCAAGCCTTAATCTCATAGAACGCTATAGAAGCGTGCATTAAATAAATTTAGGAGTCATAACGCACTAAATAAAGAACATGAAACGTACTATATCTAGTGATAATCCGGCATATAACAAAAGCATGGTGTAAAGATGTTTTAGGATCGTTTTACATCCATGTGAGACTGAACATTTGTCAAGCCCGTCTTTAATACCATATAAAGCTATAGAGGTGTGAATAAAAATAATGTAAAGCCTCATAATGCACCATATAAACAACATGATGTGCCTTTGTCAAGTTAGAATTATGCAAATAACAAAAGCACGATGAAAAAATGTGACAGTATAAGAGATTTTTACACATAGTGATGCATATAAATACAATTACTACCATTAGGCAGTTCCATAACCACTTTTTTGTGGTTTATCAGTATAAGCATGGCATAGATGAAAAACACTTAAAGAAAGATTATTAGACCTAATTTTGCTTCTGCTTCAACGAATTTTAGTTGGATTTACTAAAAAAAGGAAAAAAAATAAGAAAAAAAGATAGTTTATTTAAAAAATAATAATTGAACAGTACCTACAGTTTGTCTCAAACATTTTGAGAGAAACAGTTAAAATTATCTTTCAGCCATAGGATAGGATCAACCCAGTTTAGATTTTAACTTACAATCTAGAATTGATAATTAAGTTGTCAGTAAGGCAACAAAGAAACTATAGACAATAGTACTACGAGCAGAGATCAACCCCTTCTAATTAGCAACTTATGGGTCAGAAGACTTAATTATATGAAACAAAACTAACTGTTCAACATCTAACTTTCTTAATGCATATAGATATTAGAGCGGTGAATATACCACATATAATGAAAGACTGCTCTAAAATCAAATCTATTTTAACTTAATCCAAGCTCTAAATATTAAGCCAGCCTTATTCAGATTAAATTTTAATTGAGTTTGGCACTATATCAAATCAAGTAAACCATATGTAATGTCCATGTACATAGCATATTTACATTTGTGTATGTAAATATATATATATATATATATATATATATATATATATATATATATATAGAGAGAGAGAGAGAGAGAGGTCAAGTCCTAATCATTAAATTTTTTTCCTACCAAAGTTTCCTTTTCCAAGATATTTCATTTCTGAACTCTTAAAAGTAAGATCAAGTTTATTGATCATAACCTTCAATAAAACTAATCTTATTTGATTTAACAGTGTTTATCTTTGATAAAGTATAATCATAATCTTTATATGTTAAATTTGACCCAATATAAAAATACCTACAATATTCTTGAGGACTAATGTAATCAAATAATTGAGATATTGCATAGAGAGAAAATAAAGATTGATCAAATTTGTTCCTAAGGGATCAATGCTCATTAATCTCAATGTGTTAAGGCCTCAAGATCTAGTACATTTGATATTTAGGAGGTGTGTTGATAGGAATGCCTCAAGGTGCATGCATAATATGACTTCCTCCTCAATATGTTTGTGATGACTATAAGAACTACTCTCATTGGGTTTCTCAAGACATGTTTGCTGGCTACCATGGCATACCCATCCAACTTACAAGTTTCATGAAAGAATGAAGAAAAAAAATGCCATCTCAACAATTAATTTTTAAGTGTAGATTTTATAGTTTTGGTTTTGCTTTGAAGTTGGTGATGATAGATAGAATTGCAATGCTAGTAAGCAGCATCAATGAGGGTTCTAATCAGTTTCACCTTGGTGACCAATATCTTATAGAGAGGTAATCATCGTATATATGAGAGATTATTTAAACTTCTTATTATTTGTGTGCTAGTGAATTCCATGAAGGATGATGAGTGTTCCTTAATTATGTATTGTGTTTCCAAATAGATCAAATCATCCCTCCTTTTCCATGGACATAAGTTTGATAACAACACAAACCTTAGTATCTCCTATGTTGATATTTCTCTCTTTTGTGGTTTGTCACTTTCACATCATTATTTGGTGCTCTCATTACAATAAAATGGTATCAAAGAGTGGCTCAAGTCAATGGCAATAAAATTTGAGTTTAAGAAGTTAGATGATTTTAGTATTTGAAGAACCAAGATTATTTTTGCAATCCAGTTATGCTTCGCAGAAGTCTTCACAAATACAACCAAGAAGTGTTTGGGGTTCATATTAAAGCATCAAGTTTTGTAAAAAATGTTGATTTTAGAACTGCAAGGAAAGTTCAAGAAGAATAAAAAAAAAGGGGAAGAAATGATATGAATACTTCAAGTGATTAGATGTACTATGTTTGTCTTGCACAATCTAACCTGATGTCGAGTCATGTTGAGATAACCACTTTGATGGTAAGAAAATTATGGAAGGCGCACTTTTAACAGTGACGGATATGTCATTGTTTGTATGTGATTTAGAGGTATCTAGTAGATGTTCAAGTTGGGCGTAATTTGGAATTGATGGCATGGTAAATATTGAGCCATTTGAAGCTTTAGGAAATTGAAAGTAAATATTATCCTTAGGAGCTTGCAAATGTGACTTATCTTGGACTACATGCGTGAGATAGAGCCAACTCCTTGGTATGTGTGCAATAGTTATAAGAATGATCTTTTTCTTAGATTTCTTGAGCCATATATGGAGGTAGGTGTGATATTGAGATGAGTTCAAGCAAGATATGTTGGCCTCAAATTCAAAATAAAAAATAAATGCTTAGCTAAAACTTGACTCAAGTCAATATGATTCAACCTTAAGTTGATCATAAAATAATTTTTAATTAAGTATATACATAAATATAAATATATTATGTATTATACAAATATTATATTTTATATTTATGCTTATCTCTAGTTATATTTTATGTTAACTAAAACAATATTTGAGTCATAGCAAGCTCAAAATTAATTTTGAGCTTGGAGTGAATGTTGAAATAGAGACTATTTGATTTTGAGTCTATTCAAATTAGTTTGAAGTTTTTTTTTTTAACTTTATTTGGATGCTTCCGGATACACTTTCATATGAGAAGTAAGACAAACCCTATCAAGCTCCACAAATAGGCAAATATCAATACAAAGGAAAAAAAAATGTTTGAAAAGAATCTCTCAACTTTTAGATTTTTTTGTTTATCTTTTAAACTCACCTACTAGCATAGAATATTTACTCATTTGCAAAACTTTGTTCCACTATTCCATTTCAACCCTTCTATTGAAAATTACGTAAACCCTACAACAAACATGCCTTATGCTCATATTGTCTAGTGGGCAGGATCAACCCATCGCTAAACCAAGGAACACCAGGTCAAGCAACTCTAATTAACAATTTATACAAATTATATAATATTTTTTTTTGTGAGGCATTTGTGCCTTTTAAAATAGAAAAACAATATTATGACTTTGCGCAGACAACTAGAAAAGTTAATAAATCAAACAAAATATGAGACGGAAAGGAAAGGAGACAACAAAATAAAACTGCATCCGACTTACGTTAACGTTCTTCTGGACGGGCTTGGCCCGCTTCTTGGGCCGGAGAGACGGCTTGGTCCCCTTGAAGACCATGAAATCCTCTTCCTTCTCCTGCGTCGTTAACGCAATTTCGATCCTCGGCCATGCCGCCCCCTCACTCCCCGACGACGATCCACCCTTCTCCGACGAACCCCCTCCGCCGTTCACTGCCTCGGGCGGTGACGTTCTCTCCTGCCCCCCTCCCCCTCTCATCCCCCCATTCCCATCCAAATTCCTGCGAAATCAAAACACGACAAAACCCAGACATCAAAACGAGGGGAGAGGACAAACCCACCGGAAACCTAACATTAACAATTTCATCAAACCGGATCATCAGATCGAAGACAAAAATAATTAAAGGATCAAATACAAACCTAAGCTGCTGCCGAGTTATCCCAGACGAGTTTTGGAGATTCTGGTCAAACTCAGGCGCAGCCGATTCCCCCTCCATCGTTAATCACAGCCTAACGCTAATATTATCCTTCTTTTAATTTTGTTTTCGATGAATTCTTTCGCGTACGCTTTCAGGTTTCAACAACACCGAGCAACTAAACTTGAGCTACAAACATTTTTATCTGAGCTTTTTAACATCAAAGGTGGATCAAACGGCCATGGTTGCATTAATTTCTGTAAATGGCTTCGTTGCGTATTATTCTTAAATAATAAATTTATAATGGCCCGATTTTTTTTTACCAGACGGCAAAACTGCACATGGGCTGGACCACACTCCATAACCATCTGATGCCAGCCATACCAGGACCAACCTTCCGTGGTCCAACACGCGTACTCTTTTTATTTAAATTAATTAAAGAGAAATAAAAGTATATCAATAAAACACATAATAATAGGCTACAGGAAAAAAAAACTTAAACTATCTTTGCATAAAAAATTTTTAATACAGGCGACTGTGAATCTCATCTTTTTAAATATATATAATAGAAATATGCGGTATGTATATAAATTTTTTATATAGCACAGCATTTAATTCTTATATATTTATATAATTAATATCTAAATTTTAATATTTCTATATATAAATCTTTATTATCATATTAAAAATATTACTATCACTTATATATTCAGAGTAAAATACATCCTTTTATGCATTGAAAAATATAAAATTTAAGATACTAATATATATATATATATATATATATATATATATATATATATATATATATATATATATATATATATATATAATAAATTGAAATTCCTTCCAAAATTGATAAGTATAATTGGGTGAGCCTTAATTGGCTCTCTGTTAAGAGCTGAGAAGCATCTTCCAAGAACAACTTATTGAGAGCCCATATAATTTGTGGATTACAATTTCCAAACCCTAGAAGATTATTTACATAAATACTAAGGCTAATAGATATTTAACCACAAGTGAATGATCAAAATATATCTTTACATAGTTATCATCAACAAAGCACAAGAGAGTAGAGCTGCAAATGAACCGGGTTGACAATTGACTGCTGATTAAAGCTCGCTCATGTTTAATCGACGAGTTTCATACTTTGTAATATCGATTCTAAATGAACAAATTTGAACAACTTTGTTGTTCGTTATGTTTATGAATCTCGAACAACTCATTAAGACTCAATTAAAACCTATTCATAAACAGTATCATTTATATTTCTCAACACACTGCTCACGAACAAGCTCGATTAAACATGCTACTTGCTGGCGGCGATAAATCGAGCTGCAAACAAACTCGAAGCTCAAACAAGATTTTTTTAAGCGAGCTGCGACACCATCCTAAAACTCGATGAAGCTCGATAATGATAAATGAGCTTGAACTCGAACAAAGCTTTATAGCTCGGCTGGATCCTATAAGAGAGTTTTAAGTAACAGAAAGAATTATATAATATATAAAAGACATCCTTACCACAAGCTATTGCTAAACAAAAATAACCATAAGCTCACCAATTATGATACCAAAGAATGGGTCATAAGAAATACAAGCATCAATTCACTCAATAAATATGACAAAAAAAACTTATATTAGTTAGTTTTCTAAGTAGAGAAGTTCTATTCAAACAATCAAAAACCTTTAGAAGAGTAATATTGGCATAAAAATATTGAGAAGCATATTTGGAATTAAATCTCTTGAGGATTTCAAAAGCAATTATAATGTTATATGAAATATCTTTATTTTTACTAAAAGTTTATTGGATAAGGTATATGAGATTAGGAAGAAACATCTTGACTCAATTTGCCAATTGTTTAGATATCAATTTATAAAAGGTGTGGCAAAGAAAGAGAGGTCTATCATTAGCAAAGCAATTAACTTACAATATTAGCCCAAGTTAGAAAGAAGTCTACTAATCAAGAATAAATTAAGGTCTAATAATATCCACTAAGCTTGATTATATGTGGAGAAAATGTCTTGTTAGCTCCTAAGAAATTATGTTTTGTTAGCTCCTAAAAAAAGACAATGAACTGATCAGAAGTGAGTTAGATAGCAACCCTTAACAACTAATATTTTGGAAAGCACAAAGATACAATTATCAAATACAAAAGTCTTTTGTGACATCTTAACAAATTTTAAGAACTTAAGTGACAGTTTGAGATCAATTATTTTTGTATTTTGTATATTTATTTTTATGGCATTTTTAAAATATTTTTATTTAATGTATTTTTAAATATTTTTTATTTTAAAAAAAATAATATTATTATTTTTAAAAAGAACTATCACTATCAAACATATCTGATTTCAAATAAAATATAAATATAAAAACAAAAAACAAAAATGATTCCAAATTGCCCTTAAGATATTCCTATTGTGAGCAATAAATGGTGAGTGAGCAGAAGAGAGAAATAATAAAAGTTCACAAGAATATATAAAACACTAAGCAATAAATTTGATGAGAATGGATAACAACTTATTACTAATGAGTCAAGCCCTCCATTCTAGAAAATTTAATAATCTACCAAACAAATATATGCAAAAAGAAAAAAAATATATCTAAATTATTCTTTAACTACTGTACACACTTGGTGACAACAAACAATAAATCATAAAGATCACTTCATGATAACCCCCAATTGAAATCCTATTTTTTAGATTTGAAGGAGCGAGCTATCTTATCCTAGTGATTGAGAATTACTTAAACTTTCAACTCGAAATAATTTTGGACGAAAGTTTAGTCAAAGAAAAGAAAATTTCTTCATCTGTGTTACCAACAAAAGACAACAGTAACTTGCCATTTTTAGCAATTAGGTATTAAGAAGCCCTTTCCAAATTGAGATTTCGACATTAAGAACAAGAGGAAGGTATTGCAGAATAGGCATTTACATATTTGGGATGGAAGTATTCAGTCTAGTTCCTAAGAGAAATCACTAAAACAATTGTTAGAGAGGTTAGTAAGTAGAGGGATTAGAGCGAAGGGAAGCCATCAAAGTCAGCGAGAATTTAGAAAGTTGGAGGACAAAAGAGAGAAAAAAATTACTAAGATATTTTAACTTAAACTTTTGGTTAGGATAGGCTTTAAAGATTTAATTATGTTTTAAGATAAACGCAATACATAAATAGTTAATATTACACTCACCTTAAAGCAATCTAAGTGCATTAAAATTAAAACACATCTTAATCACTTTGTCATAAAGATATCTTAACACAAAAATTTCTAAAGGAAGACAAAGGAAATATCAATATCATGAAGAGAATGGATGCATGCTTGGAGAGTGGAAAAGCATCATATATAACATTTCTAAAAATTATAAATATGCACATCAATCACCCTAATACCCATTATGCATTGAATCAAATGCTGTAAGTAGAAAAAAATTTATTAAGATATTTAGATTAAAAAGCAGAATGAATCTCAAAATCTTTCAATCTATTTTTATTTAATATCATATCAATAATCTATATATTACTGAACTATGTATCACATCTAAACACCTTTGGATCCACTATGGTATAAATTTTAAAGAATTTGATTGCTTTCTTGTAAAATTATTTTATAAATATTTATTAAATTGATTTCAATTATTTTTTGTCTAAAAAATAATTGAACATTACAACAACAACAACAACAATCCTTTATCTCACTATGTGGGGTCAGCTACATGAATCCTTCTTCTCCATTGTGTGTCTAACTCATTTAATTTAAATAAATTAAGGTCATTTTTTATACATCTTAACCAAGTCTTTTTAAGCCTTACCTCTACCTTTCTTAATATAAGATAAATCTAATACATCTACCCTCCTAATTGGGTCATCAGACGATCGGCTTATCGCCAAACCATCTAAATCTCTAATCTTATCACGATTAGCTACTATAACTTTTTCCCGAATATACTCATTTCGCATTTTATCTCTACCAGTAAAGTCACTCATCCACCTGAGCATCCTCATATCTGCAACACTTAACTTAGTCTTATGCTTCTCTTTTATTGGCCAACATTCTACATCATAAATCATTGTAGATATTACCACCATCTTATAAAATTTTTCATTAAATCTAAAACATACTTTTCTATCACATTGCAGGCCAGATGCATTTCTCCACTTCAACCATCCAACTTGTATACTACAAATAACATCTCTATATATTTCACCGTCATTTTGAACAATAAAGTATAGATATTTGAATTGCTCACTATTTTTAATGACTTAATTGAAAAATAAAAGGAGTAAAAAAATTTTAAAACTCCTCAAAAATAATAATAATCTTTTTCATATATAAACTAATATGAATTAAACAATTACTTTAAAACAACTTATTTATGGAAAGTAGTCAAATTTGAGAAGGGAACCTATCAAAGTTAAGATCTATTTGGGGCAACTATAACTTTTTGAAAAACTAGTTATAAAATTACTATGTAAAAAAATAATTTTTTGAAAAAATTACTGTGTGTGCTATAAATATTTTTCTTTTTGAAAATTTCAAAAAATAATTTTTTGACAACCACCACACTCTAATAACTCTGATTCTCAAAATAATTTTTTCACCACAAAACTTCTTGAAAAGCAACCAAAATAGATATTCAAACAAAGTTACTTTGCTTTCTAATTATTATCTGTAAAAACAAAACAGCCAGAAAGCGATCTCAAACGTACCTTTAGTATCTCCCTCTCTCCAAAGGAGAACACAAAGGTTCAGGGTATTTTTTTATTTGTTAGATTATGCCTTAAAAAAAAATTTCTAATTCCGCCCCTATTCAAAAGGCTTAGTGCCAAATTGAGATGAGCAGAGGCAAAATATGCCTCTCTTTTGACCTTATATGTAAATGAATAAACTTATTTTTATTAGACAAAAGCTTTAATTCAAAGGAGGCAAATTTACTAAAAAGCCATCTAATTAAAGGAAAAAATAACTTCAATGGGAGCAATTTCCCATCTTGAGACAAAGGCAATTCCATTATTGGAGATAGAGGAGAGATCTATGAGAGCCAAAAAGAATTCTATATGTAAAGTTGATGACAAAGAGAGAAAATATTTATTAAGATGTTCTAACTTAACTTTTGGTTAGGATATGCTTTAAATCCTTTAAATATGTTTTAAAATAAGTGTAGTAAGTAATTAATATTACACTCACCTTAAACGTAAGAGCATTAACATTAAAATCCATTTAGCAATAAAATATAATAACACAAAACATTTTGAGAAAGATGAGAGATATATCAATATCATAAACTGAATGGATCAACATATGATGTATAACATAGACACAAAAACACAAACACAATATCTCATAGACATCATAAAAATATGGGACATAAATACTAGTTGAGCATGACATTATATATATATATATATGTATGTATAAACTAAATAAGTAAATATTAAAAACTATAGAAGTCAATTGATCATAAATATTAAATTAGTTACTTAAATAATTTATATATGTCTAATTTATTTTATTATACTTTAATAATTTTAGTGAATAAAACTTATTATAATTTTAATTTTATAAATTTAATATAATTTTAATTATTTATAATAAATATATCTTATTATTTTCTTTTCTCACTCAAATCTCATTCCTCAAATTTCCAAAACCTCTACAACAACATAAATTATAACAAATAATATTAAAAAAATTATATATAATATTAATTCAATTATTTAAGACACATATGTCCCATTAATTTTTTTTTTAATTAGACACGTCTCTGCCATGTCCGACATGTGTTAAAGCATATCGATCTGTGTCTATATCTAACACATTTCGAACACTACATACCCCTTTCTAGAAGTATTGATACATCATAGATACTTGGATAGTGAAAGAGCATCATATGGAACAAACTATTTTTCTCTTTTGTTATTATGACTATATATATATAAATAGATAGACAGACATAAAATAAGAAAACATTATTTGATTTATATACTCTTATTTTAAGCTATAGAATATGCAAAATAATTTGTCATTAATATGTCTCTAGGCATTCATATTTTTTTTAAATGTTAAAATAAAAAATATTCAACAAATATAAATTCACATACTATATATTTTATAATATATATTTTTATTATATTTTATCTTATATTGATAGAACAAATAAATTATAAACATACACAAGGATGGGCATTCCCTCAAATTCTTATTTTTTTCTTAAAAAAAATAATTTTTATATTTTTACCATCCTCAATTTACATTTTATGCAATCAACCCTCTCCTTATGGGTTTTGAAGATTAGAAATAACTTTAAAAAAATAAATTTATAAATTCTAAGATTTAAAAAATAAAAATATCAATATTATTTTTTTTTAAACTACGCAAAAATGTCAAATTCCTCATTCTTGGCTGTAATTAATAGACGTAATGTATATTTTGCAAAGTTTGCAGTCCCCGATAAAAAATTCTTCAAATGACGCAATTGCTTATTTTAAATTAAACTAAGTTAAAAAATGTCAAATTTAATCATTAAAAAATAATTAATAATCAATACTATTTTTAAAGCAAGAAAACTCCAACAAATTCCCATGCAAGTGCTATAAATAAGAAAAAGTTTATTTATCTAAATATCACTGACCTGCATTTGACATCTAAAAACCTTTGGATCCATCACGTATAATTTTTTTCATGTACATATATTCTTATTTAAAAAAATAACTAAGAATTTATTTAATTGATTCCATAAAAAATTATTTTAATTCTTTTATCAAAAAAACGTTGAAAAATAAAGAAGAAAAAAAACTCTTCAAAAATAATAATAATTTGTCTCCATCTATAAATTAATATGATTAAACAATTACTTCAATAAAACAGTTTATCGATAGTAAGCAGTCAAATGCGTCCAGCTGGGAAAAAAAAGTTACTTTTCTAAAGAAAGCCACAGAATTTATCACAATTAAGGAATACTTCAAAGAAAATCCATCAATAAAATAAAGGGAAGGAGGAAGCGGGAAGTAATTACCTCAACACGCGATGGCTCGCCGACGAGTTTCGGCGGGGTCCATGGGTGGCGATCTCCTTATCGGATTGGACGGCTCGGCGATCCATAGAAACCGCCGTGGCTTTTTCCGAGACGACGGCGGCGACGACGGCGGTAGCGACGGCCGTTTTCTTCCGGGTGAACTTGAAGCACCTGAGACGTTTACGCTTTCCCCAACCTAAAAGCAACTTTGGCCCTTCCAGAGGAGAAGCTACTCCGCCGGTGTTCTTACCGCCTAGTCCGCATCCACCGCGCGTGTGGTAATGATACCGGTCCATCCGCTCGCGCATGTGTCCTAGAACAGTTGTGAACGGCGTTACTCGAGAAGAAGAGGAAGTAATCAATGGAGAAGAAAGTAAAAATTAGTTTTTTAGAAGTCGGACTGAAGAACTTTTCAACAAAAAATGATGCAGCGCTTCTCAGTAGAAAAACTAGCGATATCTGTAGTCGAAGAATGCAATATTCTTGGAGGAGAAGAAAGCGATCAGGAGATAGCTTTGATTGTGAGATCAAGATCCGGGCTTCCCTCTTTCGTAAATGGCGGGAAAGGCAAGAGAGGAAGAAGAGGAGTGGGGGAAACGAGCGTTTAGAGCATCTCAGTTTCTTATGATTTGGGAAGACGCAGAGTTAGAGATCGGCAAAGTTCATAAAATTCTGGAATGAGAAAAATGGACTGGATTTTGATCGTTGAACAAATTAAATATTTCAGAGGAAAACAAATGAATGCAAAAAAGAACAACCTTGCTTCTCTGTTGATCGTATTTTGAGGAAGAACAAAGAAGATACAGAAGAAAGAAGAACGAAATGAGAGAGATTTGCATTAAGCAGGAAGAAAAGCAAAAAAAAAAAAAATGGAAATTAATATTAGCTAGATACTGAGAGGAAGGAAAAAAACGGATTAATCAAAGTCAATGGAAGAATCAGACTTATCTAGATAAAACTTCACCACAATGGAAGAAACAGAGGTGGAAAAAGAAACAATCCGCATCAGAAAAGCAAGATAGTCCAGCAATTATCAGAGATGGTTCAGATTCCAACTTTAAGCATTCATATCGATCGGTCCTTCTTTTGCATGTAACTTCACAAAGATCCCGCAATCCCTCAAATTCTATTACGCCCTGCAATTCAACAACTTGAAACACAAAATTTGACAAACCGAGGGTGAAAATCGAACAAATCCCTAAATGGTACCTTTTTTAAGTTGAAGTGCTCACTAATCCAAACTCACTCTTCCACAAGTTTTAAGAGATGAACAGCGAAAAGCACAAGAATTTTTGGGTGGAACGTAAGAACTCTGAGATTGAAATAATATGGTGAAAGAGGCAAAAACTGAAAATCAGATGATTTTGTTGGATTGAAGGAAAGCGGTGGAAAAAATGAAATCCAAAACATTTATGGGCTCATTATGAATCTGCAACCATTAGATTAAGCTTTTCAAACCTTTTTCGTTTCCTTCCACTCAAACTGCTAGCCTCCAAACACATCCATAAAAGAAAAGGCAGAGAAAGGATTTCGATTAATTTCATCCTGCGTTAAGAAAATCCAACTCATCCGAAAAGAAAAAGTTCGTACCAATTCGCAAACCCAAAAAAACAGAGGAAAAAAAAAAAAAAAAAAAACAATCCCTTCCGATGTAACCAGAAAGTATACATCCACAGAAGAATGCTAACCTCTAGTCCCAAAATCTGCTGCTGTTCAAAACTCCTAGGTTCAAATACCCAATTTCTTAACTTCGTTGAAATCGGTGGGAAAGAAAAAGTGGAGCAGAGAATCCCTTGTCTCAGAGAAAACCTCGGGTCTTCGCAGAATTATAAACAACAAAATCTCCTGTCTTTCTTCTCTCCTTCTAGAATCAAGAATAGAGCAACGATGGCTAGATCAGAGGAAAGCAGTAATCTCTCTCTCTCTCTCTCTCCCTCACCCCATCTCTCCGAATAGTCATTTTTATACTATCCTCTTCTTCCTCTCTCTCCCCTGTCCTCTCTGTCTCTCTCCCTCCTACTGTTCGATATAGTCGGCACACTTTTTTAATGAGTTTAAAATTTGTTGTCCGTTGATTAAGTGATGAACGGCGAATGTTGATCCTAGGGATGCACCTGCTGGGCCTTCGTAAAACGGCCCGTTACAGCCGACCGGTTCGCGTCATGATGGAGCCGTGGTTCGAATATATGAAGAAGCGACGGCTTGGATTTCACCGGTGATTGGTTGCCTATGGGGCCGTTTAATTTGCTTAAAAAAAAAAGTAAATAATGAATTCACTATCCTCGAAATATAAAATAGTTAAAATATTCTAAATTTATTTAATTAAATATAAAATACATATATTAAATTATTTTTTATATTTATGTTTTGAAATATAATAAATTATGCAATGCATCTTGACTAGTTAAAAATTTTAGTTTTTAATTAAGAAATCTCAGATTCAAATCCTTCTATATAAGTTATGTGTATGAGTTTATAATTAAATTCACTCAAATATCTCAAAAAAATATAATAAATTTAATAAAAAATGATGAGAGTAATGGTGTAAGCTAGTTAACTATAAAAGTAAGTCCCGAGAACTAATTGTGGCAATCAGCGGTCGATGGCGGCAGGGACAGCTATGATAGCTAGTGATAAATGTGATGATATAATGTATTTTAAATTTAATAGATTTGATCAAATTTTAAATACATCATAAATGACATATATGATGAATTTAGAATTCATTTAAATTTTACTCTAAAGGTCTTTTGTTTTATATCAAAAATTATAATTTCAAAACTTTTGTGTTTGAAATAGTTATAATATTTTACTTCTAATCAAGCAAACTTATATATATTTTTTCAAATGTTTATAAAAAAATTATATGAATTGATTTCATACATTATCTCATTATATTTTCAAGATATTATTTAGTTTTTTTGTAATGAGTATGGTGTTTTATCAAATTTAAATAAATTATTTCATGTTTAAATAAATATATATATGTGGGTTCTTTATAAATACATTTCAATTCTAAATTTATACACAAATATTCATACTTATTTATTTATACACACACATATGTATGGGTGTTTGATGGCTTATTCCTAATGATCAATCTTGAACTTCAAGATGACACTTGATATGTTCAACCAAGATTGACTAAATTAGCACCATAATAAATCAATCAATCCTAATCTTTCCTCTTCAGGTGTTACACCAGCCTGTAGTGTTTTAATTTGGAGTCATTGGACACCACACAGATCTTAGGAGGTACTTATTGAAGTGATCGGATACGACATTAAGGTATGATGTACTATCTCAAAAAATAAAAATATCACCTATGAACCTTCTAAATAATAAGTCAGAAGCATAGATCTTTGTATATACTAGAGATCTTTTCCCCGCTTTACATGAAAAAGTAAATAGGATTTATTTTATTACGGGTTCTTTAGTTCCATATGAAAGCAAGCTTCCATAGTTAATTCTATCCTAGGAACTGAGAATTTTCTAAGAATATTCTCGATTAAAGTAATCAATAAATATCACCAAAGAGTTTAAGATTAGACTATCAAAGGATTTGATATTTTTGGAAATCAAGTGGGAATGTTCAATTGGAAAGACTAATTTATAGATTCTAAAGAAAGATAAGTAGGGAGCACTCATGTACTAGGAAGCCTGATGAGCACTTCAATCTATCCTATAATGAGTCTTTATATATTTGAATGAGGGAGTTTATTTTTATTTGAGTTAAAATTTTATTAGAATGTTAGGGCTTATAGTCCATCAACACAAGATTATGAAAATTCCTAAGAGGTGAAGTTTTATAATTATAGCCCAAAGAAAATAAGTAACCTCAGGGCCTAAGTCTAGGGTGCCTTAGAACAAGCTAAAAGCACGACTTAAACCTAATCGAAAAATGGGAGATGGTGATTTACCTCCACAAGAGAGGATAAACCCATCTCAACTCTTCTGAACTTATAATCGCTTGGAGTGGTTGTTAGCTAACACCTCATATGATTCAAAATCATGTAAGCCGGTCTTATGTAATTGCAAGATGATTATGTTATCATTTAATTAGGAAATGATACTAGAGTCCTAAACTCACTCCCAAATAGACTAGATCATTAACATGAATATATGACTTAGACTAAAATGCCAAATTTACAAATTTTTAAATCATTTTGGCCACAATCTTTTAGGAAAAACTTAAGACAATTATGCCTAAATGCATGATGAAATTTAGTTATTCACTAAATCAGCGAAAGGAGATATTCTCCACTACAAGAGATGCCCTCACAAGTCAAGCATTCTCATATGCAAGAGTGGAGACCCTCCCTATTCAAAAGTGAATTAATATGTTATGCATGATATTAAAGCATACATCATTCAGCTAAGAGGTTGCTAAATCTTTTAATTATCTTGATTATAACCTAGGCTTTAAAGTGAGATTATGAATTATATTTAAAATTTAGTTATAAGTAGTTTATTGGGGGTAGAAAAATTAATTTTATCCTAAAGAGCCTACTACATCTAGGCCACACATTCAATCATCAAGCTTATAAAACATATGAAGAACATGCAATTTCTATTGCACAAATTAAACACAACCATCAAACATGTATAGATCTCATAAAAGAATAAAAGGCCGGTGTGGTTGGGTACCGCCATACACCTTGAAAAATAAAATAAATTGGGTAGTCGAGCTCTACCATTATACAACCCAAATTATAATAAATATTTACAATTACAATTAAATTAGATGTTATGAAGGTCTTCATTCTTCATCTTTTCTTCTTTCTTTAGATTTTATTGTACTCCAAGACTTCATATGGCCTCCTAGGGCTTTGCTTTCTAACCATTGCTCATCCTAAATCTCATATCACTAATCATAATTCTTATTGCAAAATTACATATTTATAAAAAGTAAAATCTAACTACACCTTCAAGACACATATTAGCTAATCATACATACAAGTCCAAGAAGCTATATTCCATAATTTGAACTTAATACCCTGCACATGGGTAACCAAGCCCACATGTCCTAATATGGATTATGCAAAAGGGTATAAACAACCTGCAAGTAGAAGCATTTATATTTTGATTACATCCATCGCTTTAGCACAATTCCGTCTAGAAAGCAACATTAGGCTAACAATGACCTGATATCTAGTATATGCATAACAATCCTAACATCTAGTCTAAAATATTATATCATAAAAAATACAATATTATTACATACATCGTCCTAACCTAGAGCTAGAAGTGGTGACTTAGCATTCTAATGTGTGTGCTTAGGCTTAATGTGGTATGTCATAGCTATGCTTTAGAATTATAATTTTCTAAGTTTAAAATTGTTCAATTAAAACATAAAGGGTAGTTTCACTTTAAGTTATCAAAAGGATTAATGAGTTTTAATTTATATTTTCTTTTGTTTCATTTGATATTCACTTAGCATCTAAGTATTGTAAAGAGAAGAAAGAGGCCTAACCCCCTCCATCCCTATCTTATGTTCTTTTCTAAAAGCATGTTATTATGACTTGATTTCTTTTAGTGATTGACTCATTAAATATTTTATTAATCCTAAATTTGGGTTAATTTTAAAGAATCATATTCAAACATAAAAGACATCTTAAGATTAATGAGATTAAACTACTATCATATAGATAATGTTATATCATTCCTTTTCATCATTAATAACAAGCATATGATTTTGAACTTAGCATACCCATACATGTAATATATTTTTTACGCACTTAAATAATTATGAATGCATATACTTTTGTAGAAAGAGTTGATTCCATTCCTTAGCTAAGTACATATACAAATGTATTAGAGATTTAAGCAAGTACATGCTATTGTTAAACTAGAAAAGTGAAATAATCTAAACCTCATTGAGGCTACTTAAAGCCTCGTATTCAGAGGATGTCCAAACTATATACTTGCTATCTTAAATGCATATGAATGTATACATAAATATGAGAATGAAAATCATGCAAATGATTGTGTTTTAGTGAATTATTTACTCATATAAAGTAAAATTCTATCCAAATTCTATTACAAGTACACATAAGAATGAAATTAAATAAGTATGTGTTTTTGTTAACTAAGTGATGTAATCTAAGATCTCCGTGAGACTACTTAAAGCCTTGTATTCCCGAGATGTCCAAACTATATACTTATTAATATTAAAACATAGGTAAACATACATGAACCATAAAGATAAAATAATACTTTAACATGTTTAAGTTATAAGCACATGTAAATCATATGTAATATTCATAGCTAATATCAATTTAATTTTTTATTATTGGTTTGTAATTTTGAAAAAAATTTAAAATTTATTAGTGATAATAGTCACTCCATATAATAAGATTAATTCAACACCTACAACTTTACATATAAAAGTATATTCATTTGATTATTTGATTTGAAAACATGAATACATGATATAGATGTCATACAAAATTTATGATGATTGAAAATAAATAATTGAACACTTCCATATAATCCATTCAACTATATTAATTTTTAAGAACAATCACATTAAATAAATTTATTTAATATTAACCAAAACTTCTTATGAAATTTGATTTTTGGTTTGAATTATTGAACTTAAAGAGGAGAAATAATATTTTCTATTTTACCCCACCCCATATTAGTGACTTAACATATTTAAGAAAATATAATTAAGTAGCTTTCATGGATTGATTAAGTTCAAGTCTTTAAGCAAATAATTTATTATTCCTTTCCTAAGTCTCTTTAATTCAATTAATCATTTAATTATGAGCCTCCAATGATATGCAAATGATAAACTAAAGTTGTAATGCACTTAGGGACCTAATGTAATGAGGCTCATAATTAACTTAATTAAATTAAAGAAGGATCTAATTAAGTACTTATATGATTTTTTCACACCCATGGGTTAACCATAATTTCCTTAACGGTGTTTATGCTATTGAACACATAAAGAGAAACTCATAAATTCAATTTAAATTATCTAAAGCAATTATCATTTTAATTTGGTTTCATTTCATCATTAATTGTTTAATTAAGTCTTAATTAATCCATGCATTAATTAGCCTCTTAAATGAAATAAATTTAGGAAAATAATTAGAAAGAGGGCATAATCATTCCACTTTATTATTTCAATGTTAACAGTGATTAATCAAATTTAATTAATTAATTTTTACTATTTGACATTTTTAATAATTATTAAATCACTTAATGAGGGTAACTAAGATTTGAATTTCAAATTCTCTCAATCACCTAGTGAATAAATCTAAAGAAAATTATGGGAGGTAGAGGACATTCCAATGAATCAACACATTCAATTTGAGATCAATTAGCCAAGTAATTAAGGCTTAATTAAGGTAATTAAGAAAACTTCAAACCTTAATTAAGCATTATTCATTAATTAAATCTTAGGTATTTTATATTTATTAAATTCTCCTATGTTTACCCTTTCCAAAATGGGTGTTTACTCATATTTTAGGATTTTTCTATAATTAATTATGATTTTTTAAAGTTCTGAGTGATTAATAACATTTTTAATCCTTAAATTTCTAATCCATTGGTAGCACGCGTCGATATCACTTTTCACATGGCACCATGGGATAGGCCACTTAATGAGTCCCCCGTGATAGCTGAGTCAACGGCAGCAAGCATATGTTCATCCTCGCTGTCTAATCTCGGATCAAATAGAGGAGATTAATCTCGTGATCTCTAATGGATTAAATTGAAAAAACTAATGGATTAAATCACTACCGCCCATTCTAATCACACGGAATGAAATGTAGATGATCCTTTGTCCCTCGAGTGCCGGAAGACAGACACCATCCACCTTCCGCCACTCAATTCGAGCTTGTCGGAGCTTGTGAGGCATCAAGATCGACTCCAAAACATGGTGGGTGGGGAGAGAGAGAGAGAGAGAGAGAGAGATCTAAAAGGATCCTACGGTGGAAATTGCACGAAATTGTAAAATCTTTCACAAAAGACCAACTTCTATTATATATTCTATGATTTATCAGAATTTATCTCATTGGAGCTCAAGACTAGTGGTGCAATGACTGAGGTAGCTTCATCTTGAAGAGGCGAAGCCCTGTTGAGAAGCTCGTGAGTTGCCTCCGATAGCTCTATGGACCAAATGCCATTGCAACAGTCGCTGGAGTTGGTCTAAGAGTGGTCTCATGTGCACGAATCGATTCGTTTTGACTTGTTTGAGCTTGCTGAAGGTGTGGGAGAAGTTAATTAAAGTTTGGTGAGGTTTGAGTAGGGTTGGATGAACAGAGAGCTCAATTTCATTTGGCTTTGGTCTCTCCAATGATTGGGAGCTCGAGATGGTTTGACGATGCTTTGGGAATGCTCGCAAACACTCAAATGAGCTCTATGTCATTTGAATTGGATGGGAAAGAGTATAAAGATGGCAGGGATTAATTTAACTTTTGGCATTCGTCTGACTGGCGGAGGTGGCCGGAGTTGTCAGTGATGGGCTAAGGTGGAGGTCTTTGAATGGCTGAAGGCATGAGATGGGCTGAGGTGGTGTGTGCCTCTTCCCCCAAGTGGTCCAATGGAAAAACATGGGTTAGCTCACCCTCTCTTGACCCTGGCTAAACCCGATTAGCTTTGGGTCAGGTGACATAGTGGTCCATGTGTCCGAAATGAGCTATGGGGGGTTATCAAGGGTTGATGGGTAGATAAGACCATCCAAATGAGGATTTTGTCTCATTTGGATGGATTTACCGAATGGGTTTTGGACTAATCCATGTCAAACATGGGTTGGGTTCATTTGGGCTAGCCCATGGTGACCCGAGGATTGGTCATGCCAAGTTTGGTTGAGTTTGGATTTGGTTTGAATGGGTTTAGCTCAATTTGACACATATAAGTCAAATTGGATTCACTTGGGTTAGGTTGATCAATTGGTCAAATTAGGTCAATCCAAGGGTTTGAATGTGTTCAAATGATCATTTGGGATGTTTTGGATTATTTGGTTTGGTTTGATTTGAAGTGAATTTAATTTTGACTCACATGGGCTCATATGGGTGTAATGGGGTAAGTTGATCAATTTGGTCAATTTGGCCAAATTGGCTTGGGCAGGAGGTTGATTTATGTTCAATTAGATTTGGTTTAGACTTGAAATAGAGATTTGAATGGTTTGAGTATTTTGTGAAGTTCAATTAGATTTTTTCAATTGAATGGGCTTTGGGTTTGATCCATAGAATATGGTGGAATTAGTTTAAGTTAAGGGTTAAGTTATTTTGGCTTGGATCTTGGATATGAAATGAAATCTAATTAAGGTTGATTATGTTGACTTGGGGTTCGATTTTGGATAAGTGGATAAGCATGGATCATGGTTCAGTCCATAAGATATGTCACACCTATATACCCTAGGGTATGACCTAAGCTCAGGGTATGCCTTCTTAAGTCTCTAAGCTTGGGTCCAGTGCTCCCTTAATCATTATAAGTGTCCTATGATTAGGAAAATACATGTGTTTGGAAGATTCATAAGTCAAAGATAGGAAGGATGAATGCTCACTCCAAAAGTGAGGTTAATAAAAGGATCCTATGTAGGTGTGGTATAACTAACAAGGCACACTGCATGTATTGACATTGACCGAGATAATCAATATCATCTCGAAAAGTCACAAGCACTAAGGATGGATATCTACATCTAAATAAAGTGGTAGATGGAACCATGGATCATAACGTGATGCAATTTGTTTCATTCCAAAGGCATAGAAAAGTTGAGTATATTTGGTTTGATTTGTTACGAATTGATTTTGTACTAAGGGCACGAAGAGAGATCTGCTAGGGATTCACGTATGAGTTCTGTTGAATTAAGGATTTATTTATGCTAAGGGCATAAAGGGGGATCCTTTAGGATTGAGGTTTGATTGAGTTCATTTAATTTAATTTGATTTAATTTATACCAGGAAGTCCACTGAGGATTGAGATTTGATTGAGTTTGTTTGATTTAATTGGATTGATTTAGATTTTTTTGATTTAAACTTAGGTTTTGAGTTAATTTGATTTGATTATGTTGATTGATTTGATTTGAGTTTGAATTGTTGATTTTGGTTTGGTTTGAGTTTGATCATTCATTTTGATTATGTTGATTGATTTTGAGTTTGGTAGTTTGTGTTTATTTAATTTAATTTGATTGAATTTAATTTTGATTTTATCGATTGATTTTGACTGGATCCTATCAGCTTGTGATGGACCGCATGATGGAGAGGCTATATGAGCCTAGACCTATCTTAGATTTACCAGTCAAAAGGGGTAGTCTAATGGCTGCACAATATAGGCTATCCAACCTAAGGGTTGCCTGTCGATTTACAATGGTTACATTGGGAAGAAAGCACATGGTCTCATATCGTCCAAAGTAGAATCCGCCATTAGGATGGCTTGTTGATGGCACAATAAGTCAAACCTGACCTAGGGTGACTATCAAGTGAGTCCCTCTGGGGGGTCTTATCTCAACTCAGAGTAGTAAAGGAGATTCCTATAGGGAGTTTTGCTGACACTGCCCAAAAGATAGGATGCTTACTTGGGAAGAGGTGCCTCTAGGGGTTTTATCCTAATACATAAGAGATTTCATTTTATTTGTTTATTTGTTTATTTCTTTAGCATGGACCCTATTGGTTTGCAAGGAGTCATGAGGGCTTTGGCCTATCTTAGATTTACTGGCCCAAGGGATAATCAACACATCCGTAGTACGGAGCTTCCAACTACAGGGGTGGATACTAGGAAGGGGGACTGTCCAATCCAAAAGTGACTTGGGTCATATCCAGATGGGGTCATGAATACATAATCCAAATAGAATGCCCATGGAAGGTACCTCTAGGGGTCTTATCATAATCCCTGAAATACAAAGCCCATAGGCATATAGTGGCAGACTCAGGGAGAAAGTGCAAGGACTTACATCTGC
Source organism: Cymbidium sinense (assembly GCA_021442155.1). Taxonomy (NCBI): domain Eukaryota; kingdom Viridiplantae; phylum Streptophyta; class Magnoliopsida; order Asparagales; family Orchidaceae; genus Cymbidium; species Cymbidium sinense. The sequence goes on along the minus strand of CM038218.1, from coordinate 111,878,623 downwards.
CTGAGTGGTGTTATCCACCAGGTGGGTTGTCATCAGTAAAGTTAACACCAGCCAACCTAAGGTGTCCATCGGTTTGCAAAGATCAATATAAGAAGAAAGCATCAAGAACTCACATCTTCCTAAGTGGAACTGATCATCAAGATTATCTGTCATCGGCTTAACAACTACTACTCAACCTAGGGTGACGATTAAGTGGGGACTCATAAAAAAGGACTAGACCAAAACTTGAAGTAGTCAGGGGGAAGAGGAGCGGCTCGGGGTCTTACCCTAATTCTCAGATGTAAACCAGACATAGTTAGTGCACTACATTCAAGAAGAAAGCTCGGGGACTCACATTCTCTTAAATAAAGCCAACATTAAGGTAGCTTATTGATTTATGCAATAAGACATACTGAAATAAGAAGGCACTCATCAATTTGCAGTGCTTAAGCTAGGAAGAAACCATGGGGTCTCACACCCTTCTAAGCTGAAAAGACCAGTAGGGAGACACACTAGCTAAGTAGTGAATCAGCATGACCTAGAGCAGCTACTGAGTGAGGGTCGCTGGGGTCTTATCTTAACTCAAGGTAGCCTGAAGAAATTAGATTTATGTTTGATTTATTTATGTTTGTGTGTAATTTTGTGTTTGTGATGTGTTGATGAAGGATAAGATGCTGCTTAAGTCTCTTATACCTACCCTAAACACAGTAAGAGTTTGGTAATTTGAACATATTCTAATTTGAGAGAAGTTTGATTAAAATAAATTTTATTGATGGAAAATAATTTTGGAACATTATTTTATGCATAATAATTATTTAGGTCAAGGCCGTTGATAGGAAGCATCAGACGTTCATCTTTATGATTTATGAGTTGGTAAGATCCACCTTGGTAGGCCTTTTCTATGGCAAAAGAGCCTTCCCAAGTGGGTTCAAACTTGTCTCCTATCCTGCGACGGACAATAATTGATCTCCTTAGAATTAAAACAAGCTCTCCTATTTAAAAAGCTCTAGGGCATACCAACTTATTATGATCTTGAATAAGCTTTTCTTTGTATAACTTGATGTTCAGGCATGTCCGTAAGCGCCTCTTCTCCAAACCTTCAAGTTCTTCTAATCACAACTTGGCATTCTATTCTATTATGATTTTGCTACCCATAGCTATCCGTAATGATGGGAATTCAACTTCTAAAGGTAGAACGACTTCAAACACATAGTAGATTGAGTTGTAGTTCTATAGATAGTATGATAAGCCCATATAGCTTCAACTAACTGCTCATGCCACTGTCGCTTGTTATCATTGAATGCCTTCTTGAGTATTTGGATGAGAGTTCTGTTGAAGGATTTTGCTAAACTAGTTCGCCCATGTAGTAGATGGTAGAGTATCTGTAATCTATGTTGTGTCTCTGGGTGAAGTTATTGATTTTGGTGCTCTTGAAAGTAGTATCATTATCAGATATGATTTGGCGGGGTACCCAAAATCTATATACAATATGGCTTCTGAAGAATTGGAGCACACGTTGAGTTTTAACCTCCATAAGTGGAATCGCTTTTGCCCACTTAAAAAAGTAGTATGTAGCAGCTAAGATGAACTAATGACCTTTGAACGAATAAGGATCGATTAGATCTATTATGTTAGTGTCCCCAACACTCGAATGGCCATAAGGCCAATGTTGGATGTAGAATGTTGGGCGACTTGTGTAGGACCACTCCATGAACTTGGCATTGGTGGAATCGCTTTGCTACATCCATGCAATCTGTGATCATTGTTGGCTAATAATATTCAAGTCTTTTGATTTTGGCTTTCATCATAGGACCAGATTGATGACTTCCATTGTGGTGTCTACTTTTGGATGTAGGGGGATACTACGCAAATCATAGAGGGTACTTATTGAAATGATCAGCTATGATATTGAGGTATGAATTGAGGGGTGCAACCGAAGTCAGTCGAGCTTGTGAGCTTGAGCTTGACTTGAACCATACACTGAGCTCGAGCTCGTGCTCGACCACATAAACCAAGCTTGAACTCGCTCGTATGAGAAGCTCGAGCTTCAATTAGTGGGCTGTTTAGAAGCTCGAGCTTGGCTTGAGTAGCTCGATTTATATAGCTTATGAAATAATTTCATTAAAAAAGAGCAAAAAAAATTTAAAGAGCAATTAAAAAAATTTAAAATATTTATTAAATTAATTTGAATCTTTGAGATATTTTTTATTACAAATATATGAAATTCTAAATTACAAAAAAAAAATGTAAACCACAAAAATTAAATACGTAAAAATGTATCTGTTTTATTACAAGAGGTTTTATAAATTTTTTTTGTAATGAAAATAAATTACAAAAAAATTACAAAATATTGAAAGGAAAAATTAAATGCTCAAAAGAGAGGTACATATAAATTACAAAATTAAACATTCAATCTCTCAAATTGTTACACAAAAAAAAGAAAAATATAGAATTAAATTAAAATCAACATCTTCTATTGATCCATGCCGCAGTATGTTAGAGTCTTTAATGGAGAAGTAATCCAAAGCTCCTACTTGTACTCTTTGAGCATCCAACCACCTAATCAAAAAATAAAGACTAAGAGAAAATAAAATTATAAGCATCTTAAACGAGGCAATTACCCAATCATAAAAATATTCTACAACATACCAATGGAAGGAAGGACATAATTAAGTAAGCATAAAGAATAAGAGAAAATAAAATGGATAAAGTTAAGAAAAGCTTATAAATTATAATCATCTTAAAGAGCAACATTATATGTAAGCATCCAAACTTAAGAAGGGTTACAATTACATAGTGCTACCGCTAAAAAGAAGATAGAGGGAAACATCATTGCCATCATAAAGATACCTCGTGTAGCCCATCATCCGAAGTCCATCATCTGATAAGGAAGTGGTGAATTATTACTAAAAGAAGATATAGAGGGAAACAACAAATACTACAGTAAAGGGTCAATTATTCAAGCAATCAAATAATCTGAAACATAATTGAGCACCGGGATTCATAAAACAAACCTTAACACCAGTTATACCGCTAATGATAATGAGAATGATAGTGAATAAAAGGATATGAATAATTCTATGAATCAAAAATCAACCCCTCTCCCACGGTAAGACATCTCCAAAGAAAGAGAAATAATCGAAAACCCCAATGTTATCAAGGAATTGACTTAAAGGGAGCTCCACCAAAGTAATTTGAAAACATTTCAGAAAAAGGTATAAAATAAATCCATTAAACTAATAGATAAAACTAGCTTTGAAGGATTAGGGAAGAGAAGATGGGGACCATCAGGCCAAAATCAATAATTACAGGAAAACTAGCTTTGCTCATTCTTCCTTATCATGCATTGATAAGAGCAAGATAATTACAGGAAAACATGCAGCAGACAGCCACCATTAGGCCAAAATTGAGACACAAGGCAAAAACTGAAACATCATTACAGGAAAAACAGTAAGCATTACAATCAACCTAAATAGAGCCAACAATATAATTACAGGAAAAACAATAAGCATCCAGCCACTATAAGGCAAAAATTGAGACAAAGAAGTCATTTAGAGTCCACTAATGCTTGCTCAACAAGTGCTTCAATTCCTACTCCAACAAAAAACATATAATCACCAACCATCAATATGAATTAAGAAAGCAACATAATTATAGGAAAAAATAGTAGACAGGTAAAGCATCCAGCCACCATAAGGCAAAAACTAAGACAAAGAAGTTATTTAGAGTCCACTAATGCTTGCTCAACAAGTGCTTCAATTCCACCTACTCCAATAAAACATATAATCAACCAACCATAAGGCACAAACTGAGACAAAGAAGACAACTAGAGGGCATTGATTCAAGCTCAGAAAATTTTCAAAAGTAGCTACCAGGACACATCCAAGAGATGAGCAACTATGTTAAAGCAACTACCAACATCCAAGGAATATATGAGCAACTACTGTAAAGTATCGACTTAGCTACTAGCACACATCTAATAGATGAGCAACTACAATAAAATAGCTACCAACATCCAAGGAATGTATGAGCAACTTTATAAATTTTTGATTTCAAAATTATTAGCATCATAGCTATCATCATCAATTTTCCTCTAATATTTCCAAAAATTATCACTTTTGTGTAGATTAATATTTAGTACAATCATAACATTTTAAAATGATCTACTAAACAAAGAATTGCTAGTACGGAAAATTATAAAGAGTTTAAATTTCAAATATAAATCACATAAAGTCTATTTAAAAACATGTAAAGTCACTCTTCATATTCATCCACTTTTCCTTTACAACTGTAGAGGACCTGGGGTATCTCAATCTCTTCATCTTCATCCTCTTCCTAATAAATATTCAATATAGTATAATATTAATATCATTAAAAAAAATTATACTAAAAATAATAATAATTGGAAGGTAAATAAATACCTTAATTCTCCTTTTCAAGCCGTAATGAGAACGAATCCAATTAGACCCACATATGAGAGCTTGAATAGTTTTAACTCCAAGCTTTGAGCGATAAGTATCAACAACTCTCTCTCCTATGCTAAAGGTCGACTCAGAAGCAACTGTACTAATTGGAATAGATAAAATATCAACAACCATTTTTGAGAGTATGCGATATTTAAGATGCATGTTTTTCCACCAAGCAATCACATCAAAACTACTTCGGAATTATCTCTAACCCATCTTGGTAGTTATCCATCTAACTTGGTGGGCCTTCTACTTGATTTTCGAGAAGCAAAAAATCATGCCAACCACTATATTTTCGCAAGAGTATCCTGGTCGTTCATGTCGCTACTTTCACCTCTAAATGTCCCACTACTTGTAGTATCTTCTGCTTCAAGGTATTCAATATATTCTTCATATAATTCATATAGTAAAGTACAAACATATGCAATATTATGATTGTTTTCATCTCCTTCATAGATCATATGGTAAGCAAACTCAATGACAACAAATTTCATTGGGTCCATAATTTGCACCAAATGCCATAAGGTTGCATTTCAATATTTTTCAAATTTTTCTTTCATTTTGGTCATGTGCTTGATGAAGTCATCGAAGACAAGGCACCATCATTCAAGATTTTTTTATAGTGCAAATTTGTGAGAGAAACAAATTAGATGTTGGGTATTCGGTGAAATGATATTAGTTCGCATTAAAAAACCAAGAATATCAAACCTTTTCTATTTTATTCCATTCATCTTCTGTAGGGCAATTACAATATGTAATCTCTCTCTCCCTGTATGAAAAGAAAGCTTCTTTTAGTTGAAGTGCAACTAAAGATATTGTATGTAGAATTCCAACGTGTTGGGCTAACCACGATAAGCTTTCTTATCAGAACTTGAACAACATCAAGAAATTTCATTAGTTCACCTTCGTAAGCATTGATAAAATTAATCGTCACGATTTTCAACAACAAATTCTATACATTTGACCCCATCTTTCACCATTAAATTCAAAATATGCACAACAATGTACATGGAATAGTCTTCCCCAAAGAATAATTTTTTCCTTATCCAGAAACCATCTTTTAATAACTTGATAGCCTTATCATTATTTGATGCATTATCAACCGATATGGTAAATATTTTATTTTCAAGACCCCACTCAGCCTTATAGAATGTGTCAACAATTTGAGGTCGATGTGGAGGTAAATGTAAAAAACTAAGAATTCTTTTTTGCAATTTCCGGTTGTGTCTACATAATGTGCAGTGACCATATAAGATATCCGTTGATTCTTTGATTTCCAAATGTCAGTAGTAAAACTCACTCTATTTATACTACTTAATGAATACTTTAATTTTCTTTTTTCCTTTTCATATACTAGCATCACATCACCATGAGCAGTTGTTCTAGAGAATTTAGAGAAGTATGGTGACATAGACTTCAAAACAAGATTAAATCCAAATTCTTCCACAATCGAAGGGGTTTTCATTAATCAATATAATGAGCAACCATCTCTAACTTTTGTTTGATCAAACTTAAAAGTTGTCAAGTTAATCCCCGATTTATTTCTAATGAACTCCAAAATCTTTTGGCTAAACCGTAAAATTTTTTGCTTCACAATTGTACTCTAGCTACACATCGATCTAAATGCTTCCTAAATTGTGTAGTTGCAGATACCTATAGCCAGCCTTTTCTTGCAATGAATGCATTCACCTTTTTTCTGGCCATCTAGAAGAACAACTTCTTTAAACTCCTCCCAAATAAGTGATGTTTTCTTTCTTTTTCTTAATTCAATTGGCTTTTCAAGATCAGTTATATCATCACCCTTGTCAACCAAATCATTAATAACTTCATTCTCCCCCTCAATATTATTAACATCTACATTACTGTTACGTTCCTCAATATCAATTTGGACACCCACAACTAGATTATCACTGCTTAAATCCACTAACATATCCTCTCCAAGTGGTGGTGTTGCCATTTTTAAATCTAAAACAAAAAAAATGATAAATTACAACATAATGAATGAAGAAGATAAATGATTTATAAAATATTAAAAAACTCAAAAATACCAAATTTCTCACTGTATATTTGCACTTTGTAATAATAAAAAACTCAATACTCTGTCTTCTATCCAATAATTCAGTAAAATAGAAACCAATTATCAACATAGAAAATCATATCATAAAGAATAGCATAATGAATTAACAAAAAATACTATCCATAACATAACATGTATTATAAAAGACCAAAGTCCAAAGACAAAGTCCAAATACCTAAAATAGTTGGAAGAACCAAGATAATGATCATAAATGATAAAACTACTTAATAAATACTTCTTACTACAAATCTGAAAGTTCACACATATATACCATCATCCAACAACCCAGCCAAACAGCAATTGAACCATAAACCATCAAAATAACCATAAACAACAGAGGTTAAGCTGCACATTGAACCGAAGTTACTGAACCCTAAACAAAATTGATTTTCATTGTTGAACAACAACAACAACCTACAAGTTACATAAACAAATCCAAATAATTAACACAAGTTACAATAAACAACATATCCATTACTCATTAAACCCTAATCTAAAAGAACATCACAAGTTGATTCACAACCAACATCAAAACCAAAGAACATCTAATTTTAGGTGATTGAAGTCCATCACAAATCCTACCTAAAATAGTTGGAAGAACCGAGATAATGACCATAAATGATAAAACTACTTAATAACTATTTCTTGCCACAAATATGAAAGTTCACACATATTTACCATCATCCAACAACCCAGCCGAACAACAATTGAACCATAAACTATCAGAAAAACCATAAATAATAGAGGATAAGCTGCACATTGAACCGAAGTTATTGAACCCTAAACAAGTGAGGATAATCAACAAGTTACACAACCAAGTTACCAACATAGTCGTTACTCATTAAACACATAATAAAAAAGAACATCACAAGTTGATTCACAATCAACATCAAAACCAAAGAACAACAAAACCTAATTTTGAATGGCTTCACACCTAATCTAAGCATCATCAAATCAAATACCGATGTGAGCATAAAGAAAATGAATCCAACCAAGATCAAGTCGATCTTGCTATCAAGTGAGAAAAAATTTGAAGCCGGGAAGATGAGGGAACTCAAATCGAGAACCTGAGAAGTAGAGGCTGCAGAGCGGTAGGAGAGAAAGGAGAGAGTCGAGACTTGATAGCGGGCCGAGTGGTGAAGGTGATTGATGAAAGGAGACGAGGCAGGCGACACTCAAAAGCTTGCAAAATTAGTAGAGTCGACTCAAAGACTCTGAGAGCCGGATCATATAAGTTAGGGTAGAATACTAAAATGCGAAACGCTGAATCACTGATCGCTCCACTGGTTAATATTCTCATATCCCCTGAGCGGCTCGATGAACAAATGAACCGAGCTTCCGCTAACTCGAGCTTGAGCTCATTTAATCTATCGAGCCTGCCTTTGAGCTCGAGCTCAAGCTCGATACTCAAAATGACCAATAAATGAGCTGGATTTCAAGTCGAGCTCGAGCCGGCTCACGAGTAGGCTTGACTCGGTTGCACCCCTAGGTATGATATACTATCCCAAAAGATAGAGACATCACCTTTCAATGGACCTAATCACTTAATAAAGACTCCTAAGGCATGATGGGTCTTCAAATGTACCAGAGATTTTTCCCCTGCTTTACATGGATGAATAAAATAGGGTTTATATTAAACTAGGTTCTAAAGTTCCCTATTAGGGCAAGCTCTCATAATTAATTATATCCTAAGAAAGGTGAGTTTCTTAGGAATACTCTCGATTAAAGTAGATAATTGTTGTCTCCAAAAATGGTGCTAAACTATCAAAGATGGAATTATATTTGGAAGCCAAATAGATCAAATGGAGAATTTTATTAAAGGGCTTACAATCCACAAGGTTATAGAGATGCCTAAGAGAGGATTTACGCTTGTATCCTGAAGAAAAGCTACCTCAGATCCTAAATCTAGAGAGCTTTAGGAAAAGAGTTAAAGCACGACCTAAATCTAAGCGAAGATAACCATAAGTTTTACCTCCACAAGAGAGAATAAACCACCTGGCTGCTGGACTTACAACTACCTTGAGTGGTCGCCAGCTAACTCCTCCTATGATTTTAAAACCATGTAGGAAAGTCTTATGAGATTGCAAGATATTTAGACTATTATTTATTTAGAAAGAGACTAAAGTCCTTAAACCCACTTCCTAAGAGACTAGAGCATCAGTGGTATAAATAATTAGTTAATTTAATGCAAAATCTTTTCAAATTTTATTTCAATTTTGACACTTCATTTTGATAAAGGATTTAGGATTTTGTATGCCCATATGCATGATGAAATTAGATTATTAGCTAAATCAGCAAGAATGGGTGTTTTCGACCACAAGGGATGCCCTTACAGGTCAAGCATTCCCCTATTGTGCAAGGATAAAAATCCCCTATTTTCAAGAATGAAATAATATGATATGCATGTTTTGAAACATTCAACCATACAGCTAAGAGGGTTGCTAAATATTTTAATTATCTTGGTTTACATCCTAGGCTTATATGGTGAAGTTATGAGTGATTACTTTGGTAAAAATTTATTTTATCCTAAGAGCATAATCGTATCCATGCCACACATTAAAGCATCAATCATAAGAAACTATGAAAAGCATGTTATTTCTAAGGCACAAGCTAATCATAACATCAAACAATTTTATAGCTACAACAAAAAAAGAGGTCGGCACAGTCGGGTATCGCCGTATAACTCAAAAAGAGAAAATGGTTAGCCAAGCTCTATCTTTATAAAACCTAGAATATGAAAGAATAATTATAGTTTATAAATTCATAAGGGCTGGGGGGGGGTCTTCAAACCTCCATGTCTTTATGTATTTTCCATCTCCATGTCTTCACGTCTTTTCTGTCGATGTCTTCATTTGATTTGATTTGTTCCACTTCATAGGCATCACATGGTACCTTAGGACAAAGACTTCTAGGCAATGCTCATCTTAAACCCCATAGCATTAATCCTAATTCATAATTATAAAATTAAATTAAAAATATGAAAAGTAAATCTAACTACACCCATAAAACAGATGTTAGTTAACATACATATAATCTCAAATAGTTATATTTATAATTTGGACTTAGCGCCCTGCACATGAGTAACCAAGCCCACCTGTAATAACTTGGATTATGCTTAGGGGGTTTAAGCAACCTGCAAAAGAGAACATTTATACTTATTTTAGGCACCCCTTAAGCATAATCCCCAATAGAAAACATGGTTAGGCTAGTCATGACCTACCATCCAGTCTACGAAGTATACACTCTAGCATCTAGTCTAAAATATTACATCATAAAATAAAACATACACCATGCATATGTCATCCTAACTTAAAACTAGAAGTGGTGACTTAATTCTAATGTGTGTATTATGGCTTGTGTGGTATGTCTTAACTAAGCTTTAGTTTTATGATTTTCTAAGTATGAAAGACTTTCATTTAATATAAAGGGTTGATTCCACTTGAAGTTATTTAATTGATTTGAAAATTTTAATTTATATTTTCTTTTATTTTATATGATTATATTTAGCAACTAAGTGTTATAAAAAGAGGGAAGAGGATTACCCTCTTTCATCCCTACCTTAAGCTACTTTCTAAAGCATGTTAATTTGATTTAGTTCCCTTTGGTGAATGGCTTATTAAACACTTTTAAATAAATCCTAATTTTAGGTTCACTTTAAATGACTTCATTCAATATAAAAGACATCTTAAGACTAATTTGGTTGAACTACTATCACATGACACATGCTAACCCATTCCTTTCCATCTCATGTAACATGCATATGATTTCAATCCTGGATATACCTATACATGCAACATATTTTTCACCCTTATATGATGGATGTATGTTCATATCCTTTTATGTGATTAGATTATTCAATCATATTGATTTAAAGCTCTATCAAGATTCTTATATAAAAATACATAGGGATGAAATTAAATTGGTATGTGTCATTATTAACTAGGAAAGTTAGGGATCAAATGACCTCTTTGAGGGTAACTAAAATCTCGTATTCCTAAGATGTCCAAATTATATACCCATTTACACACACATGTAGACTTATACATATGAATATAAGAAGGAAATCTCCAAATCATATGACCAACTAATGCAATCACTTAGTCAATTATGAATGCATGTATTCTTGATAAAAGAAAAGGGGTTCTAATTCTATAATTAAATAACACACATGTATAAGAAACACAAAGTATGTGTCATTGTTAACCAGGGAAGTGAGGTAATCAAATGACTTCTTTGGGACTACTTAAAGTCTCATGTTCCTGGGCTGTCCAAACTAAACACTTACTTTTCTCAAATACATATGGATGTATACATAAATAAAGGAAGGAAAATCATAAAAGATTATATTTTTATTTGACTAAAGCATTTATGTATATGGGATAAAATTCTATCCAAATTTTAATGTAGGAACACATGTAAATGAAATCAAATAAGTATGTATCATTGGTAACCAGGGAAGTGAGGTAATCAAGTGACCTCCTTGGGGCTAAAGCCTCGTTCCTGGATGTCCGTGACTATATACTCAGTAATATTCAAGTACATGTAAAACTACACATGAATTAAGGAAAAATAAGCTTTACTTCATATGATAGTTATAAACACATGCAAAACTATATATATATATATATATATACTTTGGAAAGTAATTTAAATTTATTAGTGATAATAGCCACACATATAAAATTAATCCAACACATACAAGCTTTACATAAAGGAAAATCATTTGATTTAGTTTGACTTTGAAAAGATGAATTCATGATTTCAAGTGACATATAACATTTAACATGATTGAAAAGGAATACATAAACATAAACATATGATTTCATTCAATCAAATTAATTCCTAAGGACAACCATATCAAATAAAGTCACTTAAAAAAACCAAAGTTTCTTTAATGTCATTTTAAATTTCATGTTTTGATTTGATTTGAGGATATGAAAGAAGGTTTGCTGATCTTAACTCACTCTCATATAAGTTAATTGATTTAGTTTAATGAAACATAATTAGGTTGATTTTATGAGTTAATTAGATTACAATATGCATTAAATTCATTAATTAACCCTTCCTTATGTTACCTTAACATAATTACCCAACTAACTATGAGCCAACATGATATGAACATACATTGGAAATTAAATCAACAATGATCCTAAGAAATGAAAGGGGCCTAATGGAATTGGCTTATAATTATTGATTAATTAGGTTAATGGACTTAATTAAGTTCTCTTATAATTCCCCCACACATGTGGCTTAACTATAATTTCTTTAGGATTTTCTTAGGTTGTTGAACACCTAAGGGTCTACCCAAGACTTTATTAATTGAGATTCCATGTGATTATAATTTCAATTTGATTAATTAAGCAATTTGATTAATTGATTAAGCCTTGATTAATTTAATTAATAAAATAAACTTATGAAAATAGATTAGAAAAGAGGCTATAATCTTATCCCATGGGTTCATTCACTATTAAGCAACAATTAACCACTTAATTAATTAATTTATTACTGTTCATGGGATTAATTAATTATTAATTAATTCAAAAGAGTAATTAGATCTTAATTAGTTAATTTTCTTAATTAATTAAGCAATAAATCCCAATAAATATATGGGATCAGAGGTCATCCTATTGAATTAAAATACAAAGTTGGTGGTTAATTACTTAAGTAATTAAAGAGTAATTAAGTTAATTAGTTTTTAATTAAACCTTAAATAAGCCTAATTACTATTCAAAATTAATTAAGAATATTTTTAATCAATTCTCCTCTGAAATATGTTCAAAATGAATATTTATTTGCATGTTTATGATTTTTTTATGATATGTTATGATTTTTGAAAGTTCCACTCGATTTAAATAATTTTTCATAATTTTTATAAAGTCTATTAATTTATTCTACTAAAATAGACTATTTGAGCTTCAAAATTCAATATCTCACAATCTAGAAATTCTTTTAACTTGAAATTTTTATGATAGGTGTATTTTAGCTTCAATTTTAATCCCTAAAAGCTTTGTGTTAATCTGATTTATATTTTTAATTTAATTAATAAAATTTAACTTTCACTAAAACCTAAATTAAGCTCGAAATACCTAATAGAAATTTGGGATTTCATTGTTGGAATCCTCTCTATAAGACGAAGCCAATGAGCTCTTACTTGCAATATTTTGTTAAGTATTTTATTTTCTATGAATTTTTGAAGTTTTAATTGATTTTAATTAATTTTTAAAATAAAAAATTATGATTTTCCTACTTAACCGAGTCAGCGCCACATGGTGCTGACCGGGCCATGCGTTTCGGCACATCCCCATGTGATTGGGCCTTGCGGTTCCGTGTGACATGCAGTGCAACATGGCATCACCTGATTGGGTGCGCGATGTCGCATGACCCTTTGAGCAAGAAATGGTGCATTTTGATCAGACCGTTTGATCGCAGATCGGATGGTCTAGATCAAATTTTGTGATCTAAGGGCTTAAATCTATGCGGATCTACTTTAATCACAATCGCCGTTCTATTTAAGGAGATTGGATTGACGCCGCATCTTCTCCCGAATGATGAAAGCTCGCGAAGTACAACCGGGTGATTTGGCAAAATCAAATGGAAAAAGGTCCATCCAGGCTCGATTTCATAGTGATTATCATCGAAAAACTTCTATTTTTGCAATAGGATTGTTCAAAATGAAAGATGCAAGGAATATCTAAGAGAAACTCCTATAATCGAGCAAACATCGCCACAGAACCTATGGCCACTAAGAGGAAAAATTACCTCATGGTTTGTGGAAGTTGATCCGGCACACTCTAGTGCGAGATGAAGCCTTAGGATGAATCTTGACCCTTGCATCCCCATGGAATGTTGTATCCACCAATGGTCGCCACCTTGCCAAAATCTGCTCGATTTTAGCATTATTCTAGCCCAAAGGAAGTGGGGGAAGGGGTCTTGGAGTGTGTGTAATGATAAAACAAGTGCTTTGTAGGCCTCTCTTCTTTTGTACTTAATGGTTGTGGTTTTTAGCTCATAGTGGGTGTCCTATGACTGGTGGTGGCTGGGAATGGTAGGGAATCATCCTAGGTGGCTTAGTTTGGTTGGCAAAGGCTTGGGAGGTGACTACCAAGAGGGATTAGTGGGTGTCCTATGGGTTTCAAATGCTCCAATGGGGGAGGTGAGGTAAATTCACCTCCCCATGAGTCATGGCCAACCCAACCACCTCTTGGGTCAGGTTGGGCAGTGTTCTAGGAGCGTAGGTGGACCAATGGAAGAGTTTCAAGTGGCCAATGAATGGAAATAACCCTTCCCTTAGTGATTTGTTTCATGTGATACCTTTAGCCTAAGGGTAGGATGGTCATTTAGCATTGGATTTAATTTGGTCAGATTTGAAATGAGTTAAAAGTGGGTTGGCCCAAATTTCACGTCATTTGGAGTTGGTTAGGTTCAGTTTGGCTCAATTTGACCCATTTAGGTCAAATTCAGTTAGGTTGGGTCAAGTTGACCAGTTGGTCAAATTGGGTCAAACTAAGGGTTGGGTCAAGTTCATATGAACATTTGAAGTGTATTGGTGTTATTGGTTTAGTTCAATTTGATTTAGATTTAGTTTTGGTTCATTTGAGTTCATTTGAATCAAATGAGTCAAGTTGATTTTTTTCTATGATTTATTATGATTTTTGAAAGTTTCACCCAATTTAAATAACTTTTCATAATTGTTATAAAGTCTATTAATTTATTCTACTAAAATAAACTATATGAGCTTCAAAATTCAATTTCTCTTTATCCAGAATTTCTTTCGAGTTAAAATTTTTATGGTAGATGTATTTTCCCTTCAGTTTTAATCCCTAAAAGTTTAAGGTCAATCCGATTTGTATTTTTAGTTTACCTAATAAAATTTTATTTTTATTAAAGTCTAAAGTAAGCTCAAAATACCTAATAAAAATTAGGGATTTTAAGCTTATTGGATTCCTCTCGATAAGACAAATCCAATGAACCCTTACACATTTTTTAAAGTATTTTATTTTCTATAAATTTTGAAGTTTCAGGTGATTTTAATTAATTTTTAAAATAAAAAAAAATCCTGCTTTCATATTTTAACCTAGTCGCCATGTGAGCCACTGCCAGGCGTTCCATGCATCGCCATGTAATTGGGTGCGCTTTCACGCTGAATACACGACAATGGATCAGCGTGCGTGCATGGCCCTTTCAACGAGAATTGACACTATTCGATTGGATGGTCCAAATCAAATGATCTAATCATGTGATGATCGTTTATTTAAGGAGATTGACGTTTCAGATCTTCTCAGAATGATGAAAGCGACGCAAAGATAACCGACGGAAAAAAGGTTTGTTCAGGCTCGATTTCATGGTGATTCTCATCGAAAAACTTCTATTTTCATATTAGGATTATTTAAAATGGAAGATATAAGGGATATCTAAGGAAAGTTCCTAGAATTGAGCAAACTTCATCGCAAATAAAAGAACCTATGACTGGCTAAAGAATTTAAAAATTACCTTACGAGGGATGGTTTTCTGTCGCTATGTTGATCAGACAAAATGCGATGAATTTTAGATGAATCTAAACCCTTGCCTCAAAATGTATGCACCAATGGAGTCTGATTGATTTTGTTGTTCTTCTAGCCCAAAGGAAGTGGGGGAAGGGGTCTTATTGCTTGGAGGAGTTCTTGGAGTGTGTGCAATGGTAGAAGAAGTGCTTTAGAGGCCTCTCTTCTTTTCTGCTTAATGGTGGAAAAAAATCATCACTAATGGTGATTTTTGGCTCATAGTGGGTGTCCTATGACGATGGATGGGAATGGCAGGAAATCATTTTAAGTGGCTTGGTTTGGTTCTCCAAAGCTTGAGAGGTGGCTGCCAAGAGGGATTAGTGGGCGTCTTATGAGTTTTAAATGCTCCAATGGGGGAGGTGAGGTGAATTCACCTCCCCATGAGTCATGGCCAACCCAACCACATCTTGAGTCAGGTTGGCTTAATTCACTTTGATTTGGATTGAATAGATTTTAGTTTATGTAGGTCAAATTGGCTACTTTGGGTCAAGTGAACCAGTTGGATTTAGTTAACTTGGTTTTGGGTTGAGTTTGATTTAGTTGAGTTTATATATGAATTTGAGAATGATATATAAATCCAATTGCAATTGGCTTAAGTTCAAATGAGTTTTGGTATATTTAAAAATTTTAATTCAAATAAGCTAAATTGGGTTTGACTTGGGTTGATTTTGATTTGGCTTGGTGATTATATATTTTATTTATATTTGGAATAGTGATTTAAGATATAATTGATTTATTACAGAATTAATTGAATTTGGTTTTGGAATTAAATGGAATTTGGCTAAGTCCATAGAATAAAATCATAAGGCTTAGGTTGATTTGATTTGATTTGGTTTGGAGTTGGTTATAGATTTCAATCACTTGATTTAGAATTTGAATATGAATTTAAATTTGGTATTGTATGTTTAAATTGAATTTGAGATTTGGTTTTGGGTGGGTGAACATAGGATGGATTTAGGTTATAAAGTAGGCGAGTCTCCTTAATCCCAAGGCAAAGCCTAATCCTATGATTAACTCTTCAATGTTTCTAGGTTTAGGTTAAGTGTTCACCTAATCATTAGAAGTATTTTATGACTAAAAAAGTCTTAGTGTACAGAAGAATCCTAAGTCTAAGATGAGGAGATTGAGAACTCGCTCCAAAAGTGAGGTCAACATCCACATAATCCTGAGTGTACCTCGGTCACGATCTTACAGGCTTCATATTTATTTAAACCATGTAACCATGTATGATCAAAGGATTGTTGGTATAAGACACTATCCATGACGGCATAATAGAGTGCCCTATGCTTCTTCTGACATGTTGGGGATTTCTCTTGAGGTAGTTTGTCTTTGTTTAGGTAATCAATAAAGAGTTGCCTCCAATCCAGTTATTCGCCCTTTTTGGCAATGATAACCTCCCCTTTAAGAGTGTATTTATTGATGTGTTCAACATCAATAAGAGGCAAGGTTTGTCTATTGTGGACCTCTATTGATATAGACTCATCTTTCGGACACGCTAACTCCTTGGAAAGCTTAGCTAAGGCATTAGCTATGGCATTTTCTCCTCAACGAATCTTATAAATTGTAACCTCTGGGATTTGAGACAGCAACTCCATGGTGTGCTTATGATAGTAATGGAGTTTGTGCTTCAAAACCTTATAGGACCCAACGATCTGGTTGACCATTAGCTAAGAATCCTCAAAGATTTTGATATTCTAAATGTTTAGCGAGATAGTTAACTCTAGATCGGCAATCAATGCCTCATATTATGCTTCATTGTTGGTTCAAGGTTCAAATAGATGGTATGAGAATCTTATCATATCGTGGTATGGTATTAGAAGGACTATCTCTACCCCTACCTTACCTGGGAGGGTAGATTATGATTCTTCTCCTCTTTGATAGGAAGTCACACCATCAAAATATATCTCCCAGCAGTGAATGCTTGTATCCCCTAAGTTCATAATTTGTTCTTCTGTGAGATCATCACTAAGTAGAGAATCCGCTGGAAGTGGATACGCTACTAAGAAATCTATGAGTGCTTGTCCTTACCGCATGGAGGGGTATGAATGTATGTTAAACTGTGATAAAATCATGGAGCACCATGCCAACCGTCCGGATAATGTCACGTATCATGAGGTATTATAGTGGGTTGATTCTAGAAATTAAGTTTACTTTATCAGAGAGCATATAATATTATAGCTTCTGAGCTATGAAGATTAAAACTAGGCAATGCTTCAATGGGTGGATAGTTTGTCTCAGTAGGTATCAGAAGATGACTGAGGTAGTATAGTACATTTTGTTTCCCCTCATCATTGGCTTGGGCGAACAAAGCACCGGGGAGTCATCAAATGCAGTAGTGTAGAGTATAAGAGGCTTGCCCGGGATAGGGGCGGCTAAGGCTGATGGCATCATGAGATATTGCTTGATGCTTTCTAAGTTATGTTGGCACTTGTCTCCCACTTGAACTTGGCATCCTTCTTGACCAGTGCCAAGAATGGTCAGCATTTGCTTGATAAGTTGGAAATAAAGAATCTTAGATACACCAACCTCTCTTGGAATGATCTGAGCTGGGTTAAACTTTTAGGAGGTGTCATTTCTAATATAACTTTAATCTTCTCCGGGTTGATTTTAATTCTGCAATGTCAGACAATAAACCCAAGAAACTTCCCTCAAGATACTCTGAATGAATACTTAAAAGGGTTCATCTTGAGGTTGTATTGCCTTAACAGCTCAAAAATTACTCTCAAGTCAGAAAGATGGTCTTCCGTTTCTTCACTTTTGACCATGAGATCATCGACATAGCATTTGACTTGGTGATGAATGAGTTCATCAAAGATTCGAGTCATGACCCACTTGTATGTTCCATTAGCATTTTTAAGGTTGAAACACATAACCTTATAGCAATAAATTATGATCGAGGTTCTGAAGGTAGTGTTCTTTTCATCTTCAAGTGTCATATTTATTTGGTTATATCCAGATGAACCATCCATGAAAGAGAAAACTGCATGAAATGAGGCAATGTCTACTACCTCTAGTATTGGTAGTGGGAATTCATCTTTTGGACATGCCTTATTAAGATCTCTAAATTTGATGCATATACGAATTTGGCCATTCTTCTTCTTAATTGGGATTACACTAGCCAAACAGGTGGGGTATTTTTCCTCTCGGATGAAACCAACATCGATCAGTTTCTTGATTTCAAAAATGACCTCTTGCTTAATGTCCAATCATATGCATTTAAGAGCTTGCTTGACTGCTAACGTCGAGTATAGCTTGCTTAACCGCCACGCCAAGAGCTAATCCAGGCATTTCTTCATAACTCTATGTAAAATAATCCTTAAACTTAGTGAGAAGTCTAACTAAGTCATTTGTTTCACATTCATGTAACACGGAGCTGATGTATGCTAGACATGGATTGTCTTCAGTTCCTAAGTTGATTTCTTTGAGCTCATCGATGGTTGATTTAATTTCTTCATTGAATTATGGAGGTGCATCTTTGACTTGAAAGTCATCTGAATCATTTAAAGTTTCTAAGCACACCTCCTCATATGATTTGATGTGGTTTGAATAGAACCTATCAGACTCCAAATGAATGGTGATAGCCAAACAGTAATCATCATCATCGACAAGGCCCACTGTGCCAAAGCCTAGTCCTGATCTTGATTGAGAGCTCTTATATTTGTTGTTCCATGACCTTTCAAAGCACTCCAACCTATGTTTGGACCATGTATGTCAAATTAAACCTTTCTTTGTTAAATTAAGAACATAAAGCGAGTACCAATTAAAAGGCAATTCTATTAATTCTTTAAATGAGTCATCCTGAAGTTCTACATCAGCTTCTTGACTTGAGGATATTCCTATTGGATATAACTTTTGGATCTTCGTGTTTGAACATGCTTTGGGGGTTTTCTTAACTACCAAAGCCTCAACCTTTTATGAGAAAAGTGGGGTTAGAGCTAAGGTTCCCATTTGATATTTGACAATCTCACATAATAAAGACTTGGATACATCCATCCTTTGCTTGGGGAATCAGTCTTCATCACTATCAGACTCAAGTTTCACGTCCAATGAGATATGCTATTGAGAAGAGCTAGTCGGCGTGCTAACTACATAAGACTCATCCTCTAAACTAGATTCTAAGCCTATGTAGATAGTAGGTGTACTCCTAGATGTTGGAATGAATCTCCCAGTAGGTGGTAAGTATGGAGGTCTTCAACCCCTAGGACTCAATCTAGACTTGCCTCTTCCTCATCCTGGTGGAGGTTGGGTCATCCTCCCCACTTGTTCGAGGCTAGACTATGAGAGGATTGATTATACTTAAAAAATTAATTGGGAAAGTTTAAGGAGAAGACTTATTTTTGGAATCCAAAGGGAATATGTATGAAATGCTCATGATACTAGGAGGCTTAGTGAGCATTCCAATCTATCTTATGATTGGGCTTTATAGTTTTAAAGTTGAAGAGATTTATATATTTTGACTTGAAATTTTATTAGAATGCTAGGGCTTATAATCCAACAACACAAGGTTATGGAAATGCCTAAGAGGTGAGGATTTATGCTTGTAGCCCAAAGAAACATCTATCTCAGATCTAAATTTAGGGAGCTTTAGTAAGAACAAAAGCATGACCTAAATCTAAGCGATAGGTGGACATAAAGGTTCACCTCCATAAGAGAGGATGAACCATCTAACTGTTGGACTTATAACTGTCTAGAGTGAGCTCCAGCTAACTCTTCCTACGATTTTAAAATCATGTAGTCTGGTCTTATGAAATTGCAAGATAGTTGAGCCATTATTTATTTAGATAGATACTAAAGTCCATAAACCTACTCCCTAAGAGACTAAAGCATGAGTGGTATAGATAATGACTTAGTCTAATGCAAAATCTTTTAAAATTTTAATCTTATTTTGACAATCATTTTGACAAAGGCTTTAGAATCTTTATATGCCTAAATGCATGATGAAATGGTTATTGGCCAAATCAAAAGAGAAAGAGGGAGAAGCTCCATCAGTAGGTGTTTCTTTCAAGCGATCCCTATGCATGACGGAGGTCCTCATTTTGTAAGAGTTATTTAAGATGCATGCATGATATGAAACATACATCATTCAACTAAGAGGCTAAATCTTTTAATTATCCTATTTAATACATAAGATTTATTGTAAGGTTATGAGTTGTTTAGATTTTAATTATGAGTGATTAATTGGGGTAGAAAATTTATTTTACCCTAAGAGCCTAATCGCATCTAGGCCACACATTAAAGCATCAAACATTTAAGAAACTATGAAGAAGATGCAATTTCTAATGCGCAATCTAAATAAATCATCAATCAATTTCTATAACTATCATGAAATAATGAGAGGTCGGTGCAGTTGGGTACTGCCGGACAACCCAAAAAAGAAAAGAAGGGTAGCCGAGCTCTACCCTTATATAACCCAGAATATAAAAGAATAATTATAATTTTATGAAATGCTATGGGGGTTTTCTTTCCTTCATTTCTTCATATCTTCTTAATTTGATTCACCCCTTCTTTAGTTTGGATATGCTTGCTTCAAAGGCATCATAAGGCACCTAGGGTAAAACCTTCTGGCCACTGCTCATCCTAATCCTCCATAGTACTAACCCTAATTCAAAATTATATTAAAAATAAGAAAATTAAATCAAACTATATATGCAAGACAAGTGTTAGCTAAACATACATACCACCCAAGCAATTACATATATAATTTGGACTTAGCACCCTACACATGGGTAACCAAGACCACCTAACCTAACTTGGATTATGTTCAAGGTGTTTAAGCAACCTACAAAGAGAGCATTTATATTTATTTTAAGCATACCCTACAAAAAATATGATTAGGCTAAGAATGACCTAACATCCAGTCTACAAAGCATACACCCTAACATCCAATCTAAAATAATACATCATAAAATAAAACATACATCACATACTGCACCATCCTAACTTAGGACTAGAAGTGGTGACTTAGTTCTAATGTGTGTGTTAGAGCTTGTGTGGTGTGTTTTACTAAAGCATTAGAGTTGTATTGTCTAAGTGTAGAGAATATTCAAATTATTAGATAAGGGTTGATTTCACTTGAAGTTGTTTAATTGATTTAAGAATTTTAATTTATGTTTTCTTTTGTTTCATATGATATACACTTAACAACTAAGTGTTATAAAGAGAAGGAAGAAGATTGCCCTCTTCCAACCCTACCTTAAGCTATATATAAAGCATGTTAATTTAATTTAGTCTTCTTTGGTGAACGACATATTATACATTTTTAAATTAATCTTAAGTTTAGGTTCACTTTAAATAACTCTATTTACTATGAAAGGCATCTTAAGATTAATCCAGCTGAATTACTATCGACCTCACTTTTAGAGTGAGTTCTCAACTTCTTCAGCATAGATCTAGGACTCTTGTAGACACTAAGAGCTCCTCACTCTTAAGACACTTTTGGTGATTAGGTGAATACTTAACTTAAGCCTAGAGACTTAGAAGGGTTAGCCATAAGAATAGGTTATGCCTTAGGGACTTAAGAAAACTTACCTACCCTATACCCTAAACTCAGTTCATGCTTTCCTCCTCAAACTAAACCTCAAATCCAATTCAAATACCAAATCCAAATCAAAATTCCAATCCAAATCATTGAAACCCATAATCAAATCTGAGATCAACATTCTTCCTAAGCCCTTTGATTTCATCATATGAACTTAACCTCAACCAAATTCAAATCAATCCCAATTCATCTATTTTCAAAGATCAATTCAATCCCTCAATCATTTACCAAATCTAAATCCAAATTTTAAACCAAATAATTCAATCTCAAGGTCAAATCTGAAATCAAAATTCCTTCTAAGCTATATGACCCATTCTCAAAAACTAAGCCAAACCTCCACCAAATTCAGCCCAAACTTGATTGATCTCTTCATGAATCATTTATATCTTCATTCATATTCATAAATTTAAATGAGATATAAATCAAAAAGCTGAAACTAAATTAAACTAAATCCAAATCCAATTAAATCCATTCTTAAGTCTATGGACCCACCTCCATAAGCTTAGCGAAATCTCATACAAATCAACCAAAAATCAATTGGTTTCTTTATAAACCAATTACTCCTTCATTTATATTCATAAATATAAATGAAACCCACCCTCCAATGACCAAAAATAAATCAAACTAAACTAATTCTCTACTTATGCCCTTTTGACCTACATCCTTAAACTTGATAAAATTTGCTTCCAAATCACTCCGAACTCAAGTGTTTTTCTCATAAATCATTTATATCTTCATTTATATTACCAAATTTAAATGAAATATAAATTCAAATATCTCAAACCAAATCCAAAATTAAACCAAAACCCAATTCAAGCCTTTTAAGCAAATTTCTTGGACATGGCCAAATCCAATCCAAATCAAGCAAAAACCAATGAATTTTCTCTTGAATAAATCATTCCTTCAATCATTTGTCCAAATATAAATGAAACCTACATTTATCAAACTAAACTCAAGTCAACCTATGTCAAGCCTAAGTTAACCCTTTGCTTGAAAACTTCAAATGAATCAAAATCAATTTTGACTCCAAATTGATTGCAGTTGATTTATATTTCAATCCCAAACTCATATATAAGTTCAACTAAACTTGAATCAAGCCAAAACAAAGCCAATTGACCCATTTAGGTCCACTTGACCCAAAGTGGCCTAAAGGACCTTTTGAGCCAATTTATAATTCAACCCAAATTGAATTGAACCAAGCCCATCCAAATCTCATATCATGATCAACAAACACCCTAGATTGATCAATCACATTGAATTGGGTCAAACCAAGTCAACTTTAGTCTAAATGAAATCTAAACAAGACAAAATCCACCATACACCAAATTGATTAAAACTATTGATTTTAACCAACTCATGTTCAATTTTTGAACATGACTTGACCCCTAATTGAGCCAAACCAAGTCTGATTGGCCATTTGACCTAAGTTGACCCAAATTAGCCTAAAAAGCTAAAATGAGTCAAATCATGATTTAACCCAAATTGATTGCAATTAATGGCTCAAGTTAATCCCAAATTGATTATTGAACTTGATCAAATCCACAATTGAGCCTAATTTGACCAATTGGTCAACTTGACCCAACCTAGCCCAAATTGACCTAAAAGGGTTAAGTTGGCCAAAATCCAAATTCACTCTAAATTGATTCAAACTAAAGCTTACAATCATTTTTAATTGACTAATTGAACATGAATCAACATCTAACCCAACCAATTTGGTCAAATTGGTCAACTTAGCCCATTTGACCAATATAAATCCAAGTGAGCCAAAATCAAACCTAAACCAAATTATTTGAAATCACTTAAACTAAAACTCTTCAAATCATCATTTTAATCTAACCCAAGTCTTGGTTTGACCCAATTTGACCAATTGGTCAACCCAACCCAACATGAACTCATATGAACTCATTTAACCAAATGAAGCCAAAACCCATAAAACCAACCCATGGGACTTTGGTGGCTGACCAAACTCGACCTAAATTGAAAGCAAATTGGACACCACCCAAGCCATAATCCATTAGTTAAGCCCTCTTTACATAGGATTCCACCCATAAGTGGTAAAGTCCACTCTCCCATCACCTTGGCAGCCATCCAACTTCCAAATAAGGGTTCACCTAATCCACTTAGGCTACCCATGATAGGTCAGCCATGGAACACTAGGAGGTGAGTTGACTCACCTCCCATGCAAATCGAGCACCCCATGGATCCAAGCTAAGAGGTCTTCCCATATTAGACCTTGAGCCACCTCCCATGGCTTCCTCCAACCTAATCGAGCCACGTGGACATGATTGAGACACCTCCAACACTCTGATGATGGCTAGCCAACCGAAAAATGGGAGGCTATCCCGTCCGTACAACTTAGCACATCAAGAGGGTATTCTCCCCCAAATTGAATGAGAACTTCACCAATTCACTTCGTATGAGCTCAGGAGACATTCCCAAGCTTCCTTGCATGTTCCAAAGCGATCCCAAGTCTTCTCCACTTTAGATTTTCTCTCTCGTGTGTAGTCAAAATAGGGGAGGCAGCTTATGATTCCAACTTGTCCAATTCACCATCAAACTTCAATTATTCATTCCTACATCTTCCCCACACCTCATTGAGGCTACCCAAAGCTTCCCCCAAATTCCAAACCCACTGGAGCAAGGAGTTCAATCAAGACTGAAGCTACAAACCTCCATTCTTGGTTAACAGAGTGAACCAAGTGGAATTGGCTTGATTGCTTCTCAACGGGTCCTTCTCTCAAGGAAACGAGCACATCCCACTGTCGATCTTGAGCTCTGGTGATGTAATTCCTCAAAAAAGTAGATATAGGGAAATGTGGTTGGTCTTTTTTGAAGAAA
The DNA here is from genome assembly GCA_021442155.1 of Cymbidium sinense. Classification (NCBI taxonomy): domain Eukaryota; kingdom Viridiplantae; phylum Streptophyta; class Magnoliopsida; order Asparagales; family Orchidaceae; genus Cymbidium; species Cymbidium sinense. The sequence goes on along the minus strand of CM038218.1, from coordinate 111,854,185 downwards.
ATTCATTACATGTGATCTTGATCGTTGGATGTGCTTGTCTCCTTCCTTTGATGGCGTGGGTTGATTTTGAAGTTCATCCAAGCTTGGGTGAGCTCTGATTGAATGATCCATGGCAGAGGGATGCTGTCATTCGTCGCTCACGGGAAGAAGGTTCACGGTCATCCGTTCTGCATGATTGGAATGGACCATGATCAAATCACATTATATTTGCCAATTAATCCTCTCTTAGCCTTGAATTTGATCATGGTCATTCGATCTTAGTCGGACGACCCATAAAAGTGCATCTGCCGCCAGCTGACTCAGCACGCAGACATGACTAATTAATTAACCAATCCTATGACGCCACGTGGAAAGTGAGCTACGTCAGCACACCACGTGGTGCCGATGGGATTAGGTTTAATTAAAGACTAATAATTGGTTTTCTAAGGCTGAACCTCCTTAATTCGTAACTAATTATAGAAAAATTCAAAAAATCAAAAATACAAATAATGGTTTATTTTAAAAGTATTTCAAAGAAGAATCCATTAAAATTATTCTTAATTAATTTGAAATAGTAATTTTGGCTTAATTAAGGTTTAATTGAAATTTTAATTAACTTATTTACTTTCTAATTAAGCACCCAATCAATTCTAACTTTTTGAGGATGTTTAGGGGGATGACCTCTACCTCCTTTATTTTTCTTGGAATTTATTGGTTCCTTAATTGGGAAAATTTATTGATTAAGCCCCAATTACCTTTTTTAACTTAATTAAGAGATAAATAAGCATATGAATAATTAATTAATTAATTAATTGGACTCTCAAATCATTGTTGAATAGTAAGGAGATTTAGGGAAATGGATTGGAGCCTCCCTCCTAATCCTTTTCTTTAATTTTGCTCTCTTTTCAACCAAAAATGATAATTAATGATTAATTAATTAATTAATTAATGGCATAATTAGCTAAGCTAAAATCCAAATCACATTAAGTCATGCTTGGTCAGGTATGTGGCTTATAGAATTAGGTTGGGACCACTTTCCCTATCATTTCCCTTAAACCCATCTCATTTATAAAGATAATTGTTTAACTTTTTTAATTAATTAAAGAGAAATGAATTAATGGATTAATCAACTAATTAAGAATCCGATTTCTTTTTTTTAATCTTGGGTAGAGCTTTAGGTGTTCAAGAATCTAAAGAGATTGGTGAAATCATGATTAGATCATGTGTGTGAGAAAATCATGAAAGTAATTAAAAAGTTCTTTAAGCTTAATTAATAAATGATTATGAGTTAATTGCATTAGGCCCCTTTCATTTCATAGGAGCATTGTTATTTACTTTTCATTGTATTTTCATATTACATTAGATCATAATCATTTAGTCAATTATGTTAAGGTAACATAGACAAGGGTTTAATTAATCAATTTAATTCACACCTTAACTTAATTAATCCATAAAATCAGCCTAATTGCTTTTCTTTAAATCAAATTAACTTTCACATGGAGAATGGGATTAGGATTAGCAAAACTTTCTCACACCTTTTAAATCAAGTTAAACATTAAATTAAAAGTGACATTAAGAAACTTTAATTTATATTAAATAAACTTATTTAATATGATTGTCCTTAGGAATTAGTTGGATTGAATGAAATTACATGCTTGTGTCTTTTTATTTCTTCCCAAACATATTAAAATATTGTATGCCACTTGAATCAAGCATTCATTTCTTCAAAAATAAATTAAATATAAATTATTTCCTTTATATCAAGCTTGCATATGTTGATTCAAATTAATATATGTGTGGCTATTATCACTATTAAATCTAAATTTACTTTCCAAATCTTATAAACAAGTGATTACATATGCTACAAATGCTAGTTATAAATACATAGGTAATGAAAATGATTATAGCTTAAGTGTATGAAGTAAAGTCCTTTTCTTTCATTCATATGTATTGATTTATGTAAGTAAGAATATTAATGGGTATTTAGTCTAGACACCCCAAAAATATGATGCTTTAAGTAGCCCCAAGGAGGTCATTTGATTACCTCACTTCCCTGGTTAACAATGGCACATACTCCATTTGATTTCATTCTTACATATTTCAATATTATACTTTAAATAAAACTTTACACCATGTACATAAATCATTTCAATCAAATAAAAATACAACTTTTGCATGGTTTGCTCTCCTTTATTTGTATGTACATCCATATGTATATGAGAAAGGAAAATAGTTGGTCTGGACACCTTGGGAATATGAGGCTTTAAGTATCCCCAAGGAGGTTAGTTGATTATCTCACTTCTCTGGTTAGCAAGGGCATATACTAGCTCATGTCTCTCATACATGTGTGTGTGTACTTAATTATTGAGTTAAAACCCCTCTTTGTTTTACCAAAATACATGCATATGTAATTAGTGAAGTGATAGAATTAATCAATCATGTGATCAAAAGCTTTCTTTCTTGCATTCCTATGTATTTTTTGCATAAGAATTTAGATAAAGATTTAAATTAATATGATAAAAATAATTCAATCAAAAGAAAATACAAACTTTAAATATATATGTTCATATTCATCAAGTATGCTAAGACAAAATACATGTATATGTATGTTTAGGATTTAATCATATGTATGTTACATATGGTGGGAAGAAATGAATAAACATGTGTTATGTGATAGTAATTAATTCCAATTAATCTTAAGATGCCTTTCTTATTGAATAAATCTATTTAAAATGAACCTAAACTTAGGATTAATTTAAAATATATAATAATCAATTCACTAAAGAGAATTGATTAATTAATATGCTTTAGATGTAGCTTAAGGTAGGGATAAAAGAGAGTGATCCTCCCTTTTCTTCCCTTTATAACATTTAGTTGTTAAGAGTAAGTCAAGTGGAATAAAATAAAACATTAAGTGAAAACTCCTAAATTAACTAAATCATTTAAAGTGAAGCCATCCTTTACAATTAAATCCTTTCATATTTAGAAAATTATAATAAAGCATAGTTAAGGAATACCACACAAGCCTTAATACACACTTTAGAATTAAGTCACCACTTTTAACTTTATATTAGGGTGGTGCATGGAGTGATGTATATTTTGTTTTGTGATGTATTATTGTAAACTAGGATGTTAGGGTGTATGCTTCGTAGATTGGATGTTTGACCATGATTTGCTTAATCATGTTTCTTGTAGGAGATTGTGCTTAAGTGGTGCTTACAATAAATATAAATACTCTCTTTTGTAGATTGCTTAACCCCTAAGCATACTCTAAGTTAGATCATATGGACTTGGTCCATAATATTTATTTATTTATAGTTAAAATTATTTTTTCATATTCTGGGTTGTATAAGGGTAGCTCACCCATTTCTCTTGTACAAAGAAGACTGACTACACATGTTATTCTTTTATGTTAGGTTTATAAATTATTTGATATTTTTTTTATAATTGTGTAATATAAATAACATGTCTCATCTTAGTTTTTTATATATATGGTGATGTAATGTGTATGAGCCTTAGAAAAATAAATTTTCTACCCTAAGTACAACTTATAACTAAATTTTCTAAATAACTCATAACCTCATATAAAGCCTAAGAATTAAATCAAGATAATTAAAAGATTTTAGCAACCCCTTAGCTAAATGTTGTATGCTTAATATCACACATATCATCTTAAATCACTCTTGTAATATGCGGGTCTCCTTTCTTGCACATATGGGAACTGCTTGACCTGTGAGAGAAACTCTTACTGATAGAGCTTCACCCTCTTCTCTCTTGATTTGACCCATAACTCATTTCAATAAGCATTTAGACATAAAAGATCCTATGGCCTTTTTCAAAATGAACAGTCTAAAATTAAATAAAAAATTAGAAAAGATTTGCATTAGACTAAGTCATTGTTCATACCACTCATGCTCTAGTCTCTTAGGGTGTGGGTTTAAGGACTTTAATCTCTTTATAAATAAAAATAACTTAACTATCTTGCAAAATTATAAGACTTGACCACATGGTTTTAAGGAATATGAGTTAGTTTGCCATTATGTAGTTATAAGTCCAAAGATTGTGGTTTATCGTCTCTTGAGGAGGTAAATCATGTACCCATCTTTGCTTAGATTTAGGATGTGCTTTGTCTCCCACTATAGCTCTCTAGATTTATGATAGGAGGTTATTGTTTCCTTCAAGATACAAGCATAAATCCTCACCTCTTAGATATTTTTCACAATCTTGTGTTATGAGATTATAAGTCCTAACTTTTAATAAAATTCTAATTCAAACATAAAATTCTCCCCAACTTCAAACATAGAAAGCCCAACCATAAGATAAGTTGGAATGCTCAGTAGGTTTCCTAGTCATGAGCATTCCCCACTCATCTCCTTTTGGATTCAATAATAAGTCTCTCCTTTTTTATCTATCCCATTTGATCTTCTAACATAGCCAATTTATTGATAGTCTTATTATTGAAATCTTTGGAGATAATAATTGTCTACTTTAATCGAGAGTATTTCTAAGGAACTCACCTTTCTTATGATGTAATTAACTATGTGGGCTTGCCATAGAAACTTTAGAACGCGATTTAAATAAACTCTGTTTTATTCATCCATGTAAAGTAGGGGAAAATTCTTTAGAACCGATGGAGGTGGGTGTTCTTTCTTTTGATGAGATTGAGAGAACGTGGGTATTGGAGGTGAAGGAAGAAGATATGTTGGATAACTAGCGCTCCCACCAAGGATTGCCAAGGTTTGGCCACCAAGCTCTCAAACCACAAGAATAACTCAAAAAATTGTAATTGCCAAAAGATATCATTCATTCTAATAAGAGGGGCTATTTATAGCCATTACAAGCATCTTTCAAAATAAAAGAATTCAAAACATGGAGGGAAAGGTGGGTGGCCACATTAATGTGAAGCATTAAATTGTCTCATTATTTTATGCCATCCACCCATTTCACATGCTATTATTTTATGTGGATTCAACCACCTCACATGTCATGCTTTGAATTTTTAAATGAAAAATTTCAAACATGGAGTTTCTAGAAGAAAATTAAAAATTACATAAATAAAAAAGATGAAATCATAAAATTGGCCTTAACAGGCTAATGGGCTAAGTCTTCTTATTTCTTGAATTTTCTTGGGCTTTAGCTTGAGATCTTGTAAATAGGCCTTGAGCTCTAATTTGTTGATCCTCATGATGTTCTACATCAACTCCCTGGCTCAATTGAACTCTCAGAGAGTTGAAATCTAAGAAGTCTTCTACAAATTGTGGGTTAAAAGTCTCCAAATCACTACAGGTCAACCATGTGTCTTCAGCTGGTGGCTTATTCTTCCAATGAACTAGAAAATGATATTCAGAAGCTAGATTAATGGGTGCTTCCTCAGTGATAATATAGTCAACTTCAAAGGAAGAGGGCTTCTGCAAGTACGGTGCTATATCTCCTACTAAAGAGTTAGACTGAATAAGTGGAGGTTTTCTAATTCCTTCATATGATAGAATATCTTCAATATTAATAACTGGATGAATGAACATATCAGGAGGTAAATCAAGGTGATAAGCATTAGTTCCAATTTTCTTGAGAATTTTAAATGGACCACAAGCTGCATGTAATTTCTTATATAGTAGTTTGATAACGCTGCCGAATGCGAATCAATACATAATCACCTTCTTTATATTCTTTCATTGAACGATTATGATTTGCCTTAGAAGCATAATTATCATTACTTACAATAATTTTCATTCTTATATCTTCATGGAGGCTTTGAAAATCTTTAGCCAATGAGAATGTTGCATCAGACAATACACGAGATGGTAGGTTTGCTACATCTATTAGTCATCGTGGGTTTTGACCATACTATCTCAAATGGTGATTTTTTATAGATATAACACTATTATAGAAATTGAGGTTGGTAAATGTAAATCCCAATTTTCTAAACTTTTACCTACCAAACATCTAAGCAAATTTTTTAAGGTACGAGTTTGTGGGTGAAAGGCATAAGAGAATTTTAATTTGGTACCTAATAATTTCCATAATATTTTTCAAAAATATGACACAAACTTAACATCTTTGTCAGAAATAATGATTAAAGGGAGACCATGGAGTCGCACTATTTTCTTAAAAAATAATTTGGCTATATAAGAAGCATCATTTATTTTGAACAAGGTAAGAAATGAGCCATTTTGAGAACCTATCCACTACAACAAAAATACTATCATGTCCTCGAGCGTCCTAGGTAATCCTAGAATAAAATCCATTGATAGGTCTTCCCAAGGCCTATAAGAACAAAGGTGTATTGTCCAACTTTGTTTGATAGTTTTAGCTTTATAAATTAAACATTGAGCCACTAATTTTTGAACATCACATTTTAATGAAGGCCAATAAAATCTATTTTCTAATAAACATATGGTCTTATCCTTTCCAAAATGACCCATACCCCCAAAGTATGTTGATGAGGAATTCTAAGAGAAGATCGAGGAATGCATAATTATTTTCCTTTATATAAATATCCATTTGTTATCAAGAATGTCCTGTAAAGTTATTGGTTTATCTAGGTGTTCAAGATAAATTAGGTGAAAGTCATCACACAATATAATCATCTTTAATTATATCAAATTGAATTCTCAATTCTAAATAGGAAATCATTATTTACTTATAAAGCATCACAGTTTATTCTCAATTCGTGCTTATGCTTTAGAACAAGAGTAGTCTTGTAAAAAATTCAACCCATTTTGCATGCCTATGACTTAATTTTCATTGAGTATTAATTAATTTTAAGGCATGGTGATCATAATTAAGTATAAATTCTCTATGTATGAGATAGTGTCACCAATGCCTTAAGGATTGAATTACAAAGATAAAACTCTCTATCATAAGTGGAATATCATTGTTTAGCTTCATTTAACTTTTCACCAAAGAATGCTAGGATGATTCTCTTGACTTAAAATTCCACCTATCCCAATTCTGAAGCATCACATGTCACTTCAAAGGCTTTAAAAAAAGCCTAAGGATTGTGTAAGTGATAAGAACTTTAATTTGCTCTAAGGCCTTTTGTGCATTAGAAGTCCAACAAAATTTACCTAATTTTAGTATCGCTTATTGGAGCAACAATGGTACTAAAATTCTTAATAATTCTGAAAAAGTGGTTAAACCATGGAAGCTTCTAACTTCAGAAACTTTTAGGTGGTGGCCAATCTAAGATTGCTTTCACTTTAGAAGGATCGGTTTAAGAAGGATATAATAAAGCCTAAAAGATTACCTCTTGCAAAAAGAAACACTTTTAAATTAATGTATAATTTCTCTTGTCTAAGTAGTTCAAAGACTTTTGTAGGTGTTGTAGATGTTCATTTTCACTTGGACTAAAAATCGAATATCATCAAAATACACCACCAAAATTTACCTATATATGGTTTAAGAACAATATTCATTAATCTCATAAATGTGCTAGAGCATTTGAAAGTCCAAAGGGCATGACAAGCCATTCATAAAGTCCATCGGGGGTCTTAAAAGGCATCTTCCATTCATCTCCTGATCTAATCCAAATTTGATAATATACTCTTTTTAGATCAATCTTTGAAAAAAAAAATTGTTCCTAAGATTAAATCTAACATATCATCTAATCGGGGAATAGGAAACCTATATTTGATAGTAATTTTATTTATTGCTCGACTATCAACACACATTCTCCATGTTCCATCTTTCTTTAGAGTTAATAATGCTAGGACTGCACAAGGGCTAAGACTCTCTTGAATAAAACCCTTTTTTAATAATTCCTCAACTTGTCTTTTAATCTCAACATGCTCGGTAGGGTTCATCCTATAATGTGGAAGATTAGGAAGTTGAGAATCGGGTAAGAACTCAATAGCATGTTGAATGTCTCTTAAAGGAGGTAGCTCATCAGGAAGCTCATCAGGTGAAATATCGTTAAAATAAAAAAGAAGAGAAGAAACCACAGCAGGTATGTGAGTCTCATTAAAGTATGGTATGACTTCTTTTACATGTAATATGTGAAGAAGAAATGGATCAGAAAATTCTTTTCGTAAAGCGCCAAAACCTATTATTTCTATTTTTGGGGTCAAAGGAGAAAGAGTAGGTGTTTTAAAGTAAGGATCAGAAGTGATAGTGTTAGGCCTAACAATTAGGATTTTCTATGATAATTAATTGAAGTTTGGCATTTTTCTTCAATAGAGGCTTAGGTTAGAAGTCAGAAGTTATTTTGTGTGGTGTTATGGAGGGTGTTTTTTTCTACTGGCTTTATTGGTAGGAGTTTAATAATCTTATTATTATGTTTAAAAATATAAGTATTTTCCCTACCATAGTGAATAACAATCATATCATATAGCCAAGGTCATCCTAAGAGAATATGAGCAATGTCCATAGGGAGAACATCACACCAAATTTGATCCTCATAGCTTCCTATTTTAATAGGAACTAAACACCGATTGTGATGGGAAGAGATGTATGATTTACCCAACTAACATGAAATGGTTCGTGGTGAGGTTGATTTTAGGTTGGCTCGAGTTAAGTGTTGAAATGACATTCATAGCACTCTCTCCATCTATAACTAACCTATATCTCTTTTCATTACACAAAACATACATGCTAAAAATGTTCTTTCTCCTCCAATCTTCTGCCTCATTTTTTATTACAATAAGACATCTCATCACATTAACATGAGGGTCAGTTAATTCCAATTCATCAAATAATGGGGTATCATCATAAACTTCTTCTAGATTATCATCTATTGATTTTCAACTTCTAAAAATAAGATTTGAGCTTTACATTGATTTTTCATATGACCTTTTTATGACATTTAAAATATATTACTTCTCTAATGTTCTAGAGCTCCCTTCAATTGAAGTTTTAGAAAAGGGATGGGCCATTTGGATGGGTTCTAATGAGATCTATGGGATGAAATGGAAGGTACTTGACTTTACTTTTAGATGAGGTGGATTTCTTTTGTTGTTCAACCAATAATGCATAATGAAATGCTTCTAAATATTGTGGGTCAAATAATTTAATTTTATTTCTAATGTCATCTAAGTCCAATAACAAATTTATTGGCTAATTGCCAATCATTATCACACAATGCTTCTAGAAACTAGATCTTCAAAAGTGTTCAAGTATTCATTACAAGATAATTACCTTGTCTCAAAGTTAATAATTGACTATGTAGCTTCTTATCATGATGCCTAGGATAGTTTTTGCTCTTAACATTTCTTTCATTTCTATCCAAGTGAGGTTTGTCCTTCCTAATTTGTTCTTTAGCTAAAGTATTTGTCCAATAAATTTTAGCATGCCTATCAATTTCATTTTAGAAAAGTAACCCTTTGGTAATCATCCATTTTATACCAATCAAAGAAGTCATCCATTTGAACTAACCAATCGAGAAATTTATTTGGATCATGTATACCATCATAAGTTGGAGCTTCTACTTTAACTCTTCGAGATGGATCAATAGAGTCTTCTATAGTCTTAAAATAATTTTCTCCCTTTCCACCATTTCTAACAATTGATTGTCTTCTAAGTGGTTGATTTTCTCTATGGTTAGGATATGAATCTTCTTCATCTATCCCTATTGCACGAGTAGTATTGAGGAGGAGTTGGTACTCTATTATTTTGTAGATGCATTAAAAGAGTTTGCATTTGTTATTTAAGTTCTTGCATTTGATTCTTACTTTCTTTTGATATTTGTTGATTTTTTAATTCATTATCTTGGATCCTAAGATCTAAGGCATCAACTAATCTAGTCAAATTTTTAACTTGATCTTGAGAGATAGATTTTGGTGCCATGAGATTTTTTTTTAAGGAAGAAAAAAATGATATATGAAAAGGGACCAATGAAAAAATAATAAATAAGTATAATATAATTGTGCAATCAAAGTGAAATTTTAAGCTAAGAGAACTTCCAGTGAGGAGAGGGGGTGTACAAGACCACTTAAATCCCAAGCTCTCTTAGAGTTTAGGTCTTTTTGACAAAGTTCTATTTAGCTTCAAAATCACCAAGTTTAACACACTTATATTATTATGCATGCATGATATATATATATATATATATATATATATATATATATATATATATATATATATATATATAATTTTAATGCAATGAACTAAAAATGCTCAAATTTATCAAGCCTCTTTTTTTTTTAAGAAAGCAAGTTATCATAAGTTAATCAAAGAAACTTATAAAATTAACCATAAATAATAACAAAGATAATAAAGCAAGTAATTAGATATTGATTTGCACTAATGGCTAGGTTGCTTCAGGTGATGAACTACCTCACAAAGGTACTCTCTTAATTTTTTTCTCTTTTTTTTGAGGGAGGGAGGGGTGCACAGTTCACACAATTGAAAAATGGCTAAAATATATAATGGAGCTTACTAATTAAAATTTTATGCTATCACCATAAAGTTGCAAGCAATATATATCTTTCCAAGCTACTAATATGCTTTTAAACTATCACATAAAAGAAAATTAATTAACCTCACAAGTCCAAGAAAAACTCACAAGTTTGAAGACAAGTCCAACACTTGAGTTGCTCCCTTTGTTGAAGCAAACTTTTGACCAAATTTGTTCCTTCCAGGCTTCGCTCTGATACCAAATTTGATGGAGGTGGGTGTTCTTTCTTTTGATGAGATTGAGAGAATGTGGGTATTGGAGGTGAAGGAAGAAGGTATGTTAGATAGCTAGCGCTCCCACCAAGAATTGCCAAGGTTTGGCCACCAAGCTCTCAAACCACAAGAACAACTCAAAAATTTGTAATTGCCAAAAGATCTCCTTCATTCTAATAAGAGGGGCTATTTATAGCCATTGCAAGAATCTTTCAAAAATAAAAGAATTCAAAACATGGAGGAAAAGGTGGGTGGCCATATTAATGTGAAGCATTAAATTGCCTCATTATTTTATGCCATCCACCCATTTCACATGCTATTATTTTATGTGGATTCAACCACCTCATATATCATGCTTTGAATTTTTAAATGCAAAATTTCAAACATGGAGTTTCTAGAAGAAAATTAAAAATTACATAAATAAAAAGATGAAATCATAAAATGGGCCTTAGCAGGCTAATGGGCTAAGTCTTCTTCTTTCTTGAATTTTCTTGGGCTTTAGCTTGAGATCTTGTAAATGGGCCTTGAGCTCTAATTTGTTGATCCTCATGATGTTCTACATCACATACAACACATACATATTTTAAAAGTCTCTCCAAATATTTGAACCCCACTCAACCTACCTAAATTGGTTGAGTATGGGTTCCAAATCTAAAAATCAAATGGCAAAGTCTCTCATCCGAAAACCAAAAATCTCTCCAAAAATTCAATGAACCCACTTAGCATGCCTAAATTTATTAAGTGTGGGATCAAATTCCAAATCAAATTTAGAAGCCAATGATTGAAGATGGATACTAAAACAAATGTCTGACTAATTATGTTTCAACAAATGTATTGATTTCTATATAGTCAATCTTTCCAACCTTCACTCAGTGCGGTGATCATGGCTCTTAGCAAGTTCATTTTCTCTTTTCTCTCTAGTGTAGATTTGGCTTTAGATCAGGCCAATCTCACCATGATTAATGCCACACACCTAATATACTTTGACCATGGCTTTGAGGGAGTCTAGATTACTTGTGAGGGGGCATCCTTCATAACTGTTAGTAGGGAGAGGTGGTAATAGATTCCACTCATCCCCTTGGATATTCCATCTAATTTAAAGTTTTCCTCGTTGAAGAGGAAGGCCGCAGTGGTTCCCACACCCCATTCGGTGTCAGTCAATACCAGCTACTTTCACACGGGTTCAATCAATCGCCCCTACCATAGCCCCAGTGAGAGCTGCTATCTCCTCTTTGGTTTCCCCAAAGGGAAAGGCTATCTTAGCCTCTGAGATAGTCTTCCCCACCTTCGAGGTAGGTTCCAACTCCCGCTCTGCTTTCCTCACCTGCACCCAATGTCATAATAAAAATTGAAAGATTAAGTGGGATCATGATGAGTGAGAGCGACACTTCCCATATACGGGAGGGTCCTCCCCATGAGACCTCTCCACTTTTGAGTGGTAGTAGGTTCCACCCCCTCTCAGCCTCAGATGGAGAGAAGACTACTAGAGGATTGATGCTTTGCCTCCACCATCAGCATACTATGAGACACGGCTAGGGAGTATAAGAGGCCCTATGCCGATCTTAGGACTATTCTACAGCAGGTCGGCAGAGCTTACGGATGCATAGAGTCATGTACCTTATTTGATTTGAGATCCATGATCCCTATGAGTGTTAGGGGGCAGATCCATTGAGAGAGAGCTGTGGAAGCTCGAGTATCTACCTAGGTAGGCAAGATAGAGCAACAGAGGTATGCCAGGCAGTTGGCAGCCTCCGCCTTGATGGATTTCCCTAATCGTTGCTCTATAAGGGCCGATCATTCAAACAATATTATTCTTACTAGTGCAGTCTACCGTAGGAGGAGATCTCCAGTTAAGGGGCAGTCGGTGTTGCCATCACACCGCTCCCCTCACCATCCACCATCACCCATTCAGCTTATAGCATCTACCACTCATGCCAAGATTCAAAAGCCCCCATCCGGGGATAGACCATCCCCACTGGTGATTCAGCTAGGGCCCAAGGATCTCACTCCATCCATTTCACTTGTTGAGGTGAGATCGAGCTCCCTTGTTCGACCCTCTACCTCAACTATGGTTAGAAAGGAGTGGCAATCCAAGAGCATCATCATTGCATCACCATCACCATAGATAGAGGGAGAGAGGGGAGTGGACACAAGCATAGTCCCCATGATAGTTGATCCTCCCGGTGAGGAAGTCTTGACAAGAGGCGTGTCCGTCCATGAGGCTAGAGCCAGTCTATGGCTAAGTCGGAGTATTCATACCAAAACCATATAGTGATCGATCGATAGATAACATATTAGTGGACTACTTTGCCAAGAAAAGGTGAATTATCAGGAGTGATAGGTTAGATCAGGAGAAGGATAGAGTCAGCTTCGATCCTGATGAGGATGACATGTTGGATGACACAATTGTAGTCCACATAGTTGATACATGGGGGTCCTTACAACATGAGTAGCTTAGCCAGGAAGGTGTTGTGCTTGAAGAAGGTGACAATTCTCACTCAACTTAGTACCTCCTCCACCAGCTTAGATAGAGGGATGATCACATTGATAAGATGGGAAAGAAAATTGAGGAGTTGATGATAGTGATTTCAGTATTATAGAACTCAGCCTCAGTTTCATAGCCTTCTCCTATGATAGTCGACCATCCAGAGTTGGTACATACCTTAGAGCATCCTAGGTGTACTCCAGAGGATGACGTTGGTAGCTTGCATAGTGTGGAGAAAATTATATTCTTTAAGGTAAATGATTATGTCTCCAAAGATTTTGAAAGGCAAGACTATCAATCGATTAGTTTATTTTTAGAAAGTCAAGTGGGATCGATCAAGAGGTGGGAGTTCTTATCAAAGAAAAATAAATAAATAGGGGATGTTAAGATACTAGGAAGCCTAGTAAGCATCCCAAACTATCATATGGTTGAATTTTACATTTTTAAAATTGTATTAATTTATTTGAGTTGAATTTTTATTAGAATGCTAGGGCTTATAATTCCATAATTCAAGGTTATGAAAATTCCTAAGAGGTAAGGATTTATGCTCATGGTCACTAAAGGGAAGTAGCAACCTCTAAACCTAAATCTAGGCAGCTTTGGTGAGGGCCAAAAGCACAACTTAAATCTACGATAAAAATGGATATTTTTATTTGAGTTGAATTTTTATTAGAATGCTAGAGGTTATAATTCCATAATTAAATGCTATGAAAATGCCTAAGAGGTGAGGATTTATGCTCTACAAAGTGAAGTAAACCTCTAAACTTTGAGGCCAACCAAAAGCACAACCTAAATGTAAGGTAAAAATGGGTATTTGGTTTATCTCCACAAGAGAGAATAAACCACCCAAATGTTGGACTTACAACTACCTAGTGGTGGCCACCAACTAACTCCTCCTATGATTTTAAAATATGTAGGCAAGTCAAATGCTTTTGCAAGATAACTAAGCTATTTTTATTTAGAAAGAGAACTAAGTTGTTGATTATTTAGAAAGAGACTAAGTCCTTAAACACACTCCGTAAAAGACTAGATCATGTAGGGCATGCTTTAATGACTTAAATCTAATGAAAAATTTTCATATAATTTATTTTTATTTTAGACAATCAATTTGACACAGGCTTTAGGATTCTTTATGCCTAATGCATGAGAAAATAGATTATGGACCAAAAATTAGCAAGATAAGGAGGTGTGTTTCCACCATGGCTCTAACAGGTCAAGCCAAGTTCTCTGACAAAGGTGGAAACCCTCCAATTAAAAGTGAAACAATATACTTTTTATGTAAGTTGTTAGAAAAGTAAGACAACATCCAGCTAAGGGGTTGTTAATTCTTTTATCTTGATTTATAGCCTAAGCTTTAGGTGAGGTTATGAGTTATTTATTTTTTTAGTTTTGAGTTGATTAATTTAGTAGAAGATTTATTTTTCCCTTAGAGCCTAATTATCATCCAGGCCATACATCAAAGCAAGGAAGAAACTAGGAAAAGATGTCATCTTAATGCACAAGTTAAATAAACATTAGTCAATTTATAAAACTAGCATAAAAGAATAAAAGGCCATTTGTGGTCGAGCTCCACCGCACAAACCCAAAAATAAATTGTGTAGTCGAGCTCTACCCTTACACAACCCGGATTACAAATGAATTAATTATAATTAAGCAAGGAATTCATGTTATGGGGTCTTCATTCTTCATTTCTCCATTTCTTCTTTCTTCTTTCTCCTTTCTTCTTTCTTCCTTCTTCTTTCTTCTTTTAGTTGGTTGGAATGTGGTTGCTCCAAAGACTTCACATGGTAAATAAGACATGATCTTTTGACCAATATTCATCATAATACCCCATAATAATCATTCCAAAATCATAATTACAAAGTTACATGAAAAGGAAAAAGTAAATCTAACTAACACTTGCAAAATAGAGATTAACTAAACAAACCAAAACAATCCCAAACATGTGTGAGCATTTATTGGACTTAACACCCCACATATGGGTAACCAAGTCCACCTGGCCTATTAGATTATGCTTAGGGGTATAAGCACCTGCACAACAAAAAGTATTTATATTTTTATTACAGCTCCCCTTAAGCACAATCTCATGCAGAAGATAATGATTAGACTAAATTGTCCTACCATTCAGTCTATGCACATACTCCCTAACACCAATACTAAAATATTACATCACAAAATAAAAGCAAAGCATCAAACCATGCACTGCCTTAACCTAAAGTTATAAATGGTGACTTAGTCTAATGTGTGTGCTTAAAGAGGTTTGTTTGGTATGCTTAGCTAGGCTTTAAGGTTAAAATTTTCTAAGCATAAAAATGTTCAACTTAGAGGGTTTGTTTCATATAAGTGATTTAGTTGCTTTGGTTGATTTTATTTTGTATTTTGATTATGTTTACATGAACCTACAATTAATTACTAAGTGTTAAAGGGAGGGAAAAGAGAACATAACTTCTCTTTACTTCCCTACCTTAAGTAATTTCTAAGATAGATTCATATTTGATTTTTGTTTGGTGAATGTTTTAATTAATCCTAAATTTAGATTTTCCTTAAACAAACCTATTAAAAAAGAAAGACATTTTAAGATTGAGTAAAGTGAATTAATATCACAAAACTCACATCATTTCATTTCTTTCCCAACATGTGTAACATGCATATGGATGAATCCTAAGCATATCTATACATGCAAATGGGAATGTTTAGCACACTGTAATGATGAATGCTAAGTAGTGTTACTTAAGAAAATTGGGATGCTTTATGATGCATGATTTTCATTAAGTAGAAAAGAGGGATTTGTTTTTATCCATTTTTCATATACACACATACATGTATGAAAGGCATAAGTAAGTATGACGCCATTGTTAGCACTAAGGGTGTAAGGTATAAGACCTACTTAAAGCTACTTAAATCCTCGCAACCCCAGGGTTGTCCTAGACTAATATACCACTTTTCTTAAATACATACACATGTACTAAAGAAATGAATGGAAAAAAGAAAGATGCAAAAGTTTGCGTTTGTTTGTTTGATTTGTTTATGAAATTTATATGTACAAGTGTGGATGCCCTTCTTAAGTAATAACATAGGAATGAATAAGAATGGAAATAAGCAAGTGTTGTGTTCTTTTCAAATGGACTATACACTTTGCCAAATACTATTTAAAACTATGCTAAAAGAGAAGAGAAGGAAAATCACACTACGCACATCTTTATAATTCTACTCACAAGCAAGCTTATAAATAATCATAATACCTTTCAATTTTGATAATTAATTTATAAGTTTTAAAAATAATTTTAGATTTAATAGTGATAATAGCCATTCATATTCTTATTTTAGCCAAAACATGCAATTTGACATAAAGGAAACATTTCATTTTTAATTTGATTTTTAAAAAGCATGAATGCATGAATTTCATATGACATACACATTTATCATATTAGGAAAGAAATATAATGATGAAAGTAAGTAAATTCATTCACCATAATTAATTCCCAAATACAATCTTATGAATAAGATTATATAAAGTAAATCAAATTTATTTTAAGGAGAGTTTGAATTTTGTTTGAGTTTGATTTCAATTTGAGAAATGTGAGATGAGTTTGTTGGTCCTAACTCATTCCCAAATTTATGAGTTATTAAGTTCAATTTTAAGGTGATTAGATCAATATTATGCCTTGGTTTAAGTTAATGTGTGAATTAAGTGTGTTAATTACCCCTTATCTACACCACTTCAACATATTTAATTACATAATTATGAGCTAATGATATGAAATAAAATCACATAAGAAATTTAAATCAACAATGCACCTAGAAAAAAAGGGCCTAATGCAATTGGCTCACAATTAGTGAAAATTAAAGGGTTTAATTTAAGTACTTTCATAACCCTTCACACACTTGTGGGTTAGATTTTGATTTCCTTAAGCTACTTAAGTTATTGAACACCCAAGCATCTACCCAAGATGAATTAGTTAAGTTATGGAATGTTTTGATTTTAAAATTTTGATTAATTAAGCCATTTTAATAAATGATTAAATTATTTAACTAATTTTGCACCTTAATTAGATTTTAATCCAAATGAAATAAACTTAGGGAAAAAATATGGGAAAGAACCCCTAATTTCATTCCCTAAGTCCACTCACTATCCTAAGATAATTAGCAAAATTAATTAGTGAATTTATCACTATTTAAAAGGATAATTGATCATTTAATGGATTAAGAGAATAATTAAGAATGAGCAAGAAATTACCCTAATTAAGCCATTAATAAATTCCAAAAAAATCATGGGAGACAGAGGTCATCCCATTAATCAACTCTAGGAAGTTTGGAATTAATCAATGGAATAATTAGGGAGTAATTAATATAATTATATTACCAATAAAACCCTAATTCAAAAAAATATCACTATTCAAAATCAAGTGAAATTAATTTTAGAATATTCCTCTTTGAATTACTTTTCCAATTCTTTTTATTTTGGATTTTTTTGATTTTTTTTGCAGTTAGTTATGAATATTTGAAGTTTCTAAGCTTATTTAGTAATTAATCCCTTAATTATATGGCTAATCCCATTGGTGCCACGTGGAGGCTGAGGCGGCATGCGCTTTCCACGTGGCACGATGGGAGAGGCCACTTAAGTTATCACATCATAGTGCCATGTCAGTGGTACTATGCGATTTCTTCTTATCCGTCCGATCTAAGATCAGACGAGATCAAGCTCACAGTTCTTAAGGGGCAAATCAAAGGATCCTACCCATCTTGATCATGACCATCCATCCAAAATGCATGGATGGATGGCCCATGATCCATCCCTGAGTTCTTCTACGAGAAACGAGAGCTGTCCACCTTCCATGGCATGATCCGAGGTCGATTGAGCTCGGATTGAACTCAAATTCAACCCATACCATCATCATGCAAGGGAGATTACATCTAATGGTCCAATTATCATGAGGTGAGAATTTCTTTCACAAAGGACCATACCATGGCTAGTTTAAGCTTGGGTTTAGGGCATACCTTACTGGAGCCTATCACCGTGCTCGAATCTGTTGATGTAGCTTTGTCTGGTGGAGATGAAGCTCTGTAGAAGATTTGAGGTGATTTTGTTGAGTGGATCTTCTTATGGACCAAGCTCTCCTTCAATTGGGCTCAGCCTTGATCAAAGTCCCCTCCCCCTTACCATGAGAACTAGATGAAGCTTGGAGTGAGTTTGATTGAGTCCTCTAAAGAAGCTTGCAAGAGGAATTAAGCTCTAGTGGAGAGTTGAATGAGATTGAATTTCACTTGAACTCCCTTATTTTCAATTTGAAAAATCTAAAAATGGGGAAATGGAAAATGCTTAGGAAATCTTGCAGGAGCTTGGAATCACTTCCTTTGAGTTCCTATGCTTCAATCGAATAGGAGAGAATGCAATTCAAGTGAAATTAGGGGGAGTATATCTCCCCCTCGGTGAATTGGACGGCTATAAGCTCTCATGCCATTTTGATCCAATACACCTCATGCTATGGGTTTGTTAGGGCTAGGAGTGTCATGACATTCAGTTTTAGGTGTGGAGTGGAGAAGTGAAGCTCCCATGTTCTTGAAATGAGTGGAGGAAGGATTCCCATGTGCCTATGTCCATGGGGTGGTCAGTTTTAACCTTGGGTTGGGTTTAGCTAACACAAGCCCATTGGGCCATGTGCACCATGTCCATTAGTGACCATTCAGTCCACTAAGAGGATGCCAAGTGTCCATGAAAAGGAATTGACCAAATTCTAAATGATTTTTATTTTAGGTTACCATATGGCCTAGGGTTAAAATAGTCATTTGGCTTTGATTTTATTTTGAATATGTTTGGTATGATTGAAAAATGGGTTAGGCCAAGTTTCATTGAATTTGGAGTTGGTTTGATATGATTTGGCTAATGTTGACCCATTTAGGTCAAAATGGGTCAACTTGGGTCAAGTTGACCAATTGGTTAAATTGAGTTAAACCAAGGGTTGGCTCAAGTTCATATGACCATTTAAAATATTTTAGCATCATTAGTTTGGTTCAACTTGATTTATATTTGAATTTGGTTCATTTGATTTCATTTAGGTTAATTGGGTCAAGTGACCAATTTAACCCATTTGACCTATTTGGGTTAGTTCATGGGTTGATTTATGTTTGGTTGATCATTTGAAATGGATTGGTATCTTTTTTTCCAATTAATTTAGTTTATATTTGGATTTGGCTAAATTTGGCCTTTTAGATCAAGTTGGGTTCAAGGTCAATTAGGCTAGGTTGGGTCTAGTTGGCCAATTGAGGCTTTGGTCAAGTTCAACATATTTTAGAATGAATTTGACCCATTGGTTTCAATCAATTTGGCATAGATCAAGTTTTGACACATTTTGACTTTTTAGATCAAGTTGGGTCGACTTGGTCAAGTGGCCAATTGGGCTAGGTTAGACTCAAATGATGACTTGGTCAAGTTCAAACACTGATCATGAATGAGTTTTGATCAATTGTTTCAATCAATTTGGCCAATTATGGATTTTGGATAGTTTAGGTTTTATTTTGGCTAAGTGTTGACTTGGTCAACCCTTAGGTTTGACTTGGTTTGACCTAATTTGAGTGATTGATCATCCCATGATGATTGTTACTCACAATGTGAGGCTTTGTTGGGCTTAGTTCAATCCAATTTGGGTAAGATTAGAATTTGGCTCAAAAGGGGTACTTTAGGTCACTTTGGATCAAGTGAGCCTAAGTGGGTTAAATGGCTTGGTCAAAGCTTGATTTGAGTTTGATTGAACTCACATATAGTCTTATGATTGAAATATAAATACATTTGCAAGAGAGTTGAAGTCAAATGGGTTTTGATTCATTTGGCAATTTCAAGTTCAAAGGGTGAACATGAGTTTAACTTGGGTTTGATTTTGAATTTGGTTTTGGTTTAGTGTTTAAAGTTTATGTTTATATTTGGATTAATGATTGAAAGTTTGATTGAATCATGAAGAAAAATAAAGGGTTTGGCTTGATTAAGGTTTGATTTGGCTAAGTTCAAGAATTTGACTTGAAAGGCTTAGGTTGAATTTTAATTGAATTTGAGTTTAAGTTTTGAATTGATTTTTGGTTTGATGTTTAAAGTTTATGTTTATATTTATATTCATGATTGAAGGATTGATTGAATCATGAAGAAAAAAATTAAGGGTTTGACTTGATTTAAATTTGATTTGGCTAAGTTCAAGATTTTGACTTGAAAGGCTTAGGTTGAATTTTGGTTGAATTTGGATTTGATTTTTGAATTTAGTTTTGAATATTTAAATTTATATTTCATTTATATTTGTAAATATAAATGAGAATTTAAATGGATTATGAAAAAAATCCTTGAATTTGAATTGATTTAGATTTGATTTAGGCTAAGTCCAAGATGGGAATCAAAATGACTTAGTAAAGATTTTTGATTTGGATTTAAATTTTAAATTTGGTTTGATTGGTTTGAATTTATATTTCATTTATACATGTGAATATAAATGAGAATATAAATGGGTTGGGAGAAAATTTCTTGAATTTGAATGGATTTAGATTTGATTTGAGCTAAGTCCATGAGAGGGAATCAAAAGACTTGGGAAATATTTTTGATTTGGATTTGAATTTTGAATTTGGTTTAATTGATTTGAATTTATATTTCATTTATATATGTCAATATAAATAATATTATAAATTAGGTTGTGAGGAAATTTCTTGAATTTGAATGGATTTAGATGTGATTTGAGCTAAGTCCATAAGAGGGAATCAAAGGACTTAGGAAATAGTTTTATTTGGATTTGAATTTTGAATTTAGTTTAATTGTTTTGAATTTATATTTCAATTATATATATGAATAAAAATAAGAATATAAATGGGTTATGAAACAATTTCTTGAATTTGAATTGATTTGGATTTAATTTAGGCAAAGTCCATAAGATAGAATCAAAGGACTTCAGAAAGATTTTGGAGTTTGGAATCCAATCATGGGCTTCAATCATAAGTTTCAATTATTTGAAATTGATTCATGATTTAAGAAAATCTATTGAATTGGTTCAAGGTTTGAGTTAGAGTTGGAGTTGATATGAGTTTGGAGGAAATCAATCAAGTTGGAATTGATTTGAGTTTGACTTGAAGGGAGGAAGTGCGAAATTGGTTCAAGCTATAGGGTAGGCAAATTTTTTAACACCCTAAGGCATGAATTATTCCTATGGCTAACTCTTATAAGTCTTTAGGGCTAGGTTGAGTGTTCACCTAATCACTCGATGTATCTTGAGACTAAGAAATTCTTAAAGTCTAAGAGAAGTCATATGTCTAAGATGGAGGGGTTGAGAGCTCATCCTAAAAATGAGGTTAACACATAGGAAGGTCATAGATAGCACCTCCATGCATGAGAAGGATATTAAAAACATGGTAGAGTAGCAGGTGAGGGAAGCGATGGTGCAAGCCAGGGGGAGCTCATCTATTCCAAAGGTAGACCATACCCGGAGGAATTTGATGTAGTTCAATACCCCAAGGGTTTTGTGCCGCTTTCCTTCAATATCTTTGATGGTAGTGGAACCCTCATAAGTATTTTGCACATTTTAGAGCTGATTGTTGCAACGCTGGTGGTAGTGACGTGCTTTTGTTTAGACTTATTGTCAACAGCCTAGCAGGGGTTGCATTGATTAGTATGTCGAACATCCCAATGGTTCGGCAGTGACTTTTGCTGAGTTGGAGCACCTCTTCATTAAGAGGTTTGTTGGAACTCATCAAAGAGTAACTGTAAGCAACCTTATTGTATCAACACAAGTTCCCAATGAGTCTCTTATTGATTATATTTTTAGGTGGCACAACTGAGCATGAAATGAGAGCCGCAACTATCCCAACAACATGCCATTGTGATTCTTCTCAAGAATATTTGTGGATCGGTCATAAAAAATCAGGAGGAGGATAGAGTCAACTTCAATCCTGATGAGGATGACATGTTGGATGACACAACTGAAGTCCACCTGGTTGATACACGGGGATCCTTATAGTGCGATCAGCTTTACTTAACCAAAGGGAGTAGCTTCCTGGCTGATGGTAGAACTATCCAACCAAAGGAGTGCCTTTCAGTTTGCAATGATCAATTAAAGGGAAGAAAGCTTGGACTCACATCATCCATTAGAAAAGACTACTGGGGTGATTGGTTACTTTGGGTAACAAATCAAATTCGACCTAGGGTCTGCCCATCAGTTTGTGATAATCATGCTAGAAAGAATGCATCACAGTCTTACATCTTCCAAAACGAAATGACGCCTGCGGCTAATATTCGAGGTGGTGGCGAGAGGTGGCAAAATCTACTAGCGGTCTCTTATATTGGACTATGGCTAGCTATTTCCCTCTATCTACTAACACAACTATCTCTGGCTTCTTCTCAAACACCTTGTACGGCTTGGGCCAAGATGATTGGTCAGGAAAGGGCAACTGCTTGGCTTCCTCTTACAGGTTAGCTACCTTGTTGATTAGTTTCTCAAATGTTTGGATGGTTAAGCCCTTTCCCACCACATCAGCAGCAGCAGCAGCGGTACTCCTATCCACCACCAGGTAGCTATTTCTCACCTACTCTTGCTGATAGATTGAATAAACCAAATTCATTCAAGAGAGAGGTAGTTAGAAAAATCTTTAAGAATCTCTTGAAGAAACTCTACTTTCAATTACTAGAGCCCAAGAGACTGGAGGAAGTGGGCAAGAGTAATGATCCTAACTATTGCCCCTACCACCGCATGATTAGTCATGTCTTAGAGGATTATTACTTTTAAGGACTAGCTTGAGCGTAGCTACAAGTCATATGTTGTAGTTATCCCCAAGGAATACTTATTAGAATAACCCAGTTCTATTAGGGTAATTCTTGGAGAAACCTGTGATCCTCTTAAGATTAGAGAAGGTTGAGATAGTACCTTATCCCAAACCTCTAAAAAAGTGATTTCTAAGATCAAGAAACTCTCTTTACAAGTGCCTGAGGGAGCTCAACCTCCAACACCAAGGAAGGTTTGCAAGTTTTCAAAGATAACTTGAAGAAGGTGATAGCCCAGCAGCATCAGCAACAGTCCACCTTACTTGCTCAGGATAGTTCAATAACGCAATCACCATCCGAGTCTAGCACTCCATCCACAATTGCAGCTACTACTTCTTCCTCCACTAGCTCCTCTTTTGCCAGCAAGAGCGTTGAATTAGTAGACAAAGACATTAAATCCCTTACCCCGCTTACTTTATTAGATTTCTACCATGTACCTTCACCTAAAAAAAGAAATTGAAGAAAGCTTTCACTTATCTTGTTCTTATACTAGATTTTATTCCTCTTGAAAACTCTCCAAGTACAGAAAATAATAATGATAGCTCTAGTTATTTTGATCCACTCTCTTCTGATTCAGAATCAGACTTTCATTTTCTAAATCAATCGAGTTCACCTCTTGAGATTGACTTAGAGTCAACTAACTCTGGGGATCCCATAGGAGAAGTTGTAGGTATACCTAATGAGAAAGTAGAACTTTCCACAAGTTCATCATTTCAAAAAGTCACTAAAGTCAACCTACGCAGTGGCAAAGTTCTACCTCCTAGGGTAACACCTCTTGATAAAGGAAAATAAGTCATTGATTCCAATGAATAAATAGCCCCTCCATAAGATTCCCCCATGGATATGCTTATGGAGGACCAAGTCAAAGTTGATTACAATATCCTAGCACATCTTAGAAAGTTAACAGCTAAGTTAACCATATATGATGCCCTTATCTTATCCAAAGAGATGAGGGAATCTCTAGTCAAGGCTCTCCTTGATCCAGAGATATGATTAGTTCAGCTAACCGCTACTGAAGAAGAGGCACACAACACAAAGGACATCTTAGCAGTTACATTTAGTGATGAAGACTTGCTTCTAGGAACGACCAAGCACAACCACCCTCTTTACATTATAGTGGACGTTGGCAGATACAGGTTATCAAGAGTTCTAGTTGACCAAGGTGCATCAATTAACATTATGAGTTTAAGAACCCTTGCCTACTTAAGGATCGACATCTCTAAACTCCAAAAGGAGAAGATGATGTTGAGAGGGTTAAATGAACAAGTGAGAGGGCCTTAGGCTCCTTAGTGTGGCCATTAGAGATAGATGATTGGAAGATTGAAGCCAAGTTTCATATCATAGACTCAGATAAATCTTTCAATGCTTTGGTTGGGAGACCATGGATACATGAGAACAACATAGTTCCATCCTCTATACATCAATGCATGAAGTTCATGAGAGGTGGAATTATGTACTATGTTAAAGGAGATCTCAAACCCTTCATAGTTCATGAGGTCAGGATATATGAAGATGTAGCCTATTTCCTTCCCCAAAACCAATAAGTCCATTCTCACGAATCTAGTCAAGATCTCCAAGAGGGATAAAAAGAAAGAAAAGAAAAGAAAAAAGGGAAAGAAAAAGAAAATAAAAGGGAGCGAGACATGGACTCAGGGAAGATATAGAGCCTGTCATTAGATTCCACCCACAATTCGTTACTCCATTCAAACACAAGGGTAGAATGACCCAACCTCCACCAAGTAGAGGCAGAGGATAGTTCAAAGGCAGCCCCAGAGGTGGAAAGCCTCCCTATTGGCCACCCAATAGGAGGTATGTCCCAACCACCAAGAGTACACCTACTATCCACATAGACTTAGATTCTAGTTTGGAAGATGAGTCTTATATGGTTAGCATGCCATCCAGCTCTTCTCAGCAGCAGATCCCTTTTGAGGTGACATTCGAGCATGATAGGGATGAAGACCGGGCTCCAAAGCAAAGCATAAATGTATTCAAGTCTGCATATGAGATAGTAAGTAGTCAGTTGGGAACCTTAGCTCTAACCCCACTTTCTTTTTAAAAAGTTGAGGGTTTCATAATTAAAGAAGCCCCTAAGTCATCCACAGATGGGAAAACTCAGAGGCTCTTTTTGGGATCAACATCCTCAAGTCAGGAAGCTGATGTAGAACTTGAGGATGATTCATATAAAGATTTAATACAATTGCCTTTTGATAGGTATTCACCTTGTGTTCTTAATTTATCAAAGAAGGGACTAATCACATATACTTGGTCTAAGCACAGGTCAAACTATTTTGAAAGGTTATGGGACAACCAAAACATAACCTCAATCAAGAGACTAGGATTGATGTGGGTCATGATGAAATCATTACTAGTCATCACCAATCATCTAAAATCTGATAGGTTCTTTTCAAATCATGCTAACTCATATGAGGAGGTGTGTTTAAAAACTTTAGATAATCCAAATGACCTTTAAGTCAAGATGCACCACAAGAGTTCGAAGAGGAGATCAGGACAACCATGAGCTCAAAAAAATCAATTTAGGAACTGATGATAATCAATGTTTGACATACATCAGTTCATTGTTGAATGATACTAAAATTGATGACTTAGTTAGGCATGGAATTATGAAGAGATGTCTGGTTTATCTCCTGATGTAGCAGTCCATAAACTAGCAATAAAGCCTAGTGCTAACCCTATCAAGCAAGCTCCTAGACACATGCAATTAGACATTAAACAACATGTAATTTCTGAAATCAAAAAATTGATCGATGTTGGCTTCATCAGGGAAGAAAAATATCCTATCTAGTTGGCCAGTATCATTCAAATTAAGAAGAAGAATGGTCAAATTCACATATGCATCAATTTAGGGATCTAAATAAGGCATATCTAAAAGATGAATTTTAACTACTAATACCAGAACTGATGGTGGGCATTGCCTCATCTCATGCAGTCTTCTCTTTCATGCATGGCTCATCTGGTTATAACCAAATAAAGATGGCCCCATGAAGATGGAAGAAATAATGAATTTGGACCCTAATCAGAATCTTTTTCTATAGGGTCATGCTTTTCAGCCTTAAAAATGTAGGTACTATATACCAGTAGGCCATGACTCAGATCTTCGATGAACTCATTTATCCTTAAGTCGAATGTTATGTCAATGATCTTGTAGTCAAAGTAAATAAAAGGAAGACCATCTCTTTGACTTGAAAGTAGTTTTTGAATGGTTAAGACAATTTAACCTTAAAATGAATCCCTGAAGTGTGCATTCGGAGAAGATCAAGGAGATATTAGAAATGCTACCCCCAAAAGTCTAACTCAACTTAGATCATTTCAAGGGAGATTGGTGTATCTAAGATGCTTCATTTCCATCCTATCAGGAAGATGTCAATCAATTTTAGCACTTGTCAAAAAGGATGCCAAGTTCAAGTGGAATAATAAGTGTTAACATGCCTTCGAAGACATCAAGCACTACCTAATGACGCTACCAGTTCTAGCAGCCCCCTATCCCGGGCAAGCCATTGATACTATATACTGCTACATTAGATGACTCCCTTGGCACTTTGTTGGCCCAATTCAATGATGAGGGGAAAGAGAATGCACTCTATTATCTTATTCATCATCTGATCCTTGCTGGGGTAAATTATCCACCAATTGAAAAATATTACATAGCTTTAATCTTTGCATCCCAAAAACTATGACACTATATGCTTTCTCAACTTGATCTCTAGGATTAATCCACTACAATATCTCATGACATGATCGACATCCGGATGGCTGGTGCATTGGTCCATGATTTTTTCACAATTTGACATCACTTTCATACCACTCCGTGCGAAGAAAGGATGGGCACTAGCAGATTTCTTAGCAGCACACTCACTTCCTGCTAATTCTTCACTTAGTGATAACCTCCCCAATGAACAAATCATGAACTCAGGGGACACTAGCATTCACTACTGAGAGATGTATTTTAATGGTGCAGCTTCCTTTCAAAAGAGAAGAATCACGATCTACTCTTCTGAGGAAGGTAGAGGTAGGAATAATTCTCCTAACTCTAAATCGTGATGTAATGAGATTCTCATATCATCTGTCCAATCCATACACCAACAACGAAGCCGAATATGAGGTTATGATTGCCGGTCTAGAGTTAGCCATTATGCTATGCATCCAAAGTATTAACATCTTCGAGGATTCTCAACTAGTTATCAACCAAATTGCTGGGTCTTACAAGGTTTTAAAGCCTAAGCTTCATCATTACCTTCAGTATACTATAGAGTTGTTGGCCCAAATCATAGATGTTACTATTTATAAGATTCCTTGAGGAGAGAATACATTAGTAGATACATTAGCCAAGCTCGCTAAAGAGTTGGCATGTTCGGAAGATGAGTCCATACCAATAAGGGTCCATAATAGACAAGTCTTATCCATTGTTGATCTGAACTCATTGAGAGACTCTCTCTTGAAGATGAGGTTGTCGTTTCCAAAAGTATGACGAGTTGGATTGGAGGCAACCATTCATGGATTATCTAAATATAGGCAAACTACCTCAAGAGAAGTCACTAGCACATCAGGTGAAGTAGGGGCTCTTTCCCATGCCCTCATAGATGGCACATTATACTAGCGGTCCTTCGATCATATGTGGTTACACTATTTGGACAAGCATGAAGCCTATAAGATTGTGATTGAGGTACATTCAGGTTTATGTAGAGTGCACCAATCCAGTCTGAATATGAAGGCCAAGATCAAGAGACTAGGATACTATTATCCTTCGATGATCACAGACTGCATGGACACAACTAGGAGATGCCACCAATGTTAGGTACACAGTGTGGTCTTACACCAACCACCCAACATTCTACACCCTACATTAGCCTCATGGCCATTTGAGTGTTGAGGTACTGACCTAGTGGGTCTGATTGATTATCTTTCTTCCAAGGGTCATCAGTTCATTCTAGCTGCCACCGACTACTTTTTAAAGCGGGAAGAGGCAATCCCACTTAGAGAGGTCACAGCTCAGCATTTGCTCAAGTTTTTCATGAATCATATCATATATAGGTTTGGGGTGCCTTGATAAATTATATCTGATAATGGTACTGCATTCAAGAGCACTAAAATCAACATCTTTGCCTAAGACATGACATAGATTAGAGATACTTTACCATATACTACCCAAGGGAAAATGACTTAGCAGAAGCCTTCAACAAAACTCTCATCTGGATAATAAAGAAGACACTTGATGACAACAAGCGATAGTGGCATGAGTAGTTAATTGAAGCCTTATGGGCTTACCACACCACATACATAACTCCAACTCAATCTACCCCATTCTCCTTGGTGTATGGGTCTATAGCAGTCCTACTATTAGAAGTCCAACTCCCATCATTAAGAATAACTGTGGGTGGTAAGATCATAATGGAGTTGAATGCCAAGTTATGATTAGAAGAGCTCAAAGGTTTGGAGGAGACACCTCCAGACATGCTAGAACCTCGAGTTATACAAAGCAAAATGATTCAAGCTCATAATAAGTTGGTCCATCATAGAGCTTTTCAAGTATGAGAGCTTATTTTAGTTCTAAGGAGACCTATTGTAACCCATCGAAAGATGGGAGGCAAGTTTGAACCCACTTGGGAAAGCCATTTTGCCATAGAGAAGGCCTACCAAGGAGGATCTTATCAGCTTATAAATTGTAAGGGAGAGTGCCCAATGCTTCTAATCAATGAGCGCAACCTAAAGAAATATTATCCATAAATCTTGTTTCATAATAATTATCAATAAAATTTCTTCCATCTCTTTATATTGGTGAGACACATCTTTGCTTGTGAATCTGCCATGATGTGTTTATGGTAGGTGTAAGGAACCCAAGCATCCTATCCTTTAGTAACATAATACCAACACAAAATACACACAACCATAAAATAAACACATATTTTTGTCTCGGGCTATTTTGATGTGGGATAACGCCCACTCACTCATTAACTGGTCTAGGTAGGGCTGACATTCTACCTTGCTAGTGTGCCACCCCAGTAGTTCATTGTTCAGAGAATGTAAGTCTACAAGCCTTCTTCTTAACTTTACCATTGCAAATCAACGAGCACCTTATTAACTTGGTATGTCTTACCGCACGACCGGTAAGCTACCTCATGTTGACTTTGCTTAAGAGGATGTAAGCCTACATACTTTCTTCTTGAACTAGCCATCATGCACTAACTGGGTTGAGTACATTTTAGGTTTAGGATAAGTCCCCTAGTGGCTCTTTTCCTCCTGACTACTTCAAGCCTAGGTCTAGTCCTTACAAAGGACTCCCCACTTGGTAGTCGCCCTATGTCGGGTAGCATATGTCCCACTGATGATAGACTATCCCGATGATCATTTCTATTTGTGAAGGCGTAAGTCTACAAGCCTTCTTCTCAGATTGATCATCGTAAACTGAATGGAACCTTAGGTTGGTTGGTTATCGTTATGCTATCAATGACCCACCTAATGGATACACTACTCATGGTAAATCTAAGTTTACAAGCTTTCTCTTAGAGTTGGCCATCGTATACCTATATGCTTTCTTTTATAAAGTCCAGGATAAATCCCTTAATGGCACCTCCCCTGTGGGCACTCTATTTGGATTTCATCCTCAATGACCCCATTTAGACACTATCCGGGTCACTCTTGGATTGGACAGTCCCCCTTTCCTAGTAGCCATCCGTGGTTGGAGAATTTGTCTTGCAGATATACAGATTCTCCCTTCGCCCAATGAGTTTGAGATAAGACTAGGCTGATATAAGCCCCTTCTCAGTGAGGTCCCTCGCACACCAATAGGGTTCTTGAAAATATATAAATAAAATGTATATTTTCGCTTGTGGATTAGGAGAAACCCAGTGGAACCTTTTCCCAAGCAGACATCATATCTTTAGGGGCTCCAGCAAAACTCGCTATAGGAATCATCTGACTACTTTTAATTTGAGATAAGTCCCCAAGCAGTGCTCTCTCAGTAGTCACCTTTAGGTCGAGTTGACTTATTGTGCCATCAACAGGTCACCCCAATGGTCATCCTTGCTTTGGAAGATGTAAGTCAATACACGTTCTCTCCAACACGACTGTTGCACACCAATGGATAGCTTTAAGTCAGGTTCAATTTTTTGTGTTTCCAACCGATCAGTTGCTTTACACTTTGAAGATGTAGCCATTGCAAACCGAAAGACACCACTTAAGTTAGTTAGCTCTACCCCATGATCGGTAGACTATCCGTTTAGATTTGTAAATCTAAGGTTGGACTAGGCTGATATTAGCCCCTTCTTAGTGGATCCATCGCATACCGACAGAGTCCATTTAAAATGAAATTAATTTTAATTATTTTTGAGTTGATATGAGTCCACAATGGCATTCACTCAATAGTCTCCTTAAGGTCTGGTTTGATTTATTCTGCTACCAGCAGATCACCTAGTGGTTCCTTGTTTAGGAGGATGTAAGTTTACAAGCTTTCTTCCTGACTTGATCATTGCATATCGAAAGGTAACCCTTAGGTTGGTTAGTCCTACCTGATGGCCAGTAGACTATCCCTTTGGATTTATAAATCTGAGATAGGCCTAATTTGATATAGCCCCTTCTTAGTGGATCCATCACACACCGACAGTGTCCATTTTATTAAATCCACCATCCTTCCCAGTGGAGTCTAAATTAAATCCACCCACTCTTATCCCTAGCAGATACATCCCAAAAAAAATCCATATATTAAATCCACCTTATCCCCAACGGATCCGAGCTCTTACCTTCAACAAATATCCACTCAAAATTAGATCAAATTTCTTCCTAGTGAGGTGTGAATCATATCCTGCCCCTAGTGGAGCCCCACAAAATCAAACCAAATCAAATTTCTATCCCTAGCAGAAAAATTTGAACTTGCTTCCCTAGTGGAAGGTTCACATACTTGATCCCTCAGTGGATCCTATCTTCCTCTCTTATGCTCTTGGCATAAGTTGAGTTGCATTGCACTAAGATCTTGATTCTATCTACATCTAGGTTTAGAGGTAGATCATTTCTATTAGCGCTTGCGATTCTTTGGATGTTGTTGATCATCTCGATCAATGCCAATACGTGTGGTGTGCCTTGTTAGTTACACCACACCTGTTGGGGGTCCTTTTGTTGACCTCACTTTCGGAGTGAGTTCTAAACTTCTTCATCATATATCTAGAACTCTTGTAGACACTAACCACTCTTTAGTCTTAAGACACTTATGGTGATTAAGTGAACACTTAACATAAGCCTAAAGACTTAGAAGGGTTAGCTATAGGAATAGTCTTAAGGACTTAGAAAGACTTACCTACCCTATAGCCTAAACACAATCCATGCTTTTGTCCTCAAACCAAACCTCAAATCCAACTCAAATACCAAATCTAAATCCAAATTCTAAACCAAATCATTGAAACCCATAATCAAATCTGAGATCAGCATTCTTCCTAAGCCATTTGATTTCATCTTATGTACTTAGCCTCAACCAAATTCAAATCAATCTCAGTTCATCTGATTTTCTCAAAGATCAATTCAATCCCTCAATCATTTATTAAATATAAATTCAAATTCTAGACCAAATAATTCAATCCCAAGATCAAATCTGAAATCAAAATTCCTTCATAAGCCATATGACACATTCTCATAAACTAAGCCAAACCTCTACCCAATTCAAGCCAAACATGATTGATCTCTTCATGAATCATTTATATCTTCATTCATATTCACAAATATAAATGAGATATAAACTCAAATAGCAAAAGCTAAATCAAACTAAATCCAAATCCAATTAAATTTCTTTTAAAGTCTTATGGACCCAAGTTTATAAGCTTAGCCAAATCTCATACAAATCAACCCAAAATCAATTGGTTTTTTATAAACCAATTATTCCTAGATTTATATTCATAAATATAAATGAAACCCACACTCCAATGACCAAAAATAAATCAAACTAAATCAATTCCCTACTTAAGCCCTTTTGACCTACATCATTAAACTTAGTCAAATTTGCTTCCAAATCACTCCAAACTCAAGTGACTTTCTCATGAATCATTTATATCTTTATTTATATTCCCAAATATAAATGAAATATAAATTCAAATAAAAAAATCCAAAATTAAACCAAAACCCAATTCAAGCCTTTTAAGCCAATTTCTTGGACTTGGCCAAATCCAATCCAAATCAAGCCAAAACCAATGAATTTTCTCTTGAATCAATCATTCTTCCATCATTTATCCAAATATAAATGAAACCTACAATTATCAAACCAAACTCAAGTCAACCCAAGTCAAGCCCAAGTTAACCCTTTAACTTGAAAACCTCAAATGAGCCAAAATCTATTTTGACTCCAAATTGATTACAGTTGAATTTACATTTCAATCATAGACTCATATATATAAGTTTAACTAAACTTGAATTGAGCCAAAACAAAACCAATTGACCCATTTAAGTACACTTGACCCAAAGTGGCCTAAAGGAACTTTATGAGTCAAGTTCTAATTCAACCCAAATTGAGTTGAACTAAGCCCATCCAAACCTCATAACATGATCAACAATCTCCTTAGGATGATCAACCACCTTGAATTGGGTCAAACCAAGTCAACCTTTAGCCCAAATGAAACCTAAACTAGCTAAAATAAACCATACACCAAATTGATTGAAACCATTGATTCAAACCAACTCAGATCAATGTTTGAATATGACTTGACTCCAAATTGAGCCAAATTAAGTCCAATTGGCCATTTGACCTAAGTTGACCCAAATTGGCCTAAAAAGCCTAAATAGGTCAAATCATGGTTTTAACCCAAATTGATTGCAACCAATGGCTCAAGTTCATTCCAATTTGATTGAACTTGATCAAAGTCACAATTGAGCCCAATTTGTCCAATTGGTCAACTTGACCCAACCTAACCCAAATTGACCTAAAGGATCAAGTTGGCCAAAATCCAAATTGATTCAAATCAAAGCCTACAATCATTTTTAATTAACTAATTGAACATGAATTAACACCTAACACAACCCAATTTGGTCAAATTGGTCAAATTGGTCAACTTAGCCCATTTGACCTATATGAATCCAAGTGAGCCAAAATCAAATCTAGGCCAAATTAATTGAAACTACTTGAACTTAAACTCTTCAAATCATAATTAGAATCTAACCTAAGCCTTGGTTTGACCCAATTTGATCAATTGGTCAACCCAACCCAACATGAACCCATTTGACCAAATGAAGCCAAAACCCATAAAACCAACCCATGGGACTTTGGTGGCTAACCAAACCTGGTTCAAATTTACCCTAGGTCAGCCCAAAGCCATCCCAAAAGCAAAATGAAAACCACACAAGCCATAATCCATTGGTTAAGCCCTCTTTACATAGAATTTCACCCATTCTCGTGGACATGACAACTTAAGTAACCAATCCTGCGATGCCACATAGAAAGCGTACCGCATCAGCACGCAATATATGGCTGGTGGGATTAGGTTTAATTAACTATTAATAATTAGTTTTCTAAGGCTAAACTTTCATAATTCCTAACTAATTGTAGAAAATCCAAAAAAATATAAATAATGGCTCATTTTAAAGGTATTTCAGAGAGGAATCCATTAAAATTATTCTTAATTAATATGAAATAGTAATTTTGTCTTAATTAAAGTTTTATTAAAATTTTAATTACCTTAATTAGTCCATAATTAAGCACCCAATCAATTTCAAACTTTCTGAGGATGTTTAGGGGGATGACCTCTCCTCTCTTATTTTTCTTGGAATTTATTAGTTACTTTATTGGGAAAATTGATTGATTAAGCCCTAATTAACTTTTTGTAACTTAATTAAGAGATAATTAAGCATATGAACATTAATTAATTATTTATTTGGGTGTCTAATCACTATTGAATAGTAAGGAGATTTAGGGAAGTGGATTGGAGCCTCCCTCCTAATCCTTTTTTCCTAATTTTCCCTCTCTTTTTAACCAAAAATGATAATTAATGATTAATTAATTCATTAATGGCTTAATTAGCTAAGTTAAAATCCAAATCACATTAAGTCATGCTTAGTCAGGCAGGTGGCTTATGGAATTAGATTGGGACCTCTTTCCCTATCTTTTTCCCTTAAGACCATCTAATTTCCAAGATGATTGTTTAACTTTATTATTTAATTAAAGAGAAATGAATTAATGGATTATTAAGAATTTGATTTCCTTATTTTAATCTTGGGTAGAGCTTTAGGTGTTCAAGAACCTAAAGACGTTAATGAAATCATGATTAGCTCACATGTGTGAGAAAATCATGAAAGTAATTAAAATAGTTTCTTAAGCTTAATTAATAAATGATTATGAGCTAATTTCATTAGGCCCTTTCATTTCATAGGAGCATTAGTATTTACTTTTCATTGTATTTGCATATTACATTAGCTCATAATCATTTAGTCAATTATATTAAGGTAACATAAGCAAGGGTTTAATTAATCGATTTAATTCACACCTTAACCTAATTAATTCATAAAATCAGCCTAATTATTTTTCTTTAATTCAAATTAACTTACACATGGGGAATGGGATTAGGATTAGCAAATCTTTCTCACACCTCTTAAATCAAGTTAAACATAAAATTAAAAGTGACATTAAGAAACTTTAGTTTATTTTAAATAAGCTTATTTAATATGATTGTCCTTAGGAATTAGTGGATTGAATGAAATTACATGCTTGTCTCTTTATTTCTTCCCAAACATATTAAAATGTTGTATGCCACTTGAATCATGCATTCATTTCTTCAAAAATTAATTAAATATAAATTATTTCCTTTATTTCAAGCTTTCATGTGTTGATTCAAATTAATATATGTGTGGCTATTATCACTATTAAATCCAAATTTACTTTCCAAATCTTACAAACAAGTGATTACATATGCTACAAATGCTAGTTATAAATACATAAGAAATGAAAATGATTGTAGCTTAAGTGTATGAAGTAAAGTCATTTTCTTTCATTCATATGAATTGATTTATGTAAGTAAGAATGTTAATGGGTATTTAGTCTAAATTCTCCAGAAATATGAGGCTTTAAGTAGCCCAAGGAGGTCATTTGATTACCTCACTTCCCTGGTTAACAATGGCACGTACTCCATTTGATTTCATTCTTAGATATTTCAATATTAGAATTTAAATAAGACTTTACACAATGTACATAAATCTTTTTAGTCAAATAAAAATACAAATTTTGCATGGTTTGCTCTCCTTTATTTGTATGTACATCCATATGTATTTAAGAAAAGAAAATAGTTAGTCTAGACACCCTGGGAATACGAGGCTTTAAATAGCCCCAAGGAGGTCATTTGATTATCTCACTTCCCTGGTTAATAAAGGCATATACTAGCTCATGTCTCTCATACATGTATGTGTACTTAATTATGGAGTCAAAATCCCTCATTCTTTTACCAAAATACATGCATTTGCAATTATTTGAGTGATAGAATTTTTCAATTATGTGATCAAAACCTTTCTTTCTTGCATTCCTATGTATTTTTACATAAGAATTTGGATAGAGCTTTAAATTAATATGATAAAAATAATTCAATCAAAAGAAAATACAAACTTTAAATACATATGTTCATATTCATCATTTAAGTATGCTAAGATAATACATGTATAGGTATGTTTAAGACTTTCCAATTAATCTTAAGATGCCTTTCTTATTGAATAAGTCTATTTAAAATGAACCTAAACTTAAGATTAATTTAAAATATGTAATAAGCAATTCACTAAAGAGAATTGATTAATTAATATGCTTTAAATGTGGCTTAAGGTAGGGATAAAAGAGAGTGATCATCTCTTTTCTTCTCTTTATAAGATGTAGTTGTTAAGAGTAAGTCAAGTGGAACAAAAGAAAACATTAAGTGAAAACTTCTAAATTAACTAAATCATTTAAAGTGAAACCATTCTTTACAATTAAATCCTTTCATACTTAGAAAATTACAATAAAGCCTAGTTAAGGCATACCACACAAGCCTTAATACACACACTTTAGAATTAAGTCATTATTTTTAGTTTTATAGTAGGGCAGTGCATAGAGAGATGTATATTTGGTTTTGTGATGTATTGTTGTAGACTGGGATGTCAGGGTGTATGCTTCATAGACTGGATGTTAGGCTGCGATTAGCCTAATCATATTTTATGTAGAAGATTGTGCTTAAGGGGTGCTTAAAATAAATAGAAATACTCTCTTTTGCAGGTTGCTTAACACCTGAGCATAATCTAAGTTAGAATAGAAGGACTTGGTTACCCATATGCAGGGTGTTAAGTCCAAATTATTCATATAACTGCTTGAGTTATACAATATGTTTAGCTAACATTTGTTCTGCAAGTGTAGTTAGATTTACTTTTTCTACTTTTAATGTAATTTTTTGCTTTAGGAATTAGGATTGGTGTTATGGGGGATTAGGATGAACGATAGCTAGAAGGCTTTATCTTGGGAGGCCCCCGTGATGCCTTTGAAATAAACAAATCCAAATGAAAAAATGAATTAAATATGAAGAATGAAGACCCCCATAGTCCTGGGAGGCTCCCATGATGCCTTTGAAATAAACAAATCCAAATGAAAAAAATGAACGAGATATGAATAATGAAGACCCCATAGCATTTATTTATTTATAATTAAAATTATTCTTTAATATACTAAGTTGTATAAGGGTAGAGCTAGGCTACCCATTTCCCTTTTCGGGTTGTATGGCGATACCCGACCGCACCGGCCTATTAATCTTTTACATTGGGTTTATAAATTATTTTATGTTTTATTTATAATTGCATAATAGAAATAACATGCCTCTTCTTAGTTTCTTACATATATGGTGATTTAATATGTGGCCTGGATCCGATTAGGCTCTAAGGGAAAAATAAATTTTCTATCCCAACTACAGCTCATAACTAAATTTCTTAAATAACTCATAACCTCACATAAAGCCTAGGAATTAAATAAAGATAATTAAAAGATTTTAGCAACCCCTTAGCTGAATGTTGCATGCTTAATATCATGCATATCATCTTGAATCTCTATTATAAAATGAGGGTCTCCATTCTTGCATATATGAGAACTGCTTGACCTATGAGAGAAACTCCAACTGACAGAGCTTCACCTTCTTCTTTATTGATTTGACCCATAACTCATTTCAACATGCATTTAGACATATAAAAAAATCCTATGTCCTTTGTCAAAATGAAGAGTCCAAAATCAAATAAAAAATTGAAAAGATTTGCATTAAACTAAGTAATTGTTCATACCACTCATGCTCTAGTCTCTTACGGAGAGAGTTTAAGGACTTTAGTCTCTTTCTAAATAAAAATAACCTAACCATCTTGTAAAATCATATGACTAGACCACATGGTTTTAAAGTGTATGAGGAGCTAGCTGGTTGCCACTTCAGGCGGTTATAAGTTCAGCAGTCGGGTGATTTATCCTCTCTTATGGAGGTAAGCTATATACCCATCTTTGCTTAGATTTAGGACGAGCTATGGCTCCCGCTATGGTTCTTTAGATTTAGGATTAGGTTGCTATTTTCTTCAGGCTACAAGCATAAATTCTCATCTCTTAGGTATTTTCACAACCTTGTGTTGTGAGATTATAGGTCATAGCTTTCTAATAAAATTCTAATTCAAACATATAATTCTCCCCAACTATATAAATCCAATCACAGGATAAGCTAGAATGCTCACTAGGTTTCTTAATATCATGAGCATTCCTCACTCATCTCCTTTAGGCTTCAATAATAAGTCTCTCCTTTTTGATATATCCCATTTGATTTTCTAACATAGCCAATTTATTGATAGTCTTATTATAGAAATCTTTGGAGACAATAATTGCCTACTTTAATCGAGGGTATTCTTAAAGAACTCACCTTCCTTAAGATGTAATTAATTATGGGGGCTTGCCCCCATAGGTTACTTTAGAACCCAGTTTAAATAAACTATATTTTATTCATCTATGTAAAGTAGAAAAAAATCTCTCATATATTTGAAGACCCATCATGCTTTAGAAGTCCTTATTAGGTGATTAGGTTCATTGTAGGGTAGTGATTTCCATATTTTGTGATAATGCACTATTCCTTAATGTCTCTCATACACACAATCAAAAATAAACACCATAAATACTAACATATGATATATATCAAATCATTTCTTTCCATCATAAATATCATGCATATGATTTAATCCTAAGTATACCTATACATATAACACACTTAAATGATGAATGCATGTATATTTTAAGTTTCTCTTCTCATTTGATTTAATTATTTAGTATATGTAATTTAAAGCTTTATC
The DNA here is from genome assembly GCA_021442155.1 of Cymbidium sinense. Classification (NCBI taxonomy): domain Eukaryota; kingdom Viridiplantae; phylum Streptophyta; class Magnoliopsida; order Asparagales; family Orchidaceae; genus Cymbidium; species Cymbidium sinense. Next base: position 111,816,035 of record CM038218.1, on the reverse strand, counting down.
TAGATTTTTATACAAAAATACATAAGAGTGAAATTAAATAGGTGCATGTCATTATTAAACCAGGGAACTGAGGTAATCAAATGACCTCCTTGGGGCTACTTAAAGTCTTATATTCCAGGATGTCTAGACTATATACCCATTACATTCAAACATCTGTAAATTTGCATACATGAATATAGGAAATAGACTCACTCATTATGATTAAATAATTCAATCATCTTAAGAATTATGAATGCATGCATTTTTAAATAGAAAAGAAGATTATCATTCTCTAATTAGATATACACATACAAGTATAAAAGATATAAACAAGCACATGCCTTTATTAACCAGGGAAGTGAGGCAATCAAATGACCTCCTTGGGGCTATTAAACCCTCATATTCTCAAGATGTCTTGACTATATACCCATTTTTATTGAATACATAAACATGTATTTATAATTAGAAAGATGAAAATCATGTAAAGATTGTATTTTATTTAATGGAATTATTTAGGTATATGATTTAAAGCTCTATCTAAATTCTACTATTAAAGATACATAAGAATGAAGTCAAACAGGTATGTGTCATTGTTAAACCAGGGAAGTGAGCTAATCAAATAACCTCTTTGGGGCAACTTAAAGCCTTGTATTGTCGAGATGTCCAAACTATATACCCATTAACATTCAAGCTTATGTAAATCAACATGTGAATAAAGGAAAGAGACTTCACTTCATACACCTAAACTATAAGCACATACACTTCTTATATATTTAACTATCATCATTACACATGTTATTATTCATTTGTAAACTTTTAGAAAATACATTTAGATTTAATAGATATAATAGCCACACATATATTAAGTTAAGTCAAGACATTCAAGCTTACATAAAGTAAATCTCATTTAATTCAATTAATTTTTGAAAAGAGATGGATGTATGAAATCAAATGACATACAATACTTAGCATGATTGGAGAGGAATAATTAAATACAAGCATGTGATTCATTCAATCCAATTAATTCTTAAGGACAAATATACCAAATAAAATCATTTAATGAAAACCAAAGCTTCTTTATTAATTTAGTTTTTGGATTTTGATTTGATTTAAAGAGGAGGAGAGCACTCATTTGTTATCTAACCTCATTCCCATATTGGTGATATGACTTAGTTTAAGAAAAGGTAATTAGGTAGATTTTATGAATTAATTAAGTTAAATCCTTAATCAAATCAATTAATTACCTTTACCTATGGCACCTTAAAGTAATTAACCAAATAATTATGAACCAACATGATGTGCATGGAAAATAAACTTACAATGATCCTAAGAAGTAAAAGGGTCTAATGCAATTGGCTCATGATTAATAGTTAATTAGATTAAGGGGCTTAATTAATTACTTTTATGGTTTCCCCATGCATATGGCTTAACCATAATTTCATTAAACTCCTTTAGGTTATTAAACACCTAAAGATCTACCATTGATTTAATTAATTAGGATCTGATTTGATTATGATTTAAATTTAGTTGATTAAACTATTCATTTAGTTAATTAAACCTTTAATTGATTTTATTATTTTTGAAATGAAATAAACTTAGGGAAAAGAAGCTAAAAAACCCTATTACAAATACTAACATTGCCCAATTAGTTAATTTGTTTGCTTATTAGGGGTTAATTAATCACCCTAATTGATTGCAAGAGTAATTAAGGCTATAATAAGTAATTTCTCTAATTACCTAAATAAATCCCAAGAAAATTATGGGAGGCAAAGGTCATTGCATTAAATAATCTTAAAGTTTGGAATTAATTACTTGAGTAATTAAGGAGTAATTAAGCTAATTAGGTTTTTTTAACTAAAATTAAACCTTAATTACTATTCAAAATTAATTGAGATTAATTTTAAAAGATTCTTCTCTAAAATACTTTTAAATGAGTATTTATTTGTATTTTTATGATTCTTCTATGATTTGTTATGAATATTTAAAGTTTCAACCATTAAAAAATAGTTAATTAGGCCTAATTAAAGCTTAATCTCATCGGTACCACATAGCCTGTTGATGTGGTACACTTTCCATGTGTAAGATTGGATATTAACCCACGTTTGACTTAACATCTATGTAGCAGCGGTGAATGTGGTTTTAATATCTGCCATCCGATCTAAGATTGGATGGCCAGGATTAAACCTCCAGCTCTTAGGGGATTAAATCAAATAATTTAATGAGATCTATTCATGATCGTCCATTCTAATCATGTGGAATGGATGGTGAATGACCTATCATCCCGCGAACGATGAGAGATGGAGTCTGTCTACCATTGCTTGCTCGATCTGAGCTCATTCGAGCTCATATCAACTCTAAAAGGATCCCACCTTCACGTGAAGGATCCAAAGGGATCCAACAACTAGGATCATGTGACATTCAACATTCCTTCGAAAAGCTCAAATGAATTTTTGCAAAATTTCAATTTGAATGGAACTACCTTGTAGAAGCTCAATATCAGTGGTGAATTTGATTGAGGAAGCTTCGTCAAGTAGAAACGAGGTCCTATTGAGTAGTACATAAGCCAATTTCCCCTCGTTTGCTGGTGGACCAAGTTGTTCGCTGTGGAGCTCTACTTTGATTGAAGTCACATGTCTGGCGATCGTAGAGCTTGGGGGATGATTCATTCTTACCCAACGTGGCATGGGGAAGGTGTGTGCAAGAGGAATTTGAATTTGATTGGGTATTTTGGAATAGTGAAATCTGAGCTTGGAATGGCTTGGGATGCTCTAAGGAAGCTTGGGGAGTTTCATTTCAGGCTCTAGGGTAATTTCGAGAGTGTATGTGATGATTTTGAAGAAAAATGAGGGGATATATCTCTCCCCTCCCCAACCAGTGTGGAGGACAAAATGAGCTCCTCGATTTCAGCCAGCCAGCCATCGTTAGGGAGCCATAGGGGTCGGTGTTACCTCCTCATGGCTCGAGTGGGTTGGTGGAAGACTTGAGAGGTGGCTCAAGGCAGCAGTCCTCACATTTGGATCCAATGGTTTTTGGTTTGGGAGGGAGGTGAGTTAACTCACCTCCCTTTGGTACAAGGCTGACCTAGCCCACATGGGTTGGGCTAGGTGGCTAGGTCAGACCCCATTTGGGGTGTGTGAGGGCTGCCACATGGAAAGGGAGAGTGGACTTTCCTATATTTGGCTAATAACCCATGTTGAAGGAGAATCTAAGGGGGGTTTGACTTAAGTTGAGCTCAATTTAGGTTTGGGTTGGTTTAGCTGACCCAAGATGGGTTTGGGTCACATTGGATCAGATTCCAAGTGGTCAAGGCTTGGTACAAAGGGGTTTGGCTCAATTTGACCCTTATAGATCAAATTGGGTTAGGTTAGTTATGTTGACCAATTGGTCAAATTAGCTTAAGTTAGGTGTAGATTCATGTTCCATTGGTTAATTGAAGATGATTGTAGGCTTTAGTTTGTGTTGATTTGGATTTGATTTGATTTTAGGCTAATTTGACCATTTAGGTCGATTTGGGCTAAGTTGGTCAATTGGGTCCAATTGGTCAAAAAGGGCTCAATGATGGATTTTGGTCAAGTTCAATAATCAATTTGGAATGAAATTGAGCCATTGGTTACAATCAATTTGGCTTAGATCATGATTTACCTATTTAATCTTTTAGGTCAAATTGGATCAACTTGGGTCAAAAGGCCAATTAGGTTGGGTTTGGCTCAATTGGCAGTCAAGTCATATTCAATTGTTGATCATAAGTTAGTGTGAAATAATGGTTCCAATTGATTTGGTTTAGGATGAATTTTATCTAGTTTGGGTTCATATGGGTTAAGGGGGGTTGACTTGGTCAAATGACCAACTTGACTTGGTTTGACCCAATATATGACAATTGATTATCCTAAGGTGATCAATAATCATGGTATGAGATTTTGATGGGCTTAGTTCAATCCAATTTGGGTAATATTAGAACGTAACTCAAATAAGTCAAATCAATCACTTTGGGTCAAGTGGACCAATTAGGCTTAGTTGTTTTGATTTTGGGTTGGGTTTGATTTAGTTGAGTTTATATATGAATTTGGGAGTGATATATATATATATATATATATATATATATATATATATATATATATATATATATATGTATATATATATTTGATTGCAACTGATTTGAGCTTGAATGAGTTTTGGTTCATTTGAGAATTTCAAGTCAAAATGGGTTAGGTTAGGTTTGCCTTGGGTTGATTTTGGTTTGGCTTGATGATTATAGATTTTATTTATATTTGTGAATATAATTGAAGGTATGATTGATTCATGAGAAAATCAATTGATTTTGTATTTTAGAATGAAGGAATTTGGTTAAGTCCATGGATTTGGTTCAAAGGGCTTAAGATTGGATTTCAAGTCTGGATTTGATCATGGAATTCAATCATTTGGTTTTGGAATTTGGGTTTGGATTTGGATTTGAATTTGGCATTTGTTTGAGAAGGTGAACATGGATTGGATTTGGGTTATAGGATAGGTGAATCTCCTTAATCCCTAAGTCATAACCTAATCCTATGGTTAACCCTTCAAAATCTTTAAGCTTAGGTTAAGTATTCACCTAATTGCTAGAAGTGTCTTATGACTAAGAAAATCTTAATATCTAAAAGATTCTTAGGTCGAGGAGGACATTGAATCCTCACTCAAAAAGTGAGGTCAACACCTTTGTTGAGCTCCTACAAATCTCTTGATGAAGAGCTGCTCTAACTCTATAAAGGATTTCACCGAATCATTAGGTAGTTTGGCATACCAATCAAATGCGACCTTGGAAAGGCTACTGACAAATTACCGAAAGAGTAACCACCGATGTTGCAAAAATTGGCTCAAAAATGTGCTATGTACTGCATTGGATTCCCACTGCCATCAAATACCTTAAAGGATGGTGGCACAAAACCCTTAGAGTATTAAACTACATCAAATTCCTACTTACTAGTCTTAATTGAAACTACAATAACTAGCACTCGTGGTAGGGGAACCTCTATGACCTTCCTCTTCAGCGAGGGGAACTCAATATTAGAGTGCAAGTAAAACTGTAGAAGTGGCTTATTATCCTTCACCTCCTCTCTGTTAACAGTGGTGAGGGCAAGTCCCTCGCAAGTGACTTTAAAGTGCTCAAAGCCAAGGCCAAACTTGATGATGGGGCAGTGGTGAGTATGGCCTGATCTAGGGCCAAATCCACACCAAAAGCAAAGGAGGAAATAAACTTTCCAGGAGACATGATGCTGACTGAGTGCTTGAAGGAGAAAAGAGATGGGGGTTCTGCTTCACTGTTGGAAGAGACATAGAGTTATGCTTTTGCTTTGTTGTTGTTGACTTGACTTTTAATTTTAATTATAACCCTCATTTAATAAATTTGATTATGCTAAATGGGGTTCATTTATATGTTCGAGAGATTTTAAAATTTTGGAGAAGAATTTTGATTTTTGAACTTCATTGGAATTTTGAGAATGGTGGATGAACCTTACTTCACCAAGCTAGTGATAAGAGGTTCTTGATTTTGTTTAATTTAGTTTTGGGTAATTTTCTTTGATTGGTTTTCTTTTATCTACTGGAGGTCTAATAGAGGTTTAAAGACCTACTTGGAGTGAAGTCATAAAACATAAAGAATGTTGGCCACCTTTGCTTAAAGATGAAATAAATAAGATGACCAACGGAGAGAATGATAGCCTTGGACTTATGTAAAATATAAGTCCACTATCGATGCTTAGAGATAACGATCCTTAGTGGAGCTAAAAAATCTGTGTGTTAATTTGGAGTCATTGGACACCATGCAGATCTTATGGGGTACTTATTGAAGTGATCAGGTACGACATTATGCTATGATGTACCATCTCAAAAAATGGAAACATCACCCACAATGGACCTAATCACCTAATAAAGACTCCTACGGAATGATGGGTCTTCGTATATACTAGAGATCTTTTCCCTACTTTACATGAAAAAGCAAGTAGGATTTATTTTATGTCAGGTTCTTTAGTTTCCTATGGAAGTAAGCTTCTATAGTTAATTATATCATAGGAAATGAGAATTTTCTAAGATCACTCTCTATTAAAGAAGTTAATAAATATCTCCAAAGATTTCCAGGTTAGACTATCAAAGGATTTGATATTTTTGAAAATCAAGTGGGAATGTTTAATTGAAAAGACTTATTTATGGATTCTAAAGGAAGATAAATAGAGATCACTCATGATACTATAAAGTCTAATGAGCACTCCAATCTATAATAATGAGGCTTTATATATTTGAATGAGAGAGTTTTTTTTTTTGAGTTGGAATTTTATTAGAATGTTAGGGCTTATAGTCCATCAACACAAAATTATGAAAATGCCTAAGAGGTGAGGATTTATACTTATAACCTGAAAAATATAAGTAATCTTGGAGCCTAAATCTAGGGTGCCTTAGCACAAGCTAAACACACGACCTAAACCTAATAAAAAAATGGGACATACTGGTTTACCACCACAAGAGATGATAAACCCATCCCAACTCTTCTGGACTTAAAACTGCTTGGAGTGGCTGCCAACAACACCTCCTATGATTCAAAATTGTGTAGGCTGATCTTATGTAATTACAAGATGGTTAGGCTGTTATTTAATTAGAAAAGGATACTAGAGTCCTAAACTCACTCCTTAAGAGACTAAATCATGACTGGCTTGAAGACATGACTTAGATTAAAATGCAAAGAGGAGGTGTTCTCCACTATAAGGGATGCCCTCACAGGTCATGCATTCCCCTATTATGCAAGAGTGGAGACTCTCCTTATTCAAGAGTGAAGCAATATGTTATGCATGATATTGAACATACATCATTCAGCTAAGGGGTTGTTAAATCTTTTAATTATCTTAATTATAACCTAATCCTTAAAGTGAGGTTATGAATTATATTTAAAATTTAGTTATGAGTTGTTTAATGGAAGTAAAAAAATTAATTATATCCTAAAGAGCCTACTACATCCAGGCTACACATTCAATCATTAAACTTAAGAAATCTATGAAGAACATGCAATTTCTATTGCATAAATTAAACACAACAATCAAACATGTATAGATACCATAAAAAAGTAAAAGGTCAGTGCGGCCGAGTACCGCTATACACCCCAAAAAATAAAAATAAATTGGTAGCCAAGCTCTACTATTATACAACCCAGATTATAATAAAATTTTATAATTGCAATTAAATTAAATGCTATGGGGGTCTTCATTCTTCATCTTTTTTTTCTTTAGATTTGATTGCACTCCAAGGCTTCATAAGGCATCCTAGGACTTCGCCTTCTAGTCACTAGTCATCCAAAACCCAATAGCACTAATCCTAATTCTTATTGCAAAAGTATGTATTTATAAAAATTAAAATCTAACTACACTTGCAAGATAAATATTAGCTAAACATACATACAAACCCAAGCAGTTATATTCCATAATTTGGACTCAGCACCTTGCACATGGGTAACTAAGCCCACCTATCCTAATATTGATTATGCAAAGGGGTATAAGCAACTTGCAAGTAGAACCATTTATATTAGTGATTACAACAGCTCCTTTAGCACAATCCCTTATAGAAAGAAGCATTAGGATAACAATGGCCTAACATCCAATCTACACATAACAATCCTAACATCTAGTCTAAAATATTACATCATAAAATAAAACATAACATCATTACATACACCGGTCTAACCTAGAACTAGAAGTGGTGACTTAGTATTCTAATGTGTGTTTAGGCTTAGTGTGGTATGTCATAAGCTTTAGAATTATTATTTTTTAAGTTTGGAATTGTTCAATTAAAAAATGAAGGGTGGTTTCACTTTAAGTTATCAAAAAGATTAGTGAGTTTTAATTTGTATTTTCTTTTGCATCATTTGATACTCACTTAGCATCTAAGTATTGTAAAGAGAAGAAAGAGGCCTAACCCCCTTCATCCCTATCCTATGTTATTTTCTAAAGGCATCTTATTATGACTTGATTTCTTTTAGTGAATGACTTATTAAATATTTTATTAATCCTAAATTTAGGTTAATATTAAAGAATATTATTCAAACATGAAAGGCATCTTAAGATTAATGAGATTGAATTACTATCATATGGATAATGTTATATCATTCCTTTTCATCATCAATAGTAATCATATGATTTTGAACTTAGTATACACATACATGCAATATATTTTTGGCACATTTAAATGATTATGAATGTATATATTTTTTGTAGAAAGAGGTGATTCCATTCCTTAGCTAAGTACACATATACATGTATTAGAGATTTAAGCAAGTATGTGTGGTTGTTAAACTAGTGAAGTGAGATAATCTAAGACCTCCTTGAGGCTACTTAAAGCCTAGTATTCCTGGATGTCCAAACTACATACTTACTATCTTAAATATATATGAATATATACACAAACATGAGGATGAAAATCATGCAAAATATTGTGTTTTAGTGAATTATTTACTCATATAAAGTAAAGTTCTATACAAATTCTAATACAAGTACACATCAAGAATGAAATTAAATAAGTATGTGCCTTTGTTAACCAGGGAAGTGAGGTAATCTAAGACCTTCGTGGGGCTACTTAAAGTCTCATATTCTTGGGATGTCTAGACTATATACTTATTAATATTCAAACATATGTAAACATATACATGAACCATAAAGATAAAATAATACTTTAACATGTTTAAGTTATAAGCACATATAAATCATATGTAATATTCATAGCTAATATCAATTTAACTTTTCATTATTAGTTTGTAATTTTGAAAATAATTTGAAATTTATTAATGATAATAGCCACTCCATATAATAAGATTAATTCAACACATGTAACTTTACATATATAAGTATATTCACTTGATCATTTGATTTGAAAATATGAATACATGATATAGATGGCTACAAAATTTATGATGATTCAAAAGAAATAATTGAACACTTCCATATAATCCATTCAACTACATTAATTTCTAAGGACAGTCACATTAAATAAAATTATTTAAGATTTATCAAAGCTTCTTATGAAATTTGATTTTAGTTTTGAATTATTGAACTTAAAGAGGAGAAACAATATTTGATGTTTTACCCCACCCCATATTTGCGACTTAGCATATTTAAGGAAATAAAATTAGGTAGCTTTCATGGATTGATTAAGTTCAAGTCTTTAAGAAAATAATTTATTATCCCTTTCCTAAGTCTCTTTAATTCAATTAATCATTCAATTATGAGCATCTAATGATATGCAAATGAGAAATTAAAATTACAATGCACTTAGAGACCTAATGCAATGAGGCTCATATTTAACTATTAATTAAATTAAAGAAGGATCTAATTAAGTACTTATATGATTTTCCTACACCCATGGCTTAACCATAATTTCTTTAGGGGTCTTTATGCTATTAAACACATAAAGAGGAATCCATAAACTCAATTTAGATGATCTAAAGCAATTATCATTTTAATTTGGTTTCATTTCATCATTAATTGCTTAATTAAGTCTTAATTAATCCATACATTAATAAGCCCTCTTAAATGAAATGAATTTAGGAAAATAATGAGGAAAAAGGTTCTAATCATTCCACTGCATCATTTCACTGTTAACAATGATTAATCAAATTTAATTAATTATTTTTTACTATTTGGCATTTTTCATAATTATTAAATCACTTAATGAGGGTAACTAAGATTTGAATTTCAAATTCTCCGAATTACCTAGCCAATAAATCTCAAGAAAATTATGGGAGGTAGAGGACATCCCAAGAAATCAACACATTCAATTTGAAATCATTTAGCCAAGTAAATAATGCTTAATTAAGGTAATTAGGAAAAACTTTAAATCTTAATTAAGTACTATTCATTAGTTTAACCTTAGGTATTTTATTTTTATTAAATTCTCCTATGTTTACCCTTTCAAAAATGGTTTTACCTATATTTTAAAGATTTTTTTACAATTAGTTATGATTTTTTAAAATTCTAAGTGATTAATATCATTTTAATCCCTAATTAATCTCCTAACCCATCGACACCACTCGGGAGCTGACATGGCATCGCTTTCCATGTGGCGCCATGAGATAGGCCACTTAAATCATCTCCCATGGTGGCTGAGTCAGCGAGACAAATGTGCTTTCATCCCTGTCATTTGATCTCAGACCACAAAAATTAATCCCATGATTTTTAATGGATTAAATTGAAAAACTAACAGATTAAATCATGACAGTCCGTTCTAATCACGCGAATGGATGGTGGATGATCGTTCATCCCTAGAAGACCATATACCACTCGTCGAACTCACTGGAGCTCATGAGACATCACGATCAATTTCAAAATGTGCGGGGAGGAGATCTAAGAGGATCTTTCTGTAGAAATTGCACGAAATTATAAAATCTTTCACAAAAAACCAACTCTTATTGGATTTTCTACAGCTTGCCGAAATTTACCTCGCCAGAGCTCAAGACTGGCGGTCCAACGACTGAGGTAGCTACATCTTGAAGAGACGAAGCCTTGTTGAGAAGCTCATGAGTTGCCACCCCCCCCCCACCCCATAATGCACCAAACACTACACAACAATGCGAGTTGGCCTAGGAGTGGACTCCTATGCTCGACTTGATCATGAATCGATTTGTTTTGACTCATAGGTTGGGGAAGGTGTGGGAGAAGTTAATTGAAGTTTGATGAGGTTTGAGTGGTGTTGGATGAACATAGTTCTCAATTTCGTTCGGCTTTGTTCTCTCCGCAATAGGGAGCATGAGATGGTTCAGGGATGCTTTGGGGATGCTTGCAAATACTGAAGGAAGCTCTCTATGTCATTTGAATTGGATGGGGAGAAGTATGCTCCTCCCCAAGTGATCCGATGATTAAGATCAATTCAGCTATTTGCAGTTGTCTGGCCGGCGCAGGCGACTAGAGGTGTTAGTGATAGGCTGAGGTGGAGGTTCATTGAATGGCTGAAGGCATTACATGGGCTGAGGTGGTTTGTACCTCCTCCCCTAAGTGCTCCAATGGGAAGATATGGGCTAGCTCACCCTCTCTTGAACCATGGCTAAACCCAATCAGCTTTAGTTCAAGTGAGGTAGTGGTCCATGTCTAAAATGAGCTAGGGGTGAGGTAAGACCATCCAAATAGGGATTTTGTCTCATTTGGATGGGTTTGCCCAATAAATTTTGGCCTAATCCAAGTAAAACATGGATTTGGTTCATTTGGGCTAGCCTAGGTGACCCAAGGATGGGTCATACCAAATTATGTTGGGTTTGAGCTTGGTTTGAATGGGTTTGGCTCAATTTGACACATATAGGTCAAATTGAGTTCACTTGGGCTAGGTTGACCAATTGGTCAAATTGGGTCAACCTAAGTGTTTGAATGTGTTCAAATGATCATTTGGGATGTTTTGTTTTAATTAGTTTGGTTTGATTTAAAGTGGATTTTATTTTTACTCATATGAGTTCATATGGGTCAAATGGGATAAGTTGATCAATTTGGTCAATTTAGCCAAATTGACTTGGGTAGAGGGTTGGTTTAGGTTCAATTAATGATTTGAGAATGATTGTAAGCGTTGATTTAAATTGATTTGATTTGAGAATGATTTAGCTCAACTTTACCATTTTGGTTAATTTGGGCTAAATGGGTCAATTGGGTTGGTTTGATCAAATTGGATTCAATTGAGGCTTGGATCACATTCAACAATCAATTTGTGATTAATTAGAGGCATTGGTTTCAATCAATTGGGTTTAGAATAAAGTTTAATTTAATTTGGTTCATATAGGCTAATTGGGTCAACTTAGATCAAGTGATCAAATTTACTTGATTTGACCTAATTGATTGTAATTGGTTAATCAAGGATGATCAACAATCATTGCAGAAGAGGTTGGATGGATTGATTCAATCCAATTTAGGTTGGATTGAGGTTTGGGTCAAATTGGTCCTTCAGGTCACTTTGAGTTAAGTGAACCAAATGGGTCAATTGAGCTGAAGTGGGTTGAGTTTGATGATTGATTTAGGATTGATTGATGGCTTTGATTGCAATTGATTTGAGTTTTGACTTATTGGGTCAAATGGGCCCATTTGGGTTAATTGGATTCGTTTGGGTTAATTGGTATGATTATGAGTCTTGGAAATGCTTGAAATAGAGATTTGAATGGTAGGAGTACTTTTGTGAAGTTCAAGTGAATTTGGTTCAATTGAATGGGCTTTGGGTTTAATCCATAGGAAGATGGTGGAATTTGTTTAAGTTAAGGGTTAAGTTAATTTGGCTTGGAACTTGGATATGAAATGAAATCTAATTAAGGTTGATTGTGTTGGCTTGGGGTTCGATTTTGGATAAGTGGATAAACATGGGTCATGGTTTAGGCCATAGGATAGGTTAGACCTATTTACCCTTGGGTATGACCTAAGCTTGAAGTATGCCTTCATAAGTCTCTAGATTTGGGTCTAGTGTTCCCTTAATCATTAGAAGTGTCCTATGACTAGGGAAATCTAAGTGTCTAGAAGATTCCTAAGTCTAAGATAGGAAGGATGAATCCTCACTCCAAAAGTGAGATCAACATAGTCCTTATCCAAGAAGTCTCTTTTTTTTTTCTTTATTTGATCCCCTAATCATGTCAAACATATCAAAAAAAAGGCACAAGAAACTCAAATTGTAGACACACTTGAAGAACTCATAACTAGTTCCATGGAAATTCGCTAAGGTCAACAAACATCCATCTAATCGTTCAATCAAGAACAATCAAATTCATTATGATAAATGACTTATTTGAAGTAACCAATTGAGCAATGACAATAGCATCTAACATACTACAACATGATAACACATTAAATTAACAATAACACCACAACATGGCTACAACCCTCTCTAGCCATCATACTCTCAACAACTTCAAAAATTGGCCAAGAACAACCATGCAGTGCATTGATAAGAGGACATCGTGAGACATATCGAAGCAAAGAAGTTTAACTGATGAATCTCTCTCTCTCTCTCTCTCTCTTGCTCGCTCACTCGCTCTTCATCATATATTATCCTCCTCTTAATTGCTATTATAGCAAAAGTAATAAATAATCTTTTAATAGTGAAAGTAAGCATAGATCACTGAACTACTTATATTATACTATTATGTTGTCTACTTTATTTCTCACTCTTGTTCTCTCATACTCTCTTTCCATCAACTCAAGTAAGCTAGAATGGAGACTTACTTTTTTCCATAATAAGTCCTATCATTCTCTAATCACAAGTGAGTGAACTTTGGTTCATCTTGAACTTGCATAGACCATTTTCTTGTGTTCACAATTCCATGGTGTTCTCATTAAGAATCCTGAGCTAGTCGAAGAAGTCTAATGAATAACTATCAAGTTAAGGTCATTCATTGCCATTTGGTACCACTTCTATATTCCTTCAAAAAAAAAATACAAATCATATGCTTTATTTGCAACTAATATATTATAAGAAATCTTGCCAATCAAGCTGAAATTATCATCATGATCTTTGCCTAGAAAAAATAAATTATAAAATAGAATTTGCTACTTATCACCAAACCATAAAGGTGATTACATGCTCACTAGTTACATTATATTTCATGTGTGGTTTTACCAGTGAATGTCTCTACCACTACTTATATGATATCATGAATACCTTCTATAGCTATTTAGGCTTACCAAAGCAACTTAATTAGCATTTTGAAATGACGATCACATCGAACTTGCTTTATAAGACATTTCCTCCTCAAAATTTCTTAGCACATCAAATATACTTTTATGAAGATGATCAAGACATAGACCAAAGAGCAACTATGATCTCTTAAATCATATAGCTTTACTTTTGGCCTAATTATTTGCATGTAACCCAAGCACTTTGAGAACCAAAGGAAGCTTCAAACCTCTTCCCACATCATTAATATTTCATATTATACTTAGTATTAATCATATGATATCTTTTGTAATATATGAACTTGCATGTAAGATAAAAAATAAAGGTCTATTGAATATATCACTATGCTTAATTAATAAGTATACATTTTTATAGACAAATCATAATATGTTAATATATCATTTATACTAAACTAATATCTTGTGCCAAAATTTTCTCAAAATTTAAGAGATAATTTTATAAAAATTGTGGCTGTATACCTCAAAAATAAAATAAAATAATCTATTAAAGGGCAAAATTACTAAAAAGATTCAAGTAAGATAATAATAGCTTAACTCGAGCCAAATAATTTTTTCAGTTAGCTCATCACTCCATGATTTACGGAAAGAAGAAAATGGGTCTAATGAATAATTATAGAAGTGATTTGACTTTTATGTAAAAAAAGTAATTAATATGATACTTATATAATTATAAAAATTATCATATTTTAATTATTAAGGTTGTGTAAATTAAGAAATAAAGCTCCAAAATTATGAAAAATACACAATAAATATTATATCATGTCTAAAAACTCGGCTACAAATGATTTAAAATAAAATGCTAGACAACAATATGTTAATTTCTTAAATAATTTTAGTTGAATAAGCAATTTCTTATTTTCATATTTAAAATATTCATAAAACAAAAAATATGTTGTAAAATAAAGTTTATAATTTATTATTATTTGGTGGACAAGATCTATAAATTAGATTTATAAAGAATTCAAATAATTAATTAAAAAAATTTAGATTAACATATAAATTTTAAAGAGATTGTATTATTATATCTTTATATTATATTTATTACAATATCCATAATTAAAATAACATGAATACAAATTTTAAAGACATATTAAATCATCATAATAATTAGTAATGTATTTATATGGATAAATTCAAAATAAATAGGCATTCATGAGAACTGCTAATCTTTTTAAATATAATTGTACCTCTGGAAATTATAGTCTCCTAACCGTAGAAATAGCAGTCTTTTTTATTTTACTTAGGCATTTAAAACTCTATTCCTTACATTTAAAACCATTTTCTTAATGAAGAAATATGAAATATATTGTAAATAATAGATATATAATCTAATAATAATAATCTATAAGCAAACTTCCTAAATTTAGAAATCACTTTAGATTGGTCTATATATTTAGGATTGAGTTTTCTTTCTCTATCAAATTAGTTGATAAGGAAAGATCACAAAATGACTAAAAAGAGAAAAGAAGAGAACATACAAAATAAGACACAAATATTTAAAGTGTTTCAGTAAAGAACAATTTGATCAACACCCACTGAGGCAAAAAAGAAATATTTTTCTTACTAAAATTATATATCATGTACAATACTTTGGGAATTCTCCATTTATCTTATGTACAAAATTTCTCCAATTCTATCAGGACAATCTTTCTAGATGAAGATTTAAATTCGAGAAAAAGTCGAAGATGGGGAAACACTCTTCTTGGAATAATTTTGCTCAATAAAACACTATATAATTTCACCTTTAAGATTATCATGTTCCTCATTCCTACTAATGTATATATACTAGTTCACCTGATCAACAAATGGCACATTCATGCTTCTTGAATGAATCATCTCTTAAAAGTATTCTAAATCTAGTATAATCATTATTATGGTAGCCTAACTGAATAAGCTTAGTAAGTTTTTTGTGTCCGCTAAGACAATGTATAAATGTCAATCTATCATGCATGACTAAGGGATGAAAATTGGATGAACTATAACATAACCTGTGGGGAGTAGGTGCGAAGTTTTGATCTATCCGGGGTCTGAGTCTTCAAGACGTTAACATGTGTGGAGAAAAGCGGTTTGGACCTATCAGATTTGTTTCGCTCATGACGATGGCGTTAACGCGGAGTAGAGAAGTTTTGACCTATCCAAGGGGTTGTTTGAGTCGAGTCTTCGCCGATGACGTTAACCCGTGTAAAGTGAAGTTTTGACCTCCGATGTTGTTTTCGAGTCTTCGCTGATGATGTTAACTTGTGGAGAGGCGCAAAGTTTGACTATCGAGGTTATTTATCGAGTCTTCGATGAAGTTAACCCGTGTGGAGTAAAGGTGACCTATCCGATGTTGTTTGTTAAGTCTTTCGCTTCGATGATAACTTGTGTGAGCAAAAAGTTTTGACTATCCAGGTTGTTTGGCGTAGTCTTCGATGACGTTAACCTTGTATGGAGGAGGTCGAATTAAATCGGATTTTGACCTATCGAGGTTGTTTGGTCGAGACCGATGGCGTTAATGGAAGTGAAGGCGGAATTGACCGAGGTTTGACCGAGGCTTTGTCGTGCTCGATGATGTTAACCGTGGTTGGTAAGTTTTGACCTATCGAGGTTGTTTGTCAAAGTCTTCGCGATATTAATGTATGGAGGAGGTCGAATTGAATCCGGATGAATTTTGACCTATCCGAGTTGTTTGTCGAGTGTTAGCATACGCGTTAACTGCATGGAAGAGGTCAATTGAATCCGTCAAGATTTTTGACTATCGAGAGTTTGTCAAAGTATTACTGATAACGCTAACCGGAATGGAAGAGGGTGTGGAAGTTTTGATCTATCCGGAGTTGTTTGCCGAGCTTCATGACGCTAACCTGAGTAGGTCGAATCAAAACATCCGTATGGTTTGAGCCAAAGTTGCTCATTAACCTCTTGTTTTCCCATGAGTATTGAAAAAATCATAATTTGCAAAGCTATATCTCTTTCAATATTGAAATATCCTCCAACTTTGACTTGTTTCTGGGATGGTAATGGGACGTGTTTAACATATTAACATGCTGCGATCTTCGAGATTAAGAATTGCTTTGGATAAAATGGAAAGAACTAAGTTTGATAAATCTTCATTCTTCGCGCCTCTAAAAGCAAATGCACCACCCTCGATGGTGGTTTTGATCTTGTCGGGAAACTTGGTCGCCATACATGATGAAATAATGGGAATCAGCTTTCCCATGTCAATGCCAAGCCTATTGTTGCTAGAAAACCAGAGAATAAAAGCCGCTTAGCTTGTTGTAAATCACATATTTGAAAGAGTGAATCAAACTCCGTGATTTTTACGTGAAAACCTAAAAGAGGGTAAAATCACGGGGCTCAAATAAAATCATCCACTATATCTAAAAATTTTCCCAATAACGGATTACGTAATCATATGAAGGATGACAATGAGAATCGCTCGAATAAACAACAACTATATAATATCGTAGTTTGTACAGCTTGGTAAGGTGATGGTGAACAGTCAACGATCGACTATGGTGGCGACGGCGATGGTCGCACCAATTTGGCTCGAGTGGTCAGGCTCGACTTGATGACCGCCCATGATCACCGACGCGGATCGGTGATGGTGGCCAATGATGGTGGTCGGTGGTAGTGGCAAGACGGCTGGCATGGATTATGGAGGATTTTCAAACCTCAAAGCTCTCTCTCTTTTGCTTCGCTCCTCATGTAGAAGAATAAGGCTATAGATTAGAAGCGACATTTACGAAAATGCAACTGAAAATCTAACTCCATCTACGCTCAAAATGATTCATTTGATCATTTAAAATATTGTAAGTGTTTGAATGCTCAATGAAGTCGAATTATGAGATCGGGCACAGATCCCGTCTGCCACTATAAATTTGACTATAAACATTCTATGTTTAAGAGCTATTTAGGATTTAAGCGATATCCCAAAGTTTCCAGTCATATTTTTAAGTGTTTGATCTCGACTAGTTTCAACTTAGGATCAACTTGCTTTTGACATGAAGATTCGTGCTTCGACTAGTAGTATTTTAAGTGTCATATCAATATCATTTATACTAAACAAATATCTTGTGACAAAATTTTCTCAAATTTTAAGAGATAATTTTATAAAAATTGTGGTTGTATACCTCAAAAATAAAATAAAATAATCTATTAAAGAGCAAAATTACTAAAAAGATTCAAGTAAGATAATAATAGCTTAATGGAGCCAAATAATTTTTTCAGTTGGCTCATCACTCCATGATTTACGGAAAGAAGAAAATGGGTCTAATGAATAATTATAGAAGTGATTTGACTTTTATGTAAAAAAAAAAGTAATTAATATGATACTTATATAATTATAAAATTATCATATTTTAATTATTAAGGTTGTGTAAATTAAGAAATAAAGCTCCAAAATTATGAAAAATACACAATAAATATTATATCATGTCTAAAAACTCGGATAGAAATGATTTAAAATAAAATGCTAGACAACAATATGTTAATTTCTTAAATAATTTTAGTTGAGTAAGCAATTTCTTATTTACATATTTAAAATATTCATAAAACAAAAAATATGTTGTAAAATAAAGTTTATAATTTATTATTATTTGGTGGACAAGATCTATAAATTAGATTTATAAAGAATTCAAATAATTAATTTTTAGAATTAACTTATAAATTTTAAAGAGATTGTATTATTATATCTTTATATTATATTTATTACAATATCCATAATTAAAATAACATGAATATAAATTGTAATAGACATATTAAATCATCATAATAATTAGTAATGTATTTATATATATAAATTCAAAATAAATAGGCATTCATGAGGACTGCTAATCTTTTTTAATATAATTGTACCTCTGGAAATTATAGTCTCTTAACCTTAGTAATAGCATTGTCTTTTTTATTTTACTTAGGCATTTAAAACTCTATTCTAATTAAAATTTGAATGGCTACTGTCCTAATCTCGCCATGCATTCTTATTAAAATTTTGAGATTACAATTTCCTCTCTCCACCTTTGGAAATTATATATAAGGTTATAAGTGTGGAGAACAATCCATCCCATAAATTTTAAGCTATTTCATTACATATTATTATATTCTTTGTTCTTCCTAATGATTGCATATGAAGCCTCAATGCTTCTTATGGTTCATGATAAAGTGGATGAGGGCTAGCTCTTCATCAACGAATGATCCCACAAGAAAACTCATAAGAGTTTTAGGCGACGGGAACCATGGTGGAGCCCATTCAAGTGGATTTCATGGACACATGTACTGATGATGAACCTTCTACAGTTGAGATGCCATGCCCCCATTTGGTGAAACAACACAACTCGACTCTAGAGTGACTTCAATGGAAGGAGGAGGAGATGAATGTGAGTGAGTGGAGAATCAGGAAATGGAAGGGGTGGATACTACTCTTTCCAAAAAGTTGAGGTGTGAACAAAGTCTTCCTCAGCTAACACTAAGGTGGGTAGAGTGGAGAGCGAGCTGGTTGGAGTTATCTTTGATGTTTTTTACTTGAGGAGTCTCATTGATCCCAAGGTTCGGCCAATGTGGTGCGAAATCAAAGAGAGCAAGCTTTGCATGTCTGCCTCCACAAGCAAGAATAAGATCTTATGGAGACACTCTCTCAAATTGGCTCCCTCCAAGAGTCTTCTCACGACTTCTATAATGACACCAAGGCTATGGCAAACAAGTCACTCTCCCACCATTGATTATCCTTAAAGTCGTTTGGAGAAGATGGAGTAGGAAATGTGGTCCCATGACTCTACTCAAAGCTGGATGAGGATTCAGTTCATAGAGGATGGCATAGCGGCGTGGCTCATCTTAGTCATATCTCCCCCACAATCTTGTTGGATTCGACGTTCTTATCTCTTTAACCTAGTATACTAGATGTGATATGCCTTGCTATCAACACTCAAGAGGCCTCAGTTCACACGGAAAGGCCAAGCATGTGACTGAAATGAGAGACATCATTAGTAGATTTGAGGATCATGAGACACCATCAGGGAGATAGTTAGGTCGTTATACTCTTCAGGGTTCAATTTCTCTCATGTAGTTTGGCTTAGAGACATCAATGCGAACCTCATCTTGACTTTTAAAGTTATAAAAGTTTCCTTTCTTTGATGTGCTTTTTAGTTTAAGAGAATTTTTTGCTGCATAGACTTTTCTTCAATCCTTAGTAGTCTTGGATGTGAAGGGTTGTTAGTTTGGACTTCTTTTCATAATTGTAATTAATTAATTTTAAATCCACATTGTGAAACTTTTCGGATTCTATGATAACTATATCTTTATAAATCTTGAATCGTCAGTACCTAGACATTTATGAAATCCTTATAAGTTTCAGGGTTCAACTACTGGATGAGAGGCCTAACCTCTCATTTTTCTCAGATGAGATATATCTAATCGAGATATATTTTGAGATGGTCTAAATTTATCATTCTCATTTGCATTTTATGAGCATTTTTCTCCAACTGCACCTTCTTCCTTCTCATTTGGCTCCTAACTCATTTTGTATTATTCACATATTAGAGGTGTTTAGAGATGATAAGATAAAACTGGGGTGTTCTTGGCTTGCATCAGATCAGAGGTATGTTCAACATTGAAGGCTTGTCATTGTCGCACTGCGAATGGAAGACAAGGTATTTCTTTTTAAAGTGTGCGAAGTGAGGATTCTCAACAATCCTAGAATGGGCCTTGGTGAAAGCTCTCAACCTGAGTGCATCTTCAGAGACTTTGGATGGGTTGAAAGAAGTATGGGGAGGTGCCCCTACCATAATGCTTCTCAGGAAGCCACATCATATGAGGTTGGAACACTCGAGAAAGAGAAAAGCTCCTCTTAGATGCAATGTCAAGGGTTCGGTTGATCTGGTTGTTGATATGGCTCAGAAGTAAATAAAGGATATGCCACCGAGCACTCAAAACAAGATTCCTACCCCCAAAAAGTCTAGAAAGAGAAAACTATGATTATAAGAGGAAGAAAGAGCATGGAGGGGGTGAAGCTGCCATTGAGGTTAGGGCTCAAATCCATTAGAAGTTATTTGGGGAGGTTTCTCCTGCTTCATTTGGATTTGAGGAGGCAGCACCCGCCATCGAGTTCTCAACTGAAGTAATGGTGAGAAGCCTTGTGAAAGAACCACTTACTATTGAGGAATGAGAAGTGCATGCTAAGAGGATAACCAAGACCATTGCTCAGGTCTCAAAACTGCAACCTCGCAATTCTCTTCTCATTAAGCTTGTTGTTGTGTTGAAGATATCGAATGATGAGATAAGTGAGGAAATGACCAAAAAAACTTCTATTAAATTTCTTGTTGGAATGCTTTTACGATGGATAGAGTCCTCATCCAAGGATCCTTCTCTAATGTAGGTGCAGAGGAAAGCTGGGTTCCTTGCAGAAGTTATGGCACCTGATGAAGAGGTTCTCAAGATCTATAAGATGAGAATGCATTAGCCAGGCCCTAAGTGAAGGACGTAAGGTGCACTGGGGGAGAATCATTTGAGGAGGATGACTAGTGCTCCATTAGCTTCAAGTTTCCTACAGTGACATTACAGATCTCACCACTTCCCTCAGACCGAAAAGGTACAGTCATAATGCTACAAGCTTGATATCATGGCATATAATAATTTTTGTAATTAATTTTAATTAAAATTTTTAAGATGAAGAGAGTTTACTAAAGCACTTAGAGAATGGTCGCTCCTTTACCTTGAAGTTTCCCAATGATTTCTCGTTGGATTTCTCGAGCACCAGCAGCATAGACATGCAAATTGCCGACCTTACTTGGCTTAGGAACAATTTTGAGAGGTTGAGAAAATTGAAAGATCACAAAGTCATTTTAAAGCTCTATGAAGGTCTATTAGCATCCCTGCACATATATCCATGTATTGTAGAGTAGCTTTTGGCTGCAATTGCTTTGAAGGATGAAAAGAATTCTTAAGCTCGACAGTGCACTCTTGTCATTGTAGCATGGCCTATTTAAAAAGACTGGAGGAATTCAAGGCCAAGGTGATCTTATTGCACGAAAGGTGAAAACCATCGAGAACCAACTGATTGAGCAGGAGACATTATTATTTTTCTTTAAAGAGGAGCTAGTTGCATCAAAAGAGTAGCCTCAAGCCAACCCTCAAGAGGAGCATAAAAGAGTGATTGTAGAGGACTACAAATGTTTTATGGAATACAACGTTGACATATTGGGATACTCTGAGGATGGTTACAAGAATCTCCATAGGGTGCTTCAAGAAGGTGGACTCCTCTCTGAGGAGCACGCCAAGAAATATAGTTTTGAATATATGATTAACAAAATGGAGTGACTATCAACTCTTTTCTCTTCTTTTTTTGATCACTCTAATTCAAAGTGCCATTGAATGTTTCATTTTATTTTTTTGTTGATTGATATAACATTATATGAAAATGATTCAATCATTTAAGCAGATTGTAGTCATTGGCTGAAAATGTTTCCTTTTTTCAATGTTATTTGCATTTTTGACTTTGTTCCATGTGAGTAAACAAGTAGGGCCTTAGCTTACATGCCTCATATGACTACTGGTGATGTACCTGAAAAATAAATAAACTAATAATTGATAGGTCACTTGAGGTGTGCCTAAAGAGGCAGCTAGTTAAGACTTAGGAAATTGTCCATGGTGTGTCATCAGAAGCAGTTGATCGAAATTTACAGAGTTTTCCAAGATGTGCTTAAAGAGGTAGCTGATCGAGGATTGCCTGAGATGTAAATGAAGTGGTAGTTGATTGAGTCTTAGAGAGTTGCTTAAGATATGCCTAAAGATGCAGTTAACTGAGGCTTAGAAAGTTGCTCGAGATGTGCTTGAAAAGGCAGCTGATTGGGACTTAGAGAGTTGACCAAGCTGTGCTTGAAGAGGCAGCTGATCTGGATTTAGAGAGTTGATTTTTAGGGAACATGTATTAAAGCAAAATGTGATTGTAAAAAATAAAGATCATCACCAAATCATTATAATCATGCTTCTTTTCAAAATACATAGTTCAAAAATCACATTCCTTTTCCCAAAACAGTGCTTAAAAAACACACAAGAAAAATGCTACTAGTAAATATGACTTGATGACAGAATAAATGAAGGTAGGAGGTGTTCCTAGCATTAGAGACCCTTTGGTTCGGATTCTATTCGTTCCCTGCAATTAAAAAACTAAATTAGTAATACAGACATTTTCAAGAAGGCCATAGAAGCGTCAATTATGTAAATTTAGGAGTCATAATGCACTAAATAAAGAATATGAAACGTACTATATATCTAGTGATAATCCAGATTATAACAAAAGCATCATGCAAAAATGTGTCAGAATCGTTTTATGAACAGAGCATTTTTTTAGTCCGTCTTTAATACCATATAATGCTTTAGAGTTGTAAATAAAATAGCTTTGATATGGCACCAAAAATACTACTAGTCGAAGCACGAATCTTGATGTCGAAAGCAATTTGATTTTGAATTAAGACTAACCCAGATCAAGCGCTTATTATCAATCGACTCTCAAACATGGAGTGTTTTATAGTCAAATCGAGCGTCTTGACGATCCGGATCTAACAAGCCCAAGATCTCATAATTCTAACTTCATTTGAGCATTCAAATACTTAAAATACATCAAATGATCAAAGAAATCATTTTGAGCCGTCCGATGGAGTGGTTCGGATTTTGCACTCCGCTAATGTATAAATAGCTTCATTCTTTCAGGCGAAAAGTTTAAAGAGAAGAGATTCTAAAGCGAAAATCCTCCAAGCATAATCGTGTCACCACTGAGCCGCCGACCACCTGCCGACCACTGGCCGTCCATCGCTGATCCTCGTTGCGTGCCACCGACCATCGTGTGCCCACCGCCGTCGTTGCCAACCACTATCGCCGTATTACCACCGGCTGTCACAACCATTTGCCGCCATCCGCTGACACACGCCGGCCGCTAATCACCACTGTTGCCGCTCGCCAAGCGCATACCTGCTGCCGCAACACCACCATCATTGTTATCATCTTGCTGTCATCATCACACGCCATCGACCGCCACAATTATCGCGATCTCTGGTCATCACCGCCGTCGGTTGACCCCTGTTCACCATCATACTACTAGAAGCATAACCTAACCATGACTATATATGTTGTCGACTGGATTCTCATTGTCGCCTTCTCATACAATTATGTAATCCGTTATCGGAAAATTTTGTACTCAAATGCATAGTGGAAGATTTTCTTGCCAGCTAGTGATTTTTCCCTCTTTGATTTTTCACGTAAAAAATTTTAGAGTTTTCTTATTAATTCTTCAAACATCTGTGTGTGTGTTGGATTCCGCAACAAAGTTAAGGTGTAAACTTTTATTCTGCCGCAATTGATTTTCTAGCACGCAACAAGCTTAAAGCGTCATAATGCAACATATAAACAACATGATGTAACTTTGTCAAGTGAGAAATATGCATATAACAAAAGCATGATGTAAAGATGTGACAGTATAGAAGATTTTTACACATAGTGAAGCATATAAATACAATTAATACCATTAGGGCATTCCGTATTGAAATTGTGGGCAGTTTATCAGTATAAGCATGACATAGAAGAAAAACATTATTAAAGGAAGATTCTTAGACCAATGTTTGCTCTGTTTCAACGAATTTTACTAGAAGAAAATTAAGAAAATAGATAGTTTATTTAAAAAGCAATTGAACTGTACCTACAATTTGTCTCAAACGTTTTGAGAGACAACAACAACAAACCTTTATCCCACTAAGTGAGGTCGGCTACATGAAACCTTTGTATCCATTGAGTCCTATTATGTGTCAAATTCTCATTTAATTCAAGCATACTAAGGTCATCTTTTATACATCTTAACCAAGTCTTCTTAGGTCTACCTCTACCTTTCTTAACACTAGACAAATCTAATGCATCTACTCTCATAACCGAGTCATCAGAAAGCCGACGCTTTATGTGGCCAAACCATCTAAGGCGACTCTCTCTAATCTTAGCTGCCACTGGAGTTACTCCAACTTTTTTCCGAACATACTCATTTCACATTTTATCTCTAAGAGTAAAGCCACTCATCCACTTGAGCATCCTCATCTATGCAACACTTAACTTAGTATTATGCTTCTCTTTTATTGGCCAACATTCTGCACCATAAATCATTGCAGGTCTTATCACCAACTTATAAAATTTTTCCTTAAGTTTAAGCAGTAATTTTCTATCACAAAACAGGCTAGATGTATTCCTCCACTTCAACCATTCAACTTAAATTCTACTAATAACATCTCCATCTATTTCACCATCATTTTGAATAATTGAGCCTAAATATCTGAATTGCTCACTATTTTTAATGACTTATTCACCTAATGTCACAACTCTACCACTATAACTTCTACAACTAAAATTACACTCTATATATTCAGTTTTAGATCTACTTAAATGAAAACCTTTAGACTCTAAGGTTGACCTCCATAATTCTAGTTTCTCTTGGACTCCCTCTCTAGTCTTATCAACAAGAAGAATGTTATCGGCAAAAAGCATACACCAAGGTACAGCTTCCTATAAATGCCTAGTAAGAACATCCATAACTAAAGCAAAAAAGATAAGGTCTTAATGCTGATCTTTAATGTAATCCAACTGAAATAGGAAAATATTTTGTCAATCCTCCTTGTGTTAAATAGTTAAAATTATCTTTGAGCCATAGGCTAGGATCAACCCAATTTAGATTTGCACTTCCAAGCTAAAATTGATAATTTAGTTGTCAATAGGGCAATAAAAAAACTTCAGACAATAATATTCCAAACACAAATCAACCTCTCTTCATCAGCAACTTATAGATTAGAAGAATTGATTAGTTGAGACAAAACTGTAATTGTTAAACATATGACTTTGTGAATGCATATAGGCATAAGGGAAGTAAATTTATCACCAATAATAAATAACTTTAAAATCAAATCTATTTTAAATTTAATCCAATCTCTAAATAATAAGCCAGCCTTACACAAATGCAATTTTAATTGAGTTGGCACTATATCAAATCGACTCAGTATGATATAATACCTTGTATATTTATTTGTTTTATGTGTGTGTCTATATATATATATATATATATATATATATATATATATATATATATATATACATATACATATATATACATATACATGTATATACATGTTATAACATTCTACATTAAGTTGAAGATCATTCAAACTCTGATTTCAATAAACATATTGTTGAATTTATGTAGCTAATGTCAAATTTTAATATTTGCATACATAAATTTTTATTGGCATGTTAAAAATATTACTATCACTTGGGCGTTTAGAGTGAAATACATCCTTTTATGCATAGAAAAATATATTAAATACATAAATATAAAATATATATATATATATATATATATATATATATATATATATATATATATATATATATATATATATATATATATATATATATATATATAAACAAAATTTACCATCAATCAAATGGACAAAAGTCATGGGCAAAGCCAATCTAAGAAAAGGCATCTTCACATTTATGTGGCAATAAATTGAAATTCCTTCCTTCCAAAATTGATAAGTATAATTTGGTGAATGATTACTACAGATTGAGCCTTATTTGGCTCTCTGTTAAGAGCTAAGAAGGTTAGAATTGCATTGAGATAACCAAGAGATAATATGAATCTTATTAGGCACATCATTATCATAAAATATTGTTATCAAACTTTTAAATAACACATTTCCCAAAAAAAAAAAAGTAGATCTAAACAAGATAGATAACTCAAATGATAGAATTAACAATTTTTTTGGCTAACCCAAAAGTCCAAAAAATGAGAGTTTATTATTATGTGGATGAGGATTGAATCAAGACTTCAATACTTTACCAACTTAATGTCAATCAATAAAACATATCTAATAATTTTCACAAAATAATAACCATAATTCTCACAAAATGGCAATAATTTACACAAAAATGGCATCTAAGTTTTTATTATATAATAATCTTTATACTTCCAGCTTGCCAATCAATGATTTAATCTATAAAATAATAAATGGAAGTCCTTAATTAAGATTATGGGGAAGTGAAAGGAATTCCAATATATTTGGAAGGTTGTGAACCATATTTTGAAAAGCACAAAGAGACAATTATCAAATACAAGTCTTTTGTGATGTCTTTACAAATTTTTAAAACTTATGTGACAGCTTGAGATCAATTTTATTTTGTATTTTGTATATTTATTTTTATGACATTTTAAAATATTTTTATTTAATGTATTTTTAAATATTTTTTAATTTTAAAAATAAATAGCAATATCTATTAAAATATTTAAAATGACTTTTAAATATTTTTTTAAAAAATTATCACTATCAAATATATTTTATTTCAAATCAAAATATAAATAAAATTAAATTAAATTAAAAAAATAAAAAATAAAAGTGATCAACAAACTGCCCTTAAGATACTCCTACTGTGAGCAATAAATGTTGAGTAGACAGAAGAGAGAAATAATAAAAGTTCATAATAAGAGCACAAGAATATAAAACACTTAACAATAAATTTGATGAGAATGGATAACTTACTACTAATGAATCAAGCCCTCCGTTCTAGAAAATTTAATAATCTACCAAACAAGTATATGCAAAAAGAAAAAAGTATATCTAAATTATTCTTTAGCTACTATACATACTTAGAGGTAACAAGCAATAAATCATAAAGATCACTTCTTGACTATGTATCGACACTCTCAAAAATTAGGCATGCAGTGTCCGACACTTCTTGACTATATATATAACTTTAGTAATTAATTTAAGTTTTTTAATTAAATAACTTATTTTTTATTATTTTTAATATTTTATCCATTTAATTTATACATATTATTCTTAATTATTATAAGCCACAACGCCAGATTTGTCCCATATTTTAAAAAAAATAAAAGTCATGTATCCATGTTCCAGGTGTGTCAGACATTATCATAAATTCTTGATAACCCACCAATGCGATATCCTATGTTTTAGATTTGAACGAGCAAGCTACCTTAGTCTAGTAGTTGAGAGTCACTTAAAATTTCAAAAGGAAGACAAAGGAAATATCAATATCATGAACAGAATGGATGCAATGCTTGCAGAGTGGAACATATAATATTAATTAATTATATATTACTGACCCGTGTTACTGTGTATCACATATAAAAACCTTGGAACCATCATGGCATAAAATTTTTTCGTGTACATAAATTCTTATCTGAAAAATTAAACGAGCCTTAAGAATTTATTTAATTGATATCAAAAATAAAATATTTTAAAATTTATTAAATTTATTTCAATTCTTTCGTCGAAAAAATAATTGAAAAATAAAAAGAGTAAAAAATTTAAAACTCTTCAAAAATAATAATAATTTGTCTTCATCTATAAACTAATATGAATTAAACAATTATCTATAAACTAATATGATTTTTTCTACTCTTATTTTTACTCCTTATTTATACAGTAATTGTTTAATTCATATTAGTTTATAGGTCAAGATAAATTATTATTATTTTTGAAGAGTTTTAAATTTTTACTCCTTTTATTTTTCAATTGTTTTTTCAACGAAAGAATTGAAATAAATTTAATCATTTTACAAATATATGTACAAACCAAAATTAAAATTAAGTCCATAAAATGATAAATTTAATCATTTAAAAAAGTAATTAATACTATTTTTAAAGTAAGCAAAAGGCAACAAATTCGAATGTAAGTGTTATTAGTAAGAAAAATTCATTAAGATATTAGATTAAAAAGCAAAAGCAGAATATGCCTCTCTTTTGACCTTATATGTCAAATGAATAAAATTATTTTTATTAGACAAGTGCTTTAATTTAGAGGGGGCAATTTTATCAAAAAGCCATCCAATTAAAGGAAAAATAATAATTTCAATGCAAGCAATTTCCAATCTTGTGACAAAGGCAGTTCCGCCATTGGAGATAAAGGAGAGACCTATGAGAGCCAAAAAGAATCCTCTAGGAGAAGTTGATGACAAAGGAATAAAAAAAATTTTATTAAGATTTTCTAACTTAACTTTTGGTGTTTTAAAGCCTTTAAATATGTTTTAAAATAAGTGTAATATATAAGTAATTAATATTAAACTCATCTTAAAATAGTCTAAGAGCATCAAAACTAAATTCCATTTTGCGATAAAGATATAGTACCACAAAACATTTTGAGGAAGACGAGAGAAAAATCAATATCGTGTGAAGTGAATGGATCCATGCTTAACTATAATGTACGGACACGAACACGAACAGAACACTAACATAACATCACATGAATATAATTATTAAAAATATGAGATACTGATACTAGTTGGATATAATATTATAATAATAATAAAAATAATATATATAAATTAATGAATAAAATATTTAAAATAATAAAAAGATAAGTCAACTGATCATAAATATTAAATTAATTACTTAAATAACACATATATGTCTAATTTATTTATTATACTTTAATAATTTTAATGAATAAAATTTATTATCAATTCTAAATTTATAAATTTAATATAAATTTTTATAATTTTAATTATTTATAATAAATAAATATTATTATCTCCTTTTTCTAGCTCAAATCTTATTCTCCAAGTTTTCAAAACCTCTACGATAACATAAAAATATAACAAGTAATATTTAAAATATTTTCATATAATATTAATTTAATTATTTAGGACACACGTCCTTTAAATTTTTAATATTTTTAATTAGACACGTCTCAGTCATGTCCGACACTTATCAAAGGCGTGTTAAACCCATATATATGTTAGACACATATCAAACACTGCATACCTCTTTTCTTAGAAATATAGATGGATCATAAATGATTTCTATTTTATTATTATGACTAATATATATATATATATATATATATATATATATATACACATTATATAAAATAAAAGAAAACATTATTTGATTTATATACACTTATTTTAAGCTTCAAAATATGCAAAATAAATTTTCATTAATATGTCTCTAGGCATTCATGTTTTTTTCTTAAATGTTAAAATAAAAAAGCATTCAACAAGTATAAATTCACATACTATATATTTTATAATATATATTTTTTACTATATTTTGTCTTATATTGACAGAACAAAATAAACTATTCCCTCAAATTCTTTTTCTCTCTTAAAAAATAACTTTTACCATTTTTCCCACCCTCATTTTTCATCGATGATATTATTTTACTAATTATTTCTATTTTTTTAAACATTAATTTTATGTATTTTTTATTCTTTTAATTATTTAAAAATTTTAGCCACCTAAAAATAAAGAGCTAATTCCAACCCTACATGAACATCATTCACTCTTAATACCCATTATGCGTTTACCCAAAATTTGAAGTCCCTAATTCAAATTCATTAGAAGGGGAAATCGCATAATTCAAATTAGAAATAACTTAAAAAAACAAATTTATAAATTCTATAATTTAAAAAATAAAAATAAAAATATTAATTTTTTTAAACTACGCAAAAAATGTCAAATTCCTCGTTCTTCGCTGTAAGCGTGAAATAAAATAAAATATAAATATGCACCTCAATCTTCATTAATAAATTTAATGTATATTTTGCAAAGTTTGCAGTCCCCGATAAAAAATTCTTCGAATGACGCAATTGCTTATTTAAAATTAAAATAAGTTTAAAAAAATGACAAATTTAACCATTTAAAAAATAATTAATAATCAATACTATTTTTAAAGCAATAAAACTCCAACAAATTCGTATGCAAGTGGTGTAAATAAGAAAGGGGCTTTACATACATATCACATAATTCTTATGTATTTACATATCTAACATCTAAATTTTAATTTTTATATATATAACACTCTAATCTTCAATATCATATAAAAAAATGCTATCATCATTTACTTTTTAAAAGTGAAATACATTTTTTAAAATATAAAAAAATATTAGATAATTAAAATCTAATTTTAAAATTTGATATATAAATACATAAGATTTATATGATATATATATGTGAATCTTTCAATAAAAAAAATTTATTTATACAATGTGACATCTAAAAACCTTTGGATCCATCACGATATAAATTTTTTCATGTACATATATTCTTATTTAAAAAAATAACTAAGAATTTATTTAATTGCTTCCATAAAAAATATTTTAAAAAAATATTAAATTTATTTGAATTCTTTTATAAAAAAAACAATTGAAAAATAAAAGGAGAAAAATAAAATAAAACTCTTCAAAAATAATAATAATTTGTCTCCATCTATAAATTAATATGAATTAAACAATTACTTTAAAACAGTTTATCGATAGTAAGCAGTCAAATGCCACCAGCTGAAAAAAAGTTACTTTTCCAAAGAAAGCCCCATAAGTTATCGCAATTGAGGAATACTTCAGAGAAAATCCATCAATAGAATAATGGGAAGGACGGAGGGGGTAATAATTACCTCAACACGCGATGGCTCGCCGACGAGTTTCGGCAGGGTCCATGGGTGGCGATCTCCTTATCGGATTGGACGGCTCGGCGATCCATAGAAACCTCCGTGGCTTTTTTTCCGCGGCGGCGGCGGCGGCGGCGGCGACGGCGACGGCGGTATTCTTCCGGGTGAACACGACGCACCTGAGACGTCTACGCTTTCGCCAACCTAAAAGCAACTTTGGCCCTTCCAGAGGAGAAGCTACTCCGCCGGTATTCTTACCGCCTGATCCGCTTCCACCGAGCGTGTGGTAATGATGCCGGTCCACCGCTCGCGCTTGTCCTAGAACAGTTGTGAACCGCGTTACTCGACAAGAAGAGGAAGAAATCAATAGGGAAGAAAGTAAAAATTAGTTTTTTAGTAGTCGGACCGAGGGAGTGTTTGATAATAAATTGAATTATGATTATTGAGTGCTAAAAAATTAGTTGTGGTAGAGTGAGAGTTTACGTCTTAACCTTATTGTGAAATTCACATGTATTTAAAGAAATGAATGAAAATTCCATAAATTTATAATGAAAACCCATGAATATGTAAAAATCACTGCAAAAAAAAAATCATCCACTATGTATTTGTTTGAGTACAAAGTTTTCCGTCGATTACGGATCAGAGAAGGCGGCAATGAAGAATCCCAAAATCGATAACGTCGCCATATAAATGCTGGTGTATGCTGGCAAGCAGAATGATAGTGAACAACGAGATCAACAATCAAGATGAAGGTCGCCGATAATGACCAAATGGGTGGCGTGATAATGATGGCTATGGCGAATCAGACGATCTGCGGCAATAACGGCAATGACGGCGACGGCCGATTGGTTACCGACGGGGTAGTTGCGACAATGACGACCAGAGTCAGCGGTACACCGGCGCAGTAGTCGGCAAGCGTCGCATACCGACGGAGGCGGGCCGACGGTATCGGCAACTACGGCGCCGCAGTGCATGATTGTGCTTGGAGGATTTTCAACCTTTGAGCTCTCTCTCTCTCTTGCGACCTCCTCATGAAGAATGAACTATTTATAGATTGGAGGTAGCGTCAGAATACACGCAAAACCAATCACTCTCATCTGACTGACTCAAAATGATTCCTTTGATCATTTGATGTATTTTAAATATTTGAATGCTCAAATGAAGTAAGAATTATGAGATCTTGGGCTCGTTAGATCCGGCTCGTCGAGACGCTCGATTTGACTATAAACACTTGTTGAAAGCTATTAGGAATTTAACCGATATCCCAAAGTTTCCAATGATATTTTAATTGCTTGATCTCACGGTTTCAACTTGATCGACTTGTTTTTAACATCAAGATTTGTGTCGGCAGATTTTAAGTGTCAAATCAGTTGCCCCCTATTTTTGGAAGGATGACATTATCTCAATCGTCCAAAAATATATACGTCAAATACTTGAAAATAGCAAATTCTTCAATGAAATTTGCGGGTCCATTAATCGTACATTTTGAAAGAATAGATCTTCATAGGAGCACAAGATTATGATCACGGAAGCGGGTGCAGGGCCGCAGATGTGTGCAAGTATACGCGGGAGCAAGATTTCGGGGTTATGGAGCCATCCGGACATTTATGGGCACTTGTAGCCTGAGCCCATGGCTGCGGTGTCAAGCTCGCTGGACGCCACAGCTATGATGGAGGGTCGAGGAATGTCGTGGCGTGGGGTGGGCCGGCAAGGTCACGAACCTACAGTCGTCACATGGGTCACATGGTCAGCACCTGAGGCGGTGGCGGGGAACGGCGAACTGGCATCAAGACGGGCGAGCTGACGCGCACGGCACGGGCACGCTGTAAGCAGCCGCCCGTGAGGGTTTGTTTGTCCGTTTTTGCCCGTTTTGACCCGTTTTCACCATTTTGGGCGATTTCCAGTGGGTTTTTGTAGTTTTTCTTTGATTTTTTTTTACCTTTTTGTCCCTATAAGGTCTATAAAACCTAGGGAGAAGGCACACTCATATGCTTAAGTGTTCCTCTTCTTAAGAGAAGGTCGGAGACGATCAAGGCTCGTTCATACTGGCGGCTCCTTCAAAGTGGTGTCAACTTGTCGAATCGACTGGTTTGACGATCAAGGCCCATAGTTCATCTGACGAGGCTCGATTTTCCCTCGAAAGAGGCATCAACCTCTTGTCAGGACGGTTCGAGGCGATCAAGGCTCATAATGCAGGCCCATTTTCCCTCGAAGAGGTGTCGCCCGTGTCGACCGACCGGGTTGGCTGATCAAGGCCCGTGGTCATCTGACGAGCTCCGGTTTTCGAAAGAGGCTTCAACTACCCTTGTTAAACCGACCGGGTTCGGAGGTGATCAAGGCCCGTAGTTCATACGATGACGCTCCTGTTTTCCCTCGAAAGAGGCATCAACTGCTCTTGTCTGACCGACTGGGTTTGGA
The DNA here is from genome assembly GCA_021442155.1 of Cymbidium sinense. Classification (NCBI taxonomy): domain Eukaryota; kingdom Viridiplantae; phylum Streptophyta; class Magnoliopsida; order Asparagales; family Orchidaceae; genus Cymbidium; species Cymbidium sinense. Next base: position 111,782,572 of record CM038218.1, on the reverse strand, counting down.
GGCCATCAAGGCCCGTAGTTCATACGGCGAGACTCTGATTTTCTCTCGAAAGAGGTGTCAACTGCCCTTGTCGGACCGGCCGGTTGAGGCGATCAAGACCCGTACATACGACGCGTTCGATTTTCCTGAAAGAGGCCAATCCTCGTCGGACCGACGGTTCGAGTGAGCGATCGACGGTGGTTGATGGCGATGTCCGACTGGGATATTGCCGGCGGTGGTAACGGCGACGATGGTAATGCAAATGGCGACCAATGATTATGGTCGGCTGGCGGTGACCGTGGTCTAATGATGACCGGCGGCGTAATGGCGGCGGTTGTCAACCGACGGAGGTGGTCGGCAAGTGGTAACCGGTGAGCCAACGGTAATCGGGTGTTGGTAGTCGGGGATGATCGGCGACGATGGTTGACGTGATCGGTGAACCGATGACGGTAGTTCTACTTCTTATAGAAAGTGGATTTCTTGAAACTTCAATGGATGGTTCAACAACATAACCGCCAAGATGGCGGAAGAGTTAGGAACAAAGCAACTCGTAAAGTCGATATATAATTTTAAAGTATCATTCTCCATGATGTTACTTGATATCATTAACTTGTATGTGAGGGGTTGAATCGAATCCGCTGAGCATTTTTGACCCATCTGAGGTTGTTTGTCAAAGTATTATTTGATGACATTAACCTGCACAAAAGAGGTCGAATTGAATCCACCGAGAGTGTTACTGACGCGTTAACTCGCATGGAGTCAAAATTGAATCTGGCCGAGAATTTTGACCTATCCAAGATTGTTTGTCAGAGTGTTACTCGATGACGTTAACCTGTATGGAAGATGTCGAATTAGATCCGCTGAGGATTTTTGACCTATCTGAGGTTATTTATCAGAGTGTTATCCGATGACGTTAACCTGTATGGAAGAGGTCAATTGAATCTGAGGATTTTGACCTATCAGGTTATTTGTCGAGTGTTACTGACTTTAACTATGGAAGAGGTGGGAAGTCCACCAAGGACCTTTTGACCTATCTAGCCAAAGTGTTATTTGCCTTCTTACTGTAGAGTAGGTGCGAGTTTTGACCTATCAGGTTGTTTGTCGAAGTCTTTCGATGACGTTAACCTGTGTGGAGTAGATGTGAAGTTTTGATCTATCTGAGGTTGTTTGTCAGAGTCTTTGCTCGATGGCGTTAACCTGTATGGAAGAGATCGAATTGAATTCGCTGAAGATTTTTGACCTATCCGAGGTTGTTTGTCAGTATTACTTAATGACGTTAACTTTGTATGGAAGAATCAAAACATTCATTTGTGGTTAGCCAAAGTTGCTAACCTTGGTCTTATTTTTCCATGAGTATGATTGGAAAATCATAATTTGCAAAGCTATATCTCTTCTTAATGTTGAAATATCCTCCAACTTTGACTTGTTTCTTGGGATGATAATGGATTAGATGCTTAACATATTAACATGGACAATCTTCTGAGATTAAGAGTTGCCCCCCAGTTTTCGACAAGATTTGAAGGAACGAAGTTTGATGAATCTTCATTCTTCGCTCGCACTCCTTAAAAGCTTGAAATGCTCCACCTTAATGGTGGTTTTGATCTTGTTGGGAAACTTGGTCATCATATAAGATCAAATAATGTCCAAACAATAAAACAGTGAAAACTAGTTGTGGTAGAGTGAGAGTTTATGCCTTAGCCTTGTTGTGAAATCCAGCACACACACATGTATTTAAAGAGTGAAAAAAGAAAATTCCAAAAATTTATACGTGGAAAAACCCCAAGAATAGGGTAAAAAACCACGGGGCCTAGCCCAGTAAAAATCATCCACTATGTATTTATTTTGAAGTACAAAGTTTTCCCGATACGGGATTATAGGATTGTATATGAGAAGGGCTGACAATGGGAATCCCAGAATCAGACAACAACAACCATAGTCCGATGTAGCTAGTGGTAGCGGATGATGGTGAATAGCGGGGATCAGCAACTGACGATGAAGGTCGTCGTGATGATGACCGTCGAGGGTGGATATCGATGGTGATGGCGATGATAATAGTGGCGATGACCGACATCGGGTAGATGACTAGCGAATGGTTGACTGGTTGGCTGATGGGGTGGTTGGCAAGACAACCAAATGGCATAGTGGTGACTGACGTTGGTAATCGACGGGGATCAGCGGTGGGGCTAACAGAGGCGGCCGGTGGCGGTGGTTGGCAACCAACGGGGGTGGTCGACGATCGTCGAGTGGTGGCACGATTGTGCTTGGAGGATTTTCAAGCTTTAGAACTCTCTCCTCTCTCTTGCTTGGCCTCCCTTCATATGAATAATGAGGGACTATTTATAGATTGGAGGAGTGGTGTCTCTATAAATACATGCAAAATCTAAACCACTCCTCTCTATCGGACGGCTCAAAATGATTCCTTTGATCATTTCATATTTTTTAAGTATTTGAATGCTCAAATGAATCAGAATTATGAGATCTTGTTAGATCCTCATCGACGCTTCGATTTGACTATAAACACTCCATGTTTGAAAGCTATTTAGGGATTTAACTGATATCCCAATATTTTCAATGATATTTTAAGTGCTTGATCTCGACCAGTTTCAACTTCGGATCAGCTTGCTTTTAACATCAAGATTTGTGCTTGGACTAGTAGTATTTTAAGTGTCATATCAATGATAAATAACTTGTTTGAAATAACCACATGAGAAACCCATCACAGTACCACTGACCATATCTATGGCCATTAATCTATAATAACATAATTTTGGTCCATCAAATTTATAGAACCTACATGGTACCTTATTGTCGTCCATAAAAATCAGCCCAAGTCAGAATCACAATCAATTTGACTTATCACCCCTTCCATCCGAATTACTTAAATGCCTCCTAATTTGCTCTACATGTCATAAGAATAACTAACATACTACAACATGATGACACATTGAATTAACCATAGCACCATTATGTGGCAACACCTCTCTACAGCCACCATACCCTCAACACCTTCAATTATTGGCCAAGCACAACCATGCAGTGCATTGATAAGAGGGCATCCTATAAGACATAAAAACAAAGAAGTTTAGCTAGCTAGCAAATCTCTCTCTCTCTCTCTCTCTCTCTCTCTCTCTCTCTTCATTGTATTTTATCCACCTCTTAATTGTTATTATAGCGAAAGAAATAAATAATCGCTTTTAATAGTGAAAGTAGGCAAAATCACTAAACTATTTATATTATACTATTATGGTATCTACTTTATTTCTCACTCTTGTTATCCCATCAACCCATGTAAGATAGATTGGAGACTCTCACTTGTTCATAACTAATCCCATCATTCTCTAATCATGAGAAGTGAACCTGTGTTCATCTTGAGCTTGCATATATTACTTTCTCGTGTTCACATTGCCATGGTGCTCTCATTGAGATTCTTTGAGCTAATCGAAGAAGCCTAATGGATAGCTATCAAATTTTGGTCATTCATTGCCATTTGGTACCATCTCTACATTTCTTGCATAAAATACAAACCATATGCTTTATTTGAAACTAATATATTATAAGAAAATTTGCCAATCAAGCTAAAATTACCATCTCCTAATCATTATTTAAAAAAAATATAAATCTTATAAATAGAATTTGCTACTTATCACAAACCATTAAGATGACTACATGCTCACTAGTTACATTCTATTTCTTTTATGATTTTAATAGTGAATGTCTCTACCCCTACTTATATGATAGCAAGAATACTTCCTATTGCTATTTAGGCTTACTAAAGCAAACTTAATAAGCATTTTGAAATGACCACCACATCGAACTTGCTTTATAAGGCATTTCCTCTTCATCAAGCTTGAATCTTTAACAAAGCAAAATAAAATAAGACAAAGTTTCCCTCTCAAAACTTCCTAACATATCAAATATAATTGTATAAAGATGATCAAGACACTGACCAAAGAACAACTACAATCTCCTAAAACATATAGTTTTACTTTTGGCCTAATTATTTGCAGGCAACAATAACCACTTTGATAGCCAAAGGATGCTTCAAACCTCTTCCCGTATCATTAATATTTGCTATTATACAGAGTATTAATCATATGATATCATATTTAATATATGAGCTTGCATGTAAGATAAAAATAAAGGGTTTGCAGAATATATCACTATGCTTAATTAATAAGTATAAATTTTAAAAGACAAATCATAATAACATGGCATATCATTTATACTAAACTAGTATTTTGCGATAATATTTTCTCAAATTTTAAGGGATAAATTTATAAAAATTGCGGATGTGTACATAAAAATTAAAATACCTATTAAATATTTAATATGATCATGGTGATATATATAAAATAATTGGGCAATAACATACTACAAGTTATGCTACAAAAGCTTTAAAAATATTAAGATATCCTATTTTTATATTGTGGCAAATTAAAATCAATAATTCACTTAAAAGAGCAAATTTACTAAAAAGATATAAGAAAATAGTAGCTTAACTTGAGCCAAATAATTTTTTCAACTAACTCATCTCACAAAAATAACATAAGGACCTTCAAACTCTTATTTTTTCTTCTCTCTCTCTCTCTCTCTCTCTCTCTCTCTCTCTTTCTCTCTTCATTCCATGATTAAGAGAAGAAAAAATGAGTTTAATAAAGAATTATAAAAGTGATTTAACTTTTATGTTAAAAAGTAATTATTATGATATTTATATAAATATAAAAATTGTCACATTTTAATTACTAATGTTATGTAAATACTTTTATAACTTAAAAAATAAAGCTCCAAAAAATAAAAATTATAACATGTTTAAAAACTCTAATTGCCAAAATTTTTATAAAAATCATTAGATTCCGTAAGAATTTCTCTCCAAAAGGTGCATTCCTAACTCGCAATGCGGTGGTGTCAAATCCTAGTGCTGAGGTATCACGCTCTTGGGAAACATAGCCCTGTCACTCTGCTTGTTAGTGCTGCGGTGTTGACTCCTTTGGTCTCTTGCATTTAATTCAATGCTATCGAGCTATTCCTTAAGCACCGAGGCACTAGGCCTTAGAACCTATTCTGCCGTCGAACTTAGTTCTGGTGTATAACAAAATCTCCCTCTATTTATCTTAGATCCAGAACAAGAGAAGAGTGTCCTGCACTAAACATGTAAAAAAAATCTAGCATTGCTAAGGCATTATGCCCAAAGTTTTCAATTATAAGCATTAAATGAATAGCACCTTAATGCTGTATCATGAGCACGGCGATGCTAACTTCTTTTGTTGTGGCCATATGAAAAATACCATAAGCACCGTATATCAAGTCCGTGGTGCTGTAACATTTTAACACTTTTGGGACATTTTAGAAAAAAATATACACTTAAGTTTTGCCTATAACAGCACCATGGCACTAAGGTGCCGTTCACTTGGGTAGAGGAATGAAGTGAAGTTATATAGAGCATTCTGGTGCTGCATAATGAGTGCTGAGGCATAGCCCGCTTGGTTAGAAGAATGAAGTGAGCATCTACAAATCGCAGTGATACGAAATGAGCCGCTTCGAGTAGAGGAATGAAATGAACCTCTATAGAGCATTGTAGTGCTGCATAACGGGCACTGAGGCATTGCACTCTCGAGTTCTAAGCCTAACTTCTACTGTATGAGGACGCTGAGGCATTGTAATAATAACACCGTGGTGCTACCCCTCTGATATAAATTTAAGTGAATACATCTTATTATTTTAATTCTAGAGCTTTCCAAATGACAAAAAAACTTACACACAAAAAACATAAATACATAAAATAAAAAAATGATGTTATTATTGATATAAAAAAGGAGGGGTTACATAAATTATATAAAAAAGAGAAGAAATACAAAAATAATAAAAAATAAGGGGAAAATCTAGTAGTTTTGGTCATCATCCTCCTCCTTTCCTCCTCCAACTCTTGTGGGGTGCTTACATAAGATTGATAATGAGGCATCGCAAGAAAAGAAGCCTCACCAGGACCCACATAGAAATCATAGTTTTTAAACATATGCACAAGCGAGGTATTAAACTCAACCATATAAGAAAACTGTTGCTGCTATTGATCCATGTGATGGTCAATTTTTTTTCTTTAGTTCTTGCTGGTGTTGGCTAGTCTCATTGATTTTTTTTCTTAGGTATGAGACTTATCCTCAAATTTCTTGGAGTTGTCCATTTATGGTCTTGGAAGGTCTAGCCCGAGACCTAAGGGCGCATGAGCTTTCCCCCACCTCATTCCTCAAGTCAAATATTTGAATGATCTTTTTTGTCAGGGGAGCTTTTTGTTGAAAAATTTTCTCATAAGGATCCCTTGCTATGCCTGTCTTAACACACAAAGCATAAATAAGAGAAAAATGACAAAAGCCTATTATAGTACTTCCCTTAAGCATAATATAGATGAAATTATAAATAATATTCTTTACCTCCAAAATATAGCCCTTTTGAATTGTAAACTTCAAAACAGCCCTATCCCTAGTTACCTCACTGATATTCTTAGTAGGAATCAACTTGGCAGAAATAAAGTAATGCCAAACATTAGCCTTAGCAGTGAGGCCAACAGTAGGAAAATTGGTAATTTTCTCTTCCCACTTTTTCCACTAGGTATCGGAATTTATAATAGTGAGAAAATTAAAGATTTCATCGCAGTCAAGGTGATCATTATAATAAAAAGATACTGATTGTAATCAACATTCGGTAAACTGTAATATACGTTAATAACACTGGCAAAACTTACAAATTTTTCCTAGACAAAAACGTTATTTATTCTAGTGCTCCTTGGTGTTGGCAAAGGACTCACGCACCATGGGAATGACACTGGATTTATTATCATAGGCCAATTTCTCTCAGCCTCCCTCGGTAATGATGCTCTCCACGTGCCCACCCATATTGTAAAAGCTCCTCTCCGAAATCAGATGCTTGTGTATGACGGTGTGGAGGTACCTTTCCTCAGTCTCCAAACTAATAAATCTATTAGTGTCACTAACGACCGACATCTTCTTTCCCTTACTAAAATATTTTGCTGCATGGTGGAAGAAAATATAAATTAGAAGAAAGAGAGGGAGAGAAAAATCTAAGGAAAAGCTTCAAGGAGAATGTAAAGTAAAAATTTTGGCTTCCCAAGGGGTCTATTTATAAGCTCGACCTAGCACCGCAGCATTGCAAAAGGTAACACTGAGGCACTATAAAAGGCAGTGGCGAGGCACTAACCTCTCGAATTCTAAAATAATTGTTCAGCGCTGTGGTGCTCACATGCAGTGTCGCGACACTATCAGATGGTTGTTGATCTCACTTTTGGAGTGAGGATTAATCTTCTTCATCTTGATCTAGAAACCATCTAGACACTTAGATTTCCTTAGTGCTAGGATACTTCTAGTGATTAAAGGAACACTAAACTTAAGCTTAGATACTTCGAGGGCATAATCTTAAGCTTAGACTCCACCTTAGGACAAATATGTTTCATCTATCCTATGGCCTAAATCAAAACTCATACTTATCACTCATCCAAACTTAAGCTCATGTAGATGGAGCTAAATAAACCTCAAATCTATTCAATTATTAATTGAATTTATTTTTCTAATCTAAGCTCCAAGCCAAATTAACTTGGATCATAACCCAAGTTAACTCCACCATAATCATATGACTCAATTCAAACCCATTCAAGTGAACTAAGTCCAATTTGATTTTCTCAATCACTTCAACTATTTATTAGATCATTTCAAGCCACTCTAACACTTGCAATCAAGTCAATTGAACCAAAAGAAGGTGACCAACCTAAGTCTGACCTAAAGGGTTTAAATGAGCCAAAACTTAATTAAGCACAAATCAATTATAATTAAAGCCACCAATCAACTTCAAATTTATTATTGAACACATGCCAACCATCCATAACCCTAATTGGTCCAAGTTGGCTTGACCAAGTCACTTGACCTAAAGTGATCTAAAAAGGGGTAATTGAACCAAACTCCAATTAAACATGCATTGGGCAAACCAAGCCATCCAATCCCTTCATTAATGATTGCAGGTCATTATTGAACATTCCACTACAATCAATTGAACCTAATCGAGCCAATTAGATTCTTTGACCCAAGTTGACCCAATTTGAACTAAAGGATCAAATTGAACCAAATCATATCTTGGATCAAATTGGTTGAAACTAATGCTTCTAAACAATCACCAATTTAATATTAAACATAAATCAACATTCAATTGAATCCATTTTGGTTAACCTAACCCAGTTAGCCCACTTAGCCCAATTTGACCTAAAGGGTCAAATTCAACCAAATCACTCCATAATTCCAAATTAATGCAAATCAACCATTTCAATAAATCACCAATGATTAATTAAACATAGACGTAACCCATGCTCAAGCCAAATTGGCCAATTTGGTCAAATTAGTCAACATGATCCATTTGACCCAAATTGAGCTATATGAGATAAATCCAAATCTAACCCAAATTGAATCAAACCAAATGCACTCATTCAATCTAAATGATTAATTAAACTCACCCAAGTCATCAATTTGACCCAATTTATTCAAAGTGGTCAACTTAGTCTTATTTGACCTATTTGACTTATTTGAGTCAAATTGAGCCAAACTCAATCAAACCAAGCCCAAACCCAACCAAACTTGACATGACTCATCCTTGGGTCACCATAAGGCCTACCCAAGTGGGTCCAACCCATGGTGAACCTAATTTAGGTCAAAACCATTGAATTAAGCTACCAAATGGGACAAAATCTCAATTTGGATGGGTTCTCCACCCCTACCCCATGACAGCCACTTTTGACTCTTCTTGGACAAGATGACCACTGACCTAACCTAATAGAAAGCTATTGGGCTTAGCCTTTAGCCAAGAGAGGGTGAGTTCACCCATGGGCATCTAATGGTACACCTAAGGGAGAGGGTACACCTCATGCCAGCCCACTACACTTCCTCAACCTCTCACCCTCAGCCACCTCAACATTCCCTTACCATCTTCGGCTACCTACCCTAGCCGGACGGTTGCCAAAGGCTGAATCGATCTCAGCTCTTGGTTTAACTGGGGAGGAGAGTATACTCCTCCCCATCGATTCAAATTGAGCACAGAGCTTGTCTAACGCATTCTGCATAGTCTCATACTTTCTCCTGAGGTCCTCGTGCACTCCGCCTCCAGGTGAGACCATCTCTTAATCAAACCTGAGAGCTATGTCCGTACAAACTTCCTAAACCTTCACTAAACTCAAATTAACTGTTTTCATAACTTCACCTTCCTCTAGCAAGCTAAAAAGGATCATTTCCCGAGCATTTCGACAAATAGAAGAAGTCCCAAGACCAACTCCAGAGCTTTATGGCATTTGGTCCCACGAAGCGATCAATCTGGGAGCCATGATCTTCTCAACAGCTTCATATCTTTAGACTAAGGTTACCTCTTGGATCATACTCTAGTGAGGTAAAAATTCGACAACCATAGCTTTGGTCTTTTTTGAAGTGAATCGTATCTTCGTGCAATCTCCACAGTAAGATCTTCCTAGCTTCATTCCCTGATTATTTTGGAGTTGATTTTACCATTGAACGAGCTCCGACAAGCTTGAATAGAGCGGTGGAAGGTGGATGGTGTCTGTCTTCCAACGCTCGTGGGATGATGGATCACCGTCCATCCATTCTGCATCATTAGAATAGACAATCATGATTAATCACGTTAGAAAGTTTAATTTAATCCCTTTGAAATTACATGATTAATCTCGACTGTCCAATTCGAGATTGGATGGCTGAGATGAAACCACATCCATCGCTGCTGAGTCAGCAGTTGCATTAGATGATTTAAGTGACCAATACTGTGGCGTCACATGGAAAGCAATGACGTGTCAGCATCCATGTGGCACCAATGGTTTAAAGTGTTAATTAGGCCTTGAAAATATGATCAGAACTTCAAAAAATCACAACTAATTATAAAAAAGAATAAAAATACAAATAAATCTAATTTGGAAAGGTTAGATAGAAGAAAATTTAAGAAAAATAATATCCCTAATTTATGCCCAGTGAATAATGTTTAATTAATGTTTGAAATTTTATGCTAATTACTTTAATTAAGGATAAATTACTTGGCCAATTAATTCAAAATTTAGTGGGATGCTACTATGGGATATCCTTTGCCTCCCATAATTTTTTTGGAATAATTTGTCATGTAATTTAAAGAATTTAAAATTTCAATTATAATTACCCACTTTAATCAATTAAATAATTATTAAAATTGATGAATATTAAAAAATTAAATAATTAATCATAATTAATCATTGTGTATAATAGGAATAGTGGAGAGAAATAATTAGGCCCCTTTCCTAATTATTTTTCCAAGTGTATCTCCTTGAGATGGTTAATTAACATGTTTAATAATTAAGAAATAATTAAAAAAATAATGAAAAAATAAAAATCAAATAAAATTAATAATTAATTCAGATAATTCAAACATAATCCATTAATTTCCCTTTATGTGTTTAATAATATAAAGTCATTAAAGAAATTATGATTAACCCATTGAAATGAGAAAATCATAAGACTATTTAACTTAGATTTTCTCATTCTTTAATCTAATTAACTCTTAAGTATGAGCCTAATTGCATTAAATTCTTTTAGGTGCATTACAAATTTTACTTTCCTAAAAGCATATCATTGGAGGCTCATGTCCATGTAGTTAATTAAATTAAAGAAGTTTAGGAGAGGGTAATTAAATTGATATGCTTAATGGTTTGAACTTAATCAACTCATAAAATTCATTTAATTTCTTTCTTTAAATATATCAAATCACCAACATGGGATGTGGTAAATACTAAGTATGATCACTTCTCTTTAGGTTTTAATAACTCAAATATCAAAATCAAATCTTATAAGACCTTTGGTTAGTTTAAAGAATATTTATTTGGCTTGATTATCCTTAAGACTTAAAATAGTTGAGTATGCTATGTGGAAATATTTAATTACTTCTTTTCAATCATTATAAATGTGCATGCCAATTATTTAACATGTTCATTTTTTTATAAAGAAAAGAGAATTAAAATAATATGATTGCATTTAAGTTGTGCGTGTTGGATAAATATTATTATATGGTGTGACTATTATCAGTAATAAATCCCAAATTATTTTTAAAGATATAATCTAATGATGAATAAGAATGTAAAATTTAAGTTAATTTTGGCTATAAATGTTTAATAAAGTTTTCATTTAGTTATAATTTAAAGATGGTAAAGATTGTTCTATCTTCATGGTTCATGTGCATGTTTACATATGTTTGAGTTGGTAAGTATATAGTTTATACATCCCAGGAACATGAGGCTTTAAGATGGTCTTAGATAATCTCACTTCTCTGGTTTAATAATGACACGCACTTTCTTAATTTCATTCATGTGTATGCATATGCTAAAATTTGAGATAAAACTTTACTTTACACGAAAAAAAGATTTGTTTTTATATAACCATTGCATGAATTTTATTTTTATGCTTGTGTATATGTTTACATGTGTTTAAGTTGGAAAGTATATAGTATGGACATCCCAAGAACACGTGGCTTTAAGTAGCCCCAAGGAGGTTTTAGATAATCTCACTTTTCTGGTTTAATAATGTCACGTACTTATTTAAATCTCTAATACATGTCTACATATGCTTAGCTATGAAATGAAATCTTTATTTTCTACAAAATTTATGTATTAATGGTTATAAATGTGAAAAATATAAATATATATTGCATGTACAAATATGTATATTAAATCAAATATCACAAACAATAAAAATGAGAAAGTGTATATGCTATTGATGATGAAAACAAATAGTGGAATATTATTCATATAATGGTGACTCAATTTTATTAATTCTACGATACCTTTGATGTTTGAATGAGATTCCTTAAAGTAAATCTAAATTTAGACTTAATAAAACATTTATAAATTGTTCACTAAAGAAACTAAAGTTATAGTAATATACCTCTAGAAAATAACTTTGGGTAGAGATGAAAGGGTCAAACCTTCTTCTCTTCATAATAATTAGATGTTAAGTATGCATCAAATGAAACAAATATCATAAATTAAAATTAATTCAATTCATTCAAAGATTTGAAGTGAAACCTTCCCTAATGTTTAATTTAAGCAAGTCTAAACTTTATACAATCATACTCTTAGAGCTTAATCAGGACACACCACACTAAAACTTAGCACACACATTAGAATGCTAAGTCATTGACTATAGTATTAGGTTAATGTATGTTGTGGTGATATATTTTGTTTTGTGATATAATTTTTAGACTAGATGTTAGGATTGCTTGGGCGTAGACTGGATGTTATGTTGTTATTAGCCTAACGATGTTCTTGCTTGTAGGTGCCGCTTATGCCCCTAAGCATAATCCAATTAGGACAGGTGGACTTAGCTACCGAGTGTAAGGTGTTAAGTCCAAATATGTGAAATATAATTGCTTAGCTTGTATGCTTATTTAGCTAATGTCTGTTTCATAAGTAGTTAGACTTTATTTTTTATGAATATGTAATCTTTGTAATAGGATTAGTAGTAGTGCTATGGGATTTAAGATGAGCGGTGGTTAGAAGACAAAGACCTGGGAGAACCTGTGAAGCCTAGAGAAAATAGATCTAAGTAAAAAGAAAGAAGAATAAGAGATTGAAGACTCCCATAGCATTTATTTCATTTGTAAAATTAAATTATAATGGGTTGTATAAGGGTAGAGCTCCACTTCCCAACTTTTTTTTTTCTTTTCTAGGGTGTACAACGGTACCCGATCGCATCGACCTCTAATTATTTTATGAAATTTAAATGTTTAATTATTGTGTTTACTTTGCATAATAGAAATGACATGCTTTTCATAGTTTCTTAAAGTGTGATGATTTGAAGTGTATCTTGGATGTGGTAGGCTTTTTAGGATAAAATTAAATTTTTTATTCCCACTAAAAATTCATAACTAAATTTTAATACAACTCATGACCTCACCTTAAAGCCTTGGTTTATAATTAAGATAAATAAAAGATTTAGAAACCCTTAGCTAATTATTGTATATTATCACACCATGCATTACATATTATGGCACTCTTTTAATAAGAAGGGTTTCCACTCTTGTATGATAAGGGATATGCTTGACCTTTGAAGGTGATCCCTAGTAGTAGAGAACACCTCCTCTAATTGATTTAGCCCATGAATTAATTTTATTATGCATATAGGCATAATTGTCCCAAGTCTTTTGTGAATTTTGGCATTAGTGTAAGTCATGTTTTAATGCCAATCATATTCTAGTCTTTTAGAAAGTGAGTTTAAGATTCTAGCTTCCTTCTTAATTAAAAAATAGCCATCTATCTTGTATCTACATAAGACCGGCTTACATAATTTTAAACATATGAGGTTAGCTGACGACACTCCAGATAGTTGTAAGTCTATAAGAGTTGGGATGAGTCTATTCTCTCTTGTGGAGGTAAACCATTATATCCTATTTTTTTGATTGGACTTAGGCCGTGCTTCTAGGTTGTGCTAAAGCATTTTAGATTTAGGTTTCAAGGCTATTTATTTATTTCAGGCTACGAGTATAAGTCCTCATCTCTTAGGCATTTCCACGATCTTATGTTGTTGGACTATAAGCCCTAGCATTCTAATAAAATTCCAATTTAAACAAAAATAAATTATTTTCTTTCAAAAATGTAAAGCCTCATTATAGGTATATTGAAGCACTTACTAGGCTTCTTAGTACCATGGGTGTTTCTTTCTTATTTTCCTCTAGAATACATAAATAAGTCTTTCTATTTGAACTTTTCACACTTGATTTTTGAAAATACCTGATCCTTTGAGAGTTTAATTTCAAAATCTTTGGAGATATTTACTACTTTAATCAAGAGTGTTCCTAAAAAATTGCCATTTCCTAAGATGTAATTAACTATGGGAGCTTGCTTCCATAGGGGACTAAAGAACTTGGCATAAAATAAACCCTACTTTACTTCTCCATATAAAGTAGAGGAAAGATCTCTATATATGTAGACCCATTTACCTTAGGAGTTCTTATTAGGTGATTAGGTCAATTATAATGTGATATTTCTATCTTATGAGATACTACATCATGCCTTAATGCTGCACCTGATCACTTCAATAAGTACACCCTAAGATGCATGGTGTCCCTAGGACTTAAATTAAAACACCATAATGGTCAAGTTGGTTATTATGCCGGTCAAAAAGGGACATTAATTATCATACATTTTAAAATAAAATGACATCACATTGATGTAACACTATGGTGCTTTGACAAAGTGCCGCAATGCTAGTCAAAAAGTTTGTCCCATATTATTAAAGAGTCTAAACATCCATCAGTTATCATAAATTGACTTTTGTCTGGCATTGTGATGCTACATTATTAGCATTGAGGCACCAGCAAAGTAGTTAACATGGTCAATGACATCAACGCCATAGCATTGGCCATGTAGCACCACGGTGCTGGGGTTACATCACTGAAGTGCCATATTTGTAGAGCCAAGGCACTATGCCAGAGATAAACTTGAATAACCCACATGGGCCCTAACACAATAATAATCACCTAAATCTACTACTTGAGGATACTTTGTGGGTTAACACAAAATAAGCTTGAATTTTTTACAAGTGCCCTAACATATGCACAAAAATCTAACTCTAATGTCTAAGGATGCTATGCGAGAGAATTCCCTAGTTGGGTCCTATGATTGGGTCCTAGTTACCAAAACTTAATCTTTCCCCAATGATGGCTGTGCCAATTATAAATTTCATCCGAGGGGATATGTTTAAATCAAATGAAGTTCATCATTCAATATAACTTAAAGCAAATAATTATCCATCCATCTATCATTATTTATCAGAATTATAATCTAAGAAAACCTTTGCTCATAAAAGAGCTTATGTCAAATAAATATATGTATGTTCATACTCAAATAATTTCATTCTAGTAAGGACGCGACCCGCATCCTCTTTCTGCATGGTTTTGCTGCCTAGCGACACCACATAAGAAGCAGATACGACCAAAACCCTCTTATCAAGTGGTTTGACATTTATACAGCTCCACTATAATTCAGTCACAACAATAGCTCATATGTTCTTTAATAGCGTTTGTCCTTGAGCTATGAATCATAAAATATATTTAATAAGAAAAAGGCCTTATGTTAGCTAAGATTGACTTAAATTTATCGCTTTAGATAGATATCTCCCTAGGTGTATAAGAATACATTGGACGGTGAAACTCATGGCCGTTGACAAGAATTCTTTGATTAGAAATATTTTCTTAACTAAGTAGACTAGAGACCACGATAGCTTGGGATTACAAAACCATGGGATTTTGATTGGGCGTGTCATCATTCCCTCTAATATATGCTTTCAGTTAAATGTAACTTCACTCATTATTCATTGTATGTTATGCATTGACAACTTCTATTTTTTTATTATGTGAACATTTAAATTATATTCTGGCATTCCAAAAGGATGTAAGCCCAATCTCTTTATTTATTATGCGAGTCATACATGACAGTCAACTATGCCACACACACCTCTAAGATGCTATCATATTTTACTAAGATATGTCTATTTCCAACCTTAACCAAGAGTTCTCTCTTATTGTGGTAAGAGGGGTAGTTAGCTATGAAGGTTTGGGTCCATAAGAAGTAGAACCCAGATCTAAACAAACCTTAACATAATGTTTAGGGGAAATTTGGTAAAATATATTTCAATCTCCATCATAAAAGAACATACTCCTGCCCATCTCATTCAAAGATGATGGAGTGACATTTTAATAGTGCATGATTCTCGTAATTTTATGTCATTCTCCCTTGTTCTAGATTTAAGATCAATGAAGGAAGGTTTCTCTTCTTGCTGGAACGAAGTTCAACAGTGGAGGTTCTTTGATGAAAACTAGTATAGAAAAAAGACCAGGTAAGAAAAATTAAAGTATTATTACAATGAATTCTTTACTTGAAGTGGATGAGATGGCTTTCATAAGGGTTATAGTAGATCTTGTAGCAAATGCAGGTTCCTGGAACCAAGAATCAACTAAAAAAATTCAGAGAATAAGAGTAGAACTAGAGAGGAAGGAAGAAGAAGAGGGGGGGGGGGGGGGGTAGAGTTCTTTCCACTAGGGGTAATTATCTTCCCCATAACTATTCCCCTCATTATCTTGGGTGATTTAGCGTTCATGGGGAGGGAAGGGAGGTTTTTCTTGCTTCTTTAAACTATATATCATGCTTGTAGTGCTGCGGCGCTAGGCCATTGACTTGTCAACTAAATCAATCAATTAATTGTTATAACATCGTAATGCTAAGATCACAGTGGGCAGCTGTATTAAAAATTTTAATTTTTGCATTTTTGATGCAAATACTAATGAAAATGATTTAAAATAAAATGATAGAAAATAATATGTCAAATCTTTATATAATTTTAATTGAATAAGAAATTTATTATTTTCATACTTAAAATATTTATAAAAATAAAAATTATGTTGTAAAATAAAGTTTATAATTCATTATAATTTGGTGGAGATTATCTATAAATTAGATTTATAAGGAATTATGGTGTTTTATTTGGATGTGTTCGTAGGGACATCACATAGATCTTAAGGGGTACTTATTAAAATGATCGAGTACGACTTAAGGGATTATGTGTCATCTCAAAAAATAGGAACATCACCTCAAAATGAACTCAATTACCTAGTTAGGACTCCTAAGGCATATGGGTCTACGTATATACCAGAGATCTTTTCCCTACTTTATATGGATAGGTAAAGTAGGATTTATTTTATGGGTTTTTAGTTCCCTATGAAAGCAAGCTTCCATAGTTAATTACATCTTATAAAATAAGAATTTTTTAAGAACACTCTCGATTAAAGCAGTTAATTAATGTATCCAAAGATTTCAAAGTTTGATAATAAAAAAATTGGTAATTTTATTTTAGAAAGTAATCAAGAAGACTCAAGTGGGAAGAGTTTTTTACAGATTCCAAAGGAGAGTAAGTAGGAAGCATGTAAGATGCTAGGAGGCCTAGTAAGTGGTTCAATCTACCATATAATAAGGATTTATATTTTTGAAGGAAATAAATTTAAATTAATTTTTAGGTTGAAATTTTCATTAAAATGTTAAGGCTTAGATTCTAATAACATAAGATTGTGAAAATACTTGAGAGGTGAGGACTTATACTCATAGAAAAAAATAAGTAGCTTCTAAACTTATATATAAAGTGCTCTATCATAAGATAAGAGCTTGACCTAGATCTACTTGAGTAATGTGGGATATATTTGTTCACTTATACTAGAGAGTGAACTGATCTTGACTCTTCTGGACTTACAACCGCCTAAAGAGACTGCTAACTAACACCTCCTAAGATTTAAATCATGCGACTGATCATATATAAATACAAGATAGCTGGGCTGGTATTAATTCTAAAAGGATCTAGAGTCTTAAACTCACTTCCTAAAAGACTAGATCATAATTGGTATGAAAATAATGACTTATACTAATGCAATATAATTTATAATTTTTATTTCATTTTTTGACTCATCAATTTTTGAGTTAGCTTTAGAGAGCTTATGCCTAAATGCATGACAATATTTAGTTATAGGCTAAATCAAAGAGAAGAGGTGTACTCTACTATGAGGGGCTGCTCTCATAGGTCAAGCCTATCCCTTATCATGCAAAAGTGGAGACCCCTTATTTGCAAGAGTGAAACAATATGAATGTATGTCATTATAACATACAACTATATACCAAAGGGGTTACTAAATCTTTTATTTCTTGATTAAAAATCCTAGGCTTTATGATAAGATTATGAATTGATTAGATTTTGTTAAAGTTGTTAAGTTAGGGTAGACAATTAATTTTTCTTAAAGAGCTTACCGTATCTAGGCTACATCAAACAATCACATTTTAAGAAGCCTATGAAAAGCATACATTTTCTATTGCATAATCAATGTAAACATGATATCAAAATTATTGATTGGAAGGATAAGAGATCAGTGCGACTGAGTACCACCAAACACCCCAAAAAATAAAAAGAAATCAGGTAGCTGAGCTACCATTATATAACCTAGATTACAATTAAATTTATAATTAAAAAGAAGTTATAATGGTCTTCAATTCTTTCTCTTCACCTTCACTCCATGGATTAGAATAGTCCAGGCTTCACAGGGCCTCCTAGGCTTTCACCATCTAACCACTCATCCTAAACTCCATAGTTCTACCATTAATCTTATTGCAAAAATTATATTTTTATAAAAATTAAATCTGACTACACCTATAAAATAGAATTTAGCTTAATACACATGCATATCAATAGTTATACTTCATAAATTTGGACTTAGCACCCTGCCTTGGGTTACCAAGTCCACTTGTCCTAATAAATTATGTATAGGGACTTAAGCATCACCTACAAGCAAGAGGCATTTATAATTTTCTTTATTATTATAGTGGTCCCTTAAGCACAATCCTCTATAGAATATGCCATTAATCTAATATCGCCATAACATCTAAACTATGCATTAATAATCGTAACATCTAGTCTAAAATAGTACATCACAAAATAAAATATCACATTATCACAATGAAATATGTGCCTAACCTAACACTAAGATTGGTGACTTAGTATTTTAATGGTATGTCAGGCCTAGTGGTATGTCTTGATTAAGTCTTAGAATTGTGAATTTTCTAAAGTTGGATAAATATATCATGACCGTCCATTCTAATGCGATTAATCATGACCGTCCATTCTAATCACACATAATTGATGGTCGATGATTTGTTGTTTACCACAGTAAGAGATGGACACCGTCCACCTATTGTTGCTCGATTCAACTCATCAGAGCTTGTTTGACAGTGAATTCAACTTGAAATAGATCAAGGGGAGATTTTAAAAGGATCCTATAATTGAATCAACACAAAACACACATTCACTTCGTAAAAGACCAAAAATCCTACTGTTAGAGAAAAATTACCTCGCTGGAGCTAAAGACTAGTGGTCCGCTGACTGAGATAGCTTCACCTTGAAGAGGTGAAGCCCTACTAAGAAGATCACGAGTTTCCTCCTAGTTGTTCTCTGGGCCAAGCGCCATCGTGAAGCTCACTAGAGTTTGACTTGAAATGCCTTATGGTGCTTGAATCGAGTGCTTCTCGATTTGTTCTAACTCGCTTGAGTTAGGGGAAGGTATATGCAGAGTTAATTTAGTTTTGGTGGAGTTATGGTGAAGTTGGATGGTGAGGGTGTTCAAGCAAAGGTGGAGCTTGGTCTCACTGGCAATGGAATGTTTGAATCACTTGAGGGAAGCTCGGGGACTGATGGTGGTGCTTTGGTGAATGTGTGTGTTGAGTTTGAATTTGAGAGGGGTATACTCCCCTCCCCAAGTAAACCAAGCCATGGGATTGGTTCAACCTTTGGCAGCTGTCCGGCTAGCATACGTGGCTGGAGATGGATGGGGGTTGGTGAGGTGGATGGTCTTAAGTGGCCTAAGGAGCCTGGTGGCCTACCATGTGGTGTACACCTACTTTGAGGTGAACTAATGGCCAACCAAGAGGAGGAGGTCCTCCCCTTAGTCAAGGACTAAACCCAACAGCCCTGGGTTAGGTTGGTTTAGTGGGTCTATGTCCAAAAAGAGCCAAAATTGGCTGCCAAGCGGTTTGAAATGTATTGGTGTAATTGGTTTGATTCAATTTGAAATTTATGATTGGTTAGAGGCATTGGTTGCAATCAATTTGGAGTGGAATAAAGTTTGACTCAATTTGGCCCTTTAGGTCAAATTTGGTCAACTTGGGTCAAAAGCCCAAATAGGGATTGTCAGGCTCAATTAGTTGCATTGGATGATCAAAGGTGATCAATAATCATTTAAGAGGAGGTTGAGTGAATTAGATTGATCCAATTTGGGTTGGATTGAAATTTAAATTAATTTGACCTTTAGGTCAAATTGGGTTAGGTGATCAAGTTAGTTGATTGGATTTAATTAAGGTCAATTAGATATTAAAAAAACATTCAATGATGAATTTAGAGTTAATTGATGGCTTTGGTTATAATCAATTTTAGTTGGATTGAATTTTAACTTATTTGAATCCTTTAGGTCAAAAGGGTCAAATTGATTTAGTTGAACCAATTGGTGAAATTGGATGGATTGGAGTGAATTGAAATATTTTATCTAGTATTTGAGGTGATCATGAGGCTTGGATTAGGTCAAGTTGGCCTAAGTCAAGTTGGTTAGGGTTTTGGCCCTATAGGGTTCAAATGGGCCAACTTGGGCTAAGGGTCAATTTGACTTGGTTTATTTAATTGGATTGAAGTCAAGGTTCAATTAAGTTCAATTGAAATTCAAATGAGTTATGATGAATTAAATTTCAATTGGATTAAATTGATTTTGGGTCTAGCCTTCTTAAGCCCAAATTGGCTAAGTCAGGTCAACTTGACAATTTGACCAAATTGAACCATGATGAGTCAAATTAAGCATAGGAAAAATTGATATTGGTTGAGGTTTAATTTGTGGTCACTCGATTTGGGCTTGGGGATTGATTCAGTATATGGTTTAATTAGGTATAGCTGCTTAATCTATGCTAATGTTTAGTCATATGGCCATATCTATAAGTCTTCTAGGTTTTGGACTAGTGTTTACATAACCACTAGAAGTGTCCTAATCCTATGAGAATCTTAGTTCCTAGATGAATCCTAAGTCTAAGGAAGAGGTAGTTAACCTCACTTTAAAAGTGAGGTCAGTAAAAGGACCCCCAATAGGTGCAGTGTAATTAGCAGTGCACACCGTACATATTTTCATTGACTGAGCTGACCAAACGTATCTAACATGTAATTGATGAGAAGAGTGTTCAGACCCGATCGGAGGGGTGAAAGGAGCCAAGTGGGAGCCTACAGAACAAACTCGCTTGAGAGATCAATACTTCTAGATGTCGGGATTCCTGAGTAAGTATTTAGGAAACTCAATGTAAGGCATGAGTTTGGAGAGAATCATGATCATAATCAACCAAAGTCTGATTGAGGGAAAATCTCTTTAAGGAAGAAGATTAATGTTTGATTTGGCTAATTTAATTTGTTGCATGCTATGGGCATGAAGGGAGGACAAAATAGATTTGGTCTGATCTGTTGAGAATTGGCTTCGTGCTAAGGACATGAAGAGGGATTCGTTGGGATTGAGTGAGTTTGATTGGATTATTGGTTGATCCATGCCATGGGAATGAACATAAATTTATTAAGAATTAAAAATTTTTGATTAAATTTAATTTGATTTGGTTGAGTTAATTGATTATTTTTGTTTGATTTTGATGATTGGTGTTGGTTTCAACTTTAGTTTAATTGGTTGATTGGATGTGGACCTTATGGTTTACAATGGGACAAACTAAGGATGGGCTAATGGGAGCTTGGGCCAACTTTAGATTTATTGGCCTAGAGGGGTAGTTCTTATTCACAAAATGACACTACTCAACCTAAAGGGGCAACTACTAAGAGAGGGGCAATAATGGCTTGATCCAACCCTAAAGTAGTCACTCAGGAAAAAAGGCTTTGAGGGCATGATTTTAACCCTAAACATATGAAAATGGACCCAATTGGTTTGCAATGAATTACACTAAGAAAGGACTATGAGAGGTTGGGCTTACCTTGGATTTATAGACTCAAAAGGAATAGTTTTTTGGCCTTATAGTAGAGACTATCAAACCTCAAAGTTGCCCATTGGTTTGCGATGATTGTACTAGGAAGAAATCTCGAGGACTCACATCTTCTTAAGTAGAATAAACCACCGAGGTAGCCTACTAATTATGTAGTAAGCCAAACCTGACTTAAGCCGACTATTAGGTGAGAGCCGTTCAGGGTCTTATCTCAACTTGAAGTAGTCGAGGTCATTCTTATAGGGAGTTTTGCTGACACTTCCAAGGAAATGGGATATCTATTTGGGAAAAGGTATTGTTGAGGGTCTTATCCTATTCCTCAAGAGATATATTTTTTTATTTATTTCTTTGTTTAGTATGAACCCTATTGGTTTGTGAGGGGCCACACTAGAAAGGAGCCATAGGGGCTTTGACCAACCTTAGATTTACTAGCCCAAATGGATAATCCGTTTATCCACAAAATGTTGCTATCCAACCAAAGGAATGGCTACTAAAAAAGGGTCATGTCTAGATGGGCTCATGAAGACATCATGAAGACCTCACAACTTAGTAAGCAGAACAAATAGTCAGGATAATTTGTTGTTGGCTAGATAGCTACTATTAGACCTAAGATGCCAACTAAGTGGGTGGTCATAAAGGAGGACTAATCCTAAACTTAAAGTAGTCGAGAGAAAGAGGAGCCGTTGGGAGTCTTATCATAAACCTCTAATATATAATCAAACCCATCAATATATGATGCTAGCTTAAGAAGAAAA
The DNA here is from genome assembly GCA_021442155.1 of Cymbidium sinense. Classification (NCBI taxonomy): domain Eukaryota; kingdom Viridiplantae; phylum Streptophyta; class Magnoliopsida; order Asparagales; family Orchidaceae; genus Cymbidium; species Cymbidium sinense. The sequence goes on along the minus strand of CM038218.1, from coordinate 111,760,225 downwards.
CACAATGACTCGCATCTTCTTAAGCATGAAAAATTGTTAGGATAGCCTATTGGTCGAGCAATAGAACATACCAAATTAATAAGGTTCCCATTGATTTACAACAATCAAGTTAAGGAGAAGGCACATGACTCACATCCTCCTAAATAAGAATAGCCGTTGGGGTGACCCACTAGCAATGTAATGGTTTGGGACTGACTTAGGGCAACTACTAAGTGAGGGCAACTATGGGTCTTATCTCAACTTGAAGTAGCGAAAATAATTGCATTTGTGTTTGTTTCATTTTATGTTTGTGTTGTGCAAACTAGGATCACGATGGCTCTTAGGTTCTCTCATGCTTATCCCAATCACACTAATAAGGTAGAAAATGTTTCCAAGGCTGATAATTAGAAAATAATAATTTTAATTTAGAGAGACAATCCTGTTAATTAAAAGAAATATTTTATCACTAGAAATTTAATTTGGACATAATCATGCATAATATTTCATTATGTAAAGTCCATTAATCAAGAGCATTGAATATTCACCTTTATGGTTGATCAACTGGTATGATCCACCTTAGTATACTTTTTCTATGACAAAAGGTCCTTCTCATGTTGGTTTAAACTTGCCTCACATCCTACAATAGGCAATTTTTGGTCTCTTAAGAACTAGGATGACCTCTTCAACCCGAAAAGCTCTTGGCGAACTAGCTTAACATGAGCTTGAATCATCCTTACCTTATATAACTCTAGGTGCTGACATGCCAGAAGGAATATTTCTTCAAGACCTTGAGTTTTTCCAACTATATCTTAGCATTTTATTTGGTTGTGATTTTGTTATTCATAGCTATCCTTAGTGATGGGAGTTAGACTTCTATGGGGAGAACAATTTCAATTCCATACACCAAGGAGAAGGGGATGGACTGCATTGTGGTCCTATAAGTGGTATGAAAGGCTCACAAGTCTTCAACTAACTACTCATGCCATTACCATTTGTTATCGTCAAGCATTTTCTTCAAGATATGGATGAGAGTTGTTGAAGGCATCCACTAACACATTTTCATGATGATAGGAAATGGTAAAATATCTCCATTTTTTGTTGTGTCTTTTGGTGAAGTTGTTGGTTTTATACTCTTGAATGAAATACTATTATCGGATATGATCTAGTGAGGTACTCTGAATCTATATACTACATGGTTCTTGAAGAATTGAAGGACATGCTGGGCTTTGACCTCTCTTAGTGAAACTATTTCTTCCCACTTGGAGAAGTAATTCGTAGTTACCAAAATGAAATGATGACCCTTGGATGAAAGAGGGTCGATTGGACCCACTATGTTGGTACCCTAACATTTACACAGTCATGAGGCTACAGTTGGGTGCAAAATATTGGGTGGTTGATGTAAGTCTACCCCATGTATCTGGCATTGATGGAAGTGCTTTTCCATGCCCATGCAATCCATAATCATCATTAGCTAGTAGTACCCAAGTCTTTTGATTTTGACTTTGTGGTGAAATTTTATTCTTCATCTATCTTTTGAGAAAAAATAAATGAAGAACAAAAATAATAACTTCTTGTGTTGGACACTACGTAGATCCGTAGATGTTCTTATTAGGGTGATTAGGTACGACATTGAGGAATGATGTACTGTCTCAAGAAATAGAAGTCACCATGCTACAATGGACCTAATCACCTTAATAAGGACTCCTAAGGACTATGGGTCTTTGGATGTACCAGAGATTCTTCCTCTAATTTACATGAAAAAGTAAAGTAAGGTTTATTTTAAACTGGGTTCATTAAGTTTCTTATGGAGGTAAGCCCCATAGTTAATTACATCCTAAGGAATGGGATTCCTTAGGAATACTCTCGATTAAGGTAAATGATCATTGTCTCTAAAGATTTCAAAGATAGGACTATCAATCAATTGGTTTATTTTTAGAAGATTAAGTGGGATTGATCAAGAGAAGGGAGTTATTATGAAACCAAGGAAGATAAGTAGGGGATGCTTATGAAACTATGAAGCCGAGTAAGCATCCCAAACTATCCATTGGTTGGGTTTTATATTTTTGAAATTGAAGTGATTTAATTGTTTGAGTTAAATTTATATTAGAAATCTAGGGCTTACAATTTCACAACACAAGATCATGGAAATGCCTAAGAGGTGAGGATTTATGCTTATAGCCCGCAAAGGGAAGTAGCAACCTCTGAACCTAATTCTAGGGAGCTTTGGTGAGGGCCAAGGCACAACCTAAATCTAAGGCAAAAATGGGTATTTGGTTTACCTCTACAAGAGAGGATAAATTACTTGACCGTTTGGACTTACAATGACCTGGGGGTGGCCGCCAACTAACTCATCCTATGATTTTAAATACATGGAGGCAAGTCATATGCTTTTGTAAGATAGCTAGGTTGTCATTTATTTAGAAAGAGACTAAGTCCTTAAACACACTCTCTAAGAGACTAGATCATGTAGGGCGTGATTAATGACTTAAATCTAATGCAAAATTTATTATATTTTATTTTTATTTTTGGATAATTGATTTGACATAGGCTATGGGATTCATATGCTTAATGCATGAGAAATTAGATTATGGGCCAAAATCAGCAAGAATGAGGTGTATTTTCACCATGGCTCTCAAAGGTCAAGTCAAGTTCACTGGCAAAGGTGGAAACCCTCCATAAGCAAGAGTGAAGCAAAATGCTTTTTATGCATGATGTGAAAACATATATCATCTAGCTATGGGGTTGCTAAATCTTTTATTTTGATTTATAACCTAGACTTTAGATGAAGTTATGAGTTATTAATTTTTAGTTTTGAGTTGATTAATTCAAAAATTTATTTTTTCCTAAGAGTCTAATCGCATCCAAGCCATTCATCAAAGCAAGGAAGAAGATAAAAAAACTTGCCATCTTAATGCACAAGCTAGACAAACATCAAATAATTCTTAAAGCTAGCGCAAAAGAATAAGAGGCTTTTTATGGTCGAGCTCCACCGCACAAACCCAAAAAGAAATTGGGTAGCCAAGCTCTACCCCTATACAATTCAGATTATAAATGAATTAATTACAATAAAATAAGAATTCATGTTATGGGGGTCTTCATTCTTCATTTCTTCTTTCTTATTTCTTATTTCTTCTTGCTTCTTTCTTCCTTTTTTTTCTTTTGGTTGGTTGGAATGTGGTTGCTCCAAAGGCTTCACATGGAGCATAAGACATAGTCTTATGACTAATGTTCATCCTAATCCCCCATAAAATTCATTACAAATCCTAATTGCAAAAATTACATGAAAATGAGAAAAGTAAATCTAACTAAAACCTGCAAAATAGAGATTAGCTAAACAAACCACACATCCCAAACATGTATATGAATAAATTGGACTTAGTACCCACATGGTTAACAAAGTCCACCTGGCTTATTTTTGGATTATGCTTAGGGGTATAAGCAACCTGTACAGAAAAAGTATTTATATTTTTATTACAGCGCTCCTTAAGCACAATCCTCTACAGAAGACATGGTTAGACTAAGATCGCCCTATAATTTAGTCTATACACAAACACCCTAACATCCAACTAAAATATCACATCACAAAATAAAATCAAGCATCAAACCATGCATCACCCTAACATAGGACTAGAAATAGTGACTTAGTTTATTGTGTGTGTCATTTAAAGCTTGTGTGGTGTATCTTAGCTAGGCTTTAAGGTTAGAATTGCCTAAGTATAAAAAAGGTTCAACTTAGAGGATGATTTTATTTAAGTGGTTTAGTTGATTTGTTAATTCTATTTGATGATTTGATTTGATTTGAATGAACCTACACTTAATTACTAAGTGCTATAAAGAGAGGAAAAGAGAAGAGAACTTCTCTTTCTTCCCTACCTTAAGTAATTTCTAAGGTATATTTATTAGTAATTTTTGTTTAATGAATGTTTTATTATGTGTTTTAATTAATCCTAAGTTTAGATTTGCTCTAAATAAACCTATTTAAATAAGAAAGGCATTTTAGGATTAATTAAAGTGAATTACTATCATAAAACACACAATACTTTATTTCTTTCCAACATGTGTATTATGCATATGAAATGAGCCTAAGCATATCTATACATGCAAATGAAAATATTTAGCACACCTTAATGATGAATGCTAAGGATGTTGCTTAAGAAAATTTGGATGCTTCATGATGCATGATTTTGTTAAGTAGAAAAGAGAGGGATTCTTTTATCCATTAATCCAATGCACATTTACATGTATGAAAGACATAAGTGAGTATGGCATCATTATTTTCTACACCAAGGGTATAAGGTATGAGACCTTCTTAGGGCAACCTAAAGCCTCGCAACCCTGGGATGTCCAGACTAATATGCCACTTTTTTAAATGCATGTGCATGTACAAAAATAAATGAATGCAAAAAGAGTCATGCAAAAGATTTTTTATGTTTGATTTGGTTATGCAATTTATATGTGTAAATGTGAAGATCTTTCTTAAATGATAACATAGGAATGAATAGAAATAGATTCAAGTAAGTGTTGTGTTCATTTCAAATGAACTATACACTTTGCAAATCCTATTCAAAACTATGTTAAAAAAAGAAGAGAAGGAAAAGTCACATAAGGCACATCTTATGTTATACTCATATGCAAGCTTATAAATAATTATAAGTAGCATACCTTTCATTTGTAATATTTGATTTATAGGTTTTGAAAATAATTTTGAATTTAATAGTGATAATAGTCATTCATATAGCCAAAGCATGCAATTTGACAAAAAAGGAAACATTTCATTTTTTTATTTTTCAAAAGACATGAATGCATGATTTCATATGATAAATAATATTTAGCATGCTAGAAAAGAAATAAAGTGATGTAAGCATGTACTTTCATTCATCCTAATTAATCCCTAAAGACAATCCTATGGAATAAGATCATTTAAAGTGAATCAAAGTTGCTTAAGGAAATTTTATTTTAATTTTGAGTTTGATTTGATTTTTAGGAAATGTGAAAAGGTTTGCTGGTTCTAAACCATCTCCCACATGTGTGTGTTATTTTAGTTTAATTTTTAGAGCCATTAGATTGATTTTATACTTTTCTTAGGTTAAGGTATACATTAAGTTCATTAATTACCCCTTACCTACACCTCTTTAACATAATTACCTAACAATTATGAGCCAACATATGATATGCAACCACCTTGATTTTAAATCAGAAATGCACCTAAGAAAGAAAGAGGCCTAATGCCATTGGCTCATAATTATTGATTAATTAAGCTAATGGGTTTAATTAAGTACTTTCATAACCCTTCCCACACATGTAGGTTGGATTTGATTTCCTTAAATTTACCTTAGGATTTTGAACACCTAAGGATCTACCCAAGAAAGGATTGATTAAGTTCAGATTGATTTTGAAAATTTGATTAAGCTAATTAAGAAGATCATTAGTGGAATAATCCTTAATTAGATTTGGATTAAGAAAGAAAGGGGGTTTAGGGAATAACTTAAGAAAAAAATCCCAAAATTATTTCATAAACCTCTTATTAACTTAAACAATATTTAATTATCTTAATTGAATGATTAAACCACTGTTCACATGCTAAATTGCCCTTAATTACATTAAGAGTCTGATTAGGGATTCATTATTTGATTTCCCTAATTAACTCATTAATAAATTCAAGAAAATTAGGAGAGGCAGAGCTCATCCCACTAAATATGCTTGAGAAGATTGAAATTAATTAATGAAGTTATTAAGGAGTAATTAAGGTTATTAAGATTTTAAATAAACCCTAATTAAGAAAATTCACTGTTCAAAATCAATTAGAAATAATTTTATATTATTCCCCACTGAATTATCTTTAAAATAAAGTTAAGTTTGTATTTTTTGATCTTTTTATATTTAATTATGTATTTTTGAAGTTTATGATTAATAGGTCATTAAATCCTATAATTATATAACTAATCATGTTGGCATCACATGGTCCGCTAATGCGGTGCACGTTTTCCATGTGGCATGGCAAGATTGGTTATTTAAGTAATCAAATCAAGTGCCGTGTCAGCTGGAGGCGCTACGCATTTTCTCCTTAGACCGTCTGATCAAAGATCAAATGGTCAGGATTAAACTCGTGGTTTCTAAAGGATTAATCATTGGATCTAATTGGATTAATTAGGGTCGTCCATCCAAAACATGCGAGATGGATGGTCCATGATTCATCCTTGCCCTCGCATGTAGGAGACGGAGGCCGTCCATCCTTCATGGCTTGATCTGAGCTCACCTAAGCTCGGAATGAGCTAGGATTGAACACACACCATCTAAGAATAAAGAAAAAGACATCCAATGGTGGAATTCAATTGGGATTACACTTCCCTTCACAATGGACCAAAGAATTCTATACTAGCTCGATTTTAAGCATACCTCCCGAGGCTATCACCAGTGCTCCCAACCATTGAGGTAGCTTTGTCTAGTGGAGATGAAGCCATGTTGAAGGTTTGAAGGCTTGAGATGAAGTGGATCTTCCTATTGGCCAAAGATCCCTTCAATTGCTTGTAACTTTGTTCTAGCTCCTCTTTCCCATGGTTTGGTTGCTTGGGATTTGCTTTAGATAAACTTGACTTGATGCCTTGATGGTGCTTGCAAGAGGAATTAGACTTCTATGAAGAATTGAGCAAGTAGGCACTCTCACTCACCTCCCCTATTTTTGGCTTAGGCAAACCTAGAAATGGAGAATTCAATTGAGCTTAGGAATGCTTGGGAGAGCTTGATAATGATTCCTCTAAGTTCTTAGGGTTCAATCGAATGTAAGTCATCTCAATTGGAATGAAATTAGGGGGAGTATATCTCCCCTTACTTGGATCGAATGGTCATTAGCTCCTTTTCCATTTTGATCAATTGATGAGATGGAATGGGTTTGTTAGGCTGTTAGCTTCACATGATTTGATTTTGGTAGGGGAGTGTAGTGGAGGAGTTTCCCATGTGCTAAAATGAGTGTGGGAGTGATTCCATGTGCTCATTTTCCATTGGGTGATTGGTTTTGGCTTTGGGTTGGGTTTGGCTAACCCAAAGCTATTGGGTCATGGACACCACATCCCTTGGTGTTCAAATGAAGCATTAAGAGGATGCCAAGTGGCCATGAAAAGGATTTGACCAAATTCCATGAGGACTTGGTCATAGGTTACCTTTTGACCTAGGGGTAAAATGGTCATTTAGCTTTCATTTCATTTGAACAGATTTGGAATAGTTTGAAATTGGGTTGGGCCCAATTTCAAAGAATTTGGAGTTGATTTGATATCATTTCGCTCAAATGAGTGTGGGAGTGATTCCATGTGCTCATTTTCCATTGGGTGGTCAATTTTGGCTTTGGGTTGGGTTTGGTTGACCCAAAGCCATTGGGTCATGGGCACCACATCCTTTGGTGTCCAAATGGACCACTAAGAGGACGTCAAGTGGCCATGAAAAGGATTTGACCAAATTAAAAATGGAATTGGTCATAGGTTACCCTTTGACCTAGGGGTAAAATGCTCATTTGGCTTTGATTTCAATTTGGGTAGATTTGGAATAGTTTAAAATTGGGTTGGGCCAAATTTCAAAGAATTTGGAGTTGATTTGATATCATTTGGCTCATGTTGACCCATTTTGGTCAAAATGGGTCAACTTGGTCAAGTTGACCAATTGGTCATTGGGTCAAAACCAAGGGTTGCCTAAGTTCATATGACCATTTGAGTATTTGGTATCAATAGTTTGGTTTAATTTGATTTTTATTTGGTTTTGGTTCATTTGAGTTCACTTAAGTCAAATGGGTCAAGTTGACCAATTTGTCCCATTTGACCCAATTGGGCTAGGTCATGGGTTGGTTTAGGTTTGGTTGGTCATTTGAAATATTTTGCAATCTTTGATTTCAATCAATTTTGGTTTGGTTTCATTTTGGCTTGATTTGACCTTTTAGGTCAAGTTGGGTTCATGATCAATTGGGCTTGTGGCCAACGAGGCTTTGGTCAAGTTCAAACAAGTGATTTAGAATGAAATTGACCCGTTGGTTGCAATTGATTTGGCTTAGATCAAGATTTGACCCATTTTGACTTTTTAGGTCAAGTTGGGTCAACTTGGGTCAAGTGAAAGTGGGCCAGTTAGGCTCAAATGATGACTTGGTCAAGGTCAAACATTGATCATAAATTGGTTTTGATCAATGGTTTCAATCAATTTGGCCTATGGTGGATTTTGGCCAGTTTAGGTTTCATTTGGGTCAAATGTTGACTTGGTCAAAGGCTAGGTTTGACTTGGTTTGACCCAATTTGAGTGATTGATCATCTTATGATGATTGTTGCTCACAATGTGAGGCTTAGATGGGCTTAGTTCAATCCAATTTGGGTAAGATTAGAATTTGGCTCAAAAGGATGCTTTATAACTTTGGGTCAAGTGAGCTTAAGTGGGTCAATTGACTTGATCAAGGCTTGATTCAAGTATAGTTGAACTCACATATGAACTTATGATTGAAATATAAATTCATTTGCAAGTGATTTGGAGCCAAATAGATTTTGATTCATTTGACAATTTCAAGTTCAAAGGATGAACATGGGTTTGATTTGGGTTTGAGTTTTGAATTTAGTTTTGGTTTAATGATTGAAGTTTATGTTTATATTTGGTTTAATGATTGAAGGATTGATTGGATCACGAAGATAATCCAAGGATTTGGATTGATTTGAGGTTGATTTGGCTAAGTTCAAGAATTTGACTTGAAAGGGTATAGGTTGGTTTTAGGTTAGATTTGGTTTGAGTTTTGAATTTGGTTTTGGTTATTTGAATTTATATTTCATTTATATTTGTGAATATAAATGAGAATATAAATGGGTTATGAGAAAATCTCTTGAGTTTGAAGTGATTTGAATTTGATTTGAGCTAAGTCCCTAAGATAAAATTAAAGTGACTTAGGAAAGATTTTTGGATTTGAAGTGATCATGAATGTCAATCATTTAGAATTGATTCATGATTTGAGAAAATCCATTGGAATTGATTTGAATTTGAGAAAATCAGTTAGGTTGGAATTGATTTGAGATTTGATTTGGAATTGAAGTTGATTTGAGTTTGAAGTTGATTTGGATTTGAGAAAATTAATTAAGTTGGAATTGATTGAGTTTGAAGTTGATTTGAATTTTGGGTTTGACTTGAAAGAAGGAAGTAAGGAGTTGGTTCAAGCTATAGGGTAGGCAAGTTTTTCCTAACACTCCTAAGGCTTGACCTATTCCTATGGCTAACTCTTCTAAGTCTCTAGGGTTAGATTGAGTGTTCACTTAATCACTAGAAGTGTCTTAAGACTAAGAAACTCTTAGTGTCTAAGAGGAGTCATATGTCTATGATGGAGAGGTTGAGAGCTCATTCTAAAAATGAGGTCAACAGACTTTCATCTTAAATCCAGACTAATGGGCTACACATAGTCCCAAATATGTCTCTGTCACAATTGTCTAAGCTTTATGTTTACTTAAACAACGCAACCATATGTGATCAAATGACCATCGATATAAGGTGCCATCAACAAGGGCATAGGAGAGTGCCATTTGCTTGACTTGATGGTCTTGAGATTTCTCTTGAGGTAATTTACCTTTGTTTAGGTTGTCAATAAAGGGTTGCCTCTAGTTAAGTTCATCCTTTTTAATAATGACAACCTCCCCTTCAAGAGTGTATTTGTTAATGAGTTTGCTATCGATGGGAAAAAGCACTCAGTGATTACATGTTTTAATCGATATGGGCTCATCATCCAAACATACCATCTCTTTAGTGAGCTTAGATAAAGCATTATCTATGGCATTCTTCTTCTGAAGGACCTTAATGATAGTATCCTCCAGGATTTGGGCCAACACCTCCATGGTGTACTTATGATAGTGATGGAGTTTAGGCTTATGGACTTTGTAGGACTAACGATCTAGTTAACTACTAATTATGAATCTCTAAAGATATTGATGTCTGGAATGCCTAAAGAAATGGTTAACTCTAGACCAATGATGAAGGCCTCATACTCGGCTTCATTATTTGTATGAAGCTTTGATAGATGATATAATAATCATAATATATAATGGTCTAGGGTTAAGAAAGCTATTCTCACCCCTAATTTACCATGGAGAATGGATTGTGGTTCTTCTCCTTTTAAAAGGAATCCACACCATTAAAGTATATTTTCCATTTATGATTATTTGTGTTCCTCTAGTTCATGATTTGTTTGTCAGGAAGATCATCATTAAGCGGGGAATCGGTAGGGAGAGGTGCACTGCTAAGAAATTAATTAGCATCTGCCCCTTCACCGCATGAAGTGGGAGAAAAGTGATGTCAAATTGTGATAATATCATGGACCATCTTGCCAACCATCCGAATAGCATCACCGTGTCTTGAGATATTATAGTGGATTAATTTTAGAGATAAATTTGTTCTCCTTTTTAAAGAAAGCCACACCATTAAAGTATATTTCCTATCTGTGATTATTTATGTTCCCCAAGTTCATGATTTATTTGTTAGGAAGATCATCATTAAGCGGGGAATCAATAGGGAGAGGTGCACTGCTAGGAAATCAACGAGAGTCTGCCCCTTCACTGCACAAAATGGGATAAAAGTGATGTCAAACTACGATAATATCATGGACCATCTTGCTAACCATCTAGATAGCTTCGACCTTATCATGAGATATTGTAGTGGATTAATTCTAGAGATCAAGTTAATTTTATGAGAAAGCATATAGTGTCACAACTATTGAGTGGTGAATACTAGAGCTAGGAAATGCTTCTCAATGGGTGGGTAGCTGGCATCTATAGGGATTAGGTGATGACTTAGGTACTAGAGTGTGTTCTCCTTCCCTTCATCATTAGTTTTGGTCAATAGATTCCCAAGGGAGTCATCTAGTGTAATAGTGTTGAGTATGAGCATTTGCTCGGGATAGGGGTGGCTAAGACTAGTGGTGTCATCAGATATTGCTTGATTCTCTCAAATATGTGCTAACATTTATCATCCCACTTGAATTTCACATCTTTCTTGGTTAGTGTTAAGAATAGGGTGTGCATTATTTGGTTTTAACAAAAACCAAACCGAACCAAAGTTTTTGAGTAATTTGGTTCGGTTTTGAACTTAGTAATTTAGATTTTGGTTTTAATTAATGAAAACTTTGGTTTTGGTTTTGGATCGGTTTGTTAAATAAAATTTTGGATGGAACCAAATAAACCAAAATAATTATATGTAATGCAGTAATATTAATTTATGTATAATTGGCTTATCTATTATACACTTATTTTTATTTATTTTTGAATACTTGGTAGGTGCTTTTTTATAGGATCATTATCTAATTCTCCAAAATATTTTGGTCTCATAATATGGTAATATGGTTCCATCAACTTCTAAGTTCAAAACATCATTCAAGTAAAAATTAGTTTTAAATATTTTTTTAGCGCATGAAGTAGTTAATTGTATTTTTTATTATATTTATGTTATTTTTTTTATTTCTTGTTCATTATAAAATAAAAAATTATGCAAATAATTATTAAAAGTAGCCAACTTCAGTTTATCCAAAACCAAACCAAAATAACTAAACCAAATTATTATTTGGTTTGTTTGGTTTTGCAATTTATTTAGTTGGTTTGGTTCAATATTTTTAGGAATTCAAAACCAATTAGTTTTAAAAATTTAACATCCAATCCATCCGAATCAACCAAACACACACCCCTAGTTAAGAATGGTTGACATATGTCATATAGGTTAGATATAAAGCATCTTAGATATGCTAACCTCCCTTGGAATGATCTGAGTTTATGGGGTGGAATTTTAAATATCACTTTGAACTTCTCGAGGTTGATCTCAATCTTATGGTGTCATATAATGAACCCTAGAAACTTCTCTGAAGTCACCCCACATGCACTTCAAATGGTTCATCTTAAGGTTGTATTGTCTCAATCGCTCAAAAATTACTCTCAAGTAAAATAAATGGTCTTCTTTTTCTTTATTTTGACCATGAGGTCATCGACGTAACATGCAACTTGGTGGTGAATGAGTTTGTCAAATATTTGAGTCATGGCCCACTGGAAGATGGCATTGACATTTTTTGTGGCCAAAAGGTACAACTTTATAGCAATAAATTCTGATCGGGGTTCTGAACATAATGTTCTTTCAATCTTCAAGCACCATCTTAATTTGGTTATAACCAGATGAGCCATCCATGAATGAGAAGACTGTATGAGATGAGGCAATGTCCACCATCATCTTTGGTGTAGACAATGGGAACTCGCATTTGGTTGTGCCTTATTAAGATTCCTAAAGTTGACATATGTGAATTTGGCCATTTTTATTCTTGACTGGAATGACACTAGCAAACTATGTGAGGTATTTTTCTTCCCTGATAAAACCAGCATCAGTTGGCTTCTTGACTTCTAAAATGACCTATTATTCAATATCTAATCGCATGCATTGCTTGACAGGCACAATGTCAAGCTAGATTGCTAGTCTATGAACTGTGACTTTAGGAGCCAATTTAGGAAATTCTTCATAGCTCCATGCAAAGAAATCCTTAAACTCTATGAGTAGCCCAACTAAGTAAATGGTTTTAGATTCATTCAATTGGAACTGACATTTGTTTGGCATGGGTTGTCTTCAGTGCTCAAGTTAATCTCCTTTAGCTCATCGACGGTTGACTTGACCTCTTCTTCCAGTTCTAGCGGTGCATCCCTAACTTGCAAGTCATTTGGATCACCTAAAGTGTTTAAATACACCTCCTCATACGATTTAGTGTTATTGGAGAAGAACCTATCATACTCCAAATGGCTAGTGATGATTAGATGATATTCATCATCTACTGGATCCACTGTATGAAAGCCTAGTCTTGGTTTTGATTGAGAGTTCTTGCATTTATTGTCCTGCAGCTTTTCAAAGTACTTCGACCTATGTTTAGATCATCTATGTAAAATTAAAATTTTCTTCTCTAAATTTATATCATAAGTATATTACTAATTAAAAGGAAATTATATTAATTTAATGAATTATCCTCAAGCTCTACATTGACTTCTAGGCTTGAGGATGTTGCTCCTGGATAAAACCTTTGAGGCCTGTCATTGGTATATATTATAGGAGTATCCTGATCTACCAACCCTCAATATTTTATGAGAAAGTGGGGTTAGAGCTAAGGTGCTCACATGCTATTTTACAGATTCACACAATGAAGATTCAGATACACCTATCCTCATTATTGCCAGGCTCGATCATCACCTATAATGGGTTTTTTTAAGTGGAGAAGAGATTAGTGTGCTCCATACATAAGACTCCTCCTCTAAACTAGACTCAAAGTCTAGGTAAATAGTAGGTGTACTCCTCGATGCTTGAACAAATCTATGGGTAAGTCGTAGGTATGGAGGTCTACCTCCTCTGAAACTTCCTCCGAGCTTGCCTCTCCCTCGTCCTAGAGGAGGTCAATACATCTCACCAACTTGTTCAAAATGAGTGACAAACTATAGATGGGAAGTTATCTCGGGCTCTACTTCCTCCCTGAAGTCTTTTATTCTATTTTCTTTTCTTTCTTTTCTTTTTATCTTGATTTAATTCGTGAGAATAAGCACTTTGTTTCTTATGGAGATAATAGGCCTCATCTTCATAAATCTAATCTTATGTATTGAGAATGACTTCAAATATCTCTTAACTCAATATTCTATGCCATCTTTTATGAACTCGATGCATTGGTGAAGGGAAGGTGGAACCATATTATTCTCATGAATCTGTGGTTGCCTTAATAAAGCATTGAAAGATGTATTTGATTGTGTTATATGAAACTTGGCCTCAGTCTTCTAATCATCTATCTCTAAAGGTAGTGTAATGGAGCCTAAGGCCCTCTTACCCTGTTTATTAAATTCTTTCAACATCATTTTTTTATATTAAAGTTTAGAGATGTTAATCCTCAATGAGGCGAGAGTTCTTAAGCTCATAATGTTGACTGATGCACCTGGATCATCAAGTACTTTGGATAATCTAAACTTGCCAACATCTCCTCACATAAAGAGGATGATTGTGATCTATCTTCAAGTAGTAGGTCTTCATATAAGAAGGTAACTCCTAGGACTTCCATTGAAAAGTATGCCTCTTCTTTAGTTGGGCAGTGACCAATTGAGCTAAGCATATCTCAGGATCTAGTAGTGCTTGGTTAGTGACTCCTTCATTTCATTGAATAAAATAAGGGTGTCATATATGCTTAGCTTAGATGGCACCTTTTTAAGATATGCCAAGATGTTGTAGTCAACTTTAGACTGGTCATCCACAAGCATATCCAAAGATGGAGCATCCCGTGGAGGGGTTATCTGCTCACTAAAACCAATGACCTGTTGTTGACCTCATTTTTAGAATGGGCTCTCAACCCCTCCATCTTAGACATAGGACTTCTCTTAGACTTTAAGAGTTCCTTAGTCTTAAGACACATCTAGTGATTAGGTGGACACTCAACCTAACCCTAGAGACTTAGAAGAGTTAGCCATAGGTATAGGTCATGCCTTAAGGGTGTTAGGAAAATTTGCCTATCCTATAGCTTGAAGCAATCCTCACTTCCTCTTTTCAAGTCAAGTTCCAAATCAATTCAAATAAAACTCCAAATCAATTCAAGTCAAACTCCAAATCAAATCAACATCAAAACTCAAATCAATTCCAACTTAATTGATTTTCTCAAACGCAAATCAATTCCAAATGATTGAAGCTTACGGTTGAAATTCCAAGTTCAAAAATTCTTCCTAAGTCACTTTGATTCTATCTTATGGACTTAGCGTAAATCAAATCCAATCAATTCAAATTCAAGAAATTTTCTCATGACCCATTTATATTCTCATTTATATTCACATATATAAATGAAATATAAATTCAAATAACCAAAACTGAATTCAAAACTCAAATCTAAATTCCAAAAATCTTTTCTAAGCTCTTTGATTCCCTCTTATGGACTTTAGCCTAAATAAAATCTAAATCAATGAATTCAAGGAAGTTTCTCATAACCCATTTATATTCTCATTTATATTCACAAATATAAATGAAATATAAATTCAAATGACCAAAACTAAATTAAAAAATCAAACCTAAATTCAACTTAAGCCTTTCAAGTCAAATTCTTGAACTTGGCCAAATCAAACTCAAATCAATCCAAACTCTTGATTTTTCTTCATGATTCAATCAATCCTTCAGTCATGAATCCAAATATAAATATAAATCATTAAACTAAACTAAATTCAAAACTCAAACTCAAATGCAATCAAAATTCTGCCTAAACCTTTCAAGTCAAAATCTTGAACTTAGCCAAATCAAATTCAAATCAAGCCAAACCCTTGATTTTTCTTCATGATTCAATCAATCCTTTAATCATGAATCTAAATATAAACACAAACTTCAATCATCAAATCAAAAATAAATCAAAATCAAACCCAAGTCAAACTAATGTTCACCCTTTTACACTTGAAATTGTCAAATGAATCAAAACTCATTTGACTTCAAATCACTTGCAAATGGATTTATATTTCAATCATAAGTCCATATGTGAGTTCAACTAAACTTGATTAAAGCCTTGATCAAGTTAATTAACCCACTTAGGCTCACTTGACCCAAAGTGACCTAAAGTACCTGTTATGAGCCAAATTCTAATCCTAACCAAATTGGATTGAACTAAATCATCTAAGCCTGACATTGTGAGCAACAATCATCATGAGATGATCAATCACTCAAATTCAAACTAAGTCAAACCTAAGGGTTGACTAAGTCAACACTTAGCTAACATAAAACCTAAACTAGCCAAAACCCACAATGCGCCAAATTGATTGAAACAATTGATCAAAACTCATTCATGATCAATGTTTGAACTTGACCAAGCATCATTTGAGCCTAACCTAGCCTAATTGACCACTTAACCCAAGTTGACCCAACTTGACCTAAAAAGTCAAAATATGTCGAAACTTGATCTAAGCCAAATTGATTGAAACCAATGGGCCAAATTCATTCTAAAATGATTGTTGAACTTGACCAAAGCCTCAATTGGCCAACTAGACCTAACCTAGCCCAATTGACAATGAACCCAACTTGACCTAAATGGTCAAACTGAACCAAAATCAAATTAAAACAAAATTGATTGGAAACAAAGATACCAATACATTTCATATGACCAATGAAGCCTAAACCAACCAATGACCTAACCCAATAAAGTCAAATGGGTCAACTCAACATTTGACCTAAATGAAATCAAATGAACCAAATCCAAATATAAATCAAATTGAACCAAACCAATGATACCAAAACATTTCAAATGGTCATATGAACTTGACCCAACCCTTAGTTTGACCCAATTTGACCAATTGGTCAACTTGACACAAGTTGACCCATTTTGACCTAAATGGGTCAATATGAGCCAAATCATATCAAATCAACTCCAAATTCATTGAATGTTGGCCCAACCCACTTTTCAATCATACCAAACATACCCAAATTGAAATCCAAGCCAAATGACTATTTTACCCCTAGGCCATAGGGTAACCTAAAATCAAAACCACTTGGAATTTGGTAAATTCCTTTTCATGGACACTTGACATCCTTTTTGTGGACCAAATACTCACGAATGAGGATGGTGCACATGACCCAATGGGTTTGGGTCAACCAAACCCAACCCAATGGTCAAACCGACCACCCACTTAGGAATTGAGCACATGGGGTCCCTCCTCCACTCAATTAAAGCACATGGGTGCTTCACTACTCCACTCCACACCCAAAACTGAACCATGTGCAAGTCCTAACTACTTAACAAACACATACCATATGGTCAATTGATCAAAAATGGCAAAGGGAAGCTAAGCCATCCGATTCACCTAGGGGAGATATACTCCCCCTAATTGAACTTGATTCCAAGACTATCATACTCGATTGAACTTAGGGAACTCAGAGCTAGCACCCCAAGGTTCCTCCAAGCTTCCTCAACCCATTTCCATTTCTCCCCATTTCCATTTCTCCCCTTCTCAATTTCTTCAAGCCAAAAATAGGGGAGCTCCACCATTTTTGCATCTCACTCAATACTTAATAATAAGCAATTCCTCTTGCAAGCTTCTTTAGAGGACTCAATTGAGCTTGCCTAAAGCTTAATCCAAGTTTTCAAGGCACAGGAGAGGGGAGCTAGACCAAGGCTGAGCCTAATTGAAGAGAGCTTGGTCCATAGGAAGATTCACTTCATCCCAAGGCTTGAAACTTTCAATAGAGCTTCATCTCCACTAGATGAAGCTACCTCAACAGATTTGAGCACCGGTGATAGCCTCCGGTGAGATATGCCTTCAACCCTAGCTCAAAATAGAGAGTGTGTGGTCCTTTGTGAAGGAAAGTTTCACCCTAAGTGAAATGGACTGTTAGATCTTCATCCCTTGTATGATGATGGTGTGGGTTAAGTTTGAGCTCAATCCAAGCTCAATCAAGCTCATATCATGCCATGGAAGATGGATGGTGGCCATCTCTCAGGCAAGCTCAGGGATGGATCATGGGCCATCCATGCATTTTGGATGGATGGCCATGATCAAAATGCATAGGATCCTCTAATTTATCCTATTAATAATGCAGGCTTGATCTCAATCGTCCGATCTTTGATCAGACGGGTGAGAAGAAAGTGCATAGCGCTCCGCTAATGCAGCACTCTGATGTGACAACTTAAGTGATGAATCCCACCGCGCCACATGGAAAGCGTGTGCCGTGTCAGCGGTCCCCATGGCGCCGATGGGATTAGTCATTTAATTAGGCAATTTAATTAATAGATAATTATGGAAACTTCAAAATATCATAACTAAATGTAGAAAAATAAAACAAATACAAAGTAAAAAAGCATTATGAAGATAATTCAAAGGGGAATAATTTGAAATTAATTTCAATTGATTTTGAACAGTTATATTTTTTGAATTAGGATTTTATTAGGAATGTAATTATATTAATTATTCCCTAATTATTCCACTGATTAATTCTAAACTTCCTAGGGTTGATTAATGGGATGACCTCTGCCTCCTATGATTTCTTTGAATTTATTAATGGTTTAATTAGGGTAATTTTGGTTCATTCCTAATTACTCTCTTAATCAATTAGATGATTAATCACATTTTTAAATAATGATAAATCCATAAATTAATTTTGCTAATTATGTTAGAACAGTGAGTGGACTTAAGGAATGATATTAGGACTTCTTTCCCATATCTTTTCCCTAAGTTTATTTCATTTGGATTAAAATTTAATTAATGTGAAAAATTAATTAAATAATCTAATCACTTAATTAAATGGCTTAATTAATCAAATTTTTAAAAACAAAATATTTTAAAACTTAACCAATTCATCTTGGGTAGGTGCTTGGTGTTCAATAGCCTAAGTAGCTTAAGAAATCAAAATCCAAGTCACATGTGTGGGAAGGGTTATGAAAGTACTTAAATTAAAATCTTTAGATTAATTAATCACTAATTGTGAGCCAATTGCATTAGACCCCTTTTTTTCCTAGGTGCATTACTGATTTAAATTCCTTATATGGTTTTATGTCATACATTGGCTCATAATTATTTGATTATATATGCTAAAGTGGTATAGGTAAGGGATAATTAATGCACTTAATTCACACCTTAACCTAAACAAAATATAAAAATCATCTAATAGTTCTAAATTTAAACTAAAACAACATATACATGTAGGAAATGGGTTAGGACTAGCAAACCTCAAACATTTCTTAATTCAAATCAAATTCAAACAAAATTAAAAATCTCTTTAAAAATAAATTTGATTTACTTTAAATGATTCTATTTCATAAGATTATCTTTAGGAATTAATTAGGGTGAATGAATTTACATGCTTTCATCACTTTATTTCTTTCCCAATATGCTAAATGTGTATGCCATATGAAAATCATGCATTCATGTTTTTTTTTAAAATAAATTAAAAATGAAATGTTTCCTTTATGTCAAATTGCATGTTTTGGCTAAAGTAGGAATATGAATGGCTATTATCACTATTAAATCCAAAATTATTTTCAAAGTTTATAAATCAAATATCATAATTGAAAGGTATGCTACTTATAATTATTTAAAAGCTTGCATGTGAGTATGAAATGTGTTATGTGATTATCCCTCTCTTTCTTAACATAGAATGGCATAGGATTTGCAAAGTGTATAGTCCATTTGAAAAGGACATAACACTTGCTTAAATCCATTCCTATACACTCCTGTGTCATGACTTAAGAAGGGATTCCACATCACACATATAAACTAAACAATCAAACTAAAACTAAACAAACATAAACTTTTGCATGATTCTCTTTCCATGCATTTCTTTTTGTACATGCACATGTATTTAAGAAAAGTGGTATATTAGTTTGGACAACCCTAGGGTTGTGAGGCTTTAAGTAGCCCTATGTAGGTCTTGCACCTTACACCCTTGGTGCTAACAATGGCACTGTACTCACTTATGTCTTTTATACTTCTAAATGTGCATATGAACAATGGATAAAAGAATCACCCTTTTTTACTTAATGAAAATCATGCATCATAAAGCATCCAAATTTTCTTAAGTAACACTACTTAGCATTCATCATTAAGGTGTGATAAATATTCCCATTTTCATGTATAGATATGCTTAGGATTCATCCATATGCATGTTACACATGTTGGGAAAGAAATGAAGTGATGTGTTTTGTGATAGTATTTCACTTTACTTAATCTTAAAATGCCTTTCTTTTTGAATAGGCTTATTTAAGAAAAATCTAAACTTAGGATTAATTAAAACATATAATAAAATATTTACTAAATAAAGATCAAATATTAATCTACTTTAGAAATTACTTAAGGTAGGGAGGAAAGAGAAGTTTCAACTTTCTTAGTAATTAATTCTAGGTTCATTCAAACCAAATCAAATCACAAAATAAAATCAACCAAAGCAACTATATCACTTAAATGAAACAAACCCTCTAAGTTGAACATTTTCATACTTAAAAAACTTCAACCTTAAAGCCTATCTAAGCATACCACACAAACCTTAAATGGCATACACAATTAGGCTGAGTCACCATTTCTTGCTTTAGGTTAGGATGGTGCATGGTTTGATGTTTAGCTTTTGTTTTGTGATGAAATGTTTTAGTCTAGATGTTAGGGTGTGTATGCGTAGACAGAATAGTGGGATGATTTAGTGTAATCATTGTCTTCAACAGGGGATTATGCTTAAAGGGCGCTGTAATAAAAATATAAATTACTTTTGCTATGCAAGTGCTTATACCCATAAGCATAACCCAAAATATGCCAGGTGGACTTGGTTACCTATGTGTGGGGTGTTAAGTCCAATATATATATATATATATATACTTGGGATTGTTTGGTTTGTTTAGCTAATCTATGTTTAGCAGGTGTTAGTTAGATTTACTTTTCCCTTTTCATGTAACTTTGTAATTAGGATTTTAGAATGATTATTATGGGGTATTAGGATGAACATTGGTCATATGATCATGTCCTATGTACCATGTGAAGCTTTTGGAGAAACCATATTCCAACTTACCAAAAGAAGAAAAAAGAAAGAAGAAAGAAGAAAGAAGAAAGAAGAAAGAAGAATGAAGACCCCCATAACATGAATTTCTTGCTTAATTATAATTAATTCATTTGTAATGTGGGTTGTATAAGGGTAGAGCTTGGCTAACCAATTTATTTTTGGGTTTGTGCAGTGGAGCCTGACCAGAAATGACCTCTTATTCTTTTGCGCTAGCTTTATACATTGATTGATGTTTGTTTAGCTTATGCATTAAGATGACATCCTTTTCCTAGTTTATTCCTTGCTTTGATGTATGGCCTGGATGATGATTAGGATATTGGGGACATAAATTTTCTATCGAACTAATCAATTCAAACTAAAAATTAAATAACTCATAACCTCACCTAATGCTTAGGTTATAAATCAAGATAAAAGAATTAGCAACCCCTTAGCTGGATGTTGTATTACTTTTCTCACATCAAGCATAAAAAGCATATTATTTCACTCTTGATTGAGGGCTTCCACCTTTGTCAGAGAACTTGGCTTGACCTTTAAGAGCCATGGTGGAAACCCACTTCCTTATCTTGATGATTTTTGGCCCATAATATAATATCTGATGCATTAGGCATATGAATCTTAAAGCCTATGTCAAATTGATTGTCCAAAAATAATAATAAAATGTAATAAAATTTATATTAGATTTAAGTCATGAACTCATGCCCTAGTCTCTTAGGGAGTGTGTTTAAGGACTTAATTTTTCTAAATAAATAACAACCTTGCTATCTTGCATAAACATATGACTTGCTTACATGGATTTAAAATCGTAGGAGGAGTTAGTTGGTGGCCACCCCTAGGCAGTTGTAATTTACCTTAATCGAGAGTATTTCTAAGAAATCCCATTCCTTAGGATGTAATTAACTATGGGAGGCTTACCTTTGTAGGGAACTTAACAAACCCGGTTTAAAATAAACTCTGCTTTACTTTTCATGTAAAGTAGGGGAAGAATCTCTAATACATTTTGAAGACCCATAGTCCTTAGGTGTCCTTATTGAGCTAATTAGGTCCATTTTAGGGTGGTGAGTTCTATCTTTCGAGATAGTACACCTTTCCTTAATGTCGTACCTGAATGCCCTAATAAGAACATCTACGGATCTATTAGTGTTCCAACAAGGAGTTTTATATGTTTATGTTTTCATTTATCCTTCTTTTCTGAAAGGGAAGGGGAGATAGATGAAGGCAGGAATATATATAAATTTTCACCACAATTTTTTCTAGTAACTCCACTGGGGATGGTTCCTCTCTCTATCTTCAGTAAATGATCGTTGTCTCCAAGTATCAATAGTGGGTTTGTGCTTTTGTATGAATCCAAGACTATCTTTCTTTTATGTTGGCTCTTAGCTTATTTTGTCTTTATGTTAAGTTAGCCAACATCTTTAGGTTTTAGGACCTCACCCGTGTTGGTCTTAAAAGCCCCGTTGGGTTCTCCAATGGGTGAAAATTAAAATTTAATTAAAAGAAAGTGATCAAAGATTTCCTCCTTACCATTTTTATGATAAGGAAAGGTTCATTTAAAAATAAAGATAAAATTAATCCTTCATAAAAGTCTTGCTTTTCAAAAGTACTTTTTCAAAATACACTTAATCAAATATTTACACTACATCTAACAATTTTCATAATTGTTACATGTAAAAATATTTCAAAAATAAAACCAACATTCATATTTTTTGAAATCACAAATGAACTTCTTCACTCAATTCATTTTGATGAAGACTTCATTTTCAAAAATAAAATTCCAACAATCATGTTTTCAAAAAGCACAAAATTTGAAGACGGGCCTTTCCATTCAACACATCCAAATGTGTTGGATGGATGTTGCATTTTCAAGCAAAATCACAACTATGAAATTCCACTCAACACATTCCACATGTGTTAAGTTGGAATCTTCACCTTTTCAAAATACACATATGAAACCTCTCCATTCAATATTCCCACATTTATTGAGTGGAGGTTTCATCTCCAATCAAAATCAAAAATAAATTTTGAAAAAGCACATATGAAACCTCTCCATTCAATATACCCAAATTTATTGAGTGGAGGTTTCATCTCCAATCAAAATCAAAAATAAATATTTAAAAGCACATATGAAACCTCTCTATTCAATATACCCACATTTATTGAATAAAGGTTTCATTTCCAATCAAAATCAAAATTTTTTTTTTTCAAAAAGCACATATGAAACCTCTCCATTCAATATACCCAGATTTATTGAATGGAGGTTTCATTTCCAATCAAAATCAAAAAATAAATTTTCAAAAAAGCACACATGAAACCTCCATTCAATATACCCACATTTATGAATGGAGGTTTCATTTCCAATCAAAATCAAAAAATAAATTTTCAAAAAAGCACATATGAACCCTCTCCATTCAATATACCTACATTTATTGAATGGAAGTTTCATTTCCAATCAAAATTAAAGATAAACTTTCAAAAAGTACATATGAACATCTCCATTCAATATACCCAAATTATTGAATGAAGATTTCATTTTCAAATAAAATGACACTATTTTGAAATCCCACTTAACATATTCCATATATGATTAGGTTGGGATTTCCTCTTTCAAAAATTGATTTCCATCTTACATGCCCAAATTTGTTAAATGGAAATCTCTCTTTTCAAAATCAACAAAACACAAAATTTTAAAACACATTTAAAACTTCATTTTAGCATACCGCATTTGCTAAAAGTGAAGTCTCCATTTTCAAAAAAAAATTTGAAACACATTTTGGGAATTTCATTTAGCATACTCAAATTTGCTAAGTGAAATCTCCATTTCACAAAATTTTCAAAACACATTGAAACTTCATTTTAGCATACCACATTTGCTAAAGTGATGTCTCCATTTTCTAAACAAAATTCAAAACAAAAAGAAACACATTAGGATTTCTTTAGCATACTCAAATTTGCTAAGAATCCTATTTTCAAAATCAAAATAAAAAAACAAAAAGAAACACTTTAGGATTTCCTTAGCATACCCAAATTTGCTAAGGGTCCTCTTTTTCAAAACAAACCAAAACATAAAAAACATTAGGACTTCCTTAGCATACCTAAATTTGCTAAGAATCCTATTTTTCAAAAACAAAAAAAACACATTAGGGTTTAGTTAGCATACTTAACTTTGCTAAGAATCCTATTTTCAAAAAATTTCAAAAACAAAACACACTTGGATCCTTCATTTAGCACACCCAAATTTGCTAAATGAGGATTCCATTTTCAAAATCACAAATGATTCACAAAACAAAGCGAACAAAGAAAAGAAGAAATATTTTTCAAACATCTCACTTAGCATACCCAAATTTGTTAAGTGAGTAAATTCCAAAAATCACAAATAAAAAACAAAATCAATTTATCCTTTACTTTAACATACTAAAATTTTTTAAATGAAGGGTACTAAAAATCAAAAATCAAAATTCAAACATGAACCTATGGAAGCATCTCTTCAAAAATATTTTAACCCATTTTCAACATACATAAATTTGTTGAAAGTGGATTCTACATTCAAAAAAATTTCTCTTTTCTATCAAATCCCAAAATCTATTCTAAATCCATTTGAGCCAAACTTAACACTTTCAATATGTTGAGTGTGGGTTCAAATTCTAAAATTCAAATTCAAAAATCAACTTAAATAGAAATTTGATTCAAGTTTATTTTCAACATTGCAGAATTTTGTTCACCAACAGTTTCAGTTTCAATTTCAGTTGATTACAATGGCAATGCAGAAATATGTTTTCATGTTTCCTCATGGGATGGACTTGGCCCTAGCCGCCACCTTCCATCGATTACTATGCCCACCTCATCCACTTTGGTCAAGGCTTGAAGATTAAATGTGAGGGCACCCCTCTAGAAAGTGGAGAAGCGGGACGCGGTCAACCGACGATGTCGTTTGACTCGGATATCCCCTCACTGAAGTGGATGGCAGTGGCGGTTCCCACAATATCAGTATTAGTGCCAGTGTTAGTGCACCCGGTTGTTCCCATGATGTCCCAATTAGGGTTAGCACCCACTCACTAGCATCCTCCAAGGGGAAGGCTCCCCTGATGCCAGGGATTATCTCTTGCTTTTGAGGTTGGGTCTAGCTCTTACTCCGCTCACCCTACTTGGACCCAACAAAGAAACAAGAATCGCATGATAAAGTAGTACCACACTGCATTAGTTGGAGGCGCTACTCCATTGTAGAGGATGCAGATGGTTTTCAGTTACAAGAAACCAGTTCTCCTCCGATCTGACAGAGAGGATGCTAGGAGGATTTCGCTTCATCTCTCAGGTTCGCCTGTGCACCGGTGGAGAGGAGGAGGTCAAACCCCGCTTATGTTACTAGGTGGATCCTGGTGGACGATCTGATCTTCAATTTGATTTGAGATCAGTCATTCCCCACAATGTGGGTAGGAACCTTAAGCAGAAGAGGGCTAGAAGCCCGCACATTAGTTCATGTTAGAGAGCACGGAGGTATAGTCAGGCCTCGCACTTGTGGATTTTTTTTGACGCGCTACCCGCCGACCATACAAACAATATCTTACTTACAGGGACTACACATCATAAGAGAGCAGCTCTGTTGGCCTCATTTTTAGAATGAGCTCTCAACCCCTCCATCTTAGACATAGGACTTCTTTTAGACTTTAAGAATTCTATAGGCTTAAGACACATCTAGTGATTAGGTGGACACTTAACCTAGAGACTTAGAAGAGTTAGCCATAGAAATAGGTCATGCCTTGGGGTGTTAAGAAAATTTGCCTACCCCATCGCTTGAACCATTCCTCACTTCTTTCCTTCAAGTCAAACTCCAAATCAAATCAATTAATTCGGCTAATTGATTTTAAACTCAAATCAATTCCAAATGATTGAAATCCATGATCAACTCTAAATGATTGAAGCTCATGATTGAAATTCCAAATTCAAAATCTTTCATAAGCCCTTTGATTCTATCTTATGGACTTAGCTCAAATCAAATCCAAATAAATTCAAATTCAAAAAATTTTCTCATAACCATTTATATTCTCATTTATATTGAAATATAAATGAATTATAAATTCAAATATCCAAGAATTAATTCAAAAATCAAATCCAAATTCAATCAAAAATCCAACCTAAGCCTTCAAGACAAAATCTTGAACTTAGCCAAATCAAACTCAAATCAAGTTGAACCTTCGATTTTTCTTCATGATTCAATCAATCCTACAATCATGAATCCAAATATAAACATAAACTCCAATCATCAAACCAAAACTAAATTCAAAAAAGCAAACCCAAGCCAAACCCATATTCACCCTTTTGACTTGAAATTGTCAAATGAATCAAAACCCATTTGACTTCAAATATCTTGCAAACGGATTTATATTTCAATCATAAATCCATATATGAGTTCAACCAAACTTGAATCAAGCCTTGATCAAACCAACTAAACCCAATTGGCTCACTTGACCCAAAGTGGCCAATTTGACCTACATGAACCAAAATTCAATTCAATCCAAATCAAAGTGAATTAATCTAATCTAAGCTTCATGTCATATTTGTTGATCATCATAAGTTAATCAATTAATGGAATTGGGTCAAACCAAGTCAACCTAGCATATTGACCAAGTCAACCCTTTAACCCATATGAACCCAAACTAGCCAAATTGCAACCTAAACCAAATTGATTGTAATGAATGGCTCAAGTTCACTCCAAACTGATTATTGAACTTAACTAAAGCCTCAATTAAACTCAATTAGATCAATTGGCCAACTAGACCCAACCTAGCCCAATTGACCATGAACTAACTTGACCTAAAAGGTCAAATCAAGCCATAATCAAATATAAATCAAATTTATTTGAAATAAAGATACCTATCCATTTCAAATGATCAACCAAACCCAAAGAACCAAGCCATGGTCAATTCGTCAAATTGGTCAACTTAGCAAATTGACCTAGAGGATCAAATTGGCCAAAATCCAAACTAAATCCAAATTAAACCAAATTAATTGAAACCAATTGAACCAAATGCTCCAAATAGTCATTTGAACTTGACCCAACTCTTGGTTTGACCCAATTTGACTAATTGATCAACTTAACCTGTTTTGACCCAAATTGGTCAAATTAACCCAAATTAAACCAAATGAACTTCAAATGACATGAAATTTGGTCCAACATACTTTTAACTCATTTAAATTCTGCCCAAATCAAATTTAATGTCAAATGGCCACTTTTCCCTTGGGTTAAGGGCATTCCATGAGAAAAGGCACTTTTCCAAGTGGTCATTTCTCTTGGCCACTTGGTACTCATCCATTGGTCCACATAGCAAGAACACTGATTTTCTACCCAAGGAGTGGTTGGGGCACCATGACTCATGGGGAGGTGAAATCACCTCACCTCTCTCCATTAGATCACTTAGCATGAAGACACTCACCTCCCCTTGACTAGGACACCCACTTGTCCTTCATGACAGCAACTTTCCATGCCTTAGCCAATCATAGAGAGCCACCTAGGATGATTCCCTTCCATTCCCAACCACCCCAAGCCAAGTGACATGAGTTTGGAGCCAAAATTTTAAACAAAAAGTAGAAAAATGTTCATTTCACTTCACTTTTTCATTCAAAGGCTTTTGTGGCTGAAGGAAACCCTCATTCCTCTCATTCTCCCCATCCTAGAGCTCCCAATAGCCATTAGCAATCATCCCCTTTATTTTGGAGAGAAATACTCCAAAATAAAGGGGATTTTGATGAGGAAACGACGATCACCGGAGGAAACTTTGTTTCAACGTGAGGGTGAGGATCTAAGCTCAGTCTAAGGCTTCTTCCCTCAATCGACAGCGCGCTCGAGTCACCACCATCACCGAAAATCATCCCCGGTGAGGTAACCTTCAAGAACCATAGCTGGCCTTAGGATCTTTTATTTTGTGATAGATTTTACATGATTTTTAGGAATCTACCCTAGATAATCCTGTATTTTTTACTTTAAATCATCCTAATTAGAAAATAGAATTTTTTTGATATGAATCGATGTGAAAATGAGTCCATTTGGACAAGTTTCACTTAGAAAACCCTATTTTTCATTTTAAAAAACCAAATTTTTGCTCATTCGATACCGTTTGATCAGATCACGCGATCCCGCCTTGATCACTTGATGCCATTTGGACCATACAATCATGTGGTGCCTGATGTGGGTGTTGATAGCGCGATCCCGACCTCAGATCATGCGATTTGATCATCTCGATCTAGAGGACGGTCGTGAGCGGCCCGGCGCTCTCCATGGTTTGACTCGGTCTTTCCTGCCCAACCAGATGGCACCGCATGAATGCGGGGCGACGCCGATGGAGACGCCGCCACATGGCATCGGTTGCCACGCCGTAATTTTTTCGATTTAAAAAAAATAATTAAAATTACCTAAAACTTCAAAAATTCATAAAAAATATAATACTTAACCAAAAATTGCAAATAAGGGCTCATTGGATTCATCTTTTCAAGAGGAATCCAATAAATCCAGAATCCCCAAATTTTACCAAGTATTTTGAGTGTAATTTAAGTTTTAGTAAAAATTTAATTTTTTAATTAAATAAAAGTACATGTTAGATTAAGTTGAAATTTTCAGAGATTAAAATTGATGTTAAAATACACCAACTATAAACATTTCAAGTAAAAATGTTCTTTGATTAAAAGATATTGAATTTTGAGTGTCAAATGATTTATTTTAATAAAATAAATTAGTTGAATTCTTAAAAATCATTTAAATCAATTGAAACTTCAAAAATACATAACTAAATGTTGAAAAATTAGAAAATATGAATGAAGCTCATTTTAAAGATAATTCAGAGGAGAATCTAGTAAAATTATTTCTAATTAAATTTGAATAATAGATTTTCCTTAATTAGGGTATATTTGAAAACTTAATAACCCTAATTTCTCCCTAATGACTTCATTAATTAATTCCAAACTTTCCAAGCATCTTTAGGTGGATGACTTATGTCTCCCCTAATTTTCTTGGAATTTAGTAATGAGTCAGTTAGGGAAATTAATTAATGAGCCCCTAATCACCATCTTAATGTAATTAAGGTTAGTTAAGCATGTGAATAGTAGTTTAATTCCTTGATTAAAATAATTAAACTTTATTTAAGTGATTAGGAGGTTTATAGAATAATTTTGGGATATTTTTCTTAAGCTATTCCCTAAACTCCCTTTCTTCCTTAAATCTAAATCTAATTAAGGGATAATCCACTAATGGAAATGCTAGACTAGGGTTATGTTCTAGTTCATAGGAGTACCCTTACTATTCATATAGATTTGGAATCCAACTCGGAGGACGAGTATAATGTGAGTAGCATACCATCCAACCCCTCTCAGTTGGTTTCATTGGAGGTGACACTTTCAGCGGATAGCAATGAAAGACCGTGCCTCAGACAAGTATTCAAATCAAATGTATGTGAAACTATCAAGCAGCAGTTAGGAATGTTAGCTCTAACCTCACTTTCATCTCAAAAAGTTGAAGGTTTAGTAGTTAAGGAAGCTCCTGGTCTTCCGAGATGCCAAAGATATTCTTTTGGGATCATCATCCTCAAGTCCTAAAGTTGATGTAGGACTTGAGGATGATTCATATAAAGAATTAATGGAATTACCTTTTGATTGGTACTCGCCTTGTGTTATTAATCTTGCAAAGATGGGTTTAATTCCTTTTGCATGGTCTAACCACAAGTCAGAGTTTTTTGAAAGGTTATGGAAGAACATAGACAGGATACAATCAAGATCACTAGACGGGTACAAAGGGTGTAGATGATGACGATGATTAGCTTGTCACCAATCATTTGGAATTTGATAGGTTCTTTTCACACAACACCAACTCTTATGAGGACGTGTGTTTAGAAACTTCAGATGATCCAAATGATCTCCAAATCAAAGATGCATCACTAGAATTTGAAGAGGAGATACATTCAACAATTGACAAGCTTAAAGAAATCAATCTCAGGATGGAAGAAAATCCATGCCCGACATACGTCAATTCATTATTGAATGAAGAAGAAACCAATTACTTAGTTATGTTATTGACTGAGTTTAAGGACTACTTTGTATGGAGTTATGAAAAGATGCCCAGATTATCTCTTGATGTAGCAGTCCACAAACTACAATAGATCATAGTGCTAACTCTATCAAGCAAGCACCTAAACGCATGCGATTAGAAATTGAACAACAGGTCATTTCTGAAGTCAAGAAACTAATCGATGCTGGTTTTATCAGGGAAGAAAAATACCTACCTGGTTAGGCAGTGTCAGACCAGTTAAGAAGAAGAATGATCAAATTTGAATTTACGTCAATTTTATGGGCTTAAATAAGGTATGTCCTAAGGATGAGTTTCCTCTTCCTATACCATAATTAATGGTGGACATCACCTCATCTCATGCAATTTTCTCCTTCATGGATGGGTCATCTCGCTATAACCAAATCAAGATGGCCCCCAAGGATGAAAGAAATACGCTTTTTGAACCCGATCAAAATCTATTATAAGGTCATGCCTTTGCCCTTAAAATTGTACATACCATGACTCATCTTCAATGAACTCATCCATCATCTGTCTGTTGATAATCTAGTAGTCAAAAGCAGAGAAAAAGAAGACCATCTCTTTGATTTGAGAGTAGTTTTAGAATAGTTAAGGTAATATAACCTCAAAATGAATCCCCTGAAGTGTGCATTCAGAGTAGCTTCAAGGAAATTCCTTGGGTTTGTTGTCCGACACTGGGGAATAGAAATAGATCAGAAAAGATCAAAGCTATCTTAGAAATGCCACCTCCTATAAGTTTAACTCACCTCAAATCTTTCCAAGGATGATTGGCGTATCTAAGATGCTTTATTTCCAACCTATCAGGGAGATGCAAGCCTCAGCACTTGTCAAAAAGGATGCTGAGTTCAAGTGAGATGACAAGTGCTAACATTCCTTTGAAGATATCAGATTTGGTGAAGCCGGTTCTATCACCTCTATCGGGCGTCACTCATCTTCTAATCGCATTGGATGACTCTCTCTTGCTGTTGGCCCAAGCCAATGACAAGGAGAGTGCTCTCTACTACCTCACCATCATCGATTCTAAGTGAACTATCCACCTATTGATAAACATTGTCTAGCATTGATCTTTGCATCTCAGAAGCTACGATAATATATGCTTTCTCATAAGGTGAACTTGATTTCCAGAACCAATCCACTGCAGTACCTCATAACATGACCAATGTTATCCAGAATTTGGCACATTGGCCCATGATTCTCTCACAGTTTGATATCACATTTGTACCCCTCCATGTGATAAGAGGATAAACACTAGAAGATTTCTTAGCAGCACACCCATTGCCTGTTGATTCCCTGCTTAGTGACGATCTCCCTGATGAACAAATTATGAACTTAGGGGAGGTTGAAAACCATTGATGGGAGATGTATTTTGATGGTGCAGCTTCCTTTCATAAAGGGAAGTACCATGATCTACTCTTCCAGGAAAGGCAAAGGTTGGAATAGTTCTCTTAACTCTAGACTATGATGTGATGAGATTCTCATACTATCTCTCCAATCTCTACACCAATAATGAAGCCGAGTATGAGGCTTTGATTGTCAGTCTGGAGTTAGCCAATACAGTCTATGTCAAAAGCATCAACATCTCCCAAGATGAAGATGAAGATCAAGAGGCTAGGATACTACTGGCCTTCGATGATTATAGACTGCATGGATGTAGCTAGGAGATGCCATCAGTGTCAGGTACACGATGTGGTCTTACATCAACCACCCAACATTCTACACCCTACATTGGCTTCATGACCACTTGAGTGTTGGGGTACCGACATTGTGAGTTCGACTGATCCTCCTTCTTCTAAGGGTCATCAGTTCATCTTAGCTTCCACCGACTACTTTTCCAAGTGGGTGGAGGCAATCTCACTCAGAGAGATCACAGCTCAGCATGTGCTTCAATTTTTCAGGAACCATATAGGTTTAGGGTTTTTCAATGAATTATATCTGATAATGGTACTGCATTCAAAAGCACCAAGATCAATAGCTTTGCCAGAAGACATGGTATAGATTGGAGGTACTCCACCATCTACTACCCTAGAGCAAATGGCTTAGCAGAAGCATTCAACAAAACTCTCATTCAAATACTAAAGAAGGCACTCGACGACAATAAGCGATAGTGGAATGAGCAGTTGGTTATAGTGGAATGATCAGTTGGTTAAAGCCTTGTGGGCATACTGCACCACATACCGGACTCCAACTCAATCTTCCCCATTTTTCTTAGTGTATGGATCCTAAGCCGTTCTACCTTTAGAAGTTCAACTCCCGTCACTAAGGATGGCATTGGGTAGGAAGATCACTATAGAATAGAATGCAAAGTTATGGTTAGAAGAGATCAAAGTTTTGGAGGAGAGTTGCCTATGGGCGTGTCAGAACCTCGAGCTGTACAAGGCCAAAATGATTCAAGCTCACAACAAGCTGGTCTGCCCTAGGTCTTTCCAAGTAGGAGAACTTCTGTTAGTCCTTAGGAGACCAATTATTGCCCACCAAAAGATGGGAGGAAAGTTTGAACTCACTTGGGAAGGCCCCTATGTCATAGAAAAGGCTTACCAAGGAGGATCCTATCAGCTCATTGATTATAAAGGGGAACACTGGATGCTTCCAATTAATGGGATCTATTTGAAGAAATATTACCCATTAAACATGTTTGAAAATAATTATTGCAATCAATTCTGCTATAGGAGGATGTATGTCCTCGAATTTTCTTCCTAGGCTGATTATTGCAAACTAACGACACCTTAGGTTGGTTGATGTTCTCTATGTTGATAGCGACTCACCTGGTGGGCATACCACTCTTGGAAGATATGAGTCCCCATGCTTTCTCCTTGAGTTGGCCACCAATACCTATTTGATATATGACTAGCCATGTCATCTTCTCCAGGGTTTTGGATCAAGCCCTCAGTAGCCCCTCTCCCCATGGGCATTCTATTTGGATCATGTCATTTGTGACCCCATTTAGACACTACCCGAATTACTCTTGGATTGGACATTCCCCCTTTCCTGGTAGCCACCCCTGTGGTTGGAGAATTTATTCTACGGATGCACATATTTTCCCTTGGTTAAGTACATCTAAGTTAGGTCTAGGCCTCCATGGCCCCTACTCAGTTTGATCTCTTACAAACTAACAGGGTCCACGATAAACAAACTAAACAAAAAAAATATTCGTTTGGAATGGAAATTTAAGCCCCCAAAGGACCCCTTTTCCAAGCAGGCATTCTATCTTTAGTAGTGGTAGAACTCCTATAGGAATTGCTACACTAAGATGATAAGTCCCTGTTGACACTCCCAGTCCTCTTTCCATAATTGATTTTTCCCAGCAAACCAATCACCCAAGGTTCTATTTTGGAAGATGTGAGTCCCTGCACTTTCTTCCAAACTTAACCATTGCACACCGAAAGACACTCCTTTGGTCGGATAGTTCTGCCATCGGCCGAGAAGTTACTCTCTTTGGTTTAGTAAATCTGAGATAGGTCTAGGCTAATATAAGCTCCTTTTTAGTGTGATCTATCACAAATCAATGAAATCCATCAAAACAACTAAGAAATGAGATTAATCTTGACCATCCTTGAGTTGATATAAGTCCAACAACATTCATTCAATAGTCAGCCCTAGGTAGGGTTTGATTTGTTGCCTCACCAACCGATCACCCCAGTGGTTCCTTATTTTAAAAGATGTGAGTCCCCGTGCTTTCTTCCAAACTTGACCATTGCAAACCGAAAGACACCCCTTTAGTTGGATAGTCCTATTATGTGGTTGATAGACTATTTTCTTTAGATTGGTAAATATGTGTTAGCCCAAGGCCTCCATGGCCCATACTCAGTGCAGTCCATCGCAAACTGATGGGATCCACCCAAAATAAACTAAAAAAATGAAATTAATCTTTGACTATTTTTGAGTTGATTTAAGTCTCCCAACAGCATTCACTCAATAGTCAGCCTAAGGTTGGGTCCAATCCATTGCCTTGCCAATGGATCAGTCCAGTAATTGACCCCTACTTTGGAGGATGTAAGTCAACTACACTTTCTTCCTAGTACAACTGCTGCACACTGAAAGGTGATCCCTTTGGTTGGTTAGTAGTACTTTATGTTTGGTAGACTACCCCTTTTGATTGGTAAATCAGAGTTAAGTCTAGGAATCCATGGCTCCTACTTAGTGCGATCCATCGCAAACCAATAGGGTCCATCTCAAAATCCAAAATTAAATATTTGAAACAAACTCAACCCTCCTTCCCCAGTGGAGTCAAAACAAAAACAAACTAAACAAAGCAAATAATAAACTAAATAAACAAACAACAATCAATCAATCAAAATCTTTTGCTTCTCCTTAGTGAGGAGTAAATCTTTCTAGTTCCCTAATGGATCTTGAATTCTAATCCCTCAGCGGATTTCACAATCTCTTCTCCTAATGGATGACTTGAACTTGCTCCCCCAGTGGAGGGTTCACTTTTCTATATCCAGTGGAGTCGAAACAAACATAATTAAACAATCAAACAAATCAAATCAATTTCTCCCCAGTGAGACTCAACTCAAAGCAAACCTCTCGTCCCCTTGTGGATGATTTGAACTATTTCCCTAGTGGAAGGTTCACATACTCTATCTCTAGTGGATTCTTCCTTCTCTCTCTTATGTCTTTAACATGAGTAGAGTCACATTGCACTAAGGTGTGGATTCCTTCTACACCTTGGGAGTAGATCATAGCTTATCATTGATTTTGTTAATAGTTTCAACACAATACGCGTGGTGTTCCTTGTCACCACACCACACCAATTGGGCCCTTTGTTGACCTCAGAGTGAACTCTACCCCTCCATCTTAAACATAGGACTTCTCTTAGACTTTAAGAGTTCCTTAGTCTTAAGACACATCTAGTAATTATGGGGACACTCAATCTAACCCTAGAGACTTAGAAGAGTTAGCCATAGGAATAAGTCATACCTTAGGGGTGTTAGAAAAATTTGCTACCTATAGCTTGAACCAATCCTCACTTCCTCCTTTCAAGTCAAGCTCCAAATCAAATCAAATCAAACTCCAAATCAATTCAAGTCAAACTCCAAATCAAATCAACATCAAAACTCAAATAAATTCCAACTTAATTGATTTTATCAAACTCAAATCAATTCCAAGTGATTGAAGCTTATAATTGAAATTCCAAGATCAAAAGTTCTTCCTAAGTCACTTTGATTCTATTTTATGGACTTAGCCTAAATAAAATCCAAATCAATTCAAATTCAAGAAATTTTCTCACAACCCATTTATATTCTCATTTATATTCACATATATAAATAAAATATAAATTTAAATAACTAAAATTGAATTCAAAATTCAAATCTAAATTCAAAATCTTTCCTATGCTCTTTGATTCCCTCTTATGGCTTAGCTTAAATCAAATCTAAATCAATTCAAATTCAAGGAATTTTCTCATAACTCATTTATATTCTCATTTATATTCACAAATATAAATGAAATATAAATTTAAATGACAAAACTAAATTCAAAAATCAAACCCAAAGTCAACCAAAATTAAACCTAAGCCTTTCAAGTCAAATTCTTGAACTTAGCCAAATAAAACTCAAATCAGGCCAAACCCTTATTTTTTATTCATTATTCAATCAATCCTTCAATCATGAATCCAAATATAAACATAAATTTCAATCATCAAACCAAACTAAATTCAAAACTCAAATTCAAATGCAATCAAAATTGAACGTAAACCTTTCAATTTAAAATCTTGAACTTAGCCAAATCAAATTCAAATCAAGCCAAACCCTTGATTTTTCTTCATGATTCAATCAATCCTTAAATCATGAATCCAAATATAAACACAAACTTCAATCATCAAATCAAAACTAATTCCAAAAATTAAACCCAAGTCAAACTCATGTTCACCCTTTTGAACTTGAAATTGTCAAATGAATCAAAACCCATTTGACTTCAAATCACTTTCAAATGGATTTATATTTCAATCATAAGTCCATATGTGAGTTCAACCAAACTTGATTCAAGCCTTGATCAAGTCAATTGACCCACTTAGGCTCACTTGACCTAAAGTGACCTAAAGTACCCCTTATGAGCCAAATTCTAATCCTAACCAAATTGGATTGAACTAAACCCATCTAAGCCTCACATTGTGAGCAACAATCATCATGAGATGATCAATCACTCAAATTAGGTCAAACCAAGTCAAACCTAAGGGTTGACCAAGTCAACACTTAGCCAAAATAAAACCTAAACTAGCCAAAATCTACCATAGGCCAAATTGATTGAAACCATTGTTAAAAACTCATTCATGATCAATGTTTGAACTTGAAGAAGTCTTCATTTGAGCCTAACCTAGCCCAATTGGCCACTTGACCCAAGTTGACCCAACTTGATCTAAAAGTTAAAATATGTCAAAACTTGATCTAAGCCAAATTGATTGAAACCAATGGGTGAAATTCATTCTAAAATGATTGTTGAACTTGACCAAAGCCTCAATTGGCCAACTAGACCTAACCTAGCCCAATTGACAATGAACCCAACTTGACCTAAATGGTCAAATTGAACCAAAATCAAATAAAAATAAAATGGATTAGAAACAAAGATACCAATACATTTCATATGACCAATGAAGCCTAAACCAACCCATGACCTAACCCAAATAGGTCAAATGGGTCAAATTGGTCAATTTGACCCATTTGACCTAAATGAAATCAAATGAACCAAATCTAAATATAAATCAAATTGAACCAAACCAATGATACCAAAATATTTCAAATGGTCATATGAACTTGACCCAACCTTAGTTTGGCCCAATTTGACCAATTGGTCAACTTGACCCAAGTTGACCCATTTTTACCTAAATGGGTCAACATGAGCCAAATTATATCAAATCAACTCCAAATTCTTTAAAACTTGGCCCAACCCATTTTTCAATCATACCAAGCATACCCAAATTGAAATCCAAGCCAAATGACCATTTTACCCCTAGTCCATAAGGTAACCTAAAATCAAAATCACTTGAAATTTGATCAATTCCTTTTTATGGACACTTGACATCCTTTTAATAGACCAAATGTTCACTATTGAGGATGACCCAATGGGTTTCACAAACCCAACCCAATGGCCAAATCCACCCACTTAGGAATTGAGCACATGGGATCCTCTTCCACTCAATTAAAGCACGGGAGCTTCACTACTCCACTCCACACCTGAACCATGTAAGTCCTAAGCCTAACAAACTCATCCCATCTGGTCAATTGATCAAAAATGGCAAAGGGAAGCTAGGATGTCCAATTTACCTAGGGGGAGATATACTCCCTCTAATTCCACTTGATTCCAAGATTGTCATACTCGATTGAACTTAGGGAACTCAGAGCTAGCACCCCAAGGTTCCTCCAAGCATCCACAACCCATTTCCATTTCTCCTCTTCTTGATTTCTTCAAGCCGAAAATAGGGGAGCTCCACCTTTTTTTCCATCTCACTCAATACTTAATATCAAGCTAATTCCTCTTGCAAGCTTCTTCAGAGAACTCAATCGAGCTTGCCTAACACTTAATCCAAGTTTTCAAGACATGGAGAGGGGAGCTACACCAAGGCGGAGCCCAATTGAAGAGGAGCTTGGTCCATAGGACGATCCACTTTATCCCTAGGCTTGAAACTTTCAACAGAGCTTCATCTCCACTAGATGAAGCTACCTCAATGGATTCGAGCGCCGGTGATAGCCTCCGGTGAGGCATTCCTTCAACTCAAGCTTAAAATAGAGAGAATGTAGTCCTTTGTGAAGGAAACTTTCACCCAAGTGAAATGGACCGTTAGATCTTTATCCCCTTGTATGATGATGGTGTGGGTTGAGTTTGAGCTCAATCTGAGCTCAATCGAGCTCGGACCATGGAAGATGGACGGTGGCCATCTCACGCAGGCGAGCTCAAGGATGGATAATGGGCCATCCATCCACGTGTTTTGGATGGATGGCCATGATCAAGACACGTAGGTTCCTCTAATTTATCCTATTAATACCACGGGCTTGATCTCAACCGTTCGATCTTTGATCGGATGAGTGAGGAGAAAGTAGCACCACCGCTGATGCAAAACTCTAATTTGATAACTTAAGTGATGAATCCTGTCGTGCCACATGGAAAGCATGTCGCAGTCTCGTGGCAAGGCTTAGTCATTTAATTAGGCTATTTAATTAATAGATAATAATAGAAACTTCAAAATATCATAATTAAATGTAAAAAAATTAGAAAAATACAAAGTAAAAAAGCATTATAAAGATAATTCAAAGGGGAATAATCTAAAATTAATTTCAATTGATTTTGAACAATGATATTTTCTGAATTAAGGTTTTATTGGGAATGTAATTATATTAATTACTCCCTAATTATTCCACTGATTAATTCCAAACTTCCTAGGGTTAATTAATGGGATGGCTTCCACCTCCCACGATTTTCTTGGAATTTATTAATGGTTTGATTAGGATAATTTCTTAGTTCATTCCTAATTACTCTCTTAATCAACTAAATGATTAATCAACCTTTTAAATATTGATAAATCCACTAATTAATTTTGCTAATTACCTTAGAATAGTGAGTGGACTTAGTGAATGAGATTAGAAGTTCTTTCCCATATCTTTTTCCCTAAGTTTATTCATTTGGATTAAAATCTATTTAATGTGCAAAATTAATTAAATAATCTAATCACTTAACTAAATAGCTTAATTATTCAAAATTTTAAAATCAAAACATTCCAGAACTTAACCAATTCATCTTGGGTAGGTGCTTAGGTGTTCAATAGCCTAAGTAGCTTAAGGAAATCAAAATCAAACTCACATGTGTGGGAAGGGTTATGAAAGTACTTAAATTAAACCCTTTAGCTTAATTAATCACTAATTGTGAGCCAATTGCATTAGCCCTTTCTTTCCTAGGTGCATTGCTTATTTAAATTCCTTGTGTAATTTTATGTCATACATTGGCTCATAATTATTTGATTACATATGCTAAAGTGGTATAGGTAAGGGCTCATATTTATATCAAAATCCATCCTTGTGGTAATTAATGCACTTAATTCACACCTTAATCTAAATAAAATATAAAAATCATCTAATGGTTCTAAAATTAAACTAAAACAACATACACATGTGGGAAATGGGTTAGGACCAACAAACCTCTTTACATTTCCTAATTCAAATCAAACTCAAACAAAATTAAAAATCTTTTTAAAAATAAATTTGATTTTCTTTAAATGATTCTATTTCATAAGATTATCTTTATGAATTAATTAGGGTGAATGAATTTACATGATTTCATCACTTTATTTCTTTCCCAATATGCTAAATGTGTATGTCATATGAAAATCATGCATTCATGTTTTTTTAAATAAATTAAAAAAGAAATGTTTCCTTTATGTCAAATTGCATGTTTTGGCTAAAGTAGGAATATGAATGGCTATTATCACTATTAAATCTTAAATTATTTTCAAAGCTTATAAATCAAATATCATAACTGAAAGGTATGCTACTTATAATTATTTATAAGCTCGCATGTGAGTATAAAATGTCTTATGTGATTCTCCCTCTCTTTCTTAATATAGAATGGCATAGGATTTGCAAAGTGTATTGTCCATTTGAAAAGGACATAACACTTGCTTAAATCCATTCCTATATACTTCTGTGTCATGACTTAAGAAGGAATTCCACATCACACGTATAAACTAAACAATTAAAACAAAACTAAACAAACATAAACTTTTGCATGATTTTCTTTCCATGCATTTCTTTTTGTACATGCACATGTAATTAAGAAAAATGGTATATTAGTCTGGACAATCTCGAGGTTGTGATGCTTTAAGTAGCCCTAAGTAGGTCTTATACCTTACACCCTTAGTGCTAATAATGACGCCTTACTTATGTCTTTTATACTTATAAATGTGTATATGAAAAATGGATAAAAGAATCACTCTTTTCTACTTAATGAAAATTGTGCATCATAAAGCATCCAAATTTTCTTAAGTAACACTACTTAGCATTCATCATTAAGGTGTGTTAAATATTCCCATTTGCATGTATATATATGCTTAGGATTCATCCATATGCATGTTACACATGTTGGGAAAGAAATGAAGTGATGTATTTTGTGATAGTATTTCACTTTACTTAATCTTAAAATGCCTTTCTTTTTGAATAGGTTTGTTTAGGAAAAATCTAAACTTAGGAATAATTAAAATATATAATAAAACATTCACTAAACAAAGATCAAATATGAATCTACCTTAGAAATTACATAAGGCAGAGAGGAAAGAGAAGTTTTCTTCTCTTTTCCTCTCTTTACAACTTTTAGTAATTAATTCTAGGTTCATTCAAACCAAATAAAATCACAAAATAAAATCAACCAAAGCAACTAAATCACTTAAATGAAACAAACCTTCAAAGTTGAATATTTTCATACTTAGAAAACTTCAACCTTAAAGCCTAGCTAAGCATACCACAGAAACCTTAAATGGCACACATTAGGCTAAGCCACCATTTCTAGCTTTAGGTTAGGGCAGTGCATGGTTTAATTTTTTGCTTTTATTTTGTGATGTAATGTTTTAGTCTAGATGTTAGGGTGTATGTGCGTAGACTGAATGGTAGGATGATTTAGTCTAATCATTATCTTCTGCAAGGGATTATGCTTAAGGGATGCTGTAATAAAAATATAAATTACTTTTGCTGTGCAAGTGCTTATACCCCTAAGAATAATCCAAAATAGGCCAGGTGGACTTGGTTACCCATGTGTGAGGTGTTAAGTCCAATTTATATATATACATACTTGGGATTGTTTGGTTTGTTTAGCTAATCTCTATTTTGTAGGTGTTAGTTAGATTTACTTTTCCCTTTTTATGTAACTTTGTAATTAGGATTTTGGAATGATTGTTATGGGGTATTAGGATGAACATTGGTCATAAGATCATGCCTTATGTACCATGTGAAGCTTTTGGAGCAACCATATTCCAACCTACCAAAATAAGAAAGAAGAAAGAAGAAAGAAGAAAGGAGAAAGAAGGAAGAAGAAATGAAGAATGAAGAATGAAGACCCCCATAACATGAATTTCTTGCTTAATTGTAATTAATTCATTTGTAATGTGGGTTATATAAGGGTAGAGCTTGATTACCCAATTTATTTTTGGGTTTGTGCGGTGGAGCCTAACCAGAAATGACCTCTTATTCTTTTGTGCTAGCTTTATAAATTGATTGATGTTTATTTAACTTGTGCATTAAGATGGCATCCTTTTCCTAGTTTATTCCTTGCTTTGATGTGTGGCCTGGATGACGATTAGGATCTTAGGGACATAAATTTTCTATCCAACTAATCAATTCAAACTAAAAATTAAATAACTCATAACCTCACCTAAAGCCAAGTTATAAATCAAGATAAAAGAATTAGCAACCCCTTAGCTGGACGTTGTATTACTTTCTCACATCATGCATAAAAAGCATATTATTTCACTCTTGATTGGAGGGCTTCCACCTTTGCTAGAGAACTTGGCTTGACATTGAAGAGCCATGGTGGAAACACACCTCTTTATCTTGATGATTTTTGGCCCATAACCTAATTTCTCATGCATTAGGCATATGAATCCTAAAGCCTATGTCAAATTGATTGTCCAAAAATAAAAATAAAATGTAACAAAATTTATATTAGATTTAAGTCATGAACTCATGCTCTACATGATCTAGTCTCTTAGGGAGTGTGTTTAAGGACTTAGTTTCTTTCTAAATAAACAACATCCTTGCTCTCTTGCATAAACATATGACTTGCCTACATGTATTTAAAATCATTGGAGGAGTTAGTTTGTAGCCACCCCTAGGCGGTTGTAAGTCTAACAGTCGGGTGGTTTATCCTCTCTTATGGAGGTAAACCAAATACCCATTTTCATCTTAGATTTAGGTCGTACTTTTGGCCCTCGCCAAAGCTTCCTAGATTTAGGTTTAGAGGTTACTACTTCCCTTTACTGGCTACGAACATAAATCCTCACCCCTTAGGCATTTCCATGACCTTGTATCATGGAATTGTAAGCCCTAGATTTCTAATAAAAATTCAACTCAAATAAATCAATTCAATTTCAAAAATA
The DNA here is from genome assembly GCA_021442155.1 of Cymbidium sinense. Classification (NCBI taxonomy): domain Eukaryota; kingdom Viridiplantae; phylum Streptophyta; class Magnoliopsida; order Asparagales; family Orchidaceae; genus Cymbidium; species Cymbidium sinense. The sequence continues at coordinate 111,718,613 of CM038218.1, read as the reverse complement.
TAAAGCTCAACCATAGGGTAGTTTGGGATGCTTACTAGGCTTCCTAGTATCCTAAGCATCCCCTACTCATTTTTATTTGGCCTAAATAAGAACTCCCTCCTTTTGATCGATCCCATTTGATCTTCTAAAAATAAACCAATCAATTGATAGTCCTACCTTTTAAAATCTTTGGAGACAATGATCATTTACCTTAATCGAGAGTATTCCTAGTAAATCTCATTTCTTAAGATGTAATTAACTATGGGGCTTTCCCTTGTAGGGAACTTAATAAACCTGATTTAAAATAAACCCTGCTTTACTTTTTTGTGTAAAGTAGGGGAAGAATCTCTGGTACATTCCAAAGACCCATAGTCCTTAAGAGTCCTTATTGAGGTAATTAGGTCCATTATAGGGTGGTGACTTTTATCCTTCGAGATAGTACACTTTTCCTCAATGTCATACGAATGCCCTAATAAGAACATCTGGATCTATGTGGTGTCCCAGCAAGGAGTTTTATATGTTTCTATTTTCATTTATACTACTTTTCTGAAGGAAAGGGATAGATGAAGGCGGGAATATATATAAATTTTCACCACACTTGCTTACCTTTGTCTTGAGGTGCTACCTTAAGAGGTAGAACTTTACCACTATAGAGGTTGAATTCATTCACTTCTTTAGATGGAAGACTTGTAACAAGTTCTATTTACACATCAGGCATACCTATAGCTTCTCCTAAAAGATCTTCAAAATCGGATGACTCCAAGTCTATCTATCATGGTGAATCTTGAAGGTTTAGAAAGAGAAGTTTATTTTTGAATTGGAGAGAAAGTGATTGGAATTATTTAGATTATTATTATTATGACTTGGAGAGCTATCAATAGGAATAAATTCACTAAGTTCATTAAAAATAGAGACAATATAAGCAGAACCTTTCTTCTTTATTGATTCACTTAATTTTGGTGGTACAAAGTAAAAAATCAAGTAAAGTAAGCGGCTTGAGTGGCTTGGTGCCCTCATCCATAGATACAATGCTCTTGGAGGTAGTAATAGAGCTAGTAGAAGTGATAGCTATAGAAGTGGGGATGAGAATGCTGGACTCAGATGATGGTTGTGTTGGTGGGCTATCCCAAGCATGTCTATTTTTGTTGCTTAGCTTTCACCCCCTCGGTTGCCCTTCATAACTAGTAGACCTTCCAAGGTATTGGAGGTCTGAGCTAAGTCAGGCATCTGTAGAGAAAGTTTCTTAATTTTAGAAATACTTTTCTTAGAGTTATGGGACAAGGAGATGTCCCAACCTTCTTTAGTCTTAAGAAGATTGAATGATTCCCTAGAGATTACTTTAACAAAACTAGTGGGTTGTTTTACTAAGTATTCTTTAGGTATCACTATGGCTCCTAACTTGTAGCTTCACTCAAGCTAATCCATAATGATAAAATAATCCTCTAAGACATGACCTAGCATGTGATGGTAAGGGTAGTAGTTAGGATCATTGCTTTTGCCTACTTTCTCTAGCTTCCTAGGTTCGAGTAGCTGAAATCCAAGAATTTTAAGAAGATTCTTGAAGATCTTCTTGACTACCCCCCTAATGAATGAATATGGCTGGTTGAGTTTATTAACAGAGTAGGTGGAAAGTAGCTACCTGGTGGGGGAAATTTATATCACTACTTTGGAGGCTATTGTGATAATCAAGAAGGTGGAAGAGGAGGTGGAACTGGAGGCTGCTGAACTTTAGGCCTCTCAAAATATCCTCTCATGGGTTGCTTCCCCTTATCCTTAGTTAACACTATTCCTAGTTTTTTTTTTCTCAAACACTTTCTATGGCTTAGGCTTGCATGACTGGTTTGAGAATGGTAACTATTTGGCTTCCTCTTATAGGCTAGCAGCCTTGCAGATTAACTTCTCAAATATTTCAATTATAAAACCTTTAAGCATGAAAGTGATTGGACCATCGATATTTTTTAGGAGAATGTTAATGGCATGTTGCTCTTTAAGGCTATGGTTCACATTTTATATTTATGTTTCACCACTTATGAATATAATTAACAAGTGGCTCATTATATTTTTTATTTCTCTATAATGGGTCTCCTACAATCACCCTTTGGTAATCTCCTATAAATCTTTTGATAAATAATTTCTTTAGTTATACAAAGGATTTCACCAAACTTTTGGGCGGTTTAACATACCAATCAAATGCTACTCCAAAAAAATTGCTAATAAATTGCTTGAAGAGTAAGGCATCGTTGGCCAATTGCATTGTTGCAACTAGCCCTAAAGTGTGCAATGTGTTGCTTAGGGTTCCCACTATCATCAAATACTTTGAAGGATGGTGGCACAAAGTTCTTGGGTATTGGACTACATCAAATTCATTCAGGTTCCCTTTGGAATTGATGAGGCCCCTTGGGATTGCACCAATGCTTCCTTCACTTACTATTTTACCTTTTATTTTATGTCATTCTTATGAATGGCTATACTATCAATACCCTTCTTTTGAAGGCTACCAATGTCTTCTTCTAATTGAGTGATATTCTTTTTCCAGTCAACAGTATATGATAACTCTGGCCTATCAGCCTCCATAGTGATGGGCTGAGGTGCTAATATTTGACTTTGAAGGGCTAGAACAATTGACATTAACTCATCCATCCTCCTATCCATACGATCAATCTGACCACCTTTCAACTTCAACTAATGCAAAGGACACAGAGTTGAGTCTGATGCCTCACCTTCCTCAACTACAGCTCTTTGTGCCTCAGTGTTATGATGCTGCTCTCTATGGGAGAAAGTTCTAGGCTCTATCATATAGACTTCTGTTAAGTCATCTAGGAGAGCATCCTCCTCCATGTCAAAGTCAATCTTTTCCTCATCACTTCCTTCCCTCTATGTATCTTTAATGGATGCCTTATACTATGCTAGGATTTCTTCAAAGAAATGACCATTTATATTCTTAAAATCTATAGAGAAGTATCTAGGGTGATGATTCTCCACCACATGACCTCTTATAGGAGGAGTGCACTAAACACCCTGTGCTGATGAGGTACTAACCATGACTGATTCAAGCATGGGGACTTTTTTCCTATCCTTCTTCTTTTCTTTTATCTCACTCTCACCTTGTTGAGTTGGTAAAGCAATGGCTACACTCTTAAGCTACCACTCCTTCTTTTCTACTCATGATGTAGAAGGCCGAATAGGAGAGCTTGGCCTCACATCATTAGTGTGAGTAGATAAAGTATGGCCTCTAGGTTGCAATCATGTCACCAAGGGTGGGGATTTCTTCATAGATGTAGATTTTTGGTATTTGGTAGGACTTTTGATGGTGCGACATAAATGGGTGATGGTGAACAATGAGTAGGTGTAGTGGTGGTGGCACCAGCCACATCTCTATTGAAGATCTCCACCTTAGGTTAGAACTGGTAAGAACTATGCCACTAAAAGACCAACTCTATCAGCTCACTAGTCGAGGTGGTGATCAACATAAAAGCTGAGGCCGCGAACTATCTGACAAATCTCCTCCTATCCTTCTTGCCCACTTGGGCTGCTATCTTAGCCTCTATGGCCCTTTATGAATCTGATCCTTGACGCTCCTAAGGATCACTTTCTTAAGATCACGGATCAAAGCAAACTATGAACGTCCATGTACTCTCCCTACTCTTCTTAGTACAGAGCATAAGACTTCCTCCTCTCCCTATCTAATGTCTTATATTCAATATGTCATGAGGGTGATGATGCTATCTTTTTGACATCTTTCTCTACCTCTAAACCTAAAATATGGTAAAACATGCTACCTCCAAGGAGTGGAAAGGTCTCACAGGGGGGACTCTCCTCAACTACATGAGATGCCAACTATATCTCCCAAGTCATCAACACTCATTACTTCTTCAGCTTGAAATTCTTAGTGCGTTGATGAGCCGTAGTCAAAGGGACATTGTGAGAGGTAGCACTGACCTCAAATATGGAAGGGAGAACCTTTGGAGGAGAGAACTACCTTCCCTTTGGAGATCGAGGTTATCATAGAGGTGGTGCTAGTTTTAGCTACTCTAGTGGTAGACATAGTTGGGACTCGGCAGGGGAACCTCTATAGCCTTCCTCTTCAAAGAGGGTAACTCAATATCAAACTGCAAATCAAACTGTAAGAGTGGTTTCTTATTAGCCACCTCCTCTTTACTGATGATGTTGAGGGTAGGGATATCATAGGTGATCTTGAAGTATTCAAAACACATGTCAAACTTGATGATGGGAGCGATGGTGAGTAAGGTCAAATCCACACTAGAAGCAAAAGAGAAAATAAGCTTCTCGGAAGACATGTTATTGTTATTGCTTGAGGATGGAAAGATTGGTGCTTTACCTCTATTTAAAAAGAGGGCAAGGGGCAGTGGATTTGATTTTCATCATTTTTTATTTAAATTGAAACCCTTATCCAATAATTTTGATTATACTAGATATGGTTCATAGTTTGGAGAGATTTTATTTAGAGAGAGAGAGAGAGACTTTTATTTTGAACATTGCTATAAGGTAAGTTCAATAGATTTTTAAAATAAACAATGATTCTAATTTTACCAAATTTAGGTGTGATAATAAGTTAATGGACTTGATGATTTCTTTTGAAACTACATGATTTATTTATAGAGTGTTGTTTTGATTCAACTCCACCTATTGGGGATCCAATAGTGGTTCTAGAATCTTCTAGAGAAAGGTTCTAGAACCAATGAGATGTTGGCAACACTTGTCCAAGGATGAAATGGGAAAGGAATCCAATAAAAGGATGGGTAATCTCAGACTTATGCAAGACATAAATCCACTATTGGTATTTGGAGATAATGGTTGACTACTAAAGATGGAGAGAGGAACTGTCCCTAGCAGAATCACTAAAAAAATCTATGGTATTTTTATTTGGATGTGTTCGTAAGGACACCACAGAGATCTTATGGGGTATTTATTAAAATGATCGAGTATAATATTAAGAGATGATGTACCATCTCATTAAATAGAAATATCACCCTATAATAAACTCAATTCCCGAATAAGGACTGCTAAGGTAGATGGGTCTACATATATACTAGAGATCTTTTCCCCACTTTACATGGATAAGTAAAATAAATTTTATTTTAAGCCAGGTTCTTTAGTTCTTTATGGAAGCAAGCTTCCATAATTAATTATATCCTAAAAATAAGAATTTTCTAATAACACTATCGATTAAAGTAGTCAACTAATATCTTGAAAGATTTCAAAGTTTGATAATCAAAGAATTGGTAATTTTTTTTGGAAAGTAATCATGAAGAGTTCTTCACATATTCTAAAAAGAGTAAGTAGGAAGCAGATAAGATACTAGGAGGCCTAGCGAGTGCTTCAATCTACCCTATAGTGAGGATTTATATTTTTAAAGGAAATTAAATTAAATTAATTTTTGAGTTGAAATTTTCATTGAAATGTTAGGGTTTAGATTACAATAACACAAGATTATGAAAATGCCTAAGAGGTGAGGACTTATACTCATTGCAAAAGAGAAATAATCAACCTTTGAACTTATTATAGAAATTTTATTTGGAACACCACACAGATCTTAGAGGTAGTTACTTAGGTAATCAAATACATCATTAAATGATCAATATATTATATTGAAAGATAAATATATTAATCTATAATAAATTGAATTACTTAATAAGGATTCCTAAGGCTAATGAGTCTTTGATATACTAGAGATTTTTTCTTTAAACCACATGGAGATGAAAAATAAGGTTTACAGTTCCCTATAAGGAAAAACCCCATTAGTTAATTACATCAAGAATACTCTCAATTAAAGAAATTTACTTTCATCTTTATGGATTTCAAAGCCTTTCTTAAAAGGATGGTTAATTTGGAAATTTAAAAGGGAATGCTCTAAGGAGGAAGAGTTCTTTTTGAAAGCCAAAGGGATTAAATAAGAAATGATTTTAGATACTAAGATACCCAGTACATTTTAATTATCCTACTATTCAAATTTATATTTTGAGATTCAATTTATTAGGGTTGTGAGTTTGACATTTTATTATAAATAAATAACTTAGATTTTAACAATACAAGGCTATAGAAATAACTAGTGGTTAAAGACTTATTCGAACAAGATGCTCCAAAATCTAAGTCTAAAAGTTATTCTAACATAAGTCAGAGACTAAACCTAGTCTAATTTTATAAATTTAGGATTTATCGATTCTTCTTTTTACTTGAGAAAATAATCCTATCCCCAACTCTTCTAGACTTATTTACCACCTAGAAGGGTCACCAGCTAGCACCATCTAAATGATTTAAAATCATGATTCTAATTTTATGTATGCAAGATGGCAGACTATTATTTAAGAAAGAATCTAGAATCTTAAATTCACTCCCTAAGAAATTAGATCATGTGTGATATGCATTGCATGACTTAGATTGATGTAATAAAATCTACAACTTTTTATTTTATTTTGACTCATCAATTTTATAATCGGGCTTGGGATAATTCATGCTTAAATGCATGATGAAAATTAGTTATGGACCAAATCATTGAGAAGGGGTGTTCTCCACTACAAGGGACTGCTCTCACAGGTATCCCTTATCATGCAAGAGTGGAGACCCCCTATTTACAAGAGTGAAATAATATATATATTGTATTAGAATCAACACATCCTAACCTAATTCTAGAGTCGATGACATAATATTCTAGTGTGTGAAAAAAATGGGCTAGGGCTAGTGTGACAAGTCTATACTAGGCTTTTTTAAGTTTATGTTTAGATTTGAGTTCAATATTTGTTTAATTTACCATTCAATGGTTTCAATTTAAATGATGTAGCTGATTTTGAATGTTATTTTAATTTTAGGTTTATTTTTTGTGTTAAAGTTGAATTTAGGTTTTAAAGATTGGAGAACAAAATATATCCTGCTTAGGATAGAATTAATTTTATTCAACATCATAATCCTAGTAGAATGAAATCTCCACCCTCAGATAAAATCCATTCTATGGGTTAAACTAAGAACCTATGTATCTTGATTGATTATTTTGAATTTATTTGAATGATTCAATTAAATTAGATTTGATTTATTGATGTCGTATAATTTAGTTTAAATTTTTAAGATTAAGTTAGTTTAACTTCATGTATTTTAATTAGTGATATTAGTTTTGGATTTATTAGGTTTTAGTTTGGTTTATTTAATTTTTATAATTCATTTGGTGTCTAATCTTTGAATTAAGATTAATTCCTTTCTTTTAGAATTCATTTTATTGAGTTTTATATGGTTTATGTTGATTAACTTGGTTTGATTATTGTTCGTTGATATCTAATCAAATGTATTGCATTTTTACTTAATTCTATTTCAATTTTAATTATTGTTTTGATCTTTTTTTTTTAAATTTCCATTTAAAGATTTATTCACTTTAGTTGATTTTATTCTTTTATATAGTTTACATTATTTAGTTTTAATTATTGTTTGAATTAAGATGATTTGAGTAATTCGTTCCTTAATTAATTTATAATGATTATAATTGATTTTATTATTATTTGATTATTCCTTCATTTTTGTTTGTCTTATAGATTTCTATAAAGGTGAATTACTTAAGATACTTAGTCTAACTTAGACAATTAAATTTTTTTAGAGGTGTGTTAAGAATAAATAAATAGTTCTTTTCTTTATTACTTTTATTTTTATTTTTATGGAAGTTAGTTGATAATTATATTTTAATTTAACTAATTTAATTTCATTCTAAGGTTCAGTTGATTAATTACACCATGTTTCATTTACCTATGCGATTTATACTGAATAAGTTGATTCTACTATTATTTGAATTCAATGGTTTTATACTTTGATTAGGTTTGATTGGTTGGATGACTTAGTTTGATTAAGAATTATTATTTTGTACGTCTTGTTCTTAATTCAATTAAACAATTGAATGATTTGTTTGAAATTCAAATTAAGGTTTTGAAATGATTCAAGTTTAATTGGATAAATTTGGTTTAACTAGATTATTTATTCAAGTTTAATTGAATAGCCTAATTAATGCCAATTGTCGTTAATCAAGTTGACTAAAATTTGATTATTTATCACTCAAATCAAATGATAAAGTTATTTAAAGCTTGATTAATAAATTAACTAAAGAATCGTATTTAATTTGATCAATTGATTGATAAAATTCTAACTTCACTATTGAATAATCCATTATTATCTATTTTTTATCTTATTTATTTTATTTTATTTATTTGAGTTTAACTCATGAATGTTTGATTTATGTTTGGTACTCATCTTCTCTATTAAGTAAATTAAACATTTACTTTGATTTCAATTAAAATTGGTTGTTTATAATTAGAATTTTTTGTTTAATTAATTCACTTATTATGCTAATTAGAATTTGGATAATACCCTTAATTAGTAATTCATTAAATTTGTGCATTTAATGGTTAATTAATTTGATTTAAATTTACTTTGGTTATATATTTGATTAACATTTACCTTAATTTTATTTGATTTGATTAGATAATTAATTTGATTAATATTCAATAATTAGTTAAGATGAGTTTTGTTTATGATCAATTTAGTTTGTTGTTTATTGAATGTAAGTGGATTATATGGTTGAGATTCAATGCTTAATCAAGGTTTAATTGGGTTAGTTGTATTTATATAGTTAATTAAATTGACTGGATATTTATGATTGACTTGATTGATTTATTTATTTGTCCAAAGTTTAGTTTAAATGATTGATTTAATTTAATTCCCTATTCTTATCAAGATTAATCTGATTAAAATATGATTAATGATTAATTGAATATTCGTGATTACTTTGATTCACTTATTATGGTTTGTATCTTTGTTTATCTTATTAAAATTGATTTGTTCATATTAGGTCTACCTTAGATGTTTAGTTAGTTTAATTAAATTAAGCATTGTTTAGGTTTAATATGATTAACTTAATTGTGTAATTAACTTGACTAAGAGATTTGCTTAAATTAATTATAGATTAATCGATGATCTTAATTAACCATTATCTTTTGATTAAATTTAATAAGGTGTTTGATTTAAGTTGAGCTTGATTTAAGGATCATTTTATTATTGCTTGTTTAATTCAATTTAATTTAATTAAATAATTGATTAATTTGTTTTGGAATTTCATTATCAAATTGATTAAGAGGATTATAATTTGATGGGTTAATGATATTTAATTTGATTGAATAATCAATTCAATTATCATTAGATTAATCATTGATCAAACCTTAGCTCTATTAGATGATTTGTTTGGTTAAGAGTTTAATTATGGATCATGTTTAACTTATCTAATTAATTTAGTTTTATCAAATGACTTTTCTGATTAAGATCTTAATTAAGAATTTTGATTAATTTTATATGAATAATTATTTTAATTAATCATTAGGTTAAAGATTAATTAAATATTAACTTAATTTAATTTATTTATTTGATTAAGAGCTTAATTAAGAGTCTTGATTTGATCAATTAAATCAACTTAATTAATTTGATTAATGGCTACCTAGATTAAAGGTTAATTGATATCTGGTTAAATGAATTATGATTAAGTTAATTTAAGAGCTCATTCAATTAAGATCGAGTTAATAATAAATTGAGCTTTAACTTAATTAGTTCCAAGGGGTTCAATATTTTCTTAAATCTCTATGATGTTGATTAAAATGTTTTAAGTCATTTCAATGAATTTCTATGATCATTATAGTTTTTAATTATTTATTTTCCTAAGATAGGCTGCTTAAGCTTCAATATTTAATCTCTCAAGCTAACCATCATTTTATCTTAAAAGTTTTATGGTAAGTATCTTTTAACGTTAATTTCATTCCCTTTAAATTTTAGGTCAATTTGATTAATATTATAGGATTAAATAACAAAATTTGATTTTCACTAAAATCTAAATTAAGCTCGAACTACCTAATAGAAATTAGGGAATTTGGATTCGTTGGATTGTTCTTGAAAAGATTAATCTAATGAGCCCTTATTTGTATTTTTTTTATAATTTTTGGTGATTTTAAGCATTTTTTAATTCCGAAAATCTTGGATTTTTTTTAAATTAATCTAGTTAGCGCCACGTGGCACTGACTGGGCTCCACCTTTCATGTGTCGAAGCCTGATTGTGCCACATTGATGCTGATGTAGCATTTGGGCAGGAAATATTATTAGATCTTGACCATCTGATCAAAGATCGGATAGTCCAAATTAGAACACATGATCTAAGGGCTATAATTAAGCATCCATAATGTTTTAATCTCGGCCGTTCCTCCCTATTAATGGAGATTAGATGGTTGCTTTGTTGTCTCCCATAAGGCCAATGAACTAAGAAGCTCAGGCAGTTAGTTACGCTCAAACAACTCATTAGAGGGTTGATTTTTTGACGAACTCACCAAAAAAACATCCCATTTCACACCTAGGGGTTAGGAGAAAGTAAAATCGAGGGTATTCTAAGAGATTTTTCCTGGTCTTAAGTGAGTACTCTCTCAAATAAACAAGCCTATGATTTTCCTAAGGTTTAAAGAAATTACCTCACCAAAGCACACATTCGATGGATTTTTGTGCCAGAGAGCTTCCTTGAGTTTAAGTGAGTCGTTATTAAGGTTCTCTTCTCTTGCCTCCCTCCAAATCGTCTTCTCCTCCAATGGCCCTTGCCTCTCACCTGAATTTATACAAAGTCTATGATTTTATGTTAGAAAAGAGAGGGAAATGGATTGGTTCTATTTAGTGGAGCTTTTTGGAAGATAACCAATGCGAGAAGAAGGAGATTTGAAGCTTCTTTTCTTCTCTTTTTAATGGTGGCTGAAAATCAACATTAATGGTCATTGGAGGTACGGTGGTTGGCCAAATTTTATGAAAATTTGGCGGTCTATTTATTGTAGACCACTTTAGAGCCAGCTAAGTGGGGAATGGGGAGATGCATGAGGGGTTTTGTATTTTTGGCATTACCATTGATTTTCTCTAATTTTTTCTTTTTGTTGACTTTTTTCCTCCCCATTCTCATTTAAACTAAAATTTCATCAGGTTTATACAAGGTTTAGAGAGCCTTTGGGTTGACATGACTTCTTTTGGGCTTACTTTGGGCTAAACTTTGAGTTAACCCAATTTGACCCAAGCTAGTTTGGATTGATTCAATCAATTGTCATTGGATTATTAAGTTAAAGTTAAGTTTTAATTAAGTTTGATTCAGTCATTCAAAGTCATTAAAATCAATTAAATTAATTTATTCTGAATTTAATTTGATTTAAACTCAATTTAACTCACTTTGACTAAAGTGAGTAATTAATTTAAACGGTTCAGTTAATCATCTTGATTTATTTAAGCCTTAAATATATTTAATGAAGTATTTAAAATAATTTAGATTGATTGATTCAATTAATTTGAGATTAGATTAATTTTAAGTTTAGTTTAAGTTTTCACTTTGATTTTGGTTTATATTTATATTAGATTTATATTTGATTTAATTTATTATTAATTTTGATTTATTCACCTAGTCACTGAGCATAGGGTCCTAAGTGTCTAATTACTAGGATTAGGGATAATGTCCTCTCATCCAAAATGAGGTGAACACTTGTATCTAAAGTGCTCTATCATAAGCTAAGAGCTCAACCTAAATGTACTCGAAGAATGTGAGATATATTAGTTCACTTCCAATAGAGAGAGTGAATCAATCCTGACTCTTCTAGACTTACAATCACTTGGAGTGGCTACCATCTAATACCTTTTATAATTTAAAATCATGTGCCTAGTCATATGTAAATGCAAGATAGCTAGGCTATTATTAATTAAGAAAGTACCTAGAGTCCTAAACTCATTCCTTAAGAGACCGGATCATAATTGGTATAAAAATAATGACTTAAAATATTGCAATCGAATTTATAATTTTTATTTCATTTTTTGACTCATCAATTTTAGACTTAGGCTTGGGAGAGCTTATGGCTAAATGCACGATAAAATTTAATTATGAGCTAAATTATAGAGAAGAGGTGTTCTCTATTACAAGAGATTGCTCTCACAGGTCAAGCATGTCCCTTATCATGTAAGAGTGGAGATCCCTTTATTTACAATAGTGAAATGATATGCATACATGCTGTTATAACAACTAAGGGGTTAATAAATCTTTTGTTTCTTGATTAAAAATCTTAGGCATAATGATGAGGTTATGAATTGCTTAAATTTTTGTTAAAGTTGTTAAGGTATGGTAGAAAATTTAATTTTTTCTAAAAAGCCTACTATATCTTGGCCAAATATTAAACAAACATATTTTAAGAAACTTATAAAAAGCATGCCATTTTTATTATGCAATCAATATAAACGCATTAATCAAATATTATCAGTTGAAATGATAGGAGGTCGGTGTAACCGGGTACTACCATACACCCTAGAAAATAAAAAAGAAATTGGGTAGCTAAGCTCTACATTTATACAACCAAGATTACAATTAAATTTATAAATGAAAAGAAGCTATGAGGGTTCTCAATTCTTCTTATTCACCTTTACTCCATGGATTAGAATACTCTAGGTTTCATAGAGCCTCTTAGGTCTTTGCCATCTAGCCACTGCTCATCTTAAATCTCATAGCTCTAACCCTAATCCTATTGCAAAAATTATATTTTTATGAAAAATTAAATCTAACTACAATTGTAAAATAGAAGTTAGCTTAACACACATGCATGCCAAGCAGTTATAGTTTATATAATTGGACTTATCTGCCTACTTTAGGTTACCAAGTCCACCTGTCATAATGGATTACGCTTAGGGACTTAAGTAAGACTTGCAAACAAGAGGCATTTATAATTTTTTTTATTATTATAGCAGTCCCTTATGCACAATCCTTTATAGAAGATGTCATTAGTCTAATATAGCCATAATATCTAGACTACACATAAACAATCGTAACATTCAGACTAAAATAGTACATCATAAAATAAAATATCACATCATCACAATAAAATGCTTGCCTAACCTAATAGTAGGATTGGTTACTTAGTATTTTAATGTGTGTGCTAGGCCTAGTGTGGTATGTCTTGATTAAGTCTAGAGTTAGAAATTTTCTGAAGTTGTCCCTTATTAGGGGTGGTTGCAATTTATGTTATAAATGATTTGAAATAAGTATTAAATTTAAACTATTTTGTGTGTGTGTGTGTATATATATATATATATATATATATATATATATATATATATATATATATATATATATATATATATATATATATATATATATATATATATATATATATATATATATTATTTTGATATTTAAGATTATAAAGTGGAGGAAGTGTGAACCTTCCTCAATCCCTATCCTTAGGTTAATTCTAGTAAATGAATTTAGTAACTTTTGCTTTTTTTAATGAAGGACTCATGAAGTTAATTAAGACTTATGTTTGAATTAGTCTTAATAAATTTTTATTTAAATATAAAAGCCATCTTATAATTATTGGAGCCAAATTATAATCAAACCAATAATGTCGTCCTAGCTTTGTTTCATCACACATTAATACTTATCATGTTTTCTTAAATTTTTTTATTCTTACTTTAATTTAATAAATACATATGTCACATTTTAATCAATACACCTTCATGCATGAATGTCTCTATACACATATTATTTTACTATATGATGCACGAATATTTATAGAGGAAAACCTAACTTAATTATGCCTTATACAAACATATACATACACATGTATATTGAACCTTTACAAGTACATGTCATTGTTGAATCAAGAAAGTGAGGTAATCAGAGACCTCTTTGGGACTACTTAAAGTCTTACACTCCTGAGATGTCCAAACTGCTTATTGATTCATATACACACACAAATATATAGGTTTAACGATGAAAATTTAAATCATTTTGATTATAAGCGAAAATAATTTAACCCCAATATACCACTTACTATAAGTCTCACATGCATGAAAATTGGATTTGGATTTTATCATTCTTAATTTATTAAACATCTAATTTATAGCTATATTATAATTATTTAGAAAAATAATTTGAGATTGATTAGTGATAATAGTCACACTATTTAATTGACAATCATAGAATTAAATGACACATTTCAATTTTTCTTTAAAACATGAATGTATGAGATAAATGAAATGTAAATTTATAAATGATCGAAGCAATGTTGTTCAGCATCACCAAATGATTTATTTGGCCTCATTAAGACCTAAGGATATTCATACTAAATAAACACTCCTTAAGTTAAATCAAATTAATTAAGATCTAATGTTAGTGTTTGAATTATTTAATCTTAAAGAGGAGATAAAATAATTAAGATTTAACACATACTTGTATCTGCTCATTAAGTTGTCTAAGGTTATCTTAGAAGATTTATTTATGATTTAATTAAGGTTAACTAGGTTCTTAATTGAGTTAAAGCCCAAATAGACCTATAAATTTAATTATCCCTTGAATATAAGCCTAGGAAATGATGAAAAAGTTAATGAAGATGCATAACCATTAAAATAAATATGCCCAAAAAATCTCTATTGCAATTAAGTTTATAATTAAGGATTAATTAAATGAATAGGAGAAACCCATAATCATTAATTAATCTCAAAAATACCCCAACCCAATTAGGGATTTTTGATTTCATTAGTAAGCTCTTTGCTTACTAAGCATAAATAAAGCTTAATCAAAATATTTAATGATCTATGTTAATTACCATGAATTTTCTAAAATTTTGAATTAATTATTAATTTAATTAATTTAATATTGACACATTAAGGTGACTTTAAGAAATAATAGGATTTAAAGGCCTTAATTAATTTCTTTGACCACCCTTACTATTCTAATGATTAATTAACCTTTCATGATTAATTTCATATTTTTCTTAATTTTAAATAATTATTAAATGCATGAAATGGCTAATTAATGTTCAAAATAATTAGATTCCTTAAATTACTTACCAAACTAACTTGAAAAAAATTCTAGGAGGAAGAGGTCATCCCAAAGATTGATCACTCCAAATATCAAGCAAATTAACCAAGTAATTAGGGCTTAATTAAAAGAATTAAGTATAATTTTAAACTCTAATTAATCTCTATTTATTGGGTAAAAATTTGGGATTTTATATTTCTCTAATAAGCTTTCCAAAATGGGTTTATATGTATTTTTTTGGATTTTGCTATGATTAGTTATGAGTTTTTAAAGTTCTCGATAATTAAATATATTTTAATCTTTAATTAATCCATTTACACAATCAACATCGTGTGACTACTAACACAGCAGTGCTTTCCATATGGCATCACAGGATTGGTTACTTAAATCATATGACATGGTTGTTGACTCAGTACGGTGGACGCACTTTGACTAGATCATTCGATCATGTATTGAATGGTGAAGATTAATTGTTTGAATTTAAAAGAATAATTTGAATAAACTAACATGATTAATCAGGACCATCTGTTCTAATCACACAGAACAGACGGCCAATGATTTGTCATCTACCCATGGTGAGAGACGGACACCATCCGCCTTTCTTAACTCGATTTGAGCTAGGTGAAGCTCGTTCGATGGCAGATTTGACTCTAAATCAATCAAGTGGAGATTCTAAAGGAATCTTATGATTTTTCAACACAAAATTCACCTTCACTTCAAAAAGAACTAAAAATCTTACAATTTTCTATGATTAGCTGGAAATTATCTCACCGGATCTAAAGACTATTGGACCTCCGACTGAGGTAGCTTCACCATGAAGAGGCAAAGCCGTGCTGAGAAGATCACGAGCTGCCTCCCTATTGCTTGTCCTCTGGACCAAGCGTTGTCATGAAGCTCATTGGAGTTGGTCTTGGAGTACCTTGTAGTGCTCAAATTGAGTGCTTCTCGATTCATTCTGACTCTCAGAGTGAGGGGAAGGTGTGTAGAGAGTTAATTTAATTCTGATTGAGTTATGGTAAAATTGGACAGTGAGGGCGCTCGGGTAGAGGTGGAGCTTAGTCTCATCGATGATGGAGTGCTTGAATCACTCAAGGGAAGCTCGGGGACTGACAGTGGTATATGTGTGTTGAGTTTGAATGGAAAAGGAGTGGTATACTTCACTCTCTAAGTGAACCAAGCCATGAGATTGGTTCAACCTTTAGCAGCCATCTGGTCAGAGTAGGAGGCCAAAGATGGTAGGGGATTGCTAAAGTGGATGGTCTTAAGCGGCCTGAGGAGCCTGGTAGCCTGCCATGTTGTGTACACCTTCTTTGAGGTGGATCAATGGCCAACCAAGGGGAGGAAGTCCTCCCATTAGTCAAAGACTAAACCCAATCACCTTTGGGTTAGGTTGGGCCAGTGGGATTATGTCCAAAAGGAGCCAAAGGTGGCTGCCAAGGGATAGAGAGGTGGGTAGGAATTCCAAATAGGTATTTTATCTTATTTAGAACTTTTGGCTCACTTGGATTGAACCAAACTAGGTAAAACATGGGTTGGATTTACTTGGGTTGGTCAATGGGGACCTAAGGATGAGTCATGCCAAGTTTGGTTGGTTTGGACTTAGTTTAGTTGGGTTTTGATCAATTTGACCTATGTAGGTCAATTTGAGTTAAAATGGGTTAGTTGACCAATTGACCAAATTAGGTCAAGAGGACTATTAGATTATATTCTAATGATCATTCGGAATGTATTGGTAAAATTAGTTTATTTCAATTTAAAGTAAATTTAGATTTGTCTCATATGGTTCATTTGGGCTAAATGGGTTAAGTTGACCAATTTGGTGAAATTGACCAAATTGGGTTGAATGAGAGGTTATTTCATGTTTGATTGATCATTTAAAAGTGATTGGAGGTTTTGATTTGATTGGATTTTAAGTAGGATTTATTTTAGCTAAGGTCAAATTGGCCTAAATGGGACAAATGGGTTGGCTTCATCAAATTGGCTTCAATTGTTGATTAAAGGGTGTTCAATAATTAATTTATGATTGGTTAGAGGCATTGGTTGCAATAAATTTGGATTGGAATGAGGTTTGAACCTATTTGACCCTTTAGGTGAAATTAGGTCAACTTGGGTCAAAAGCTCAAATTAGGTTCAATTGGTTATAGTTGGATGATCAATGGTAATCAATAATAATTTAAGAAGAGGTTGAGTGAATTGGACTGATCCAAGTTGGGTTGGACTGAAATTTGAATATATTTTGTCCTTTAGGTCAAATTAGGTTAGGTGAGCCAATTGGCTTGATTGGGTTCAATTGAAGTAAATTAGATATTATAAAAATATTCAATAATGAATTTAGTGTTGATTGATGGCCTTGGTTGTAATCAATTTGAGTTGGATGATCCCTTTAGGTAAAAAGGATCAAATTATGGTGGAATTGAATGGATTGGAGTGAATTGAAATGTTTAATTTAGTATTTGAGATGATCGTGAGGCTTGGATTAAGTCAATTTGGCCTAAGTCAAGTTGGATGGGATTTCGGCCCTATAGGGTTCAAATGGGTCAACTTTGGCTAAGGGCCAATTTGGCTTGATTTGGTTCAATTGATTGAAGTTAAGGTTCAATCAAGTTCAATTGATATTCAAATGAGTTTGGATGAATTGAATTTCAATTAGATTGAATTGATTTTGGGTCTAGCCTCTTTAAGCTCAAATGAGCTAGGTCGGGTCAACCTGTCCATTTGACCAAATTGAACCATGATGGGTTAAATTAAGCATAGAACAAATTGATGTTGGTTGAGGTTTAATTTATGGTCACTCAATTTGATCTTGGGGGATTGATTCAGTATATGGTTTAATTAGGTTTATAGTAGGTTGGCCCTACATATTCTAAGCTGAGGTTTAGTCATATGGCCAAATCTTGTAAGCCTTCTATGTTTTGGACTAGTGTTCACCTAGCCACTAGAAGTGTCCTAATCTTATGAGAACCTCAGTGCCTAGATAAATCCTAGTTCTAAGGAAAAGGTTGTTAACCTCACTCCAAAAGTGAGGTCAAGAGGAATTCAAATAATTAATTAAATTATTTTGATAAACTTATAAATTTTAAAGGGATTATATTATTATTTCTTTATATTATATTTATTAAAATATCCATAATTAAATAACATTAATATACATTTGAATATACATATTATATCATCATAATAATTAGTAATGTATTTATATGGATATACTCAAAAGAAATAGGCATTCATGAGAATTGTTATTTTCTTTAATATAATTATACTTTTGGGTATTATAGTTTTACCTTAGTAATAATATTGTCCTTAGTATTCTAGTATATGTATTTATCAATCCAAAAAGTTGTATTAAGGTGCATTATATTTCATGTAATTTCTCTTTTAAGCTTATATTTCGCTATATTTTCACCATCAAAATCTACTAGTTATTTAATTTATTCATATCATAAGCTACTTATGATAAGGTTTTTTCCATGTAAGTCCAATTTGACAATAGTTTTATTAGGCATTTGAAACTCTATTCCTTACATTTAAAACCCATTTTCTTAATAAAGAAATATTAAATGCATTGTTAATAATAGATATATAATCTAAGAATAATAATTTATAAGAAAACTTCCTAATTTTAGCTATCACTTTAGATTGGTCAATATATTTAGGATTGAATTTTCTTTCTCTATCAAATCTATGTGTACCCATCAATTGGTTACCATTTTCAAAACAAAATTGTTAATGTTAATAACTTTTCCTCCTAACTACCTTTAACATCAAATATTTATAGCCTTACTAAATTTAATTATTAATACCCATATAATTTTGTTAGACTATTAATTTATTTATCTATAAAAAATTGGACTAAAAATTAATGTAATACTTAGGCCCTCCTTTATTCTTTTTATAATTCAAAAGTAAATTGTTAAGGATTTTTTATGTCGGAGATTGAGGAAGATCTCGAAAATAAAAAATTGATTAGTGAAGGGAGTCACGTCAAATAAACTATTCGACAAGAAAATGCCATAAAATTACAAAAAAAAAAGAAAAAGAAAAGAAGAGAGCATACAAAACATGACAAGAACATTTAAAGTGGCTCAATTGAGAATAATTGACCTACATCCACTATGGCAAAGGAAAAATGCTTTTCTTACTAAAGTTGGATATCAAGTATAATAATATGGGAATTCTCCCTTTATCTTATGTACAAAATTTCTCAAACTCTATGAGGACAATCTTTTGAATGAAGATTTAAATTAAGGAAAAAGTTGATGACTGGAAACACTCTTCTTGAAATGCTTTTGCTTACTAAAACTATCTAATTTCACCTTTAAATGATCATGTTCCTCATCCCTACTAGTGTATATATACTAGTTTACTTGATCAATAAATGACAAATTCAAACTTCTTGAATGAACCATCTCTTCAAAATATTCTAAATCTAGTATAATCATTATTGCGGCAGCCTAGCTGTATATTTAAATTAAGGAAAAAGTTGATGACTGGAAACACTCTTCTTGAAATGCTTTTGCTTACTAAAACTATCTAATTTCACCTTTAAATGATCATGTCCCTCATCCCTGCTAATGTATATATACTAGTTTACTTGATCAATAAATGACAAATTCAAACTCCTTGAATGAACCATCTCTTCAAAATATTCTAAATCTAGTATAATCATTATTGGGGCAGCCTAGCTGAATAAGCCTAGTAATATTTCATGTCAGTTGATACTCTATGTATAAATGTCGATCTGTCATGCATGACTAAGAGATGAATATGGGGTATTAGAGTGTCACAAGTCTGTATACATGATTCATGAAGAGCTGAAACAGTATTTAGGTCTTTGTTGACCTTACTTTTGGAGTGAGTTCTCAACTTCCTCATCATAGATCTAAGACTCTTATAGACACTAAGAGCTTTTTAGTCTGAAGACACTTCTAGTGATCAGGTGAACACTTAACCTAGTCTAGAGACTTAGAAGGGTTAGTCATAAGAATAGGTTATGCCTTAGTGACTTAGGAAGACTTGCCTACTCTATAGCCTAAACCCAATCCATGCTTTCCTTCTCAAACCAGACCTCAAATTCACACCAAATACAAACCAAATTTTCAAGACTCATAATCAATCTCATTCTCAAATTCAAGCTCAAAGTTTTCCATGAACCATATGATTGAATTCAAAACCATTTCTAAGCCCTTTGATTTCATCTTATGGACTTAGCCTTAACCAAATTCAAATCAATCCCAATTCATTTTATTTTTCTCAAATATCAATTCAATCTCTCAATCATCCATCAAATTCCAATTCAAATCAAACGTCAAATAAATCAATCCCAAAATCAAATCTATGTTCCAAAATTCCTTCTAAGCCATATATAACCCATTCTCAAACAAAATCTCCACCTAAATTATCCCAAACTTGATTTATTTCTTTATAAATCAATTATTCATTCATTTATATCCACAAATATAAATGAAATCCATACTCAAATGATCAAAACTAAATCAAACTAAATCAAACTATGCCAAAGACCCTTCTTAAGCTATATGGACCTACCTCCATAAGCTTAACCAAATCTTAACCCAAATCAACCCAAAATCAATTTGTTTATATTCAAATAAATTATTCCCTCATTTCTATTCATAAATATAAATGAAACCCACCTTCTAATGACAATAAATAAATCAAACTAAATTGATTTCTTTCTTAGCCCTTTTGACCTACATCCTTAAGCTTGGTCAAATTTGCTTCGAAGTCACTCCAAATTTCTGTGATTTTCTCATGAATCATTTATATCTTCTTTTATATTCTCAAAGATAAATGAAATATAAATTCAAATAGCCAAAACCAAATCCAAAATTAAACTAAAACCCAATTCAAGCCTTTTAAGCCATTTTGTTAGACTTGGCCAAATCCTATCCAAACCAAGCCAAAATAAATGGATTTTCTCTTGAATCAATCATTCCTTCAATCATCTATTCAAATATAAATGAAACCTATATTTATCAAACCGAACTCAAGTTAACCCAAGTCAAGTCCAAGTTAGCCCTTTTAGCTTGAAAACTTCAAATGAGCTAAAATCTATTGGACTCCAAATTGATTGCAGTTGGATTTATATTTCAATTCTAGGCTCATCAATAAGTTCAACTAAACTTGAATCAAGACAAAACCAAATCAATTGACCCATTTAGGTCCACCTGACCTAAAGTGGCCTAAAAGACCTTTTTGAACCAAGTTCTAATCCAACCCAAATTGGATTGAACCAAGCCCATCCAAGCCTCATATCATGATCAACAATCACCCTAGGGTGATCAAGTCAACTTGGTCTTTTGAGCAAGTTAACCTTAGTCCAAATGAAACCCAAACTAGCCAAAACCCACCATACGCCAAATTGATCAAAACTAATTAAACCAAAACTCTTCAAATCGTCATTTGAACCTAAGCCAAGCCTTGGTTTGACCCAATTTGACCAATTGGTCAACCTAACCCAACATGACCCAATTTGAACCCATTTGACCAATTGAAGCCAAAACCCATGAAACCAACCCATGACCCATTGGAGGCTGACCAAACTTGACCCAAACCCATCTTGGGTCAACCTAAAATCAATTCAAACCCATTTGGAGCCAAGCCTAATGCAAATCCTTGATGGATCCTTTCCCCCCATGTGGGATTTTGTCAAAAATGGCAAAGTCCACTCTCCTTTCACCTTAGCAGCCCTCACTCTCCCAAATGAGGGATTCCTAAGCCTCTTAGCCCACTCTGCAAGATGCTAGGACTTACCATGGACCAAAAGGGAGGTGAGCAAACTCACCTCCCATGCAACCCGACCACCCAAGGGATCAAGGAAAGGAGATCAACCCATATATAGCTTGGAGCCTCCTGCCATGGCCTCTCCAAATCCATACAAGCCACGTGGACTTAAGTGCGACCACTTCGGGGCTCTGACGGCTAGCCAAAATAATGGGAAACCATCTCGTCTGTCCACCTCAGCAAACTGAAGGGTATACCCCATCAATTGGCATAGGAAATGGATGACTTCGATTGGGTTGAGCTTCCAAAGAGGATTTCGAGCCTCCTTTCAATCCCCAGAGTGATCCTGAGCTTCCTATATTTGGCATTTATCCTCCGTGTGTGAAACTGAAATAGGGGAGGCAAATCCCGATCCAAGCTTGCTCATTCCTCAACCAAAATCAAATTCCTCTTACACACACCTTTATGCACATCGTTGAAGCTACCCAACCCATTTCTCAAGCTCCAACGCCACCGGAGGACTGATTTCAATCAAGGATGAAGCTCCAAAGCTCGATCATTGGCCTTTCGAGCTATCTACTTTGAACAAACTTAATTGCTGCTCAACAAGGCTTCATCTCAGCTAGACGAAGCTTCCTCAAGCATTCGAGCCACCGGTCTTAGCTCCGATGAGGTATTTCCATGAAAACTGATCTATTGCTTTATGGTGATATATATATATATATATATATATATTCTTACCTTCATCTATCCCTTTGGAAAGGATGAATAAAAACAAAAAATATATATATTATGGCTTGTTAGGGCACCACGTAAATCTGTAGTTATTCTTATTAGGATGATCGGGTACGATATTGAGGAAAGGTGTACTATCTCGAGAGATAGAAGTCACCACCATACAATGGACCTAATCACCTTAATAAGGACTCCTAAAGACTATGGGTCTTCAGAATATACCAGAGATTCTTCCCCTACTTTACATGAAAAAGTAAAGAAGGGTTTATTTTAAATCGAGTTCGTTAAGTTTCTTACAGGGGCAAGCCCCCATAGTTAATTACATCATGAGGAATGGGATTCCTTATGAATACTCTTGATTAAGGTAAATGATCATTGTCTCAAAAGATTTTGAAGGTAGGACTTTCAATCGATTGGTTTATTTTTACGCAAGTCATATGCTTTTGCAAGATAGCTAGGTTGTTAATCATTTAGAAAGAGACTAAGTCCTTAAACACACTCTCTAAGAGACCAGATCATGTAGGGCATGATTTAATGACTTAAATCTAATGTAAATTTTGTTACATTTTATTTTTATTTTGGACAATCAATTTTACGTGCTTTAGGATTCATATGTCTAATGTATGAGAAATTAGATTATGGGCCAAAATCAAGAAGAGGAGGTGTGTTTCCACCATGGCTCTCAAAGGTCAAGCCAAGCTCTCTGGCAAAGGTGGAAGCCCTCCAATCAAGAGTGAAATAATATGCTTTTTATGCATGATGTGAGAAAGAAAATACAACATCCAGCTAAGGGGTTGCTAAATCTTTTATCTTATTTTATAGCCTAGAATTTAGGTGAGGTTATGAGTTATTTATTTTTAGTTTGAATTGATTAGTTGGATATAAAATTTATTTTCCTAAGAGCCTAATCGTCATTCATGTCATACATCAAAGCAAGGAAGAAACTAGGAAAAGATGTTATCTTAATGATCAAACTAAGTAAACATCAATCCATTTATTAATCTAGAGCAAAAGAATAAAAGGTCATTTGTGGTCGGGCTCCACCGCACAAACCCAAAAATAAATTGGGTAGCCGAGCTCTACCCTTATACAACCCGGATTATAAATGAATTAATTACAATCAAGAAGGAATTCATTGTTTGGGGTCTTCATTCTTCATTTCTTCTTTCTTCTTTTGGTTGGTTGAAATGTTGCTCCAAAGGCTTTACATGGTACATAAGACATAGTCTTATAACCAATGTTCATCCTAATCCTCCATAATAATTATTCCAAATCCTAATTCACAAAATTACATGAAAAAGGGAAAGGAAATCTAACTAAAATCTATAAAATAGAGATTAACTAAACAAACCATACATCCCAAGCATGTATTGGACTTAGCACCCCACACATGGGTAACCAAGTCCACCTGACCTATTTTGGATTATGCTTAGGGGTATAAGCAACCCGCACAACAAAAGCATTTATATTACAGCCCTTAAGCATAATCAGAAGAAGATAGATCACTACCTACCATACACACCCTAACATCCAGACTAAAATATTATATCACAAAATAAAAGTAAACATTAAACTATGCACTGCCCTAACCTAAAGCTAGAAGTGGTGACTTAGCCTAATGTGTGTATTATTTAAGATTTGTGTGGTATGCTTAGCTAGGCTTTAAGGTTGAAGTTTTCTAAGTATGAAAATGTTCAACTTAGAGGGTGGTTTCATTTAAGTGGTTTAGTTGATTTAGTTGATTTTTATTTTTATGATTTGTTTAGGTTTGAATGAGCCTACAATTAATTACTAAGTGTTGTAAAGAGAGAAAAAGTGAAGAGAACTTCTTTCCTCCCTACCTTAAGTAATTTCTAATGTAGATTCATATTTGATTATGTTTAGTGAATGTTTTATTATGTGTTTTAATTAATCCTAAGTTTATATTTTCCTAAACAAACCTATTCAAAAAGAAAGGCATTTTAAGATTAAGTAAAGTGAAATACTATCACAAAACACACAACACTTCATTTCTTTCCCAACATGTGTAATACATGCATATGGATGAATCCTAAGCATATCTATACATGAAAATGGAAGTGTTTAGCACACCTTAATGATGAATGCTAAGAGAGTTTGTTTAAGAAATTTGGATGTTTTTATGATGCATGATTTTGTTAAGTAGAAAAGAGGGATTCTTTTATCCATTTTTTATTTGCACATTTACATGTATGAAAGGCATAAGTGAGTACGATGCCATTATTTACACCAAGGGTGTAAGGTACAAGACCTACTTAATGCTACTTAAAGCCTCACAACCTCGGGGTGTCCAGACTAATATACCACTTTCCTTAAATACAAGTGCATGTACAAAAAGAAATGAATGGAAAAAGAATCATGCAAAAAGTTTATGTTTATTTGTTTGATTTGTTTATGCAATTTACATATGCATGTGTGAATATTCTTCTTAAGTGATAACATAGGAATGAATGGGAATTGATTTAAGCAAGTGTTGTATTCTTTTCAAATGAACTATACACTTTGCAAAATCCTATTCAAATCTATGCTAAAATAGAAGAGAAGGAAAGTCACACAATGCACACCTTATATTATATTCACATGCAAGCCTATTAATAATTATAAGTAGCATACTTTTTAGTTATGATGTTTGATTTATAAGTTTTGAAAATAATTTTGAATTTAGTAGTCATAATAGCCATTCATATTCTTACTTAACCAAAACATATAGTTTGACATGAAAGAAACATTTCAATTTTTTTTTAATTTGATTTTTGAAAGTCATGATGCATGATTTTGATATGACATACACATTTAGCATGCTAGAAAAGAAATAAAGTTATGAAAGCATATAAATTCGTTCACCCTAATTATTTCCTAAAGATAATCTTATGAAATAAGATTATTTAAAGTGAATAAAAATTATTTTAAATAGATTTTTTTTATTTTGAGTTTGATTTTATTTTAAGAAATGTGAAAAGGTTTGTTGGTCCTAACCCATCTCCCACATGTGTATGTTGTTTTAGTTTAATTTTAGAACAATTAGATTGATTTTATATTTTGTTTAGGTTAAAGTGTACATTTAAGTCCATTAATTACCCTTTACATACACCACTTTAACATATTTAACCAAATAATTATGAGATGAAGTACAACATAAAACTATAATGAATTTAAATTAGTAATCCACCTAAGAAAGAGAGGGGCCTAATGCATTTGGCTCACAATTAATGTTAAGCTAAAGGGTTTAATTTAAGTACTTTTATAACCCTTCCCACACATATGAGTTAGATATGATTTCCTTAAGCTACTTAGGTTATTGAACACCTAAGTATCTACTCAAGAAGAAATTGATTAAGTTCAGATTGATTTGATTTTAAAATTTTGATAAATTAAGCCATTTAATTAAATGATTAAACTATTAATTAATTGCACCTTAATTAGATTTTTATCCAAATGAAATAAACTTAGGGGAAAAGATTTGGGAGAGGACTCCTAATCTCATTCCCTAAGTCCATTCACTGTTCTAAGGTAATTAGCAAACTTAATTAATTAATTCATCACTATTTAATAGGTTAATTAATCACTTAATTGATTAAGGGAGTGATTAGGAGTGGATCAAGCAATTACCCTAATTAAATCATTAATAAATTCCAAGAAAAAATGGGAGGAGGTCATCCCACAACCCTAGAAGTTTGGAATTAATGGAATATGGAGTAATTAACATAATTTACATTCAACAAAACTAAATTAAAATTCATTGTTCAAAATCCATCAAACTTAATTTTACATTATTCCCCTTAATGCATTTTATTTTATATTTTTCTAATTTTTCTACATTTAGTTATATATTTTTAAAGATTATGTGATTAAAACTTAATTAAATGGCCTAATTATAGAGTTAATATCTCGCCATAACACCCATGGCACGCATACATGACGAGATTGGTTATTTAAGTTATCACATCTAATGCATCATGCTACGCACGCTTCTCCCAATCAAAGATCGGACGGTTAGGATAAGCCCACAGTTCTTAAGGGATAAATCCATGGTTATTACATTAATCAGACGCCATCCAAAACATGCAGGATGGATGGTCCATGATCCGTCACTTAACTCGCATGCGGGAGAGGTCAACTGCCCTCTCCTTAGGGCTTGATCCGAGCTCGATTGAGCTCAAACTTAACCCACACCATCATCATGCAAGGAGCAAGACATCCAATGGTCAATTTGCAATTGGGTGAAAATTTCTTTTACAAAGGACCAAACACTTCCTATTCTAGGCTCAGTTTGAAGGCATACCTCGCCAGAGGCTATCACTGATGCTCCCAACTATCGAGGTAGCTTCGTCTAGTGGAGACAAAGCTCTGTTGAAGATTTGAGGGCTTGAGGTTGAGTTGTTCTTCCTATGAACCAAAGTGGGCTTCAATTGCTTGTGGCCTTTATCTAACTCCCCTCTCCCTTACCTTGAGAACTTGGATGAAGACTTGGGTGAGCTCAATTGGGTTCCCTCAAGGTGCTTGAAGGAGG
Organism: Cymbidium sinense; assembly: GCA_021442155.1. Taxonomy (NCBI): domain Eukaryota; kingdom Viridiplantae; phylum Streptophyta; class Magnoliopsida; order Asparagales; family Orchidaceae; genus Cymbidium; species Cymbidium sinense. Next base: position 111,691,773 of record CM038218.1, on the reverse strand, counting down.
AATTGAGCTGAAATTGAGTACTGAGTGAGATAGAATTTACCTTGAGCTCCCTATTTTTGGCTTAAGGAAAACCGAAAATGGAGAAATCAAATGAGCCTTGGGAACCTTGGAGAAGATTGAGGATGCTTGCTCTGAGTTCCTTAGCTTCAATTGAGTGTGAGTGAGTGAAAATAAAATGAAATTAGGGAGAGTATATCTCCCTCTAGGAAGATCAGATGGTCGAGCATTTAGATGTCATTTTGATCAAATTGATCTTATGGTTTGAGTTGGTTAGGCCATTTTGGACACCATGTGGTTCAGTTTGGCCAGAGGGAGGTAGTGGAGAAGTTCCCATGTGCTCAAGAGAGTGGAGGAGGGATTCCCATGTGCTCATTTTGAGTGGGGTGGTCAGTTTTGGCCTTGGGTTATGTTTGGCTGACCCAAACCCATTGGGTCATGTGCATCACACCCACTAGTGTTCACTTGGTCCACTAAGAGGATGTCAAGTGGTCATGAGAAGGAATTGACCAAATTCAAAGTGAAATTGGCCATAAGTTACCCCTTGACCTAGGGGTAAAATGGTCATTCGGATTTGATTTCACTTTGGACAGATTTAGAATATTTTAAAATTAGGTTGGTCCAAAATCAAAGGAATTTGGAGTTGATTTGATGTCATTTGGTTCATGTTGACCCATTTAGGCCAAAATGGGTCAACATGGGTCAAGTTGACCAATTAGTCAAATTGGGTCAAACCAAGGGCTAGGTCAAGTTCATATGACTATTTGAAATGTGTTGGCATCTTTGGTTTGATTCAATTTGATTTGTATTTAGTTTTGTTTCATTTGATTTCATTTAGGTCAAATGGGTCAAGTTGACCAATTTTACCCATTTGACCTATTTTGGTTAGGTCATGGGTTGGTTTAGGTTTGGTTGGTTATTTGAAGTGTTTTGGTAGCTTTTGTTTCAATCAATTTTGGTTTAATTTGATTTTGGCTCAATTTGACCTTTTAGGTCAAGTTGAGATCAAGGTTAGTTGGGCTCAATTAGGCTAGGTTGGGTCTAGTTGGCCAATTGAGGCTTTGGTCAAGTTCAACAAGTGATTTGGAATGAACTTGACCCATTGGGTTTCAATCAATTTGGCTTATATCAAGTTTTGACACATATTTGTAATGACTAAGGGGAAAAATAGATTGAACGACCTAAGGGAACAGAGAGTGCCACGGGACTTATCTCAACTCGTAGGAAATTTATAGGAGTTTCAACACACGCCTAAAGATAGATGCCCGCTGGGAAAAGGAGCCTTTGGGGGCTTGAATTCTTAATCAACAAGCAAAAATTTTATTTATTTATTTATTTTATTTATCATGGACCATGTTGGTTTGTGAGGGATCAAATTGAGAAGGAGCTTATATCGCCTCTAGACCTATCTCGATTTATGAACCAAGGAGAATGAATTAACAAATTCTCCAACCACGTGGGTGGCTACTGGAAAGGGGATGTCTAAAAGTAACCCGTAGTGTCTAAATGGGGTCACAAAGACGTGATCCAGAGTGCTAGTGGGGCGCTAAAGGCTTGATCCAAAACCCTGGAGAAGATAATAGCAATAGGTATTCAGTGGTGAACTCATGTTGAAAGCATGAGGACTCACATCTGCTAAGAGTGGTATATCCACCGGGTGAGTCACTACCAGAATAACGAATATCAGCCAACCTAAGGTGCCCGTCGATTTGCAATAATCATCCTAGGAAGAAAGCGTAGGGACACACATCATCCTATAGTAGAACTGATTTGATAGTCTATTGGACTGTGTTATCGACCTAGGTGACTACCGAAATTCCATGGGGAACCTATATCAACTCAAATAAAGAGTAAAGGAGCCTGGGACTTATAACCTCAAATATACTCGACCTAGTTAGATCATTATGATTAGTTCAAGAAGAGAGCGCGGGGACTCATATCTTCTTAAATAAAATCAACATGAGATAGCTCACTGGATGGGCTGTGAAGTCTACCAAACTAACAAGACACTCATTGGTTTGCAATGGTCAAGTTAGGAAGAAAAGTGGACTCACATTAACAAGTGACCACTGGGTGACATATTAGCAAGGTAACATGTAACCACCTTAGTAGGAATGAGTGAGTGTCACAAGGGGCTTGCTCCCACATCAAAATAGCCTGAGAAAAAAAATTTGTGTTTATTTTTGTGCTTATGTTAAAGGAAAGAGGATGTCGTTTAGGTTATCTCACACCTACCCTGAACATGCTGTGGGAATTGAATGAAATGGTGCCATGGATGGCAACCGAAATTCCCATTAAGAAAGGATGCCACTTGGGCTTTCTTACACCTAACTCAGTTGTGCTAATCAAAATAGGATACCTCTTGGGCTCTCTCACACCTACTCTAATAGCTCCAGGAGATTGTGTTTGATTGTGTTTGTGTTGTGAAAGAGAGATAGGATGTCTCTTGGATTCTCTTACACCTATCCTAGACACGTCATGGTGAATTCCCAAGATAAGCAAACACTGCTTCAAAAGAAGAGAAGATTTTGATAAAATGGAATCAGATTTTTCATTCTTTTGTTGGTAATTATTTTCAAAGATGTTTTATGGGTAATATTTCTTCAAATAGAGCCCATTAATTAGAAGGATCTGGTGTTCCCCTTTATAATCAATGTGCTAATAAGAACCTCTTTGGTAGGCCTTCTACATAGGGCCTTCATTCAAACTTGCCTCCCATCTTTCAACGGGCAACAATTGGTCTCACTAACACAAGTTCTCCTGCTTGGAAAGCCCTAGTGGACGCCTTGTTGTGAGCTTGAATCATTTTGGCTTTGTACAACTCGAGGTTCTGGCTCTCCCGTAGGTTTCTCTCCTCCAAACCTTCGAGCTCTTCTAACTGTAACTTTGCATTCTGCTTGTAGTGATCTTTCTACCCAATGCTATCCTTAGTGATGGGAGTTGAACTTCTAAAGGTAGAATGACTTCAGACCAATATACTAAGGAGAACAGAGTAGATTGAGTTGGGGTTCTGTATGTGATGTTGTATGCCCACAAGGCTTCAACCAACTGCTCATTCCACTACCGCTTATTATCATCAAGAGTCTTCTTTAGTATCTGGATGAGAGTTTTGTTGAATGCTTCTACTAAGCCATTTGCTCTAGGGTAGTAGATGGTGGAGTATCTCCAATCTATGCCATATCTTTAGGCAAAGTTGTTGATCTTGGTACTTTTGAATGCAATACCATTATTGGATATAATTCAACGAGGCACCCCAAACCTATATATGATATGGTTCCTGAAAAATTGAAGCACATGCGGAGTTGTGACCTCTCTGAGTGGGATTGCCTCCGCCCACTTGGATAAGTAGTCGGTGGAACCTAGAATAAACTATTGACCATTGGAAGAAGGGGGATTGATAGGACTCACAATGTCAGTACCCCAATACTTAAATTGCCATGAAGCCAATGTAGAGTGTAGAATGTTGGGTGGTTGATGTAGGACCACACCGTGTACCTAACACTGATGGCATCTCCTAGACACATCCATGCAGTCTATAATTATCAAAGGCCAGTAGTATCCTAGTCTCTTGATCTCTATCTTTTTCTTTGGACAGGATTGATGTGCTCCACATAGACCTGAATGTACCTCTGTCACAATCCTACGAGCTTTGTGTTTATCTAAACATCGTAACCATATTTGATCGAAAGCCCGTTGAAACAAGGTGCCAACAATGAGAGCATAGGAGCGAGCTCTCTATTTCACCTGATGAGCTTGTGACATCTCTTGAGGTAGTTTGCCAGTGTTCAAGTAATCTATGAATGGTTGCCTCCAATCCAGCTCCTTGTCCTTATAGACAATGGTAATATCCCCTTCAAGAGAAAGTCTCTTGATGAGTTCAGCATTAATAAGGGATATGACTTGTCTATTTTGCCCTTATTGAAATGGACTCATCTTCCGGACATGCCAATTCTTTGGCAAGTTTGGTCAAAGCATCTGCTACTTCATTTTCTGCTCGGGGGAACCTTATAGATGGTGACTTCAGGGATTTGGGCTAATAGCTTCATGGTATACTCGAGGTAATGATGAAGCTTAGGTTTGAGAACCTTGTAGGACCCAATAATCTGGTTGATGATCAAATGAGAATCCCCAAAGATGTTGATGCTCTTGACACAAGCTATAATTGCTAACTCCAGATTGGCAATCAAAGCCTCATACTTAGATTTGTTGTTGGTGCAGGGATTGGAGGGATAGTATGAGAATCTCATCACATTATGGTTTGAAGTTAAGAGAACTAATCTTACCCCTGCCTTTCCTGGAAGAGTAGATCTTGGTGCTTCTCCTTTATGAAAGGAAGTCATACCATCAAAATATATCTCCCATCGGTAGTTGTCAACCTCCCCTAAGTTCATGATTTGTTCATTAGGGAGATCATCATTAAGCGGGGAATTAGCAGGCAGTGGGTATGCTGTTAAGAAATTTGCTAGTGCTTGTCCTTTTTCTAGATGGAGGGGTACGAATGTGATATCAAATTGTGAGAGTATCATGGACCAACATGCCAAACGTCTGGATAGTGTTGGTCATGTCTTGAGATACTGCAGCAGATTGGTTCTGGAAATCAAGTTCACTTTATGACAAAGCATATAGTGTCATAGCTTTTGGGATGAAAATAAAGCTAATAATGTTTAATAGGTAGATCATCCAGCAGGAATCGACAACGACCAAGGTAAGAGAGCACTCTCATTCCCTTCATCATTGGCTTCCAACAAAGCACCAGGAGTCATCCAATGCAGAATGTAGAGGATGAGTGCCGATAGATGCTAGAATCACTTCACCAATCCGCTTGATATCTCTAAAGGCATGCTGACACTTATCATACCACTTGAAATTGATGTACTTTTTGACAAGTGTTGAGAATGGCTTGTATCTCCCCGATAGGTTGGAAATAAAGCATCTTAGATACACCAACCGTCCTTTGAAAGATCTGAGTTAAGTTAAAATTTTAGGAGGTAGCATTTCTAAGATAGCTTTGATCTTCTCTAGATCTATTTCTATTCCCCGGTGTCAAACAACAAACTCAAGGACTTTTCCTGAAGATACTCTGAATGCACACTTCAGGGGATTCATTTTGAGGTTATATTATCTTAACCATTCAAAAACTACTCTCAAGTCAAAGAGATGGTCTTCCTTTTCTTTGCTCTTGACTACTAGATCATCAATATAACACTCAACCTAATGATGGATGAGTTCATTGAAGATCTGATTCATGACCCATTGGTATGTAGAACTAGCATTTTTAACAAAGGCATGACCTATAACAATAGATTTTCAAAAATAGTGTTTCTTTCATCCTGGGGCAATCTTGATTTGGTTGTAGCCCAAGACCCATCCATGAAGGAGAATACTGCATGAGATGAGGTGATGTCCACCATTAATTCTAGTATAGGAAGAGGAAACTCATCCTTAGGACATACCTTATTTAAGTTCCTGAAATCGACACATATGCAAATTTGGCCATTCTTCTTCTTAATTGGTATGACACTGGCTAACCAGGTAGCATATTTTTCTTCCTTGATTAAACTAAAATTGATCAATTTCTTGACTTTAAAAATGACTTGTTGTTTGATTTCTAATCATACATTTAGAGCTTGCTTGATAGGGCTAGGATCTATTGCTAGAAGTACTATGTCAGGAGATAATCCAGGCAATTCTTCATAGCTCCATACAAAGTAGTCTTTACTCAGTCAATAGCCTAACTAGGTCATTGGTTTCTTCTTCATTTAGCAACAAACTGATGTATGTTGGGTGTGGATTTTCTTCCGTCCTGAGGTTGATTTCTTTAAGTTTGTCAATTGTTAAATGGATCTCCTCTTCAAATTATGGCAGTGCATCTTTGATTTGGAGATCATATGGATCATCTGAAGTTTCTAAACACACATCCTCATAAGAGTTAGTCTAGTGTGAAAAGAACCTATCAAACTCCAAATGATTAGAGACAACTAAGTAGTAATCATCATCATTGACTAGACCCACTATACTGAATCCTAATCCTAATCTTGATTGTGCATCCCTGCCTCTATTGTTCCATAACTTTTTGAAATACTCTGACATGTGCTTAGACCATGAATAAGGGATCAAACCCTTCTTTGCAAGATTAAGAACAAAGGCGAGTACCAATCAAATGGTAATTCCATTATTTCTTTGTTTGAAATATCCTCAAGTTGTACATCTGGTTTTGGACTTGAGGATGATGATCCCAAAAAGAATCTCTTTAACTTGACATCCCTGGAAGATTGAGGGGCTTCCTTAATTATTAAACCTTTAACTTTTTGAGATGAAAGTGAGGTTAGAGCTAAGGTTCCTAATTGCTGCCTGATAGTTTCACATATATTTGATCGAATACATTCGTGCTTTGTTTGGAGGCCTGGTCTTCATCACTATCTGGCTTGAGTGTCACCTCTAATGAAACCTTCTAAGAGGGGTTGGATGGTATGCAAATCACATTAGACTCATCCTCTGAGCTGGATTCCAAGTCTATGTGAATAGTAGGGGAACTCCTATGAACTAGAACATAACCCCTATTGGCTGATGGCAAACTAGGGGATCTTCCACCTCTATTTCTGCCTCTGTCTCTACCTGGTGAAGGTTAAGTCATCTTACCCACATGTCCATATGATAGAATAAACTGTGGGTGGAATGTGATATGCGGCTCCACTTCTTCCTCAATTTCTTTTTCTTGTTCACTTGGACTTTCATTTTTCTTTTCTTTTTCTTTTACTTTTACTTTTTCTTTTCTTTCTTTTGAATTTGCATTTGAATTTTGACCAAGTTCATGAGGAAAAGTGTTTTAAGAAAAATAGTAGGTTGCATCCTCATATATCTCAACCTCTCTGACTAAAAATGGATTTTCATCTCCTTTCACACAGTATTCAATCACATCATTCCTGAACTTGATGCACTGATGGAGGGACGATGGAATCATCATGTTCTGATGTATCCAAGACCTACCGAGCAAAGCAATGAATGAAGTATTCAAATCAATGATATAAAAATTAGCTTTAGTCTTCTAGTTACCTAGTTCCAAAGGTAACACTATGGAACCTAAAGCCCTCTCACCCTGTTCATTGAATCCTCTCGACATCATCCAATCTCCTCAGAGTGTGGAGATGTAGATCCTCAAATAGGCAAGGGTCTTTAGACTTATAATGTTCACCGATGCACTTGGATCTATGAGAACTCTGGCAGGTCTGAATCTATCCATGTCCACTATAATGTAGAGGGGGTGGTTGTGCTCCATGTCCTGCAGAAGTAGGTCTTCATCTGTGAAGGTGATTCCCTGAGCTTCTCTAGAATAATGTGCCTTCTCTCCAATAGCAATCAGCTGAGCTAAACATATCTCTGGATCAAGGAGAGCTTTAATTAATGATTCCCTCATCTCTTTGGATAAGATAAGGGCATCGTATATGCTTAGCTTAGATGGCAACTTTCTTAAGTGAGAGAGGACATTTCAGTCAAACTTGGGCTGATCCTCCACAAGCATATCCAAGAGTGGAGCATCTTGTGGAGGGGCTTCCCGATCATCTGAACCAATGACTTATTTCTTTTATCTTGAGGTGCTTCCCTAGGAGGTAGAACATTGCCACTACAGAGGTTGACTTTAGTGATTTCTTATGGCAGGTTAGTGGAAGATTCTACCTGCTTGTCAAGCTCACCTACAGCTTCTCCTATGGGACCCTCAAAATCGGATGATTCCAAGTCTATCTCAAGAGGTGAACCCGTAGTATTCAAAGAAGGAAAGTCTAACTTTGAATCAGAAAGAGGAAGACTGGAGTTGTTATAATTGTTGTTTAGACTTGAAAAGTTTTTATTAAGAGTAGATTTAAACAACCCATCAAAACTGACAAAGATATAATTCAAGCTAGATTTATTCTTTGATTTCATGGATTTTAAAGGAAGTACATAGTAGAAGTCAAGTAAAGTAAGTGGGGTGAGTGATTTAATGCCCTCATCCATCGATATAAGATGTCTACTAGCGGAAGAGCAAGTTGAAGTAGAGGTAGTCGCTAATTTAGTAGCTGCAATGGTGGACTAGAGACTGGACTCAGTTGGTGGGTGCGCTACTTGGCTATCCCGGTCTAGCATAGGCTGCTGGTACTGCTGAGTTCCCCGTTTCCTTGAGTTGGCTCTAGTAACTTGCAAACCTTCCATGATGTTGGAGGTTCAAGCTGCCTCAGGCACTTGCAAGGAAAGTTTCTTGATTTTGGAAATAATTTTCTTAAAGGTTCGAGATAAGAAGATATCCCAACCTTCTTTGATTTTGAAAGGATCGCAAGTATCCCCAAGGATTACCCTAATGGAACTGGATGGTTGTTCCACAAGGTATTCCTTCAAGATAACTATAGCACTGATCTTGAAACTATGCTCAAGCCAGTCCTTGAATGTGAAGCAATCTTTCAAAACATGACCTAGCATGCGGTGGTAAGGGCAAAAGTTAGGATCATTGCTTTTTCCCACTTCCTCCCTTAGGTTCAGTTGAAAAAGCTTCTTTAAGAGATTCTTAAAGATCTTCCTAATTACCTCCCTCTTAAATGAATAAGGCTTGTTAAGTTTATCCAAAAGATTAGGTGGACCGTATTACTGCGGTATGTGTACTACTGTTGATTGGTGAGGAGGCTGTAGGCCATGAAGACTGTGATGGTGGTAGGACTACCCTGGGTGGTAGAGAGGGACATGGAGCACGAGGTCTCTCAAATGGATCTCTATAAATGCTTCCCTTTTACTCTATGTGTGCTTCTTCTCAAAGCTTTCTCGTTTTTGCTTTGTTGATTGGTCCGAAGCAAGCTTTGGCTTCTTTGTAAGAAGTTGCCTTGTTGATTATCTTCTCTTATACACATGTGTGTATATTTAATTATGGAATTAGAACCCATTATCTTTTATCAAAAATCCATGCATTCATGAATGATTAAGTTGTTGAATTAATTAATCATATGACTTGGAGCTCCCTTTCTTATGTTCATGTATGCAAATTTACATATACTTGAATGTAATGGGTATATAGTTTAGACATCCTAAGAACACGAGGCTTTACCTTGCCCCAATGAGGTCATTTGATTACCTCACTTTCCTGATTACCAATGACACGTACCTATTTAATTTCATTCCTATGTATTTTTGTATAAGAATTTAGATGGAGCTTTAAATTAATATGATAAAATAATTCAATCAATTCAAACATTTAAATTACAAAAGTACATGTTTACATCCATTATTTAAGTGTGTTAAGGTATATTTCATGAATAAGTATTCTTAGGATTTAATCATTTGCATGCTACATATGATGGGAGGAAATGAATGAATATGTGTCATGTGATAGTAATTAATCCCAATTAATCTTAAGATGCCTTTCTTATTGAATGAGATTATTTAAAGTGAACCTAAACTTAGGTTTAATTTAAATTATATAATTAGCCATTCATTAAAGAGAATTGATTAATTAATTTGCTTTAGAAGTGACTTAAGGTAGGGATAAAAGAGAGTGATCCTCTCTTTTCTTCTCTTTATAATACTTAGCTTCTAAGTGTAAATCAAATGAAATAAAAGAAAATATTAAGTAAAACTTGAAAATCAATTAAATCACTTAAAGTGAAACCATCCTTTATAATTAGATCCTTTCATACTTAGAAAATCACAATAAAACTTAGTTAAGGCATACTACACAAGCCTTAATACACATTAAGTCACCACTTTTAGCTTTATGTTAGGGTGGTGCATGGAGTGATGTATGTTTGGTTAATGATGTATTATTTTAGACTGGATGTTAGGGTGTATGCTTCGTAGATTGGATATTAGGCCATCATTAGCCAAATCATGTTTTCTACAGGAGATTGTGCTCAAGGAGTGCTTAAAATAAATATAAATGCTCTCTTTTGCAGGTTGTTTAACCCCTAAGTATAATCTAAATTAGGATAGGTGGGCTTGGTTACCTATATGCGAGGTGCTAAGCCCAAATTATTCATATAACTGCTTGGGTTGTATGGTGTGTTTAGTTAACACTTATTTTGCAGGTGTAGTTAGATTTACTTTTCTTACTTTTAATGTAATTTTGCATTAGGATTTAGGATTAGTGTTATGGGGGATTAGGATGAGCGGTGGCTAGAAGGATTTGTCCTGGGAGGCCCTGTGATGCTTTTGAAGCAAGCAAATCCAAATGAAGAAGTGAAGGAGATATAAAGAATGAAGATAAGAAGACCCTCATAACATTTATTCATTTGTAAAATCATAATTATTCTTTCATATACCTAGTTGTATAAGGGTAGAGCTCGACTACCCATTTATCTTTTTTGGGCTATATGGTGACACCAAACCGCACCGGCATTTTATTCTTTTGCATTGAATTTATAAAATGCTTGATGCTACATTTAAATTATGCAATAGAAACATCATGCCTCTTCTTAGTTTCTTATTTATATGGTGATTTAATGTGTGGCCTGGATCCTATTAGACTCTTAGGGAAAAATAAATTTTCTACCCCAATTATAACTCATAACTAATTTTTCTAAATAATTCATAACCTCATATAAAGCCTAGGCATTAAACTAAGATAATTAAAAGCTTTAGTAACCCCTTAGCTGAATGTTCTATATTTAATATCATGCATTTATATTACTTCACTCTTGCTAAGAGATGGTTTCCATCATTTCACGATAGGGGAAGACTTGACCTTTGAGTGTCTCCTCTGTGATGGAAAATACCTATTTCTCTCTGATTTAGCTAATAACCTCATTCCATAATACATTTAGACATATAAAAATCCTATAGCCTTTATTAAAATGAAGAGCCCAAAATCAAATAAAAACTAAAAGGATTTTCATTAGACTAAGTCATGACTCATACCACTCATGCTCTAGTCTCTTAGAGAGTGGGTTTAAGGACTCTAGTTTCTTTCTAAATAATAACAATCCAACTATCTTGCAAAATCATATGACTTGCCTACATGGTTTTAAATCATAGGATGAGTTGGCTGGCTGCCACTCCAAGTGGTTATAAGTAAGAATGGATTTACTCTCTTTGGAGGTAAATCATATACCCATCTTCGCTTAGATTTAGGATGAGCTTTGGCTCTTGCTAAAGCTCCCTAGATTTAGGATCTGAGGTTGTTGTTTCCTTCGGGCTACAAACATAAATTCTTATTATGGTGAAATTTTTTTTATCCTTCATCTATCTTTATTCTTGAAGAAGAAAAAAATAAATGAAGAAGAAAATTAATAACTTTCTTGTGTTGGACACCATGTAGATCCATAGATGTTCTTATTAGAGTGATCGAGTATGACATTGAGGATGATGTACTATATCGAGAGACAGAAGTCACCATCCTACAATGGACCTAATCACCTTAATAAGGACTTTTAAGACTATGAGTCTGATAGATTCTTCCCCACTTTACATGGAAAAGTAAAGTAGGGTTTATTTTAAATGTTCATGTGATCCTAATAATATAATTTCAGAATATGATTATTAAATGATCGTTGTTTCCAAAGATTTTAAATATAGGACTATCAATCAATTGGTTTATTTTTAGAAGATCAAGTGGGATTGACCAAGAGGACGGAGTTATTATTGAAACCAAAGGAAGATAAGTACGGGATGCTTATGATATTAGGAAGCTTAGTAAGCATCCCAAACTATCTTATATAAAAGGCCTTTGTGGTCAGACTCCACCGCACAAACCCGAAAATAAATTGGGCAGCCGAGATCTACTCTTATACAACCTGAATTACAAATGAATTAATTACATTCAAGAAGGAATTAATCTTATGGGGGTCTTCATTCTTCTTTCTTCTTTTCTTCTTTTCTCCTTTTCTTTTTTCATTCTTCTTTGTTCTTTGTTCTTTCTTCTTTCTTCTTTCTTCTTTTGGTTGGTTGCAATATGGTTGCTCCAAAGGCTTCACATGGTGCATAAAACATAGTCTTATGACCAATGTTCATCCTAACCCCCATAACATTCATTTCAAATCCCAATTTACAAAATTACATGAAAATGGAAAAAAAAAGTAAATCTAACTAAAATAAATAAAATATAGATTAGCTAAATAAACCACACAATCCCAAGCATGTATATGAATAAATTGGACTTAGCACCCCACACATGGGTAACCAAGTCCACCTTGCCTATTTTGGATTATGCTTAGGGGTATAAGCAACCTGCACAACAAAAGCATTTATATTTTTATTACAACACCCCTTAAGCAGAATCCCCTACAGAAGATAATGATTAGACTAAGAACACTCTACCATTCAGTCTACCCACATACACCCTAACATCCAAACTAAAACATTACATCACAAAATAAAATCAGGCATCAAACCATGCACCGCCCTAAAATAAGACTAGAAATGGTGACTTAGCCTAATGTGCATGCCATTTAAGGTTTGTGTGGGATGTCTTAGCTAGGCTTTAAGGTTAGAGTTTTCTAAGTGTGAGAGGTTCAACTTAGAAGGTAGTTTCATTTAAGTAATTTAATTAATTTGGTTGATTTTATTTGGTGATTTGATTTGGTTTGAATGAACCTACAATTAATTACTAAGTGTTGAAAAAAGAGGAAAAGAGAAGAGAACTTCTCTTTCTTCCTTACCTTAAGTAATTTCTAAAGTAGATTCATTAGTGATTTTTCTTTAGTGAATGTATTATTATGTGTTTTAATTAATCCTAAGTTTAGATTTGCTCTAAATAAACATATTCAAAAAGAAAGGCATTTTAAGATTAATTAAAGTGAATTACTATCACAAAACACACAACACTTTATTTATTTTCAACATGTGTAACATGCATATGGATAAATCCTAAGCATATATATACATGAAATGCAAGTATTTAACACACCTTAATGATGAATGTTAAGGGATGTTGCTTAAGGAAATTTGGATTCTTCATGATGCATGATTTTGTTAAGTAGAAAAAGAGAGATTCTTTTATCCATTAATCAAATGCACATTTACATATATGAAAGACATAAGTGAGTATGGCGCCATAATTGTCTACACCATGGGAATAAGGTACAAGATCATCTTAGAGATACTTAAAGCCTCGCAGCCCAAGGATGTTCAAACTAATATACCACTTTTCTTAAATACATGTGCATGTACAAAAAGACATGAATGGAAAAATAGTCGTGAGAAAGATTTTTATGTGTTTGTTTGATTTTGGTTATTTAATTTACATGTTCAAATGTGAAGATCCTTCTTAAATGATAACATAGGAATGAATAGGAATGGATTTAAGCAAGTGTTGTGTTCTTTTCAAATGAACTATGCACTTTACAAATCTTATTCAAAACTATGTTAAAAGAGAAGAGAAGGAAAGTCACATAATGCACATCTTATGTTATACTCACATGCAAGCTTATGAGTAAATATATGTAGCATACCTTTCATTTGTAATGTTTGATTTATAAGTTTTGAAAATAATTTTGGATTTAGTAGTCATAATAGCCATTTATACTCTTACTTTAGCCAAAACATGCAATTTGACATAAAGGAAATATTTCATTTTAATTTGATTTTTCAAAAGACATGAATGCATGATTTCATATGACAAACAACATTTAGAATGCTAGGAAAGAAATATAGTGATGCAAGTATGTAACTTCATTAACCCTAATTAATTCCTAAAGACAATCCTATGGAATAAGATCATTTAAAGTGAATCAAAGTTTTTTAAAGAAATTTTTAGTTTTATTTGAATTTAAGAAATGTAAAAGGTTTGCTGGTCCTAATCCATCTCCCACATGTCTGAATCAATTTAGTTTAATTTTTAGAACTATTAGATTGATTTTATATTTTGCTTAGGTTAAGGTGTACATTAAGTTCATTAATTACCCCTTACCTACACCTCCTTAACATAATTATTCAAACAATTATGAGCCAACATATGATATTAAATCACATTGAATTTAAATCAGCAATGCACCCTAAGAAAGAAAGAGCCTATTGCAATTGGCTCACAATTAGTGGTTAATTAAGCTAAAGGGTTTAATTAAGTACTTTCATAACCTTCCCACACATGTGGGTTGAAAATGATTTCCTTATATTTACCTTAGGCTTTTGAACACCTAAGGATCTACCCAACAAAGGATTGATTAAGTTCAGATTGATTCTGAAAATTTTATTAAGCTAATTAAGAAGCTTATTAGTGGATTAACCCCTAATTAGATTTGGATTAAGAAAAGAATGGGGTTTAGGGAATAGCTTTAAGAAAATATCCCAAAATTATTCCATAAACCTTTTTATCACTTAAATAATGCTTAATTATCTTAATTAAATGATTAAACCACTGTTCACATGCTTAATTACCCTTAATTATATTAAGAGAGTGAGTAGGGATTCATTAATCGATTTCCCAATTATTAAATTCCAAGAAAATTAGGGAAGGTAGAGGTCATCCCACTAAATATGCCTGAGAAGTCTGGAATTAATTAATAAAATGATTAGGGAGTAATTAAGGTTATTAAAATTTTAAATAAACCCTAATTAAGAAAAATTCACTGTTCAAAATCAATTAGAAATAATTTTATATTATTTCTCACTGAATTATCTTTAAAATGAGCCCTCGTTTATATTTTCTAATTTTTTTACATTTAGTTATGTATTTTTAAAGTTTTAGTGATTATTAGATAATTAAATCCCCTAATTATATAACTAATCCCATCATTAATGTGGACATAAAAGCATTTCCACATGGCGTGATTGATTCATTATTTAAATCAAATAAAGCAAGTATTTTGTCCTTGACCATCTTTGATTGGACAATTTGGATCAAACTCACTATTTCTAAAAGGATTAATCATCAAATTTAATCGGATTAATCAGGACCATCCATCCAAAACACACGAGATGGACGATCCATGATTCAACCCTGACCTCGCCTGTGAAAGATGGAGGCTGTCCATCCTCCATGGCCTGATCTGAGCTCACTTGAGCTCAGATTGAGTAGCGATTCAACCCACACCATCAAGAAGCAATAAGGAATACATCGAACGATCAAACTCACTTGGGATGAAAGTTCCCTTCATAAAGGACCAAAGAAAATTCTCCCTAAGCTCAGTTTTGAAGCATACCTCATTGGAGGCTATCATTGGTGCTCTCAGATGTTGAGGTAGCTTTGTCTAGTAGAGACGAAGCCCTGTTGAAGGTTTGAAGGTCTGAGGTGGAGCAGATCTTCCTATTATCCAAAGTGAGCTTCAATGGCTTATGGCTTTGGACTAGCTCCTCCTTCTCGTGGCTTGATTGCTTGGGATTTGATTTGGGTGAGCTCGATTGGGTTCTCTGATGGTGCTTGCAAGAGGAATTGAACTTCTATGGAGAATTGAACAAGTTCACACTCTCACTCACCTCCCCTATTTCAGTTTAGGCAAACTGAGAAATGGAGAATTCAATTGAGCTTGGGAGAAGCTGGAATGCTCCGAGTTCCTGTGAGCTCAATCGAAGTCATTTAAAATAAAAAAGTGAATTAGGGGAGTATATCTCCCCAAAGTGATGGATGATCGTGAGATCACAAGCCATTTTGATCCAATTGATCACATGGAATGGGTTTGTTAAGCAATTAGGGGTGCCTTGTGATTTGGTTTTGGCAAAGGGATGTAGTGGAGGAGTTTTCCATGTGTTAAATTAGGATGTGAGGGATTCTATGCAGAGAATTTTCCATCAGGTGGTCAATTTTGGCCTTGGGTTGGGTTTGGCTGACCCAAAGCTATTAGGTCATGTGCACCACACTCATTAATTCCCATTTGGTCCACTAAGAGGGTGCCAAGTGGCCATGAAAAGGATTTGACCAAATTCCAAGTGAAATTGGCTATAGGTTACCCCTTGACCTAGGGGTAAAATAGTCATTTAGCTTTGATTTCAATTTGGACAGATTTAGAGTAGTTTAAAATTGGGTTGGGCCAAATTTCAAGGAATTTGGTGTTGATTTGATATCATTTGGCTCATGTTGACCCATTTAGGTCAAAATGGGTCAACTTGGGTCAAGTTGACTAATTGGTCAAATTGGGTCAAACTAAGGGTTGGGTCAAGTTCATATGAATATTTGGAGTGGTTCGGTATCATTGGTTTGGTTCAATTTGATTTGTATTTGGTTTTAGTTCATTTGAATTCACTTAGTTCAAATGGGTCAAGTTGACCAATTTGACCCATTTGACCCAAATGGGTTAGGTCATGGGTTGGTTTAGGTTTGGTTGGTCATTTGAAATATTTTACAAGCTTTGGTTTCAATTAATTTTGGTTTGATTTTATTTTGGCTTGATTTGACCATTTAGGTCAAGTTAGGTTCATGGTCAATTGGGCTAGGTTGGGTCTAGTTGGCCAATTGAGACTTTGGTCAAGTTCAACAGTGATTTAGAATGAACTTGATCCATTAGTTTCAATCAATTTGGCTTATATCAAGATTTGACACATTTTGACTTTTTAGGTCAACTTGGATCAAGGCCAATTGGGCTAAGTTAGGCTCAAATGATGACTTGGTCAAGTCCAATCATTGATCATGAATTGGTTTTGATCAAAGGTTTCAATCAATTTGGCCTATGATGGATTTTGGCTAGTTTAAGTTTCATTTGGGTCAAATGTTGACATGGTCGAAGGCTAAGTTTGACTTAGTTAATTTGAGTGATCATCATCTTATGATTGTTGCTCACAATGTGAGGTTTAGATGGGCTTAGTTCAATCCAATTTGGGTAGGATTAGAATTTGGCTCAAAAGAGTGCTTTAGGTCACTTTGAGTTAAGTGAGCCTAAATGGGTCAATTGACTTGATCAATGGTTGATTCAAGTTTGGTTGAACTCACATATGGATTATGATTGAAATATTAATCCATTTAAAAGTGATTTGGAGTCAAATGAGTTTTGATACATTTGATAATTTCAAGTTCAAAGGATGAACATGAGTTTGATTTGGGTTTGGGTTTTGAGTTTAGTTTTTATTTTATGATTGAAGTTTATGATTGAAGGATTGATTGTTTGTAGAGAAAATCCAATGGCTTGGATTGATTTGAGTTTGATTTGGCTAAGTTCAAGAATTTGGCTTGAAAGGGTTTAGGTTCGATTTTGATTAGATTTGGATTTGAAATTTGAATTTGGTTTTTTTATATTTCATTTATATTTGTGAATATAAATGAGAATATAAATGGGTTATGAGAAAATCTTTGAATTTGATTTGATTTGATTTGATTTGATCTAAGTCCATAAGATGGAATCAAAGTGACTAAGGATTTTGAATTTAATCCAATCATGGGTTTTAATAATTTGGAATTGATTCATGATTATTAGAATTGATTTGAAAGTCAATAAGTTGGAATTTATTTGAGATTTACTTTGGAATTGGTTTGACTTTGAAGTTGATTTGGATTTGAGAAAATCAATTGAGTTGAAATTGATTTGAGTTTGAAGTTGTTTTAATTTGGATTTGGATTGAATTTGGAGTTGGTTTGAATTTAAAGTTGGTTTTGACTTGAAAGAAGGAGGATTTGGTTCAAGCTATGGGTAAAGTTTTTCTAACACCCTTGCTGACCTATTCCATGGTAACTCTTCTAAGTCTTTAAGGTTAGATTGAGTGTTCACCTAATCACTGGAAGTGCCTTGAGACTAAGGAACTCTTAATGTCTAAAATGAGTCATATGTCTAAGATGGAGAGGATGAGAGCTCATTCTAAAAATGATGTCAACACTTATCTTTTAGGCATTTGAAAACTCAAGGTTTCATTATTTAAGTTGTCACCAAGTATTGAAGCGCTTTCTCCTTGGACCGTCCGATCTTTGGATTTAATCCAATTTACACAGTCAGCCGGCAGGATCAAACCCATGGTTTCTAAAAGGATTAATCATCGGATCTAATCAAATTAATCAGGAGCGTCCATCCAAAACACACGGGATGGACGGTCCATGATTCATCCCTGCCCTCGCCTATGAAAGATGGAGGCTGTCCATCCTCCATGGCTTGATCTGAGCTCACTTAAGCTCAGATTGAGTAGGGATTCAACCCACACCATCAAGAATCAATAAGGAAGACTTCCAACGGTCAAATTCACTTGGGATGAAACTTTCTTCACAAAGAACCAAAGAAAATTCTCCGTATGCTCGATTTTGAGAATACCTCAGGCTCACTAGTGCTCCAGATATGGAGCTTTGTCTAGTGACTAAGTCGAAGGTTTGAAGGCCCAGTGGAGTGTATCTTTCTATTGGCCAAAGTGCTTCAATGGCTTTTTAGTCTCCTTCTCCTGCTTTTGATTGCTTGATTTGGGTGAGCTAATTGGGTCCTCATGGTGCTCACAAGAGGAATTGGACTTCTATGGAGAATTAAGCAAGTTCACACTCTCACTCAACTCCCCTATTTTTGGTTTAGGTAAACTAAGAAATGGCGAATTCAATTGAGCTTGGGAGATCTTGGGAGAGCTTGGCAATGCTTCCTTTGAGTTCTTAGGGCTCAATCGACAACAAGTCATCTGAAAATAAGTGGAATTAGGGGGAGTATATCTCCCCCTACAAGGATCGTATGGCCGTGAGCTCACATGTCATTTTGATCAAATTAATCACATGGAATGGGTTTGTTAGGCTGTTAGGGGTGCCATGTGATTCAATTTTGGTAGGGATGTGGAGGAGCATGTGTTAAATGAGGATGTGAGGGATTCTATGTGGAGAATTTTCCATTGGGTCTAGCCTTGGGTTGGGTTTATTGACCCAAACCCATTGTTATGCACCACACTCATTAGTGTCCATTTGGTCCACTAAGAGGGTGCCAAGTGGCCATGAAAAGGATTTGACCAAATTCCAAGTGGAATTGGCTATAAGTAACCCCTTGACCTAGAGATAAATTGATCATTTAGCTTTGAATTCAATTTGGGTAGATTTGTAGTTTAAAATTGGGTTGGGCCAAATTTCAAGGAAATTAGTGTTGGTTTAATATCATTTGGCTCATGTTGACACATTTAGGTCAAAATGGGTCAACTTAGGGGCAAGTTGACCAATTCGTTAAATTGGGTCAAACCAAGGGTTGGGTCAAGTTCATATCACCATTTAGAGTGGTTTTGTATCATTGGTTTGGTTCAATTTGATTTATATTTGGTTATGGTTCATTTGAATTCACTTAGGTCAAATGGGTCAAGTTGACCAATTTGACTCGTTTGACCCAATTGGGTAAGTCCATGAGTTGGTTTAGGTTTGTTTGGTCATTTGAAATATTTTGCAAGCTTTTGTTTCAATCAATTTTGGTTTGATTTGATTTTGGCTTGATTTGACCTTTTAGGTCAAGTTGGGTTTATGGTCAATTGGGCTAGGTTGTGTCTTATTGGCCAATTGAGGCTTTAGTCAAGTTCAACAAGTGATTTAAAATGAACTTGACCCATTGGTTTCAATCAATTTGGCTTAGATCAAGATTTGACACATTTCGACTTTTTAGGTCAAGTTGGGTCAACTTAGGTCAAGTTTACAATTAGGGTAGATTAGACTCAAATGATGACTTGGTCAAGTCCAATCATTGATCATGAATTGGTTTTCGATCAATGGTTTCAATCAATTTGGCCTATGGTGGATTTTGGCTAGTTTAGGTTTCATTTGGGTCAAATGTTGACTTGGTCAAAGGCTAGGTTTGACTTGGTTTGATCCAATTTGAGTGATTTATCATCTTATGATGATTATTGCTCATAATGTGAGGCTTAAATGGACATAGTTCATTCCAATTTGGGTAGGATTAGAATTTGGCTCAAAAGGGTGCTTTAGGTCACTTTGGGTCAAGTGAGCCTAAAGGGGTCAATTGACTTGATCAAGGCTTGATTCAAGTTTGGTTGAACTCACATATGGACTTATGATTGAAATATAAATCCATTTTCAAGTGATTTGGAGTCAAATGAGTTTTGATTCATTTGACAATTTCAAGTTCAAAGGATGTACATGGGTTTGATTTGGGTTTGAGTTTTGAGTTTAGTTTTGGTTTCATGATTGAAGTTTATGATTGAATTTGATTTGTGATTGAAGGATTGATTGTTTGTAGAGAAAATTCAAAGGCTTGGATTGATTTGAGTTTGATTTGGCTAAGTTCAAGAATTTGACTTGAAAGGGTTTAGGTTGGATTTTGATTAGATTTGGATTTGAGATTTGAATTTGGTTTTGGTTATTTGAATCTATATTTCATTTATATTTCTAAATATAAATGAGAATATAAATGGGTTATGAGAAAATATTTTGAGTTTGATTTGATTTGGATTTGATTTAAGCTAAGTCCATAAGATGGAATCAAAGTGACTTGGGAAGGATTTTTGAATTTGGAATCCAATCATGGGTTTTAATAATTTGGAATTGATTCATGATTTGACAAAATCCATTAGAATTGATTTAAGGTTTGAGAAAATCAATTAAGTTGGAATTGATTTGAGATTTGATTTGGAATTAGTTTGAGTTTGAAGTTGATTTGGATTTGAGAAAATCAATTAAGTTGAAATTGATTTGAGTTTGGAGTTGATTTTAATTTGGATTTGGTTTGAATTTGGAGTTGGTTTGAATTTGAAGTTGGTTTTGACTTGAAAGAAGGAAGTAGGGATTTGGTTCAAGCTATAGGGTAGGCAAGTTTTTCTAACACCCTTAAGGCAGGACCAATTCCTATGGTAACTCTTCTAAGTCTTTAGGGTTAGATTGAGTGTTCACCTAATCACTAGAAGTGTCTTGAGACTAAGGAAATCTTAATGTCTAAAATGAGTCCTATGTCTAAGATGGAGAGGTTGAGAGCTCATTCTAAAAATGAGGTCAACACTTATCTTTTAGGCATTTGACAACTCAAGGTTTCATTATTTAAGTTGTCAAATAGGCTACACAGTCAACTGGCAGTGCTATGCATTTTCTCCTTGGACCGTTCGATCTTTGGATTTAATCCGATTTACACAGTCAGCCGACAGGATCAAACCCATGGTTTCTAAAAGGATTAATCATCGGATCTAATCAGATTAATCAGGATCGTCCATCCAAAACATGAGGGATGGACGGTCCATGATTTATCCCTGCCCTCGCCTGCAGAAGATGGAGGCCGTCCATCCTCCATGGTTTGATCTGAGCTCACTTGAGTTTGGATTGAGTAGGGATTCAACCCACACCATCAAGAAGCAATAAGGAAGACATCCAATGGTCAAATTCACTTGGGATGAAAGTTTCTTTACAAATGACCAAAGAAAATTCTCCTTAAGCTCGGTTTTGAGGAATACCTAGCCAGAGGCTATCACTTGTGCTCCCAAATATTGAGGTAGCTTTGTCTAATGGAGATGAAGTCCTGTTGAAGGTTTGAAGGCTTGAGGTGGACTGGATCTTTCTATTGGCCAAAGTGAGCTTCAATGGCTTGTGGCTTGTGTCTAGCTCCTCCTTCTCATGGCCTGATTGCTTGGGAGTTGATTTGGGTGTGCTCGATTGGGTCCTCTGATGGTGCTCGCAAGAGGAATTGGACTTCTATGGAGAATTAAGCAAGTTCACACTCCCACTCACCTCCTCTTTTTTTGGTTTAGGTAAACTAAGAAATGGAGAATTCAATTGAGCTTGGGAGATTTTGGGAGATCTTGGCAATGCTTCCTTTGAGTTCTTAGGGCTCAATCGACAACAAGTCATCTGAACAGAAGTGGAATTAGGGGGAGTATATCTACCCCTACAAGGATCGTACGGCCATGAGCTCACATGTCATTTTGATGAAATTGATCACATGTCATGGGTTTTTTAGGCTGTTAGGGGTGCCATGTGATTCAATTTTGGTAGAGGGATGTAGTGGAGGAGCTGCCCATGTGTTAAATGAGGATGTGAGGGATTCTATGTGGAGAATTTTCCATTGGGTGGTCAGTTTTGGCCTTGGGTTGGGTTTGGCTGACCCAAACCCATTGGGTTATGTGCACCACACTCATTAGTGTCCATTTGGTCCACTAAGAGGGTGACAAGTGGCCATGAATAGGATTTGACCAAATTCCAAGTGGAATTGGCTATAAGTAAACCATTGACCTAGGGGTAAATTGATCATTTGGCTTTGACTTCAATTTGGGCAGATTTGTAGTTTAAAATTGGGTTGGGCTAAATTTCAAGGAAATTGGTGTTGATTTGATATCATTTGGCTCATGTTGACACATTTAGGTCAAAATGGGTCAACTTGGGGCAAGTTGACCAATTCGTCAAATTAGGTCAAACCAAGGGTTGGGTCAAGTTCATATCACCATTTAAAGTGGTTTGGTATCATTGGTTTGGTTCAATTTAATTTATATTTGATTTTGGTTCATTTGAATTCACTAAGGTCAAATGGGTCAAGTTGACCAATTTGACTCATTTGACCCAATTGGGTAAGGTCATGAGTTGGTTTAGGTTTGGTTGGTCATTTGAAATATTTTGTAAGCTTTGGTTTCAATTAATTTTGGTTTGATTTGACTTTGGCTTGATTTGACCTTTTAGGTCAAGTTCGGTTTATGGTCAATTGGGTTAGGTTGGGTCTAGTTGGCCAATTGAGACTTTGGTCAAGTTCAACAAGTGATTTAGAATGAACTTGACCCATTGGATTCAATCAATTTGGCTTAGATCAAGATTTGACACATTTTGACTTTTTAGGTCAAGTTGGGTCAACTTAGGTCAAGTGTCCAATTAGGGTATATTAGGCTTAAATGATGACTTGGTCAAGTCCAATCATTGATCATGAATTGGTTTTGATCAATGGTTTCAATCAATTTGGCCCATGGTGGATCTTGGCTAGTTTAGGTTTCATTTGGGTCAAATGTTGACTTAATCAACAGATAGGTTTGACTTAGTCTAATCCAATTTGAGTGATTTATTATCTTATGATGATTATTGCTCACAATGTGAGGCATAAATGGGCTTAGTTCATTCCAATTTGGGTAGGATTAGAATTTGGCTCAAAAGGGTGCTTTAGGTCACTTTGGGTCAAGTGAGCCTAAAGGGGTCAATTGACCTGATCAAGGCCTGATTCAAGTTTGGTTGAACTCACATATGGACTTATGATTGAAATATAAATCCATTTGCAAGTGATTTGGAGTCAAATGAGTTTTGATTCATTTGACAATTTCAAGTTCAAAGGATGAACATGGGTTTGATTTGGGTTTGAGTTTTGAGTTTAGTTTTGGTTTGATGATTGAAGTTTTTGATTGAATTTGATTTGTGATTGAAGGATTGATTGTTTTAGATAAAATTCAAATGCTTGGATTGATTTGAGTTTGATTTGGCTAAGTTCAAGAATTTGACTTGAAAGGGTTTAGGTTGGATTTTGATTAGATTTGGATTTGAGATTTGAATTTGGTTTTGGTTATTTGAATTTATATTTCATTTATATTTGTGAATATAAATGAGAATATAAATGGGTTATGAGAAAATATTTTGAATTTGATTTGATTTGGATTTGATTTAAGCTAAGTTCATAAGATGGAATCAAAGTGACTTAGGAAGGATTTTTGAATTTGGAGTCCAATCATGGGTTTTAATAATTTGGAATTGATTCATGATTTGAGAAAATCCATTAGAATTGATTTAAGGTTTGAGAAAATCAATTAAGTTGGAAT
Source organism: Cymbidium sinense (assembly GCA_021442155.1). NCBI lineage: Eukaryota > Viridiplantae > Streptophyta > Magnoliopsida > Asparagales > Orchidaceae > Cymbidium > Cymbidium sinense. The sequence continues at coordinate 111,668,235 of CM038218.1, read as the reverse complement.
TGATTTGAGATTTGCTTTGGAATTGGTTTGAGTTTGAAGTTGATTTCGATTTGAGAAAATCAATTAAGTTGAAATTGATTTGAGTTTGAAGTTGATTTTAATTTGGATTTGGTTTGAATTTGGAGTTGGTTTGAATTTGAAGTTGGTTTTGACTTGAAATAAGGAAGTAGGGATTTGGTTCAAGCTATAGGGTAGGCAAGTTTTTCTAACACCCTTAAGGCAGGACCTATTCCTATGGTAACTCTTCTGAGTATTTAGGGTTAGATTGAGTGTTCACCTAATCACTATAAGTGTCTTGAGACTAAGGAACTCTTAATATCTAAAATGAGTCCTATGTCTAAGATGGAGAGGTTGAGAGCTCATTCTAAAAATGAGATCAACACTTATCTTTTAGGCATTTCTACAATCTTATATTGTAGGATTATAAGCTCTAGCAATCTAATAAAAATTTAACTCAAACAAATTACTCTCCTCAATTTCAAACATGTAAAGCCCATCTATAAGGTAGATTGGAATGCTCACTAAGTTTTCTAGTATCATGAGCATTCCCTACTCATCTTCTTTGGCTTCGATAATAAGTCTCTCTTTTTTGATCTATCCCATTTTATTTTCAAATATAATCAATTTATTAATAGTCTTATTGTTGGAATCTTTGGAGACAATAATTACCTACTTTAATCGAGAGTATTTCCTAAGGAATTCACTTTCTTTAGTATGTAATTAACTATAGGGGCTTTCCCTCATAAGGAACTTTAGAACCCGATTTAATATAAACCCTACTTTATTCATCCATGTAAATATTTGGTATATTCAAAGACCCATCATGCCTTAGGAGTCCTTATTAGGTGATTAGGTCCATTATAGGGTAGTGATTTCTATCTTTCGAGATAGTGCACCATTCCTTGATGTCTTACCCAGTCACTTCAATTAGTACACTCTCAGATCTGCGTGGTGTCCCCCATACACATATCGAAAATAAACACCACAGATTTTTCTGGCGACTCCGCTAGGGATGGTTTCTCTCTCCATCTCTAGTAGACAATTGTTATCTCCAAGCATCAGTAGTGGACCTGTATTTCATATAAGTCTAAGACTATCTATCTTTCCATTGGCACTTAGTTTATTTCATTCTTAAACAAAGCTAGTCAACATCCTCTAGGTTTTAGGACCTCACTCCTTGTAGGTCTTATAACTCCTATTGGGTCCCCTAATAGGTGAAAGATAAGATTAACTAATGAAAGGAGATGACAATAATTTAGAACCCCTTTACCACTAGCTTGGTGAGGCAAGGTTCATCTTATATTTAAGAAAATAAACTCTTTTGCAAAATGCCACTTTCCAAAAGCACCTTTTTTATAAAAAAATTCACATAACAAAATATTTTTGCACAAAATTCACAAGAAATTTTTAAAAAGCACAAAACTCATATATCCAAACCTCATTTAACAATTCCTATAATTGTTACATGGAGGTTCATTTTAAAATCAAAATCAACCATTTTTAAAATCCCTTTTTCAAAGGCACATTTTTAAAAATGGTTATCTCTATTCAATATACTCAAATTTGTTGAATGAAGATTCTATTTTCAAATAAAATCATGACATAAAATTGAAACTCCACTTAGCATATTTCATATATGCTAGAGTTGAAGTTTCCCTCATTTTAAACGCAAGAAATCACACACAAAATCAAGACATATTTGAACTCCATTTGACATACCCAAAATTTTCAAATGAGATTTCACTTTCTTTTGGAAAATTAAATCAAATTGAATTCTATTTAACACACTTACATTTGTCAAATAGAATTTCTCTTTCACAAAGTCTTGAAAATCAAAACACATTTGGACTCCATTTAACATACCTAAATTTTCCAAATAAAAGTCACATTTTCAAAAATAAAAAATAACCTCTATTTAACATACCTAAATTTGTTAAATAGATTTCCATCTTTCAAAATCACAACATATTTGAACTCTATTTGGCATACCATATTTTCTAACAGAGTTCGGTTACGTATTGCTCGTTTTCAAAAAATCATAACATGTGACTCCCTACTTAACACACCATATTTGTTAAGTAAGAGTCTCATTTTAAAATTATAAATACACTTGACTCCTACTTAACATACCAAATTTGTTAAGTAAGTGTCTCATTTTCAAAAATTTGTTAAGTAAGAGTCTCATTTTCAAAAAATCATAATACACTTGACTCCTACTTAATATACCAAATTTTTTAAGTAAAAGCCTCATTTAGCAAATCATAAATACACTTGACTCCTACTTAACATACCAAATTTTTTAAGTAAAAGTCTCATTTTCAAAAATCATAATACACTTGACTCTACTTAACATACCAAATTTGTTAAGTAAGTGCCTCATTTTAAAAACAAATCAACACATATTCAACGCACTTGACTCCTATTTAACATACCAAATTTATTAAGTAAGAGCCTCATTTTAAAAAATCATTTGGCCTCTACTTACATACCAAATTTGTTAAGTAAGAAGCCCCACTTTCAAATAAAATCAACATATATCACACACATAACCAATCATCACAAACAAAGATGTTTTCATAAACTTTTCAAACATATATTTGAAAACCTTTTTAGCATACCTAAATTTTCTAAGTAAAGATTTTCCAAAACAAATTTTCAAATAAGACATACAACATATATATCACCAAAAGTCTCTCCAAAAATTTGAACTCGGCACAACCTAGTTAAATTGGTTGAGTATGGGTTTTAAATCAAAATCATATGGCCAAGCCTCTCTTCCAATTGTTGAAAAAAATATCTTTCCAAAAATTTAATGAATCCTACTTAGCATACCCAAATTTGTCAAGTGTGGGTTCAAATTCCAAATCAAGTTCTGAATTCAATGGTTGAAGATAAATACTAATGCAAGGATCTGACTCAGTTACATTTCAAAAAAATACAGTGATTTCAGAACAGTTAGTCTTTTTAGCATTCAGTCAGTGCGGTGATCATGACTCCTAGCAAGTTTGTTTTCTTCTTCCACTCTAATGTAGATCTGGCCTTGGATCAGGCCAATCTCATCGTGACTGATGCCGCATATATGATTTACTTTGGCCATAGTTTTGAGGGGGCCTAAATTACTTATGAGAGAACAACCCTCACAACTATTAGTAGTGAGGAGGTGGTGGGACAGACTCCACTTATTTGCTTTGACATGTCATCTAACTCCAAGTTTCCCTCATTAAAGAGAAAGGCTATAGTGGTTCCCAAACCCCATTTAGTGCCAGTTCTAGTACCAGCTGTTTCAGCACGGGTTCAATCCATTACCCCTACCATAGCTCCAGTGAGAGCTGCTGCCTCTTCTTTGGTCACCCCAAAGGGGAAGGCTGTCTTGGCCTCTGAGATAGTCTCCCCTACCTTCAAGGTAGGTTCTGGTTTTCGCTCTGCTTTGCTCACCCACACCCAATGACACAACAAAAATAGGAAGGTCAAGCAGAACCACGAGCGAGCATCCAAGGAGCTCGATACTACTCCACACATAGCTGATGAGGGTTCTCCCCGTGAGACCTCTCCACTTTTGCGTGGAAATAGGTTTCACTCCCTCTCAGCCTCTGATGGAGAGAAAGACTACAGGAGGATTATTGCATCGCCTACACCACCAGCATACTTTGAGACACCAGCTAGAGAGTGTAGGAGGCCTTATACCGAACTTAGGACTGTTCTACGCTAGGTCGGTAGAGCTTACGGATGCTCAGAGTCTAGTACTTTGTTCAATTTGAGATCCATGATCTCTAGGAGTGCTAAGGGTCAAATCTATAGAGAGAGATAAATGGAGGCTCGAGTATCTACCCAGGCAGGCAAGAGAGAGCGACAGAGGTATGTTAGGCAGTCAACAGCCTCCACATTAATAGATTTCCCTAATCGTCTCCCTATCAAGGCTGATCATTCAGACATTATTATTCTTACTAGCACAGTACGATGTAGAAGGAGATCTCCAGTTGAGAGGTAGTCGGTGTTGCCATCCTCACTCTCCTCCATTACACCATTTACCCATTTCCACTCCCACTAAGCTAAGCTTTAGAAGCCCCCATTTGGGGAAATACCATCTCCACTGGTGATCCGGCTATGGCTCAAGGATCCCACTCCATCCACTCCACCTATTAAGGTGAGATCGAGCTCCCCTGCTTGACCCTCTACCTCAGCTATAGTTAAGAAGGACTGGGGACCCAAGAGCACCGCCATCACATCACCACCATCATAGACAAAGGAAGAGAGGGGAGTGGACATAGACATAGTCCCCATGATAGTTGATCCTCCCAGTTAGAAAGTCTTGATAGTAAGCTGCTTCCATTGCATAGAGACAGATGAGCATAATTCTACAGTTAGCAGTCAACAAGTTTTCATACCAGTCCAGCCGTGCATAGTAGACCTATCGATAGATGGCATATTAGTGGACTACTTTGCCAAGAAAAGGTGAATTCTTGGGAGTGACTAATCAGATCAGGAGGAGGATAGAGTCAGCTTCGATCTTGATGAAGATGACATGTTGGACAGAACAGCTGAGATCCACATGGTTGACACACGGGGATCCCTACAGCAGGATCAACTTAGCCAGGAATGTGTTGTTCTTGAGGAAGGTGACACTTCTCACTCGACACCGTATCTCCTCCACCAACTCAGGCAGAGGGATGATTGCATTAACAAGATGGAAAAGAAAGTAGAGGAGTTGATGGCAGTGGTTTTAGCATTGCAAACTTCAACCCTAGTTCACAACCTTCTCCCATGATAGCTGATAGACCAGAGTTAGTACATACTTTAGACTGTCTTAGGTGCACTCCCATAGAGGAAAATGCTAGTATCTTGCATAGGAAGGTTATAGATAGCACCTACATGCATGAAAAGGATATCAAGCATATGGTAGAGCAGCAGGTGAGGGAAGAGATGGCACAAGCCAAGCGGAGCTCATCCATTCCAAAGGGCAAATCATACCCAGAGGAATTCAATGTAGTTCAATACCCCAAGGGTTTTGTGCCACCTTCCTTCAAGATCTTTGATGGCAGTGGGTTCCCGCATCAGCATATTGCACATTTTAGAGTCGGCAATTGCAAATTGCAACATGTTGCTTTTGTCGCGGAGGTAGCATTTGATTGGTATGCATAATTGCCCAATAGTTCGGTTAGGATGTTTGCGGAGTTGGAGCACCTCTTCATCAAGAGGTTCACTGGAGCTTAGCAAAGAGTGATTATAGGTGACCTTATTATAGCGAAGCAAGTTCCCATTGAGTCCCTTATTCATTATTTTCTCAGGTGGTGCAACATGAGCATGAAATGCAAGTCATAGCTGTCCAAACAACATGCCATTGAGAATCTTCTCAAGAATATTCATGGCCTAGTCACCTTCATTCTTAAGAGTTTTTCCATCCAAATATTTGAGAAACTAATCAACAAGGCGGCTAGCTTACATAAGGAAGCTAAATAATTTCCCTTTCCTGGCCAATCATCTCGGCCCAAGTTGCAGAAGGTGTTCGAAAAGAAGCAAGGGATAGTTGTGTTAGTGGATAGAGAGAAGAAGCCAGCCAGAGTTTAGTATAAGAGACCTTGAGCTTAACAGCCTCCTTTTTCACCTCCTTTGCCACCACCTCGGCCATCATATCAAGCACCATAATGGCCATTCCCACCACCTCAGTAGCATACCTAGTAGAGGTATTCCTATCCACTGCCAGGTAGCTATTACCCACCTGCTCTTGCTAATAGATTGAATAAGCCATATTTAATTAAGAGGGAGGTAGTTAGGATGATCTTTAAGAATCTCTTAAAAAACTTGACTTTTATTAGCCCAAGAGGCTTGGCAAGAGTTGGCAGATCAATTCTGCCCTACCACCGCATGATTAATCATGTCTTAAAGGATTATATTACTTTTTAAGGACTAGCTTGAGCTTAGCTACAAGTCAGGCACTGTAGTTATCCCTAAGGAATACTTATTAGAACAACCATCAAGTTCTATTAGGGTAATTCTTGGAAATACTTGTGATCCTCTTAAGATAAAAGAAGGTTGTGATATTGTCTTATCCTGAACCTCTAAAAAAGTAGTTTCTAAAATCAAGAAAATCTCTTTACAGGTGTTTGAGGTAGCTCAAACCTCCAACATCAAGGAAGGTTTGCAAGTTGTCAAGGACAACTTGAAGAAGGTGATAGCCTAGTAGCAGTAGTAGCAACTCACCTTACTTGCCCGAAATAGTTCAGTAGTGTAGCCACTATCCAAGTCTAGCACTCCATCCACAGTTGCAGCTACTACTTCTTCCTCTACTAGCTCCCCTTCTACTGGCAGGAGCATTGTATCAGCAGATAAGGGCATTAAATTCCTTAATTCGCTAACTTTATTGGATTTCTACCATGTACCTCCACCCAAAAAGAAATCAATGAAGAAAGATTTCACTTACATCTTGTCCAATTCTGATGCTCTATATTTTATTTCTGTTCAAAACTCTCCAAGTCTAAAAAATAATAATAGCTCTAGTCATTCTGATCCCCTCTCTTCTGATTCAGAATCAGACTTTACTTTTCTGAATCAGTCAAATTCACCTCTTGAGATTAACATGGAGTCAATTAACTCTGAGGATCCCATAGGAGAAGCTATAGGTATACCTAATGAGAAAGTAGAACTTTTCATAAGTTCATCAATTCAAGAAGTCACTAAAGTCAACCTACACAAAGCCAAAGTTCTGCCTCCTAAGGTAGCACCTCAGGATAAGGGTAAACAAGTCATTAGTTTCAGTGAGCAGATAGCCTCTCCATAAAATGCTCCACCTATGGATATGCTTATGGAGGACCAAGTCAGAGTTGATTACAATATCCTAGCTCATCTTAGAAAGTTGTCAACTAAGTTAAGCATATATGATACTATGGAAAAAATTCCCACACACATATAGAGTCACCTTTAAATATATGGTGGAAGGAGAGGCAAAATTATATATGTGGAAATTCATCTTGGTAAGACGCCATGCAGATCCATAGATGTACTTATTCTAGTGATTGGATACTTCATCAAGGTATAGCGTACTATCTCGAAAGACAGAAATCACTACCCTTTAATTAGAAGGTGAGGAATTATGCTTATGGTCCGCAAAGGGAGAAGCAACCTCAGAACCTAAATCTAGGGAGCTTTGGTAGGGACGAAAGAATAACTTAAATCTAAGGTGAAAAGTGGGTAATTGGTTTGTCTCCAAAAGAGAGGACAAACCACCCAACAGCTTGGACTTTCAACCGCCTGGGGGTGGCCGCCAACTAACTCCTCCTACAATTTTAAATACATGTAGGCAAGTCTTTATGCTTATGAAAGATAGCTAAGCTATTTTTATTTAGAAAGAGACTAAGTCCTTAAACTCACTCCCTAAGGAGACTAGATCATGTAAAGGGACATGCTTCAAATGACCAAAATCTAATGCATTTCAAATTTCATTTTATTTTATTTTTAGACAATCATTTTGACTCATGCTAATAGGAGTTTTATGACTAATGCATGAGAAACAAGATTATTGGCCAAAATTAGTGAGAAGGTAGGAGGTAAGTTTCCACCATGGCCCTCAAAGGTCAAGCTGGGTTCTCTAGCAAAGGTGGAAGCCCTCTAATCAAGAGTGAAATAAGATGCTATTGTGCATGATATTATAAAAAAGAACTCATCCAGCTAAGGGGTTGCTAATTCTTTTATCTTGATTTTAATCCTAAGCTTTTGGTGAGGTTATAAGTTATTTAGTTTTAATTTGAATTGTTAAGTTGGGTCAAAGATTTATTTTTCTTTAAATAGCCTAATCCACATCTAGGTCATACATAAAGTAAGGAAGAAACTAGAAAAAGCATGCCAATTAATGCAAAAGCTAAACAAATCAACAAATATTTTATAAACCTAATTACAAAAAGAATAAATGGTCATTCGTGGTCAGGCACCACCACACAAACCCAAAAATATTAAATGTGGGTAGTGAAGCTCTACCCTTATACAACCCAGATTACAAATGAATCAAATTACAATTTAAGCAAAGGAATTCATTATTACAGTGATCTTAAAGCTTAAATATTCCTTCTTCTTTCTTCTTTCTTTTTTTCATTTTTTCTTTTCTTCTTTGGATCTTCCTTTGGATGGTTGGAAGGTGGATGCTCCAAGGCTTCACATGGTGCATAAGATAGGATCTTATGACCAATGCTCATCCTAATCCCCCATAACAAATCATTCTGAAATCCTATTTATACAAACTTTTACATGAAAAGGAAAAGTATAAGTCTAACTAACACCGACAAAACAAAGGTCAGTCAAATCACACCACACAAATCCCAAGCATGTATATTAGACTTATCACCCCACACATGAGAGACTAAGTCTACCTTGCCTATGGATTAAGCAAGAAGCATTTATATTTTTATTTATGATAGCACCCTTTTAGCACAATCCCCTACAAAAAAGAATAGTTATACTAAGCACGTCCTACCATTCATTCTACGATCATACACCCTAACATCCAGTCTAAAAAATTCATCACAAAACAAAACATAACATCAAACCATGCATCATCATAACCTAAAGCTAGAGGTGGTGACTTAGGCTAATGTGTGTGCTTTGAAGGTTTGTGTGGTATGCTTAGCTTAGGACTTTAGGTTCAAGTTTTTTAAGTGTGAAGGACATGTTCAACTTAGAGGAGGGTTTCATTTAAGTTGTTTAAGTATTTTGGATTATTTTCTATTACATGTTTTAATTTGGTTTAAGTGAAACCAACAATTAATTACTAAGTTATGAAGAGAGGGAAAGAGAAGAGAATTTCTCTTTCCTTCCCTAATCCTTAAGTAATTTCTAAGGTAAGTTCACATTTTAATTTCATTTTGGTGAATTTTTTAATTACATCTTTAATCAATAAGTTTAGATAAACTCTAAACAAACCTATTAAAAAAAGGTATTTTAATATTAAATAAAATGAATCAAAATTCACATAACACACATTAATTCAATTCTTTCCCAACATATATAACATGCATATGGATGGACCCTAAGAATATATATACATGCAAATGAGAATTGTTAACACACTTTATGATGCATGCTAAGTAATCCATTTAAGAAAATTTAGAAGTTGAATATGCATGATTTTTCTTAAGTAGAAAAAGTTTTCCTTATCCAAAATTTCACATACATGTATGAAAGTAAGAAAAGCATAAGTGAGTACAGTGCCATTGTTAACCAAAGGTGTAAGGTACAAGACCTACTTAGGGCTACTTAAAGCCTCGCAACCTCGGGGTTGTCCTGACTAATATACCACTTTCCTTAAAGTACTAACAGGCATATAAAAGAAATAAAGTGGAAAAGGAATATGCAAAAGTTATTTAATAGTTTCATTTTTGTTTATGCAATTTACTCATACAACTATAGGCAATCCTTCTTAGATGATGGCATAGGGATGAATAGGGTATATAATTAAGTAAGTGTTGGGTTCTTTTCAAATGAACCCTACATCTTATCAATCCCTATTCAAAACTATGCTAACATAAGAAAGAAAGGAAAGACTATACCAAACATGACTTTATAATTCATCACAAGCAAGCTAATAACTAAGTTATGAAAGCACACTTTCAGATTTGATATTTTATTTATAAGTTTTGAAAATACTTTAGATTTAATAGTGATAATAGCCACTCATATTTTACTTTAGCCAACACATACATATTTGACATAAAGTAAATAATTTCCATTTTAAAATTTTGAAACATGAAATTATGAATGCATGAATCACATGGCATACAATTTAACATGTTGGGAAAGATATAAAGCAATGAAAGCCTGTAAACAAACTCACTTTACTTAAATCCTAAAGTCATTCTTAAAGAATAAGAAAATTTAGAATAAATCAAAGTGAATTTCAAAATGATTTTTGTTTGTTTGAAGTTTGATTTAATTTTAAAAAGGTGAATGAATTTGTTGTTCTTAATCCATTCCCACATGTGTTTTGTATTTTTGTTTAATTTTTAGATAATTAGATCCATTTTGAAGTGTTGATTAGGTTAAGGTATGAATAAAGTGACTTAATTAACCCTTACCTACACCACCTTAGAAACATTAACTAAATAATTATGAGCTAATGAGATGACATAAAACCCACAATGTATTTAAATTTGCAATGCACCTTATAATTAAAAGGCCTAATGCAATTTGTCTCACAATTAAAAGTTAATTAAGCTAAGGGTTTAGCATAAGTACTTTTAAAACACCCTTTCACACTTATGAAAGGGGTTTTCCTTAATTAGAATTAGTCTAAACACCTAAGCATCTAGATTAATTAAGTTCTGAAAATTTTTAGAATTTTTGAAAATTATTTAAAGGCCTAATTAATGAATTAACCCTTAATTAGGGATTAAGGGGTTTAGGGAATACTTAGGGGAAATGCCCCAAAATTAATCCATAAAATCCCTATTCACTGGATTTGACCTTAATCAAACTTAATCCAAGGGTAAATCCAGTAATCATACCTTAATTACCCTTAATTACATGAAAGGGGTAATTAGAGAATGAGCTAGTAATTCCCCCAATTAAGGCCTAGAAATTTAAGGGAGGGAGAGGTCATCCCCTAAAATGAACCCTAGAAATTTGTGATCAATTTGTGACTTAATTAGAGAATAATTAACTAATTAACATTCCTAAAGAAACCCAAATTCAGAGAAAAGGGGAATTCAAAATTTATTGAAAACATTTTTAAAATATTCTAGATGAAATTATCTATTCATAGCATTTTTCCTTATATTGTTTTTATTTTTCTTGAAGGTGATCTGATTTTTTAAAGTTATCTGAATTAATTAAGAATTATTTAAGCATTTTATTAATCCCTAATTAACCTCTGGCTCACAGCACGACACGTGGCAGTGGCGGTTAGCACGCTTTACATGCATCGCGGTGTGAGCCTTTTACTTAAGTTGTCAAATTGGGGAGGCAGCGGCGGCGCACTCATTTTTATCCTTAGCCGTCCGATCAAAGATTGGATGGTTGAGGATACACCCACAGTTTATAAAATGGATAAAGAATTTATAAATGTGGGAATAATCTTGGTCGTCCATCCGAATAGCATGGATGGATGGCCAGAGATTCATCCCTGCCAAGGCTTAGGAAGAATGAGATCCATCCACCTTCTAGGCTCTGATCCGAGCTTAATTGAGCTCGGATTAAAATTTATCCTTCATCATGCACAACAACCCAACAAATAAGATCCTATGAGATTAAAGTTCTTCATACAAGGACCAACACCCTATGAGTGGTAAAAAATCACTCAACCTCGGAGGTGATCCTGCTCGATTCTCTTGGAGGAGCTTCGTTTGGTTGAGACAAAGCTTTGCTGAAGTTTTGAGCACTTGAGGTTGAGTGTAGAGCTCTATGGACCAACTCCTCTTCACTCCCTTTGTGGCTTTGATTGAATTGAACTCTCCCTTGCCTCTAGAACTTCAGATAAAGCTTGGGCAGGCTCAACTTAGCTCCTAGATCAAGTGTGCAAGATGAATTGGAAGGAGATTGAGTGTAGAGAAAATTCACCATTGGATCGAGCTCCTTTATTTTGTACTATGCAAAATCGAAGAAAGCAAGATTCAAATCCTCTTTAGGGACCTTAGAAAAGCTCTGAGGTGATTGCTAAGGCTTCCAAGGTTCCAATCGAGTATGAGTGAATTAAAATTTTAGTGGATTAGAGGGAGTATATCTCCCCCTATGGAAATCGGATGGCCAGCAATGAGCTTGCCATTTTATCCAATTGACACTATAGAGTGAGTTATTTTGGTTGTTAGAGCAATGCACATGGTCAGTTTGGCCAGAGGAGCAGAATGCTAACTCCCATGTGCATCAAATTGATCATAGGGGGGAGTTTGAAATTTCAATTTAATGCTATGAGGTCGGGTTCGGTCCATGGGCCAAATGGGTTGACCCAAACCCATTGGGTTGGGTGCACCACTCATCACTAGGTCCCCTTGAGCTTTTAGGAAAGCCTCAAGTGATTATGATGAGTGTATGACCAAAATACCCATGGGCTAGGACAAAATTTGTTCTATAGCCTAGGGGTAAAATGGTTATTTTGCTATTTTTCAATTTGGGTATGTTTGGTATGTTGAGAAAATAGGTTGGGCCAAGTTTCAATGGATTTGGAATCAATTTGATAGGGTTTGGCTCATGTTGACCTATTTAGGTCAAAATAGGTCAACTTGGGTCAAGTTGACCAATTGTTCAAATTCGGTCAAACCAAGGGTTGGGTCAAGTTTATATGACCATTTGAAATATTTTATTGCCTTTGGTTTGGTTCAATTTGGATTAGATTTGGTTTTGGCTCATATAACTCGTTTAGGTCAAATGGCTCAAGTTGACCCATTTGACCTATTTGGGTTAGGTCAAGGGTAGGTTTAGGTTTGGTTAGTCATATGGAGTGGATTGGTATCTTTCCTTCCAATCAATTTGGGTTAGGTTCAATTTTGGCTCAACATGACCCCTTTAGGTCATGTTGGGTCTAAGGTCATTGGGCTAGGTTAGGTCTAGTTGGCCAATTGAGGCTTTGGTCAAGTTCCACAAGTGATTTGGGATGGACTTGACACATTGGTTTCAATCAATTTGGCTTAGATCAAAGTTTGACACATTTTGGCCCTTTAGGTCAAAATGGGACAACTTCAGTGGGAAATTAGTTAGGCTCAAATGTTGGCTTGGTCAAGTTCAAACGTAGGTCATGAGTGAACTTGGATCAATGGTTTCAATCAATTTGGTCTATGATAGATTTTGGCCATGTAAGTTTCATTTTAGGTTAAGTGTTGACTTGGTCAACCCTTAGGTTTGACTTGGTTCGACCCAATTTGATTGATTGATCATCTCATGATGATTGTTGATCATGATGAGAGGGATATATGAGTTTGGTTCAATCCAATTTGGTTAGCATCAAAAGTTGGCTCATAAAGGTACTTTAGGTCACTTTGGGTCAAGTGAGCCTAAGTGGGTCAAATGGCTTGGTCAATGCTTGATTTGAAGTTGATTGATCTTGTATATGGACTTATGATTGAAATATATATATCCATTTATGAGTGGTTTGAAGTCAAATGGATTTTGATCCTTTTGAAAATTTCATATTCAAAGGAAGAATATGAAGGAGTCTTGGGTTTGATTTTTGATTTGGGTTTTGATTGTTTGATTGAGATTTGGATTTATATATGAGCTCATGATTGTAGGATTGATTGAACCATGATAGAAAATCAAGAGTTTGGCTTGATTTGAATTGATTTTGGCTAAGTTCAAGATTTTGGCTTGAAAGGCTTAGATTTGATTTTGAGTTGATTTGAGTTCAATTTTTGGAGTTGGTTTTATTGTTTTAATTTATATTTCATTTATATATATGAATATAAATGAGAATATAAATTGGACATGAGAAAATTTCAAGGATTTGAAGTGGTTTAATCATGATTTAGGCTAAGTCCATTAAAGGGAATTTAAGGGATTTAGTGGAATTTTTAATTTGAAATTTAATTTTTGAATTGGATTTGATTGATTTATATTTATATTTCATTTATATATGAGCACATAAATGAGAATACAAATATATTTTGAGAAAATCTCGTGAGTTTGAATTGATTTGATCAAAGTTTAGGTTTAATCCATTGATGAAAAATTAAGGGATTTAAGGAAATTTCAAGCATTTTAAATTTGGATTTTAATTTGAGGTCTTGATTTGATTGAGTTATATTTGTATTTTATTTATATATGAGAACATAAATGAGAATATAAATAATTTTTGAGAAAATCCCATCAATTTGAATTGATTTGATCAAGGTTTGGAGTTGATTTTGGCTAAGTCCTTGAATGAAAAATTAAAGGGACTTAAGGAAATTTCATGAATTGATTTTGAATTTTGAATTTGATTTGATGGGTTTGAATTTATATTTCATCATATATGAGAATATAAATGAGAATATAAATAGATTATGAGAAAATCTCACAGATTTGAATAGGTTTGAATCGTGATTTTGGCTAAGTCCTTAAGAAAGGGCTAAGGACTTAGGAAATTTTAACTTTAGAATTTTTGATGGATTTTGATCATGGATTTCAATCATGGATCTCAATCATGGAATTGAATCATGGAATTGATTTGAGATAGGAGAAAATCAAATAGAGTTTATTTGGAGTTTGACTTGAAAGAAGGAAAGTGAGGAATGGTTTAGGCTAAGGGTAGGAGATTTTCCTAAACACCCCTAAGACATGACCTACTCCTATGGCTAACTCTTCTAAGTCTTCTAGAGCTAGGTTGGAGTGTCCACCTAATCACTAGATATGTCTTAATACTAAGGAACTCTTAAAGTCTAAGAGAAGTCCTAAGCCTAAGATGGAGGTGTTGAGAGCTCATTCTAAAAATGAGGTCAATAGATGCCCTTGTCTTATCCAAAGAGATGAGGGAATCTCTAATCAAGCTCTACTTGATCCAGATATATGCTTAGCTAAGCTGACTGCTACTAAAGAGGAAGCACATAGCTCAAAGGACAATCTATGTCTTACATTCAGTAATGAAGACTTGCTTCTACAGACGACTAAGCACAACCGCCTTCTTTACATTACAGTGGAAGTTGATAAATACAGGTTATCAAGAGTTCTGGTTGACCAAGGTGCATCAGTCCATATTATGAGCCTAAGAACCCTTGCCTCTTGAGGATCAACATCTTCAAACTCTAAAAAGAGAGGATGATGTTTAGAGGATATAATGAACAAGGCGAGAGGGCCTTATACTCCATGGTGTTACCATTGGAGATAGATGATTGGAAGACTGAAGCCAAGTTTCATATCATAGACTCGGATACATCTTTCAATGTTTGTTTGGGAGACCATGGATACATGAAAACAACACAGTTTCATCCTCTCTAAATCAGTGCATGAAGTCGATGAGAGGTGGAATTTAGTACTACGTCAAAGGAGATCTCAAACCCTTCACAATTCATGAGATCGGGATACATGAGGATGCAACCTATTTTCTTCCCCAAAACCAATAAGTCCATTCTGACGAATCTAGTCAAGATCCCCATGAGGGACAAAAAGAAAGAAAATAAAAAACAAAAAGAAATATAAAAAGAAAAGAAAAAAGAGAAATAAAAAAATAAATGAGAGCGAGACATAGAATCAGGGGAAGATATAGAGCCTGACATTAGATTCCACCCATAGTTCGTTACTCCATTTGAACATGTGGGTAGGATGACCTGACCTCCACCATGTAGAGGCAGAGGATAGTTTAGAGGCAGCCCCTAGATGGAAAGCCTCCCTATTGGCCACCCAATAAAAGGTATGTCCTAGCCACCGAGAGTACACTCGCTATCCATATAGACTTAGAATTTAGTTCAGAGGATGAGTCTTATGTGGTTAGCACACCAGCCAGCTCTTTTCAATAATAGATCCCTTTTAAGGTGACATTTGAATAGGATAGTGATGAAGACCGTGCTCCAAAACAAAGCATAAATGTATCCAAGTCTGCATATGAGAAAGTCAGGCATTAGTTGGGAACCTTAGCTCTAACCCCACTTTCTTTACAAAAGTAAGGGTTTTGGTAGGAAGCCTAAGTCATCCACTGATGAGAAGACTCAGAGGTTCTTTTTGGGAGCATCATTCTCAAGTCAAGAAGCTGATGTAGAACTTGAGGATGATTCATATAAAGATTTAATACAATTACCTTTTGATTGGTACTCTTCTTGTGTTCTTAATTTAGCAAAGAAGGGATTAATCCCACATACTTGGTCTAAACACAGGTCTGACTAGTTTGAAAGGTTATGGGACAACCAAAGCAGACATCCTCAATCAATACTAGGACTAGGATTCGGTATAATGGGTCCACTCGATGATGATGATTATTGCCTAGTCATCACCAATCATTTGAAATCTGATAAATTCTTTTCAAATCATGTTAACTCATATGAGGAGGTGTGCTTAGAAACTTCAAATGATCTAAATGACTTTGAAGTCAAAGATGCACTACTAGAGTTCAAAGAGGAGATCATATCAACTATCGATGAGCTTAAAGAAATCAACTTAGGAACTGAAGATAACCCACGTCTGATATACATCAGTTTTTTGTTGAGTGATCTTGAAACCAATGACTTAGTTATGCTATTGACTGAGTTTAAGGACTACTTTACATAGAGTTATGAAGAGATGCCCGATTTATCTTCTGACGTAGTAGTCCACAAACAATAGAGCCTAGGGCTAACCCTATCAAGCAAGCTCCTAGATGCATGTGTTTATACATTGAACAACAGGTCATTTCTGAAGTCAAGAAACTAATCCATGCGTTGGCTTTATCAGGGAAAAAAATACACTACTTGGTTGTCCAGTGTCATTCCAATTAAGAAAAAGAATGGTTAAATTCTCATATGCATTGATTTTAGGGATCTAAATAAGGCATGTCCAAAAGATAAGTTTTCACTACCAATACCATAACTGATGGTGGGAATTGCCTCATTTCATGCAGTCTTCTCTTTCATGGATGGCTCACCTGGATATAACCAAATAAAGTTAGCCCCTGAGGATGAAAGAAACACTACATTTCAAACCATGATCAGAATCATTTACTATAGGGTCATTCCTTTCAGCCTTAAAAATGTTGGCGCTACCTACCAGTGGGTCATGACTCTAATCTTCGATGAACTCATTCATCATCAAATCGAATGTTATGTCGATGATCTCATAGTCAAAAGTAAAGAAAAGAAAGACCATCTCCTTGACTTGAGAGTTATTTTCGAATGATTAAGATAATTTAACCTTAAAATGAATCCCCTGAAGTGTGCATTCGGAGTAGCTTCAGAGAAATTCTTTGGGTTTGTTGTCCTACACCATGGAATAGAAATTGATCTTGAGAATATCAAGTGATATTAGAAATGCCACCCTCTAAAAGTCTAACTCAACTGAGATCATTTCAAGGGTGATTAGCATATCTAAGATGCTTCATTTTCAATATAGCAGGAAGATGCCAACCATTTACAGCACTTGTCAAAAAGGATGCCAAGCTTAAGTGGGATGACAAGTGCCAACATGCCTTCAAAGACATCAAGCACTACCTAATGATGCTATTTTAGCAGCCCCTATCCTAGGCAAGCTGCTCATCCTTATATTACTGCATTAGATGACTCTCTAGGTTCTTTGTTGGCCCAAACCAATGACAGAGAAAGAAAATACACTCTACTATCTTAGTCATCGTCTAATTCCTGCCGAGGCAAATTATCCACTTATTGAAAAGCACTGTCTAGCTTTAATCTTTGCATCCCAAAAGCTACGACATTACATATTTTCTCATAAGATGAACTTGATCTCTAGGATCAAGCCACTGCAATATGTCATGATATGACCGACGCTATTCAGAAAGTTGGCGCGATGGTCCATAATTTTATCGCAATTTGATATTACTTTCGTACCCCTCTGTGCGGTGAAAGGATAAGCACTAGTAGATTTCTTAATAGCACACCCACTTCCTGTTGCTCCTTGCTTAGTGATGACCTCCCTAATGAACAGATCATGAACTTAGAGGACACTAGCATTCAACGCTGGGAGATGTACTTTGATGGTGCAGCTTCCTTTCAAAAGGGAGAAGAACCATGATCTACTCTTCCAAGAAAGGCAGGGATAGGAATAGTTCTCCTAAATCTAGATCGTGATGTGATGAGATTCTCATATCATTTGTCCAATCCATGTACTAACAATGAAGCCAAATATGAGGCTCTGATTGCTTGTCCCGATTCTCAGTTATTCATCAACCAAATTGCTGAGTCTTATAAAGTTCTAAAGCCTAAGCTCTATCATTACCATAAGTACACTATAGAGTTATTGGCCCAAATCCCAGAGATTACCATTTATAAGATTCTTTGAGGAGAGAACACAGTAGAAGATGCATTAGCCAAGCTTGCTAAAGAGTTGGCATGTCCGGAAGATGAGTCCATACCAATAAGGGTCTAAAATAGACAAGTCTTATCCCTTGTTGATGTTAAACTCATCGAGAGACTCTCTCCTAAAGGGGAGGTAATCGTTGCCAAAAATGACGAAGAGTCAGATTGGAGGTAATCATTCATAGATTATCTAAATACAGACAAGCTACCTCAAGAGAAGTCACTAGCACATCAGGTGAAGCAGAGAGCCCTTTCCTATGCATTCGTGGATGGAACCTTATACTAGTAGTCCTTCGATCATATGTGGTTATGTTGTTTGTACAAACAAAAAACACATAAGTTCATGACCAAGGTACACTCAAGTTTATGTGGAGCGCATTAATTCGATACAAAGTTGAAAGCCAAGATCAAGAGACTAGGATACTACTGGCCTTCAATGATCATAAACTATATGGATGTAGCTAGTAGATACCACCAATGTCGGTACATGGTGTGGTCTTACACCAACCACCCAACATTCTACACCTTGCTCTGGCCTCATGGCCATTTTAGTGTTGGGGTATTGACATAGTGGGTCCAATTGATCCTCCTTCTTCCAAGGGTCAATAGTTCATCCTAGCTGCCACTGACTACCTTTCCAAGTGGATGGAGGTAATCCCACTCAGAGAGGTCACAGCTCAGTATGTGTTCCATTTTTTCAAGAACCATATTATTTATAGGTTTGGGTTACCTCGATGAATTATATCCTATAATAGTACTACATTCAAGAGCATCAAAATTAATAGCTTTGCTGAAGACATAGCATAGATTAGGTATATTCTACCATCTACTACCCAAGGGAAATTGGCTTAGTAGAAGCCTTCCATAAAATTCTCATCCGAATATTAAAGAAGACAATCGATGACAATAAGTGATAGTAGCATGAGCTATTGGATGAAGCTTTGTGGGCTTACTGCACCACATATAGAACTCTAACTCAATCTACCCTTTTCTCCTTAGTGTTTCATTGAAGCCATTCTACTATTAGAAGTCCAACTCCCATCACTAAGGATAGCTGTGGGTAACAAGATCACAATGGAGTAGAATGCCAAGTTTCGGTTAGAAGAGCTGGAAGGTTTGGAGGAGAGACGCCTCCGGGCATGCCAGAACCTCGAGTTGTACAAAGCCAAAATGATTTAAGCTCATAATAAGTTGGTTCATCATAGAGCTTTTCAAGTCAGAGAGCTTGTTTTAGTTCTAATGAAACCAAATGTTGGCTGTTGAAAGATGGGAGGCAAGTTTGAACCCACTTGGGAATGCCTTTTTGCCATAGAGAAGACCTACCAAGGAGGATCTTATAAGCTTATAAATTGTAAGGGAGAGCGCCCAATGCTTCCAATCAATGGGCCCTACCTAAAGAAATATTATCCATAAATATTATTTGAAAATAATTATCAATAAAACTTCTTTTCATCTCAAATCTATTTCATCTTTGTTGAGAAACAACTTTGTTTTTGAATCTGCCATGATGTGTGAAATGGTAGGTGCAATGAATCCAAGCGGTGTCCTATCCTTTATCAACACAACACCAACACAAACTACACTAACCACATATAAAACAAACACATATCTTTTATCTCAGGCTACTTTGATGTGGGATAAAGCCCCTTATGGCACTCACTCATTAGCTGTTGTAGGTTGGACTAACATACTACCTTCTTAGTGTGTCACCCCAGTGGTCCCTTATTTAGAGGATGTAAGTCTACAAGTTTTCTTCGTAACTTGACCATTGTAAACTGACAAGCGCCTTGTTAGTTTAGTAGGCCTTACTGCGTGGCTGGTAAGCTACCTCATGTTGACTTTGTTTAAGAAGATATAAGTCTACACGCTTTTTTCTTGAACTAGCCACCATCATGCATAGACTGGATCGAGTAAATTTGAGGCTTAGGATAAGTCCCCTAGTGGCTACTTTCCTCCTGACTACATCAAGTCTGGGTTTAGTCCTCATACGGGATTCCCCACTTGGTAGTTGCCCTAGGTCAAAAAACATCTATCCTACCGATGATAGACTATCCCAATGATCATTTTTGTCTATTAAGATGTAAGTCTACAAGCCTTCTTCTCAGATTGGTCATCACATGACGGGCACCTTAGGTTGGTTGGTTCTTGCTATGCTGATAGCTTCCACCCAATGTATACACCGCTCATGGTAGATGTAAGTCTACAAGATTTCTCCTAGAGTTGGTGAATGTATACCTATAGGCTTTCTTTTATAGGGTCTGGATAAATCCCCTAGTAGCACCTCCCATGTGGGCACTCTATTTGGATCACATCCTTAACGACCCCATTTAGATACTACCCGGGTTACTCTTGGATTAGATAATCCCCCTTTCCTAGTAGCTACCCATGTGATTGGGGAATCCATCTTACGGATATGCATATTCTCCCATGGTCCAATAAGTTTGAGATAGGACTAGGATGATATATGCCTTCTCAGTGTGGCCCTTCGCACACCAATAGAGTCCATGCAAACATATAAACAAAAAATATATTTTTTCACTTGTGGATTAGGAAGACACCCCCAGCTATACCTTTTCCTAAGCAAACATCTTATCTTTTGGGCAGTGTCAATAAGACTCTCCATAGGAATCACCTGACTGCTCTTGAGTTGTGATAAGTCCAAAGCAGCACTCTCTTAGTAGTCACCCTTAGGTCAGGTCTGACTTGTTGTACCATTAACAGGTCACCCCGGTGGTCATCTTTGCTTTGGAAGATGTAAGCCTATTATGCGTTCTTTCCAGCACGAGTGTTGCACACCGACGGGCAGCCTTAGGTCAAGTTTGATTTGTTATGCTACCAATCAATCACCCCAGTAGTTTCTTCCAGCTTTAGAAGATGTAAGTCTACATGCTTTCTTCCTAGCGCAGCCGTTGCACACCAAAAGGCACTCCTTAGGTTGGTTAGTTCTACTCCGTGGCTAGTAGACTATCCCTTTGGATTTGTAAATCTAAGATAGGATAAGGTTGATATATCCCCTTCTTAGTGAATCCATCACACACCGACAAGGTCCATTTAAATTAAAAATAATATTTCTAGCTACTCATGAGTTGAGATAAGTCCCAAGCGGCACTCTCTCAGTTGTCATCCTTAGGTTAGATAGTCTTACCTGATTGTTGGTAGACTATCTCTTTAGATTTGTAAATCTAAAATAACTGATATAGCCTCTTATCAGTAGATCCATCGTACACCAACAGGGTCTATATATTAAATCCACTCTCATCCCTAGTGGATATTTTCCCAAGCAAACCAAAGAAATCCATAAATCAAATCCACCTTATTCCCCAGCGGATCTAAGCTCATATCTCAGGTAGAGATACTCTCGACTTCTTTTAAATCTAATCATATCCTCCCCCTAGTGGAGCCCCACATCAGATCAAATCAAATTCTCATCCCCTAATGGATGCGCACTAATTAAATCAAATCAAATTTCTCCCCAAGGTGCAAATCAATTTATTCCCCCTAGTGGAGCTAAGACCAAAATTAAATTCATCAAACCAAATCAAATTCTTATCCTAGAATAATATGAACCTACTTCCCTAGTGGATGGTTCATGCATCCATCCCTGACAGATTATAAATACTATTCCCTAGTGGATTTTCTATTCCAAAATCATATTTGCAATCAAACTCAAACCTTTATCCTTTAAGTTTAACCTAAACTTGCTTCCCTAGTGGAAGGTTCACATACTCAATCCTTTAGCAGATTCCTTCTCCCTCTCTTATGCCCTTGGCATAAGTTAAGTTGCTATTTACAAGACTGTGATTATGTCTACATCTCGGGTTTAGGATAGATCACTTCCACTAGTGCTTATAATTCTTTGGATATTGTTAATCATCTCGGTCAATGCCAATACATGTCGGTGTGCCCTATCAGTTACACCACACTATTGGGGGTCCTTTTGTTGACCTCACTTTTGGAGTAAGTTCTCAACTTTCTCATCATAGATCTAGAACTCTTATAGACACTAAGAGTCCTTAGTCTTAATACACTTCTAGTGATTAGATGAACATTTAACCTAAGCCTAGAGACTTAGAAGGGTTAGCCATAAGAGTAGGTTATGCCTTATGGACATAAGAAGACTTGTCTACCTATAAACCCAATCCATGCTTTCCTTTTCAAACCAAACCTCAAATTCATACCAAATTTCTAAGACTCGTAATCAATCTCATGATCAAATTCAAGCTTAAACTTTTCCATGAGCTTTATGATTGAATTCAAAACCCTTTCTAAGCCCTTTGATTTCATCTTATGGACTTAGCCTTAACCAAATTCAAATCAATCCCAATTCAATTTATTTTTCTCAAATATCAATTAAATCTCTCAATCATCCATCAAATTCTAATTCAAATCCAACTTCAAATAATTCAATCCCAAAATCAAATCCAAGTTCCAAAATTCCTTCCTAAGATATATAACCCATTCTCATTAACTTAGCCAAATCTCCAACTAAATTATCCCAAACTTGATTAATTTCTTTATAAATCAATTATTCCTTCATTTATATCCACAAATATAAATGAAATCCATACTCAAAGAACAAAAATCCAATCAAACTAAATCAAACCAAGCTAAAGACCCTTCTTGAGCTATATGAACCTACCTCATAAGCTTAACCAAATCTTAACCCAAATCAACCCAAATTAATTGGTTTGTTTATAAATCAATTATTCCCTCATTTATATTCATAAATATATATATATGAAACCCACCTTCAATGACCAAAAATAAATCAAACTAAATTGATTTTCTTCTTACAGACTACATCCTTAAGCTTGGTCAAATTTGCTTCCAAGTCACTCCAAACTCAGGTGATTATCTCATGAATCATTTATATCTTCATTGATATTCTAAAATTCAAATAGTCTAAACTAAATCCAAAATCAAACCCAAACCCAATTCAAGCCTTTTAAGCCATTTCCTTAGACTTGGCCAAATCATATCCAAACCAAGCTAAAATTAATGGATTTTCTTTGAATCAATCATTACTTCAATCATCTATCCAAATATAAATGAAACCTACAATTATCAAACCAAACTCAAGTCAACCCAAATCAAGCCCAAGTTAGCCCTTTTTGCTTGAAAACTTTAAATGAGCCAAAATCCATTGGGCTCCAAATTGATTGGAGTTGGATTTATATTTAAATCCTAAGCTCATCTATAAGTTCAACTAAACTTGAATCAAGTCAAAACCAAACCAAGTCCACTTGACCCAAAGTGGCCTAAAAGACCTTTTTGAGCCAAATTCTAATCCAACCCAATTTGGATTGAATGAAGCCCATCCAAGCCTCATATAATGATCGATAATCACCCTAGGGTGATCAATCAACTTGAATTTGGTCAAATCAAGTCAACTTGGTCCTTTGACCAAGTCAACTTTATCCCAAATGAAACCCAAACTAGCTTAAACCCACCATATGCCAAATTGATTGAAACCACTTGAACCAAAACTCTTTAAATCATCATTTGAACCTAACCCAAGCCTTGATTTGACTAAATTTGACCAATTGGTCAACCTAACCCAACATGATCCAATATGAACTCATTTGACCAAATGAAGCTAAAACCAATGAAACCAACCCATGACCCATTGGAGACTGACCAAACCCGACCCAAACCCATCTTAGGTCAACCTAAAATTAGCCCAACCCCATTTGGAGCCAAGCTCAATGCAAATCCTCCATGGATCCTCTCCCTCATGTGAGATTTTGCCAAAAATGGCAAATTCCACCCTCCTTTCACCTTAGTAGCCCTCATTCACCCAAATGAGGGATCCCTAAGCCTCTAGCCCACTATAGAAGATGATAGGTCTTACCATGGACTAAAAGGGAGGTGAGCCAACTCACCTACCATGCAACCCGAGCACCCAAGGGATCAAGGAAAGGAGATCAGCCCATATCCAACTTGGAGCCTCCTGCCATGGCATCTCCCAATCCATACGAGCCACGTGGACTTGAGTAGAACCACTCTGGCATTCTAATGGAGGCTAGCCAGCCAAAAAAATGGGAATCCATCCCATCCGTCCACCTCAACAAACCGAGGGGTATACCCCCTCAATTGGCACGGGAAATGGAACATTTTGATTGGGCTAAGCTTCTAAAGATGATTTGAGCCTCCTTGCAATCCCCAGAGTGATCCTGAGCTTCCTATCTTTAGTATGCTCTCCTCTATTTTGATGATTTTGAGCCTCCTTGCAATTTTGAACTTTCTGAGAATGTTTAGGGGGATGACCTCTACCTCCCCTATTTTTTTGGAATTTATGGTTGATTTATTGGGGGAATTAATTATTTAAGCCTTAATTATTCTTTTAATTTAATTAAGTGATAATTAAGCATATAAATAGTAATTAATCAACCCATTGACCCCTTAATCACTATTGAACAGTGGGGAGACTTAGGGAATTGGATTGGGGCCTCCTTCCTAATCTTTTCCTTAAATTTCTTTCTATTTTTCAACCAAAATGCTAATTAATGTTTAATTAACTAATAAGTGGTCTAATTGATTAATTTGAAATTCAAATTATTTCAAATCATGCTTAATTGAATGAGAGGGCTTATGGAATTAGGTTGGGACATCTTTCCCAACCTATTCCCCTTAAGCCCATTTCATTTTAAAGGATAATTAATTAATTTGGTAATTAAGGAAGAGAATGGATTAAATTTATAAATTACTTAACCTAATTAAAGGGTAATTTCATCTTATTTCACTTAATAGATTCATGGGTAGAGCTTTAGGTGTTCAATAGCCTAAAGAGAGTTAATGACATTACGATTAGCTCACATGTGTGAGAAAATCATAAAAGTAATTAAGTGAGTAAAGCTTAATTAATTAATGATTGTGAGCTAATTGCATTAGGCCCCATTCATTCCATAGGAGCATTGCTAATTACTTTTTAATTCATTTGAATATTACATTAGCTCATAATCATTTAATTAATTATCTTAGGGTAACATAGGTAAGGGTTTAATTAATTGATTTAATTTACACCTTAACCTAATTAATCCATAAAATTAGCCTAATTTCTTTTCATTAAATCAAATTAACTCACACATGGGGAATGGAATTAGGATTAGCAAACCTTTCTCATATTTCTTAAGTCAAATCAAATATAACATTAAAAATGACCTTAAGAAATTTTGGTTTGGTTTAAATGGGCTTACTTAGTATGATTGTCCTTGGGAATTAGTTGGATTGAATAAATTCATGTGCTTATTTTTTTTATTTCTTTCCAATCATATTAAATGTTATATGTCACTTGTGATCATGCATTCATCTTTATCCAAAATTAATTAAATCAAATAATTGTCTTATGTCAAGCTTGCATGTGTTGATTTAAATTAATAGATGTGTGGCTATTATCATTATTAAATCTAAATCTATTTTCCAAAACTTAAAAATGAATTATTATATATTTTATGAATGCTAGTTATAAACAAATAAGAGATGTGTGTAATTATAACTTAAGTGTATGAAGTGAAGTTTCTTTTCTTTCATTCATGCATTGATTTATATAAGTAAGAATGTTAATGGG
Source organism: Cymbidium sinense (assembly GCA_021442155.1). Taxonomy (NCBI): domain Eukaryota; kingdom Viridiplantae; phylum Streptophyta; class Magnoliopsida; order Asparagales; family Orchidaceae; genus Cymbidium; species Cymbidium sinense. The sequence continues at coordinate 111,642,786 of CM038218.1, read as the reverse complement.
TATGTAGGTTGGACATCCCAAGAATATGAGACTTTTGTTAGCCCCGAGGAGGTCATTTGATTACCTCAATTTTCTTGTTTAACAATGGCATGTACTTCATTTGATTTCATTCTTATGTATTTCAATATTAAAATTTGGATAAGCCTTTACTCTATATGCATAAATGTTTCAATCAAATAAAAATATAACTTTTGCATGATTTTCTTTCTTTTATTTATGCATACATCCATATGTATTTGAGAAAAGTAAATATTTAGTCTGGACATCTTGAGAATATGAGGCTTTAAGTATCCCAAGGAGGTCATTTGATTACCTCACTTCCCTAGTTAATAATGGCATGTACTAGCTTATGTCTCTTATACATGTGTGTGTATTTAATTATGGAATTAGAACCCATTGTCTTTTATCAAAAATCCATGCATTCACGAATGATTAAGTTGTTGAATTAATTAATCATATTACTTTGAGCTCTCTTTCTTATGTTCACATATGCAAATTTACATATGCTTGAATATAATGGGTATAGTTTACACATCCCGGGAACACGAGGCTTCAGCCAGCCCCAAGGAGGTCATTTGATTACCTCACTTCCCTAGTTCATAATGACACGTACTTATTTAATTTCATTCTTATGTATTTTTATATAAGAATTTAGATATAAGATTTAAATTAATATTATAAAATAATTCAATCAAATGAAACATTTAAATTCTAAAATTACAAGTTTACATCCATCATTTAAGTGTGCTAAGGTATATTGCATGTATAGGTATGCTTAGCATTTAATCATGTGCATGTTACATATGATGGGAGGAAATGAATGAATATGTGTCATGTGATAGTAATTAATTCCAATTAATCTTAAGAAGCCTTTCTTATTGAATGAGGTTATTTAAAGTGAACCTAAACTTAGGATTAACTTAAAATATGTAGTAAGCATTCACTAAAGATAATTGATTAATTAATTTGCTTTAAATGTGACTTAATGTAGGGATAAAAGAGAGTGATCCTCTCTTTTATTCTCTTTATAACACTTAGTTTCTAAGTGTAAATCATATGAAACAAAAAAAAAAATATTAAGTAAAACTTGTGAATCAATTAAGTCACTTAAAGTAAAACCATCCTTTATAATTAAATCCTTTCATACTTAGAAAATTACAATAAAACTTAGTTAAGGCATACCACACAAGCCTTAATACACACACTTTAGAATTAAGTCTCCACTTTTCATTTTATGTTAGGGCGGTGCATGGAGTGATGTATGTTTGGTTTATGATGTATTATTTTAGACTGGATGTTAGGGTATATGCTTCGTAGACTGGATGTTAGGTCGTGATTAGCCTAATCATATTTTTTATAGCAAATTGTGCTTAAGGGGTGCTTAAAATAAATATAAATGCTCTCTTTTGTAGGTTGCTTAACCCCTAAGCATAATATAAATTAAGACAAATACGGGGTGCTAAGTCTAAATTATTCATATAACTACTTGGGTTATATGGTGTGTTTATCTAACACTTATTTTGTAGGTATAGTTAGATTTACTTTTCATATTTTTAATGTAATTTAGCATTAGGAGTTAGGATTAGTGTTATGGGGGATTAGGATGAGCAGTGGCTAGAAGGCTCTATCTTGGGAGGCCCTGTGATGCCTTTGAAGCAAGCAAATCCAAATGAAGAAGTGAAGGAGATATGAAGAATGAAGATAAGAAGACCCCATAATTTATCCATTTGTAAAATTGTAATTATTCTATCATATACTGGGTTGTATAAGAGTAGAGCTACCCATTTCTTTTTTTTTGTATATGACCAATCGAACCTTTTATTCTTTTACGTTGAATTTATAAAATGCTTGATGTTATGTTTAAATTATGCAATAGAAATAGCATGGCTCTTCTTAATATCTTATTTATATGGTGATTTAATGTGTGGCTTAGATCCGATTAGGCTCTTAGAGAAAAATAAATTTTCTACCCTAACTACAACTCATAACTAATTTTTTAAGTAATTCATAACCTCATATAAAGCCTATGTATTAAATCAAGATAATTAAAAGATTTAGTAACCCCTTAGCTAAATGTTGGATGTTTAATATAATTCATTCATATTGCTTCACTCTTGCTAAGAGATGGTTTTCCTCCTTGCACGATAGAGGAAGACTTGACCTTTGAGAGTCTCTTATGTGGTGAAAAATACCTCTTTATCTCTGATTTAACCAATAACCTAATTTCATCACACATTTATACATATAAAAATCCTATGGACTTTATCAAAATAAAGAGTCCAAAATCAAATAAAAATTGAAAAAATTTGCATTAGACTAAGTTATGGCTCATACCACTCATGTTCTAGTCTCTTGGGGAGTGGGTTTAAGGACTTTAGTTTCATTCTAAATAATAATAACCCAACTATCTTGCAAAATCATATGACTTGACGACATGGTTTTAAAGCATAGGAGTTAGTTGGCTACCACTCCAGGAAGTTATAAGTCCAGCAGTTGGGTGGTTTACTCTCTCTTATGGAGAAACTATATACCCATCTTCACTTAGATTTAGGACGTTCCTTGGCCCTTACTAAAACTCTCTAGATTTAGGATCTGAGATTGTTGTTTCCTTCAGGCTACAAGCATAAATTCTCATCTCTTAAGCATTTTCATAATCTTATATTGTAGGATTATAAGCCATGATAATCTAATAAAAATTCAACTCAAATAAATAATTCTTTTCAAATTCAAACACGTAAAGCCCAACTATAGGCTAGATTGGAATGCTCACTAGGTTTCTAGTATCATGAGCATCCCTACTCATCTCTTTTGGCTTCAATAATAAGTCTCTCTTTTTTATCTAACCCATTTGATTTTCTAATATAATCAATTTATTGATAGTCTTATCATAGAAATCTTTGGAGATAATAATTGCCTACTTTAAGTGAGAGTATTCCTAAGGAATTCACCTTCCTTATGATGTAACTAACTATGGGGGCTTGCCCCTATAGAAAACATTAGAACCCGATTTAATATAAACCTTGTTGTATTCATCTATGTAAAGTAGGGAAAAATTCTCTAGTATATTCAAAGACCCATCATACCTTAGGTGTCCTTATTAGGTGATTAAGTCCATTATAGGGTGGTGATTTTTATCTTTCGAGATAGTGCGCCATTCTTTGATGTCATACCCGATCACTTCAATAAGTACACCCTCAGATCTATGTGGAGTCCCTCAAACACATATCAAAAATAAACATCACAATCTTTAATGGATGATGTTGATTTAGAGTTATTTGTGGTATATCGCATCGAATCACAATTTAAATGGTTATCATCTTGATCTTAGCATGCATCCATATTAAGATTTTGAGATTATAATTTCCCCACTCTATCTTTGGAACTATATATAAGGTTATAAGGGTGGAAAATGATCCATCCCATAAATTTCAAGATATTTTATTACATATTTTTATATTATTTGTTCTTCCTAGTGATTATAGATAAAGTCTCATTGATTCTTATGATCCATGATAAAGTGGATGAGGACTAGATCTTCATTAGTGAATGATCCCAAAAGCAAATTCTTAGAGTTTTAGATGGCGAGAACAATGGTGGAGCCCATTCAAGTGGATGTTAGGGACACATGTGATGATGATGAACCTTTTGCAGCTGAGATGACCCCATCTGGTGAAGCAACACTAATATTCTCTAGAGATACTTCAATGGAAGAAGGAAGAGATGAGTGAGTGAGTAGAGAAAGAGAAAATGGAAGAAGTGGATACTTCTCTTTCCAAAAAGCTATGGTGTGAACAAAGTCTTCTTTAATTATTAATGTGGTTGGGTAGAGTGGAGAGTGAGCTGGCTAGAGTTACCCTTGATGTTTTTTTACTTAATAAACTTCATTGATCCCAAGGGTGCTCTTTTAGCCAATGTGGAAGCATCGTAGAGAGCAAACATTTCATGTCCACCTCCACAAGTAAGAATCAGATTTTATAGATATACTCTCTCATTTTAGCTCCATTTAAGAGTCTTCGTGTAAGATGGAAAACATATCAATCTCCCACCATTGATGATCAGTTGGGAAGGATCCGCCAAAGTCGCCTTTAGAGTGGGATGAGAATTCAGTTCATAGAGGATGGCATGGTGTTGGTGGCTCATCTCGGTCATATCTCTCCCATAGTCTTATTGGATTCAGCATTCTTAGCTCCCTGTCGAGTAGACTAAATGTGATATGTCTTGCCATCAACACTCATGAGACCTCTATTTAGATGGAAAGTGTTAAGCATGTAGCTAAAATTAGAGAAATCATTGGTAGACTTGTGGAACATGAGACACCTTCAAGAAGGCAGCATTAAGTCATTCTACTCGTTAAGGCCCAAAGCTAAAATACATTAAAAAAATTAACTACAAGCCCTAATCTAACAATCCTTGTGGTAGAGACATCATTCTAATCTTTGTCCTGACTTTTAAAGTTGTGAAAGTTTTTTTTCTTTAATGTGCTTTTTAGTTTAAGAGCTTTTTTATAGACTTTTCTTCGATTCTTGGTTGTCTTAGATGTCTATGGTTGTTATTTGGGACTTCTTTTATACTTGTAATTAATTACTTTTAAATCCAAATTATGAAACTTTTGGGATTCTGTGATAATTGTATCTTTATGGTTCTTTAATTATTGGCACCTAGAGACTTATGTTTCAATAAGTTTCAACTTCTCTCATGTAGTAATCCAATAAGAGAGCAACATTACTTCTTGTCTCAATTTGTATGCTTTTTAGCATTTAGGAGTGATCCTTCACTCACTTCTCTTTTATCCTTGATCAAGCTTTTATGTTTTGAGATAGGATGGTAATAGTGAGTGGTTAAGAGGATTTCATGAAAAACTTTTACTTTATCAACTTTGACCCATCTCAAATGAGCCAAGCAAATTTGGATCATTTGGTGGAAAAGTATAAAACTCCTACAAGTTATAGGGTTCAACTATGATTAGAGGATGAAAAGCATAACCTCTTATGTTTCTTTGATGAGATATATCTATTTGAGAGATATTTTGAGATGGTCTAAATTTATCATTCTCACTTGCATTTTCTAAGCATTTTTGCCAACTACACTTTCTTTCTTCTCATTTAACTCCAACTCCTATTTCTTTATTCATAGATTAGAGAAGGTGTTTAGAGGTGATAAAATAGAATGGGCCCATTTTCTTTACCTGTCTCTTCCTCAAATCCTCTTCATATTTAATTCTTCTTGATTTGCATCAGAGGTATGCTCAACACTGAAGGCTTGTTTTCATCACACTATGGATAGGAGACAAGGTTTTTCTTTTTAAAATGGAAGAAGTGATGATTATCAATAATCCTAGAATGAGCCTTGGTGGAAGCTCTCGGCCTGAGTACATCTTTAGAGACTTTAGATGTACTAAAAGAAGCATGGGGAGCTACCACTATCTTAATGATTCAAAGGAAGCCTCATCATATAAGGTTGGAACAAGAGAGAGAGAGAGAGAGAGAGAAGCTCCCCTTAGATGTAGTGTTAAGAGTTTAGTTGATCTGGTTGCAGATATGGCCAAGAAGTAAATAAAGGGCATGCCACTGAGCACTCTAAAGAAGATTCATGCCCTTAAAAAGTCTAGAAAGAGAAAAATATGGCTGGAATAGGGAGAGAATGGAGGGGGTGAAGCTGCCACTGAGGTGAGGACTCAATTCTTTAAGAAGTTATTAGGAGAGGTTACACTTGCTTCATTCAACTCTCAGGAGGCAACACCTACCATCTAGGTCTTGATCAAAGTCATGATAAGGAGACTCATGAAAGAACAATTTACTATAAAGGAATGAGAAGTGCATGCTAAGATGATAATCGAGACCATAGCTCAGGTCTCAAAAATGTAACCTTAGGGTTCTATTTTCATTAAGCTTGTTGTTGTGTTTGAGATGTCGGATGATAAGAAAGTGAGGAAATTACAAAAAAACTCCTATTGAATTTCCTGTTGGACTGCTTTTTGAATGGATAGAGTCCTCATCCAAGGATCCTTCTATAGTGTAAGTGTAGAGAAAAGTTGGATTCCTTGTGGGAGTTATGGTACTTGATGAAGGAGTTCTCGAGATTCGTAAGATGAATGCATCAGCCAGGCCCAGAGTGAAGGATGTAAGGTGCATTGGGGGAGAATCATTTGTAAGAGGATGAGTAGTGCCGAGCTTTAGCCTTGATAGTCAAGTCTGCAATAGAAAAGTTGATAATCTTTTCTTCCTTTCATTTTCATTAGATATTTGCATTTTTTTAAATAGTAAGAAAACTAAGGATTTCATCAAAATTAGGATGATCATTGTAGTAAAAAGATAATGATCATACATAACATCTTGTAAATTGTAATATGAATTAATCGTTGTACTATTAAAGCTAACTAGTTTATTCCATATAAAAACTCTATTATTCTAGTGTTCCTTCGTGTTAGAGAAAAACTCACACCACGAAGACGATGCAAGATACATTTTCATAGGCTAGCTTCTCCCACCCTTACTCGTTGATGATCCTCAATATGCTCCCACCCGGATTCTAGAAACTCCACTTTAGAATGAGATGCTTATGGATGAGGGCATGATGCATCTCCTCCGCTTTCACACTGACGAAACAGCTATCGTCACCCAAAATTGCCCTCTTTTTACCCATCTGGAAGTACTTGATCAACATATTCACTGTCTTAAAATGAACAAAAGTTGAGAAGAGAAAGAAGACAAGGATTTCAAAAAATAACTGTTGACCTCACTTGTGGAGTGAGGATTAATCCTCCCCATCTTAGGGGCTATTTTGTTGCCTGCATTTGGAATGCAGTGTAAAAGAAATGCAATGTAAAATGAATTCAGTGTAAAAGGATTACTTTACGGTTGTTTGGTTGAGAGTTTTACAAATTCATGACTTTGTTTTTTTCTATTTGGTTGAAAAATATAATGTAAAGTAATCAAGGTTTTGGCGTCGACGGCGATTGGGGCGATGGCCTACGGTGGTTACTCGGTGTGGCCATTCATCGGTCGGCGAATCGAAATGGTCGAAGTGCGGCGGTGGCGGCGGCGCATCACGATCACTTTACATTGTTCTGTATTTGAATCAAACGGGCGAATTCAAATCCAAAATGATCTTTCTAATGTATTTGGATTACATTACATTACATTAAAATTTTACTTTACTTGCAGCCAAACACCCAAAAATTTTAAATGCGTGCATTTGTAATGCAGTGCAGTCCAAATGCACGCAACCAAACAGCCCTTTAGATCTAGGAACCTTCTAGACACTTAGATTTCCTTAGCGCTAAGACAGTTTTAGTGATTAATGGGACACTAAAACTTGAGCTTAGAAACTTAGAAGGTATGACCCTAAGCTCAGAGTCCACCTTAGGACAAATAGGTTTCATCCATCGTATGATCTAAATGACACACACCTATTCACTCATCCAAACTCAAGCTCATGTAGATGAAGTTAAACCAACTCAAACCCAATCAATTAATCTTACCTGAATCCAAGCTCCTTAACATAGGCCTTAACCTAAGTTAACCCCATAATAATCTTATAACTCAACTCAATCCCATTCAAACAAACTAAATCCAACTTAACTTTCTCAATCACTCTAATTATTCAATTGATTATTTCAAACCATTCCAATACATGCAATCAAGCCAACTGAATGAAAGGAAGATAACCAACCCAAGTTAGCCCATATAACTTAAAGGTTTCAAATGATCCAAAAAACAAATTGAACCCAAATTAATTGTAATCAAAGCCATTAATAAACTTCAAATTTATCATTGAACACACCCCAACCATCCATAGCCCCAATTGGTCCAAGTTGACTTGACACTTGACCCAAAGTGACCTAAAAGGGGTAATTGAACCAAGCTCAATTAAACTTCTATTGGATCAAATCAAGCTTTCCAATCCCTTCATTGATGATTGTATATCATTATTGAACACTCCACTATAATCAGTTGGACCTAATCAAGCCAATTGGATAATTTGACCCATGTTGACCCAATTTGGCCTAAAGGGTTGAATTGAACCAAATCAATTCCTAAACCAAATTGATTGAAACCAATGATTCAAACCAATCACTAATTCAATATTAAACATAATACAACCTACAATTGGGTCCAATTTGGCCAACCTAATGCAATTAGCCAACTTATCCCAATTTGACCTAAAGGGTCAAATTGAACCAAATTACTCCATAATCCAAATCAATTCAAATCAACTCTTCCAACAAATCATAAATGATAAATTGAAAATATACCTAACCCATGCTCAAGCCAATTTGGCTAATTTGGTCAAATTGGTTAACATGACCCATTTGACCCAAATTGAACCACATGAGCCAAATTCAAATCTAACTCAAATTGAATCAAACCATTTGCACCAATTCATTCCAAATGATCAATTGAGCTTAGCCAAACCCCCACTTTGACCAATTTGGTCAAATTGGTCAACTTAACCTAATTGAACTCATTTGATTCATATGGATCAAATTGAGCCAAACCCAATCAAACCAATCCTAAACTCAACCAAACTTGGCATGACTCAACCTCACATCTCCATGGGCCTATCCAAGTGGGTCCAACCATGGTGAACCTGATTTGGGTCAAACCCATTGAACTAACCCACCCAAATGGGACCAAATCCCCATTTGGATGGGTTCTCCACCTCCTTACCCCATGATAGCCACCTTTGGCTCTTCATGGATAAGAGGACCACTAACCCAACCTAACCCAAAGCTGTTGGGCTCAACCTTTGGCTAAGAGCATGAGTTCACCCATGGAAACCCATTGGTCCACCTAAGGGAGAGGGTACACCTAATACCAACCCACTACACTCCCTCAGCCTCTCACCCTCAGCCACCTCAACAGTCCCCTACCATCTCTGGCCACCTACCCCGAATGGTTGCCAAAGGCTAAACCAATCCTAAACCTTAGTTTAGCCGGGGAGGAGGGTATACTCCTCCCCATGAATTCAAACTAAGCACACACTTTCCCTAGAGCATTTTGCACAGTCCCCTACCCTCTCCCGAGCTCATCGTGCACTCCACCAGCCGGTGAGACCAGCTCCCGATCGAACCCAAGAGCTCCATCTATCCAAGTTTCTAAAACCTCCACCAAACCCAAATTAACTCTTCCTACACCTTCACTGATGAACTGAAATGAATCATTTCCCGAGCGATTTGACCATCGGAAGGTGTCTCAAGACCAACTCGAGTGAGCTTTATGATGATGTTGGGTCCAAAGAGTGATCGACAATGAGGCAGCTCATGATCTTCTCAACAAGGCTTTGTCTCTTCAAGACGAACCTACCTCTATCAATGGACCGCTAGTTTATAGCTCAAATGAGATAAAAATTGGGAAACTGTAGTTTTGGCCCCTATGTGTTGGTCTATTTTGAAGTGAATCATGTTCTCATGCGATTTCCACCATATGATCCCTTTAGATTCATTCCCTATCATTTTGGAGTCAATTTCACCATCAAATGAGCTCTAGTGAGCTTAGATATAGTGGTGGAAGGTGGATGATGCCTGAATTCTATGCTCGTAGAACGACAAATCATTGGTAGTCTATTTTGTGTGATTACAAAAGATGATCGTGATTAGTCACATTAGAAATTTTGATTTAATCCATTTAGAATCACGGATTAATCTCGATCATCTGATCTCAGATTAGACGGTTAAGATAAATTCACGTCTACCACCGTTGAGTCAATTGTCGCATCAGACAATATAAGTAACCAATACCGCAGCACCACTTGGAAAATGCTATCGTGTCAGCGTCCATGTGGCATCGATGGTTTAAAGGGTTAATTAGGCTTTAAAAATGTAATTAAATTGCCAGAACTTCAAAAAATATAACTAATTGTAGAAAAATCTAAAAAATACAAATAAACTCATTTTTGAAAGGTTAGAGAAGAATTTAAGAAAAATAAAAATCCTAATTTATGTCCAGTGAAGAGTGTGTAATTAAGGTTTCAAGCTTAGGCTAATTATCTTAATTAAAGACTAATTACTTAGCTAATTAGTTTTAAATTTAGTGGGATGATTCCATGGAATGTCTTCTGCCTCCAATATTTTTTTTTTGCAATTATTTTTCATACAATTAATTTGGAATTTCAATCCTAATTACCCTCATTAATTAATTTAATAATTATAAAAAAATTGATGAATACCAAAAATTAAATAATTAATAATAATTAATCATTATGAGTAGTGGGAATAGTGAGGAGAAGTAAGTAAGACCCCTTTCCTAATTATGTTTTCAAATGTATTTTCTTAAGAAAGTTAATTAACATATGTAATAATTAGATTAATTAAAAAATTAATGATAAAAATGAAAATAAAATAAAATTAATGATTAGTTTAGATAATTCAAATATAATCCATTGATTTCCATTTATGTGTTTAATAATATAAAGTTATTAAGAAAATTATGGTTAACCCATTGGTATGGGAAAATCATAAAAGTACCTAACTTAGATTCTTTCCTTCTTTAATATAATTATCTTTTAAATATGAGCCTAATTGTATTAGATTCCTTCAGGTGCATTGCAAATTTTATTTTACCAAAAGCATATCTTTGAAAGCTCATGATTAAGTAGTTAATTGATTTAAAGAAGTTTAGGGAAGGGTAAATAAATTGATGTGCTTAATGACTTGAAAATAATCAATCTATAAAATCCATTTAATTGCTTTCTTTAAATAAGTTAAATCACCAACATGGGGTTGGGTAAGTATTAAGTATCATATCTCCTCCTTAAGCTTTAATACCCCATATATCAAAGTCAAACCATATAAGAACTTTGGTTAGTCATAAGAAATATTTATTTGGCTTGATTATTCTTAGGAATTAATGTAATTGAATATGTTATGTGGTAATGTTTAATTACTTCTTTTCAATAATTATAAATGTGCATGTCATTTGTTTCTCATGTTCATGTTTTCAAAAAAAAAAAAAGAATGCTCCATAAATACCTAATCCTTTAATAGTCTAGCTTTGAAATCTTTGGAGATACTTATTGATTACTTTAATTGGGAGTGTTCTTAGAATATTCCATTTCCTAAGTGTAATTAACTATGGAATCTTGCTTCCATAAGAAAAGAACTCGACATAAAATAAACCATACTTTACTTCTCCATGTGAAGTAGGAGAAAGATCTCTAGTATATACGTAGACCCATCTACCTTAGGAGTCATTATTAGGTGATTAAGTCCATTTAAAGTGATATTTCTATCTTTCGGGGTAATACATCATAACTTAATGACACACTCGATCACTTCAATAAGTACCCCATAAAATCTGTGTGTCGTGTCCCTACAGTTTCAAATTAAAACACTATAATAACCAATGCTTTAGAATGAAAAATTCATAGCCTAGTGGTCCTATTTATAGACGACCCAAAGATTGCAAATCGTCCTCTCGCTTTTGAGATTTAGAATAAGTGTTAGTGCTTATGTGGCAACTATGTCTGATCACCAAAAAGTTCTGTTAGTCAAAAAGAGCACTTGTTACTATTTATTACCATTAATTTTGTAGCTGAATGAAACTAAAAATTGTGTCAATCATTGATGGAGCACTGTGGCACTCTGATGCAGTGTCACGACTCTTATCAGAAGTTTTATACATTTTTATTAAATGTGTCTATCAACCTATCAACCTTTGAAGCTTTTAATTGGCGTTGTGGTGCCACTTTGTAAGTGCCTTAGCCCTGTCAACCCTTTCACATTATTCTTATGGTGCCTAAGCACTGGGTTTACTGTGCCAAAGTGCTGCCCTTTCTAGTTTTAAGACTCATGTTTCTACCTAACGACATAGAGATGTTATCTCACTTGCATGGATGTGCTGAGATTTAGGCATTGAAGCACCAACTTCTCAATGCCATGATGTTGTGCCCTCAGCATTACGATAATTCTTCTACAACTCAGAGGTGTTCTACCCTATATATATAATAAAAATCAAACCAAGCACCTTTATGTTCATCATGCAAACACCCCTACCCATAATGGCATTCTAAGGGATGTATGTCCAATCCATATGTTTGCCATGCAAACACCCTAATGGCCTTCCAAAGGATGTAAGCCCAATCCATTTATTTCACCATGCAAACCTCTAATTACATTCCAAAGGAATGTAAGTCCAACCCATGTGTTCCATGCGAGCACCATAACGACATTCCAATGGATGTAAGCCCTACATATGTGTACAAAGAAGAATTCATTGAATTATTGGATAAACTTATAAATTTAGTTTAGTTTTAATCTACTAAGAACCTACACAACACCTTTGGTATACTTGACATATCAAAACTGATGCAACCCATGGATACTAATCAGACTCCCTGGATTTTATGGCTCATAGCCCCTAATGTTGATAGATTGAAATAACGGTCCTGGGACGACAAAACCATGGGATCTTGATGGAGACTACCCTCCTATTTTTCTTAAATAGTCATTCACATCACACCACTAGAGATAGATTTATATCAGAAAGATAAGTCTATTTTTAACATTAATCAAGAGTTATCTTTTACTATTGTAAAAGGAGTAATTAACTATAAATGCTTGCATTCATAGAAAGTAGAAGCTAGATCTAAATAAACCCTTACATAATAGTAGGGGAGATCAGTTTGAATGTATATCAATCTACCTCATGAAGAATGAACTCTGCGAACATCCTTCAAATATGACACAAAGGCTTGTAAAGGGCATTTTTCTTGAATGAATAAGTTTCTAGCGACTATGCTAGGGATTACTTCTCTCTCCATCTCTAATTGGAAAAATTAAAATATACAGTATCATCGTAAGTTTAAATATTAGGTTATTTTTTTTAAGAGTCTTGGTTCAAATATTAGGTTGTATTCTTCTTTAAGAGTCTTGGTTCTTGAGACCTAGTAGAACCTAACTTCAAATCAATGATTATGTGTGAAAATCTTGATGGCCAACCTAACCAATTTAATGACTACCGAGTTGGGAGAGGGATCTATTATTATATTTCCTTAAGCTGTGATCCATGTCAATTCTGCTAGAGCCACTCTCTAATTTAGAACAATCTCTGAGGTCGTATAATCTATACCAATTGGACGTATGACCACCATCACTAAAGCTAAAAAATATGTTGAAGGCATTCAATAAACTATTATGTAAGTGGAAATGATCGAATGCAATTATCTCCAACAAGCCCAGACAACTAAGCGCCAAGCCTTCACTCAATCGAGGAAAGTACTCATCTTCTAAGAAGGGTTATGTCTTCAATAGACTATCAAAGGTAGCTCCAATATCACCTGCTCAAGAGAAGATGGCTACTCAACCTAAACTAAAATCTATCATTGTTGATCCACTCAACAATCTATCAAAGGAACCTATTTCACATGGTATTGCCTTTGCTCCTGGTAATAATGACTATGAAGCATATTATTCGGGAAACAAAATATTTAGGAGAGCTCAAAGAAGGTACAATGCTTCAGAGAGCGCTAAATTACTAGTACAAATTAAATAGCAATAATGACCACTAGTGGAAATAAACTTACCCACCAATAATAATTTTGAGCTACTCTAATGGGTCGAGAGGAATAGCCCTAGAGGAGCTATGAAGAAGTCTTTCTTGGATAAACATATGCATTCCATTTCACAAAATATGGAGAGTATCTCCTCTAAAATCTATAAGGTTTTGAAGGTTGTTAATAACAAAACCCTTCAAAGAAAAAGAAGTTGGTAAGCTAGGTCACCAAGCCAACAAATTTGTACTCTAAGAGAGGTAGGAATATTAAAAAATATTGTGTCTACCTCGAGTGGAGCTCAAGACCTAAGGGTTTAAAATTTAACTATTGATAAAAAGGGAAATATAAATGTAATGATGACAAGTGGTAAAACCTTTGGAGGATAAGAAGAAAGGTTATACCATCTAAGTGAAGAAGACCAAGCAGTATTCATTTAAAAGAGAATGTACTATTAAAATCTTCAAATATTCTTTAAAGTTGGGATTATAATTGATAGAATCACATTGACTTGATCAAGTAAACAAAATCAATGATTCTAATTATTGTCCATTCCATAGACTTATAAGTCACCCAATCAAACATTGTTTCATCTTTAAGGACTGGATAGAAAAGAGTTATCATAATGGAGAGCTTACTCTATCCAATAGTGTATTCGTGTTGTGGGAATTTTATTTGAAACACCATGCAAATCTTGGGGGTTCTTATTTTGGTAATCAAATGTCATTAAGAGATAAATATATTATCTTGAAAGATAAACATATTAATGTATAATAGATTCGATTACTTAATAAGGACTCGTAAGCTGATGGGTCTTCAATGTACTAGAGATTTTTCTTCTGAACTACATGGAGAAATATAATATGTTTATTTTAGTGCAAGGTTCATAGTTCCCTATAAGGGCAAGCCCTTATAGTTAATTACATCTTAGGAATAAAGGATCTCTTTCTAAGAATACTCTAAATTAAAGAAATAAACTTTTATTTCTATGAATTTCAAAGCTTATCTTAAAAAGATTATTTTACTTAAAAATTAAATTGGGAATGCTTCAAATGGAAAGAGTTCTTTTCAGAGGCCAATAAGAAATAAGTAAGAAATGATTTTAGATACTAGAAAGCCCAGTAAGCATTTCAACTAACTACCATTGGGCTTTACATTTTGAGATTATGATTTGAATTGATATTTTATTAGAAATCTAGGACTTAAATTCTAGTAAAATAAGGCTATATATTTGCTTAGTGGTTGAAGACTTATTCTAATAGGATCTTCATATCCTAAGTCTACAAATGCTTCTAACATAAGTCAAAAGCTTGACCTAATATAAATGTTCTAGAAATTATCAGTTCATTTCTTAGCAGAGAAAGATGAACTTATACCTAACTCTTCTAGACTTATAATTCATTTTAAAGCTTGGGGTATGCAGCATGTTATGCACTTAACTAATGCAACATATTTTTTCTTTTTTGTATTTTGACTCAAAATTAATTTTAAATCTTAGGGTATGTAATTCATGCCTACAATGATATGTAGTTAGAAATAGTCTTGGGCCAAATCAAAAAGAGAAGGCACACTTCCCCCAAGAAGAGTGGTCATCCTCATAGGTCAAATGTCCCTTTATGTGTAATGGGTGAAGCAATCAATTCAAGAGGAACGAATAATATTCTATAATATTTCACAAAAGTTAATTATTTCTAGTTATATTTCTAGTTACTTTTAAGTTGTACCTTCGAATTTTATTAAAGTGCGGTTATAAGTTTCTTTATTTTATGTTTGAGTTTTTTAAGTTTAATGGGGTAGATATTTTAATTTTTTCTAGGAGCTTAACGTTCCAAGCGTTTCATCGAAGAAAGTATATCATAGAAAGGAACTTAGAGAAAGTATGTTGTTCTATTTCACACCCCAAAATAAATAAAATAAATTTAAATTAATAAAATAGGTGTTGTGGCGATCTTGTACACCCGAAGAAAGAGAAAAAAATGAGCTCTACCTTTATACAACTCGGCTTAGAACTAAAAGTTTTGATCTATGGGGGTCTTCATTTAGGATCATCACCTTCTTCATGGACTTCCATAGGCTTCACAAGGGACCACCAACTAGTAAAGTTAGCTTCTGCTACTCTTAGATCACATAAATCCTAACCTAAGACTAGGTTTAAATTACATTTTGAAATTTAGAATAAATTTATAATCTGTACAAAACAAATGTTAAGAAATGCACACAATATACTAGTAGTTTATATTTCAAATATATAGTCTTAACATTAGTTGCTTGCCAAGCCCACTAGTCCTATTAGGCTATGCTTAAGGACTTAAGCAACACCTACAAGCAAACAATATTTATTATATTTTTTCATTATTACAGTGGCCCTTTTAAGCACAACCCCTATAAAAAATTTCTGTTAGCCTAAAAAGAACACCCTATCAGCCAGACTTGTAGCCAAATGATTCTAGCCATCTAATTGAAAATATTACACCATAAAATAAGAAAAAATATCACATCACAAAACATCATAGATCTTCTAGCTAACCTAAATCTAAGGTATGTTTCCTAACAATATAGTGTGTGAGAAAAGGGTTTGTGTGGTATGGCATTACTATGCCTTTTAAGTTTAACTTTGATTTAATTTAAAATTTAATTTACTATTTTTTATAATTTTTCTTCATAGGTATGTGTCATTTTTAAACTAAAAGTTAAAGGTATCAAGACCTCCTTCAGACCAATAACCCTATGACCTCGGGTGTCCAGACTATATATCATATAATAGCAAAAAAAAAATGTTTTTTTGTTCGATTTCTTTTATTTTAAAATTCATTCAATTTACCATTAGGGAAATTCAATTTAAATGATTTAATGATTTTATCAGTTTATTATCATTTTTTTTTAATTTTGTGTTAAGGTAGAATTTAGATTTTAAAGAATGAAGGATTAAAGAAATTTCATTTTAGGCAGAAACCATTTTATTCAACATTCTAATCCTAGTAGAACAAGATTTTTTATAAATTCTAAAAGTCAAACTGAGATCTTAAGTATCTTAATTAACCTTTTTTGAATGTATTTGAATAATTTATTTTAATTTGGATTTGTTTGAATCTAGATTTAATTGATGTTTATGTGATTTGATTAGGATTCAGTGTTTAGTTCTTAACTTTCATCCTATGTTTATGAAAAGTTGTTTAAAGAATCTTTATTCTTTTCATTTGAGTTTTATTGATTAATACATTTTGACTTAACCAATTAAGAATTTAAATTTTATTAAATTTTAATTATTTGATTGATTATCTTTTGATTTGATCAATATTCAATTCTTCTTTAGAAATTCAATTTCAAATATGATTAAGATTTATTCTTCTTTTATTTTTTTATTTGATTATCATTTCTTAATTAAAATTTGAAGTGTTTCTTTAAACCTTAACTAAAACTTTAATCATTCATTATTATAAGATTTGGTTTAATATTTATATAATTTGATTTGGTTTCAGTTGTTCTCATTCATTTATACTTTATATTATTTTTTTATACTATTTAGGATGTGTATAATTTTATGACTGGTTTTCTTATTAAATATTCATTTAATTTCATATATTATAATTAGTCAATCTATTTGATTTGAATTGACCTTATTCATTTGATTCATTAATATTTATGTTTTATTTTATTATTTATGTTTATTAGCTTGAAAGAATTAACTTAATTCATTTAATTGATTTTTTTATTTAGAACTTAATCAAAAGGTTTTGGCTTGAATGATTTATCTTATTTCAATTTCATAACTTAAGATGATTCATTAGTTTATACATTTTTAATTCGTCTATTTATGTTAATTACAATAGAATTTTATATGTTAAAATATCATTATTTAATTAAATCTCTTAAAATGAAGTTTTATTTATCAACTTCAACTAATAAACTTAGGAAATGAACTACTTTAGGCACCAAACCTAGCCTAGGTCATTCCAAACTTTTAAGTTATTTAGGTTTAATTGATTTGATTAATCATTTATTTCTTATTTTTATTATTTGTAACTATGTTATTCATTAACTTAAATGGGTTTAAGCAATTTTTATATTAATGAATTCCATATTTGGGTATGAAATCAAATGTTGATTAGTTTTGAATTTCAATTGATTAATTGATTTATTATGAATGTATCAAATTGATAACTTAAGATTTGATTAAAATTTATATTTTTTATTATTTCATTAAACCTTAAGTACATAATTAATTAAATTCTTTAGCTTCATAGGGTAAGAAAAATTTTTTTTAAGTATTATAATGTTAATGAAAATGATTTAGATTGATTTTATAAAATTTTATAATTTCTATAATTTTTTTATTTATAATTTTATTTAAATTGACCTAGGGATTAGAGATTCAACAACTTCTAATTCATCGATCATTTGACCTTGAAATTTTTTAGCAAGTGGGGTTCCGTGCTAATTTAAGTTCCCTAAATTTTCATCTTAATCAGAAGTGAAATTTAGGATTAATTAGGGTTTTAACTATTTTAGAAAAGCCTAAATTAAGATTAAATTAAATAAAATGAATAGAGGTTTTAATTTTATTATATTCCCCTTTGGAAGATGAATCCATAGAAGCTTTATCTAGACTTTTGGAGTTTTAGTTAATTTATTATGCTTTTTAAAATTTCAAATCAATTAATCAATTCATTTAATCATAATTAAAGTCATTTTGGGGATTATGAGCTTTTAGTGAGTTTTAATGATTTTTCAAGATTCATTGGTGTTCATTATGATCATTTAGGCTAATTTCATAAATTTTTGTAATGACTTTATTTAATATTAATTTATTTCATTAAATTAAGGGTTTATAATTAAAATTTTCATATCTTGTGTTTTAACCTTAATTTTAATTCCCCAAAGTTTAAAATTGATTGGATTAATGGTTTGAGTTTAATTTGGGTTTGATTATTTTTAATTAAACATAAATTAAATTAAAAATACCAAATAAAAATAAGGGATTTTAGGTTTAATGGATTCTTCTTACTAAGATGAATCCATATAGCTTTTGTTTGTGCTTTTTTTGTTAAGTATTTTATTTTCTATGATTTTTAAAATTTTTAAGATTTTTTATAATTTTTAAAATCCAAAAAATCAGGATTTCATTTTAAAACTGTCGGCGCCATTTGGCACTAACGTGGTGCTACCTTACATGCAGTGGTGCATGGTTCATCCATGTGGGATCTACATGGATCCAGCGTTATCAAATGAAACATGCAGGATTCATTACGACCATCCGATCTTCGATCGGACAATCACAATTTCACCCATGGTTCTTATGTAGGTTTTAATCAAATTGTTCAACTAGATCTCAGTCATCCATTCCTAACAAGATGTTTGGACGTTGGAGATTATGTCTCCTCCATCAACGATAGAAGTTGAGCATCATCCATTGAATCGATGAGATTTCTAGTGATCTAGTCGATGGAATCGCTCGATTCCAATTGTATTAAAGTACATCTGTATAGTTTGATCTCACTTGAGATTAAATTCTCTTCACAAAAGACCAATCCAAAATGACAAGGGGTTTGATTTTGAGGCATAGCATCCGACGCTGATCCTCAGTGACAGGAATGCTTTAAACACTTTTATGGGGATGTGGCAAACATCTGGGTATGAGGAATTGAGTTGCATCCTCACCAATAGCTCTGGATGTCAAGCTCCTCCTGTTTGCTAGTGGGTTTGTTCGAAATCTGCTTACTAGTGGCATGGGAATTGGGGAAGGAGTTGGTTCTTCTTCATTTCACTTGAGGAATGTGTGGGTGATGTTAGGATGATAAAAGAAGGTCTCTCCTTTCTTTTCCATGCTTGGTCATGAGCTATATCTATGGAGAATTCAAAATATATTTGGCCATGGTGATTGCCACCCTTAGAGGCTAGCTCTAAGAGGTGGTTAACTGATTATGGGTAAATCAATTTAGATAGGGAGTGGAGACGATTTGGAATACACAATGAGATTTGGCTCATTATTCATGTGCTTTGGCTTTATTTTGACTCCTCTCATCCCTAGCTTTACTCTAACTTTATTTCAACTAAAGTTTGATTAGTTTTAATTAGATTAATGATAAGCTTTAACTTAATTTGATTGCATTTAATTGGATTTAATTATTGAGCTTAGTTCAATTTCAATTGGATTTAGATTGATTAAAATGATTTGATTGTATTTCTTTTGATTTTAGATTTGAGTTTCAATCATTGTTAATTATACTATTGATAATTTGGAGGTCAATTGATTCATGTCATGTGAGGGTTTGATGTTATTTAAGCTAGGTTTGACCCTTTTGACTTAGATTGGTCAAATTAGATCTCCTAGCTCAAATGGTCTTTTAAAATTTAAATTTAGGTTCAATTGTGTTTATTTAATTATTTATGATGTTTTAAATTGATTGATTTTCTTGGATTTGGAATTGATATTATTTTTGTTTCAACTTGACCCATTTTGACTTAAATGGGTTAAGTTGAGTTCAATTAAAATGACCAATTTGATTCAACTAAAGCATGTTAAACTCCAATCATGTTTAATCATATGTGGAATGATTTGAAGTGATTAATTTCATTTGGCTTGAAGTTAATTTCAATTTTGACCTATTTAAACCAAATTAAGCTTAGTTAAGTTGGACTCATTTGGGTCAAATGACAAAATTGGTTAAATTAAATCCAATGATTTGTTAGATTATGTTGAATTATGATTTTTTAATGATTTTTGGTATTTGATTTGGGTTCCTTTTAATTTAAATTGGATTTTGATTTTAATAAGCTTCATTTGGGTTTATTTAGATCAAGTGATCTAATTAGCCCAAATAAGACCTTACTAGGTTTAAATTTATTTGATTAATGTTTAAAATATATTCATTTTATGATTTTGAGTCTTTGGAATGATTTCATTTGGTCAAATTTTGGTGGGTTGAACTTTGAACTGGTGGGACCCACATAAGTCAACTCTATGTCAAATGGTTGACCATATTTGACCTTCATTTTCATTTAGTTTTAGGTTCATTTTTAGTCATGTATTGAATTTATGCTTTTTTTCTTTGATTTGATTGTATTTGAATTTATTTGGGTTTAAGTGATTTTGAGCTTAAGTGAGATAATTAGGTTAACCATCCCAATTACCTTAGTCTAAGTTCAATTGGACTTTAGATATTAATTGGAATGTGTTTGATTCAATCATTTATTTAGATTTGAGTTTGGTTTGGGTCCACTTAATTTCATTAGGTTAGGTTAAACCCTAGAAGGATTCACGGTCACCAAGTATATTGTCCTATGTGCTTAATGAGGAAGCTCCAAATCTAGGATTAAGTTCCTACCTACTAATTTAGAGATGATGTTAATCTCATCCAAAATTGAGGTCATTAGGTACATCTTAAAAAATAGTGAATGTTGTCACAATATCTCTGAACTAGAATACAAAAGACAAAGAGGTCGAGCTAGCATTTTAAAAAAATTTGAATGTTGTCATAGTACCTCCGAACTAGAATACAAACGATAAGGAGGTCGAGCCAGTCGAAATGCAAAATGTAGATAATAATAGAGGCAAGCCCCATTGGTAAGAGAAGAAGGTGGTTGGGAGACCTTTATTTCAAAATAAACTAAAAGAATGATCAATATTTTCTTAGCTATAGAGGGCATTCAATGGAAGAATTGTGGAACTTGAAATAGATCTAGAAATATTCTTGCATAATATGGGACAATTTTTATATAATGTAAGGAAGAAAAGGAAAACTAACCAAACTTTTTCATCAAAATCTCATAAATCTAGAAAAGGAGGAAACCCCAAAATTCAAAGTCTAAGACACAAAATGATCGACTCTCTGGATGAATATGAGCAACCTACATAAAAAAACCAATTAAGTTGGAGGTGTACTTGGCCCACCTATAACTTAACACAAAAATTCCTAGATAAGAGGTTTTAAAAGAAACATGTCGAATCATATACATAAGTGAAAATTTTAATTTTGACTCTGAGGAAGAGTACTAAAGAAAAATCTATCAAAAGAAAAGTCAAATCTGGCTTAAGAACCTATGTCCTAAGCTAGGCAATAGTTCTAAGAGCTTTGAAAGTTCTAAAATTTCAAGAAGTACTACGGTGTTTTATTTTGGATGTCGGGTAGACATCACGCAGATCTTAGAAAGTACTTATTGAAATAATCGGGTACGACATTGAGGTATGAAGTACTATCTTGAAAGATGGAAACATCACCCTACAATGAGCTTAATCACCTAATAAGGACTCTAAGACATGATGAGTCTTCATATGTATGAGAGATCATTCCCCTACATTACATGAAAAAGTAAAGCATGGTATATTTTATGTCAGATTCTTTAGTTTCCTATGAAGGCAAGCCTCCATAGTTAATTACATCCTAGAAATTGGATTTCCTAAGAAAACTCTTGATTAAAGTAGTCAATCAATTATCTTCGAAGATTTCAAAGTTAGGCTATCAATGAATTGATTATTTTTGGAAAATCAAGTGAGAATGTTCAATTGGAAAAACTTATTTTAGGATCCAAAGGAGGAGAAGTAGGGAGCATCATGATACTAGGAAGCCTAGTGAACACTCCAATATATCCTATGGTGAGACTTTATATAATTGAAAGAGAGAGTTTGTTTTAATTTGAATTGAAATTTTATTAGAATGTTAGGGCTTACAATCCATCAACACAAGATTATGAAAATACCTAAGAGGTGAGGATTTATTCTGTAGCCTAAAGGAAACAAGCAACCTCCGATCCTAAATCTAGGGAGCTTTGCACAAGCTAGAAGCACAACTAAATCTAAGTCAAAAGGGGATATAAGAGTTCACCTCCACAAGAGAGGATAAACTCGTCCAACTCTTTTGAACTTACAACCGCTTGGCGTGACTGCCAACTAACACCTCCTCCTATTCAAAACCATGTATGACATTTTTTAAACTAGGGAAGTGAGGTAATTTAAGACCTCCTTGGGGCTACTTAAAGCCTCATATTCCTAGGATATCCATATTATATACTTGCTATTTTTAAATACATATGAATGAATATACAACCATAAAATGAAAACCATGCAAAAGATTTTTATTTTGGTTAATCATTTATATATGTAAAGTAAAGTTCTATCCAAATTTCAGTACAAGTACACATAAGCATGAAATTAAATAAGAATGTGTCTTTGTTAACTAGGAAAGTGAGATAATCAATGACCTCTATTGAGCTACTTAAAGCCTTGTATGAGATATCCAGACTATATACTTATTATCATTCAAACATATGTAAACCCATACATGAATCATAAAGATAAAATAATATATTAACATGTTTAAGCTATGAACACATGAAAATCATATAGAATGTTCATAGCTGATCACCACTCTAATTCTTTATTATCAATTTATAACTTCAAAAATAGCTTTTAAAATTTATTAATGATAATAGTCACATATATAATAAGATTAAGCCAACACATGTAACTTACACATAAATAAAGTCCACTGATTCTTTTATTTTTGAAAATATGAATGCTTGATATGACATGGCATACAATATTTTCAATGATTGAAAAGGAATAATTAAACATATTCTTAAGGACAATCAAGTTGAACAAAAGCATTTAAAGAAAACCAAAGCATCTTATACAAATTTTTTTTTTTTTGAATTTTAAAACTCAAACAGGAGAAGTGATGTTTATTATTTTTATCCCCTCCCATGTTGGTAATTTAGTGTGTTTAAAGAGAAGTAATTAAGTGAATTTTATGAGTTAGTTATATTTGAATCATTAAGCAATCAATTTAATTACCCTTTCTTATGCTTCTTTAATTTAATTAACCACTCATTCATGAGTCGCAAGTGATATACAAATGAGAAATTAAAATTACAATGCTTCTAAAGGACCTAATGCAATAGGGTCATCCTTAAGTGTTAATTAGATTAAGGAAATAACTAAGCTAAGTAAGTGTGCTTCGTTCGGTTACGTATTGCTTAAATAGTTAAAATTTTTATTTAAGGTCTTTATGTTGTGAACCCATAACCCATGAATTGAATATTAACTATCTTAAGTAATTATCATTTCAATTTAATTAATTTTTATTATTAATTACTTAATTAATTCTTTAATTAATACATGCATTAATTAACCCTCTTCATGAAATGGATTTGGGAAAAAAATTAGGGAATAATTCTTAATCATCTCCCCTCCTCATTTCACTGTTAATAGTGATTAATGATCATTAATATTAAAATTTTATTATTTTAAATTTTAATAAATATTAAATTGCTTAAGAGGGTAATTAAGATTTGAATTTAAAATCCTACTAATTATCTAGCCAATAAATCCCAAGAGGCCTAACAATCATTAGAATGGAAGCTTTACTTTGATGGAGCTTCATCAATAAAATCAACCAAATTGCTAGGATTATCTATAGTATAAGTTGAAATTTCTTTGATATTTGTGACATGGCAATGTGGCATACTATGATATTCATATTTCCTAACTCAACCTCGAACCAATAATAAGGTTGAATATGAAAAATTAATTATGGGCCTAGAACCAATTGATATGAAAATCAAGAAACTTCATATTTATGGAGATTCTAAACTCATATCTGGCAAATAATAGAGACCTTCAAGATAAATAAACCCAAATTGGTGCTTTATTGTAAATATATCTTAGAGCTCCTGAAACAAATCTTTGTAGTAATAATTATAATGGTGTCACATCAAGAAAGTAATAAGGCTAACACATTAACTAAATTAGCTAGAGAAATAAACCTTTAAGAAACCTAATCACAATAATAGTCCAAAGCAAGCTAGCATTAGCACCAAGCCTTCTTTAAGCTTTTAAAGCTAAAGAAAATCAAGAAATTTTAATAATAAATGAAGAAAATGATAGGTGATAGCTATTCATCACTTATCTTAAAAGTGGTGCCTTACCAAAAGGTAAATCAAAGGCTTATCAAATTTCACAAAGAGCATTACGATATACTCTTGTAAATGACACATTATATCATCGCTCATTTGACCAGATATGATTATGATGTTTAGGACCAGAAGAAGCCAAAATGGTAATGGTTGAAATTCATTAAGGGTTGTGTGGTACACACCAATCTAGTCCAAAGATGAAAATTAAAATCAAGTGAATGGGATATTACTGGCCCTGGTTCAATACTGCATTGAACTTGATAAAAGATGTCATCAATGTTAAATACACATAAACACTTTACATCAACCTCCTAGTTCTTTACATCCAACAATAGCATCATGGCCACATGAGAATTAGAGAAATGATATAATTAGTCCAATAGACTCTCCATCATCTAGAGGACATTACTTCATTTTGATTGCCAATTACTTCTCAAAATGGATAAAATTAATTCCCTTGAGAGAGATTAAAGACGATACAGTAATGAAATTCTTTTAAGACCATATCATTCACCTATTTGGAGTACCTCAATGAATTATATCATACAATGACACTACCTTTAAGAATATTAAAATTTATCATTTCTTTGGGATATATAAGATAGATTAGTGATATTCTTCAATATATAATCCAAAAATCAATGGTCTCGCAGAGGAATTCAATAAAATTTTAGCCAAACTCCTTAAGAAAGTTCTGTAAATAAAAAGAATGGCACAATAAGATAATAGAGGCCTTATGGGCATTTCACATCACATATAAAATAGTCACACATGCAACACCATACTCATTTGTCTTCAGGGTAAAAGCTATACTTCTCTTCGAAGTGGAATTGCCTTCACTCCATATTATGGTCCAAAATAGACTTACCATGGAGGAGAAGGTTAGAGTATGACTCAAAGAACTTGAAGCTTTAGACAAAGTTTATCTATAGGCTCAACAAAACCTAATAACGTATAGAACAAGGATGACCCGAGCTCATAAATATTTGGTTGATCCAAGAAGCTTCAAAATAGGTGAACTAGTATTGGTGCATAGAATGCCTATCATTCCCCATCATCAGGTTAATGGAAAGTTTGATCCAAATTGGTAAGGCCTTATATTATCAAAAAAGGTATATGAAGGGAAGCTTATTAACTCTTTCATGCAAAAAGTGAGATGCCTAAGCCCCCTATAAATGTACAATATCTCAAAAGATATTATGCATAACCTTTGAAGATATTATGCCTTATAAACACAAAAATTAAAATCAACTCTAAATCAATCAGTTGAACTAATAAAATATTATCAGCATTTGAGATCGAGAAGAATACTTCCATCCCAAAAGGGAAATTTCCTTATCAATAGGGGAAATTTTATATTTCTTCAAAGTAAAAAAATTTCTCCATCAAAGAGAAATCTCATCCAATCAAAGGGGTTTTAGATATCATATCCAATGGAACCATATATAAATCTAAAATTAGATCTATCATGTCCAAAGGGATCATGTTTAAATCTAAAATTAAATCAATCATGTCCAAATGGACTAGATCTAAACCTAAAATTAGATATATCATATCCAAAGGGACTAGATCTAAACCTAAATTAGATCTATCATGTCCAAAGAGACCGGATATAGACCTAAATTTAAATCTATCATGTCCAAAGAGACTAGATCTAAGTCCAAAGATAAATATAATATGTCTAAAAGGATCGAATCTAAGTTTAAACACACCTGACATGCTCAAAAGGGCTATGCTTAAATATAAATCTAGATTCAACACGTTGAATTGAATCTAAATACAAATCTAAATCTATCAAGTCCAAAAAAGCCTAAAAATTATATGTAAAATGGCGATATTGTAAAATTTAAAAGATTAAAGAAAAGCGCATAAGAATAACTCACTGATAGATTCAAATACTATTATCTTTTTAATGTTGTCCATAAAATTTATATGCTTCCATTTTTCAAATTTGCTACAATGTTTGTGTGGAAAAGGGTAGATGATATGTCTTCTATTGAGCTCACTGAGGAAATATATAGGCAACTATTGAAGCTTAAGACCAACACTATTCAATTAAATTACAGGATTATTATTATGGCATCAGGACATGTTGATGAGTGGAGACATTTATGAAGATTCATTTTCTCTATCATCACATATTCAACTCCTTGATTCACAGCTTCCAATAGAGCATGATCCTTATGATTAGGTAATTAATTTAAAGTCATTATTCCTTTAAAGTAGGTCAAAGATCGTCTAAGTTCTAGGGATCAAAATGTACTTCATCCGGTTGCAGATAGTGCTCCTTCTACAGATGCAATCAAACTTTTGGGTTATCATATATTACATCAAGAGATAAAATATTAGGACGTAAAGTCAGTATTCGACACACTTTTGTCAGGTGTCAGAGGCTACATATATTGGGTCTATCATCATTTGCAAATGCATAGATATTCTCTAGAGAGTTGGCATATATTATTCCATTTATGCATTACTCATTGACTATAGCTACCTTCCTTTCACCTAGATCCATGGCATAGAAGAACATTGGGATATAACAACCAATACTTGCTGGAGTGGTCCACATGAGATGGTCATTACTTTGGTAGATATGCAAGATATAGCAGGCATTTTATATGAGGTGTGCATCCCTCTAGATCACGAGATCTTTCAGTGTTAATCAGTTGGTCAGCAGAGGAGATGAGGTCATGTATTTTCTTTTAGCCTTCATTTGCTCTAGCTCATTACCTAACGTTGTTCAAAAAGTGGAGAGTAGGTTATAGACAACGTGGTACTGACACTTGATGTATGGTTTGAGAGTTTTCTCTGTCCAGCAGTATGATTGCCTCATTCTGCATGATTGAATGATCCATGTGATATTGGCTTTCCTTCATTCGAGGAGTCCTCAAGCACTAGATTTGAGCCTAAAGGGAGAGTTAGTTCTTGACATATTTTAGCATGAGACATCGATGAGGAGCTATCCTTAGTGGCCTTTATTACTACATGGTTAGGCTACTTTATATTCCCAAGGTGCAGCAGATTCTTCCACCTTTTTACTCTCTTGATGGTTAGTTTGCTTGCTCATGGCGAGAGGATCGCACAAGCACCTACATCATTAGTATACATGTATCATGGATTAGGTAGAGTGAGCATCATGTACAACTCACATCACTATAATATAGAGGCTCCCTAGCATTACATACATTAATGGATTCACATATTTCTCGAGCCTTCAATCATCCTAAAACATCTTCTTACTATAGAGAACAACACTTTCCACCAATTGCAGCTGAGCAGGGTGACAGTTAGTTTAGATAGAGGTCAGAGATGGACATTATGTTTGCAGCACACATGACCGATCGATTAAGCATTATCAAATAACATACTTAGCTTCATTAAGACCTGGAAAATTATACTAAATAAATGTTCCTTAAGCTTAATCAAATCTTCTATAGAATTTGATTTGTGTTTTGGATTATTTAATCCTAAAGAGGAGAAATAAGAATTAAGTTAAAACCACACCATGTTAGTTAATTAATAAATTCAAAGAGAGGTTAAGTAAATTTTAGAGTTTGATTAAGTTTGGTTTATTAATAAATCATGTAATCACCTGCACAGAAAGTCACTTAATTTAATTAAGTATTAAGCAAATGCCCATGAAACATGATGATGCAATTGAAAATAAAATTAGCAATCTCTAATGCAATTAGGGCTATTCATAACTAATTAATTAAATTAAGAGGATTGAGCTAATTACTTTCATGATTTCCCAAACCTATGAAAAATCATAATTTCATTAAAACCCTTATGTTAACTAAGCACATAAAGAGGATTAATTAAACCAATCTTGTCGGTTGTATTAGCTATGATGATGATGTAATAAATTTTAATCTTTTATTTTAATTTCTTTTTATTTTATTTAACTATTTAATCATTTAGTTATTTAATTAATGAAGTTTAGGAATAAACTTGAGAAAAGCAATTAAGGAAAGAGGCCATAATTATTTTACTTGGTCATCATTACTATTATGATGATTAATTAACCTTCCCAATTAATTTCACCATTTTCTTAATTTTAATAATTATTAACTCACTTAAAATTGGCAATTAGAGTTTGAAATAATGAAATCCTTAATACACTTGGCAAACAAATTCAAAAAAATTATGGGAGCAAGGTGACATCCCATGTAATTATCATACCAAATCTTAGATTAATTGGTCAAGTAATTTAGGCTTAATTAAGGTAAGTAGTGAATTTTAAATCTAAATAGCCATTGTTCACTAGAGAAAACCTAAATATTGTATTTTTCCTAGATTCTCCTTTATTTAACCTTTTCAACATAGGTTTATTTGTATTTTTTAAATTTTCCTATAATTAGTTATGAATTTTTAAAGTTCTTGCTAATTAATTATATTTTTAAACCTTAATTAACCAATGTGGTAGCACTTTCCACATGGACGCTGATATGGCAGCACTTTCCACATTGCATCACGGGATTGGTTATTTAAACCATCCAATGTGGTAGTTGAATCAGCGGTGATGGATGTGATTTTATCTTAGTTGTTTGATCTCAGATCAAATAATCAGGGTTAATCTTGTGATTCTAAAAGAATTAAATTAAAGAAAAATAAAGTGATTAATCATGGTCATCCATTCTAATCACGCGGGATGGACGAATCGATAATCCGTCGTCCTGCGGAGAGCTGGAAGATGGACACTATCTACCTTCTACCACTTGATATGTGCTTACTGGAGCTAGCTTGATGGAATATTTGATTCCAAAATGATCAGAGAGGAGATTTAAGGAGATCATACAGTGGAAATCAAATGAGAATGAAATTTCTTTAAAAAAAAAAGAACAACAATCCTATGGTTTTCTACTATTTGCCAGATTTTACCTCTTTGAAGCTCAAGACCAACTATCCAATGATTGAGGTAGCTTTGTTTTGAAAAGATGAAGCCCTACTAAGACCACCATGAGCCTCCTTATCGATTGCTATGTGGAGCAAATGCCATCATGAAGCTCATCGGAGTTTGTCTTAGAGTGGATTCTGATGCTCGAATCTATCGGGAATCAATTCATTTTTCCTTGCCAGAGCATGGTGAAAGTGTGGGAGAGGTTTATTTGATTTTGGTGGAGGTTTGGAGAGGATGGACGGATGGAACTCTTGGGTGTGAGTGGAGCTTGGTCTCTAGTGATCGGGTGCATGGGGAGCTCGAGAGAAGGTTTAGGACTATGTAATCATCTAGGGAATGTCTCTGAAGTTTGAATGGCTAAGAAGAAGTATACTCTCATCTTCAACTGAACCATGGCTTGGGATTGGTTTAGCCTTTGGTAGGCATCTGACTGGAGTTGGTGGCCAAAGGTGGCATAAGACTGATAAGGTGGAGGTGCTTGAGTGCCCAAGTGAGTTTAGTGGGTTACCAATGACCGGCCAAGGGTAAGGCTACCCTCTTTTGGCCATGGACAAAACCCAATAGCTTGGGTTAGATTGGGCCAATGGTGTTATGCCCAAAGAAGCCCAAAGGTGGCTACCAAGGGTAGGAGGAGTAGAGAGCCCTTCCAAATGGTAATTTTATACTATTTGGAGGGCTTGGTTCAATTGGGCTAACCCAACCCGGGTTCACCATGGGTTGGATCCACTTGGGCAGCTCAATGGGGGCCAAGGGTGAAACATGCCAAGTTTAGTTTGGTTTGGCTCAATTTGGTCCATGTAGATTAAATTAGGTTCATTTGTGCTAAGTTGACCATTTAACCAAATTGGGTTAAGAGGAGACTTGGGTTATGTTTCATTGGTCATTTAAAATGAGTTGGTGTAATTGGTTTTATCCAATTTGAATTGGATTTGGATTTGGTTCATGTGAGTTCATTTGGGTCAAATAGGTTAAGTTGACCAATTTAGTCAAATTGGTTGGGTGAGGGGTTGGTTCAAGTTCAATTGGTCATTTGTTTGAGGTGTTGGCATTGAATTGATTTAAACTAGGATGTGCTTTGGCTCAATTTGATCATTTAGGTCGAATTGGGTCAAATGGGTCAATTGCCTTGGTTTGACCAGATTGGCTTCAACTTATGATTGAATCATGTTAAATACTCAATTGGTTATGGATGAAATTCATTGCTTACAATCAATTTGGATTAGGGCTTGATTTAACCCAATTTGACTCTTTAAGTCAAATTTGGCTAACCTAGGTCAAGAGGCCAAATTGGCTTGGCTTAGTCCAATGAATTGTAATTGAGTGATCAATGATGGTCTACAATCATTAAAGAATGTACTGAACAACTTAATTTGGTCCAATTGAAGTTTGATTAAAATTTGATTCATTTGAGCCATTTAGGTCAACTTGGGTCAAGTTGTTTGATTAATGGATATGGTTCACTTAAAGTTATATAAAGATGGGAATGTGTCCAAAGATGAATTTAAAGTTGACTGATGGCTTTGATTGCAATTAATTTGTGTTAGATTGAGTTTTAACTCATTTGAACCCTTTAGGTCAAATGGGTCAACTTGGGTCAACTTGATTCAATTGGGTTAATTGGTTTGATTGAATTGATTGGGATAAGTTTTGATGTTCATTGAGTGTTTGGAATGACAAAGAGGTTTAGGTTAGGTTTAATTGGCTTGAGTCAACTTAAATAGGATTTTGATCTTATGTGGTTCAAATTTATTAACTAGAGTTAAAACCTAAGTTGGTTTGGCTTAGAGCTTGGATACAATTGAATTCAAATGAGTTTGGCTATATTAGGTTTCAAGTATGGTAGTTGGGTATTAGGTTTGGTCTTCTTAAGCTCAAAGAGGTTGTGAGTCACTATAGCATCCAAGAGGGGGGTGAATTGGGCGATATTAAAAATTTTAAAACTTAAAACTTAAATTTTCAGTTTTAGTAGAAAATTAATTTTTGATTTTATAATGACAAGATACAATTCTTAATGCAGCAAAAATAAAAGTACAGTAAGTAAAAAGATACAATAGGCACACAATTTTTATGTGGTTCATCCAAACTCCAAAATTGGCCTAAGTCCACGCCTAGCCACCCCTGGCTAGGAATCCACTAAATGCAAAAATAGCTTACAAATAGTACTCTCCTATAACGGGCAAGTACAACCCCTACAATAATACTCTCCTACAAAGGCAGTACAACCCCAATATAAATTTTACAAAAAAAAGAAAAATACAAAATAATAAATTTTGATAAAATGAATCTCTGACAAATATACCAAGCTATCCAATTCAAAAAATGATCTCACAACTTATAAATGATCACTTATAAAATTTTGGCAAGATAAAATGCTCACTTAATATTGATAAGAAATAATAAAATAAATATGCTAAAGTGATCTTACTAAGATGTTTATGCTATTATAATTTATTGACTAATATAAAAATTATTTTAAAATAAATTCACGATATTCTTTTGCACAATAAAGTAAATTTTAGCAAGGAATAATTTGTTTTATTTTAACCAAAAAGATTATTTTTCAATTAAAGCTAATGATCACAAAATACTTAAATAAAATGAGTATATGATAGATCTAAGTAGGCTAGTAAGCTTTTAATTAAAAAGAAAGATCTAGCAAATATGAAAATAATTTCAACATAATAATTTAATTTAAAATGCTTAAAATATACTTCTAAAATAGATCTAAGAATAAATGATCTTTCAAAATGAGATTAATGAAGAAATATTTCAAGAAACCAAAAGAAATTTGTAGGAAGCTAAAAAATTTCAACAAGTTGAAATAGATCCTACAACTATCACAAGAGTTTTCACAAAAGATGATTGAGAAACTTTGATGTGAAAAATAATGTCCAAAGACTAATCCACCAAAAACTATAAATTGGAAAGAATAAATAGATGGTGAAAATAGCATGAACAACTAAAAAGAATTAAGATTAAGAAAACAAACTCAAGT
Organism: Cymbidium sinense; assembly: GCA_021442155.1. NCBI lineage: Eukaryota > Viridiplantae > Streptophyta > Magnoliopsida > Asparagales > Orchidaceae > Cymbidium > Cymbidium sinense. The sequence goes on along the minus strand of CM038218.1, from coordinate 111,610,492 downwards.
AATTTGAGAAAGCTTGCTTAGTTGAAGATGTTGAAGCTTTCAAACCAAGGATTTGATCTTGCAATATTTGGAGAACACTTGAAGGAAAATCTAAGAAATTTTCTCTTAGATTTGCTAGAGGGATTTTGAATTTTAAATGAGGAATACTTTCATGAAGAGAATGAGGGCTATTTATAGACAAGAAGGTCATTTTGAATTATTTCAAAAAAAAATATTATTCTAACCTCATGCTATCATCTAATAGTTTAATATTCAATAAAAATATAATTTATATTAAATAAATATTAAATTTAATCAGCCAAAATTCAGCTATTCACATGGGCAAGTAAAAAATAATCAAATATGGCTCTTAATATATTCAAAGCATGTAGCATGCATTCATTATTAAAATCAATGTTTGAAAAGTCATAATAAAATTCTTTTAATCAAACGTGCATCATGTGACCTATCAAATTAAAGGAAAAAAAATCCAAGGAATCCATTGGAGATGAAATCAAATATAAATTCCTTGATTATAAAATGACTTTGGATAAAATACAAAATTTCATATATTTTGTTAATTTTGACATGTGACATTTAAATATTATGATATAATTTATATATAATTATACATATGTTAGTTATCATATAACCATCAAAATAAATTAAAATATTTAATTATATTAAGTAAATAAAATAATTACACTTAATTATCATTATATTTATTATTTTGACAATTCAAATGCTATGTTTCATATTGAATGTTAATTAGATAGAGATTTATATAAATTAACCTCATTAAAATAATATGTTAAGTTGTGAGCAAATTGATTCATGCCAATGAATAAATGCATATAACCTAAAATATTATATTTTGAGCTTCACATTATGCAATTTGATCTATCTTTCATTCTTCTACTCTTGCAATTTCCTCAAACATATTATGAGATGTATTGGATATGTAATTAACAATTGATATATCTAAAACACATTAAAACATTCATTAGAACATCCAAGCATTCGTTTATTATCATCAAAATTGATTGGATTGAACATAAGGCTCATTAAGCCAACAATCTCCCCCTTTTTGATGATGACAAACTAATGTTGGGTATTGATTTTGATGAAGGTGCAAATTGACCTTTCATCATACTTTTTGATAAAAAAAATTCTCTTCTAAAAAAAATTTATGCACAAGAGATGAATAATGTTTCTCCCCCTAAATGTATGCATGAACTAGACCTAATAATAACCAACATTTTACTCTTCTCCCCCTTTTGACAACATCAAAAAGTGAGAACAAACTACATATAATTTTAACTATTAGGATCCAACATTCCAAAAATGCATCTTAAAGTACAAAAATGTTCTTCTGGTGATGGTTTTGTAAAAATATCTGCAATTTATAAATCGATACTAATGAAATTAATATTAGCATTACCTTTCAAAACATGAGGCCTAATAAAATGATGTCTAATTTCTATATGCTTGTGAGTGGATAGGATTTTTTGGTCAAACTAATAGCACTAGTATCACACCGAACTAGAATGTGATCTTGCTTAATACCAAAATCTTCTAATTATTGCTTTAACCAAAGGACTGAGCAACACAACTACCGCCTATGTACCTCGAAGTGGATAAAGCTACGAATTTTGTTTCTAAATGACCAAGACACAAGCGATGATCCAAAAAATGACATGTGCCTGATGTGCTTTTTCTATCTACTTTGCATCCCATAAAATCAACATCAGAATAAGCAACCAAATCACATGATAAATAATTTTTAAGATACCATAAACCTAACCTAGTAGTGTCTATTAAATACTAAAAGATACGCTTGACTGCTATTAAATGAGATTCTTTCGGTTGGCCTAAAAAATGAGCACATAACAAACAAAACATAATATCGCCTACTACAGCAGGTATAAAAGTGAACCTATCATACCCTATAAAGTTTTTGATCAACGATTTTCTAATTCATCTAAATCCAATTTTGTAGATGGGCTCATAGGAGTTTTAATAGATTTAAATCTTTTCATGTCAAACCTCTCAAGCAATTCATTTGTGTACTTAGTTTGGCAGATGAATGTTCCTTTTTCTTGTTGCTTCACTTGAAGACTTAAGAAAAATTAAATTCTCCCATCATACTCATTTCAAACTCTTTAGACATCAAAGATGAGAACTCATGGCATAAAGATTCATTTGCTTCCAAATAATATATCATCTACATACACTTGTACCATAATCAAATCATCATCTATGCTCTTAAGGAATAAGGTGGTATCTACTCTACCCTTTCTAAATCCATGATCTATCAAAAGTTACTTAACCTATCATACCAAGCAAGGAGCCTATTTTAAACCATATAAGGCTTTCTTTAATTTATACACATGATTTGGACAATCAAGGCTCTCAAATCTAGGTGGTTGCTCTACAAATACATCTTGGTCATAAATCCATTCAAAATGCACTTGACATCCATTTGAAAAAGTTTAAAATCTAAAACAAGCATAAGCAAGGAGTATGATAGCTTCTAGTCTTTACTGCAAAAGATTCTTCAAAATCTACACCTTCAACTTGTGTGTACCCTTGTGCAACTAACCTAGCTTTATTTCTAATAATACAACTGAATCATCTAGCTTATTCCTAAAGACCCATTTTGTTCCAATGACATTTTGATCTTGGGGTCTTGGGACTAATTCTCAAACATCATTTCTTACAAATTGATTCAACTCCTCTTCCATTGCAATAATCCAAAAATTATCATTATCTTCTTCTAAATTTTAGGTTCAACCTCGGATAAAAATGTTGAATGATCTACAACTTCTCTACTATGTCTTCTAGTCATAACTCCTTTTGAAGGATCTCCTATAATTAGTTCCTTTGGATGATTTTATTATATTTCCATTCTTTAGGCAATGAATCATCCATATTATCTTCTAAAGATATTTTCTTGAAATTATCAATCACTTCATATCTAATGGGATCAATTAAATTTTCATCAAAAATAATATGTATTGATTCTTCTACAATCATTTTTCTCTTATTGTAAACTCTATAAGCTCTACTAGAAAGAGAGTATCCTAAGAAAATATCATCATCTAATTTGCAATCAAACTTACCTAAATGATCTTTTCCATTATTCAAAATAAAGCATTTACATCCAAATACATGAAAGTGTTCAATCTTAGGCTTCTTTCCAAAAAACAATTCATAGGGTGTCTTCTTCAAAATTGGTCTAAAATAGATCCTATTCATCACATAAAAGATTTACTACTTTTGCCCAAAAATATTTTGGCAATTTATAATCATCAAGCATTGATATACTTAATTCAATTAATATTCTATTTTTTCTCTCTACTACTCCATTTTGTTGGGGAGTTCTAGGTGCAAAAAAATTATGTCTAATTCCATGTTCATCATAATAATCCTCAAATAATTTATTTTCAAATTTGCCACCATGATGCTTTGAACCTATTAATCAAAAGGCCTTGTTCTCTTTGAATATATTTAGAAAACTTTCTAAACTCACCAAAAACATCATCCTTGTAAGTTACAAATAAAACCCAAGTATATCTAGAGAAATCATCAACAATCACAAAATCATAATTTTTTCCACCTAAGGTGGTGCTAATAGGACCAAATAAATCCATGTGCAATAATTCTAGAGGTCTAGAAGTAGAAACAATATTTTTACTTTTAAATGAGCATCTAGAATGCTTACCATGAATACATGCATCATAAACATAGTTTGAATGAAAATTTAATTTAGGTAATCCAACTACTAAATCAAGTTTGGAAATTTTATTAAGTGTGTGCATGCTAATATGACATAGTCTCCTATGCCATAATCATATATCATCATGAGTGCTTTTAAAATAAAGTAAATTCAAATTCACATCATGAAAGCTATCTAAATCAATGACATAAATATTTGTATATCTTTTTTCCTACTAACAAAACATTTTCATTATTTTTATAATGCAATATGATGCATGGAATACTACATTCAAAACTTTATCACATAATTGACTAATAGAAATTAAATTATGTTTTAATCCTTCTACTAAAAAAACTTTATCTAAAGTGATAGAATTCTTACAAATAGAACCAATGCCAATGATCTTTCCTTTGCATTATCTCCATATGTAACAAATCCTCCATCACTTGATTCTAAAGTTGTGAATTTATCTTTATCTCCGCCATATGTCTTGAACATCCACTATCCAAGTACCACATGCCTTCTTTGATTTTGCTTTGAAGGCATTCCTACAAAAGAAACTCATATGTTAACTTTTGGAACCCAAACATGTTTGGGTCCACATTCTAAATTTGAAGCAAGATATCTAGCATGTGTGATTTGTGTAGTGTTTGTACCTTTTGGTACCCATACATAAGATGATTTCTTAGTGTTTTGTAATTTACATGCATAGCAATCAAATGAAATATGCTCTTTTTTTGTCACAATAGTTGCACCAAACATTAGTGTTTGCATATGACTTAGCACGATAATTATAAGGTATATGTGTGGGATGTGTATGATGCAAATAATTTCTATTAAATGTTTATCTTGATGAAGTATTATAATGAACTTGTGATTTCAAACATAATTTCATTCTTACTTTTAACAAGATATTCTCTATTTCAAGTTTACATACAAGTAAGGAACAATTTAATAAAGAAGTATTTTTACTTTTTAAATTATCACATTCATTTTTTAAATCACAAAATGCATATCTAAATTTTTATGTTCTTTTCTAAGGTTTTGTATTTTATTTTAATTTTTTATATTCAATAACTAAATCATTAAAAGCATCATCTAATTCATCATAAGATATATCATTCATACCTCTTGAGAATCTAAGTCAGATTCTCCATTTGCCATAAGACATATGTTGACCTCTTCATCGGATGACCAAGTACTTGATTCATTTGAATCTGGATTGGCCCATAATGCCATCTTCTTCTTCTTATGGTACTTTTTCTCCTTCATATTTTTTCTTCTTTTCACATCAATCTCTTTCTTCTTTGATTCCGCAAGTTCTGGACAATCACCTCTTATGTGTCCAGACTTTTTACAATGGTAGCAAATGATCCCTTCACTTGTAGGAAATTTTTTAGTTTGAAATTTATAGTTTTTAGAATTTATATACCTTTGATTCTTATTCCATAACAAGTTCCTAAGCCTTTTGGATAGCATGACCTCCTTATCACTATCACCATTCGAGCTTGAGGTGTTATGCTCATCACTGTCATCAACTTGTAATGCAATGGCTTTTCCTTTCTCCTTCTCCCTTTTTGTTAAGTTATCCATATTATCCCTTTGAGCAATAACATGTTCATGTGCTATCAAAGACCCAAAAGCTGATCAAGTGGATAAGTAGATAAATCCTTAGCTTCACTAATAGCTGTTACTTTAGCTTCCCATTCTTTTGGAAGACATCTAAGAATCTTATAGACTAAGTCTTGATTCCTATATGTTTTTCCAAGAGAATGAAATGTGTTAATTATTTTCATGAATCTGGTATACATATCAGAAATAGATTTAGAAGGAGACATATGAAATAACTCATATTCATGAACAAGTCTGTTTATGTGAGCATCTCTAACTTCATTAGTTCTTTCATAAGTTATAATGAGTTTATCCTATATTTCTTTTATTGTATTTAATATAGATATTTTCATGTAATCATCAGGTAATAAAGCACAATGTAAAGTTTACAAGCCCTAGCATTTAATTCATCAATTTCTCTTTCAGCTAAAGACCATTCCTTAAAACGCTTTTCTACTTTAATGTCATTTACTTCTACTGTGGGTGTATGATATTGATGTGTCAACATATACCACATGCGTGCATCTTGAGCTCTTAAAAAATGTACAAATTCTACTTTTCCAATAATCAAATGGTACACTATCTAAAAGTGGAGGTCTATGAGTGGATTGTCCCTATGGTAGTGAACCTTTTGGGAAACCTTGTGCCATAGTGAAAAGATCTACTCTTGGATGTTAAGAATAAAAGAGCCTAGGCTCTAATCAGTGAGTCACTATAGCACCCAAGAGGGGTTGAATTGATATTAAAATTTTAAAACTTAAATCTAAATTTTAAATTTTAGTAGAAAATTAATTTTGATTTTATAATGACAAGATACAATTCTTAATGCAAAGAAAATAAAAGTATAAAGTAAAGAGAGACAATAGGCACACAATTTTTATGTGGTTCGGCCAAACCCCAAAACCTACCACGCCTAGCCACCCCTAGCTAGGAATCCACTAAATGCAAAAATAGCTTACAAATAGTACTCTCCAATAATAGGGCAAGTACAACCCCTATAATAATATGTACTCTCCTACAAAGGGGCGAGTACAACCCTAATATATATTTTATAGTACAAAAAGAAAAATATAAAATAATAAATTTTGATAAAATAAATCTCTCACAAATATACCAAACTATCCAATTCAAAAAATGATCTCACAACTTACAAATGATCACTTAAAAAATTTTGGCAAGATAAAATGCTCACTTAATATTGATAAGAAATAATAAAATAAATATCTTAAAGTGATCTTTCTAAGATGTTTATGTTATCACAATTTGTAGACTAATATAAAAATTATTTCAACATAAATTCACAATATTCTTTTCCACAATAAAATAAATTTTAGCAAGGAATAATTTGTTTTATTTTAACCAAAAATATTCTTTCAATTAAAGCTAATGATCACAAAATACTTAAATAAAATGAGTATATGATATATCTAAGTAGGTTAAGCTTTTAATTAAAAAAGAGAGATCCGCAAATATGAAAATAATTTTAGCATAATAATTTAATTTAAAATGCTTAAAATATACTTCTAAAATAGATCTAAGAATAAATGATCTTTCAAAATGAGATTAATGAAGAAATATTTCAAGTAACCAAAAAAAATTTTTAGTAAGTTAAAAATTTCAACAAGTTGAAATAGATCCTACAAACTATCACAAGAGTTTTTCACAAAAAGATGATTGAGAAACTTTGATGTGAAAAATAATGTCCAAAGACTAATCCACCAAAAACTATAAATTGGAAAGAATAAATAGGTGGTGAAAATAGCATGAACAACTTAAAAGGATTAAGATCAAGAAAACAAACTCAAGTAATTTGAGAAAGCTTGCTTAGTTGAAGATGTTGAAGCTTCCAAACCAAGGATTTGATCTTGCAATATTTGGAGAACACTTGGAAGGAAAATCTAAGAAATTTTCTCTAGATTTGGAGGATTTTGAATTTTGAATGGAATACTTTCATGAAGAGAATGAGGGCTATTTATAGAAGGTCATTTTGAATTATTTCAAAAAAAATATATTATTCTAACCTCATGCTATCATCTAATAATTTAATATTCAATAAAAATATAATTTATATTAAATAAATATTAAATTTAAGAGCCAAAATATTCACATGGGCAAGTAAAAAATAATCAAATATGGCTCTTAATAAAATCAAAACATGTAGCATGCATTCATTACTAAAATCAGCTAATGTTTGAAAAGTCATAATAAATTCAATTTTAATCAAATGTGGGTTATGTGACCTATCAAATTAAAGGAACAAATCCAAGGAATCCATTGGAGATGAAATCAGATATAAATTCCTTGATTATAAAATGACTTTGGCTAAAATATAAAATTTCATTTTTTTTGTTAATTTTGACATGTGACACTTAAATATTATGATATAATTTATATATAATCATACGTATGTTAGTTATCATATAACCATCAAATTAAATTAAAATATTTAATTATATTAAGTAAATAAAATAATTACACTTAATTTTCATTATCATTTATTATTTTGACAATTCAAATGCTATGTATGAAACATATAATTGAATGTTAATTAGATAGAGATTTATATAAGTTAACCTCATTAAAATAATATGTTAAGTTGTGAGCAAATTGATTCATTCCAATGAATAAATGCATATAACATTAAATTTTATATTTTGAGCTTCACATTATGCAATTTGATCTATCTTTCATTCTTCTACTCTTGCAATTTCTCAAACATATTATGAGATGTATTTGATATGTAATTAGCAATTGATATATCTGAAACACATAAAAACATTCATTAGAACATCCAAGCATTCATTTATTATCATCAAATTGATCAGATTAAACATAAGGCTCATTAAGCCAACAGAGGTTAAGTTAATTCACATTACCTTCTTTAGCCAAGTTGAACCAAGATGGATCAAATTGAGCCTAGATCGAATTGGTATTTTGTCTTTGAGCTTGCATTATAATCATTTGGTTTGGATTAAATTAGCTAGTTGACTATGAAATTTGGGTGAGTCTTAGGGCATGTGATGCTTCACTCTTCCTAAGGTAAGTTTTAGCCTTAGGGTTGTACACTATGAGTCTTTAAGGGTTTAGTGTTTCCTTAATCACTAGAAGTGTTTTAGTACTAGGGAAATCTTAGTGTCTATCTAAGTCTATGATGATGGTAGTCAACCTCACTCCAAAAGTCAAGTCAACATGCACTATACCCTAAAAATATATATATATATATATATATATATATATATATATATATATATATATATATATATATATATATATATATATATATATATATATATATATATATATATAATAATAATAATAATAATAATAATAATAATAATATAATAATAATAATATAATAATAATAATAATAATAATAATAATAATAATAATTCAAACCAAGCACCTTCACATTATCCATGTGAACACCCCTACACCCTAATGGCTTTCCAAAGGATGTAAGCCCAATCCATATGTTCATCATGTGAATACCATAATGGCCTTTCAAGGGATGTAAGTCTAAGCCATATATTTTACCATGTGAACCTCTACACCCTAATGGCATTCCAAAGAAATGTAAGTCCAACCTATGTGTTTTCCATGTGAGCACCCTAACTGCATTCCAATGGATGTAAGCCCTACATATGTTTGCAAAGCAGACTTCATTGAATTATTAAATAAACTTATAAATTTAGTTTAGCCTCAATTCATTAAGCACCTACACAACACCTCTGGTCTACTTGGGATATCTGAAATGGGGAAACCCATGGGTGATAATCAGATTCCTAGGACATTAGGGCTAATAATCCCCTCATCTTGGTTGATTGGAATAATGGCAGTTCGGGGATGACAGAACCATGAGATCTTGATTAGGAGTACCCTCCTATTTCTCTTAGACAATCATTCACATCACATATCTAAACACTAATTCATGTCAGAAAGATATGTCTATTTCCAAACTTATTGAAAGTGTTGTCTTATTGATGTCATAGGAGTAATTAACTATGAATGCTTGCATTCATAGGAAGTAGAACACTGATCTAAATAAATTCTAACATAATTTTATGGGAAATCTGGTTGAATGTATATCAATCTATCTCATGAAGAATGAACTCCTCGATCATAACTTAAAGATGGCACGGAGGTTTACAAGGGGCGTTTTTCTAGAGTGAACACTCTGCTATTATTAAAAATGTTTTGAATTAATTTCATTATTTCTTATAATTTTTGTAATTAATTTTATTTATGATTTGATTTGAATTAACCTGGAACTTGACATTTTAAAAAAATTCTAATATAGGGTTTGGATCCCATGTCAAAAGGTAGCGAGGACATGTGATTTGGATCAGGGTCATCCGATTAAGATCGAGTAGTCCAAGATATTATTCATGATTTCATAAAAGGAATAAATCAATTGATCCGACTATATCAGCCATACATTCAAAATAGAAGGAGTAGATGGCTAGGATTTTATCTCTCCATCTACGATAGAGACCGAGCACTGTCTAATAATAGTAGGACTTAATTTTCAATGATCAGGCTGGAAATTATGCAACATTTTGATTGCAAAATAATCATATCATTTTATAATCAATTTATGTGGCTTTATCTTACTAAAGATCAATTTCATTTCATAAAGGACCAACATGAATTGAAAAGGAGGTTGGTTTTGACCATACTTTGCCGGTGTTGGGTCTTGACGGTCCTTGCAGTTTTGGAAATGCTTGAAGGGATTGGATGTAGCTTCAGGAGAAAGAAATGTGACTTGCCTCCCTCTAGAATGATATGGAAATCAACACGTCACTTTCTAGGGTTTGGTGTGGAGAATGATCGAAAAGGTTTTGGATGAGGGGAAGGTTTGCTTGCACTCAATTTCACTCAAAGAAGCTAATGGAGTGAGCAAAAGCCCTTAATTCGGTCTCCCTGAGTCTTTTTATAGCAGGTGAGATTCACCATTTTTGGAAATGGCATAGATTGGCCACTAGAATGGCCTAATGATGATGCTAAAGGTGGTGAGAAAGTTAGCATTTGTTTGAATCCCTTAGGGAGTGAGGCAGCAAGCATGGTGAGGTTTGGATGAAGTGAGGTGGCTCAATTTGTCTTTCTATGGATTCTCCTCCTTTATGGCCTCTCCACCTCTCCCCTTGAGTTGATTGGCAGCTTCTTGTACTCTTAGACTTGATTGGCAACTTTTAGATCCATCGTATGATGAGTCTAAGTGAAATTAAAGTTCAATTACCTTGGATTTAGATTTAAGTGCTCTTAGTTTAGGTTTGGTGATTGTTGCTCTCCATGAACTCCACCTTACTTCTCATAGCCACCTCATCTCTTTAGATATTTGGTCGACCAAGTTAAGCCATGGTGAGCTTTAGATGTTAGTTTAAGCTTATTTGATTTAGATTTGGGTTGAGTGCTTACATTGGATTCAATTGGGTTAAAATTGTATTGATTTTCTTTAATTATGTTTTCTTTAATTGATTGGTGTTAGGTTTAGGTTATAATCATTATTGATTATTCATTAAAGTATTTATTTATCAATTGATCTATACCTATTTAAGTTTGATGTGGTTAAGATAGGTTTGACCATTTACATACACTTAACTTAAAGAAGTCAAATTGAAATTTTTGGTCTATTTAGCCATTTTTAAATCTTGATTTAAGTTTGACTATGTTTAGTTAAAAAATTTTAGGATTAGAATTAATTAGTTTTATTTAATTTAAATTAAATTTTGATTTTAACCCAAACTTAGCTCATTTTAATCTAAATGGGTTAAGTAGGATTAAGTTGAGTTAAATGACTAAATTGGCTCAACTAAAATATGTTTGGGCTTCGGTTGTGTTTAATTAGATGTTTGAAATGATTTGGATCAATTAATTTTATTTAAATTAAAGTTGGTTATGAATTTAGACTTAATTTTACCTGAATTGGGCTTAATGGATCAAATTTAGTTCACTTGGGTCAAATGATCACATTGATCAAATTAAACCCAAATATTTGTTGAATTATATTTATTTATGATTTTCAAATGATTTTGAAAGTTCAGTTTGAATTTAGGTTTAATAAGTCCATTTAAGTTTATTGGTCAAATAATCTAATTAACCCATTTGAGATCTTATTAAATTTAGATTTATATCAAAACATGTTCATTTGATGATTTTGAGTCCTTAGAATGACTTAATTTAGTTGAATTTAATAAGTTGTCTTTTTTAACTTGGTGGGGCTCACATGGGCCAATTCTAGGTCGAATGATCATATTTCCCACCTTAAATTTCATATGAATTTATTTTTAGGTTCATTTAAGTTTGTGCATTAATTCTATGCTTTTCATTTGATTTGACTTCAAATGTTTTAATTTTATTTGAATTTTCTTTACTTAGGTAATTTTGAGCTTAAATGGGTTAATTGGGCAAACCACATCAAGTACCTTACTCTAAGCTTGATTAAATTTAGATTTCAATTCAAATGTGTTTGATTTAGATTTTTATTAAATTTTGAGGTTTGATTTGGTTCACTAATCTAAATGGGTTAGGTCAAATTCTAGAATGATTCATAAGGATGACTTAGGCCTTCACCTTAGGGTATTGAGTTTGATTTTCTTTTAAATTTAGTTTAAATTTAAATTTAAATTTTAATTTTAGATTTATATTACATTTTGATTTTTTTATACACCTGGTCATCATAGATCTAGGACTCTTGTAGACACTAAGAGCTCTTAGTCTTAAGATAGTCTAGTGATTAGGTGAACACTTAACCTAAATATAGAGACTTAAGAGGGTTAACCATAAGAATAGATTATGCCTTAGGGACTTAGGAAAACTTGCATTCCCTATAGCCTAAACCAAATCTATACTTTTCTTCTCAAACAAACCTCAAATTCATACAAAAAAAAATTTCCAAGACTTATAATCAATCCCATGATCAAATTCAAGTTCAAGATCTCTCCATAAAACCTGATTAAATTCCAAAACCCTTCTTAAGCCCTTTGATTTCATCCTATGGACTTAGCCTTAACCAAATTCAAATCAATGCTGATTTACTTAGTTTTCTCAAGAGATCAATTCAACCCTCCAATCATTTTTGAATCCAAATCCAAATTCCAAACCAAACAAATCAATCCCAAAGTCCAATCCAAGATCAAATTTCCCTCTTAAGCCTTATGACTCACTCTCATAAGCTTAATCAAATCTCAACCCAAATTATCCCAAACTCAAATTATTTTCTCATGGATCTTTAATATCTTCATTTATATTCTCAAATAAATGAAATCCAAACTCAAATAACCAAAGCCAAATCAATTCCAAACCAAGCCAAAATCCCTTCTTAAGCCCTATGGACTTATCTCCATAGGCTTAATCAAATCTTAAACCAAATCAACCCAAAATCAATTGATTTATTTATAAATCAATTATTAATTCATTTATATTCACAAATATAAGTAAAATCCACTCTTATTACCAAAAATCAATCAAATTAAATCAATTCTCTACTTAAGCCCTTTTAACCTACATCCTTAAGCTTTGTCAAACTTACTTCCAAATCACTCCAAACTCAAGTGATTTTCTCATGGATCATTTATATCTTCATTTATATTCCCAAATTTAAAATAAGCATAAATTTAAATAGCCAAAACCAAACACAAATCAAATCAAATTTATAATTTTAGCCTTTTTAGGCAATTTCTTAAACTTGGCTAAATGATACCCAAATCAATTCAAAATCCATGGATTTCTTCATGGATCAATCTTTCCTTCAATCACTCATCCAAATATAAATATAAACTACAATTATAAAATCAAACTCAAGTCAACCCCAAGTCAAACCTAAGTTAGCCTTTTTTTCTTGAAAACTTCAAATGAGCTAAAATCCATTAGAATCCAAATTGATTGTAGTTGGACTTATTTCTCAATCCTAGGCTCATGTGTGAGTTCAACTAAACTTGAATCAAGCCAAAATCAAATCAATTGACCCATTTAGGTCAACTTGACCCAAAGTGACCTAAAAGACCTTTTTGAGATAAGTTCTAATCCAACCCAAATCGGATTGAACTAAGCCCATCCAAACCTCATATCATGGTCAATAATCACCCTGGGATGATCAATCACCTCAATTGGGTCAAACCAAGCCAACTTGGTCCTTTGACCAAGTCAACCTTAAGCTTAAATGAAACCTAAACTAGTTAAAAACCCACCATATACCAAATTGATTGAAACCATTAATTCAAACTAATTCATAATCAATGATTGAACATGATCAAATCTTTAATTGAGCCAAACCAAGTCTAATTGACCATTTGACCTAAATTGACCCAAATTGACCTAAAAAAGCCAAAAATGGGTCAAATCATGATTTAATCCAAATTGATTGCAACCAATGGCTCAAGTTCATTTCAAATCACTTATTGAACTTGACCAAAGTCATAATTGAGCCCAATTTAAATTGGTCAACTTGACCCAACCTAGCCCAAATTGGCCTAAAGGGCCAAAATAGATAAAATCTAAATTAAACTCAAATTAAATCAAACCAAAGCCTATAATCATTTTTAATTAACCAATTGAACCAACACCTAGCTCAACCAAATTTGGTCGAATTGGTCAAATTGGTCAACTAAGACCATTTGATTTATTTGAATCCAAATGAGCCAAAATCAAACCTAAACCAAATTGATTGAAACCACTTGAACTAAAACTCTCCAAATTATTATTTGAACCTAACCCAATCTTTGGTTTGACCTGATTTGACCAATTGGTCAACCCAACCCAACATGAACCCATTTGATCATTTGAAGTTAAAGAACCCAAAACTAACCCATGGAACCTTTGTGGCTGACCAAACCCAACCCAAATTGACTCTAGGTCAGCCCAAAATTTGTCCAAAAGTAAAGTGGAACCCCACCCAAGGGGATTAGCCATTGGACAAACTTCCTTACATAGGATTCTTTTCCCATTTGGCAAAGTATACTCTCCCATCACTTGGGAAGCCATCCAACTACCAAATTGGGTATGCCTAGCCTTCCTAGCCTAACCTAAGCAAGCTTAGGATCAGCCATGGACCAAAGGAAACCTAACTCTTCCTCCTCACTCAAAGCTGAACCCCATGGACAAAGGGAAGAGGAAATTAGCCACCACATGCCCATATCTTGCCTTGGACCTCCTGTCATAGCTTCATCCACTCCAATCGTGCCACGTGGAGTCGATTGAGACCCCTCCGACAGGATGAAGGGGGTGAATCAACCAAAAATTAGAATGGATTTCCATCCGTCCATCAAGCTCAATTGAGGAGTATACTCCCTCAATTCTCACAGGGATTGTGACAATTCAAACACACTGAGCTTCCCAAGTATTTTCAAAATCCCAGAGAGCCTCCCCAAGCCTTCTTGAGTTTCCCTTCACTAGAATTCCTCATTCCCGTGCATAAAATAGGCATCCATCCTTCAAGCAATTCTCTTCCTCCACACAATCAAACTTCAATTCCTCTTACACACACCATCCTCATGTGTCATCAAAGCCACTCAAACCTTTTTCCAAGCTCCCAAGCCACAAGAGATAGGAGTTCGACCAAGACCAATCACCTATGCCTTGTGTGTTGGTCATCTGAGCAAACCACCTCAAATCAAAGCTCGTGTACCTAAACAGGACTTTGTCTCTACCAGATGAAGCTTCCTCAATCATTAGAACCACAGTCACAAGCTCCGATGAGGTATGCCATTAAAACTGATCCTTGTAAAGATGGACAACATCCTTCTCTCGACACTCGGGAGGAGATAGATCACAGGCCATCCGTTCCATGTGATTAGAACGGTCCTGATCTAATCACGCTTAGACCCCCTATATTTTTTCCTTAATCGCAGGATTTAATCATGACCGTCTAATTTTAGATCAAACGGTCCACAAGAAAGAGCATCCATCATGACTCCGCGATGACAACAAAGAACTAATCCCATGCGTGGAAAGCGTGCGTCGGCCCACATGGTGCTAACGGGATTAGGCTTAATTAGGGGTATTTAATTAATTTTTGTGGCTAAAACTTTTATAATTCATAACTGATTATAGAAAAATCCAAAAAAATACAAATGAGAGCTTATTTTGAAGCTATTTTAGAGGGAATCCAAGAAAATTATTATTAATTAACTTTGAATAGTAATTTCTACTTAATTAAAGTTTAATTAAAAAATAAATTAACTTAATTACTCTTTAATTAATCATATGATTGATTTTAAACATTTTAGAGATGTTTAGGGGATGACCTCTGCCTCCCCCATTTTTCTTGGAATTTATTAGCTGATTAAGTGGGATAATTAATTAGTTAAGCCTTAATTACTCTCTTAGTTTAATTAATGATAATTAATTAAATGAACAATGAATTGATCATTTAATTTAGTTCATTAGCCTCTATTAGCAATGGAGAAACTTAGGGAAATGGATTGGGACCCCTCTTCTAATCTTTTCTTAAGCCTTCTTCATTCCTCTTTAAAATCAATTAATTAAAGCCCATTAATTAATTAATTAAATCAATCAAAACCCAAATCATATCAGATATTAATCAACTATTAGAAAATATATAGGGATTGAGATTTATGCTTCCTTCTTTGTCTCTTTCCCTAAGTTTATTTCATATTATTGATTAAAGATAATTAAGGACTTAATTAGATAATTGGTGAACTTAATTAACTTAATTAAACTTGATTTCTTTGTTTTAACTCTTGGGTAGCTCTTTGGGTGTTCAATAACCTAAAGAGAGAGCTAATGAATTAACTCACATGTGTGAGAAAACCATAAAAGTAATTAAGTGAGTTCCTTAAGCTTAATTAATTAATAATTATGAGCTAATTATATTAGGCCCCTTTCATTTTATAAGAGCATTGCTATTTACTTTTCAAGTTATTTAAACATCATATTAGCTCATAATTGTTTAATTAATCACCTTAAGGTAACATAGTTAAGGTTAATTAATTGATTTAATCCATCTTAACTTAATCAATTCATAAAAATTACCTAATTGCTTCATTAAACCAAATTAATTTACACATATGGGGAATGGGATTAGGATTAACAAACCTCTTTCACATCCCTCAAATAAAATCAAACATGAAATCAAAAATGGCTTTAAGAAACTTTGGTTTAATTTAAATAAGCTTATTTAATGTGATTGTCTTTAGGAATTAGTTGGATTAAATGAAATTACATGCTTATGTTTCTTTATTTCTTTCCAATCATATTAAAATATTGTATGACACTTGTATTCATGCATTCATTTCTTTCAAATTAATTAAATAAAAAAGATTTCCTTTATGTCAATTTGCATGTGTTGGCTTAATTAAAAATATGTGTGGCTATTATCACTATTAAATCTCAAATGTATTTTCAAATGTTTATTAATGAATAATAATAAATGTTGTGACATTAATATATATATACATAGGAGGTGCATGTGAATATAAGCTTAGTGTATGAAATGAAGTTTCTTTCTTTCATTCATATGTTGATTTGCATTTGTATGAATGTTAATTGCTATATTAGTCTGGACATTCTAGGGATGCATGGCTTTAAGTAGCCCCAAGGAGGTTCCTACCTCACTCCCCTAGTGCAGAACAATGACAACATACCCGTTTGATTTCATTCTTATGCATTTTGACATTAGAATTTAGATAGACCTTTAATTCATTCACATAAATAAATCAAACAAATCAAATACAATTTTTTCATGATTTTCATTCTTATAGTTGTTTATACATCCATATATATTTAAGAATAGCAAGTATATTAGTTTGGCATTCCGAGGATGCACAGCTTTAAGTAGCCCTAAGGAGGTTCCTACCTCACTCCCCTAGTGTATAATAATGGCGATGTACTTTCTTAGAACTTTCTTACATTTGAATGTGTGTTTAGCTAATGAATGAGAATCTTCTTTTTCTATTAAACTCATTTATGCATCTTGCATTTAAGTTTGCCAAAAATATATTGCATGTATAGATATGTTTAAGAATTAATCATATGCATGCTATATATGATGGAAAGAAATGAACAAACATGTGTCATGTGATAGTAATTGACTCCAATTAATATTAAGACATTTTCTTATTAAATGAGATCATTTAAAGTGAACCTAAATCTAGGACTAATTAAAATATGTAATAAGTCATTCACTAAAGAGAATTAATTAATTAACATTAGATGTGGCTTAAGGTAGGATAAAGAGAGTGATCCTCTCTTTTCTTTTCTTTTACCACTTAGTTGTTAAGTGTAAATCACATGAAATAAAAGAAAACACTAAGTAAAATTCTCAAATCAAGTAAATCACTTAAAATGAAATCAACCCTTTATAATTAAATGTCCTTCACACTTAGAGAATGATAACTCTAAAGCCTACTTAGAACATATCACACAAGCCTTAATACACACACATTAAATTAAGTCATTATTTCTAGTTTTATGTTAGGGCGGTGTATGATTTGATATATGTTTATTTTGTGATATATTATTATAGATTGGATGTTAGGGTGTATGCTTCGTAGACTTAATGTTAGGCTACGATTAGCCTAATTATATTTTTTGTAAGAGATTGTACTTAATGGGTGCTTAAAATAAAAATAAATGCTCTCTCTTGCAGGTTGCTTAACCCCTAAGCATAATTTAAATCAAGACAAGTGGACATGGTTACCCATATGCAGGGTGCTAAGTCCAAATTATATATATAACTACTTGGGTTGTATGGTGCGTTTAACTAACACTTATCTTGCAAGTGTAGTTAGATTTACTTTTCTATTTATGATATAATTTTGTATTAGGAATTAGGATTAGTGTTATGGGGGATTAGGATGAGTGAGGCTAGATGACTTTGTCCTGAGAGGCCCCCGTGATTCCTTTAAAGTAAGAAAATCCAAAGAGGAATGAAGGAGACATGAAGATATGAAGATTGAAGCCCCCCATAATATTTATTCATTTATGTAATTGTAATTGTAATTGTAATTATTCTTTCATATATCAGTTGTATAAGGGTAGAGCTCAACTACCCATTTCTCTTTTCGGGTTGTATGGCAGTACTCGACTGCACCAGCCTATTATTCTTTCATGTTGGGTTTATAAATATAAATTGTTTGAAGCCTTATTTATAATTATGTAATAGAAATGGCATGTATTTTCCTAATTTTCTCATGTATGGTGATTTAATGTGTGGCCTAAATTGATTAGGCTCTTAGAGAAAAATAAACTTTCTACCCCAACTACAACTCATAACTAATTTTTTAAACAACTCATAACCTCATTTAAAGCTTAGGTATTAAATCAAGATAATTAAAAAATTTAGCAACCCCTTAATTGGATGTTGTAAACTTAATATCATGCATGTCATCTTGTTTCACTTTTGCTAAGAGAGGATTTTCATCCTTGCACGATAGGAGAAGACTTGACCTTTGAGGGTCTCCCTTGTGGTAGAAAATACATCTTTTTCTCTAATTTAGCCAATAATCTCATTTCATCATGCATTTAGACATGTCAAAATCTTATAGCCTTTGTCAAAATGAAGAGTCCAAAATCAAATATAAATTAATAAAATTTATATTTTAGACTAAGTCATTATTCATACCACTCATGCTCTAGTCTCTTAGAGTGGGTTTAAGGACTTTAGTTTCTTTCTAAATAATAATATCCAAATCATCTTGTAAAATATATGACTTGACCATATGATTTTAAAGCATAGGAGGAGTTAGCTGGTTGTCACTCCTGGCAGTTATAAGTCCAGCAGTCAGGTGGTTTACCCTCTCTTATGGAGGTAAATAATATATCCATTTTTTGCATTAGATTTAAAATGTGCTTTGGCCCTCACTATCCCTAGATTTAGGATCTGAGATTGTTGTTTCCCCTCGAGCTACAAGCATAAATCCCCACCTCTTAGGAATTTTCACAATCTTGTATTGTGCCATTATAAGTCATAACTTTCTAATAAATCTCAACTCAAATAAATAATTCTCTTCAATTTTAAATATATAAAGCCCAACTATATGATAAATTGGAATGCTCACTAGGTTTCTAGTATCATGGGCATCCCCTACTCATCTCATTTGGCTTTGATAAAATAAATCTCTCCTTTTGATCCATCAATTGATTTTCCAAACATAATCAATTTATTGATAGTCCTATCTTTGAAATCTTTGGAGACAATTATTTTCTACTTTAATCGAGAGTATTCTTAAGGAACTCATCTTCCTTGGGATGTAATTAACTATGGGGGCTTGCTCCCATAGGGAACTTTAGAATCTGATTTAAATAAACTTTAATTTATTCATCCATGTAAAGTAGGGGAAAAATCTCTGGTATATTCGAAGACCCATTATGCCTTATGAGTCTTATTAGGTGATTAGTCCATCATAGGATAGTGATTTCTATCTTTTGAATGCACTATTCCTTAATGTCATACCCGATAACCTCAATAAGTACACCCTCATATCTATGTGGTGTCCCCCATATACACAAATCAAAAATAAACACCACATATAGTATCCTAAGTTCCTAATTAGAAAACTCCTAATTACTCAGATGGAGATAATGTCAACTTCATTAAAAAATGATATCAATAAGTATTAGTGAAATATTGATTTTAACTTACCTTAGAGCATTCCCATTTAATCAAACTGAACATGGTTTTTTAATGAATACACTAAGCTCGGTCAAAAGATTTAGTATTTTATTAGGTAAACACTAAATGTGATTGATAATAAGCATTGCAAGAAAATATGAAAATCATGACACTTCATTCCAAGTATGTTCCCACTCCTCAAATCAACATAGACTCAAATTAGATACATACATGTATGATATCTTCAATGGTTGCACCCACTCATAAACTATTCTCCATTGATCTAATGTGAAGCAGTGCCTAGCTTTAGGCTTCAAAAGTTTTCCATTATAGTCTCATTTAGATTTAACTCTCATTACCTATAATATTTTCTTAAATCTAATATGGCCATCACATTATCCTTACATTTCCCTTAACATCCATTGTAGTGTTGAATATGTTGTTAAATAAATTTTTTATATGCATCATATCAAGATTACGCATAATTAAATTAATCTTCCAAAAAGGTAAATCCCAAAAAAGACTTCTTTATTCTAATTATGATTACATTATAATCTAGAAGATGATTGTCAAGGACTGACCAACTTTCCAGTAGTGCTCCATCATAACAACATTCAATACTACAAAAGTCATTGATTGTCCACATAAGCACTACCTTCATTTGAAAGTTTTATTTTGTAGCAATATCATATGTGAGTACACCACTGTCCTATAAGATTTTCAGTTCATTAATCAATAGCTGCAAGAAGATATTGATTTTTCTTTTAAGGTTATGTGGCCCAGGTATAATTAGAGTAAATAACATAAAAAGTGTCATCATGCACATCTCTAGAGGTGGATTATATGGTATAACAATCACTGGCCAACATGAATAAGGTAATGCATAGTGACTATATGGTGTGAAATCATCAGCATATAAATCAAGTCTAACATTGTGTGGCAATCAAGGAAAATGATTGAAATGCTTTTACACTTCTCTATCTAAGCAATTAAGCAATCTCCCTAATGACTAGATGAAACACCAAACTCAAAATAAAGTCAAACATATGTTTAAATTTAATTATCTCGTAATGAGGCTAAGTGGGTCTCCTAGCCTAAAGTAGCCAATTAGGACCATATTGAACTAAAATCAAGTTGAATCAAACTTAGCCAAATTGAATAAAAGTGAGTCATCCCAAAAGCTTGGAATTATTATTTAAGCTTAATTAGCCATATGTCTAAATCCAATTGAAGCTTAACTTGGTTTATCAAATCAATTGGCCTGAAGTGGTTCATGTGGGCCCCATTAAGCCTAAATCTAAGTCAACCAAAACCAAGACAAATTAAACTCTCCCAAAAGCTCAAAACCAATATATAATTCAACTAAGCACAAATTTGAATCCAATTGGGGTATAAGTTGACTAATTGGACCACCTAACCCAAAGTAACCTAATGAGGATCAATTTGGGCCAAACTCAAAATTAACTCAAAATTAATTATATCCAATCAATTTAAACATTTCTAATGCATTGACCACATCCAATTAAAATTGAATTTAAGCCTAATTTAGCCAAATGGCTCACTTAGCTTTAACTTAGCCCATTTGAGCTTTAATGAGCCAATTCAAATTAAACTAGAATCACTTCAAATTGACCTTTCTCAGAGCCTTAAAAACATTAACCAAACATGCTTGAAGCTTAATTAAGGTCAATTTGATTAATTAATCAACCTAACTCAAATTGACCCAATTGAATCTTATAGGGCCAAAATCAAAATAACTCAATCCAAATCAAATTAGGCCAACCTAAAGCTTTGAAATCATTACACATACTTAATAAAATATAATCAATGCCAAACAGAAACCAAATTTGACACATATAGACTTAAATAGGCCACATTGAGCCAAAATCAAAATAAATTAAATTTATACCAAATTGATCACTATGGGTCATTTGAGACACATAATTGAACTTAATTCAACCCTTCCTTGAGTCTAATTTCATCAATTGCTCAACCTAACTCAAGTTACCCAAATTAACCAAATGAGTCATTTTAGGCTAAAATCAAAATTAACCCAAATCATTTATAACTAATCAATCTCAATCACTTCAAACAAATTGCTAAACATAATTGGAGCCTAATATAAATCCAAATTAACCAAATCAACCCTTAGACCCAATTTGACCTAATTGAACTAAGTAGGGTCCATTTGAATTTAAGCTAACATAACCCAAACCAAACCTCCTAAACTCTTACAAACCTCATCCCATGTGTGGTATGACTTTAGTCCATGTGACTATGAGCTTGAAAATCAACAAAGGAAGCATGAAGGAGAGGAAATCCAAAAGAAAAAGCCAAAATCCAAGATCTCACTCACACTTCACACTCCCTCTCACTCGGTTGAGCATGGCATGCTCTATAGTAAGCAAACCATCATATTTCACTAAGTGCTTACATCCATTTCCCCTTGGCTGGTGACCCATGCTTCCATCAATTGAGTTAGGGTTGACCAAATGCCAAGGAACAAAACCAAAGCCCCTCAGCCATAATTAATTCTTCCATCACCTTCCATATAGCTCGAGCAACCAAAATAGAATAAGCCCCTCCTCTCTTGACCTCAAAACCATAAATAAAAACACCAAATTTTAGCAAACTAGTGGTGAAGCTTGGTCTCCATGGAAATATGCAAGGAGGCAATTGGTCAAATTCCTCAGCTTTGTCCACCTCCAATGAACATACTCGGATCATCAATATCATCAGACATTATCTTCAATGAGGAAATTGCCCTAAATTACAAAAGATAATCAAAGTCGTAGTCCTTTTTGAAGTGAATGTGTACCTCATTTGAATCCAACATATAAATCCCTTAAATTTTCTTCCTTAATCACAATCAAAATCAAGTGAAACCGCAACCAAGAATGCCAGATTTTGGCCACAAAATATGGATGGCTTGCGGCTTTCACCGAAAAAAAGGATAAGATTTCTCCGTTGTCGATCCCGACAATTAGAATTAACGATTGAGATTTAATTGAACCACATATTTGATTTAATCCCTTTAAGATCATAAGGTTAATTCATCGTCCATTTAAAGATCAGATGGTTAAGGTTAATTCCACATCCTGCCCTCATCCACAAACTGCAGACCAATTGCATGTCAAAATGCATAAAGGTCCACCTTATCAGCAACTAACATGGTTAAGCAGAAAAATATAATTTCCTAGGCTTTAAAAATTACAATAAAGTGAGAATTTTAAAAATTCATAGAAAATTAAATACTCAATTAAAAATTATAAATAAGTCCTCTATAGATATGTTGACATCACTTTTGGAGTGAGCTCTCAACTTCTCCATCTTAGACATAGGACTCCTCTAGACACTAAGAGTTCCTTAGTCTTGATACACTTCTAGTGATTAGGTGAATATTTAACCTAACCCTAGAGAGTTAGATGGGTTTATCATAGGATTATGCTATGCATTAGGGATTTAAGGCAACCACTTACCCTATAACTCAAATCCAACCCATGTACACTCCTTCAAACCAATTTAAATTAAATCTCAAATCAATTGAATTTCTCAAATTCAAAATCAACTCCAAACTCAATTCTAATCCCAAATGATTCAAATCCAAAATCAATTCTAAATCCAACTCCAGTTCTAGATGATTGAAACCCATGATCAATTCCAAATCTGAAACCTTCCTAAGCCTTATGAATCACATCCATAAGCTTAGCCAAACCCTTCAAATCAACCCAAAGCCAAGTGCTTATTCCATCATTTGTATTCACATATAATGAAACTGCATCCAAATCAAATGAATATAAATCAAACTAAATCAAACCCCTTTTTAAAATTTTGACCAACCTTAGCAAATTCACAATCAAATCACTCATTCACATGATTCTCATGGATCATTTATATTCTCATTTATATTCACAAATATAAATGAAATATAAATTCAAATGGCTAAAATCAAATTAATATAAATTCAAAAAACTCAAATCCAAACCCAATTTGTATCCTTTAAGCCAATTTCTTGGATTTAGCCAAATCATTCTCAAATCAATCCAAACCCTTTAATTTTCTCTTAATCACTCCTTCAATTGCATGCCTAAATATAAAAATAAACTACAATCACCAAGCCAAAATCAAACTAACCCAAATCAAACCCATATTCATCCTTTTGACTTAAAATTGTCAAATGAACCAAAACTCATTTGACTCAAAACCACTTGCAATTGGATTTATATTTCCATCATAAGTCCATATATGAATTCAACCAAACTTGAATCAAGCCATGATCAACCTAATTGACCCCTTTAGGCTCACTTGACCTAAAGTAACCTAAAAGGCCTTTTTAAGATAAGTACTAATCCAACCCAAATTGGAATGAACTAAGCCCATCTAAACTTCAATCATGATCAACAATCATCATAGGATGACCAATTGTATTGAATTGGGTCAAACCAAGTCAAATCTAGCCTTTACCAAGTCAACACTTAGCCCAAATGAGACATAAATAAGCCAAAATCCACCATATGCCAAATTGATTAAAACCATTGACTCAAACCCATTCATAATCAATGATTGAACATGACCAAACCATCAATTGAGCCAAACCAAACCCAATTGGCCATTTGACCTAACTTGATCCAAATTGGCCTAAAAAGCCAAAATGAGTCAAATCTTGATCTAAGCCAAATTGATTACAACTAATGGGTCAAATTCATTCCAAATTGATTGTTGAACTTGACCAAAACTTCGATTAACCAATTAGACCCAACCAATTGACCATGAACCCACTTGAGGTCAAATCAACTTGAAATCAAACCAAATCAAAATTGATTATAACCAAAGCTTGCAATACATTTCAAATGATCAACCAAGCCTAAACCAACCCATGACCTAACCTAATTGGATCAAATGGGTCAAATTGGTCAACTTGACTCATTTGACCTAAATGAACCTAAATGAACCAAAACCAAATATAAACCAAAATAAACCAAACCAATGATACCCATAGACTCTAAATGATCATTTGAACTTGACCTAACTCATGGTTTGACCCAATTTGACCAATTGGTCAACCTAACCCAATTTGACCCAACTTGACCCAAATGGGTCAAATTGAGCCAAATCAAATCAAATGAACTTCAAATCACTTGAAATTTGGCCCAACCCATTTTTAAATCATTTTAAATCTACCCAAATTAAACTCATAGACAAATGATCACTTTGCCCTTGGGTCAAAGGGTATCCCATGACCTAATTCACTGGGAATTTGGCCATTTCTTTCCCAAGTCTACTTGACACCTATCTATTAGTCCACATGAGAACTAAAGAGGGTGGTGAACATGACCCAATGAGCTTGGGTCGGCCATGATCCGAGGCAAGGCCAAACCAACCTCCCCAATCACCTTTGAACACTTGGCTCACCAAATCTACTCAACCATCACATGGGCATCCACTCTCCCTCACTCCTCCACCCAAAATGACCCATGTGGGATGTTTTCAAGCTTAAATCGATCAGTTAATCCAAGCCATTGAGCTAAAATGGCAAATCAGCCAACCACCGTTCGATCCAACTAAGGGGAGATATACCCCCCCTACACACACACACACACATTCTCACTCAAAATAGAAGACATTCATTCCTTAGAGCACGAGGAGTCGAAGCTAAGCATCCCAAAGCTTTCCCTAGCCATTTCCAAGCACCTTGGCTTCCCTACTCTCAATTTTACTCAAAGCCGAAATAGGGAGATCAATCTTGAGCTCAACTCACTCAATTCTCAACCAAAGTAAAATTAATCTTGCACACACCATCCTTGGACCAAGGTGAGTCAAAAATATCAAGCCCTGAGCTTCCCCATGATCGGAGCTAGGAGTTCGATCGAAGTCGATCTCCTACATGTTGTGGATTGGTCTTCTGAGCTAACTACATCAAATCAAACCTCGTGAGACTCAATTGGGCTTCATTTCATCCAAACAAAGCTTCCTCAATTATTAGAAGCACTAGTGATAGCCTACAGCGAGGTATGCTATTAAAACTGACCTTGGAGATTATTTTACTTTATCCTTTGTGAAGCAAATCGTTATGTCACGCGATCTCCACCACTAGATGTATTGCGTATGCTTCCCTAAATGTGTGGGATGAATTTGAGCTCCATTTGAGCTCGAGTGAGATCGAATCGAGCGACGATTGATGGATGGCATCCGTCCTCAAGGAGGACGGATCATGGACCATCCATTCTACCGCGTTTTAGATCCTCTAATTTTCTCCTCAATTGTGGGATTAATCTCAACCATTCGATCTTAGATTAGATGGCCCGCAGAGAAAATACGCGCCACCAACCCACTCAATAATAATAACTTAAACAACCAATCCCATCATGCCATGTGGAATGCACGCCGCGTCAGCCGCCATGTGGCTCGATGGGATTATGAGTTTAATTAGGCTTAATTAATCTGATTTTAATGGTGAAACTTTCAAAATTCATAATTAATTGTAGAAAAATCCAAAAAATATAAATAAATGCTCATTTTAGAGGTAACTTATAGAAGAATAATAGAAAATTAAAATCAATTAATTTTGAGTTATGATTTTAACTCAATTTGGGTTTTATTGGAAATGTAATTAAGTTAATTACTCTTTAATTACTCTTGAGATTGATTAGTAGGATGACCTCTGCCTCCCATGATTTTCTTGGAATTTATTACTTGATTAATTAGAGGAATGGCTTGTTTCATTCTTAATCACTCTCTTAATTAATTAAATAATTAATTAGCATGTTAAACAGTAAAGAATCCATTAATTAAGTTGGGTAATCATTATGAAGCAATGAATAGATATAGGGAATGAGATTAAGACTTCTTTTCCAATCTTTTCCCCAAGTTTATTTCATTTGGATAACACTTAATCAATTTGCAACTAATTAATGATTTAATCACCTCATTAAATAATTTAATTAATCAAACTCAAAACCAAATCATTCTAGAACTCAATCATTCAATTCTTAGATAGATTTTTAGGTGTTCAATAATTTAAGAGAATTTTAAAGAAAATTATAATCAAATTACATGTGTAAGAGGGTTATAAAAGTACTTAATCAAACCCTTTAGCTTAATTAACCAATAATTATGAGCCAATTACAAGTGCATTACTGATTCAATTTCCATGTGGTTACATATCATATGTTGGTTCATAATTACTTGGATAATTATGTTAAAGTGGTATAGGTAAGTGATAATTAATGGATTTAATTCATACCTTAACCTAATCCAAACATAAAATCAACTTAATTATTCTAAGTTAAACCAAACCAATTCACATATGGGGGGGGAATGGGTTAGGACTAGCAAACCGTTCTCATATTTCTAAGTCAAATCAAATTCAAAGATAAAAATCTACTTAAAGAATTTTGATTCATTTTAAATGATCTTATTCCATATGATTATCCTTAGGAATTAATTAGGGTGAATGAAGTCATGTGCTTACATTCCTTTATTTCTTTCCAATCATGCTAAATATTATTTTCAATATGAAATCATGCATTTATTTCTTTTAGAAATTAATTAAATAAAATATTTCCTTTTATGCCAAATTGCATGTGTTGGCTAAAATTAAGAATATGAGTGGCTATTATCACTATTAAACCAAAAATTATCTTTTAAAACCTATAAATCAAATATTATGAATGAAGTGATGCTAGTTATAAATATTTATAAGCTTGCATGTGATTATAGCATAAGATGTGTATTATGAAGTTTTTTTTTCTTCTCTTAACATGGATTAACATATGATTTGCAAGTGTATAGTTCATTTGAAAAGAACACAACACTTGCCTAAATCTATTCCTATGCATCTTTATATTAAGACTTAGGAAGGATCTTCATATTACACATATAAATCATACAACTAAATCAAACATAATCTCTTGCATGATTTCTTATCCATTTGGTTCTTTTGTACATCTACATGTATCTAATAAAAGTGGTATATCAGTTTGGACATCCCGGGATTGCAAGGCTTTAAGTATATCCTTATTGTATTACTTAAATGTATTACATACCATTTTTAATTATAGATTTAATAAGTGAGTTTAGATTCATAATTCCTTACTTAATTTAATAATAGCCTAAACTATCATGCATCTCATAAGACTTGACTCATGGCTTTAAAGTGTAAGTGTTAGTTGGCTATCTTACCAGATGAGTTATAAGTCCAAGAGAGTTGGGCTGGGCTTTCATTCCTTGGTAATAATGAGTTTATAAATCCCATTTATCTTTTGGCTGACTAGGTCAAACTATTAACATATGTCAATAGCATTTATGGTCTTTAAGTTTAAATTTACCTATCTATTCTTTACTATAAGAATAAGTTCTCGTTTCTTAAGCTTTTCAATAGTCTTATACTATTCCCATATTAGTTCTGACTTTCTAATAAAATGTCAAGTCAAAATAGAAGTAATCTTAACTTCAAAATTTTAAAATCTCACCATAGAATAGGTTAAAGTGCTTAGTAATCTTCCTAGTATCAAATTACTTCTTACTTTTTCTCGATTGGAATCTGAAATGAACAATTTTACTTATCCTATCCCATTTGACTTTTATATTTAACAATCATAAAATTAAACTTTAGAAGTTATAAGGGTGAATGCCAAATTTCTTAATTAGGGGGGTTGTTTATGAGATATTTGTTTATTTTTAAATGCAATTAACTACAAGGACTTGCTTTAGGAAACTTATAAGCCAACTTAAAATAAACTCTATCTTATCATCCATATAAAATAGGAGAAAATTCTTAGTACACACAAACCCATTAGCTTTAGGAGTCCTAAGTGACGGAATCCATCATAGGGTGATATTTTTACTTTTTGAGGAGATATATATTCCTTAATATCATATTTGATCACCTAAATAAGAACCCTTAAGACTTGTGTCATGTTCCAATTTAAAACTCCATAACATCTATTAGTTAAGTTACTACCCAATTGCCCTAATTGATTTTTGAAATATTTTTATTAAAGGCTGCTTCACTTTGTAATTAAGTCTCCATTTGTAATACTAAATCTTCTATTGAAGGCTCTTTTTCCTTAATTAGGTTAATTTTGAGATGGGCATCTAGGTGGAATTATGTCTATAATTTTAGGGGCTATTTGAAATCAATTTTATTATGTGTTATTTATTTTTATTTTTATACTTTTTTTTTAAAATATGTTTGTTTGATGTGTTTTTATTTTTTATTTTCAAAATTAAATACCATTATTTTTAAAAACACTCAAAATAGTTTTTATATGTTTGAGTGTTTTTAAAAATAATAATAACCACTAAACAATTTTTTTTTACTTTGAAACTAAACTTAAATAAAATAAAATTAAAAATTTAAAAAAAGTGATTCCAAATAGTCCCTTATTTATTATTAAAATTTTATTATTCTAATTTTTCATAATTTTATTTTAATTTATATTTGAATTATTGTTCCATGAAAATTTAGGGTGAATCCTCTAACTTAAGTTATAACTATTTGAGAATAGGTCATTAGGTCTATTGGCTAAATAATTAAACATTTTTTATGTCTTGATTGCCATATTTCTAACATAAATACTTCACTATTCTCACTAGCATGATTGCTAGGACTATAATTTTAACTAATCCCTAAATTATCAAACTTCTTAGATAATACTACTACTTATGAAGTTAACATAAAAAATTGCATCTGAGTTATGCACACTAGCTACTTTCTTAGGGTTTATTCTATCGGTTGGCCACTGAAATTTATTAGTAGCCACTTCTTCAATTAAAGCATAGGCTTCCTCAAAAGCTTTAGACATAATATTACCCTTAGTTGTTACATATATGGTGGTTCTAAAACCCCTCTAATAATTAACCAATCATGTAATAAAAGATGTTAACATTTTTTTTAATAAGTAAATCTCTCCCAAGCCTCGTAACTTAATTTATTATCCATTTGAATGAAAGGAGTGATGTCATTTATAAGCTTAATAGTCTTAGAAAATAAAAAATACTTGCTTAAAATTTCTTGAGCTAAATCATTCTAAGTTAAGATAGATTATTGGTGCAATGAATTAAACCACATCTTAGCTTTATCTCAAAGTGAGAATAGAAATAACTTAAATCGAATAGCATCATCACTAACCTCATTATACTTAAAAGTGACATAAATTTCTAATAAGTTAGCTATGTGCATATTAAGATATTTTAAAAGTCTCAAACTAAGCATTTTGAACCATTAAATTATGAAGATTTCAACTCAAAGTTATTAGCTTGAATTACAGGTCTTTTATACTTTAATTCACTCCATCTACTAACAAGTATAGTAAAATCTCTAAGTTGTCTTGGATGTTCTATATAAAATTAACATGAATAAGTTTAAATGAAAATAAATTTATTAGATAAATATTAATTAATTAATAATTTTGCTATATTTTTGGTAACGGTGCCAAAAATATGATTGGGCTAAATGGTGTATGCAAGTGCTTGTGTCATAAAATCATATATTGATGAACAGAGTATCATTCTTATGAGAATTTTTTTTATAAACTTTATTAATTTAAGCACCAATCCCATGCTATTTTCATCTTCTTATATGATTGAAATTATCTAAATATCATATGCTGTGTATATTTAAAAGACTCAATTACCTTTCCTTAGTTCTTTCATTAGGACTATTTTGATATCTTTAGATCACACTATAGATTATGTTTGTAATGGGCCATACCACTATTGAATTAAGCATTGAGAAAAGAAGAACAATACAGTCATCCATAGAACAAAATTTTATTTCAAACTTCATCATATATTATCATAGAAAATAAGACAAGATTTCACAAATCCAAAGTACTATAAACTTAATTACTCATACAGAA
This sequence comes from Cymbidium sinense, assembly GCA_021442155.1. NCBI lineage: Eukaryota > Viridiplantae > Streptophyta > Magnoliopsida > Asparagales > Orchidaceae > Cymbidium > Cymbidium sinense. The sequence continues at coordinate 111,579,750 of CM038218.1, read as the reverse complement.
AAGAGAGAACATTATCATGCCATAAATGTACTTAGAAGAGCATCTAAGATAATAAAAAGTAAGAAAAGATTAAACCAAGTAATAGTTTTCTAAGTTCTTCTTAATCTTATCATTTGCCTGACAATCTAAGCTTTCCTTTTTGGATTTACTTTTTCTCCAGGTCTTCACAACAAACAACATATGCACCATAATTACTATACATTAGCACATTTACTTAGAGTCTCACTCTCCAAGTAACACTGCACTCTCATATACTAAAACACACGCACACACAGACACACACTTGTTAAAATCCATTCTTAATGCAATATCAATTCTATTTATAATTGTTGAACCCTCTTGTGAGTTTTTCTCATGTCGCCTTTAATAACTCCCCATAATTGTTCTTGTAACTCCAGAATCGATTGTTGAGAATACTCAAATTACATATGTCGGGTTTGAGCACTATGGCGCCCAATCTATAGCACTTAGACTTTGGGTCTCTATCTTTCTACTTAAATAAAAGTGTGTTATGATGTTGATATTTTAGTGCCTAAGTGCTCTGTTTACTATAATTATGCTAAAATTTAAAGGGATCTTACTGGTTCTTCAATGCCAATGCACTCTAATCATTATCTTTAGGTATTTTAAAAGTTTATTAGGCTCTTTCAAGCACCACAACACTATTCTATGCTACATGAAGGTGTTGTGATTGGTATTGACGTTCAAATCTCTATAAATAGTGCAAGTTGGTACTCAACATCTAGCGCTTAGGTGTTGTCTTCTTTATCTAGCACAAAATTTTCTTTAATTGTAATGATGTGATGTTTCTTTACATAGTGCTTAAACACTATTCTTGAGACTTTAAACTTTCTTTTTTTTTTTCACTTCATATGAGAATTTTATAAAAAAAAGCACTAAAAATACTGAAAATAACTACAACTTAACATTAATTAAGCATAAATATATAATTAAAAATACATAAAATTTGCTAAATTTTATACTTATCAATAACACAAGACCTATTGCTCTTATAATTTACTATGGACAAACTAGGAATGATTGAGGTAATGTTTATGTTAGCTAGGTATAACTAATACCAAAGCGGATGCAATTAGACAAAATTTTGAGAGAGTGTCCTAATTTAAACAAAGTTATTGCCAATAGTGTACATATAGCATATATTATTTTAGAAAAATGAGCACACATATACATATATATTTACAAATTAATGTAAAACCATTAATATAAACTAATGGATTAGATATTAGGCTATATTATTAAGTTTATTAATAGTCATATACATTTTTTTAAGAAAAATTAAATTACATCATGAAAATAATATTCATAATCAACTAATCATGGAATATCTCATTTTGTCACCAAAATTAATCATTCAATAAGAAAAAGACTATATAAATGTAAGATTATATATGTGCACATTAATATTGTTATATGATAAAAAAAGTTATGACAGCAAAGTAAGAATTTTACATCATGAAAGAAAAGAATAAGTGAGACATCTGAGTTTTTTATATGAAATTCCTAAAAGGAGAAAAATTAATAGGCCTAGCCTAATTGAAATAATTCATTATATACATAAAGTTATAGAAGGATGCTTTTCTACAACTAAAGAAGATGAATAACAAAGCTGAGTTTATTTGGTCTCATATAGCTATAACAGAGATTATTTGAGAAGTAGCAAGGGAGGATGAAGATGGTCATATTATGTTAATCAGGTAACATCAATCGATAATGTTATTCAAATAATAATGATTAAGCGATGGTGACAAAGTGATATCAATTAAATATGACAATTAGCTGATGGTGAATGAATAATAATAGCTTTGTGATGGGATTAGATGGTAACATTTGAATGATAATAATTAGATGATGGTAGTCAGATTATGGTGATCAGATGATTGTGGTCTGATGATAATAGTCAAAATGATGCTGAGAGTTAGTAGTGATCATCAATGCCATTGAATGTAATAAAGCTTTAAAGTTCATCTAATCCATAAGTTCTCTCCAAACATAAGCATAAGTTCCTCTCCAATGAAGAGAAAAATTTATTTATAATTTTTTATGGAGATATTTTAGTTATTTTGGAAAAAAATTTATAACACTCCATTGAATGATTTATATTAAATATTTGATTTTGATTGCAAGTTATTTTTGCATCTAATTGCTTTAATGATCTCAAAATTATATGATCTTGGACTTTTGAGGACACTTGATTTGACTATAAGTAAATAATATTTAATCATTTAAATCTTCAATTAATATTATAAATTTTTTTTGTGACAATATTTCCCCATATTTTGGACGTCATTTCAAAAATAACTCCATTCATAAAGCATAAGCTATAAAATTAATCACATATAGAATCATGACGACTCTTTTAATCATTATCATTAATAGTTTATTAAATCACATCATTATAGCTCTTTTAATCACTAGTTTGTCACGTGATCACTGTCACCTTATCATTGTTGCTCATCTCTCATCTTCTAATCGATTTTATTCGACTACTATAGCTTGCTCGATGTTGCCTATTACCATTGTCTCAATCACTATCACTCAAAAACTATCACTTGAGCATCATCATTGGCCTCTACAATAACATAAGATCAAGCTAATGTATCCTTAATTTTATAATCCCACCTTCTTCAATTGAGGAGAAGAGAAAATCGAGCTTCAACATATAATCTTACTTATATAATGGATCATATTAATGGGACAACACCCAAGATTTCTCTTTTCTCGAATTTTTCATATTCAAATTTTGATGTTTTTACAATATTCTTTTAACTATGTATGTACAATAGATCTTCATATAAAATTAAGATAATTATCACTATTAGTACTATTATCAAAATTCTAGCACTAAATCTCATAAAGACAATATTTATATGAATTATTTAGGTCATTTTTTATCTTTTGACTTTTTCATCATAATCATAACTTTATTTTAAAACAATTCATTATATAAATAGTATACATATAGAAATTTGGATGTATATGATTTTATTATTTTGATAAGAGAATCGCGAATACATCTTCAAATTTATTCAAAACCCTCAAAACTTATTGACAAATTTATTTCTAATATTACATATTACATGAAAGAAAATGTTAAAAGGAATATTAATATTGTATAGAGTGTAGAAGAGAAACATGGATTTTGTTCTTTTATTTGCGTATTAGCTATTCAATTATAAAAATCTCCAAATTTATTATCAAATTTTTTTATTTGAAGTTTACAAACATTAAATTTGTCTATGAACGCACATTATTAAAAAAAAAAAAAAAAAACTTTTGCTTGCGCGGCACGTGACACCGGCAGGGCATACATTGAGACGATAAATGAGAGAAACATTTTTGTTATTTTAACAAAATTTTCTTAGCTTTATTTTCCATTTCGTACTCCGCAGGTTCCAGTCTTCTCCTTCTTTGATCATCTTAGTTGCTGCCTCGAGCTAATCGTACGTTAAAGTCTTCCTTTTAGCGATTTCTTTTCCTGTTTTAAAATTATTGCGTTGCCTGCGTTGCTGATCCATGTGATTCGTCGAAGCCCAATTCAGAGTTATTCGCTTTAGGGCCGAGGTTTGTACCTGGATTAGGTTTAACGACTGCTCGGCAACCTTTCTGCACATGGCCGATTGGGCTTTCTGAGAATATTAATTGATCTACAAATTTATTATTTGTTAGAACTTATGCCGATCTCGTTGGTTTTAAACGGTTTCCTTTTATTTCCCAGGTTTTCTTGATTCCAATAATTTTACGAGATAACTTGAAAAAAAGCATCGATATTTGTTGATTTACTCAATTGCGCTGAAATTTAACGCGATGAGTGAGGTTTTCGAAGGATACGAGCGGCAGTATTGCGAGATCTCGCTTCTCTATCCCGGAAATGTACGGGGGCGGCCACTCTTGATGGAGGTTAGTTATGCTGCGTTTCTGTAACGTTTGATCTTTCTTGATGTTTGTGGAAGCATATATTACTTGCTTTTTGTAATGAAAATACGTGATGTAGGCTCTCAACATATTCACCTCTGTAATGCATCTATCAAAAATTTATTATTCATTTTATTTGTTGATTTAATGTCGCAGAACAAAAGAAGCAGAAGTTATCTGAGATCAAGTCTGGCGTGGAAGATGCTGAAAACTTGGTAGTTGATTTGATTATTCATCTTAAGTGTTGATTGAATTCTTTTTTGATTCATTTAGGTTTTCTGATGTTGGATTATTGGTTTTGGCTTATGTAGATTCGGAAAATGGATCTCGAGGCTAGAAGTTTACAGCCAAGTGTAAAGGCTGCACTGCTTGCCAAGTTGCGTGAATACAAATCGGATCTCAATAACCTAAAGAGTGAAGTTAAAAGAATCACTTCACCAAATGCAAAGAATGCTTCGAGGGAGGAATTGTTGGAATCTGGGATGGCAGATACGTTATCTGTATGATAATACTTCTTCCTTTTGCTAATTTGGTGTTGCATGCTTTTTTACTTATTTATGTAGCCTATGCTTCAAAACTGTATTACAAACTTTTACCTACTAAAACAATGTACTTGCCTACCTAGCAGATTTTCTCCTTGGCAGTGTTATGCTAGGGCTGTCTATCATATGCATTGACTGTAGATCTCAAATAAGTTTCTTCAGTGCCTTAAGTTCCTTGCTATTTGATACATTATTTAATCTAAATTTTATAAGATATGCAGTTTGAGTAACAAAAAAAAAAAACCAGGTAGTGTTATAGTAGGGCAGTCTGTTTATGCATTTGACTGTAGATCTGAATTAAGTTTTTTCAGTGTCTAAGTTTCTTGCTATCCGATAGTGTAACCAGAAGGAATTTGTTTAATCTAAATTTTTTAGGCCGTGTAGTTTGGGTAACAAAGAAAAACCTTGTTTTGAGTTGTTTGAACCAATGTTTAGAATTGTTTGACCCAAGGATTTGAATTGCTGTCAATAATATTTGCTTCAAAATTGTAACACATGATAGTTGATATTGTCATGTAATTTTAATGGTTTTTAGATTTTTGATTATTCTTTTTATAACTATTATACCTAAACATTTGTCGTATCAGTTGTAAAACCTTGAACCATTATTATCAGTTCTCAAGATTTTATTATTTTTATGGAATAATTTGCTATTTTTTGTAATTTGAATTTTTTGGATTATATTTTATGGATGTTTCTTTGTTAATTGAGTTATAGAAGTGCATTTCAATTTGATAATTATGCTTTGTTGAATCCAGTTTCTTTGATAATTCAGGTGTCTGCTGATCAAAGGGGAAGGTTGTTAATGTCAACTGAAAGATTGAATCATTCTAGTGAAAGGATTAAGGAGAGTAGACGAACTATGTTGGAGACAGAAGATCTTGGGGTTTCAATCCTGCAAGACCTGCATCAGCAACGCCAATCTCTTCTTCATGCTCATAATGCAGTATGTTCCTTGTTCCCTTTGGTTCTGAATTTTGTTAGAATTATATTGATTGTGTATTTTTTTAATCATTTTGATGTCTTTTAATTTTTTTTCTCAACTCTTTTAAACGTATTGGCATTGAAACCACAAAAAACCAGCTTTTATTTTTTTTGTTAACCTAAAAAACTTATGTTGGTGGCATCATAAATTTGTGGATTGAACTTTGTTTTGCTTCTTTATCTGTTTCTTGTTCTTTACTCATTTTTATTCATATAGTTGAATGTTATTTTCTCTTCAAAGCAGTGATATCTTGAGTGTTGTAGTTTAAGTTATCGGGCTTTTGAATTATGATATACGTGGACTGCATGCAGACTTGTTTGATATGAGCTTCTATACATGAGTTATGGCTACATTTTTTTTCAACTGAGTTTAGATTCATGCTCCTGCTTGTTTTAGTAATTGAAATATTTTGCTTATCTGAATCAATCTAGATCAACTTCAAACTTATAGTTTGTATAATGACAACTTTTCTGTTTATGTATTTTAATGCAAAAAAACTTGAATTGACCCCCAGTTGATCTGCTTAGTAAACTGCACAATCATTGCACATTAAACTTAGTAATTTCAATGGATCAAGGCTGAAATGCATTTAGATGTTACCGATGAGTTACATGTAAAGGCCCATAGAAAAATAAATTGAATTCCCTTTAGTTATGCATGCAGCTTTTTCATCAAAAGGAGCATGATGATTATATTGCTTTCTCTTTCCTTTTTTTTTATTACCCGAAAGTTTGTAAGGTGAGGGTTTATTATTGTGTCGGTAGATATCAAATCCAAGACCACGGTCAACTAGACTAATTAGTAATCACAATTGCTTTCTTGGTCTCGTTTGAGAAAAATATCTTTGACCTCCTTGGCCTAGAGCACGCCAACAATCAACAACAAGTTTTTATCACACTACGTGGGGTCAACTACATGAATCCTTTTTCTTGATTTAAATGTCATATTCTTTATTAATTTTAATAAAATAAGGTCATTTTTTATACTTCCTAATAATATTTTTGTAGGTCTACCTATGCCTTTCTTAACATAGGCCAAATCTAATACATCTACTTTTCTAATTGGGTCATTGGTTGGTTGACATTTATGTGACTAAACCATCTAAGGCGGCTCTCTCTAATCTTACTACCACTAGAGCTATTCCAATCTTTTCACATACATATTCATTTTGCATTTTGTCTCTTAAGTGTATAGCCACTTATCTATCCGAGCATCCTCATATCTACAACACTTAATTTAATTTTATGCTTCTTTTTTATTGGCCAACATTCTATGCCATGAAACATTGGAGGTCTCACCACCATCTTATAAAATTTTCCCTTAGGGGGTCTTTCGTAATGGATTGGATTTAACTCAGGTAGGATTTAGGAGCTATTTGGTTGGATGTATTTTAAGTGTAAAGTAAACTAAATATAGAGATTTTAATTTTTTTAGTGTTTGGTATAGTGCAAAGTAGAATTCAAAGTATTTATAGTGTATTTGAAATGCATTGAAAAGGTGATTTGTGATGTATTTGAAATTCTCTCAAATTGGAAAATGTTCAACTTCATCGACGGTGTAAAGTGAGATTGGACGCCTCATCTCACCACTGGCAACACGATTACTTACTTTTCTAGCCACTTGCGTACCACACCACCGTTGAGCCCGTTGCCATTGTTCGGCAATAATCTCTATTACGCACCACCACCACCCTTAACCTCAAAAAATATTTTACATTATATTCATTATACCAAACACTTATGTATCTGTAGAGTTTTCAACCAAACAATCTAAAGTTATTCAAATACATTACATTCACTTTATACTATATTCTTCTTACACAACACTCTTTTTTCAAGAAACCAAACAACCCCTTAGTAAATCTTGTAGCTCTAAATTTAGTAAATCCTACTCTATTAAATCCTGTGAAGTGTTTGTTATGTTAAAGTTAAATCTTGTTAATCTTGAGAAGTTGTTTGGCAATTGATGGGAGGGTTTATGCTTGATAACTTAGGTAATAATTTTAAATTATTTTAAATAATTAACTATCAAATTTATAATAATTATAATTATATTTATTAAATTATAATTAATTTTTAATAACATATCAGTTAATCATCAATAGTATTTAATTAAATTGCTAAATTAAGTTAAATTATATTAACAATATTAACTATTAAATTAATAAATTACAATAACTTATAATAACACATCAATAAAAATTAATAGCAATAAATTTAAATTGCTTAACATAATATCTTAATAAAGCAATAATTAGTATTTAAGTAAATTAAACAAAATTAAGTTAAAATTAAATTGAATTAAATTAAATTAAGAATAACTTAAATTTAATAATGTTTTCATTATTTATTATTTAATAATTCTTTAAATTAATTGAAATTAAGATTTTTAATTAAAAAATTAAAACAAAAATAATAGTAACCCTTTTTCTTCTCACAGAACAGTGGCACTGGGTGTTCATTGTGGAATGCATCTACAAGATTTTGGCATCCTTCTGCTTTGTTACTACCTGAAATCATTGAGGAAGAGAAGCAAGATGTCATGACGTCTTTTCGTTGACTTTCTTTATTTGCACACCTTTGTTTGTGAAAATCTCATAAATCAACCTTCCAATTGGATTTATTAAATATGAGATTTAAGGGGTTTACGAGATTTGCTAAATCCAAGATTTATTAAATCTAAAGATAGTGTTTGGCAGGTTTTACAAGATTTAACCCCTTAAATGTTGAGCAAATCCATTACCAAATACCCCCTTAAGTCTAAGGATGCTTTTCTATCACACAACAGGTCTGATGCATTTCTCTACTCAAACCATTGAATTCTACTAATGATATCTCCATCTATTTCACCATCACTTTGAACAATAGACTTGACTCCTGAGATATCTAAAGTGTTTACTCTTTTTAATGACTCAATCACCCATTATCATAACTCTGCCACTAGATCTACTACTACTAAAATTATACTCTATGTTTTCAGTTTTGAATCTAATCAAATGAAAGCCTTTAGACTCTAAGGTTGGCTTCCATAATTTAAGTTTTTCTTAACTCCAATTCTAGTTTTATCAACAAGAAGAATATCATCAACGAAAATCATACACCAAGATGATCCTCCTATAAATGTTTAGTAAGAACATCCATAATTGAGGAAAAAAGATAGGGGCTTAAAGTTAATCCTTGTGTAATTTAATTGAAATAGAAAAATACTTGGTCAATCCTCCTTGTGCTTGAACACAAGTAACAACTCTAGTGCATATTCTTAATGACTTGAATATACACAATATTAACTCATTTCTTTTATAAAACTCTCTTAAGCACTTCTCTTTACACTTTATCATACGCTTTCTTCAAATCAATAAATATTACATGTCGATCCTCCTTACTCTCTCTATACTTCTCCATTAAACCTCTCAACATATGTATAACATTTATAGTAGACCTATCCGACATGAATCTAAATTAGTTTTGAGAAACTTTTTTATCACGTCGTAATCTATGCTAAATTACTCTCTCACACAATTTTAATATATGGTATATTAACTTAATTCCTATATAATTTATATACTCTTATGCATTTCCTCTTTTCTTAAAAATGTAAATCAATAAACTATTTATTCACTCATTTAGCATCTTTTTAGTCTTTAAAATAATATTAAAAAGTTTAGTAAGCTAAAAAATTTCTTTATCTTCTAAAGTATTTTCACACTTTTATTAAATATCATTAAGGCCAACTGCTTTATCACATGTTATTTTCTATAAAGCCTCTCCAACTTTAAATTTACTAATACGAAGATAAAAATTAAAATATATATTTTCATTTAAAATACTAAGGTTGCTAAAGTAATCATATTTTCATAATTTTTATTTAAAAGTTTATCAAAATATCATCCACCTATGCTAAATATCCTTTTTTTTAAAAAAAGTACTTTTTGATCTTCATAAACTAAATATTTACTTATCGCTTTGCTTGGCTAACTTATACATATATCTTTTTCCCTCTTTAGTATCCAACATATTATATAAATTATTAAATATTGAATTTTTTGCATCACATATTATTTTCTTAAAATTATTATGGGCCATTGTACATCTTTATCAATTTTTTGAGCCTTTACATTTAAACTAATTTTCAATTATTAAAATTGTATTTTTGGGTATTGAGCCATTTTTCATCCGTGAGGCGAGGCATTGGCCTCAAGGCAGTTTGAAGTGCTCACAATAAAAAAATTACATAAATTAGAAAAGATCAAATAAAGTCATATAAATGCCAAACTTTAATATCCTAATATGATAATATGAAATCATGAAGCATATAATGTTAGAAAAATAAAACAACACATAAGACCTCAAAATAACATAGTATGTATCAATTCTCTCTAAGTCATCTAAAATAAAGATCATATTAAAGCAACAATACAAATATATGTGAATTTAGATATCTCTATCATTCTCTTCACTCAATGGATTTTTATTTGAATCATCATCTTAATCGCGCCTGCATCATCCTCGATAGTATTAATGTTCTCCCAATCTTTCTCCTCATCTTCAACTTCTATCATCTGTCTTTTCCTTAACTAAGAAATAATAATCATAATAATAATAATAATTGTGTTTTGAAATTTTTTTTTTTTTTGAAAGCTACATTCATAACTTTTGAATACCTTTTCTATTAATTTTTTTCTTGCGATGTATTAGGCCTACTAGTTGTAACTTTCTTTTTCTCTCCATCAAAATAGTCAACATTGAGATCTTCTTGCAAATCAACTGGACTACCTTCATAGGCATCATCAACTAGCCATTCATCATTTGATGGCATGCCATTACATACTATAGGGTCTTCATTGGTGTTTAGAAGCCCTTCAAATATTTTTCCTTTAACTTCTTGTTATACGTAAAATTTGTCGGTCCCAAGTCCGGATGCAAAAAGTGGAGGGTTGCATTAGGTAGTCGACAGTCAGCGTAAAATTTGTCAAAATAATCATGAAATGAATCCTTTAAATCATTGTGTTAATCTTGGCGTCCACAGGCCCTTTATATCGAATGATGAAAAATGTCTTGAGCCATTGCATCGGCGCCCGGTCGATGTTAAATAAGAGGTTCCCACATTATGGACGGATCGCATAGAAGTTAGTCCATGAATTAGGTTAGGATCTTGGAATATAGGTACTCTTACGTAAATTAATGGAATTAATAGATATTATGGTTCTAGAAAGATAAATATTTTATGTGTTGAAATTAAATGGGTTGGTGAGAAGGCGAGGAGATTGATAGTTTAGGTTTTAAACTTTGGTATGCGTAAAAGTCGAACTAGAAATGATGTAGGTGTGATTATAGATAAAAGTTTGAAGGATAATGTTATAAGTATTAATAGATGTGGAGATAGAATTATACTTTAAAGATTATTGTTGATCTTAAGATTATTAATGTTATAAGTGTACATCTCCTCAAGTAGGTTTGGAGATGAGCTCAAAAGCATTTTGGAATGAATTAGAGGGATTAATACAAAAGATACCTCTTGAAAAAAGTATTTATTGGAGATTTAAATGGACGTGTTGGTAGAGTGGTAGAAGATTTTAAAAGTATTCAAGTATGGTTATGGATTTGGCGGAATGAAGAAGGTAGGGTATATTAGATTTTTTGTCTTACATGATTTTATAATTCTTATCTTTATTTAAGGAAAGAGATGAAACATATTATTACTTATAAAATGGATTTAGTAAAACACGATTGATTTTTTTGATAAGAAAAGTAGATCGTTTAGATTGTAAAGATTGTAAAGGTCATTCAGTGAAATTTTAAGTCCCATTATTATTAGTTTTAGATTTTAAGATGAAAGGTTGTAAGAGAAAAATAAACTAAATTATTATCCAGAGGATTAGATGGGGCTTAAAACAAATAAAAATATTTTAAGAAGCATTCTAGAAATTAGAATTTAGGATGTTCATAAAAGCGTTATGTGGGAAAAATATCAGTGAAATTAAAAAGTTCTTAAAGATGTGCATGGAGAATCAAAAGGAAAAGCTTCTTTTAATAAGAATAGTTGGTGGTGGAGTCGAGTGTCTGAAAAGATAAGAAATAAGAAGAATTGTTATAAAACTTGGTTTAGATGTAAAACTCGAGAATTGGGAAAGATATAAAGTGGCGTAGAGATTCTAAGATAGATATATGATCTGAAAAATTTTTTCTTGATTTATATAATAGATTAGATACCAAAGGTGAAAGATGTATGTATAAGTTAATACCAAAGAGATAGGAGAAGTAAAGGCATGGATTAGTGAAGGGTATTAAGAATGAAAATAATAAAGTATTTTTCTTAGAAAAGATATTGAAAATAGGTGGATGAGGTATTTTGATAAACTTTGATGAAGGATCTAAAAATACGATTGATTTTAACCTTAATATCCTAAACAAAATAGAATTTCATTTTATCGTATATAGTAAATCTAAAGTTAGTGAAGCTTTAAAGAAAATGAAATGTGGAAGCAAGGGCGGATAATATTCCAATAGATGTGTGGAAATGTTTAGGAGATCAAGGAATTTCTTGGCTTACAAATCTTTTAATGTTATTTTAAAGACTAAAAGATGTCGATGAGTGGAGAAAGAATTTGTTGGTTCTATATTTAAGAATAAAGGTGATGCACAAGAGTGAGAATTAAGTTAATGTGCCATACATTAAAATTATGGAGAGAGTAATTGAGCATAGGTTACGATGTGATATAGAAGTTTCTCACAATCAGTTTGGTTTCATGCAGTAGATCTACTATGGATGTTATACATTTGTTAAGAGGTTTGATGGAGAAGCATAGAGAAAGTAAGGCGGTTACATATGATATTTATTGATTTAGAAAGCTTATGATAAAGTCTCAAGAGATGTTCTTTGGAGAGTTCTAGAATAGAAAGGAGTTAATATTGGTTATATTCAAGTCATTAAGGATATGTATACTAGACATTAGTCCAAACACAAGGAGGATTGACAAAATATTTTCCTATTTGATTTATTGCATCAAGGATCAACATTAAGCCCTTATCTTTTACTTTAGTTATGGATGGTCTTACGAGGCATTTACAAGAAGATGTACCTTGGTGTATGCTTTTCTTGATGACATTCTTCTTGTTGATAAGACTAGAGGAGTCCGTAAACTTGAATTATGGAGGTCAACTTTAGAGTCTAAAGGTTTTGTTTAAGTAAATCTAAAAGCGAATATATGGAGTGTAATTTTAGTTGTAGAAGTTTTAGTGATAGTGTTGTGACTTTAGGTGATCAGTCATTAATAAGAGTGGCGATTGATATTTAGGCTCTATTGTTCAAAATGATGGTGAAATAGATGGAGATGTTATTAGTAGAATTCAAGTTGGATGGTTGAAGTGGAGGAATGCATCGGCCTATTATGTGATAGAAAAGTTTACTTAAACTTAAGGAAAATTTTATAAGATGGTGGTAAGACTTGTAATGACTTATGGTGCGAATGTTGGATAAAGAGAAGAGTTAAGTGTACAGAGATGAGGATGCTCAGTGGATGAGTGGCTTTACTCTTAGAGATAGAATGCAAAATGAGTATGTTGGAAAAAAGTTGGAGTAGCTCTGGTAGATAAGATTAGGGAGTCGCCTACATGGTTTGACATAAAGCATCCGTCCAGATGACCCGATTAGGAGAGTAGATGCATTAGATTTCTTATGTTAAGAAAGGTAGAGGTAGACCTAAAGGACTTGGTTAAGATGTATAAAAAATGATCTTAGTATACTTGAATTAAATGAGAATTTGACACATAATAGGACACAATGGAGACGAAGGATTCATGTAGCCGACCCCACCTAGTGGGATTAAGGCTTGTTGTTGTTGTTGTTGTTCTTGTTATACGTAATGTATACCAAGAGTTCATTCACAATGTTGTTAGTTTATTTCTTTTTTTAGTATATACTTGATTATATGTACTCTAATTTCGTTCATAGTCAGATGATGAACAAATTAATCTATGTAAAAATCTTCCTTATTTTTAAAGGAAACAAGCTCTAGATTTGCTCTTACCCTCTCAGCTACATCCTCTATCAACTTATCCATGCAATGGTATAAACCCAATTTGATCTCAGGGCCAATTGACTTATTCTCCGCAAACTAAAATTGAAAATTCAAATAATATCTAGTGGCATGTAAATGACGATGAAGTTGAAGCTCCTATTTTTCATGAAGACCTCCCAAATTCCTTTATAACTTAATTCCTTTCTTCCTAAATCTTGTGCTATTATTTCCTTAGCCTCATCCATAGCATTTTAAATAAAGCTTTTGGTTGACTTATTTTTTGCATGTAGTAGTCTCAGTACTTGGACTAAAGATTTGGTTGCTATAATAGCATAACACACATTCATCCAAAACTTTTCATTTAATACAATTTTTCTTATTTCTTTTCCTTCGAACATAATGTCCTAAGCACTACTCAACCATTGAGTGGAGGTGAACATAGCTTCCGAAGGCTGTCTTGCATCCAAAATGCTCTGTAAAGTTAAATACGTCGTGTTAAATCTAGTGGTAGCAGATCGTATGAGCTCATTCTTTGTGAACTTTCTCATCAAGTCAATCACCCAACTGTGGTTATAGATAAATTTACTAGCCTTCTTTGCCCTAATCAGAGCATTTTTATGTTGAGGCAAGACACCAAGTCTCTCAAGCATTAGATCTATACAATGTGTTGCACATGGTGTCCAATATATGTGATTTCTATTTTCCATCAATTTATTTTCAGTAGCTCTATAAGCACTAGCATTATTAGTAATAACTTGCACAACTAAGTGCTCTTCAATCTTCTCAATTACTCCATCCAAAATCTTAAAAAAATAGTTTACATCTTTCACCTTATCTGATGCATCCACAGATTTAAAAAAAATTGTGTCATATAAGTTATTCACTAAGATGTTAATCAAAATTTTGTTTTTCATGTCTGTCTGGTAACACCTGTTTGATCCCATGATCTCTTAATCTCCTTAATACTTTTTTTAGTATTACCCAAATCTTCCTTTAATATCCAAGTTTTGAACTCATACATAGTAGGAGATCTAATCTCTCAATCATAATATCAATTAGAACGGACCATATGATGTAAGCATAAGATGTTTCCACATTGACTGGAATGACATTTTCATAGAAAAAGCTCTCAGTAGCGATACAAACACGTCTCCTCGCCTCCCTTACATGTTCAGGAGAAATATGATGTGTTACCCTCACTCCATTTTATCATTTATCACATTCATCATATATTGATCCATAAGTCATTGTGCATCTCTACAAATTGTGGTGGCAACGATGATGAAGAATCCTTGGCATAACACTCGCTACCAAAATATGAGCCTACATCTATCCTATCATCAAACTGTTGCTATGCCAAACATTTTCTCATTGTTCCCTTCTTTATATAAGCATGAATTTCTTTTGTCACCTTCTTTGAAACTTTTGCATAAGATGTAACTTTTTTATGAGATGTGGATACATGTTATTTTCTTTCATTCTGACCAACCTTATTGAAGTAATTACATTTCAATTATACATAACTCTTTTCACCGCCTTCAATGTCAACTTGCATGCTATAATTCTTTATCGAGTCCTTTTCATACCCACTTGTACTCTTTTCCTTTTCTCTAACCATTTTGTCAAACCCCTAAAAATATTTCTATATTAAAGAGATAAATAATGAAGATGCAAAAAATCCTAACAAAGCAACTGGATAAAAGTTCTAAAAAAGAGGAAAAAGTACCTCACTAAACCCTAACGGTGCCCTAAATAAGGAAGTGAAGCAATCGAAGGCATTGGAGGTGTTGTAAAAAGAGGAAAAGTACCACAAAGGTGCGTCTCAAGACTTGCCATTTTAAACGGTGCTAATTTTTATAATGAAGTTTTTTATTTTTAATCTTTTGTTGCATATTTTAACTTTACTATCAATTATTTTTCACTACCAAGAGCTTTTCCTTTTGATTCTTGAAGCATATTTTTTGCAATTTGCTATAATATCATGTGCTATTCTTTTTCAGATAATATTAGCTTCCTACATCTCAAATCCGAAGATCTTGTAGTTTACTCTGAAAAATATTTTTATTATCGTTTTATAAGTGCCTCCATCTAATTTTAGCATAATATTTCATTTTATTTTTCATCTTTCATCCATTCATCTTAAAATTTAAAATCAGTAGTTGATGCTGGGTACTTAAGCTTTCATCTAAAGTGATTTTACAATCTTTAGTGTAAAAAATCTACTATTTTATAATAAAATAATCAATCTGTATTTTATTAAGTTCATTATTATAAATTAAAATATGTTTCTCTCTTTTCTTAAATAAGGTATTGACTATAACAAAATCATAAGTTAATGCAAACTCTAATTTGATCTTACCTTTTTCATTAGTCACTTCAAACCCATAGCCAAAGTTTAAAATTGCGCAATTAGGTATTGCATTGTTTTTCATCCATTAGACGAGGTGTAAGCCTTAAGGCATTTCAAGGCATAAGTCTCAAAATCAATAAATTGCACAAAGTATACACATCAAAGTTCAAAGCAATAAGTAATATATTATTGCTTTAACATATTATCATAGTAAAATGTACTAATATAATAGGAAGTAATAATTTGCTTAAAATATAAAGTAACATATTAATATTTTGACATCGAATCATGAAGTAAAAAGTGTTATACTAATATAAAGTAAGATAAGATATCAAATTAAAAAACTAATGATATAACAATTCAAATTAAGTTTTCTCTCCCACTCTAATTATCCAATATTAAAGTAAGTACATCACAAGTAACGATAGTGGCAATGATGGTCAGCATTGTGCATAAGGGGCAAAGAGGGCGTGGGAGAAGAGACGCTTGGGTAATATTTATCTTGAGTTTAATTGTGTGTATATTAGGACGTGTGTATTATTTGAGTAATTAAAATTTATATTTGATTTTTTAAACCTAAATCTAAAAGTGTAAGTCTCACAAAAAATGAGGCGAGGCGAGCCTCAAGGCTAGTCTTACATCATGTTAGGCTCTCACGTAACACAAATGAGTTGTAAGCATCGTTGCGATTTTTTCAAAAAATGCTAAGATGGGTATTTAGGTGGGTTTTTTATTATGCAATTTTAAACAAGGCCTATAACCATCATGAATGTTTTTAAAAGTTTCTGGCATTATACCAATATATTTATTTAAATTTCTTCAACAAGTACTCTTTCTTCAAGAGATATTCTTTGTATTAATTTTTTAAATCATTTTAAATTCTTTTAGAGCATATATCCAAACTTACTTGAGGAGCATATAAATACTTATAATTAATCTTAGCATCAACAATAAATTTTAATGTTATAATTATATATCTAATTTTATTAATTTTCACAATGTCATTCTTCAAACTTTTATGTATAATTACATTTAGACCATTTCTAGTACGACTCCTATGCGAATGCCAAAATTTAAAATTTAAATCAATCTTCTTTACCTTTGTCCTAACTCATTTAGTTTCTTAAATTTATAAGATTTTTAACTGTAATATCTATTAATTTCATTAATTTATTTGTAATGTTACTATATTTCAAGTTCCTATCTTAATTTCAATTTCATGAGCTAGCTTCTTTACCCGTATTCATTCATAATATGAGAACTCTTGTTTATTTACTTCTACATATGAGCGAGATGATGTAATGGCTTTTGCACACTTTTCACTATATTTGGGTTATACAATGCATCGCTTCCAGGAAATACCCTAGCATTGACATAATATATTAAATGATTTATGTCATGAATTTTTGAATACCTAACATAACCCCCCATTTTTCTCATCGGGTGCTTAGGACCTGGTAAAGGCAATGCTCTCCTTGATAAAATTCTCAACCTGTTAACTGACTTCAGATTGCTAGGGTAAGGCAATGCAGATATACTTGAAAAATCTACTGTTTTTCTTGTAGGATTATTTTTTTATCATTTTCTTTTCCTTCCAACTTTGAATTAACAAATCTGGATATGAAAGTGGCCTGCACAAATTTGATACTCTTCCGACTTTCTCAACATTTGTATAATATTTTTTTTGATGAATTGCAAATGAAGTTCTGGATATTTTCTTAATAATTTTTGTTGAAACTATGTTGGATGCCAATAGGAGTGTAAACAAGCCAAGCTTGAATGCCATATCTGTTTATTTGTGTTTAACTCATTTTAATTTATCCTTTGTCTTGAATTGGATCATACTTGATATTGTTTGTGAATATCATATTCATGATCAGTTTGTTTAATGTCGATGAGTTCATTCAGCTCCTGTATGGTTTAAATTATTAAAAAATTTTAAAATTTAAATTTATTAAAAAAAATCACTATTTTTATTACTCAAAATTTATTATTATTACATTAGCTAATTTCAGCTCAAAATTTATGACTCAACAATTAACTTTGTTACAATCAATAAAAACTTCTAAGTAATAAATGTATTACAAAATTATAATCTAATGTAGACAAAATATCAAAATAGTTTGATCTATATTTATATTCTTCAATCCTGCAATCTCAGTGTCATGCTCCTCTGCTGCTCTTTATGCACATTAAATGGCAACCAGCATGTTAAAAACTAAATTATTTATCTAAAACAAAGACATGTAAACCGTAAATGAAAATGTGAAATAAGTAAGAACGGGAATAAATGGCGTCCTTTTAATTCATAAAGAATGCACAATGTAAAGATTATTAATTGAAAATTTTTAGCAAAGATAATCATTTTAAGTTTTTATTTCTCTTATTCTTGGAAGAGTTGCACAATAGAGGAATTATTTTTCATATCATATCTCAAGTAATAATAGTTCTTGTAATTATCATTCAAATTTATGATAGCTAACTTAAATAAATAATCATTGTCTCTATCCTGCACACTACATTTATTTAAATATTTAAAAGGCAGAAACTCTAAATGCAACATATTTAAGATATGCATTTACAAATAACTCAATCCTTTTAAGAACTACAATCCAACAATAAGTATTCTGCAGGAATTCAATAAATATAAATTCATTCCAGCATTATAGTAAGAATTGCAATATAAATCAGTCCAGTAAATCAGTAATTACAATTATTTTCAAGTAGCAATACATCAAGATTAATCTAGCATTACAACAAAATTAGTGTCGCATACTAGTAGTTTAGGATTGCAACTTATCGTATAGAGAATTACAATGAAATAACAAATTAATAAATTAGAAGTTCTTAATGCTTGACTGAATGGAAATTCCAAAATAGATGAATACCTCCTTGAACTATTCAAACTCAAACATTTGAACTACTATTTAATCTAAAATGTAAATGCTCAAATTTAAATATAAGATTTATCTTTTAACAGTTATAAGGTTTGACATCCTTATGGTATCTCATTTACTAAGGAATTAATATTCGTATCTCGTGCAACAATTGTGTATGCGATTACCTATCAAATTTATGATATTTAACTTAAATAAATCATCAGTCTCTCTTCAAAAAACATCATTCAAATTTCATGCAATGTTAGACTTTGAAAATACCGTAGCTCAGACATCACAACAATAACAAAAACAACAACAACAACAACAACAATAACACACCTTTATTCCACTATGTGAGGTCGGTTACATGAATCTTTTTTATCTATTGTGTCTTATTAAATGTCATATTCTCATTTAATTCTAATAATATAAAGTCATTTTTAGTATTTTTTTAATCAAATCTTTTAGGTCTATCTTAGCCTTTCTTAACATAAGCTGAATTTAATACATCCACTCTCGTAATTGGGTCGGGCGACCGACATTTTATGTGACCAAACTATTTGAGGCGACTCTCTGATTTTATTTGCCATTGGACTTACTCCAAACTTTTCACGTATATATTCTTTTCACATTTTGTCTCTAAGTGTAAAGCCACTTATCCACCTAAGCATTCTCATATCTGCAATACTTAATTAATTTTATGCTTCACGGTGCTTCAGATACTACAAAAAAAATTTGAATCATCTAATGTTCTATTGGGTTGCAAACTCTTATGCTGGCCCATTTATAGAGGAATAAGTATTCATCTCATGCAACAGCAATTAGTCGTAAACATGATTCAAATATATCAACATAGTCTTGCTACAGTAAACTCCATCAACAAGAAGACCTGCAACACAAATTTTGGTCATAATATCACTAAATGAGCCCAACAGCTACTATAGTTAGTAGAATTAAAAACATCAAAGAAATAACATCCTAACTCTAAAGAACCAACTTAACATTAAGAGAACAAAGTGAACAACATTATAATACTCACAGGGCAATAATTTTTATTGTCAAACCCACAATTTCGAATATCCAAAAGAATCTATGGTAGAAAATTAAGTTCGGAATAACTATGAAATATCATAACACTAATAAAATCCAGGCCTCTGTTTCACACTTTGATATCTTGAAAATTTCCCACCAAGATTTTCCTCTTCTTGTAACTCTTGTTGAAAGATGAAATGAACATAATTACAGTGTTTATAAAGCAAAATTATAAAATCTGAGAAATTGGTTTAAGTTGTGAATCATCAATGGTCTTTTAACATTTCTCTGACTAGACCTCATCCAACTTACTGCAGAAACAAAGATTTTACTATTTTGGTAGAGAGACAGCTCTTTTAGTCATCAAAATTCTTCCTCTAGCACTAAATAGAGGTTTTGATGCAACTGTGGTAATAAAAATTATCAAAATACTCCAAACCATTCTAGACAAGTGATACACCATTCATGAACATCAAATAAACATTGTTGCAACTATAGACTCTCTTTAAGATATATTCACAGGTCAGATTTGTAAGGTTGAACATACCCAAACAATGCAACATAATTAATAAACACAAGTCTATACTCAAAATTAGATGAAAAATTTGTGATGTTTGTTTGATGTTGAAGATGATATTGTTTGTGAAACAATAACTACGTAACTAGGACTGGTTATATCAATAACATATTGTGTGCATATTTCCCAGGTTGCATCCTAAACCGTTTGGATTTTAGATTCCATTGCAGCTGATGAGTATATCTTTGGAAATGTGAAAGTGATGAATTTTAATTTCAAATGAGGATCTAAAATAATTGCTACAAAAATTAATACATTGCATTTCTCCCCCTATTTATTATATTTCAATTTTATTGAAAGTGCTATATTTCTTATATGTTCATCTATTGATAAGTATTCTTTGTAAAATCTTTTTCATATGCATCACAATGCAACGAAAAATATTTTATTATAGGATCAAAACAAAATATCACTTTAGTAATATTGCTAAAAATTGCAAAGAATTTTCTACTTCTCTCATATTTCACCTAATAATAATCATGTTAAAATCATTTATAATTATTGTCGTTTGTTGCATAATGAATAAAAATATTGTGATAATTAAAAGTATGTTCAAACAAAAAATGAGTTGAGTTTTACTGTGTCGGTACATCAATAGGCAAAGCCTTTGATACAAACTTATGTAACCTAATAGGTGACATTTTTAGTTACTTAATTGATTCTCTTATATGTTGAATGATCTCTTGAAACTCTTCTAATCCATTGTGAACCATTATGTTCAAGATATGTTGCCTTAATATTGCAACATTCCCTCTTGATTGAAAATTATTAGCTTTTAGTATGTTAACTATCACATCATTTTTATTAGCATTATCTAAAGTGATTGTGGATACCTTGTCTTGGAGATTTCACTCTAGCAAAAATTCACATATAGGGTCACAGATGTATGTATGGCCTCTAGCTCAATAAATTTACAAAATTTTTTTGTAGAATGAACAATCAGATACATATAATTTACTATCTGATTTTAATTCTAACAATTAAAAGTCAATGAAATCTTATTAAAATATAAAAAAACTGATCCAAAATATATATGTAGAAAATATTAAGATTTGAGTCTTTGATTGCTATGACATATATCTGAGATAAAATAACTATGATGCAAAAAGTAGAAACAATGAAAAACTTGAAACAAACATACAGATTTGATATAAAATAAACTGATCTAAAATATCCAGATCTAATCTAATACTACTCGAAACAAATAATGAAGTAAATGTACATTAAATTATCAAAGCCCTATATATATATATGTGTATGTGTGTGTGTGTGTGTTTGTGTTAAACATGAGATTGACATATAAAATATATGATAAACCAAGGTATAGGGAAATTTCTTATTCATAAACATGCTCCTTGCCATCTAATTGAAATTTTGTATGATGTAAGAAAATATCATAATTAAATATTAATTTATAAAGGCAAAAATAATAGATTTAACTTAGATGATTAAAAAACCCAAAAGTAGTAGATTTGATCCAAACCAAAAAAGAAATAATGGATCTCAATGATGCAACAGACGTTCATCAAAAGATTAACAAATCCCCCACGCCCCACCCCCCAAAACCCAAAGGAAAAAGCAGCAATTGATCTAAGCAACAAAGCATCATAAATGAACATGTAAAAAAAAGGGGGGCTCTAACATGGCTTCATATTCAAGTTATGAGACGTAAGTGTCATAAAAGAGTGAGAGATAGAGCATAAAGTAGGTTGTCGGTGGGCCTGAGTAAAATGCGAGATGAGAAAGAGTGGTGGTGGAGACAAGTCACAAAGTCATGTGAGAATTTCTGACTGTGAGAGAGAGAGATGCAGGAACCCAGGAACCCAAGAGCTTGAGATTGTGAGGAGGGAGAGCTCAAGCTGTGAATATCATGGTTGAGCGTTTCTATTTGAAGGGAGTGTGATTGTGCAAGGTTTTATAAGCTAGTGTTTATCATTTAGTATAATCCCAATTAATGATTTGAATTGAATACAACAGCAGAGAACTTCCGATCTTTTAGACTTTAAGTAATTCATTTCATTTTGCTATGATTTCTAATAACTAATTAAATTATTTAAAAATTGCAAATTATATATATATATATATATATATATATATATATATATATATATATATATATATATAACACTCGCCCACACATTTAATTATTTGTGTCAAGCTTAAAACAAGCTGACATGATCAAATGAAGTTTTGTTCATATTTGGCCATTTAGAATCGTGCTTAAAATATGTATTTATTTTTGGATCCTTAATGACGAATTGAACATGAGTTTGGTAGTGTGCTGAATATGATCTATTCATGAATGATAATTTCTTTTATTTATTGGCCCTATGCGATGCTAGGTCATGCATATTGTCATGAACCTTCACATCTTTACAAATATTGTATTTTGTTTGTCATGCAGTTGCATGGCGTGGATGATAACATAGGCAAGAGCAAGAAGGTCCTGACGGCCATGTCTAGGAGGATGGACAAGAACAAGTGGATCATAGGGGGTATAATTTTCTGCCTGGTGCTGGCTATTCTCCTCATACTATATTTCAAGCTCGCCTATTGATAGATCCTGCTCCAAGTGTGCTCATATTCTATTGTAAGCGTGCTTGTCTCTTGTGTGCAAGTGGACTGAAATTATACATGTGTGCTCTGTAAGCTATTCGAACTAGCAGTTTCTGTATGCTTAATATGTGCATTTCTTTTGTGCAATCTCTCCAGTTGAAAACATCCAAGTCTTCTCTGTCTTCCATCTTTGTTTATTTCACAGTATAGCTAGAACTTCTATCCAACCTAAACTAACTAAAGCTTTTTTAAGTTAGAATATAGTTATTTAATTCCTTGAAATTTGATGCCTTGTCCATATTTGTTGGTCTAAATGTCAGCTTAATATTTTATTTTTGTACGACCCTCCAAAGAATTTTAGAATATATTGATGATTTTTAGAAGAGAAGATCTGAATTTATTGAAGCAAATTTCACACTGGAATAAATATCACATCTTAGATCAGAAAGACTCCTTTTTGTACATTTTGTACTATTTGTTTGGTAAATAAATAATAGACGTTTTATAAATCATGTGTTCATGAAATTAAGGAGGAAAGAGAAAAATGAGATAGAAGTTTCATTTTTTTTCTTATTTTCATATTTGATGACAACCATTACATTTTTCAATTTGAGATATATTATTTTCTCTGGTTGCATCCACGGTTGAAGAAACGTATCAAACAGAATAGTTGGAAATGCACATAGAATAGGAAGAATTGTATGTTTTTACCGGCTTGATCGTATTATCTCTATGGTCTGATTCAACTTATAGGAAACGAAACATCACTTCAATGGCAGGATTGAGATAAAGTTGGGCTAATTTGCCTTGCTTGTCGTTACCCTGTTGCCCTAATCCAGTAACAAAATGAAAGTCACATGTTCACGTTCTTCATCGTCTGTGGTGCTGATTGTTTCCTCTTGCTGTCATCCTCTTATTGTCGCCATTGCAGCCTTCTTCCCCCCATGCCATATGGTCCCCGCCACCCACCGTTACAGAACCTGTCTAGTATTGTTGTAGCTCAAAATCTGTCTTTTTTTTTTTTCCAAATCTGTTGAAGTTACTTCCAGTGAGAGATAAGATTAGAGAGAGACATGTTAAATGATTTGATCACATAAAATATTGCCATTTGATCTTAATTTATTAGAATTAAATAAGAATATAAAATTTGATAGAATATAGAGAAAAATGATTCATATAATTAATCCCATATAGTGGGATAAAAAGCTGCTAGTAGTTGTTGGATTGGTCCAAGTCTATTGGCTTGGGTCAAAATTTGTCTTGTTGATTTAGGGTTTAAGATTTAGGAGTTTTGGGTTTAGGGTTTAGGGTTTAGGTCAAAATTAAAAAAAATGATCGGTAATATAGAGGTTGGTTTTTTTTAGAAAATTAGACCAATTGACTGATTGTGGTCAGTTTAATGTGTAGTTGATTTTGAATTTGATTCTAGTCCATTAGAGGACTGTTTCATAGTTGAGTAAGGTTTAGGCTTCAGAAATCTCTTCTCAATTTCTCAATCGAGATCGACTTCAAGCAAGACTTTTGAGTCTATATATTTGACTTATCTCGCTGCTCGTGAGCGGATGAAGCAACATGCTCTAGTTAAAACTGATTAATTGAGATTAATTTGCCAAACGACTGGTTTGCATTTGAGCGAATGAGGCGAAATTAGCATTGGTTTTTTTCTTCGCTTTGATTTTGTCACAATCGAATCGAAGCTCGAGTTATTTTTTTTTTTTTAATTTTTTTTTTTGAATACACACTAGTAAGGTTAGACCTTCCAATCCAATCTAACTTCTAAAATCATGACTTCATCTCATAAATTTGACTTCTTGTGCTAAGCTACTAATGACTTTTAACATTATAATTAGGTTAAATAGCTCTGCACTTTAATCTTCTGGTTTGAAGGAATTGAAAGGGAGGAAATGAAATGAAATTTGCTTTCATCTACTTATTTCGTTGAGCAAAAATTGAGGGAAAAAAGTTTATTTAGTTTTATTTCTTGCACAGTGATGAGATGTTGAGTTTTTTTTTTTTTTTCATGAAGATTACACATAGTTATTAAATTAACCTAACGTTTTTATTTTTGTCTGTGTAGGCAATTATTAATGTTAATATATTATTCATTTTTTAGATTAATTTAATTATCTTTTAAGGGTTGTTTATTTCAATGTTAATAAATTATATGCATTTTAGAACTGTAGAATACTTATTTTTATATTTATTAACAAGTATTATTTAAATGGATATTTTAATTATAATTCTAAAATATATATTATATTAACTCAACATTTTATGAATTTCAAGTCATTTGAACCTAATTTGAATTATTTATGAAATTTGTAAGGCATAAGTTAATTAATTAATTAATTTATGAGCTTTAATTAAGCTTAATTAATGTGAATTGTGAATTTAATGAGAATCTAAAGAGTTTAAAATTTTATTTTGATTCCTCTCAATTTATAAAGTGATTTAGACAATTAAGATGTACTTTTTATAATTTTAAATTAATTAATTAAATGATTTTTCTAATTTTGAGTTAATATTATAATAACTCATAAAATACATGTATAAATATTTTAAGAAAAAATTTCATAGTTAAATTTATAATAAGCAAAACATACTCTAAAAGTTTCAGAATATTCGAACTCCTATTTTATGATTAATTTTATTACTCAAAATTTTAATAAGGCTCTAATTACTCTCAAAATATCCAATACAAATCTGAGTTTTTGATTTCATTGAATTTCTCTTTATTATCTATGCACGAATAGAGGTCATTTATATTTTCTTGAATTTTTACATAATTTATTATAAAATTTGAAAGTTATAGCTAATCAAATTAATTAATTAGGGCTTAGTGGTTTTTGTGATTGACCGGAAGACTTAGTCATTTTTCTTAAGTTATTCTATGTTAATGGAGTGTCTTTAGCCCTTAAGATAATTTTTTAATAAATTTTATAAGTTTAAAATTAATTATTAAGTAATTTCTACCATTTTGGTTCAAAATTAATAATACATCATCCATTCATCCAAATGTCAAGAACATTCCCTAAATTTTTTAAGTTATTGTAATTTATATTTTAAGTTAAATTTTAAAAATATAAATTTTAATTAAACCCTATTGAATATCTAAAATTTAGGACTTTTTGATCAATTGAATTCCTCTCTGAATGTATGTCGATTATAGAGAGTTTTTTTTTTATTTTTTTTATTTTTATTTTTTGTATTTACTATGTGTGATTTATAATAATTTTTTGAAGTTTAATTAAATGACCGTCTATTGCTTCCATACTAAATCAAGTGAACAAAAAATGATTCTTTGAATCAGAAATGTTAGAAGGATTAAAAACACGAATGCAATGGGATCTATAGTGAGATCATAGAGATTCGAGCGATTGTTTTACAAACCAATATAAACTTAGGTTTTTCCAAGTCTTTAGAGAGATTACCTTATTAGAGCCAACATTTAGTGAATTCCACATATGAGGTAACTTTGTTTTGAAAGAAACAAAGCCTTATCAAGAAGCTTCTTTCGTGCCTCTTCTCCAATTGCTCCCAAGACCAAATCATTGCAGCTTCTCATCAGAATCTAATCATTTTCAAGCTTAGAAATATTTGAAAAGGGATGGAAAAAGTTTGGTTTGTATGTTTGGGTTAGAGAAAGCTCTTCTTGTAAGGGAGAGTTGGATTTATAGTTATGTCACTATAAATCCATTTGTGTCAATTGGCCCAATTGGGCAAATCAAGCTCAAGGGGTTGTTGGGTTAAGTCTAATAAATATTTTTAAATGATTTGGAATAATTGGTTTGGCTCGTGTTGGGATTAATTTGAATTTGGCTCAGTATAATTTAATTAGGTCAGTTTGTGACACAATTGACTAATTTGAACTTAATTTGTGTATGTGTTGTATTCAATTATGTTTATTTATTGATTTTAAAGCCTTAAGAGGATTTATTTTGGTTTGGCATAGGTTTAATTTGACTTTGACTTTATAGGGTTTAGTTGAGAGCAAGCCATTTAAACAAATTGAGTGCTAATTAGGCTTCGATTTTGCTTAGTTAATGATTTAAAATATAATTAAGTGTTTAGTTTTAGTTATTTTGAATTTAATTTGAGCTTACCCCATTAAGTTTCAATTATATTAAATTGGGTCAAATGACCCAAATAACCAAGTTTAGCTCGAATCAAGCTTCAATTTGATTTGGTGGAGAACTTTAGGATTGATTGATTTGAATCAATTTTGATTTGATTTTAATTTAAGTGATGAAAAAATAAATAGGTCAAATGGACTACAATGCGCCAAGTGGTCCCATTAGTCTAATATGGCTAAACCCTAAGGTTTGGTTTCATTTAGTTTGATGTCTCATTAGTCACTAAAAGTGTTGTGAGGCTATAAGTGAGAAAATTATTATGATAAGATGAGATCCTAAGCTAAGAAGAAAAGTACATGTTAATTCTACAAAACAAACATTGAAATCTAATCACTTCAAAACACTACAAGCTAAACAAAATATATAAAATAATTTAAATGACCCTTTCAAATTTGAATAAGCACATTCCTTGTATAAATCATTAGCTGAAATTTCCATAGTGATTGGAGAGATGAGATTCCCTATAATTTTGAAATAAAATTGATCCCAAATAGCCCCTAAATAAATATGTTGGGATTTTTACATACATAGCACCTAAAATATGTTATAGGACACTTAAATATTACTTACATGACTCGCTAGTCTTTGAGTTTCCATTAGAATGGGTTCACTAAGTCTATTTTGATATACTAAGTTTGAGTGTAAATATTTAAGTTTAAGCCAAATACGAAAATTCCCATTAGTCTAATATGGCTAAACCCTAAGGTTTGGTTTCATTTAGTTTGATGTCTCATTAGTCACTAAAAGTGTTGTGAGGCTATAAGTGAGAAAATTATTATGATAAGATGAGATCCTAAGCGCTAAGAAGAAAAGTACATGTTAATTCTACAAAACAAACATTGAAATCTAATCACTTCAAAACACTACAAGCTAAACAAAAATATATAAAATAATTTAAATGACCCTTTCAAATTTGAATAAGCACATTCCTTGTATAAATCATTAGCTGAAATTTCCATAGTGATTGGAGAGATGAGATTCCTATAATTTTGAAATAAAATTGATCCCAAATAGCCTAAATAAATATGTTGGGATTTTACATATACATAAATATGTACATTTATATGTTTAAAAACTTAAATATTACTTACATGATAGCAGTTTGAGTTTCCATGCTAGAATGGGGTTCACTAAGTCTATTTTGTGCAGCATACTAAGTTTGAGCACAAGTAATATTTGAAAAACATGTAAATAAATATGTCTGCTATGTATGTAAAAATCTCAAATATGTTTTAAAAAATAAAATAAAAATAAAAAATAAAAAATACAAAATAAAATTAATCCCAAACTGGCCCTTAATGTCTTCTCAACTTGTACATCCCACACCATAATTGCTAATTTGCCGAGTAAAGAGAATTGATGAAATAACCAGTTTCTGTGCAATACTTAAAGTTTCAACAACCATAAGAATTTTACAGTAAATACCTGAGATTTCCCCATAGATTGTCTTGCAAAAGAAATTTATTTAAAATCTCCATAAATGTTCCATACATGGATTATAATTTAGAAAAGAAAAGGTCTAAGGTTTGTATTTTCTCATCAAATCAACCTATTAAATAAACGAGTTAGAATCTCAGCTGTGATTAGGTGCGAATCAGATACAGCTTACCAAACACATGCATCAACCCAACAACGGCAATGAATCCTACGCTCATGATTAGGACAGTGCTGGGAGATATCTTGTGGCCTGTAGTGTCGTCAGCATAGAACTGTAGCATTGTGGTTGCAGCTCGTCCTGCCGGAGCACCGCCGCCGCCTGTTCTTCGCCTACGCAAACTAGCAGCTGCTGCTGCAGTGCCCCTCGGCGGAGCTTCTCCGTTCGTAACCATTTTCTCTGGCTAGTCACTGAGAAGAAAATGGACGGTCAAGAATGCGATTAAGAGACAAAGGAAAAAAAAAAGTACTCTTTGATCTGATTCTCTGAACTCAGAATAGAGTAGTCTGAACAACAATTTATACCACAACAACAATAATAATAAGTTTTTATCCCACTAGGTAGGATCGGCTACATGAATCCTTCTTCCCCATTGTGTCCTATTAAGTGTCAAATTCTCATTTAATTCTAATAAAATAATATTACTTTTTGTACTACATATCCAAGTCTTCTTAGGTCTAGCTCTACTTTTCTTAACATAGGTAAGATCTAATACATTTACTCTTCTAATTGGGTCATCAAAATATTGACGTTTTATGTGACAAAATCATCTAAGACGATTCTCTCGAATCTTATCTACCACTAGAGCTACTCCAACCTTTTCAAGTATAGATTTGCTTTGCATTTTGTCTCAAGTATAAAGCCACTCATCCACGAGTATCCTCATCTTTGTAAACTTAATTTTATACTACTCTTTTATTGGCCAATATTTTACTCCATAAATCATTGCAAGTCTTACCACCATCTTATAAACTTTTCCTTTAAATCTAAGTGGTACTTTTCTATCATAGAACAAGCTATATGCGTTCCCCCACTTCAACCATCTAATTTGAATTCTACTAATAACATCCCCATCTATTTCACCATCATTTTGAACAAAAATGTTCACTCTTTTAAAAAAAATTGATTGTAAAGCTACTGTGGGGAAACAACTTTTAAAAGATGTTGTTGGTATTACAAATATTTTATTTTTTAAAAAATTCAAACAACAGATTTCTGATAACTACTACACTCTAACAACACTGGTTCTCAAAAACAGCTTTTCATCATAAAATTTTCTGAAAAATAACGAAAAAGCTGGTAGCCAAACAAAATTATAGTTGCTTTCAGAAAAACAAATAGTCATAAAGCTATCCCAAATGTACACTTGATCACCTAATACCACAACCTTATCATTAGATCTCTTACAACTAAAATTACACTCCATATATTTGATTTTAGATCTATTAAAATGAAAGCCTTTAGATTCTAAGTTTGATCTCCATAACTTAAGTTTCTCTTGAACGCTCTCTCTAATCCTATCAACAAGAAGAATATCATCAGCAAAAAGCATATATCAAGATACATCCTCCTGTAAATGTCTAGTAAGAACATTTATAACTAAAGAAAAAAGATATGAGCTTAAAGTCAATCCTTACTGTAATCCAAATAAAAAAAAAAATACTTGGTCAATCCTCCTTGTATTTGAAAACAAGTAATAGCTCCAACATAAATATCCTTAATTACTTAAATATAAGTAATATTAACTCCTTTATTTTCTAGAATTCTCCACACACTTCTATTGAAACTTTATCATATGCTCTCTAAATCAACAAATATCATATGTAGATTCTCCTTCCTCTCTCTATATTTCCCCATCAAACATCTCAACAAATGTATAACATCTATAATAGACCTACCTGGTATGAAACTAAATTGACTTTGAGAAATTTTTGCATCACATCATATCCAATGTTCAATTACTCTCTCCCATAATTTTAATGTATGCACATCAACTTAATTCCTCTATAATTTACGCACTCTTGTGCATCACCTTTACTCATAAAAATAGAAATCAACAAAATCTTTCTCCACTCATCAACCATCTTTGTAGTATTTAAAATAATATTAAAAAGATTAGTAAGAAATTCCTGATCTCTTAAGCATTTTCACACTTCTATTGAAATATCATAAGGTCTTATTTCTTTTTCCAAACGTCAATTTATTTAAAGTCTTTTAGCTTTAATTTTACTAATACGATGATAAAAATAAATTATCTATTTTCATTTAATGTATTAAGATCGCTAAACTCAATCGCACTCTCACAACCTTCATTGAAAAATTTATCAAAATATTTCATCCACCTATGTTCCTTGAAAAATACTTTATGATTTTCATTCTTAATGTGATTTACTTAAATCACATATTTACTTCTCCGTCTCTTTGTTTGACTAAACTTATATATACATCTTTTACCATTTTTAGTATCAATTTATTATATAAATCACTAAAAGCTAAATTCTCTGCATCACAAATTACCTTTTTAAAATTCCTATGAGTCACTTTATATCTTTTTCAATTCTTCGAGCTTCTACATCTAAACTAATTTGTATAACAAAGTTTCTTATTTTTGATTTTTTGTCTATATTTTGACTCCATCATCACCTATTTTTATTAAAAAGAGTTTTTTCTTTGCATTTTTCAAGAATATTTTTTGTAACTTATTTAATCTCACATGCTACATTTTCTCACATAACATTAGCTTCCTCAAGAACATCCTAAATCCTAAGATCTTATAACTTACTTTTAAATATAATTTTATTATGATTTAAGTATTCCCATCTAATCATAAGATAATATTTTAATTTATTTTTCATCTTCCAAACCTTTATCTTAAAATTCAAAACTAGTAGTTAATGTTGAATACTTAAATATTCACACATAATGACCTTACAATCTATACAATCTAAACAATCGATTTTTCTTATTAGAAAATAATCAATTTGCATTTTACTAAGCTCATTTTTATAAGAGATAATATGCTATTTTTTTTTCTTAAATAAAGTATTAGCAATTATAAAAGTATAAGCTAAAATAAAATTCAATATTGTGCCACATTCTTCATTAATCACTCCAAATCCATAGCCATCATGAATACTTTTAAAATCTTCTACTACTCTATCAATATATCCATTTTAATCTCATTTGCTATATTTTCTCACATAACATTAACTTCCCCAAGAATATTCTAAATCCTAAGATCTTATAGCTTACTTTTAAATATATTTTTATTATGATTTAAATATTCCCATCTAATCATAAGATAATATTTTAATTTAATTTTCATCTTCAAAACCTTCATCTTAAAAACTAGTATAAATTGAATACTTAAATATTCTCGACCTTATATTATACAATAAATGGTTATATTTTATCAATTAATTGCATTTAATTTTGTTTTACCATCTCATTTCTAAATCCAAATCCATATCCACCATGAATACTTTTAAAATCTTCTACTACTCTATCAACATGTCTATTTAAATCTCCTCTAATAAATACTCTTTCTTCAAGCAACATTCTTTATATTAATCCCTCAAGATCATTTTAGAAAATTTCTTTTGAGTGTATATTCAAACCTACTTGAGGTATATAAATACTAATAACATTAATAATCTTAACATCAACAACAATCTTTAAAGCAATAGTTATATCTCAAATCCTATTAATTTCACAATATTATCCTTCAAACTCTTATCTATAATTATATCTACACCATTTATAGTACGGCTTCTACCAAAATATCAAAGTTTAAACCTTAAAACTATCAATCTCCTTGGCTTTCTCCCTAATCAATTTAGTTTCTTGAATACATAGGATATTTATTTTCTTATGAACTTAAATATCTATTAATTCTATTAATTTACTCATAAGAGTATCTATATTCTAAGTTCCTATCCTAATTTTAGTTTCATATACTAACATCTTTGTCCACATTCGGCTATAATGTGAGAACTCTTATTTTAACACCGCACTATCATGCTGACCATGCACATTTCATCAGATTCGATCATATAATATATCACTTCTAGGGAGCACCCTAGCATTAATACATGCATTAAAGGATTCATGCTATGATTTTTGACAAATTTTACGCTAGTTATCGACTAACACAACCCTCCACTTTTATGAAAATAAATTTGTATACAACAACAATAATGAGCCTTTATCCCACTATATGGGATCGGCTACATGAATCCTTCTTCTCTATTATGTCCTATTAAGTGACATATTCTAATTTAATTTTAATAAATTAAGATAATTTTTCATGCATCTTAACCAATTCTTTTTAAGTCTACTCTACCTTTCTTAACATAAGGTGAATCTCATAAATCTACTCTCCTAATTGGATCATCGGACGATCGATGCTTTGTGGCCAAACCATCTAAGGTGACTCTCTGTAATCTTATCTGCTACTGAAGCTACTCTAACCTTTTCACAGATATATTTATTTTGCATTTTATCTCTAAGAGTAAAATCACTCATCCACTTGAACATCCTATATCTGAACACTTAATTTTATGTTTCTCTTTTACTGGCCAATACTGCACCATAAATTATTACAAGTCTTACAACCATCTTATAAAATTTTCCTTTAAGTCTAAGCGGTACACTATCACACAATAAGTCAGATGCATTCCTCCACTTCAACCATCCAACTTGAATTCTACTAATAACATCACCATCTATTTCACCATCATTTTGGACAATAGACCCGAGATATCTAAAATGTTCACTCTTTCTAATGATTTGCTCACCCAATATCACAACACCATTACTAGAACTTCTACAACTAAAATTCCACTCAATATATTCAGTTTTAGAACTACTCAAACAAAAACTTTTAGAATTTAAGGTTGACCTCCATATATCAAGTTTCTCTTGTACTCGCGCTCTAACCTTATCAACAAGAAAAATATCATCAACAAAAAGCATACACCAAGGTACATCATCCTGTAAATATTTAGCAAGAACATCCATAACTTAAGCAAAAAGATATGGGCTTAAAACCAATCCTTAATGTAATCCAATTGAACTAGGAAAATATTTTGTCAATCCTCATTGTGTTTGGACACAAGTAACATCATAAATGACTTGAATATAACCAATATTAATTCCTTTCTTTTCTAGAACTCTCCAAAGCATTTGTCTTGAAACTTTATCATATGCTTTCTCTACATTAACAGAAATCATACGTAGATCCTCCTTACTTTCTTTATACTTCTCCACCAAATCTCTCAACAAATGTATAACATTCATGGTTGATCTATTCGACATGAAACCAAATTGATTTTGAGAAACTTTTATATCACATCATAACCTATGCTTAATTACTCTTTCCTATAATTTTGTATGATGAAAGTAAATTTGTATGAAGTCCAATGAAAATGGAGATCATCTAAAAGCAATTTTGTTTTGAATCAAACTTAAGGGTGGATGATAAACAAGCTAACAAAGAGTTCTGCGTTGTTCAATTGAATGTTTTTAAAATATAGGCATTTTAAAAATATAGACTGATTAAAATGCATGCATTTTAAAATTGTAAGAGTTATTTGATTATATGGATATCAAATATACTGATTTTTTTATTAGTTATGATACATTTCAAATGCATGTAGCTGCGAAGGAGGGTACAGGTGGTGATGCCGGCGGCGAGAGTAAGGGCATCCAGCAAATAGATTTTTCAATGCGAGTTGGTGCGGGTGGTGAAGACAGCAGAGGATGCAAGCAAGGATGAGGGGAAGGTGATATGAGTGGTGTCGTGGGTGATGTCAGTGAGCATGACATGGGATTCGGAATTAGTCCAATTCAAGCAACCGGTAATAATGCCGGGTATTGACCAAACAACTCCTTAGTGAATTATAAATTTAATGTGTTGATGAAAAGATGAGAACTTTATCTACACACAAAAACTTTTAGATTTAATAAAAACAGCTTAACTAAAAGTTTTTCTCTTCATAAAAATTAAACATTAACCCGGGCATGAATAACTAACTCTAAAAGTAGAAACTCACAATAAGGCAACATGGAAAGCAGTGGAATTAAAAAAAAACAAAAGTAAAACAATGTTGGTTGTAATGTAGCTGTTCTAATTCATTGTTGATTATAAATTATATAGAAAATATCTGCTGGATGTTGTTAATTAAGACGAAAATTCATTGAAAATATCATCTTATCTACCTCCTTAAGAAAGCAAGATATCGTACAAAGATCATTTGCAAAATTTGTAGCACAATTAGGGGAAAAATTGCAGCCAGTGTGTACATAGCTATATACACATCATATATATATATATATATATATATATATATATATATATATATATATATATATATATATATATATATATATATATATATATATATATATATATATATATATATATATATATATAAGTCTATCTACACACATGTGCACATGTTTGTTTACGCAACATGTGTGCTTAGCAAAACATATATGTGTACAAAACATATGTACAAGTGTGTCTAAGCATTTGTACAATATTGTATGCACATTCTAAGCCATTTATTTTAGGAAAATTTACAAACATAGCACAATTTTATGCATTTATATATTTAATAACTAGAGTTTGATATTTATAAAAATAATATTTTTTCTATGCAAGAACAGATATATTTCTCTTTAAAAAATTAATGATGGTACTATTTTTGATGAAATTTAAATATATGAACGGTGTTAATATAAATATAAAGTTAATGTATTAGATATATAAATATATAAAATTGAGTGCTATATATATGTAAATACCCATTAATTATAATGTGCATCTTGAAAGATCAATGCAATACAAAGTTGAGAATAGATGTTTAATAATATATTGATAAATTCAAGCCCATATCATCTCCAAACAAGCTGAACTCCAATTCACCCAACCTTACAATCTCTACATTATCTTGCAACTCGATATCCTTCACATTTTCATGTTACATTTTAATCTTCACGCTTCCATCTATGCATCTAGCCTGACTTTTTGTCGCTTGCACTCTCTCCATTCTCCAGAACCCTAAATTTTCGATTTTTCACTCCCACAATTATTTTTGAAGACGAGAATGCTTTTATCTTATACCATGTAAGTTTGGGTCGGGTCATCAGGCTCAATTTGAAAAAAAATTTAAAATATAAAATCCATGCAACATTATTAAATTGGGGTCTGAATGCAGAGTTATGTTTGAACTCTGCATGTAATCATTTCTTTAGGTATAGAATGCATAGAAAGTTGGGCAAAAAGAAATATTGAAGCTAAGATAGGACCGATTGTAATTTTAGATAATGTATGAAGTAGAAAGCTTCTTTAATCAAACACAAAAAGCTGTAGCTCAAGCAATGCTATTTCAAGCCTCGTACTTTAGGAAGTGAAGATTGGAGCAAGGTACTTAAAATTAATCTTGAATGCTTTAAATTCAGTCAAGTCACAAATACGGATATCTCAAGAGAAACAAATTATTTCATTCTCACTCCAAGCTCAAGTACAAAAAACACTCATAAAGTAGAATGCATAGAAAACATTAGAGTAAATAATATTTTGAAATTTAGCAGAAGTTTAGCTGTAAACTCACACACACACTAAATATGCAAAGTCTTAAACCATGACCTCAACGGTTTCTTTTCGAAGTAGGTAATGTATGGCCCAAATAATAGAAATTTGATGATCTCATGATCCCAAATGCTCTTGATGTTATCATTTAAAACACTGCAGTGCTCTGATTGGTTTTCTTCCTGGCATGCAAACTTCTGAACTTTCATTTTATAACTTGTTAAAAAAGAAAAAAGCAAAGTCTGTTATTCATCAAGCCCACTTGGACAAATAAGCTTATTCTTGCCTGGTAAATAAGACTTTTGTCCTAATATATGTCCATTCAGGAAAATAATTTCTGCAGGAGTTGCAAACTTCCAGCAGTTGAAAAGGTTCTAGAAGTTTTAGGAATTATGTATGCTACTTTCATTAATGGTTTGAACAACTATGTTGTTGAATTAGCTACTCCAACCCTATAAATTTGACCCATCTTGTACTCAATGTGATGAAAGTAAACCTATGAAAGTATTGCCTTCGCTCACCAACTCTCCAGTCTGTGCTTGATGAAAATAGAGATTGAATAATATATATTAAATTGAGTTAAAATAAGTGGAGAAAAAAATGAAAGTGGTAAGAGTAATCACTGCATTCCGGCCACCTATACTATAATGAACAACAAATTGGCACTAATTACCTTTTCACACCTGAAGATGACGTTCAACATGTAGCACCGTGAATAAGAAAAACTACAAGAACTATAGCTTCATGATCTGGATCTGGTTAAAAAATAAAAATGCAGAGCAACAACAACTATTAAAAAAGCAGCAGATGCATCCAGCAACAAAAAGTCAAAAGGAAGCTAAAGAGAAGGACCACAATGATGATTCAAAAGATCTTGGTTGATTTAGATTGAGGCAGCCTGATAAATATGCATGCTGCGGCCAATATTTTCAAAGCAATCAAGTGCCCAAAAGTTAATGTAGCTACTTAATGCTCAAGGTGCTAGATGCCATCATAGATGCTCATAGGAGAAAATGGAGAACAAAGAAAAAAAAATAGTTACATCATTAAGAAATTTATTAAACAAAAATGATCAGATTAAGTAATGCTCGGAAAAATAATTAATTTCCAATTTCCATTACATTCTATGTTTGAAAACGTAGTTAAATAGAATATTTTAGACATGTACACTTGATATATTTAAGCCTTTACTATGTATAGCCTAACAATATAATAGTTATTATCATCTACCCATCTTCATTATTATCCATGCTCACTTCTCCATACCTATTTGTAGTCCTCAATTAACTTTCTTCAACATTTGAAGTATTAACTCTATAGCATTTGATGCAAGCGCAAGAACATGACCGGAAATATTTGTTTCTCCAACTCTTCATATTTTTTTTTCACATCATCCCATATTAAGTCATCAACAAAAAAAAGTAAAAAATTAAAAAAACCAACTCATCATCAACATTTGAAGTATCAAAACGAATCTCTCTATCAAGTCAAGGAACTCATCTCACTACCTCATACCATAAGCCAAGACACGCCTACTAATGGCACTCGTTAAGTAGGTGTGTGAGGAGCTATGGCCTCAACTTGCCCAAGTGCCAAGTCAATCTCCCAACTCATCTTTAACAACATTGGATAGAACTACACTAGATACAAGCACTTCGTTATGAAGAGTCTAACCATCCCAAAGTATCAAAAAGAGCAATCCAATGTTAAAAAATTCATTTGATAGCAAAACAAAAACCACAGTAGTTCTTTTAGCTCACGATGGAACATCTAATTAGAAGGAGACAAAAGCCTTAATTCCCGAGCGATCAACCACGCGTATGGCAATAATTAGTTATTTGTGTAATTGAACATGGGTCTCACATGTATATATTTTCATTGTGCACTATGTTCCCAAGAATCAAAGTTTCCATTTTTTTTTTACGACCAAAATTTCTCATTAATAACGTTGGAAATTGGCTGTTTTCAGATTTTTCATGTGTGCCGTGCGTCCATGAAGGTCCCATATCTTGCATAATCCCAATATCAAATTGATAGCTTTCGATTTCCATCCTTCTTCCCCAACATAATCTTTACAAAACCCTAGATCTCCCTAATCGTTCTACAATAAATCAATGTACTCAACCATCATCTTCTACAAAATGTTTGAAAAAAAAATGCAAAAAAAGATGCAGAGAGAGAGAGAGAGAGAGAGAGTTACGAGTAGAGCGATCTCGGAATTGAAGCAGCAGCAGAACGAAAACACCATGCGTTTCTCTAACTCTCTTGAGTGCTGAAATGGGGTTATGTATCATTTGTAATGGGCGTTCTTACAGGAATTATGAAGAGGATCCAGGTGTAATTTGCGGCATCAAACGGCTAGATATAAATTCGAAATAATTTTCAAATGCAAATGAAATTAACGTCATGTTAGAGTTCACCTGGACTTGATCCTCAAACCATGTCAGGTAATGGTGTGAAAGGGGTTACTCAGATTCATTTAAACATTTAATTTATCCCTTCACAATCAATTATTAACCCAATTAAATTGGTGAAGTTGCAGAGATACAATGGTAAGGTCATAAGAAAAACTCTTATAAAAAAAGTTATTTTTTAAAATTAATTTAGTAAAGAAATATGGTAACGTTATAAAGTCGTTATAATAAATATCTAATTAATTAGATTTAATAACATTGTTAGTAATTTAAATAAAAGATTTGCATTCATAACACTTAATTCTTATGTATTTAAATATTTAACACTTAAATATTGATATTTATTCTGAAGCATTTAAAGGGGTTGGAGTTAGAATTTTTTTTTAGTGGAGGCACTAATAAATGATTTTTAAAAATATCCTAATATATTTTATCCGAGCTTGGACCAACATTCACGGTTTAAATTTTTTTCTTTTTTTTTTGTTAGTGTTTCAACATAAATATGATAACTATATGCTAAAAAAAATAAAAAAGATTATTACCCACAATCTTTCTTCATATATTGAAATCATTGTATAATTTTTTACTATTAATCTTACTAAAAATAAGATTATTCCTAGGACTGCAAATGAATCAAGTTCAACCGAGTATGTGAGTGTTTAAGCTTGTGCTTGTTTAATATTATTGAGCTCGAGCTTGATTCGAGCTTTTAAGAATAGTGTTCAAGCTTGAGCTTGTTTATCATTATAGATCTCGAGCTCAATTCGAGTTTGTTCACGAGCTCGATTCAAATTGGATTATCGAGCTTGTTAACGAGTAACTCGTTTAATAAAATAAACAAGCTTTAATCAATCTTTAATCGAGCTTATTTACGAGCAGTTTGCTGAGAAATATACATGAGTTGTATCAATTAAAGCTTATGAAACCTAAAAATTTAATAATTTGAATAATATTGTTCACAAACAAGCTTAATCGAGTAGTAATCGAAACTATTTTGTGAGTTTGTTCAGAGCTTTATATGATAAGTACGAACATAAATGATCGAATAACAATGTTCAAGCTTTCATTTAAGAATCGAAGATTTAAAAAAGTCCAAGCTCATTTGATTAGTTAATCAAATGAGCATGAATGAATTATAATCGAGCCAAGCCACAAATAGTTTGCCGAACGCTCGGTTCATTTGCGACCCTAATTATTGCCTACTAAAATATCCTTTTCAATATACATAATAAGATAATAAATCTTTCAACTCTCATAAATTGTGCAAGCAATTTTTTAGCGGAAAAAATCTGTTGTAAAAGTGATTGTACAAATATTATAAAATTTTATTAATCTAAGTTAAAAAATGATCAAATAATCAATAACTAAATAAATTTATACATAAATAGCACAAATGTATGTATGTGTGTATATATATATATATATATATATATAATGTGATTCACTCTTATGTAATTGATCTTTTATGAATAATTAAATTTTAAAGCTTTTTTTGTTTTATTATTTTTTAATGTGAGCTCCTTATTAAAATTTGGCCAACAGAATAGAGGTTAGAAATGACAATGGAATATAGGAGAAGCAGAAATGACAATGGAATGTAGGAGAAGCAGAAAGAGGGATATGAGTTCGGAGAACTCAATGCTATATCCATAGAGAAAAGCGTAGAGAGAGGAAGGAGGAAATTATAGATACCTCGAGGGCAGAAAAAGGAATGAACAATTAAAATTATGGAAAGAGAGGATACTCTATCGTCTGTTCTACGTGTTCACAATCCACAGTACCAAGGGAGGAATCGTGACTTATATTAGGGTTATTATTCAGTGACAAATTGTGACTTTGATTTTTATTCCAACACCTTCCAGACTTTTTGGCATTGGTACAGTTGCTCGGGCTCTTAGTGCTCCCACTATAGCTCCGCTGCTGAATATTTACATTTTATATATTTACATTACATAAAAGACATCTTAGCCTATTTTTTAGAGCTTAGGCTTTTTGAACCAAAAGATCTTGGGTTTCTTGCATGTGTGTGTGAGTTCACCACAAAAAAAAAAAATATTTAAATTTCTAACACCTAAACTTTTAGTATTTATATAAATAACATCCAAATATTTAATATTTGATCAAATATTACATTTATAAATATCAAAATTTAGATGCTAGTTATGTAAATGCATAAGAATTGGGTGCTATGTATGTAAATTTTTCTTATTCTTATTTTTTTTTTTTCAATCATAGTCTCTAAGATAAGACTTCACTATGATGTAGATGAGAGCCCAAGTTCTTCTTAGCAACTTATGTAACTGATATCTATTATTTAGGATATTTATTTATGTAACACTAATATTATAATCAAGGTTATGAAACAAGATCAGACATAGAACCAAAAAAAGTGAGCGTAGTTCAAATTTCAATAGTTTAGCCTAGGTTGAATTGAATGATATAATAAATATTAAAATTATTTAAATATAATTTAAATGATATAGAATG
The DNA here is from genome assembly GCA_021442155.1 of Cymbidium sinense. NCBI lineage: Eukaryota > Viridiplantae > Streptophyta > Magnoliopsida > Asparagales > Orchidaceae > Cymbidium > Cymbidium sinense. Next base: position 111,538,813 of record CM038218.1, on the reverse strand, counting down.
ATGCAATAATATGAATATATATTAAAAAAAACACAACTACATTTATTATCCTCAATTATTAACAATTTTAATAACTTTTATATTTAAATCACTAACCTTCATTTCATACTCATAAGAAAAATGTAAATAGTCCTTCAATATCTTGCACTCTATTCCTTTAAAAATTCAATCCTTTGAAATTGAAATAAAAATGAGAACAAATTAGTATCAACAACTCAATACTCAAAAAATAAAATATCATGATTTAGCATGCAAATTCATTTTGCATTTGTAATTTTAAAGTGAAAGGTAAGAAAGGATAACATTCATAATTCAAAATACAAATAAAAGCTAGATAAAGTGCACATAAAGTAAAATATTTAGAATTCCATCCACATCATAATTTTAAAAACTATAATACAAGAAAATTACAAATAACCTAGTCTAAAAATAAAATATAGTCAGAATTCATCTTTGATAAATGTGTCCATAAAATATGCTCTTCTAGAAGTTATCTCCTCACTAGCTCCCTCTATAAAAACTTCCAAATTTTCATATTCAAGATTTTTAATAATAGAATTAATGAAGTCTTTTTCATCTACACATTGATGATTTTCAATTGTACTATCTTCAAAGAAACAAATTTAAACATCTAATTTTTTTTTTAAAAAAGAAATTTGCATTGAGTTTGCATATTGGTTGTCATGTTGATCTTTTTAGTTGATGGAATAACATCCTTCGTATTAATTTCATTCTCTAGATCATTATAGTTAAGTTTAGGAGTGGGTTTTTCATCAACTACCAAAATCAACCATCTCAATGATTGTGTAGTCTACAGGCTCAAAATTTATTATTATTTTTAAATGATAGCCTAAAATGTAAACATGAGAATTTTCTTTTAATATGCAATATCATCTTGAAAAAAAAAATAAAGATATTACCTATATATATCAAATTGAGGTTGTATCCTATGTACACAAGATCATTTAACCATTAATGCTCAGAATGATTTCTTCTCTTGCTCCCATGATCAAGCTCCACACACTTTGTCGAAGTTTAGCCTTTCTCTATATTTCAGTATCAAATCAAGTGGCTTTCAATTTGTTCTTGTTCTCCTGAATATAAGAAAGGGTGAGAAGAGTTAATTTTGAGTAGGGAGTGTTTGAGTGGGTGTTTGGGACAAACGGACTAAAGAAAAGCTTGGTTCTCACTTGTGTTCAGTTGTAAGAGAAGATCTATAAAGGCTTGGGGACTAGCTTTGGAGGACTTGTATGCTGTGTATAACTTTGGGGGTTTGAATTGAGGCATACCCTTCCCCCCATATGAACCATCATTTTAGGGTGGTTCAGCCTTGGGTAGCCAGCCATGCAATAAGGCAGGCTGGGATAAGGGTAGCAGACTAATGAGTTGGAGGTCTCCTAGTGGTTGGTGGAGTTTGGTGGCCAAAGGTAAAGTGGAAAATGCATGGTTCACGAACCATGGGTTGTCCAAGGTAAAAGAGACTTCACCTCAATCAATGGCTAAGCAAACTAGCCTTGAGTTATGTTAGGCCAATTGAGGTAAGCTCAAAGTATGCTACAAGTGCTACCTTAGTCAAAGGTAGGGCTTGTCTTTAGTTTTTTTTTTTTTTGGAATTTTATCTTATATGTGATCCTTGATTCACCTAATTTAGGATGAATCAAATTCATAAAGAATTGGGTCCACTTGAATAGGTTCAAAGAAGCTTGAGGGTGAGTCATGCTAAGTTGGTTTGGTTTGGTTCAATGAGATCCATATAAGTTAATTTGGGTTTAATTTGGTTAGATTAATTAATTAACCAAATAGGGTTAAGGGGTTATTGGATCATGTTCAAATATTGATTTGAGATATATTAGAATAATTGGTTAGATCCAATTTGACTTGGGTTGCAATTTAGCTCATATGGATTCATTTTGGTTCATTTGGATTAAGCGAGCTAATTTGATCAAATTGGCTAAACTAAGGGTAATTGATTGTTGGAATGTGTTTGATAATCAATTAGAGAATGATTGTAGCATTTGTTTGATTTAATTTGGATTGGATTGAGTTTTGGCTCAATTTGGTCGTTAGGTCAAATCGAGCTAGGTTAAGTCAATTAGTCAAATTGAACAAATTGGGTCTAATTGATCATTGATTTATGTTCAATAATCAATTTGAGATTGATTGTAGATGTTGGTTGGTTCAATTTGGGTTTATTTAAGTTTTGGTTCAATGTGGTTCATGTAGGTTTAAAATGGACTAAGTGAACCAATTGGCCAAATTGGGTTGCCATTGGTCATGTGAAGTGTTCAATCATGTGTTTAGGGTGATTATGAAACTTTGAATTGGTTAAAATTGGAATGGATTTGAATTTTGATGTATAGCATTCAATTGGGCTAACTTGGGCTAGGTGAGTCAATAAGCTAATTAAATCCTAATTAAGTTTTAATGAAGTTCAAATGGTGTTTGGGATGATTTAGGGAAGGTTAATTTCAAATAGTTTAAGCTAATTTTAGGTTTAGCCCCTTTAAGCTCAAATAGGTCAAATTGGGTTTATTAAGTTAATTGATCAATTTAGATCTCAATTGGGTGTAACTTGGGTATGGTTGAGATTGTGGATATCAAATGGTTGATTGGTTTTAATCAATTTAGATTTGGGTTAAGGTGACCTGAATAGGTCAAATGGGATAACTTGGGCAAAGTGAGCCAACTAACTCATTTGATTATGTTTGGTTCATATTTAATTAGTCTGTGTTTGAAGTCAAGATTGACTTATAATCAATTTGGCTTAGTGCATAAGGGATTGGATTGGTTTTGGCTAAGTGTGGTATACTAATCTAATTGGGGTTTAACCCTAGGGTTGAACCCTATAAGTCTGTCGGCTTGTTCTTAGTGTTCTACTAGTCACTAAAAGCATCTTGAATCTAAGGAAATCCTAGTGCCAAGATGGAATCATATATCTAAATAAGATGTATGTCCAACTAATTAGAGCAACTAATAATCATTTATAAATTATTAAGCAATATAGAAAGTTGATATTATTAATGTTGTATACTATGAAATAAAATTATATAAAGTAAGAATGCTAACCTTATTAAGAGCCCTACTAACTTTGACATTATGAAGAAATCACTCTAGAATTTGGAATCTAAAATAATACAAACCTCCTCTTTTCCTTTCATAGTCTTAGACAACTTTGAGTTTGTATAACACTTGCTAGTGATAAATGTCATTAAATATTTATGCTCATGAACACTTTTCAAAGTAATAAAAGTAGTAGCAAATTATGTCAATCTAAAATGTTTTATCTCTTTCTAACTAGGCCTTTATCATAGCTAAGCTAGTATAGAGACATGATTATAATTAAAAATTATCACCTTTAATGTAGCTTTTGCTAGCTCAATGATATGCAATATTATACCAATATCTTTCAAGATATGATTCATGTTGTGTGCAACACAAGGTGACTAGTAAAATATATCATACTTTTAATGTAAGAACTTCTCAGCTGATAGTTCACAACATTGTCAGTTATTATTTTCCCCATATTTTCAGAACCCACCCAGTCAATAACTATAAAAAATAAAGCACATAATCTTTCCACATCTTTCTTAATGTTAAAAGCATCATTAAATTAAAAAAAAAAAGAGAACCTCATGTTCAGTAAACTAAAATGTTAATCATTATTCTACTTTTATTATTCGTTCATCCATCAAACATCCAGTGTCTTTCCAACAACACCAAAATGACTTAATAAGTAGCTTATATTCTTCTCTGTAATCTTTTAATAAGTTTACTTTCATTTTATAGCAAGGAGTTGGTAGCCTAACCCAATAGATGCGATTGTAACAATAGCTTTCTATATAAAAGATGATTTTAATACATTTATAAGAATGTAACAATAAAGAAACCATCTAATAAGGGTTAAATTAACATAATATACAAAAAATTTTGTTGTGAACACACTTTTTAAGGATGGTTGTGATCTTGATTTTATTTTGGGAGTAAAATAATTTTTTTGTTTCATTAATCTTTCTCTTACTTTAACTCTATTGAGCGCTTTATCAAGTGTAGACCAACTTTATGTTTTGGAAAGAGGACGACAACCCCTTTCTTTGATAATGGCTAGATCATGATATAAATTTGTAATTTCTTCTTCTTCTTCTTCTTCTTCTTACTTTCTGTTAAAAATCTATTTTATATTGTCTTGCATCTAATAATGTATATCACGAGACACTTTTTTTCATCCTGTAATATTACCCTTCAACCTAGCAAGATGATATTTCATTTTGTTAATACCTCCACTTTTGTATATAATTCTATAATGCAAGTACTTATATTGTTTCTTTCCATCATAATGTCTCAATTCACTAAAATGTTTTAATAAAATATCCAATCTTTCATAAACACACTATGTTAAAACCAGTCTGACTTTCAGATGGTTTCATTCTAATATAAAATATATGACAAAGAAAGATCAAATAACAATTATGTAATAAGAAAACAAATATAATCTATGTCTTTTGCTACAATCATGGTTCATGTTTCACTCTTTAAAAATTATATTTCTTTTGTTTATTGTGTCCACTACCCAATGCTGAAAGATAGCTCTAAATACTACATTTAATAAACTAGTGTCAACTAATAAAAAATAGAAGCTTGTGCTCTCAATTTGGCAGCACAAGGTGTTGATAGTTCTCAATCAAAATTTTCAAGGCGTGGGAGGGACTCTAAGGTTATTTGAAAGGGAATGAGAAAATTAAATACCAAAATGCTATTGAAATAAAGAAGACTGCAATCTTAAAAATGTATCTCAAAATTATTTGAGTTTATAAGAAAATCTCCCATATTAACCAAAAGAACCAAACACTAATGCAGAGTTGTAATAGTGTGCAAGTTAGCATTATCAAATATTGAAAGATATATATATTTTTTTTGAAATTCTTACCAAATGTTTACAAATCATTGAAATATCTTCTTGTAATAAAAACACTCTCTAGCACATGGTATTTCTAATTTTAGCTAGTTAGTACATCTAAACATAGGCCTTATTTTACATATAATGCCAACTTGTTACATTGTTTCTTGAAATTGATAGTTTTTGAAAGAGTGATATAATCATATTTTATATCATGGTGTGTTTAATAAAATGTAGAGATGCCACTGAATGTTTTTAATGGATAACAGACAAGAACATGCTTGAATAAGTTATTCATGAATTATGATCACTATTAAAAAAAAAAGATTATTACGTATAAATTAACCCTCAATATATCAACACAATTAAGTAATTAAGATGATTACAATATTTAATCTTATATGTATTAACTCTTAAAAATTGAAATCAACAAAGATAAAACTTATCAGAATAGCAAATTTTAATGAAAAATTAAAGTTTATTAAATTTTAAATCTATGGGAGAAGCTTCATTGTTTTGTGAAATTCTCTATATTATGGTCCTCAACTCCTCATCATTAATAAAAATCTCCTAATCATTATCAGCAAATAAAATATTGTATCAATTCATACTGAAACTATGTTCTAAGAGTGAATATATATATATATATATATATATACTCTATAAAGATAAATTATGAGGATAATCAAAGACAAATCAACCCATTCTTGTGGATTGATAAAACTTTTTGATAAGAATGAAAAAAATCAAGATTAAGCAGTTAATGCTGGAGCCGAAACCAGAGGGGATGAACCGATGAAGCAATCCATGCCAAAGCTGAGAGGGACCAAGGTCAAAGGGGATGAAAATTGAGAGTTTGAAATGAAGGCTATGAAGCATTGCACATGAGACACGATATCATTTTTGAGAGACTGAAGAGAGTTTCACCATTTCATGCCATCTATTTAAAGTCTTTTATAATTCTAGCCCATTGGATTACAGTCCAACAGTGATTAAGCATTAAATTTTTGAACATGATGGTTGTAATGATTCAGAAATGATTCACTAGTTGAACCTATGGTTCTCTTCAATTTGCATTGATTTAATGAAAAATCGATTATATCAATTGACTGGATCAGCCTCATGATCAGTTTCATGATTGAATCAATCCGACTGAGTGATCTAAGCTAGTTTTCACAACCTTAATCATAATTACATTAAAATGTATTCTTGAAAAAGACATATTTCAATTTAGAGAATTTCTTATTAATAATATTTTTAATATGATTTTAAAAATTTAGTTACTATATAATTAAATATTAAAATTTAAATCTTAGATACATAAATATAAAATATTTATATAACAAATACATAAATCTCTCTTTATATATTCTTTTCTACAAACTCTAAATATCCATCATCCAATAGAAGTATATCTCTCCTCCAACTTCTTAAATAACATTTAAGGCAAGGTAATGAAGAACTTTTTTACTCAATTAAAAATTTAGTTAAAGATGTGTTAAATACAAGAAACAAAATTTTCCCTTTATTAGAGTAATTATAGTTTTATTTAATAATTTATCATTAAAAATATTATTGCATCTTAGAAAATTCATATTAATAGAGTAAAAGATTTTTTATGTATTAATATTTTATGAAGATTTGATTCTCACACAGATGAGTAAAAGGGGTACAAAGAGTACTAGCGTTTTTATGTGAAAAATCTAAGATGAAAAAAACCATGCCACTTTGTCCAACAAAAAAGATTCCATTCCACTAGACGAGTGTTGGTTATAAAGAGGCACTTATCTCCAAAATTAGAGAAATGGTAAAATTATGAGTAGGACATCACATAGATCTTAGAAGGTATTTATTGAAAATTTCAAATGTGAAATTATGGTGTTTATTTTTGATATGTGTGTATGGGGGACACCACGTAGATCTAAGGTTGTACTTATTGAAGTGATCGGGTATGATATTAAGGAATGGCACACTATCTCGAAAGATAGAAATTACCACCATATAATGGACCTAATCACCTAATAAGGGCTCCTAAGGCATGATGGGTCTTCGAATGTATTGTAGATTTTTCCCCTACTTTACATGGATGAATAAAATAGGGTTTATATTAAATCAGATTCTAAAGTTCTCTATGGGGGCAAGCCCCCATAGTTAATTATATCCTAAGGAAGGTGAATTTCTTAAGAATACTCTCGATTAAGGTAGACAATTATTATCTCTAAAGATTTCAATAATAAGATTATCAATAAATTAGTTATATTAGAAAATCAAATGGGATAGATCAAAAGGAGAGAGACTTATTATCAAAGCCAAAGGAATTGAGTAGAGAATGCTCATGATACTAGGAAATCTAGTGAACATTCCGATCTATCCTATAGTTGGGCTTTATATGTTTGAAATTGAGGAGAATTATGTACTTGAGTTGAAATTTTATTAGAAAGCTAGGACTTATAATCTCATAATACAAGATTATGAAAATGCCTAAGAGGTGAATTTATGCTTATAGCCCAAAGGAAACAACAATCTCAGAAACTAAATCTATGAAGCTTTAGCAAAGGCCAAAGCACATCCTAAATCTAAGCGAAGATGGGTATATGGTTTATCTTCACAAGGGAGAGTAAACCACCAGACTGCTCGACTAATAATCGCCTGGAGTGGCAGCTAGCTAACTCCTCATATGCTTTAAAATCATGTAGGCAAGTCATATGGTTTTGCAAGATAGTTGGGTTGTTATTATTTAGAAAGAAACTAAAATCCTTAAACCCACTCTCTAAGAGACTATAGCATGAGTGGTATAAGCCATGACTTAGTCTAATGCAAATCTTTTCAATTTTTATTTGATTTCGGACTCTTCATTTTAACAAAGGCCATAGGATTTTTATATGTCTAAATGTATGATGAAATGAGATTATTGGCTAAATCAGAGAAAAAGAGGTATTTTTCATCACAGAGGAGACCCTCAAAGGTCAAGTCTTCCCCTATCATACAAGGATGGAAACTCTCTCTTAGCAAGAGTGAAATAATATGGATGTATGATATTAAATATATAACATTCAACTAAGGGGTTACTAAATCTTTTAATTATCTTGATTTAATGATTTGGATTTATGTGAGGTTATGAGTTGCTTAGAAAATTTAGTTATGAGTTGTAGTTGGGGCAGAAAATTTTTTTTTCCTTAAGAGTCTAATCGGATCCAGGCCACACATTAAATCACCATATAAGTAAGAATCTAAGAAGAGGCATGTTGTTTCTATTGTACAATTTAAACATAACATCAAGCATTTTATAAATCTAACACAAAAGAATAAAATGTCGGCACGATCAGGTATCGCCGTACAACCTGAAAAAAGAAAATGGGTAGTCGAGCTCTACCATTATACAACCCGATATATGAAAGAATAATTATAATTTTACAAATGAATAAATGTGGGGGTTCTTCATTTCTTCATTCTTCATGTCTTCACTTCTTTCTTCCTTTGATTTGATTTGGATGTGCTTGCTTCAAAGGCATCACAGGGCCTCCTAAGATAAAATCTTATAGTCACTACTCATTCTAATCCCCCATAACACTAATCTTAATTTCTAATGTAAAATTATAATAAAAATAGGAAAAGTAAATCTAACTACACCTGCAAATTAGGTGTTAGCTAAACACACCATACAACCCAAGCAATTATATGAATAATTTGGACTTAGCAATCTGCACATGGGTAACCAAGTCCACCTGTCCTATTTTAGATTATGCTTAGGGGTTAAGTAACCTGTAAAAGAGGGCATTTATATTTATTTTAAGCACCCCTTAAGCTCAATCTTCTGCATAAAATATGATTAACCTAATCATGGTCTAACATCCAGTCTACGAAGCATACATCATAACATCCAGTCTACAATAATACATCATAAAACCAAACATACATCACTTAATGCATCGCCCTAACATAAAGCTAGAAGTGGTGAGTTAATTCTAAAGTGTGTATTAAGGCTTGTGTGGTATGCCTTAACTAAGCTTTGTTATGATTTTCTAAGTATGAAAGGATTTAATTATAAAGGATGGTTTCACTTTAAGTGGTTTAATTGATTTGTAAGTTTTACTTAATATTTTCTTTTGTTCCATTTAGTTTACACTTAATAACTAAGTGTTATAGAAGAAAAGAGAGGATCACTCTCTTTTATCCCTACCTTAAGTCACATCTAAAGAAAATTAATTAATCAATTCTCTTTAGTGAATGGCTTATTACATATTTTAAATTTATCCTAAGTTTATGTTCACTTTAAATACACTCATTCAATAAGAAAGGAATCTTAAGATTAATTGGACTTAATTACTATCATATGACACATATTAATTCATTTCTTCCCATCATATGTAACATGCATATGATCAAACCTTAAGGCACACTTAAATGATGGATGTAAGCATGTATTTTTGGAATTTAAGTGTTTCTTTTGATTGAATTATTTTATCATATTAATTTAAAGCTCTATCTGAATTCTTATACAAAAATAAATAGAAATGAAATTAAATAGGTACGTGTCATTGTTAACCAGGGAAGTTAGGTAATCAAATGACCTCCTTGGGGCTAACTAAAGCCTCGTGTTTCCAGGATGTCCAAACTATATACCCATTACATTCAAGCATATGTAAATTTGCATACATGAACATAAGAAAGAGAGCTCTAAGTCATATGATTAATTAATACAACAACTTAATCATTCATGAATGCATGGATTTTTGTTAAAAGATGATGGGTTCTACTTCCATAATTAAATACACACACACATGTATAAGAGACAAGAGCTAGTACATGCCATTGTTAACCAGGGAAGTGAGGTAATCATAACCTCCTTGATAATAACTAAAGCCTCATATTCTCGAGATGTCCAAAATAAATATTTGGTTTTCTCAAATACATATGGATGTCTACATAAATAAAGGAACGAAAACCATGTAAAAGTTATATTTTTATTTGATTGAAACATTTATGCATATGGGGTGAAGCCTTATCCAAATTCTAATATTGAAATACATGAGAATGAAATCAAATGGAGTATGTGTCATTACTAAACCAAGGAAGTAAGGTAATCAAATGACCTCCTTAGAGCTAACTAAAGCCTCATTTTCTCAAGATGTCCATGCTATATACCCATTAACATTCTTACTCATATAAATCAACACATGAATGAAAGAAAAGAAACTTCACTTCATACACTTAAGCTACACTCACATACATCTCCTATGTATTTATAACTAGCATTCATAACATATATATGATTATTCATTTGTAAGTTTTGGAAAATATATTTAGATTTAATAGTGATAATAGCCACACATATATTAATTTAAAACTAACACATGCAAGCTTGACATAAAGGAAATCATTTAATTTAATCAATTTTGGAAAAGGTGAATGCACGAATCAAGTGGAATATAATATTTAACATGATTAGAAAGAAATAAAAGGACATAAACACATGATTTCATTAAATCCAACCAATTCCTAAGGACAATCATACTAAATAAATTTATTTAAAATAAACCAATGTTTCTTAATGTCATTTTTAATTTCATATTTGATTTAATTTAGAAAATGTGAGAAAGGTTTGCTAATCCTAATCCCATTCCCCATGTGTGAGTTAATATGATTTAATGAAAAACAATTAGGTTGATTTTATGGATTAATTAGGTTAAGGTGTGAGTTAAATCAATTAATTAAATCCTTACCTATGTTATCTTAAGATAATTAATTAAATGATTATGAGCTAATATAATATGTAAATGAATTGAAAAGTTAATAACAATGCTCCTATGAAATGAAAGAGGCCTAATGCAATTAGCTCACAATTATTATACAATTAAGCTTAAGATACTCACTTAATTACTTTTAGGATTTTCTCACACATGTGAGCTAACCATAATTTCATTAATCTCCTTTTAGGTTATTAAACACATAAAGCTCTACCCAAGATTTCAATTAATTAAGATTCCATATGATTATATTTTCAACTTGATTAATTGATTAAGCATTGATTAATTTAAGTAATGAAATTGAACTTAGGGAAATAGATTAGGAAAGAGGCCTTAATCTTGTCTCTTGAGTTCACCCACTGCTAAAAAACACCTATCCACTCAATTAATTAATCTATTACTATTCACATGATTTATTAAACATCAATTAAATTAAGAGAGTAATTAGGGCTTAATTAATCAATTCTCTTAATTTTGCAAGCAATAAATCCCAAGAATATTAGAAGAGGTAGAGGTCATCCTCCTAAATAATCTTAGAAATTTTAGGATCAATCACTTGAGAAATTAAAGAGTCAAATAAGCTAATTAAGTTTTAATTAAACCCTAATTAAAATCTATTTACTATTCAAAACTAATTTAAAATATTTTTATTAAATTCTCCTCTGAAATACCTTTAAAATGAGCAATTATTTATATTTTTTTGTAATTTTCTATAATTAGTTATGAATTATGGAAGTTTTAGCCTTAAAAAATATATTATGTAATCTTAATTAAGCCTAATCCCATGAGGCCATGCTTTCCATGGCATGGGATTGGTTATTTAAGTTGTCACATCTAGTTGGTGGCGTAATATTGATCTCCGCATTATCTCTGGTCGGTTAGATCAAACTTATGGCGTAAAGGGAGAAAGTAGGGGAGATCTAACATGACTTGATCAGAGCCGTCCATTCCAATCATGTGGAATGGATGACTCGTGATCCTCTTTTCTGCGAGTGATGAACGATAACGTCCATCCTCCATGGATAGTTTGATCTGAGCTCACCCATGCTCGAATGAACTTCAAAATCAACCCACACCATCACGGAAGGAATCCAAACACATCCAACATTCAACATCAACTCACATGAAAATTTCTTTCATAAAGGACTAACACCACTTAAGCTAGAGATTGATTTTCATGGAAATACCTCAGCGGAGCTAAGATCGATGGCTCCTATGCTTAAGAAAGCTTCATCTAGTTGAGACAAAGCCATGTTGAGCAGCAATTGAGTTTGTTGCAAGTGAATAGCTCGGAAGGCTAAGGATCAAGCTTTGAAGCTTCGATCTTAATCAAAGTCCCTCCTCTGGTTGGTTTAAAGCATAGGAAATGGCTTGGATGGGTTCAACGATGCGCGTGGAGGGTGTGTGTAAGAAAAATTAGATTGAGATGGAGTATTGGTGAAGTTAGGATCGAAATTGGACTCTCCTATTTTGGTTCTACATGGGAAGAGGGAATGCCGAAGGTGAGAAGCTTGGGATTGCTCTAAGGATTGCAAGGAGGCTCGATATTATGTTAGGAAGCTCTCACGAATCGAAGTTGTGTGTTTCCCTTTCGAATTGAGGGGGGTATACCCCTCGGTTTGTTGAGGTGGATAGACGAGATGGCTTCCCATTTTCAGCTGGCCAGTTACTATCATCAGTGCTGGAGGGGTCTTATGAGTCCACGTGGCTCGTATGAATTGGAGGAACTCATGGGAGGTGGCTGAAGGCCTGATGTAGGGAGGTCTCCTTGCTTGGGTCCTTTGGATGCTCGACTTGTAAGGGAGGTGAGTTGGCTCACCTCCTTTTGGTCCATGGCAAGTCCTACTCCCTCTAGGGTGGTCTAGGAGGATTAAGGATCCCTCATTTGAGAGTTGGATGGCTGGCAAGATGAAAGGAGGGTGGACTTTGCCATATTTGGAAAAATCCCACATAGGGATGGGATCAATGGAAGATTTGCATTGGGCTAGGCTCCAAATGGGGTTGGGTTGATTTTGGACTGACCTAGGTGGAGTTTGGGTTGGGTTTGGTTAGCCACCAAAGTCCCATGGGTTGGTTTTATGGGTTTTGGCTTCATTTGGTCAAATGGGTTCACATGGGTTCATGTTGGGTTGGGTTGACCAATTGGTCAAATTGGGTCAAACCAAGGCTTGGGTTAAGTTCAAATGATGATTTGAAGAGTTTTAGTTCAAATGATTTTAATCAATTTGGCTTAGGTTTTATTCTAGCTCACTTGAATTCATATAGGTCAAATGGGCTAAGTTGACCAAATTGGATTGGGTTAGGTGTTGGTTCATGTTCAATTGGTCAATTTAAAATGATTGTAGGCTTTGGTTTGAATCAATTTGGATTTAATTTAGATTTTGGCAGGCTAGGTTGGGTCAAGTTGATCAATTGGTCAAATTGAGCTTAGTTATGGCTTTGGTAACGTTCAATAGTCAATTTGGAGTAAACTTGAGCCATTGGTTGCAATCAATTTGGGTTAGATCATAATTTGACCCATTTTGTCCTTTTAGGCTAATTTGGGTCAACTTGGGTCAAATGGCCAATTGGACTTTGTTTGGCTCAATTGAAGGTCAAGTCATGTTCAATCATTGATCATGAGTTGGTTTGAATCAATGGTTTCAATCAATTTAGTGTATGATGGATTTTGACTAGTTTAGGTTTCATTTGGGCTAAAGGTTGACTTGATCAAAGGACCAAGTTGAGTTGGTTTGATCCAATTCAAGGTGCTTGATCATCCTAGGGTGATTGTTGATCATGATAAGAGGCTTGGATGGGCTTGGTTCAATCCAATTTGGGTTGGATTAGACCTTGGTTCAAAAAGATCCTTTAGGCCACTTTGGGTCAAGTGGACCTAAATGAGTCAATTGGTTTGGTTTTGACTTGATTCAAGTTTAGTTAAACTTATATATGAGTCTATGATTGAAATATAAATTCAACTACAATCAATTTGGAGTCCAATGGATTTTGGCTTATTTGAAGTTTTCAAGCCAAAGGCTAACAGGCTTGACTTGACTTTGGTTTGATAATTGTAGGATTTATTTATATTTGGATAAATGATTGAAGGAATGATTGATTCAAGAGAAAATCCATTAGTTTGGCTTGATTTGGAGATTTGACAAGTCGAAATGGCTTAAAAGGCTTGAATTAGGTTTTTGTTTGATTTTGGATCTGGTTTTGGCTATTTGGATTTATATTTCATTTATATTTGAGAATATAAATGAAGATATAAATTATTTATGAGAAAATTACTTGAGTTTAAGGTGATTTGGAAGCAAATTTGGCAAAACTTAAGGATGCAGGCCAAAAGGGCTAAGGTGATTTGGAAGCAGATTTGGAAGCAAGTTTGATTTATTTTTGGTCCTTGAAAGGTGGGTTTCATTTATATTTATGAATATAAATGAATGAGTAATTGATTTATAAAGAAACTAATTGATTTTGGGTTAATTTGGGTTAATATTTGATTAAGCTTATGGAGGTAGGTCCATATGGCTTAAGAAGGGATTTTGGTTTTGTTTGATTTAGTTTGATTTGGTCTTGGTGATTTGAGTATGGGTTTCACTTATATTTGTGAATATAAATAAAGAAATAATTGATTTATAAAGAAACCAATAAAGTTTAAAATGACTTAGGTGGATATTTGGCTAAGTTTATGAGAATGGGTTATATGGCTTAGGAAGAAATTTTGGAACTTCGGATTTGATTTTAGGATTGAATCATTTGGAATTGGGTTTGAATTGGAATTTGATAGATGATTGAGAGATTGAATTGATATTTGAGAAAATTGATTGAATTGTGATTGATTTGAATTTAGTTAAGGCTAGGTCCATAAGATGAAATCAAATGGCCTAGAAAGGGTTTTAAATTCAATCATAAGGTTCATGAAAAATCTTGAGCTTGAATTTGATTATGAGATTGATGATGAGTCTTGGAAATTTAGTTTGGATTTTGTATGAATTTGTGGTTTGGTTTGAGAAGAAAAGCATGGATTGGGTTTAGTCTTTAGAGTAGGCAAGTCTTCTTAAGTCCCTAAGGCATAACCTATTCCTATGGCTAACCCTCCTAAGTCTCTAGGCTTAGGTTAAATGTTCACCTAATCACTAGAAGTGTCTTAAGACTAAGAAGCTCTTAGTGTCTATAAGAGTCCTAGATCCATAATGAGAAAGTTAAGAACTCACTCCAAAAGTGAGGTCAACAGAAATCAAAGAATAATATACTATTTTAAAAGGTAGAAATAGCACCCTATGATGGATTCAATCACCTAATGAGGACTCCTAATGCTGATGGTTCTATGGGTACCCAGATTTTTTCTCCACATTAAATGGATGAAATAAAATAAGGTTTATTTTAACTTGGGTTACAAGTTCCCTACAAGATCAACCTCTATAGTTAATTAAATCTTAGAAGATGTGATCTCCTATGAAAACTCTTGATTAAAATAGTCAGCTAATATCCATATAGATTTTAAAATCTGAGATCAAAGAATTGGTGGTTATAGAAATGAAATGAGATAGTTCAAGTAAGATAAGTTTTTAATAGATTCTAAAAGAGGATAAGTATGAAGTGTCTTGATATTATGAAGCCTAGTAGACACTTTGGTCTGTCCTATAATTATGTTTTATATTTTTAAAGTTGAGATTTATATTAAATTTTGAGTTGAATTTCATTAGAATGTTAAGGTCTTATATCACAATGATACAAGATCATAGAAATTTTTAAGAGATAAGGATTTACACCCATAGCAAAGGAAAAAAAGGCAACATAGAATCCTAAAACTAAAATGCTCTAGTACAAGCCAAGAGCTTGACCTGATCTAACGAAAGGAAAATTGGGATATGTTGGTTCACTTCCACTAAAGAGAAAGGACTATATGAGTCACCAGCTAACACCACTTATGCTTTAAAACATTGTGGCTAGGTCTCATATCAATGCAAGATGGCTAGGCTATTATTTTTTAGAAATGAAATCTATTATCCTAAACACGCTTTTTAGTTTTAGAATTATATCTAGTATGAATATGCTTCTAACTAATACAATAAATTTTTATTTTTAAAAATATTTTTGACACATGGTAAAATAAAATTATGAGTCAATCAGAGAGAAGGGTGTTCTTCACTCAAAGGTGGCTTCCCACAGTGGTCAGGCTCTCCCTTATCATGCAATGAATGAGGATCCCCACTTCAAGAATTTAAAGTAACATGCTTTATGATTATACATTCATCATAGAATTAACCATTTCTAAATCTTTTATTAATTAATCTTAAAGCTTTAGGATGATGTTGTGAGTTGTGTTAATTAATTTAGCTATGGTAGAAAATTTAAGTCATAGAGAACTAACCAAAATCTAGGCCGCATAGAATAATACATCATACTTTAAGAAGTTTAAAAAAACATGAATTTTTTATTGTACAATCAAAATTAACACATCAAACTAAACAAATCAAATAAAAATAATAGAAAGGTTGATGCAACAAGGTTCTACTATACACCTCAGAAAAGAAGAAAAATAGGCAGCCGAGTTCTACTCTTATACAACTCGACCTAGAACTAAGTAAGTGAAAAGAAAGCCAATTGGGGTCTTCATCTTATCCTCCAAAGTGTGGACACTTTAGACTTCATGGGGCCTTCCAAGTCTATGCTTTGTATCCACTACCCATCTTAAACTCCATGGCTCTAACTTAGTTCTAGTACAAATTACATCCAAATTTTCTTAAAAAGTTCTAACAAAACCTATAAAATAGAGGTTAGCTATAATACACATGTATATCAAGCAATTATAATTCACATACTAGGTTTTAGCACCAGCTAATGCCAAGCCCACCTATCCTAATGGGCTACGCACCTGCAAGCAAAATCATTAAATTTAATTTTATTATACTAGCTCATTTTTATTAGGCATAACCGCATACATAAAATAACATTAGTCTAATAAATATCAGCCTACCATCGAAGCTACGCACATACAATCTTAACATCTATTCTAAAATATTACACTATAAAATAAGAAAGTAGTACACCAAACAAAGTAATGACCTAAGTTAAGTCTAAGATTGGTGACTTAATATTTTAATGTGTGTTCAAATGGTCTAGTGTGATATGACATAGCTATGCTTTAATATTTAATTTATGATTTGAAAATAAAGTTTAATTTACTACTGTTGGGTGGTTTTGATTCAAAAGATTAACAATCTTGGTATAATTTTTAAATTAAAATTTCCTTTATGTTTAAGTTATATTTAATGTTTTAAAGAGCATGTGGAGTAGTGGATTTTACTTATAGTAGAGTCCCTTGCTTCCCACACTTTAATCCTAATGGAGCCTAAGAAATTTAAGCTAAATAGTATTATAAACTCTATGTGGTTCCCTATAAAATTAATGAGGTATGCTAGGAAGCGTCAATGACATTTAAATTAACTTTATAATTTTAGATCATGGAAAGGGTGTTTAGACTCTTGTGAATGTTTATGTATGCTTTATATGAGATCAAATGTTACACTTTATTTAGCTTGATTTAAGAGAAAATATGATTTGTATTTGCTTATGCATGCTTTTTATTTTTAATGTTTGCAATGATGTAATGAAATGATGATATCCTAAATGACACTTATGCATTCTTCAAATGAATTTTACACAATTTATATATACGTGTCATCGTTAACTAAGAGGTTAAGGTGTCAAGGCCTCCTTCAAATCAGTAGTCCTATGCCTTTGAGTGTTTAGAGTACATACCTTATAATTATATCAAGCATATGATTTTGAGTCCCACATGTAATGATTTGCATGATGATCTTATGCATAATAACTTTAGATTTATATGAATTCATATAAATCATAAGTATGTGCCATTGTTACACTAGGAGGTTGAGCTATCAAGTCCTCCTTCAAACTAATAGCCTTATGCCCTTGAGTATTCAGACTATGTACCTTATGATTGCACAAATTAATCTAATTCACATATGGTGAGAAAATAAATCTTTATAATCATGTGATGTTTAAAAATTTTGTGATGAGGGACACCATGCAGATCTTAGGGGGTACTTATTAAAATGATTGTTCACGATATTAAAAAATGATATACTATTTGAAGAGGTAGAGATATCACCTTATAATGAACTTAATCATCTAGTAAGAACTCCTAAAATTAATGAGTCTAAGTATAACAAAGTTTTCTCCCTACTTTGCATGGATGAAGTAAAGAAGAGATTATTTTAAGCCTAGTTCTTAAGTTTTTTATTGGGGAATGCCCCCATAATTAATTAGATCTTAGAAGATGTGAATCTTCTAAGAATACTCCCAATTAAAGTGATTAGCTAACATCTCTATGGATTTCAAAGAAAATCTTAAAATTATATTTAATTTGAAATTCAATAGGGAACGCTTCAAGGAGGAAGTGTTCTTTTTGAAAGCCAACCGGGAATAAGCAGGAAATGCCTTTAGGTACTAGAAAGCCTAGTAAACATTTCAACTATCTGTTGACCTCATTTTTAGAATGAGCTCTCAACCCCTCCATCTTAGACCTATGACTTCTCTTAGACTTTAAGAGATCCTTAGTCTTAAGACACATCTAGTGATTAGGTGGACACTCAACCTAGTCCTAGAGACTTAGAAGAGTTAGCCATAGGAATAGGTCATGCCTTAGGGGTGTTAAGAAAATTTGCCTACCTTATAACTTGAACCACACTCCTCACTTCCTTCCTTCAAGTAAAACTTAAATCAATTATATCTTAATTGATTTTCTCCAAACTCAAAGCAATTACAAATGATTGAAACCCATGATTGAAATCCATGATTGAAACCTATGATTGAAATCCAAATCAAATTCCAAAAATCTTTCCTAAGTCACTTTGATTTCCCTCTTATGGACTTAGCCAAAATCAATTCAAACTCATGAAATTTTCTCACAACCCATTTATATTTTCATTTATATTCACATATATCAATGAAATACAAATTTAAATCAATCAAACTAAACCCAAAATAAAATTTAATAATCAAATCCAAATTCCAAATATTTTCTAAGTCCTTTGATTCCTTCTCATGGACTTAGCCTAAATCAAATCAAGTCACTTCAAATTCATGAAATTTTCTCATAACCTATTTATATTCTCATTTATATTCACATATATAAATGAAATAAACAACAAAACCAAATCCAAAATCAAACTCAAATCTATTCAAAATTCAACTTAAGCCTTTCAAGTCAAAATCTTGAACTTAGCCAAATCAATTTCAAATCAAGCCAAATCCTTGATTTCTCTTCATGATTCAATCAATCCTACAATCATGAACCCAAATAAATATAAACTTCAATCATCAAATCAAAATCTAATTCAAAAATCAAACCCAAGTCAAATTCATGTCCACCCCTTGAACTTGAAATTGTCAAATGAACCAAAACCCATTTGACTTCAAACCACTTGCAAATAGATTTATATTTCAATCATAAGTCCATATGTGTGTTCAGTCAAACTCAAATCAAGCTTTGACCAAGTCATTTGACCCACATAGGCTCAGTTGAGCCAAAGTGAACAATCATCATGAGATGATCAATTATTGAAATTAGGCCAAACCAAGTCAAACCTAAGGGTTGACCATGTCAACACTTAGCCAAAATGAAACCTAACATAGAAAAATCACCATAGGCCAAATTGATTGAAACCATTGATCTAAATTCATCCATGACCAATGTTTGAACTTGACCAAGTCAATATTTGAGCCTAATCTAGCCTAATTGGCCACTTGACCCAAGTTGACCCAATTTGACCTAGAAAGTTAAAATGTGTCAAAACTTGATCTAAGCCAAATTAATTGAAACCAATGGGTCAAGTTCATTCCAAATCACTTGTTGAACTTGACCAAAGCCTCAATTAGCCAACTAGACCCAACCTAGCCCAATTGACCATGAACTCAACTTGACCTAAAAGGTCATCTTGAGCCAAGTTCAAACTTAACCAAATTGATTGGAAACAAAGAGACCAATCCATTTCATATGACCAACCAAATATAAACCAACCCATGACCTAACCCAAATAGGTCAAATGGGTCAAATTGGTCAACTTGACCCATTTGACCTAAATGAAATCAAATGAACAAAAACCAAATATAAACCAAATTGAACTAAACTAAAAATGCTGAAACACTTCAAGTGGTCATATGAACTTGACCCAACTCTTGGTTTGACCCAATTTGACCCATTGGTCAACTTGACCTAAGTTGACCCATTTTGACCTAAATGGGTCAACATGAGCCAAATCATATCAAACCAACTCAAAATCTAATGAAACTTGGCCAAACCTTTTTTCTCATCATATCAAACAAACCAAACTGAAATCAAGGTCAAATGACTATTTTACCCCTAGGCCATAGGATAACCCAAAATCAAAACCACTTGAAATTTGGTCAATTCCTTTTCATGGACACTTGGCATCCTCTTAGTGGACCAAATGGTCACTAATAGACCTAGTGCATATGACCCAATGGGTTTGGGTCAGCCAAACCCAACCCAACCCAAAATCGACCATGTGCTTGAAAATGGCCACATGGGAATCATACCTCCACCCATTTCAAGCACATGACACTCTTCCACTACCTCCCTCTGGAAAAATCGAATGCAATGACACATCAAACGACCTAATAAACCCACTCAAGGAGCTCAATTGGATCAAAATGGAATCTCCTTGCTCGATCGTTCGATTGCCCTTGGGGGAGATATACTCCCCCTAATTCCATTCAACCTTGACAGCCTCATACTCGATTGAACAAAGGGAAGCCAGAGGTGCCTTTTCCAAGTGATTCTAAGCTTCCTAGAGTGAAATTCATTTTCCCATTCTTGTTTTAATAGCTTGAAAATAAGGGAGCTCCATAAAAAATCCAACTTACTCCACACAACATCAACCCAATTCCTTCTTCAAGCTTCATCAGAGGATCAAGTTGAGTTCACCCAAGCTCTTTCCTAAGCTCCAAAGGCAAGGGTGGATCTAATTCGATCAAGACCAAGCTAAAGTGCAAGAAGAGTTGGCCCATAGGAGGATCTACCCATTCTTAGAGCCTCCAAACTTCAACAAAGATTCATCTCCACTTGACAAGCTTCTCTAAGGGAATCAAGCGCCGGTGATCACCTCCGGCGAGGTTAGCCATTAAACCGAGCTTAATTTCAATGTGGTTTGGAGCTTTGTGAAGTGAATTTTAATCCCATGGAATTATAACAGTTAGATATGATTATCTTTATGCTTAGATGGTGTGGGTTAAGTTTCAATACAATCCGAGCTCAATCGAGCTTGGATCATCCCCTAGAAGATGGATGGTGTCCATTCTTTGTATGAAAATATAAGGATAGATCATGGGCCATCCATCCATGCATTTTGGATGGACGATCATGATTAAGACACATATCATCCACATTTTAACCCTTTAGAACCGCAGTTTTAACCTCAGCCGTCCGATCCTTGATCGGACGGGTGAGGAGAAAGTGCGTAGCGCCACTGCTAACATGGCGCTACGATGTGACAACTTTAATATCCAATCCCATTGTGCCACATGAAAAGTGCATGCCACGTCAACAACCCACATGGTGCCGATGAGATTAAACATTTAATTAAGGCTATTAAATTCCTAATTAACCATGAAAACTTCCTAAATTCATATATAAGCCTAGAAAAATCAAAAAAATATGAAATAAATTGCATTGGATAGATAATTGAACATAAAATATTTTAAAATTGATTTAAATTGATTTTGAGCAGTTATTTTTTCTATATTTGGGTTTTATTGGGAATGTTATTTAGTTAATTACCCTTTAATTACTCTACTGATTAATCCAAAATTTTTTGTGCTTAATTAGACTCCTACCTCCCCTAATTTTCTTGGGATTTATTAGTGGCTTAATTAAAGGAACTGCTAGTTCATTCCTTAATTACTCCCTTAATGTAATTAAGTTTAAATAAGGGTATAATTAGTTATTTAACCCTTTGATTGAGTCAATTAAGTTTTGCTTAAGTGAATATGAGGTTTAGGGAATAATTTTGGGATACTTTCCTTAAGATATTCCTTAAACCCATTTTTTTCCTTAATCCAATCATAATTAAGGGTTAATTTACTAATTACCCCTTAATTAATTTCATAAAATTCTAAAAATTTTTAGAACTCAATTAATCTATCTTGGGTAGATGCTTAGGTGTTCAATCACCTAAGTACATTAAAGAAATCAAAATTCAACTCACATGTGTGAGGGGGGTTATGAAAGTACTTAAGCTTAAACCCCTTAGTTTAATTAATCATTAATCATGAGCCAAATTGCATTAGGCTCTTTTCTTCCTAGGTGCATTACAAATTTAAATTTCTTGTGAGATTTCATGTCATCTCATTGGCTCATAATTATTTGATTAACTATACTAAGGTGGTATAGGTAAGGGATAATTAGCACACTTAATTCATACCTTAACCTAACCAAAGCATAAAATTGATCTAATCACCTAAAAATTAAACTAAAACAACAAACATATGTGGGAATGTATTAAGAACAACAAACACTCCTCACATTTCTCAAATTAAATCAAACTCAAAAGAAAATCAAACCTTCCTTAAAAATAATTTGATTTACTTTAAGCTTTATTATTTCATAAGATTTTCTTTAGAAATTAATTAGGGTGAATGTGTTTACATGCTTTCATCACTTTAGTTCTTTCCTAACATGCTAAATGTGTATGTCATATGAATTTCATGCATTCATGCTTTTCAAAAATCAAATTAAAAAAATCAAATATTTTCTTTTTGTCAAATTGCATGTTTTGGCTAACGTAAAAATATGAATGGATATTATCACTATTAAATCCAAAACTATTTTCAAAATCTATAAATCAAACACCTAAAATTGAAAGTGTGCTACTTATAATTATTTTATAAGGTTGCATGTAGATATAAATATGAAAATGTGCGTAGTGCAGCTTTCCTTCTCTCTTCTTTTAGCATAGTTTTGAATAGGACTTGACAAAGTGTATGGTTCATTTGAAAAGAACACAACACTTGCCTAATCTCATTCCTATGTTATTACTTAAGAGGGACATCCACACTTGTACATATAAATTGCATAAACAAAATAAACAAATAAATACAAACTTTTGCATCTTTCTTTTCCATTCATTTCTTTTGTACATGTGTTTGTATTTAAGAAAAATGGTATATTAGTCTGGATAACCCCGGGGTTGCGAGGCCTTAAGTAGCCCCAAGTAGGTCTTGTACCTTACACCCCTTGTTAATAATGGCATCGTACTTACTTATGCCTTTCATACATACATATGTGCATGTGAATAATGGATAAAAGACACCCCTCTTTTCTACTTAATGAAAATCATGCATCATAAAACATTCCAATTTTCTTAAGTAACATTTCTTAGCATTCATCATAAAGTTTGCTAAATATTTCTACTTGTATGTATAGATATGCTTAGGATGCATTCATATGCATGCTATACATGTTGGGAAAGAAATGAAGTGATGTGTATTTTTGTGATTTTATTTCACTTTATTTAATCTTAAAATGCCTTTCTTTTTGGATAGGTTTGTTTAGAGTTGATATTAACTTAGGATTAATTAAAATACATAATAAAACATTAACTAAACAAAACTAAACTTGAATCTACTCTAGAAATTACTTAAGGTAGGGAAGGAAAGAGAAGTTCTCTTCTCTTTTCCCTCTCTTTACAACACTTAGTAATTAATTATAGGATTTATTCAAACCAAAATAAAAACATCAAATAAAATCAACCCAAAGCAACTAAACACTTACATGAAACCATCCATCTAAGTTGAACATTTTCACACTTATAAAATTCAAACTATAAAGCCATAACTAAGCATACCACACAAACCTTCTAAAGCACACACATTAGGCTAAGTCGCCACTTATAGCTTTAGGTTAGGGTGATGCTTGGTTTGATATTTGCTTTTATTTTGTGATACATATTTTAGTTTAGATGTTAGGGTGAATGTTCTTAGAATGAATGGTAGGATGCTTTAGTCTAATCATTACTTTCTACAAGAGATTATGCTTAAGGGGCACTATAATAAAAATCTATTTGCTTTTGTTGTGCAGGTGCTTATACCCCTAAGTATAATCCAATAGGCTAGGTAGACTTGGTTACCCATGTGTGAAGTGCTAAGTCCAATATACATGCTTGGGATTTGTATGATTTGTTTAGCTAATCTCTATTTTATAGGTGTTAGTTGGATTTACTTTTCCTTTTCATGTAATTTTTGCAAATTAGGATTTTGGAATGTTTGCTATGGGGGATTAGGATAAGCATTGGTCATAAGATTATATCTTATGTACCATGTGAATCCTTTGGAGCAACCACATTCCAACCATCCAAAAGAAGGAACCAAAAGAAGAAAGAATAAAGAATAAAGAAGAAAGAAGAAAGAAGAAAGAAGAAAAGAAGATTGAAGACCCCATAACATGAATTCATTTTTTTGTAATTCACTTGTAATCCGGGTTGCATAAAGGTAGAGCTCGGCTACCCAATTTACTTTCGGGTTTGTACGGTGGTGCCCAACCAAACTTGGCTTTTTATTTTTTTGCGCTAGCTTTAAAAGAATGTGTGATGTTTTGTTTAGCATGTGCATTAAGATGGCGTTCTTTTTCTAATTTCTTCCTTGCTTGATGTATGGCTTGAATGATGATTAGACTCTTAGGGCAAAATAAATCTTCTACCAAATTAATCAACTCAAAATTAAAAATAAATGACTCATAACCTCATCTAAAGCCAAAGTTAAAATCAAGATAAAAGAATTAGTAACCCCTAAGCTGGATGAGTATCTCTTTCTAACATCATGCATAAATGCATATTATTTTCACTCTTGATTGGAGGGCTTTCACCTTTGCCAGAGAACATTGGCTTTACCTGTGAGAGCCATGGTGGAAACACACCTCCCCCTTCTCATTAATTTTGGCCCATAATCTTACTTCTCATGCATTAGGCATATGAATCCTATAAGCATGAGTGAAATGATTGTCAAAAATAAAAATAAAATGTAATATGATTTTCCATTAGATCTAGGTCATTTTTCAAGCCCTTATATGATCTAGACTCTTAGGGTGTGAGTTTAAGGACTTAGTCTCTTTCTAAATAAATAACAACCATGCTATCTTGTATAAAGCATAAGACTTGCCTACATGAATTTAAAATCGTAGGAGGAGTTAGTTGGCAGCCACCCCTAGGCGGTTGTAAGTCCAAGAAGTCTGGTGGTTTGTCCTCTCTTATGGAGAAAAATTGAATACCCACTTTTTCCTTAGATTTAAGTCATGCTTTTGGCCTTCGCCAAAGCTCTCCTAGATTTAGTTTCTAAGGTTGCTTCTCTCCTTTGCGGGCCCTAAGCATAAATCCTCACTTCTTCAAAATTTCCACAATCTTGTGTTGTGGAATCATAAGCCCTAAATTTCTAATGAAAAATTCAACTCAAACAAATTAAATCAATTTCAAAAATGTAAAGCCCAACCATATGGTAATTTGGGATGCTTACTAGGCTTCCTAGTATCCTAAGCATCCCTACTTATTTTTATTTAGCTTCGATAAGAACTCCCTCCTCTTGATCGATCCCACTTGATTTGCCAACAATAAACTAATTGATTGATAGTCATAACTTATTGAAATCTTTGGAGACAATTATCATTTATCTTAATCAAGAGTATTCCAAAGGGATCTCATTCCTTAGGATGTAATTAACTATGGGGGCTTGCCTCCATAGGGAACTTAACAAACTGATTTAAAATAATCCTACTTTAATTTTCTATATAAAGTAGGGGAAGAATCTCTGGTACATCATCCCACAGACCCATAAGTCCTTAGGAGTCCTTGTTTGGGTGATTAAGTCCATTGTTAGGTGGTGACTTCTATCACTCTAGATAGTACACCTTTCCCTCAATGTCATACCTGATCACCCTAAAAAGCACACTTGCAATTCTATGTGGTGTCCATCTAAAGAAAGAAGCAATCATCATCATATTAAATTTTCCCTCTCTTCTTTCCTTTCTTTCTTTTTGTTTTCATCTTTCTTTCCTCAGAGGGATGAAGATAAAAAGAAAAAAAACTAAAGAGGAAGAGGGAGGAGACTGATTAATGATGGTGAATACTCCTTATAAAATTTTTTACCAACACTATCCTATTATTGGGCCTTACATTTTTGAAGTAAAGAACTATGATTTTTCAAGTTGATATTTTATTCAAAATCTAGGACTTATATTTCAATAACACAAGATTGTGGAAATGCCTAAGAGGTGAGGATTTATATCCATAGTAAAGGAGAAACGAGCTACCTCTAACCTATGTCTAAAGTAATCTTACACAAGCTAAGAGCTTGACGTAATTTTACTTGGGGAAAATTAGGATATGTTGGTTGACTTCTACTAGAGAAGGTGAATATATTCTGACTCTTGTGAACTTCCAACAGTTTGGAGTGGTGGTTAGTTAATACCTCCAATGCTTTTAAAATCATATGGCTAAGTCTCATGAATGTAATATAGTTAGTGTGGTGTTTTAATTTGGAGGGTTATGGGTGGACACCACATAGATCTTATAGGGGGTACTTAGTGAAGTGATTGGGTACGATATTAAGGTATGATGTACTATCTTGAGAGATGAAAACATCATCCTACAATGGACCTAATCACCTAATAAGGACTCCTAAGGCATGATCGGTCTTCAGATATGCCAAAGATCTTTCCCCTACTTAGCATAGAAAAGTGAAGCAGGGTTTATTTTATGCTAGGTCCTTTAGATTCCTATGGAGATAAGCCTCCATAGTTAATTACATCCTAGGAAATGAGATTTTCTAAGAATAGTCTCAATTAAAATAGTCATTCAATTATCTCCAAAGATTTCACAGTTAAGACTGTCAATAAATTGGTTATTTTTAAAAAATAAAATGGGATTGTTCAATTGGAAAGACTTATTTTGGATTCCAAAGGAAGATAAGAAGGAAGTGCTCATGATACTAAGAAGCTTAGTGAGCACTCCAATCTATCATATGGTAAGACTTTATATGTTTGAATGAGAGAGGATTTGTTTAAATTTTAGTTGAATTTTACTAAAATGCTAGGACTTATAATCCATTAACACAAGATTATGGAGATGCTTAGGAGGTGAGGAAGCAAGCAACCTCAGATCCTAAATCTTGGAAGCTTTAGTACAAGCTAGAGCACGACCTAAATCTAAGCCGAAAGGAAATATTATGGTTTATCTCCATAAGAGAGAATAAATAATCTGACTCTTCTAGACTTACAACCGCTTGGAGTGGCCTCTAACACCTCCTATAATTCAAAACCATGTAGGTTGGTCTTATGTTATTGCAACAAAGTTTAGGCTATTATTTAATTTGGAAAGGGACTAGAGTCCTAAATCCACAGCCAAAGAGACTAGATCATGTCTCGCATGAGTAGATGACTTAGTCTAAAATGCAAAATTTTACAAAATTTTGATCATTTTGACACAGCATTTTGGACAAAAGACTTGGGAGATCTTATGCCTAAATGCGTGATCAAATTTGTTTATTGGCCAAATCAAGAGAGAAAGAGGGTGAATAGCTACCATAAGGGGGTGCTCTCATAGGTCAAGCGGTCCCTAAAGTGCAAAATGAAGGCCCTCATTTTCTTACAAAAGTGATATAATATGACATGCATGATGTTAGACATACAATATTCAGCTAAGGGGTTGCTAAATCTTTTAGTTATCTTGATTTCAACCTATGCTTTAGAGTGAGGTTGAAAGTTATTTTAAAACTTAGTTATGAGTTATTAATTAGATAGAAAAAATAATTTTATCCTAAGAGCCTACCATATCCAGGCCACACATTCAAACATCAATCCTAAAGAAGCTATGAAAATCATGCTATTCTATTGCACAATCTAAACAAAATAACAATCATTTTATAGACTATCATGAAAGAATAAAAGATCGATGTGGCCAGGTACCACAATACACCCTAGAAAATAAAAGAAATTGGGTAGCTGAGCTCTACCCTTATACAACTCGGATTATAAAATAATATTACAATTTAGAATTGAATACATGCTATGGGGTCTTCATTGTTCTTTTTTTTTATCCGATTTGCTCCAAGGCATCATAGGGCACCCCAAGACTAATCTTTCTAGCCACTGCTCATCCTAATCCTCATAACACTAATCCTAATTCCTATTGCAAATTTACTTTTTTATGGAAAAGTAAATCTAATTACACCTACAAAATAGATGTTAGCTAAACATGCATACAATCCCAAGCAATTATATTTCATAATTTGGACTTAGCACAATGCACATGGGTAGCCAAGCACACCTGTCCTAATGCGAATTATGCTCAGAGGGCTTAAGCAAACTATAAGCAAAATATTTGTATTTATTTTTAATGGCCCCATAAGCATAATCCTCTACAGATGATAACATTAGGCTATCAATGGCTTAACATCCAGTCTATGATCCACATTCTTAACATCGAGTCTAAAACATCACATCATAAAATAAAACACATCATCATTATATGCACCATCCTAACCTAAGGCTAGAAGTAATGACTTAGCATTCTAAAGTGTCTATGTGTTTAGGCTTAGTGTGGTATGTCTTAGCTAGGCTTTTGACTTATGATTTTTTAGGTTTGGAAACATTTAATTTAACATGATGGATGGTTTCAATTTAAGTTGTTTAGAGGTTTGCAAATTTTTATTTTTATTTTATTTTGTTTCATTTAATTTACACTTAGCATCTAAGTGTTATAAAGAGAATGAGAAGGCCCTATCTTAAGTTATTTTATAAAAGCATATTTTTTATGATTTAGTTTCTTTTGGTGAATGATTTATTAAATGTTTTATTAGTCCTAAGTTTAAGTTAATCTTAAAGAATCATACTCAACATGAAAGAGATCTTAAGATTAATGTGGCTGAATTACCATCACATAGAACATGTTATACTATTCCTTTTCATCACCCATAACATGCATATGATTTTAGCACTTAGTATACATATTCATGCAATATGTTTAGGCATAATTAGATGATTATGAATGCATATGTTTTTAGTAGAAAAGGGGACTTTCATTTCTTTAATCACATACACATGTATAGAAGATATAAGTAAGTTCGTGCCGTTGTTTAAACCAGGGAAGTGAGATAATTAAATGCCCTTGGGGCTACTTAAAGCCTCGTATTCTTGGGATGTCCAAACTATATACTTGCTCTCTTAGATACATATGAATGTGTATACAACTAGAAGAATGAAAATCATGCAAAAAATTACATTTTTATTTTGAATTATTTATACATGTAAAGTAAAGCTCTATCCAAATTCTAGTACAAATATACATAGGAATGGAATTAAATAAGTACGTGCCTTTATTAACCAGAGAAGTGAGATAATCAAATGATCTCCTTGGGGCTACTTAAAGCTCCGTATTCTCGGGATGTCCAGACTATATACTTATTATCATTCAAACATATGTAAATTCATACATGAATGTAGGAAAGAGAGCAAAACTTTGACATGCTTAGGCTATAAACACATGCAAATCCTATACATATATTCATTGCTAATATCACTCCAGATTTTCATTATCAATTTAGAATTTTGAAAATAATTTCAAATTTTATTAGTGATAATAGCCACACATGTAATAAGATTAAGCCAACACATGCAACTTTGCATAAGTAGATTTCATTTGATCTTTTGATTTTGAAAATATGAATACATGATATCACATGGCATACAACATTTATGGTGATTGAAAAGGAATAGCTAAACATCTCCATATAATTCATTCAATTACACTAATTCCTAAGGACAATCACATTAAATAAAATTATTTAAAGGAAACCAAAGCTTCTTATTAAATTTAATTTTGGATTTTAATTGAAATTAAGGAAGAGGAAACACTTGTTGTTTTTATCACATCCTATGTTAGTGATTTAATGTGTTTAAGGAGAGATAATTAGAAGAATTTTTATGAATTAATTAAGTTTGGAATCATTAAGCAATTCCTTTAATTACCCTTTCCTATATCTCTTTAATTCAATTAAACACTTATTCATAAGCCTCAAATGATATGCAAATGGGAAATTAAAATTGCAATGCTCCTAAAGGACCTAATGCTATAGGCTCATGCTTAAGTGTTAATTAGGTTAAAGAATCTAATTAAGTACTTTTATGATTTTCCCACACCATGGGTTAATCATAATTTTCTTAAGGGTCTTTATGTTATTAAACACGTAAAGATGAACCCATGGATTGAAATCAAATTATTCGAAGTGATTACCATTTTAATTTGATTAATTTTTGGTTGATGATTGCTTAATTAATTTCTTAATTAGCCCACACATTAATTAACTCTCTTTAATGAAATGAATTTGGAAAAGTAATTAAGAAAGAGGTCCTAATCATTCTCTCATCATCTCACTATTAATTAGAGATTAATGGAGTTTAATTAATTAATTTTTATTATTTGGGATTTTAAATATTCATTAAATCACTTAAAAGGGTAATTAGGGTTTGAATTTCAAATTCCCTTAATTACATAGCTAATTAATCCCAAGAAATCATGAGAGGCAAAGGTCATTCCATTAAATCAACATGCCAAGTTTGCTATTAATTTCTCAAGTAATTAGAGCTTAATTAAGCTAATTAAGAAAACATTCAAACCCTAATTAAGCTCTATTCATTGTTCAAAATATAATGGAATTTTTTTTATTAAATTCTCCTTTGTTTAACCTTTCCAAAATGGGTTTATTTATATTTTTTGGAATTTTTCTATAATTAGATATGATTTCATGAAATTTCATAGCAATTAATCACATTTTAATCTATAATCCGTCGACGCCATGGGGGAGCTGACGTGGTAGTGCTTTCCACATGGCATCACAAGATTGGCCACTTAAATGGTCTGACATGGCGACTGAATCAAGCAGCGGACACACTTTCATCCTCATCATCCAATCTCAGATAGAATGGTGGGGATTAATTTGGTGGTTCCTAAAGGGAATAAATTGAATTTCTAGTGGATTAAATCACGGCCGTCCATTCCAATCACACGAAATAGATGACGATGATCTGCCGTCCCCTAAGTGATGAAAGACAGACATCGTCCACCCTCCCCCGCTCGATCTAAGCTCGTCAAAGCTTGTGAGGTGTTAGGATCGACTCCAAAACATTCAAGGGGGAGATCTAGAGGTATCCTACGGTGGGATTCACATGAAATTACAAAATTCTTGACAAAAGACCAACACCTAGGGGATTTTTTATGTTATGCTGGTGTTTACCTCGTTAAAGCTTAGAATCGGTGGTTTATCGGCTGAGGTAGCTTCACCTTGAAGAGATGAATCCCTGTTGGGAAGCTCGCGCCTTATCTTCTCACCAACAGCTCTGTGGATCAAGCATTGCTGGAATCCTTGTTGGAGTTGGTCTTGGAAGGGTCTCCATTGCTCGAATTAATTGAGAATCGATTCATTCTTGATCACCAGAGCTTGGGGAATGGGTGAGTGAAGTTAATTTATATTTGGTGATGTTTGAGATGAGTTGGACGGAGTGGAGGCTCGGCTTCATTCGGCTTTGGTGTCACCGATGATGGGGAGATCAAGGGAGATTAGGAATTCACTGGGGAAGATCGCCTCTACTCTCTGAAGTTCTCTGTGTGCTTGGAATGGAATGGGGAGGAGTTTTTGGCAATTGTTTAGCCCGATGGTGGCCCAACAGCTGGATTCTTTGGGTTTTTGGCAATCGTCCGGCCGGCACAGGCGGCTGGAAATGATAGAGGGTGGCTGAGGTGGTTCTGTTTGAGTGGGTGAGGGTCTGAGGTGGGCAGCCAACATTGAGGTGAAGTGTCCTTCTTCCTCATGGTGAGCCAATGGTACAGTTTAGGTTAGCTCACCTCCTTTGACCCATGGCTGACCAAAATAGCCTTGGGTCAGGTTAGCCAGTGGGTCAAAGGTCCAAATCAAGCTAAGGGTGGCTGTCAAGGGCAAAGGGGTAGGTGAGACCACATGAATGTGGATTTTATCTCATTTGGAGAGCTTCACCCAATAGGTGTCAGGTCAATTTGAGTTTGATTTAGGCTAGCCCATTGTGACCCAAGGATGGGTCATGCCAAGTTTGAATTAGTTTGAAGTTGGTTTGGATCAATTTGATCCATGTAGGTCAAATTGGGCTAGGTTGGGTTAAGTTGATGAATTGGTCAAATTGGGTCAATCCATGAGTTGAGACAAGTTCAAATAGATATTTGGAATGTTTAGGAGCAATTGGTTTGATTTAATTTGGATTATATTTGGATTTGACTTATATGGGTTCATATGGATCAAATGGGCTAAGTTGACCAATTTGGTCAAATTGGCCAAATTGGTTTGGGTTAGATGTTTATTTATGTTCAATTGATGATTCGAAGATGATTGTAGGTTTTGGTTTCAATCAATTTAGATTTAGATTTAATTTAGGCCAATTTGACCCTTTAGGTTAATTTGGGCTAAAAGGATCAATTGGGTTCAATCAAGGGTTTAATCATGTTCAATAATCAATTTGTGAGGGATTTGAATCATTAGTTTCAATTAATTTGGATTAGAATTTGATTTGGCCCAATTTGGTATTTTAGGTCAAATTGGGTCAACTTGGGTCAAGAGGCCAATTGGACTTGGTTTGACTCAATTGATGGTTCAATCACATTCAAGGATCAATTTAGAGTGGGTAAGAATCCTTGGTTTCAATTAATTGAGTTTGGAATGAAGTTTGGTTAGATTTGGTTCATGTAGGGTAATTGGGTCAACTTAGGTCAAGTGATCAAATTAGCTTAGTTTGACCCAATTAATTATAATTGGATAATTAAGGGTGATCGACAATCATTATAGAAGGTTTTGAATGGGTTTGCTCAATCTAATTTGGGTTGGATTGGAGTTTGGCTCAAGTGGATCCTTTAGAATGGGTCAATTGAGTTGGTTTTGGGTTGAATTAGGTTGAGTTGAGTTTGATGACTGATTTGGGATTGATTCATGGCTTTGATTGTAATTGATTTGGGTTTAATTTGATTTTGGCTCATTTGGACATTTTAGGTTTAAATAGGCTAGGTTAGGTTAATTGAATTGGTTTGGTTTGATTGAAGGAATTTTGGTTATGTCCATAGGATTGGAATATGGGATTAGGTTTAAGTCATTTTGGCTTGGAGCTTGGATAAAAAATAGGATTCAATTAAGTTTTGATTGGATTTATTTGAGATTGGATTTTGGCTAAGTGGATAGGCATGAGTTTGGTTTAGGCTATAGGATAGGTAGGTTTGCTCATGTCCTAAAGGCATGACCTAAACCTAAGGTTTACCATCCTTAAGTCTCTAGGCTTAGGTTTAGTGTTTACTTATCCACTAGAAGTGTCCTATGACTAAGGAAGTTCTAGTGTCTAGAATACTCCTATGTCTAATATAGGAAGGATGAATCCTCACTTTAAAAGTGAGGTCAATAGTTAGGCTATTATTTATTAAGAAAGAATCTAAGATCCTAAACTAACTCCCTAAGAGCCTAGATCATAGTTGGTATGAAAGTATGGCTTAAACTGATGCAATAAAAGTTATAAGTTTTATCTGATTTTAACTCAACATTTTAGACTTAGGCTTAAGAGGCATTTATGCCTACATGCATGATGAAATAGAGCTATGGGCTAAATGTGAGAGAAAAGGATATTCTCTACTACAAGAGAACTACTCTTAAAGGTCAAGCCTTATCCCTTATCGTGCAAGAGTAGAGACTCCCTACTTGCAAGAAATGAGATAATATGCATGTGTGGTGTTTTAACATTCATCACAGACCTATTGGTTGCTAACTTTTTTTATCTTAATTAAGTCCCTAGGCTTTATGATGGAGTTTTGAGTTGTTAAAATTTTAATTAGAGTTGATTAGTGGGGGTAGAAAATTTAAGTCCTTAAAGAGCCTATTATATCCAAGCCATACAATAAATATACACACTTTAAGAAACCTATAAATATTATGTAGTTCTATTACATAATCAAAGTAAATAAGCCAAATAAACATCATTGATTAAAAGAATAAAAGGCCAGTGCGATTGGGTACCACCATACATCCCAGAAAAGAAAAATAAAAGGGTACCTGAGCTCTACCCTTATACAACCCAGAGTATAATTAATTTATAATGAAAGAAAAACTATGGAGGTCTTCAATCCTCATCTTTATATTCATATATCAAATTCTTCTGGCATCACAAGTCCTCCCAAGTCAAGTCCTTCTAGCCACTACTCCTAAACCTATTATAAAAATTACATTTTTGTAAAAATTGAAATCTAACTACACCTACAAAATAGAGGTTAGATTTACACACATTCAGAACAAATAGTTTATATATGTGATATTTATATTTGGAGTCATAGAAATACCACATAGATCTTAGGTGATACTTATTGAAATAATTAAGTACGACATCAAGACATGATGTACTATCTTGAAAGATAGAAGCATCACCCAATAGACTCAATCATCTAATAAAGGCTCCAAGATAGATGGGTCTATGTATACATAAGATCTTTCTCTTCTCGTAATTAATGAAGCAAAGTAGAGATTATTTTAAGTCAGGTTTTTAATATCTCTATAGAGGCAAGTGCCCACAGTTAATTACATTTAAAGAAATACGGATCTCCTAAGAATACTCTGGATTAAAGTAGTCAACTAATATCTCTAAGGAATTCAAAATTTTGATGTCAAAGGATTAGTAATTATTAAAAAAATCAAATGAGAAAGTTCAAATAGAAAGAGTTTTTGACAGATTCCAAAAGGAGGATACTATGAGGCTTAGTGAGTACTTCAGTCTATCATATAGTGAGGCTTTATAATTTTCAAAAAGAGAATTATATTTATTTGACTTGATATTTTTTTAGAAGGTTAGGACTTAGATTTTAATAACATAAGATCATGAAATTGTCTAAGAGGTGAGGGCTTATGATCGTAGTAAATAAGAAATAAGCAACCTCCAAACTTATAACTAAAGTGCTTTAGCACAAGCTAAGATCTAAACCTAATTCTATTTGGGAAAGTGAGATTGTTGACCTCACTTTTGGAGTGAGGATTCAATCTCCTCTTCTTAAATTTAGGAGTCTTCTAGATATTGAGACTTCTTTAGTCATAAGACACTTCTAGCAATTAGGTGAACACTTAATTTAAGCCTAGAGACCTAGAAGGGTTAATCACAGGATTAGGCTATGCCTTAGGACTTAGGGAGACAAACCTACCCTATGGCCTATACCCAATCAATGCCTACCCCCTTGATCAAAACCAAGCATCGAACTCAATTCAATCAAAACCAAATCCAAATCCAAATCAAATAATTCAAACCTATAATCAAATCCAAACTCAAAAAAATCCAAATTTAAGCCACATGATTTATTCCATGGACATAGACAAATCTCCTTCCAAATCAATCCAGGTTCAATTGATTTTTTTTCAAAGATTAACTCAACCTTTCAATCAATTTATTAAATTCAATTTAGATCAAAATATCAATACCAAATCCCAAATCCCAAATCAAATCAAACCCAAGCTTAATCCATATAAACCAATTCCATAGACTTAGCCAAATTTCCATTCAATCCAAATCAAATTCAGTTGATTTTCTCATGAATAAATTATATCTTCAATCATCATCCTAAATATAAATCAAATCTACAATCATCAAGCCAAACCAAAATCAATCCGAATCAAACCTAGCTTAACCCATTTGACTCAAAAATATCCAAATGAACCAAAACCCATTTGAACCCAAATCAATTGCAATCAAAGCTATATATCAATCCTAAATCCACATATAAATTCAACTAAACTGAAATCAACCCAAAATCAGCCCAACTAAACCCAATAGGCTCACCTGACCTAAAGTGACCTAAAAAGACCTATTTGAGCCAAAATCCAATCCAACCCAAATTAGATTGAGCCAAGCCTACCAAATCCTCTTATCATGATTGTTGATCATCCTAGGTTGATCAATTATCATAAATTGGGTCAAACTAAGTCAACTTGATCATTTGACCAAGTCAACATTCTTAACCTACATGAATCAAACTAATCAAATCTCAACCCAAGCCAAATTAATTGAAACCATTGATTCACACCAACCTATTATCAATGATTGAATATGACTTGACCATCAATTGAGCCAAACCTAACCCAATTGGCCCTTTAACCCAAGTTGATCCAATTTGACCTGAAATACCAAATTGGGTCAAATTATGATCCAACCCAAATTGATTGCAACCAATGGCTCAAGTTCATTCCAAATTAATTATTGAACTTGACCAAAGCCATAATTGAATCCAGTTTGACAAATTATTCAACTTAACCCATTCAACCCAAATTGACCTAAAGGGTCAAATTGGCCTAAATATAAATCAAATCCAAATTGATTCAAACCAAAGCCTACAATCATCTTTAATTAACCAATTGAACATGAATCAACCCATGATCTGAGCCAATTTGATCAAATTGGTCAACTTGACCCATTTTACCTACATGAACCCAAATGAGCCAAAATAAAACCTAAGCTAAACAAACTCAAACCAATTGAACCAAAATACTTCAAATTATCATTTGAACTTGGCCCAAGCCTTGGTTTGACCCAATTTGACTAATTGGTCAACCTAATAGAACCTATCCCAATTTGACATATAAGGATCAAATTTAGCCAAACTCATTTGAACTAAGCCAAAACCCTTTGAGCCTGACACAACCCATCCTCAACCCACTTTTGGACAATACCAAACCAACCTAAACCTGAATTGGGTTCAACCCAAGGAAAACTCCCTTAGATTCTCCTCCTCACATTGGTTTTAGCCAAAAATGGCAAGTCAACTCCCCTCCTCTCTCTTTAGTAGCCCTCCAATGCCTAAATATGAACCTCACATATGCACCTAGCCCAATCCAAGTGGGCTAGGTTAGCCATGGACCAAGGTGAGGTGAGTTAACTCACCTCCCCACACTAGCTGAATCCATTGGACCCAAGGAGGAGGGCAACCACCTTGTGCCACCAACCAAGCACTTAGCCAACCAAACCGAGCCACGTGGAGGCGACATCGACCACTTTTGCGCCATGATGGCAGCTGACCGGCTAAAATTCAGGAGCCAAATCCATTCATTCGATTCACGGGAGGGGGGATATACCCCCCTCATTTCAATCCAAATCCAACACACACACACACACACACACACACACTCAGAGACTCCCTAGAGCCCAAAATGAAACCCCCAGAGCCCTCTTTGAGCCATTTAAGTCTCTCCATTCCTAAAGCTTACTATTTTGAAATTGGACACCCCTATTTTCAACCCAACTCTATGAATACTCAACCAAATCCAAATTTCTTTCACCCACACCTTCCCCACACTCTGTCGAGCAAGAACGAATTACCACCCGAGTCCTCCGGCCATCAAAAGTATGAGTTCGATCAACGCCGACCTCCAAATCGATGGTTCATGGCCTTCCAAGTGAATGGCGAGGAATCAACATATGTGTTGCTCAACAGGGCTTCATCTCCACTAGATGAAGCCTTCCTCAATTGATTTTGCCGCCGGTCTTGAGCTCCGGTGAGGTAATTCCATTAAATCAACCTCTTAGTAAAATTTCTTTGGGGCTTTATGAAGAAAAGTTGCATTTTACCCTATCTTAGCTATTGGATCCCTTCAGATCCTTCATGTGAAGGTGTGGGATCAATCCCTGATCGATTCGAGCTTGGGTGAGCTCGAATCGAGTGATGGAAGGTGGACGGTGTCCATCTCCCATAGTTCGTGAGACGATGGATCACACACCGTCCATTTTGTATGATCAAAATGAATGGTTGTGATTAATCTGTTAGATTTTTCTGATTTTATCCCTTAAGAGATCACGGGTTTGATCTACGACATCCGATCCGAGATTGGACGACACAGATGAAAGCACGTCCGCCGTCAGCCACATCAGTGCTGAGTCAAATGAGCTTAAGTGGCCAATCCCGCGATGTCATATGGAAAGCGCACCATGTTAGCAGTCCGCGTGGCAACGATGGGATTAGGCTTCATTTAGGGCTTAATTATTATTTTTAATGGCTGAAACTTCCAAAATTCATAACAAATTATAAAAAAATCTAATAAATGCAAATAAATACTCATTTTAAAGATATTTCAGAGGAGAATAGTTTTAAATTAATTCTAATTAATTTTGAATAGTTACTAAGGCTTAATTTAAATTTGATTAAAAAATTAATTAGCCTACTTACTCCTTAATTACTTGAGTTGTTATTCTCAAACTTTATGAGTTAATTTAATGGGATGACCTCTTCCTCCCATAATTTTTTTGGGATTTATTGCTTGGTTAATTAAGGTAATTGACTATTTAATCCCTATCATTCTCTTAATTAGTTATTGTAATTAATTAACTACTTAAATAATAAAAAATAATTAATTGAGCTCACTAATCACTGTTGAATAGTGAGTGGACAAGGGAAAGGGGATTAGGACCTCTCTCCTAATCTATTTCCTAAGTCCATCCTCCTTTAAAGGAAAATTAATTAAGAAATGAGGCTAACTAAAGAATTAATTAATTAAAAGGATTCATTAATCAAATTCAAATCCTAATCACATCAGATCTTAATTAATTAAGTCAGGGGTAGATATTTAGGTGTTTAATAACCTAAAGATATTTAGGAAAATTATGGCTAATCCACATGTGTGGAGAGGTCATAAGAGTACTCAATTAAAGTTCCTTAATTTAATTAACTATTAATTATGAGCCAATTGCATTAGACCTCTTCTATTTTCTAGGATCATTGCAAATTTACTTTTCATCCATATGCATATCATGTTGGCTCATTATTATTTTGTTAATAACATCAAAGTGACATAGGTAAGGGTAATTAATTGATTTAACCAAGGATCCAACCTAATTGATTCATAAATTCACATAATTACCTTCTCTTAAATCAAAATTGCATTACCAATGTAGAAATGAGATTAGATAATAAATGATCACTCCTCCTCCTCTTTAAATCAAATCAAAGATTCAAAACTAAATTGATAAAGGAACTTTGGTTTTCTTTAAATAGGTTTATTTAATGTGATTATCCTTAGGAATTAGTTTAATTGAATGAATCATGTGTTGATATTTAATTATTCTTTTCCAAGCACATTAAATGTTGTATATCACTTGATTTCATGCATTCATGCTTTCAAATTTAAATAAATCAAATGAATTTCTTTTATGTAAGCTTGCATGTGTTAGCTTAATTAAATATATGTATGGCTATTATCACTAATAAATTCAAAACTACTTTCCAAAAACTTATAAATCAATTATAATACTTAGAGTGTTGATAGTTATGAATATACATAGGGTTTGCATGTGTTAATAGCTTCAACATATTAAATAAAGCTCTCTTTCTTATAATTCATATATAGATTTGCATGAGTTTGAATAATAATGAGTATATAGTCTGGACATCCCAGGAATATGAGGCTTTAGTTAACCCCAAGGAGGTCATTTGATTACATCACTTCCCTAGTTTAATAATAGCATGTACTCATTTAGTTTCATTCTTATGTATTTTGATATTAGAATTTAGATAGAGCTTTAATTCATATACCTAAATGATTTTTTAAAAAAATACAATCTTTGCATGATTCTCATCTTTCTAATTGTGTATACATTCATATGTATTTAAGATAACAAGTGTTTTGTTTAGACATCTTAGGAATACGAAGCTTTAGTTAGCCTTAAGGAGATCATTTGATTAGCTCACTTCCCTGGTTTAATAATGGCATGTACTTGCTCACATCTTTCATAAATGTGTATGTGTGCTTAATTAAAAGATGGAGATCCCCTTTTGTTACAAAAAAATTTATGCATTCATATTCACCTATGTCATTAGCATGTGTGATGTATAAATTAGTGCTCTCTTTTTTTTATTCATGTATAAATTTACATAGATTTAGAATGTTAATAAGTATATAGTCTGTACATCTTAGGAATACAAGGCTTTAGCTAGCCCCAAGGAGATCATTTAATTACCTCACTTCCCTGGTTAACAACGACATGTACTTATGTGATTCTATCCTTATGTATTTTGTTATGAGAATTTGGATAGAGGTTTAATTTATATGTTCATATAATTCAATAAAAATAAATTCCAAACACACACATTCATTATCATTTAAGTGTGCCGAAACATAATGTATGTATATGTATGCTAAATATTAATTCATGTTCATGTTATATGTGATGGAAAGGAATGATTCAATATATGACATGAGATAATAATTCAATTAGATTAATCTTAAGAAGCCTTTCATATTGGATAAGATCATTTAAAGTTAACCTAAATTTAGGATTAATTAAAAATTCATTTAATAAGCCATTCATTAAAGAGAGCTAAATCAAATTAATATGCTTTATAAAGTAACTTAAGGTAGGGATGAAAGAAGGTAATCCTCTTCCTTCTATTTATAATACTTAGTTGCTATGTATAAATCACATGACACAAAATAAAATATAAATTAAAATTCACAAATCCATTAAACAACTTCAAATGAAACTCACCATCATGTTAACATGAATGGTTTTTAAACTTAAAAAAATATAACTCTAATCCTTAGTTAAGACATACCACACAAGACCTTAACACACACATTAGAATTAAGTCACCACTTCTAGCTCTATGATAGGATGGTGTATGATGTGATGTATAATTTATTTTGTGATGTATTATTCTAGATTGGATGTTACGGTGTATCCTTTGTAGACTGGATGTTAGGCCATTCTTAACCTAATCATGTTTTTTTGTAGGGGATTGTGTTTAAGGGGATGCTTAAAAATAAATATGAATGCTCTGTTTGCAGGTTGCTTAAACCCCTATGCATAGTCCAAGTTAGGACATGTGGGTTTGGTTACTCATGCGTAGGGTACTAAGTCCAAATTATATATATAACTGTTTAGGATTGTATGTAAGTTTAGCTAACCTCTATTTTATAGGTGCAGTTAGATTTAATTTTTCCTACATGAATGTAATTTTGTAACAGGAATTAGGATTAGTGCTATGGAGGATTAGGATGAGCAGTGGCCAGTAAGCTTTGTCATGCTGTGCCATGTGATACCTTTGAAGCAAGCACATCTAAATCAAAGAAGGAAGAAAGAATGAGGAGGATGGAAGAGTGAAGAATGAAGACCCACATAGCATGTGTTCATTCTAATTATAATTATTCTTTCATATTCCAGGTTGTATAAGGGTAGAGCTCGGTTACCCATCTTTTCTCTTTTTGAGATGTACGATGGTGCTTGATCGCACCGTCCTGTTATTCTTTTATGATAGTTTATAAAATTGATTGATGATATGTTTAAACTATGCATTAGGATGGCATGCTCTTTATAGTTTCTTCATGTTTGATGC
The DNA here is from genome assembly GCA_021442155.1 of Cymbidium sinense. Taxonomy (NCBI): domain Eukaryota; kingdom Viridiplantae; phylum Streptophyta; class Magnoliopsida; order Asparagales; family Orchidaceae; genus Cymbidium; species Cymbidium sinense. The sequence goes on along the minus strand of CM038218.1, from coordinate 111,497,738 downwards.
TTTAATGTGTAGCCTAGATGCGGTAGGCTCTTAAGATAAAATAAATTTTCTACCCAATTATCCACTCATAACTAAACTTTTAAGCAACTCATAACCTCATCATAAAGCTTAGGAAATAAATAAGATAATTAAAAGATTTAGCAACCCTTTAGCTATATGGTTGTATGTCTCGCAACATGCTTATCATCTTGGATCACTCTCACAAAATGAGGGCATCCATCTTTACATATATAGGGACCGCTTGACCTGTGAGAGCAACCCCTACTGATGGAGCTTCACCCCCTCTCTTTTGATTTGGCCAAAACAATCTACTTTATCATGCATTTAGGCATATAAAAATACCAAAGCCTTTGTCAAAATATTGTGTCTAAAATAAAATAAAACTTGAAAAGATTTTGCATTTTATAGATTAAACCATAAGCTCATACCACTCATGCTCTAGTCTCTTAGGGAGTGAGTTTAAGACTTTATTTTCTTTTTCCACTAAATAACTATCCTAGTTATCTTGCAATTCATAAGACCGAACTGCATGGTTTTAAAATCATAGGAGGAGTTAACTAGCGGCCACTCTAAGTGGTTGTAAGTCCAGAAGTCTGACATGTTCACTCTCTCTTATGGAGATAAACCATTATGTCCAGTTGCCACTTAAATTTTGGTCATGCTTTAGCTCAGACTAAAGCTCCCTAGATTCAGGATCTGAGGTAGCTGTTTCCCTCAGGCTACAAGCAGAAATCATCACCTCTTAGGCTTTCTCACAACCTTATGTTGTTGAATTATAAGCCTTAGCAATCTAATAAACTTCAACTCAAATAAATAAATCTCTTCATTTTAAAATATATAAAGTCCAATTATAGGATAGATTAGAATGCTCACTAGGCTTCCTAGTATCATGAGCATTCCCTACTTCATCTCTTTGGATTCCAAAAATAAGTCTTCTCCTTGAACTTTCCTAATTAATTTTCCAAACATAACCAATCCTTTGATAATCTAAACTTAAAATCTTTGGAAATGATAATTTTCTACTTAAATCAAGAGTATTCCTAGGAAATTTCATTTCCTAAGATATCATTAACTATGGAGGCTTGCCTCCAAAGGGAACTTAAGAACCTGATTTAATACAAATCTTACTATATTCATCCGTGTAAAGCAAATGAAAGATCTCTGGTATATTCGAAGATCCATCATGTCTTAAGTCATAATTAGTTGATTAGGTCCATTGAAGGGTGATGCTTCTATCTTTCGAGATAGTACATCATACCTCAATGTCGTATCCAAATCACTTCAATAAGTACCCCCTAAGATCTATGTGGTGCCCCCCACATCCAAAAATAAACACCACAGATTTTTCTGGCATCTTCGTTAGGGAGATGTTCCTCTCTCCATCTCTAGTAAACAATTATCATCTCCAAGCATCAATAATGAACTTATATTTTTATAAGCCTGAGACTATCATTCTTTCCATTGGCCCTGTCTTCATTTCATCCTTAAGCATAGGTAGCCAACATCCTTTAGGTTTTTAAGACCTCACTCCCGTGTAGGTCTTAAGACTCCTATTGGGTTACCTATTGGGTCCCCCAATAGGTAATAATAAATTAACTAAACAAAGGAGATGACCAAATATAAGTCAAATAAAGTTTGGAACCACTCACTAGTAGCTTGGTAAAGCAAGGTTTCATTTCACATTTGATAAAATCTTAAAAGAATCTAAAGTAAAATAACCAAAGTCTTTTGCAAAAATTTTTAAAATCTTTTCAAAGCAAAATCATATGAATATAATAAAAGTGGCCAAATAAACATTTTTTTTAAAATAAAAATCAAGTAAAACAAAATCAAAATCTTTTCAAAATAAAATTGATTGAACCCCACTTAGCATACCTAAAATTGCTAAGTGAGTGTTCCTCTGTTCAAAATCAAATCAAATAACAAACCTCTTTTTCATAAACATATTCAAACTCATTCTCAAAAATTAAACTAATCACCATTTAACATACTTAAATTTGTTAAATGAGGGTCTCTTTTTTAAAAAATAAAACCAAACATACCCAAAATATTTTCAAAACAAAATCAACTCTCCATTTAACATACCTAAATTTGTTAAGTGTGAGTCTCATTTCCAAAATAATATAAAACCAAAACAACAAACATCAAACATATATTTGAACTCTATGTTACGCACCTAAACTTGTCAAATAAGAGTTTCCCTTTTCAAAAATTAAATCATACAAATATCAAACATATTTTGAACTCCATTTAATATACTTAAACTTCTTAAATAAGAGTTCTCTTTAAATCAAATCAACATATCAAACCAATAATAACAAACCATTAAGATAGAACGCTTTCAAACATTTAATTGAGCATACCTAAATTTGTTAAGTAAGGTCTCCAAAATTAAATTTCAAATAAAAAAATATATGATACACCTCCAAAGGTCTCTCCAAAACTCTTGAACCCACTCAACATACCAAAATTTGTTGAATGAGGGTTCTAAATCAAAATCAAAATCTCATGGCAAAGTCTCTCCTCAAATTCTTAAGTCTCTCTAAAATAATGAACCCCACTTAGCATACCTAAATTTGTTAAGTGTGGGTTCAAATTCAAAAAATCAAATCAAGAGTTAATGATTCAAAACAACAGTTCAATGCAAGAGATTAAATTCAATTCTATTTCAACAAATGCAGAGATACCAGTCGAGTTTCTTTGTCCCTTCTATGATTAGTCTTCCATCATGTATGCCGACAAGATGATCTTCTTATTCCTATATGGTGTGGATTTGGCCTTGGATTAGGCCATACTCACCACTACTACTATGAATGTGATTCAGTTCAAGAGTGGCTTTGTGACTGTCAGAGTCACATGTGAGGGGCCAGCCCTCACCACTGTCTACAGGGAGGACGTGGTAGGGTAGAAGCTACTTCTCTAGTTTGATCTCTAGTTAGGTTTCAAGTCTCCCTCACAAGAGGAATGGTTCCCACACCACGAGTGGGTCGGTGCGCCGACTTCAGCATCGGTGCCCGGTTCAATCTATTGCCCTCACTGCAGTTTTAGCGAGGGCTAGCACCACCTCTGTTGTTTCCCCTACTATGAAGGGGAAGGCTGTATTAACATCTAAGATAGTCTCTTCTACCTTCGAGGTTGGTGCTAGCTCTCACTCTGCCCCGCTCACCAACAAACAACATCATAATAAGAATCACAAGGTTAAGCGGCACTGCGAGCATGAGGCGAGGCAGATCGATGATGCTTCTCATGTGGCTGAGGAGGGTTCCCCTCATGAGACCTCTCCACTCCTGAGTGGCAGTAGGTTCCACCCCCTCTTAGCTTCAGAAGGAGATGAGGACTTCTATAGGATTATTGCATCACCACCACCACTGGTAGATATTGAGACACTAGATAGGGATAGAAGGAAGCCTTATGTCGGTCTAGGGTCCGTTATACACAGAGTTGGCAGATCCCATAGATGCTCAGAGTCTGGCTTATTAAATGACTTGAGGAGTTTGATCCCTAGGAGCATTAGGGGTTTGATTCACACACACACACACACACACACACACTAGAGTTGCTACCCAAGTAGGCAAGTGAGAGAGGAGGAGGTACGCTAGATAGTTGGTAGCCTCCGCTTTGATAAATTTTCTTGATCAGCACCCTACTAGGGTCAATCATTTAAACATCATAGTTCTCACTAGCACCATCCGACACAAAAGGAGATCTCTGGTAGAGAGGCAGTCAGTGTCTTTACCATCACACTAGTCTACTCATCGCCAGCCATCACCAGTCCAAGTCCCAGCATCCATAGTCCCCGCTAAGATGCATAAGCCCTAGTCCAGAGAAAGACCCTCTCCTTTGGTGATTTGGCTACTACCTAAGGATCACGCTCCTTCCATTCCACCAATTGAGGTGAGGTTGAGCTCTCCTACTCGACCTTTTACTTTATAGCTGTGGTTAGGAGGGAGTGGCGACCCAAGAGCATTTTAGTCGCTCCACCTTCATAATTGTTAGAGGGAGAGAAGATAGGGGATACCGACATAGTCCCCATGCTAGTGGAACCAGTCAGGGAGTGCACCCTGCCAGTATAGAGCTTTCAGTGCATACAATCTATAGAGCACAATCCGTGGTTAGTCAGTAACTGGTCTACATTCTAGTAGAGCCAGCCAGGGTAGATGATCCTTAGATGACATCATAGAGGACTACCGTGTTGCAGTCAGGCAGATTATTGGCAGTGATCACTTAGATTGGGAAGATGGTAGAGTTCGCTTTGACCTTGATGAAGATGACATGTTGGACGACACGGCCGAAGTCCATATGGTCGACACCCAAGGATTCTTACAACAGAATCAACATAGTCAAGAAGGTGCTGTGGTTGAGGAAGGTGACACCTCTCACTTGACTCACCACCTCCTTCACCAGCTCAAGCAGAAGGATGATCAGATAAGCATGATGGAGAAGAGGGTAGAAGAGTTGATGGTAGTGGTCTTGACATTACAGAACCCAGCTCTAGTCTCACAACCCTCCCCTATGGTAGCTGACCAGCCAGAGTTGGTACATACTTTAGATTGTCCTAAGTGCACTCCCGTAGATGGTGTTGCTAGTAGTTTGCATAGGAAGGTCACAGATAGCACCTCCGTGCATGAGAAGGATATCAAGCATATGGTGGAATAGTAGGTGAGGGAGGCATTGGCACAAGCTAGGGGGAGCTCATCCATTCTAAAGGGTAGACCATACCTAGAGGAATTTGATGTAGTTCAATACTGCAAGGGTTTTGTGCCACCATCCTTCAAGATCTTTGATGACAGTCAGAACCCACGATAGCACATTGCAAATTTTAGAGTCAGTTGCTGTAACGCCAGTGGTAATGTTGCACTCCTATTTAAACTTTTTGCCAGCAGTTTGGCAGGGTTGCATTTAATTGGTATGCTAAACTACCCAATGATTTGGTGAAGAATTTTGCTGAGTTAAAGCATCTCTTTATCAAGAGATTTGCTAGACCTTAGGAGAGAGTGACAGTAGGTGACCTCGTTATAGAAAAATAGATGCCCAACGAGTCCATTGTTGATTACATTCTCAGGTGGCACAACCTGAGCATAAAATATGAACCACAACTGTCTGAACAACATGCCATTGAGATTCTTCTCAAGAATATCCCTGGTTTGGTTGCCTTCATGCTTAAGGGATTTACCATCAAAATATTTGAAAAGATAATCAACAAGGTGACTAGCCTACAAGAGGAAGCCAAACAATTGCCCTTCTCAGACCAATCATTTAGGTCCAAGCCATAGAAGGTCTTTGAGAAGAAGCCAGGGATAGTTGTGTCAGTGGAAAGAGCGAAGCAGCTAGCCAGAGTTCAGTATGAGAGACCACGAGCTCAATAGCCTCCTTTGCCACCTCCTTTTCCACCACCTTCATCATCATATCGACCACCATAGCCACGACAATGGCCACTGCCGTCACCACAGTAGCCTACCCAGCTGCGGTATTGATATCCACTGTTAAGTAGTTACTTTTCACCTACTCTTGTCAATAGATTGAATAAGCCATATTCATTCAAGAGGGAGGTAATGAGAAAAATCTTCAATAATCTTTTGAAGAAACCAAACTTTCAGTTACTAGAGTCTAAGAGGTCGGAGGAAGTGAGCAAGAGCAATGATTATAGCTATTGCCCCTACCACCGCATGCTAGACCATGTCTTAGAGGATTATATAACTTTTAAAGATTCTCTTGAGCATAGCTACACGTCAGAAGCCATAGTTATCCCTAAGGAATACTTATTGGAATAACCATTCAATTATGTAAGAGTAATCCTTGGGGATACTTGCGACCCTCTTAAGACCAAAAAAGGTTGGGATGTATTTTTATCCCGTACCTCTAAAAAGATAATTTCTATGATCAAGAAACTTTCCTTGCAGGTGCTTAAAGTAGCTCAAATCTCCAATACCAAGGAAGGTTTACTAGTTGCAAAGGACAACTCAGGCAGGGTGACAACCCAACAACAGTAACAGCTTACCAGACTTGCTAGAGATTGTCTAGTAGTGCAACCACCATCCGAGTCCAGCACTCCCTTTACAGTTGTAGCTACTTCTCCTATTAGCTCCTCTTCTACCGGAGCATTGTATTTGTAGATAAGAGCACCGAATCCCTTACTTCACTTACTTTACTTGATTTCTGTCATGTATCTCCACCCAAATTAAAGATATCAATGAAGAAAGTCAATTTTACTTACATCTTGTCTACATCTAATGCTCTATTTTTTTCTTATAAAAAGCTCTCCGATATAAATAGTAATAGCTCTAGTAATTTTGATCCATTCCTTTCTGATTCAGAGTTAAACTTTCCTTCTCTGAATCAATCAAGTTCACCTCTTGAGATTGACTTGGAGTCATTAGACTCTGAGGATCCTTCAGGAGAAGCTGTAGGTATACCTGATGAGAAGGTAAAACTCTCCACAAGCTCATCATTCCAATAAGTCACTAAAATCAACCTACGCAGTGACAAAGTTCTACCTTCTAGGGTAACACCTCAGGATAAGGGTAACCAAGTCATTAGTTCCAGTGAGCAGATAACCCCTCCATAGGATGCTCCACCTATGGATATGCTTGTGAAGGACCAACTCAGAGTTGATTACAATCTCCTAGCTCATTTTAGAAAGTTGTCACCTAAATTAAGCATATATGATGCCCTTGTCTTATCCAAAGAGATAAAAGAATCTCTAATAAAGACTTTACTTGATCCTGAGATATGCTTAGCTCAGCTGAACACTACTAGAGAGGAGGCACACTAGTCAAAGGATATCTTAGTAGTCACATTCAGTGATGAAGACTTACTTTTAGGGACGATCGAGTTCAACCATCCTCTTTACATTACAGTGGATGTTGGTAGACACAGGCTATCCAGCTTGACCTGAGTGCATCAGTCAGTATTATGAGTCTAAGAACCCTTGCCTACTTGAAGATTGACATCTCTAAACTCTAAAAGGGGAGGATAATATTAAAAGGATTCAATGAACAATGCAAGAGGGCCATAGGCTCCATAGTGTTGCCACTAGAGATAGATGATTAGAAGATTGAAGCCAAGTTTCACATTATAGACTCAGATGCATCTTTCAATGCTTTGCTCCAAAGATCGTGGATGCATGAGAACAACACGATTCCATCCTCTCTACATCAGTGCATGAAGTTTGTGAGAGGTGGGATCAAAGATTGTGTCAAAGGAGATATAAAACCATTTATAGTTCATGAGGTCGGGATATATGAGGATGCAACTTACTACCTCCCCTAAAATCAAAAAGTTTATTCTTGTAAACTTAGCCAAAATCGCCATGTAGGACAAAAATAAAAAAAAAAGAAAAAGAAAAAGAGATAGAAAAAGAAAAAGAAAAAAATAAAAGGGAGCGAGAAACAGACTCAGGGGAGGATGTAGAGCCTGAGATTAGATTCCACCCACAGTTCATTACTCTACTCAAACAAGTGGGTGGGATAACCCGACCTCCACCAGGATGAGGAAGAGGCCAGTCTAGAGGTAGTCCTAGGGGTGGAAGATCTCCTTATTGGCCCCCAATAGGAGATATGTCCCAGCCACTAGGAGTATTCCTTCTATTCATATAGACTTAGAATATAATTCAGAGGATGAGTCCTATATGGTTAGCACACTGACTAGCTCTTCTTAGCAGTAGATCCCCTTGGAGGTGACACTTGAGCCTGATAATGATGAAGACCGTGCTCCAAAATAAAGCATAAGTGTATCCAGTCTCTATGTGAAATAGTCAGATATTAGTTGGGAACCTTAGCTCTAACCCCACTTTTCTCATAAAAAGTTAAGGGTTTGGCAGTTAAAGAAGCCCCTAAATCATCCAAAAATATGAAGACTCAGAGGTTCTTTCTAGGAGCATCAACTTCAAGTCAAGAAGTTGATTTAGAACTTGAGGATGATTCAAATAAAGATTTAATAGATTTACTTTTTGATTGGTACTCGCCTTGTGTTCTAAATTTAGTAAAGAAAGGGTTAATCCCACAGACTTAATCCAAACACATGTTAGACTACTTTAAAATAATATGGAATAATAAATGCAAGAACTCTTAATCAAGACCAGGACTAGGGTTCTGTATATTAGGTCCTGTCGATGATGACTATTATTGCTTAGTCATCACTAATCATTTAGAATCTGATAGGTTCTTTTCAAATCACATCAACTCATATGAGGAGGTGTGCTTAAAAACTTTAGATGGTCGAGATGATTTTCAAGTCAAAGATGCACCACCGAAGTTCAAAGAAGAGATCAAGTCAACTATCGATGAGTTCAAAGAAATCAACTTAAGGACTAAAGACAATCCACATCCAACATACATTAGTCATTTGTTGAATGAAACTGAAACCAATAACTTAGTTAGGCTACTCATTGAGTTTAAGGACTGCTTTGCATAGAGTTATAAAGAGATGTCTGGATTGGCTCCCGACATAGTAGTCCACAAACTAGTAATAGATCCTAGGGCTAACCCTATCAAGCAAGATCCTAGACGCATACGATTAGACATTGAACAATAGGTCACTCCTAAAGTCAAGAAATTGATCGATGCTAGTTTCATTTGAAAGAAGAAATACTCCACCTGGTTAGCCAGTGTCATTCCAATTAAGAAGATGAATGATCAAATTCACATATGCATCAATTTTAGGGATCTAAATAAGGCATGTCCAAAAGACAAATTTTTATTACTAATACTAGGGTTGATGGTGGACATTGCCTGATCTCATGCAGTCTTCTCTTCATGGATGGCTCATTTGGATACAACCAAATAAAGATGGCCCTCAAATATGAAAGAAACACTACCTTTAGAACCCCGATCAAAATCTTTTGCTATAAGGTCATGGCTTTCGACCTTAAAAATGTCGATGCTACATACCAGCGGGCCATGACTCAAATCTTTAATGAATTCATTCATCATCAAGTCGAGTACTACATCGATCATCTCATAGTCAAAAGTAAAGAAAAGGAAGAGCATCTCTTTGACTTGTAGTAGTTTTTGAACGGTTAAGATAATTTAACCTCAAAATGAACCCCCTGAATTGAGCATTCAGAGTAGCTTCAGGAAAATTCCTTGGGTTTATTATTTGACTCTGGTGAATCAAAATTGATCAAGAGAAGATCAAAGTAATATTAGAAATGCCACTCCTTAAAAGTTTAACTCAACTCAGATCATTCCAAGGGTGGTTAGCATATCTGAGACACTTTATATCCAACTTATCAAGAAGGTGCCAGGCATTCTCAGCACTTGTTAAAAAGGATGCCAAGTTCAAGTGGGATGATAAGTGCCAGCATGCCTTCGAAGACATCAAGCACTACCTGATGATGCCACCCATTCTAGCAGCCCCTTTCTTGGGCAAGCATTTAATACTCTACACTGCTGCATTAAACAAGTCCGTTGGCATTTTGTTGGCCCAAACTAGCGATGAAGGGAAGAAAAATGTAATCTATTACCTCAGCTATCGTCTAATCCCTATTGAGGAAAATTATCCATCCATTGAGAAGCATTGTCTACCTTTAATCTTCGCATCCCAAAAGTTATGACATTACCTACTTTCATCTCTAAGATCAATCCACTGCAGTACCTCATGACACAGCCGACACTATCTGGATAGTTGGCATGTTGGTCCATGATTCTAACATAGTTGGATATCACTTTCGTACCCCTCTATATAGTGAAAGGACAAGCACTTGCAAATTTCTTAGCAGCACACCCACTTCTTGCTGGTTCTCCGCTTAGTGATGATCTACCCAATGAACAAATCATGAACTTAAGGGATACCAACATTCACCGCTGGGAGATATACTTTGATGGTGCAGTTTCCTCTCAAAGAGGAGAAGAACCACGATCTACTCTTCCAAGAAAGGCAGATGTAATAATACTTCTCCTAACTCTAGATTATGATATAATGAGATTCTCATACCATTTGTACGATACGTGCACCAATAACAAAGTCAAATATAAGGCTCTGATTGCCAATCAAGAGTTAGCCATATCGCTAAGCATCTAGAATATCAAAATCTTTGGATATTCCCAATTAGTGGTCAACCAAATCACTAGGTCCTATAAGGTCCTAAAGCCTAGACTTCATCACTACCATAAGTATACAATGAAGTTGTTGGCCAAAATCCCAGAGGTTATCATCTACAAGATCCCTCGAATCAAAAATTCCATAGCATATGCTTTAGCCAAACTTGCCAAAGAGTTGGCATGTCTAGAAGATGATTCCATATCAATAGAGGTCTAAAATAAGCAAGTCCTGCCTCATATTGATATTGAACTCATCAAAAAGTACTCTCTTGAAGAGGAGGTTGTTGTTGCCAAGAAAGATGAGGAGTTGGATTGGAGGCAACCATTTATGGATCATCTAAATAAAGCCAAACTACCTCAAGAGAAGTCACAAGCTCATCAGATGAAGCAAAGGGTACTTTATATGCCCTCGTGGATGGTGTCTTATATTGGCAGTCCTTCAATCATATGTTGTTACGTTGTTTAGATAAGCATGAAGCCCATAAGATCACGACCGAGGTGCACTTAGGATTATATGGAGCTCATCATTCCGGTCTGAAGATAAAAGCCAAGATCAAGAGACTTGGATACTACTAGCCGTCGATGGTCATAGATTGCATGGATGTGGCTAGGTGATGCCATCAATGTCAAGTACATGGAGTGGTCCTACATCAACCACCCAACATTCTGCACCCAACATTGGCCTCATGGCCATTCAAGTGTTAGGGTACTAACATAGTGGGTCTGATTGACCCTCCTTCTTCCAACGGGTCATCAATTTATCTTAGTGCCATCGATTACTTTTCTAAATTAGCAGAGTTGATTCCTCAGGGAGGTCACAACTCAGCATGTGCTCCAATTCTTTAGAAACCATATTGTGTATAGATTCGGGGTGCCTCACCAAATTATATTCGATAATGGTACTGCATTCAAGAGCACCAAGATCAAAACTTTTGCCTAGAGACATAACATAGATTGGAGATACTCTACCATCTACTATCTAAGAGCAAATGGCTTAGTAGAAGCCTTAAACAAAACTCTCATCCGAATACTCAAGAAGACACTCGACGATAATAAATGATAATGGCATGAGTAGTTAGTTGAAGTCTTGTGGGCTTATCACACACCCTCAAAGACTCCTTAGAGCCTGAAATGAAACCCGTAAAGTCCTCTCTGAGCTGTCCAAGCCTCCCTATTGCTGGAGCTTACTATTCTAAAATATGGCACCCCTATTTTCGATCCAACTCCACCAATACTCAACCAAATCCAAATTCCTTTCACCCACACCTTCCCCACACTCTATCGAGTAAGAATGAATCACCTCCCGAGCCCTCCGGTCACCAAAAGTACGAGTTCGATCAATGTCGACCTCCAAATTTATAATTCATGGCCCTCAGGGCTTCGTCCCCACTAGATGAAGCTTCCTCAATCGATTTTGTCGTCGGTCTTGAGCTCTAGTGAAGTAATTTCATGAAACTGACCTTCTAGTGAAATTTCTTTGGAGCTTTATGAAGAAGATTTGCATTTCGCATGATCTTAGCCATTGGATCCCTTCAGATCTTTTGTGTGAAGGTGTGGGATCGATCCGATCAATTCAAGCTCGGATGAGCTTGGATTAAGCAATAGAAGGTGGATAGTGTCTATCTCCCATCATTGTTAGACGATGGATCACACACCATCTGTTTCACATGATCAGAATGGATGGTCATGATTAATCTGTTATAAATATGATATTTATATTTTGAGTCATAGAGATATAACGCAGATCTTAGGTGATACTTATTAAAATAACTGAATACAAAATCAAGACATGATGCACTATCTTGAAAGATAGAAACATCACCCTACAATAGACTCAATCATCTAAATAAAGACTCCAAAGATAGATGGGTTTACGTATACATGAGATCTTTCTATTGTTATAATTTATGAAGTAAAGTAGAGATTATTTTAAGTCAAGTTTTTAAGTTCTCTATAGAGGAAAGTGCCCATAGTTAATTACATTTAAGTAAATATGGATCTCCTAAAAATACTCTCGATTAAAGTAGTCAACTAATGTCTCTAAGGAATTCAAAATTTTGATGTTAAATGATCAGTAATTATTAGAAAATCAAATGAGAAAGTTCAAATAGAGAGTTCTTGGCAGATTTCACAAGGAGGATATTATGAGGCTTAGTGAGAACTTCAGTCTATCATATAGTGAGGCTTTATAATTTTCAATAAGAGAACTATATTCATTTGACTTGATATTTTATTAGAAGGTTAGGACTTAGATTTCAATAACATACGATCATGAAAAATGTCTAAGAGGTGAGGACTTATGATCGTAGTAAATAAGAAATAAGCAACCTCTAAACTAATAACTAAAGTGCTTTAGCACAAGCTAAGAGCTAGACCTAATTCTATTTGGGAAAGTGAGATATATTGGTTCACTTCCACTAGAAAGAGTGAACTAATCCCAACTCTTCTAGACTCATAACTGCTTGGAGTAGATTCCAACTAACACTTTCTACATTTTGAAATCATGTGGGTCAGTCTTATGCAAATGCAAGATAGACTATTATTTATTAGGATTGAATTTAGTGTCCTAAACTCACTTCTTAAAAGATTATATCATGACTGGTATGAAAATCATGCCTTAGATGCAACAAAATTTTCAAATTTTATTTAATATTTTGACTCAGCATTTAGACTTAGGCTTAAGAAGGTTTTATGCCTACACATATGATGAAATAGAGTCATGGGATAGATTAAAGAGAAGGGTTGTTCTCTATTACATGGAAACTACTCTTACAGGTCAAGCCTTGTCCCTTATCATGCAAGAGTGGAGACCCCCTATTTGCAAGGAAGAAAATAATATGTATGCATGATATTATAACATACAATCATATAGCTAAGGGATTACTAAACTTTTATTTTTTATTTTGATTAAATACTTAAGATTTAGGGTGAGGTTATGAGTTTTTAAAATTTAATTGAGATTGATTAGTTCAAGTAGAAAAATTAAGTTCCTAAAGAGCCTACTGCATATTGACCATACATCAAACAATCAAGCTTTAAGAAATCTATGAAAGTATGCAATTTCTATTACACAATCAATGTAAATAAATCGAGCAAACATCATTGATTAAAATAATAAAATGACGGTGTGGCCGAGTACCACTGTACGCCCCGAAAAAGAAAAAAAGATGGTTAGCTAAGCTCTATCATCATACAACCTAGATTATAATTAATTTACAATAAAAATGAAACTATGGAGATCTTCAATCTTTATCTTCACTTCATAAATTAAGCACCCCAAGCATCATAAGAACTCTTAAATTTGAGCTTTCTAGCTGCTCATCATAAACCCCATAGCTCTAATCTTCTATTATAATTACATTTCATGAAAAATATAAATCTAACTACACATGTAAAATAGATGTTAGATTAACATACATACACACCTAGTAGTTATATTCTATACATTGGGGCTTATCACCCTTCCTTGGGTTATCAAGCCCACTTACCCTAATGAATTATGCTTAGGGACTTAAGAAACACTTGCAAGCAAAGATATTTATAAGTTTTATTATTATAGTAGTCCCTTGAGTACAATCCTCTACAAAAAAAATATCATTATTATAATGTCACCCTAACATCCAGACTACACACATTCACCTTAACATCAAGTTTAAAACCTTACATCAAAAAACAAAATATCAATCCATAATAAACACCATTCTAACCTAATTCTAAGATCAGTGAATATACATTCTGAGTGTATGCTAGGGCTTAGTGTGGTATGACAAGACTAGGTTTTTATGTTGAATTATTCTAAAGATGAGTATTTATATTTACCATTAAGGATTGTTATAGTCAAGTGATTAATGATTTCTTAAATTGAATTTTGGATATCAATAGATTACTTTTGGGTTTATTTGAATTTATAATTCTAAAGAGTGAGAGGAGGAGTGGAATCCACCTCAAACTCTAATCTTAAATTGAATCTAAAGATGATTTTAATGATTTTTTAAATTTTCCCATTAAATCATATATTTGGATTTGACTTAAAGTAATTTTATCTAAATAAAAAAAAACATCTTAATATTAATGAATTCAAACCATAATTAATTTAGCAATGTTTTCTTAATTTTTCTTCATCATCTCTTAATATTAATTAAATGGAGTGGCATACTTAATGAAAATGATTGAATTTAATAAGTGTATATATACTTCATTTAAATATTCTACATATTTATGCATGAATAATTTAATAAATTTTGTTTATTAATATTTAACTTAAGATTTGAAGCCATAGATACACATGATGCATGAATGAACTTTATAGAAAAGATGGTTTAATAATCCCTTATACATATACATACATATTATTATGTTGAATTCATGCAAGTATGTGTCATTGTTGAACTAGGAAAGTGAAGTAATCAATAACTCCCTTGGAACCTCTTAAAGTCTCATGCTCCCGTGATGTCCAGATTGTATACTTTTTAATTCAAATATATATGTACATGTATATAAGTATAATGATGAATTGTAATAATTTTTAAGATACTTGAATATATACATGTATTTGTGAAAAGGATTTAACTTTACTATGCATTTCACTGCAAACTTTAAGGTACGTGTTATTATTAGACTAGATAAGTGAGGTAATCAAAGACTCCTTTGGGACTATTTAAAGTACCGCATTCCTAGAATGTCAAAACTATATACCTTTCAAATATGTAGATAATACATATAGTATTAAATTTATATTTTAGTTAGATTAATTTATATTCATATTAATAAAAATTTTAGGCTTATTAAAGAAAATCATTTAAAATTTACTAGTGATAATAGCCACACTATTAATCTAAAGCATACATTTAAATGAAATCTTTATTTATTTTGAAATATGAGTGCATGAAACATATAAAATAAAATTTTATAGAAAGATTGAAGCCTAATGAGGAGATGAAATATTTAAAAATCAACTCTTAATCCACTTTTATTCATTAAATGATTAAAAAGTAAATTAAATAATTTTTATGAATTAATTAAGATTAATTAATTATTTTACCCAGTTAAGCTCAAAAGAGCCCAAAAATTTAATTATTCTCTAATTACAAGCCCAAAAAATATGAGAAAATTACTAAACATAGATAATTATAAAATAAATATGTCTAAAAGTTCTAATAAAATTGAACTTATATTTAGAGATTAATTGAAGAAATAGGAAAAATCCAAAATCATCAATTATACTCAAAATATCTCAAACTAATTGGAGATTTTGATTTCATTGAAAACCTCCTTGTTATTTGAGGAAAAAGAGTGGTTGATCATAATTTTTTGGAGAACTTGACTAATTATTATGAATTTTCAAAGTCTTAGGATAATTAATGATTTAATTAATTAATAGAAGCTCCTTAATGGTGATTTTATAAAATAATTAGAATCAAAAGTCCTAATTTATTTCTCTGGTCACCATTGCTATTCTAAAGTACATGTAAGCTTCCATAATTAATTTCATAATATTCTTAATTATATTAATGTATTAAATGCATGAAATGGTTCTTTAAGGCTTGAAATTTTGGATTTCCTAAATTAGCTAATAAATTAACTTAAAATAATTATGGGAGGTAGTTGTCATCTTACGGGACAATCACCCAAAGTTTCAAACCAATTAACCAAATAATTAGGGCTTAATTTCACTAATTAAAAAAACTTCAAATCCTAATTAGTCACTATACACTTAATAAAATTTGTGACTTTTATTTTTTTGTAGATTCTCCTCTGTCTAAGCTTTCCATTGAGGGTTTATTTATAGTTTTTAGATTTTTAATAATTAGTTGTGATTTTTTTTAAAGTTCTAGTCATTTAAAGAAATTTTTAAGCCTAATTATTTGATTTACATAATCGACGTCATGTTAGTGCTTTCCACATGGCGCTACACAGTTCATTACTTAAATTGTCTTGCATGGTAAGATGACTTAGTAGCGGCGGACGAGGTCTCGCTTGGCCGTTAAATCATGGATCGAACGATCGAGATTAATTCCACAGATCAAAAGGGATTAAGTTGAAAATTATATTAGGTTTAATCATAGTCATCCATCCCAATCACAAAATGGATGGTGGATGATCTGTTGTCGCCTCCGGTGAGTGACGAACACCGTTCTTCTTCACTAGTTGATCTGAGCTCATCAGAGCTCATTTGATAGGGGATTCGAATCCAAAATGGTATGGGGGTGAATCTAAGTGGGATCCTATGGCTTGATTCACATCAAATGCAAAACCATTTCACAAAGAATAAAAAATTTTATAGCTTTCTACAGTTTGTTAGAATTTACCTCACTGGAGCTAGAGATTAGCCGTTCAACATGTTAGGTAGCTTTGCCTTGGAAAGATGATGACCTGTTGAAGAGGTCATGAGTTGTTTCCCCACCGATCGCTCTATGGACCAAACACCGTGTCATTGGAATTGGTCTAGTAACATCTTTCGGTGCTTGAATTAAGGGGTTCTCAATTCGTTTCAGCTTGCTAGAGCTAGGGGAAGGTGTATGAAATGTGAAATTGAATTTCATATGAGAGGCGTTCAAGTTTAAGGTGGTGCTAATCTTGCTGACGATGGCGTGATCTAGAAGCTCTAGGAACTTGGGGGACTGAGGTTGGGCTTATAATTATATATAAAATTCCTTTTCAGAATTTAGTTCTCATAGGTTCATGCCATTTTTAAACTAGTGGTTTGAGGTATCAAGATCTTTTTTGGACTAGTAGCCCTATGACCTCAGGTGTCTAGACTATATACCTTGTGATCACTTATTAAGAAGACTTTTGATTTAGATTCAATTTCAATTAAAATTTATTTTAACTTATACACTTTAAATTAGCTTCTTTTAATTTTAGAAAAAAATAATTTAACATTTAAAATTTATAAGTTTGATTATATTTGTTTTGATCTTATTTGCATTTTCACTTAAATGTATCATAACTTGATTAAAATTAATTATTAATGATTGATCTTAGGTTGATTAAATGAGCTACACTTTTCATTTGAGTTTAGTATTTCAATAAGGTGTGTTATTAATATTTCAATTTTTATTTGATTATTATTTTTTAATTTTACTTAAATTCATTGAATTTTTATTATAATTTCAATTAATATTTCATACATCTTTACCTAGGTTTCGTTTAGACATTCATTAAGCTCTTTAAATTTCATTACGTTATGTAAATTTATGTAATAATTCAATTGAATTAAGTTTAATTTAATTAATTTTAATCGATTTTGATAATTATATTTTAGTTAAGGTTTACTTCATTAATGTTCAATTTAAGCAGATTAAGGGTTAATTTATGATATGTTATTTACTTCTTGTCCTTTCTCTCTCTTTTTAAATTTATTTAAATTCTAATTCATTAAGTTTATTGGGTCTCGTTGGTTTCAATGATCTATGTTGATTAATTAAGTTGAATGATTATTTGAATTTTATGTGTCTGGGATGTCAGTAATTACTTTAAGTTGACGAATATGTTTTAATTTGATTAATTCTACTTCAGTTTGAAATTCAATTACTGTTTCAATCTTTTACTTAGTTTCCATTTAAATATTTATTTAGTCATTAGACTTCATTGTTTCATATAGTTTAAGTTGATTGAGCTAGTTCTATTATTACTTGAATTTAGTATTTTTATGTTTTGATAAGATTAGATTGATTTGATATTTCAATTATATGTATGATTTTTTGTAATTTGAATACTTGTCACAAATTAACTTTTTAAGATGCTCGAATTTTATTTGTTTTGATTAAGTTATTTTGATTGAATGATGTTTAATCTAATTATTGAATTAGTTATGATTTTAGTTTGATTTGACCAATTTGATTTGAATGTTTGATCAAATATTTACATTCAATATATTTGATTAACATATTTAAAATCTATTCTATCTAACCTATCATATTCAAATGACTTAATTAAGTTAAGTAATGTTTGATTACTTTATCTTAGGTTTAATATGATTCATTTAATTAAAGGTTCAATTAAATAACTAACTTGATAAGTAATTTAATTGATCATGCTTGAAGGATTCGGTGAATTATTTTGAAATGTCCTCTTTAAAATAAGTTACTTAATTTAATTAAATAAAAATTGATTGATTTAGTTAAAATTTAATTGATCATGTCTTGATTGAGGTTGTATGGGGTTTAGGCAAACTCTTATGATTTGACTATGAATTTAAGTATGATGTTAATTGTCACCTCGATTGGCTTACTTAGATGGCAAATCATTACTCAATGAACTTAATTAGGCTTTTTATTTAACGAGAGTTAAATTAGTGATCAATTAGATATGACCTCTATTGAAGTTAGTTAAGGTTTATCAAGGAATCAAGGAATTGATTGATGGTGTATATTTAGTTTAATCAATTAATTAATACAACTCAAGTTTTATTAAATAATTTATTTTATTTTATTGAATTAGATTTAATATAGTCTTATTAATTTAATTAGAATTTATATTAAATTTATTATTGATCGATTTGATTTAGATGTCTAGTTTTATTAAGATATTGGCCCTCCATTAATATTTGATTGATGTTTGATTTATTTAATTTTTAGCATTCAATTTTAGGTTGACAATTAGGTTTTGAATTTGATTAAGTTGTTTCAATTTAAGATTCAATTAATACTTAAGTCGTTTAAGTAGTTTTGTTTAAATGTTCATTAGTTTTATTAAATTTTATTACTTTTAGATAATTTTTTTTGCTAATTGATTTAGTTCATTCATTATTTGAGTCTCGTGATTATATATTGTGATTAACTTCAATTAATTTTATTTATTTTATAAGTTTATGTTAACTAAGCTTATTTCTTATGATCCTTAAATTTATTATTTGATTAGGATTTAATTTAAATTATCATGATTGTCATTTGAATTCAATTCAAGTTGTTAATATCTTACTTTGGGGATTTTCTTGGGTTTAATCAAGCCTATGTTTAATTCAATGTTTAATCAATATTTAATTATCTTATACAAATTTCCTGCAAGGGTTGATTAAGTTCATTTTGTTTGTTCTATTTTATTATTTAAAAAATTTTTGTTGATTAACATAACCTTTATAGTTATTCATATTTAATGACTTTGTAAATTGCTCAAATTTGATTGTCCAATTTATGTGTTTAAGCCATTTAAGAGTAGTTTTAATTGGTTTTAAGTTTTTTATGGTTAAAGTCTTAATCAGTTTTTTTTACTTTAAACCTAGTATTTTAATTAATTTCATTTCCTTAATCATTTATTAAATCCTAAATATATGATTTTAGAGTTTTAATAACTTTGAAGAGCATATAATTTTTTCCTAAGTCCTCTGATGTCATTAGAAATGTTTTAAATTGGTTTACTAAAGTTTTGTGATTTCCATGATTTTCTATTTATTATTTAATTTAAATTATCTTAAGATTTCAAAATTTCATTACTATGAAAATTTTATGGAAAGTGGAGTTCCTTACCAAATTCATTTTTCTAAAGTTTTAACTTGATCATAGATGTATTTTAAGACTAATTAAGATTTTAGTGTTTCCAATTAAACATAAATTTGATCTAAAATATTGGAAATTAACTAAGGATTTTATTTTTCTTTGATTCCCCTCTGAATTATGAATCGAAGAGATTTATTTAAATTTTTTAGATTTTTAGTTGATTTATTTTGATTTATCAAAGTTCAAGTCAATTAAATGAATTAATTAATTAATTTAATCTTCTAAGATGGTTTTGTGGTTTAGTGAACTTTAGAATATTTTAATATTCTTCGAAGGTTCATTAGAGTTAGTTATAATGGTTTGAGCTAATTTGATAATCTTTCATAAATGTAATGATTTTTAATTATTTATTTCATTAAAACGAACCATTTGGGCTTCAAATTTTAATATCTTTTAAATTAGTTGTCATTTTGTCTTCAAATGTTTATGCTAGGTAGATTTTAGCCTCAATTTCATTTCCTAAATATTTCAGATCCATTTGATCAATATTTTAAAATTAATTAAGAAAAATTAATTTTTATTCAAATTCAAATTAATTCCAAAGTACTAATAAAAATTTGGGCATTTGGGTTCATTGGATTCTTCTCAAAAAGCTAAATCTAACGTGCCCTTATTTGTAATTTTTTATTAAATATTTTAATTTTATGATTTTTTTTGTGTTTTAGGTGTATTTTAGTAATTTTTAAATTCAAAAAATTCTTGAATTTTCTATTTAACTTAGACAGCGTTGACTAGACAAGGCTTTTTGTGTGTCACCCGTGGATTGGTCCATATGATGCTACGTGGAATAAACGAGAATAATCGTGGGTATGATCAGACCATCCGATCAAAAATTAGATGGTCTAGATTGAACCCACCGATCTAAAGGTCCAAATCAAATCATCTAACATTTTAATCACAACCGTCCATGCTATTCAAGGGAGGATCAGATGATTGCCACTTTTTCTGCCTCCCAGCCGGTGAACTAGGCGTGAAGCAGACTGGATTTCCATGACATTGGACAAGTCTTCTTATAGTGGAGAAAAGTCTTGTTATAGCTCAGAGAGAAAAGTCTTCTTATAGCTCCGCGACACTGTCACTCAAGCGCCGCAACATTGGATTAATTTCATAAATTTGAGCACTTGGAATATTAACTCCAATAAATTCTAAGTCTAAGTCTTGTCTACCCAGTGCCACAGCACTAGCCTTTTGGGTATAATGACAAGAAATGATCATCTTAAGAGTGTCGCAATGCTGCATATTGAGTGTTGTAACGCTAATCTCTCTGGTAAAATGACTATTTTAAGAGAGCCGCAATGCTAGACTCTCGAATTTTAAACTTATGTCTTGTAGGCTAGTAGTGCCTAGGCGCTATATTCTCATTGCTGAGGTGCTACTATTGTGATGTCATTTTAAGTTATTTTTTTATTTTAAATTCTAGAGATTTTATGACCAATAAAAGGACATATACACACCAATACACAAATATACAAAATAAAATTATATTTATTAAAAATAAAAAATAATTATATAAGTTGTATAAAAAAAGAAGAAAATACAAAATAAAAGAAAAAGAGAAAAACTAGTAATCATATTGATCACCCTCTTCCTTTTCTTCTTCTGACGCCGACAGGGTGCTCACGTAAGGCAGATATTGATGCACCGTAAGAATAGAGGCATGATATAGACCCACAAAGCCACAATTTTCAAACATATGAACTAATCCTGAGTTAAAGCGAGCCATATTAAAAAATATTTCTTTTAATGATCCATATGATAATCAAATTTCTTTTCTAAGGCCTCTTACTTACGGCTACTCTCACCAACTTTTTTCCTCAAATCCAAGAATTCTCCAACTTTTTGGAGTTGCTCGTTTAAGATTTTGGAAGATTGGGATCAAGGTTGTGAGGCACATGGAGCACGTGAGCTTCCCCCACCTCAAACCTCAAGCCAAATCTCCCAATTTTCCTCATTATTTGAGGAACCTTTTGAATATGAACTTCTTCATCAAGCTCCCCAAATGCACCCGCCGTAGTACATAAACCTTAGATAAAGGAAGGATGACCATATCATATAATAGTACCCTAAGCATATTATAAATATAGTTATAAATAATCTTTCCTATATCAATTGTGAAGCCATTTTGATTAGCA
The DNA here is from genome assembly GCA_021442155.1 of Cymbidium sinense. Classification (NCBI taxonomy): domain Eukaryota; kingdom Viridiplantae; phylum Streptophyta; class Magnoliopsida; order Asparagales; family Orchidaceae; genus Cymbidium; species Cymbidium sinense. Next base: position 111,476,069 of record CM038218.1, on the reverse strand, counting down.
AAATTTAAAATGACATTGTCTTTAATCACCTCACTGATATTACTAGTGGGCATCAGCTTGGCAGAAATAAAAAAGTGTCAAATCTTAGACTCTATCATGAGGCTAGCAGTAGGAGAGTTGATAATCATTTCATCCCACCATTTTCACTGAATATTAGCATTTTTATGAGTGAGAAAACAAGGACTTCATCAAAATCGAGATGATCGTTATAATAAGAAAGACATTGATCATATACTATATTTTGCAAACCATAATATACATTAATGGTGGTACTATCAAAACTTACCAATTTCTCCCATACAAGAACTTATTATTTTGGTGTTCCTTCGCATTAGCGAAGAACTCCCACAACACAGGAATGATGTAGGAGCTGCTTTCATAAGCTAGCATCGCTCAATGATGATCCTCTTCGCGCTCCACCTGGATTGTGAAAACTTCTCTTTGGAATGAGGTGATTGTGGATGAGAGCATATTGATACCTCTTATTGACCTCACTTTTGGAATGAGAATTTATCCTTCCCATCTTAGACTTAGGAATCCTTCTAAGCACTTAGGTCTCATTAGTAATAAGACACTTCTAGAAACTAAGGGAACACTAAACCCAAGCCTTGAGACTTAGGAAGGCATACCCTAAGCTTAGGCTATACCCTAGGGAAAATATGTCGTACTTATCCTTTGGCATAAAATGAACCCAAACTCATATGAATGAAATAAAACCAATCTCAGGCATATCCAATCAACCTTAAATCAGATTTTATTTTAGATCCAAGCCCCAAGCTAAATTAATTTAACCCATAACCTAAATCAATTCCACCATCATTCTATGATCCCATGACTCAAGCCCATTCAATTGAAACCAATCCAACTTCTTTTCACAAAAGCACTCCACCCATTCAATACTCTATTTCAAACCCTCCCTATCCTTATAATCAAACCAATTGAATCAAATAAATTTGATTAACCCAAGTTAGCCCATTTGACCCAAAGGGTCCAAATGAGCTAAAATTCAGTCAAAACCAAATCATTGCAATCAAAGCTATCAATCAATCCTAAATTCATCATTGAACTCTTCTCAACACTCAATTCATTCAAATTCAACCTTAAGCTATTTAGTCCACTTGACCTGAAGTGGCCCATGTGACCAAATCAATCCAAACTTCAATCCAACCTAAATTGCATTGAATCAACCTTTTCAATACCTTTATAATGATTGTTGATCATTGATTGATATTGATCATGATTGATTGCATCCATTGGGTCAAATCCCTATTAACCTATGGACCGAAATGAACCAAATCAAATCCTAACTCCAATTATTTGCAATCAATGAATATCATCAATCATAAATTGAATCAAACATGACTCAACCACCAATTGAGCTAAACCAAGCCAACTTGGGCCCTTGAACCAAAGTTAACCCAATTTGACCTAAAGGGCCAAATTAGGTCAAATCACATCATAAGTCCAATTGATTGAAACCAATGCCTCTAATAAATTACAAATTGACTATTGAACATGATCCAACATCCAATTGAACCCAATTTGGTCAAACCAACCTAATTGACCCACTTATCCTAATTAGACCAAAAGGGTTAAATTGAACCAAATCATCCCCTATTAGGTTATGTTCAAATGATGATTTAAAATATGATAGGGTGATTGGATCGATTTAATTTTGGTTAGATTACAGTTTGCCTCTTTTGGATTTATTTAGTCCATTTGAGTTAGGTCAGGTTAATTAACAAAATTGACCCAATTGGGTTCAAATAGATGTTATATTATGTTGAATATTTAATTTGAATAAAGTCAAATTAATTAAACCCAAGTTCAAATGAATGTTAGTTGTGTTAATCATCAATTTAGAGTGGGCTGGAGGGTTTGATTTGGTTTCATTTGATTTATAATAGGATTTAGCTCAAATTGATTCATATGAGTCACTTTAAGCTAAGAGGAGTCAAATGGCCAAGTTGATCAAAATGGGTCCAAATATTATTGGGTTATGTCCAATAATCAAATTGAAGTGTTTTGAAATATTTAGCTTGGTTCAATTTGAATTGGACTAAGTTTTGGCTCAGTATGGTTCACTTAGGTCCATTTGGGATACATGGATCAATTGGCCAAATTGGATTGCAATTTGGGATGGGAGATGTTTAATCATATATTTGGGATGATTGTAAGGATTTGGGTTGGTTCAATTTGCTTTGGATTGACTTTAATTGATTTTGGTCCTGTATAGTTCAAGTAGGCTAACTTGGGCTAAGTGATCAATTTTTTCAAATTGTGTTTTAATTAGGCTTCAATCAAGTTCAAATTATGTTTTAAATGATTTGCATAGGTTCAATTTCAAGGGGTTTAATTTAATTTTGAATTTTTCTGCTTTAGGTTTACATGGGCCTAGTTGAGAAAATTTGGGATAAGTAAGCCAATTAACTAATTTTAGGCCAAGTGTGCTTGGTTTAGGTTTGGTTAGATTGTGTTCTAGATTAAGATTGACTTGAAGCCAATTTGGTTTATTATGTGAGGGTTTGGGTTAGTCGGGCTAGGTGGGATCCATTAGTCTAATGGCTTAACCCTAAGGTTGATTTCTATAATTCATTGGGTTTGGGTATCTGTCACTAGAAGTGCCCTAACCTAAATGAAAAAATCTTAATGCCAAGTGTTGATCTCACTTTTTGAGTGAGGACTCATCCTTCCCATTGTAGACTTAAGAATCTTCTAGGCACTTAGACTTCTCTAGTCATAGGACTCTTCTACTGATTAAGGGAACACTAAACCCGAGCCTAGAGACTTAGGAAGGCATATCTCAAGATTAGCTATACCCTAGAGCAAATAGGTTCTACCTATCATATGGCATAAACCAAAACCCATGTTTATCCACTCATCCAAAATCAACTATAAGCCAACTAACCCCAATTGGATCTTGTTTTATATCCAAGCTCCAAGCCAAATTAACTTAACCCTAAACCTAAATCAATTCCACCAACATCCTATAGATCCAACCCAAAGCCCATTTAATTGAACCAAATCCAACCAATTTTCACAAAAGCACTCCAACCATTCAAACCTCTATTTCAAACCCTTTCAAGACCCATAATCAAACCAATCCAAATCAATTACAACCAAAGCCATCAATCAATCCTAATCCCATCATTAAATAAAAGTTAATCCAATTCAACCTAATCCAACTCAGTTAACCCATTTAGTCCACTTAATTCAAAGTGACGGACCAATTTGATCCAAAATTCAATCCAACTCAAATTGGAATGAGTCAACCCATCTAATCTCCTCCATAATGATTGTTGATCATCCTTGATTGACCAATTGCAATCAATTTGGTTAAACAAAACTAATTTGATCACTTGATCCAAGTTGACCCAATTAACCCATGGACCAAAATGAACCAAATCTCATTCTAAACCTAATTGCTTGCAATCAATGGTTCCCATCAATCATAAATTCAGTATTGAACATGACTCAACCACTATTTGAATCAAACCAAGCTAATTTAGGCTCTTGACCCAAGTTGACCCAATTTGACCTAAAGGGCCAAATTGAGTCAAATCTCATCCTAAACCCAATTGATTGAAACCAATGCCTCTAATCAATGATAAATTGATTATTGAACTTGATCCATTCTTCAATTGATCCCAATTTGATCAAACTAACCGAATTGACCCATTTATCCCAAATTGACCTAAAGGCTTAAATTAAACTAAATCATTCTCAAATCTAAATCAATTCAAATCAACACCTACAATCATTCTCAAATCATCATTTGAACCTAAATCAACCCTCCACCTAAGCCAATTTGGCCAATTTGATCAAATTGGTCAATTTAACCCATTTGACCCAAATGAATCCAAGTGAACCAAAATCAAATCCACTTCAAAGAAAACCAAACCAATGACACCAATCCATTCTAAATGATCAAATGAACCTACCAACCATCAATTTGATCCAATTTGACCAATCGGTCAACTTAACCCAATTTGACCCATATGGGTCAAATTGAGCCAAACCCATCCAAACTAAGCCCAAACCCAGCGATACTTGGCATGCCCATCCATGGGTCACCATGGGTCAACCAAATGAACCTAACCCATGGTGGTCCCAGTTTAGGTCAAAACCCATTGGACAAACCCATCCAAATGAGATAAAATCCACATTTGGATGATCTCACCTACTTACCAAGTCATGGCAGCCATCCTTAACTCATTTTGGACATTAAGACCACTGACCCACCGACCCAAGAGTGTTGGGTATAGCCATGGGTCAAGAGAGGGTGAGTTCATCCATGGCTCTCCATTGGAACACTTGGGGGAGGAGGTACATACTTTGTTAGCCCATGCCACTACCTTAGCCCCTCACTGACATCTTCAGCCACCTACCCCGGTCGGGCAATTTCCAAAAGCTGAAACCATCCTAGTCATCAGATCACTTGGGAAGGATGGTATACTTCTACCCATCCAATTCAAACCATATAGAGAGCTTGCTTGAGTGATTGTGAGACCCCCAGAGCTTTCCCCAATCCCCTCATGCTACCTATCTTTGATGAGACCTAAGCTAAAGGAAACTGAGCCCTTTGTCCATCCAACCTCACTTAAACTCCACCAAACTTCAATTAATTCTTCCCACACCTTCCCCAAGCTCTGATAAGTTGAAACAAATTGATTTCCAATCGATTTGATCACTAGAAGGCACTCCTAGAATAACTCTAGTGAGCTTCACGGTGGAGTTTGGTCCATAAAGCTATCAACCAAGAGACAACTTAAGATCTTCTCAATAGGGCTTCGTCTCTTCAATACAAACCCACCTCAGTCATTGGACTACTGGTCTTGAGCTCCGACAAGGTAAATTCCAACAAATAGTAGAAAATCCCTTAAGTGTTGGTGTTTTATGAAGAGTTTTATGATTGCACGCATTTTCCACCTTAGGATCCTCTTAGATCTTCTCCCCACATATTTTGGAGTCGATCTCGACTTCCCACGAGCCTCAATGAGCTTGGATCAAGCAGTAGAAGGCGGCTAGTGTCTGTCTTCTAGTGCTCAAGGGACGACGGATCATCAATTGTCCGTTCCATGATTAGAATGGATGATCATGATTTAATTTGCTAGAAATCTCAATTTAATTCAGATATCATGGGATTAATCTCCATCGTCTGATCTAAGATCGGATGATGGGGATGAAACCACGTCCGCTGTCGCTGATTTAACCACCATGAGGGACGTTTTAAATAACATATTCCATGGTGCCACGTGGAAAGCACTGTCATGTCAGCTTTCACATGGCACTGATGGGTTAGGGAGTTAATTATGTGTTTAAATGTGATTAATTATCTAACTTCAAAAATTCATAACTAATTATAAAGAAATTCTAAAAATAAGAGTAACCCATTTTGGAAAGGGTAAACAGAGGATAATTTAATAAAAATAAAATACCTAAGGTTTAATTAATGAAGAATGCTTAATTAGGGTTTGAAGTTTAGAATAATTATCCTAATTAAACCTTAATAACTTGGCCAACGAGTCTCAAATTGGATAGGTTAATTCCATGGGATGTCCTCCTCCCATTCTTGAGATTTATTGGCAAGTGATTAAGAGAATTTGGAATTTTAGTCCTAATCACTTTCCTTAATCAACTTAATAATTATTAAAGTTATTAAACATTAAAAATTTATTTATTAATGATAATTAATCATTGTTAATAGTGGAAAGGATGAGGGTAAATGATTAAGGCCTCTTCCTTGGTCATTTGCCTAAATATCTTTTCCTAGGAGGGTTAATTAACTTAAGGTTTAATTAAAGGTTAATTAGTCAATCAATGATAAAATTAAATCAAATTAAAATGATAATTGCTTCTAATTATTCAAATTAAATTCATGGGTTCCTCTTTATGTGTTTAATAACACAAAGACCCTTAAGGAACATATTGTTAACCCATGGGTGTGGAAAAACCATATAAGTACTTAATTAGATTCTTCTTTAATCTAATTAACACTAATCATGACTTTCATTGCATTAGGTCTTATTAGGAGCATTGCAAATTTTAATTTCTCATTGTCATATCATTGGAGGCTCATGATTAAGTAGTCAATCAAATTAAAGAGACTTAGGAAAGGGAAATTAAATGAATTACTTAATGACTTGAGCTTAATTTAGCCATAAAATTCACTTAATTATTTTCCTTAAACATATTAAGTTACTAATGTGGGATGGGGTAAAACAACAAACATCATGTATCCTCTTTAGGATTTAATAATTTCAAACTCAAAATCAAATTTCATAAGAATCTTTGGTTATTCTTAAATGATTTTATTCAACTTGATTGCCCTTAAGAAGTATTGTGATTGAATGTATTATGTGGCAATGTTTAATTATTCCTTTTCAATCATTATAAATTAAATGAATATAATTATGTACATATAAGTTGCATGTGTTGAATTAATCTTATTATATGGCATGGCTATTATCCTTAATAAATTTCAAACTAGTTTCAAAATTATAAATTAATGATGAAAGTTTAAATTGATGTTGGCTATGAATATTATATGTGATTTACATTTGCTTATAGCTTAAACATGTTAAAGTATTATTTTATCTTCATGATTCATGTGTATGTTTATATGTGTTTGAATGTTAGTAAGTATATAGTATGGATATCTCGGGAATACGAGGTTTTAAGTAGCCCCAATGAGATCTTAGATTACCTCACTTCCCTGGTTAACAATTGCACGTACTTACTTAATTTTATTCATATTCATACATGCATTAGAATTTGGATAGAGCTTTACTTTACATGAATAAATAAATTTGTTTACTCATAATCTTTTGCATGGTTTACATCCTTATGTTCATATTCATATGTGTTTAAGATAGCAAGTATATAGTTTGGACATCCTCGAAATATGAGGCTTTAAGTAGCCTTAAGGAAGTCTTGGATTACCTCACTTCCCTAGTTTAACAATGACACGTACTTGCTTAAATCTCTAATACATGTGTATGTATACTTAGCTAAGGAATGGAATCCCTCTTTTCTAACAAAATGTATACATTCACAATCATTCAAGTGTGCCAAAATATATTGCATGTATAGGTAAGTTTGGTTCAAAATCATATGAATGATATTAATGATAAAAAAGGAATGATGTAGCATTATCTATGTGATAGTAATTCAATCTCATTAATCTTAAGATGCCTTTCATGTTTGAATAAGATTCTTTAAGATTGGCCTAAACTTTGGATTAATAATATACTTAGTAAGTCTTTCACTAAAGGAAACCAAAATCATAATACCATGCCTTTATAAAATAACTTAGGGTAAAGATGAAGAGGGTCAAACCTCTTTCCTCTCTTAACAACCATTAGGTGCTAAGTAAGTATTGATTGAAACAAAAGAAAATATGAATTAAAATTCATCAACTCTCTAATAACTTAAAGTGAAACCTCCCTAAATGTCTAATTAAACAAATCCAAATCTTAGACAATTATAATCCTAAACCTTAGTTAAGACATACCACATTAAGCCTAAGCACACACATTAAAATACTAAGTCACCACTTCTAGCTCTAAGTTAGGCCGGTGTATGTTGTGATGTTGTGTTTTGTTTTATGATGTAATATTTTAGACTGGATGTTAGGATTATTTGTGTGTAGATTGGATGTTAGGACACTATTAGTCTAATGATGTTTTTTTTTGCAGGGGATTATGCTAAAGGGATTATTGAAATAAAAATAAATATAAATTCCTTTGCTTGCAGGTTGCTTATGCCCCTTTGCATAATCAGGACAGGTAGCTTAGTTACCCATGTGTAGGGTGCTAAGTTCAAATTTATGAAATATAATTGCTTGGAATTGTATGGTTGTTTAGCTAACATCTATTTTTTTAGGTATAGTTAGATTTTATTTTCCATAAAAATATAATTTTACAATAGGAATTAGGGTTAACACTATGGGATTTAAGATGAGTAGTGGCTTGAAGGCAAAGTCCTAAGAGGCCCTATGAAGCCTTGGAGCAAAACCAAACCAAAGAAAGAAAGAAGATCAAAGAATGAAGGCCCTCATAACATTCATTCAATTATAATTGTAATATTTTTTTTATAATCCAGGTTGTATAAGAGTAGAGCTTAGCTACCCAACTTCTGCTATTTTTTGGAGTGTACGGCGATACCTGGCCGCACCGGCCTTTTATTATTTTATAAAATCTATCAATATTTGATTGTTGTGTTTAAGTTGCACAACAGAAATTACATGATTTTTATAGGTTTCTTAAGTTTGATGATTGAATGTGTGGCTTGGATGCCGTAAGCTCCTTAGGATAAAACTAATTTTTCTATCCTCACTAATAACTCATAACTAAATTTTAAAATAACTCATAACCTCACTTTAAAGCTTAGGTTATAATCAAGATAATTAAAAGATTTTATAACCCCTTAGCTAAATGATGTATGTTCTAATATCATGCATAACATCTTGCTTCACTCTTGAATATGGAGGGTTTCCACTTTTGTATGATAGGGGAATGCTTGACTTGTGAGGGCATCCCTTAAAGTGGACAACACATCCTCCTGCTAATTTAGCCAACAACTATATTTCATCATGCATTTAGGCATAATTATCCCAATCCTTTGTCCAAATGAACATGTCAAAATGATATAAAAATTTATAAAACTTTGCATTTAGTTTAAGTCATATGTTCATGCCAGTCATGATCTAGTCTCTTATGGAGTGAGTTTAGGACTATAGTCTCCTTCCTAATTAAATAACACCCTAGCTATCTTGCACTTACATAAGATCGGCCTACATGGATTTGAAGCATAAGAGGTGTTAGCTGGAAGCCACTCCAGACAGTTGTAAGTCCAACGGGATGAGTTTATCCTCTCTTGTGGAGGAAAACCACTGTGTCCCATTCTCTGACTAGACTTAAGCCATCCTAGTAGAGTGTGCTAAAGCACCCTAGATTTAGGATCCAAGTTTGCTTGTTTCCTTTGGGCTACGAGTATAAGTCCTCACCTCTTAGACAATTCCACAATTTTGTGTTGATGGATTATAAGCCCTAGCATTCTAATAAAATTTCAATTCAAATTAAAATAAACTCTTTTAAACATATAAAACCTTACTATAGGATAGATTAGAGTCCTCACTAGGCTTCCTAGTATCGTGAGTGCTTCCTACTTGTCCTGCTTTGAATTCTAAAAATAAGTCTTCCAAATTGAACCTTCCCACTTGATTTTGAAAATACCCAATCCTTAGATAATCTAGCTTTAAAGTCTTTGGATATAACGATTGACTACCTTAATCGAGAGTGTTCTTAAGAAATTTCCATTTTCAAAGATGTAATTAACTATGGATGCTTGCTTCCATAGGGAATTAAAGAACCTGGCATAAAATAAATCGTATTTTACTTCTCCATGTAAAGTAGGGGAAAGATCTCTAGTATAAATGAAGACCCATTTTCCTTAGGAGTTGTTATTAGGTTATTTGGTCCATTGTAGGGTGATGTTTCCATCTTTCGAGATGGTACATCATACCTTAATATCGTACCCGATCACTTCAATAAGTACCCCCTAAGATTTAAGTGGTGTACCATCAACTCTAAATTAAAATACCACACTAGGATGGAATCCTATGTTTAAAGAGAATGAATATCAACCTGCTTAAAGTGAAGTCAACAGGAGATTACAATAGTGAGTTGTTGGTGAAGAATATTGCAGAGTTTATAAAATTGTTCAGATTTGCACGACAAAGTGTTGATGGCCCGTGTTGACATCACTTTTAGAGTGAGGATTGATCACTCCAATCCTAGGTCTAGGATTCTTCTAGGCACTTATATTTCCTTAGTGCTAGGACACTTCTAGTGATTAATGGAACTCTAAACCGAGGCCTAGAGACTTGTAGGGCATAACCTTAAGTCTAGAGCTTACCTTAGGACAAGTGAGCATCACTTACCTTAAGGCCTAAAATGACACTCATACCCATCAATCACTTTAAAACTAAAATAAATGATTGAAACCTCAACCCCAAGCCAATCAATTGACCTTGATTGAATTTGGTTTCCAATCCAAGTTCCAAGCTAATTTGGCTTCTTAACTCAAGTTAACCCACTTCAATCCTATAACTCCATTCAAACCAACCCAAGCAAACCAAACTTAATTAAATTTTCTTAATTATTCTAATGGATCATTTCAAACTATTCCAACACTTGCAATCAAGTTAACTAAATCAATTAGACTTAAGTGATGCAAGTTAGCCCATTTGACTTAAAAGGTTCAAATGAGCCAAAACTTAATCGAACCTAAATCAATTACAGTCAAAGCCACCAATCAACTTCAAATTCATCATTAAATATATTTCAAATATCTATGATCTCAATTAATCCAAATTGACTTAACTAAACCTCTTAACCCAAAGTGCCTAAAAGGTCCAAATAGACCAAACTCCAATTATACCCCATTGGATCAAATCAAGCTATTCAATCTCTTCACTAATGATTGTAGCTCACTATTGAACACTCAACTATAATCAATTGGGCATAACCAAGCCAATTTGGCTCTTTAATCAAAGCTGACCCAAAGTGACCTAAAGGGCCAAATTGGGCCAATTCATGTTCTAAGCTAAATTAATTACAATCAATGACTCTCATCAACTACAAATTGAATATTGAACATGACTCAACTACTAATTGAACCTAACTAAGAGAATTTGGCCTTTTGACCCAAGTTTACCCAATTTGACTTATAAGGCCAAATTGGGTCAAATCAAATCCTAAACCAAATTGATTGAAACCAATGCTTTTAATCAATCACCAATTGAATATTAGACATGATCTAACCTTCAATTATACCGAATTTGGTCAACCCAACCCAATTGGCCTCCTTAGCACAATTTGACTTAAATGATCAAATTGAAATAAATCACTCCCTAATCCAAATCAATTCAAATCAACTCTTCTAACCAATCACTAATAATCAATTGAACATAGACCTAACTCACGCTCAAGTCAATTTGGCCAATTTGGTCAAATTGGTCAACATGCCCATTTGACCCATATGAACAAAATCCAAATGTACTCAAATTGTACTAACTCAATCCAAATGACCAATTTAACTTAACCAAACTCTCACTTTGACCCAATTTGGTTAAAATCATAAACTTAGACCAATTGAGCTCATTTGACCTATATTAATCAAATTGAGCCAAACACAACCAAACTAAGTCCAAACCTATATAAACTTGGTATGACTCATCCTTGGGTCACTATGGGCCTATCCAAGTGGGCCCAATCCATGGTGAACCCAAGTTGGGTAAGATCCATTGAATCAAGCCCTCCAAATGGGATAAATCATTTTGATGGGTTCATCAATTCCCCACCTTGGCAGTCATCTTTGGCCCTTCTTGGATAGAGGACCACTGACCAAACCTAACCCGAGGCTATTGGGTTCAGCCTTTAGCTAAGAGAGGGTGAGCTCACCCATGAGCAATCATTGGTCCATCTAAGGAGTGTACACTCTATGGTAGCCTACTACACTCCCTCAGCCTCTCACACACATCCACCTCTGCAATCCCCTGCCACCTCCTGCCACACAGTCCGATAGGAAAACTGCCAAAGGGTGAGCTAATCTCATCCCTTGGTTAAATTGGGGAGGAGAGTATACTCCTCATACATTCAAACTCAAGACACACCTTCTTGAGAGCATTCTGAGCATTCCCTAAGCTCCTCATGCACCCCATCGCCAACGAGACCAAGCTTCACTCAAACCCAAGAGCCCCATCCGTCAAACCTCACCAAACCTCCACTAAAACCAAATTAACTTTTCCTACACCTTCACCACACTCCAGCAACCAAAAATGAATTGATTCTTGATCAATTGACTGAAGGAATCCCTAGACCAACTCCAGCGACTTCCATGCAAGTGTTTAGTCTACAGACTGATTAGTGAGGAGGCAGCTTGAGATCTTCTCAACAGGGCTTAGTCCCTTCTAGACGAAGCTACCTCTATCGACGAACCGCCAGTCTTTAGCTTCGACAAGGTAAAAAATTGGCAACCATAGATTTGGCCATTAGGTGTTGGTCTTTCTAAAAATGAAATGTGATTTTATTCAATTTCCACTGTAGGATCTCTTTATATTTATTTCCTAATCATTTTGGAGTCGATTTCACTATCAAATGAGCTCTGATGAGCTTGGATTGAATGATGAAAGATAGACGGATCACCAGCCATCCATTCTATTTGATTATAATGGATAATTGTGATTAATCATGCTAGAAATTTTGATTTAATCCCTTCATAATCACAGGATTAATCTCGACCATTCGATCCAAGATCGGATGGTTGGGATGAAATCGCATCCACCACCACTGAGTCAGCAGTCGTGTTAAACATTTTAATTAACCAATACCATGGTGCCATGTAGACAACACTGCTACATCAACGTCCATTTGGCACCAACAATTTAAAGCAATTAATTTGGTTTTAAAATATAATTAAATAGCAAAAATTTCAAAAATCATAAATAATTATAATAAAAAATCTAAAAAATGCAAATAAACCCATTTTGTAAATCTTAGATAGAGGAGAATTTAATAAAAATAAACCCCTAATTATTATTTAATGAACATTGCTTAATTAAGGTTTGAAGTTTAGGTTAATTACTTTAATTAAGGATAAATTACTTGGTTAATTAATTCCAAATTTGGCATGTTGATTCAATGGAACATCCTCTACCTTTCATATTTTTCTTGGAATTATTTGCCAAGTGATTTGAGAAATTCCAAAATGTTAACCCTAATTACCCCTTTTAAATGATTTAATAATTATTAAAATCAATGAATAATAAAATTAAGTAATTAAGGATAATTAATTAATAAAAGTAGTGAGGATAACATGGGAATTAATTAGGACCCCCTCTCTTAGTTGTTTCTAAATGTATTCCCTTAATGGATTTAATTAATATGTTTAGTAATTAAGGATGAATTAAGAAAAATTAATAATGAAATTTAAATGAAATCAATTTAAATAGCTCAAGTGCAACCCATTAATCCCTTCATGTGTTTAATAACATAAAGTCATTAAACAAATTATGATTCTCTCTTTTGTGTGAGAAAATCATAAGAGTATTTACCTTAAATATTTTCCTTCCTTAATTTAATTAACTCTTAAACTGAGCCTAATTGCATTAGATCTCTTTAGGTGCAGTTCCAATTTTACTTTCCCAAAGCATATCATTGAAGGCTCGCATTTAAGTGATTAGTTAAATTAAATAAGCTTAGGAAGGGAAATCAAATTGATATAATTAATGGATTGAACCTAATTAATTCATAAAATATATTTAATTTCCTTCCTTTAACATATTAAATAACCAATATGGGATGGAGTGAATTCTAAGTATCATTTCTCCTCTTTAGGTTTCAACAACTTGAATATTAAAATTAAACTTTAAAGAGGCTTCGATTATACTTAATAGATGTTTATTTAGCTTGATTGTCCTTAGGATCTAATGAAATCAAGTATGCTGTGTGGTAATATTCAATTACTTCCTTTTAATTATCATAAATGTGTATGTCATGTACTTCATGTATTCATATTTTAAAATTAAAAGAATATGATTGCATTCAAATTACATGAGTTGGATAAATGCAATTATATGGTGTGAATTTTTTCACTAGTAAATCTCAAACTATTTTGAAATTATATGTTAATTATGAATTAAATGATTTGAAACTTAAATCAATATTTATTATAAATAATTAATCATGTGAAGATGAAATGTTCATTTATTTGTAATTAAAAGATGGCAGTTGATAATTTTATTCTTATGTTCATACTTATGTATTCATGTATTTGAATTGACAAGTATATAGTCTCGACATCTAGGGAATACAAGGCTTTAAGTAGCCCCAAGAAGGTCTTAGATAATCTCACTTCTCTGGTTTAACAATGACACGTACTTGCTTAACTTCATTTATGTGTATGCATATGTTAAAATATAAACTAAAACCCATTTATTTATGCCATTAAGCTTTACATAAGTAAAGGGTATTTATACATAACTTTTTTTCATGATTTTACATCTATGCTTATGTGTATTTGAATTGTCATGTATATAGTCTATACATCTTGAGATCATGAGGCTTTAAGTAGCCCCAAGGAGGTCTTAGATAATCTCACTTCTATTATTTAACAACATCATGTACTTGCTTAAATTTTGTATAGATATTTATATATGATTAAATATGAGATGAAATCTCCCTTTTCTATCAAATTTATGCATCAACATTCATTAAGTATGTAAAAATATGAGTACATTGCATGTATATGTATATACTAAATCAAAATATTAGAGAAATTAAAAAGGAAAGAAAGTGGATATTATTGATAATGAAAGGAAGTAGTGGAGTATTACTCATGTGATTGTGACTTAATTTCATTGAACTTAAGATGCCTTTCATGTTTGAATAAGATTCATTAAGACTAATCAAAATGTAGGCTAAATAAAATTCATAAGTGATTCATTAGGAGAATTAAATCCATAATAATCTATCAATAGAAATCAACTTAGGCTAGAGATGAAAGAGTTAAGCCTCTTTCTTCTCATTATAATAATTCGATCTTAAGTAAGTAGTGAACAAAATAAAAACACATAAGTTAAAATCCAATCAAGCTACTAGAATACTTATAGTGAAACCATCCTTATTGAGTAATTTAAATAATCTTAAGACTTTAGAAAATCCTAATTCTAAAGCTTAATCAAGACATACCACACTAAGCCTTAGCACACACATTAGAACACTAAGTCACCGATCTTAGTATTAGGTTAGGTCAGTGTATGTTAGGTGATGTATTTTATTTTATGTTATAATATTTTACACTAGCTGTTAGGATTGTTTGTACGTATATTGGAGGTAAGGTCATTATTAGTTTAATGATTTTTTATGCAGGGGATTGTGCTTGGGGTGCTATAATAATAAATGAATATAAATATTCTTGCTTGTAAGTGCTACTTATGCCTCTAAGCATAATCAAATTAGTATAGGTGGGCTTAGTTACCCAAGTGCAGGTTGCTAAGTCCAAATATGTGAAATATAATTGATTGGCTTGTGTTTGGCTAACATCTATTTTGTAGGTATAATTAGATTTTATTTTTCATGAAGATGTAATTTTTGTAATAAGATTAGGATAAGATTTTATTTTTCATAAGGTAGATTGGAGAATCCACTAGGCTTCCTAGTATCTTGGATACTCCCACTTATCTTCTTATGTAATCTATAAATAAGTCTTCTTATTTAGACTCTTCCTATTTGATTTCCAAAAATAACCAATTCTTTGATAATCTAGCCTTGAAATCTTTGGAGACATTTATTAACTACTTTAATCAAGAGTGTTCCTAAAAAATTCTCATTTTCTAGGATGTAATTAACTATAAGGGCTTGCCTTTATAGGGAACTAAAGAACCCAACATAAAATAAACCCTACTTTACTTATCCATGTAAAGTGGGGAAAAGATCTTTGGCATATATGTAGACTTATCCCTAAGAGTCCTTATTAGGTGATTAAGTCGATTGTAGGGTGATGTTTCTCTCTTTAGAGATAGTATATTATACCTTAATGTCACACTCAATCACTTCAATAAGTACCTCCTAAGATCTGTGTGGTGTCCCTATAACTCCAAATTAAAAGACCACAGCCCGATAGCGGAGATCTAATAACTATTGTCTGACAAAAGTATTTAGTAGTTTGACGACTAGAATGAATTAGTATTTTAATGCTAGTAATCTATTGGTGGTGCAATGATACCGATCAAATGGTGGTCCAATGATGGTGGTCAAATGACTATCCAATGATGACAAATTATCACATTTAATACATTTTTTGTAAGTTGAATGACATGAGGTATTATACCAATATCTTTCAAGATAAGATTCATGTTGCATGTAACACAAGGTGAATAGTAGATGATATCATATTTATCATGTAATATCTCCCCAGCCTTCTTATAATTTGTAACATTATGAGTTATTAATTGCCCCACATTCTTACACAACCTAAAAAATTACTTCAATAAATAAAGCACATACATCTTTCTTATTGTCATAAGCATCAATAAATTTTAAAATGAGACACCATGTATACAATAAACTATAAATTCAATTAATATTCTAATTTTATTGTTTATCCTTCTATTGACCATTAAAGTGCATCTAGTGTCTTTCCAACAATGCTTATTTGACTTAACAAGTAGCTCACATTCTTCTTTGCAATCTTCTAATAAGTTTACTCTTATTTTATAATAAGAAAAGAGTTGGTAGCCTGGCCGAATAGTTTTAATTGTGTCAATAACTTTTACTGCAAAAGATTAATTTAATATATTTATAAAAATGCAACATTAAAAATATCATCTAGTAAAGGTCAAATCACCATGATCTATAACATATTTTGATATCAACACACTTTTAAGGAAGGTTGTGATCCTATTTTTTGTTTCATCAATCTTTCTTTCTCTTTATTATTTTCAGCCCTCTTTCATGTGTAGATGAACTTTGTGTTTAGGAAATAGAACTAAAATCCCTTTCTTTGACAATGGCTAGATCATTATATAAAATTTAACTTCTCTCTTATTTTCTTTCTACTTTCTTTTAGAAAATTGTTTTATATTTTTTGTGTTTGATAATTTATATCATGAGACACTTTTTTGCATGCAACAATAACCCTTTACCTAGCAAGATGTTTTTTCATTTTGTTAATAACTCCACTTTTGTATAGTTCCATAATACAAGCATTTGTAATGTTTCTTTCCATCATAATGTCTTAAATTAGTAAATGATTCAATGCAATGTTCACTTTCTCATGAATACTATGTGCTAAAATAGCAAGTGGCTTTCAAATGGTTCCATTGTAATATAAAAATAAAACAAATAAAGATTAAATAATAATTATGTAATAATAAAACAAATATAATCTATGTCTTATGATGCAATCATGGTTCACAATTCACTCTCTTAAAAATAGATTTATATTTTTATTGTGTTTACTGTTCAATGCTCCATATGTTGCATATCATAAACTGGAGCCCACTAACCAAATATAAAAGCTTGTGCTTTCAATTTGGCATCCGCAAGTGGTTAATAGTTCTAAATCAAGATTTTCAAGGAGTAGGAGAGACTCCATGGTTGTTTGAATGGGAATGAGCAAATTAAATACCAATTTGCTAATGAAATAAAGAATGGAGCAATTTTGAAAAATGTATCTTAAAATTATTGGAGTTTATAAAAAAAAACTCCTATATTGATCAAAAGAATCTAAAACATGTATAGAGTCGTGATAGTGTTCTAGTTTGGATTGTCAAATACTGAAAGATTTTTGAAATTCTTATCAAATGTTTACTAATCATTGAAATATCTTCATATAATAAAAGTCCACTTTTTAATATATGGTTTATCATATATTTTTTTAGTTAGTACATCAAAACATAAGTCTTCTTTTACTTATAATTCCAACTTGTTACATTGCATCTTGAAATTGATAGTTTTGAAGGAGTGATACAATCATATTTTATATCATTGTGTGTCTTACAGAATTTAGAGATACTTCTACTTTTTTTAAAATGGATAACATACAATAACACTTTTGAATAAGTTATTCATGTATTATGTCCCTTATAGATAATCAAAAAATTATTAGAGATAAGTTAACCATCAATATATCAACAAAATTACATAATTAAGATAATATAATATTTAAGTTCATATTTAATAACTTGTAAAAGTAAATATCAACCAAGATATAAACTTATCACAATAGGAGCTTTTAAACAAAAAAAAGTTCATAAAATTTGTATACTTAGGGAGAAACTTCAATGTTCCATGAAATGCTCTATGTTATGGACCTCAACTCATCATCAACAATAGAAATCTCCTAATCATTACATCAACAAACAAAGTATTGTATCAATTCATATTGAAACTAAATATTAAGAGAAAAAATATATATTGTGATGTTTATTTTCGGATGGTGTGGACACCACATAGATCTTAGGGGGTACTTATTGAAGTGATCGGGTATAACATTAAGGTATGATATACTAACTCAAAAGATAGGAACATCACCCTACAATAGACCTAATCACCTAATAAGGAATCTAAGATAGATGGGTCTCCATATATACCAGATATCTTTCCCCTACTTTACATAGAAAAATAAATCAATGTTTATTTTAAGCCGAGTTCTTTAGTTCCCTATGGAGGGAAGCCTCCATAGTTAATTACATCATAGGAAATGGGATTTTTTAAGAATACCCTCGATTAAAGTAGGCAATTATTATCTCCAAAGATTTCAAAGTTAAGGCTATCAAAGGATCTATTTTGTAAAAATCAAATGGGATTGTTCAATTTGATGGACTTATTTTAGAATCCAAATGAAGATAAGTAAAAAATGCTCGTGATACTAGGAAGCCTAGTGAGCATCCCAATCTATCTTATGGTGAGGCTTTATATGTTTGAAAGTGAAGAGAATTATATGTTTAAATTGAAATTTTATTAGAAGGCTAGATGGCCTAAGAGGTGAGAATTTACGTTCGTAGCCGGAAGGAAATTAGCAATCTCAAATCCTAAATCTAGGGAGCTTTAGCACAAGCTAAAGCATGATCTAAATCTAAGCAGAATGGGGCATAAGAGTCTACTCCACAAGAGGAAATATACTCGTCTGACTCTTCTGGGATTACAATCGCTTGGAGTGGCACTAGCTAACACCTTCTATGATTCAAATCTATGTAAGCTGATCATATGTAATTATAAGATGGCTAGGATTGTTATTTAATTGGAAAGAAACTAAAGTCCTAAACTCACTCCCTAAAAGACTAGAGCATGAGTGGTATGAGCACATGACTTAGTCTAAATGCAAAATCTTAAATTTTTATATCATTTTTGACACTTTCATTTAGACAAAGGCTTTGGGATATCTTATGTCCAAATATATGGTAAAATTTGATTGTTGGATAAATCAAAAGAGAGAGGGTGAAGCTCCATCATAAGGGGTTGCTCTCATAGGTCAAGTGGGCCCTAAAGTGCAAGAATGAAGGCCCTCATTTTTAACAAGAGTGACTTAAGAATGATATACATGATGTGAGACATACAACATATAGCTAAATAGTTGCTAAATCTTTTATTTATTTCAATTATAACCTAAGCTTTATGATGAGGTTATGAGCTATTTTAAAACTTCAATAATGAATGATTAGTTGAGGTAGAAAAGTTAATTTTGTCATAAGAGCCTACCGCATCCAGGCCATACATTCAATCATCAACCATGAAGAAACTATGAAAAAGATACAATTCTAATGCACAATTTAAAGATAACATCAATCAATTTTATAGACTATCGCAAAAGAATAAGAGGTTGGTGTGGTCAAGTACCATCGTACACTCCAAAAAAGAGAAAAGATGGTTAGTCGAGCTCTACCCTTATACAACCTAAAATATAAAAGAATAATTATAATTAGAAATGAATACGTGCTATGGGGTGGGGGTGGGGGGGTGGGTCTTCTTTTCTTCATTTATTCTCATCTTCCTTCTTTCTTCTTTTGATTAGAATTGTGCTCCAAAGGCATCACAGGACACCCCAGGACTAAGCCTTCTGGCCACTGATCATCTTATACCCAATAGCACTAATCTTAATTTCTATTGCAAAATTATATTTTCATGAAAAAATAAATATAACTACACCTACAAATAAGGGTTAGCTAAGCATACATACAAACTCAAGTAGTTATATATAATTTAGACTTAGCACCCTACACATGGGTAACCAAGCCCACCTGTCTTAACTTCGATTATGCTTAGGGGCATAAGTAACCTGTAAACAAAGCATTTATATTTTTGTTTAAGCAACCCCTTAAGAATAATCTCCTGAAAAAAAAATGAATAGGCTAATAATGGCCTAACATTCAGTCTATGAGGCATACACCCTAACATCCAGTCTAAAATATTACACCACAAACTAAAATATATATCACACATACACCATCCTAACTTAGGACTAGAAGTGGTAGCTTAATTCTAATGTAAGTGCTAAGGCTTTGTGAGGTTTGTCTTAACTAAACATTAAAGTTATGATTTTCTAAATTTAGAGGTATTTAATTTAACCATAAAGGTTGATTTCACTTCAAATTATTTAGTTGATTTGTAAGTTTTAGTTTATATTTTATTTTGTTTCATTTGATTTAAACCTATCACCTAAGTGTTATAAAGAGAAGAAGGAGGCTTACCCTGTTTCATCCCTACCTTAAGCCACATTCTAAAGCACATTTTTATGATTTATTTTTCTTTAGTGAATGGCTTTTAAATATTTGTATTAATCCTAAGTTTAGGCTAACTTTAAGTAATCATATTCAATATGAAAGGCATTATAAGATTAATATAGTTGAATTACTATCACATGAAATATATTAAGTCACTTTTTTCCATCACATGTAACATGCACATGGTTTAACACTTAGCATATCTACACATACAACATATTTGGTATACTTAAATGATGATGGATGCATACATATGTATTTAGTAGAAAAGGGGATTTTTATTCTCCTAATCAAATAGACATACACATGTATAAAATATGTAAGCAAGTACGTGTCATTGTTAACCAAGGAAGTTAGATAATCAAATGACCTCCTTGGGGCTACTTAAAGCCTCGTATTCCTGGGATGTCCAGACAAAAAATTTGCTATCATAAATACATAGAGATGTATACACAATTATAAGGATGAAAATCATGCAAAAAATTATATTTTCTTTAGTTGAATTATTTATGCATATGAATTAAAGCTCTATCCAAATTCTAATACTAAAATACATAAGAACGAGCTTAAATAAGTATGTGCTTTGTTAACCAGGGTGGTGAGGTAATCAAATGACTTTCTTGGGGCTACTTAAAGCATCGTATTCTTAGGATGTCCAAACTATATACTTATTAACATTCAAACTTATGTAAATCTATATATAAATTTAAGAAAGAGCTATAAGCATATACAAATCTTATATATTCATAACTATTATTATTCCTGACATTATTTTTAATTTATAAATTTTGAAAATTTAATTTGGATTTATTTGTGATAATAGCCACACATATAATTAAATCAACACATGTAAGCTTACATAAATAAACTACATTTGATTGATTTGATTTTGAAAAGATGAATGCATGGAATCACATGACATACAACATTTGAAGTAATTGGAAAGAAATAACCAAACATAAACTTGTGATTCATTCAATTGCACTAATTCCTAAGGAATAACCAAAGCTTCTCAATAATTTGATTTCGGATTTAGATTAGATTTAAAGAAGAGAGATTATTTGTTATTTTAAACCCATTCCTATGTTGGTGATCTTAATTTGTTTAAGAAAATATGATTAGATAAATTTTATGAATTAATTAAATTGAATCATTAATTAAATCACCTAATTACCCTTTCCTATGCTTCTTTAATTTGATTAATCATTTAATCATGAGTTGCAAATGATATGAACATGTGAGAAAATAAAATTGCAATGCTTTTAAGGAACTTAATGCAATTGGCTTATAATTAAAGATTAACAAAGTTAAAGAATCTGATTAAGTATGTTTATGATTTTTCCACACTTATAGGTTAATCATAATTTCCTTAGGGATCTTTATGTTATTAAAAACATAAAGAGGAACACCTTTAATTTCATTATTAATAATCTGAAGTGATTAAAAATTTAATTTAATTTAATTTAGTCATTTAATTGATTAATTAAGCACTTAATTAAATCCCATATTGATTAATTCTCTTTATTGAAATGGATTTGGAAGAGTTATTAGGAAAGAGGTCCAATCACACTTTCTCATCATCTCACTATTAATCAATAATTAATGAGCTTTAACTAATTAATATTTATTATTTAGAGCCTTAATTAATCATTAATTTGATTAAAGGGGTGATTAAGGTTTGAATTATAAATTCCCCTAATTGTCTAGGCAATAAATTCCAAGAAAATTATGGGAGGCACAGCTCATCCCATTAAATCAACACACCAAATTTGGAATCAATTGCTCTAGTAATTAAGGCTTAATTAAGCTATTTAAGTGGACATTCAAACCCAAATTAAGCCTTAATTACTACTCAAAATAAATATAAATATTTTTAATAAAATCTCTTATGTTTTACCTTTCCAACTAGTATTTATTTATATTTTCTGATTTTTCTATAATTATTTATGATTTTATAAATTTTTTATGATTAAAATGAATTATTAACCCTTAATTAGACCTAATTCCATCGACGCAACGTGGATTACTGACGTGGATGCACTTTTCATGTGGTGCTACGAGATTGGCTATTTAAATCATCCGATGCAGCGCTAACGTGGCAGCGGCGTATGTGCTTTCATCGCCGCCATCCGATCTAAGATCGGACAGTGGGGATTCAACTTGTGGTTCCTAAGGGAATTAAATTTGATTTAATCTATCGAACAATCACGGCCATCCATTCCAATCACATGGAACGGATGACAGATGATCCATCGTCCCCCGAGCGATGGAAGACGGATGTCTTCCATCCATCTCTCAATCCGAGCTCACTGGAGCTCATGGAGGCTCGAGATTGATCCAAAATGTTCACAAGAGGGATCTATAAGGATCTAATAGTGGGAATTGCATGACATTACACTTTTTCAACAAGGCTTAAAAAAATTAAGAAAAGCTCAGTTTGCTAGAATTTACCTCGTCGGAGCTCGACCGCTAACCAACTGAAGTAGCTTCCCCTTGAAGTGCTAAATTCCAGCTAAGAAGATGGTGCCTTGACTCCTCATAGGGAGCTCTGTGGATCAAATGTCACCGGAATCCTCACTGGAGTTGGCCTTGGAGTGGGCTCTAGTGCTCAGATTGCTTAAGAGAATATTCATTTCACCTTGCTGGAGCTTGGTGAATGTTTTGGTGAAGTTAATTTGGGATTGGTTGAGATTTGGTGGAGTTGGATGAGTTGAACCTTGTCCTTTCTTGGGTTGATGTTTTTCGGCAAGGGGAAGGCTTGGAAAGCTTGGAAAATCACTTAGGGAGGTCTCCTTGAGGTGATTGAGCTATGAGAGTGATCAATTGCTCAATTTGGATGGAATGAGGGGGAATATACCCCCTCCTCCCTTGGATTGAACGGACGGGATTGGCTCTACCATTTGTAACCTTGTAACTGCCACAAGTGGCGGGAGGTGGTAGGAATGTGCTTAGGTGGCTTGGTTTGAGTGGAGGAAGGTCTGAGTTGGCTATCTTGACTTGTCTCCATCTCGCTTAGATAAGCCAATGAGGGGAGGTGGGTTAACTCACCTAACCCCTTTGGGTGAGGTTACCCACATGGCCAGGGGTTCATTCTTGGCTTTGGGTGGCTACCAAATGCAAAAGAGGGTGGTTGACCACCTAGATTTGGATTTTGTTATATATGGGAGGCTTTACCCAATAACTAATACATTAATTCAGGTTCAATTTAGGTTGGGTTTGATTTGGGCTGAACCAAGGTGAGCCAATGATTAATCATGCCAAGTTTTAATGGGTTTGGCTTAATTTGACTCATGTAGGTCAAGTTGGGCTAGGTTGGGTCAAGTTGACTACTTGGTCAAATTGGGTCAAACCAAGGGTTGAGTCAAGTTCAAGTGAGTATTTGGAATGTTTTGGTGCAATTGGTCTAATTTGGCTTAGATTTGGATTTGACCCATTTGAGTTCATATGGGTTAAATGGGCTAAGTTGACAAATTTGGCCAAATTGGCCTGAGTTAGGCATTGGTTTATGTTCAATTGACCATTTGAAGATGATTGTAAGCTTTGATTTTAATCAATTTAGATTTAGGAATGATTTAGGCCAAATTGACCCTTTAGGTCAATTTAGGCTAAATAGGTCAATTTGGTTCAATTGGTTAAATTGGGTTCAATTAAGGCTTTGATCATGTTCAATAATCAATTTGGAACAGATTTGTGTCATTAGTTTTAATTAATTTGAAGTAGATTTTTATTTGGCCCAATTTGGTCTTTTAGGTCAAATTAGGTCAACTTGGGTCAAAGGGCCAATTGGGCTTGGTTTGGATCAATTGATGGTCAAGTCATGTTCAAGGGTTGATTTTAGGTAGGTATGAATCATTAGTTTCAATTGATTTGGCTTAGGATAAGATTTGGTTCATTTGGCTCATGTAGGTTAAGTGGGCTAATTTGGTCAAATGACCAAATTGACTTGGTTTAACCTAATTGATTACAATTGATCAATCAAGGATGATCAACAATCATCATAGAAGGGTTTGGGTAGGTTAGTTCAATCCAATTTGGGTTGGATTAAAGATTGGCTCAAATGGGTCCTTTAGGTCACTTTGGGTCAACTGAGCCTAATGGGTCAATTGAATTGATTTTGGGTTGAATTGGCTGAGTTGAGTTTAGATATTGATTTGGGATTGGCTTATGGCTTTGGTTTAGGTTTAAATTATGGTGGATTTGATTTTGGTTTGAGGGTTTGAATGTGAGTTAAGATTCAATTGGAATTGGATATATGGACTTGAGGTTGGATTTTGGCTAAGGAAATAGGCATAAATATGGTTAGACTATAGGCTAGGTAGGTTTCCCTAGGTCCTAAGATATAACCTAGTCCTATAGCTAATCCTTCTAAGTCTCTAGGCTTAGGTTAAGTGTTCACTTAGCCACTAGAAGTATCTTATGACTAAGGTGCTCTTAGTATCTAGAAGGCCCCTAAATCTATGATGGGAAGATTGGATCCTCACTCCAAAAGTTTAAGTCTTAGCTAACATAAATATCTATTATACATGCAAAGAGAGACAACAAAGTTTTTTACCTCGAAAATATCAATAAACAAAATTATGGGGCCTTGCCCAACTAAAGTAGTCTACCATAAGATTTGAAGTACAACACTCCTTTCTTTTTAATTAGAGAACACAAGATTACAAAATATAAAATTTAGCAACAACAGCCTGAAAAAAAAATTAGTACAACAATAATCTTTAGTGGTGGTTGACACGAATGACTGCAATCATTGGCTTCATGCTTTCTCCAAAATTTTAAATTAAGCTCTAAGCTTGATCTCCTCCTCCAATATGTCAAGAATGAAGGCATATTTATAGTGCTTCAGAGAGAGATAATTTAGTAATTTTTGTCTAAATTTAAAAATACTCCATCAAATAGTTCACTTCGATCCCCGAGATCATAAATATTTTTTATAATATTTAAGTGTCTTAATGACCTCAAAATTATGTAATTTTGGGCTTGTTGGATTCCTCTCATCAAGATGTTTGATTTTACTATAAACATGTTGGATTTGGATATCATTTGACCATTCAGTTAATACTATAAATATACTAATTATACTATTCAAGCTTAATTAAAGCTCACTTGGAATTAGATCGATCCACTTTTGGTGTCAATTAGTTCATCTCACCTAGATATATATAACCTAACCCCTTTGTTAGGTTAGCCACATAGTCAGGGGTTCATTCTTGGCTTTAGGTGGCTGCCAAATGCAAAAGAGGGTGGTTGACCAACTAAATTTGGATTTTATCCTATATGGGAGGCTTTACCCATTGGGTAATAGGTTAATTCGAGTCCAATTTGGGTTGGGTTTGATTTGGGCTGATCCAAGATGAGCCAATGATGGGTCATGCCAAGTTTCAATTATTTTGGGCTTGGTTTGAATGGGTTTGGCTCAATTTGAGCCTTGTAGGTCTAGTTGGGCTTGGTTGGGCCAAGTTGACCAATTGGTCAAATTGGGTCAAATCAAGGGTTGAGTCAAGTTCAAGTGAGTATTTGGAATATTTTGGTGCAATTGGTTTGGTCTAATTTGGCTTAGATTTGGATTTGACCCATTTAAGTTCATACAGGTAAAATGGGCTAAGTTGACCAATTTGGTCAAATTGGCTTGATTTAGGCATTGGTTTATGTTCAATTAATCATTTGAAGATTATTGTAGGCTTTGATTTTAATCAATTTGGATTTAGGAATGATTTAGGCCAAATTTATCCTTTGAGTTGATTTGGGCTAAATAGGTCAATTTGGTTCAATTGGTCAAATTGGGTTCAATCAAAGCTTTCATCATGTTCAACAGTCAATATGGAATGGATTTGCATCATTTGTTTGAATCAATTTGAAGTAGATTTTGATTTGGCTCAATTTGGTCTTTTAGGTCAAATTGATCAACTTGGGTCAAAGGGCCAATTGGGCTTGGTTTGGCTCAATTGATGGTCAAGTCATGTTCAAGGGTTGATTTTAGGTTGGTATGAATAATTGGTTTCAATTGATTTAGCTTGGGATAAGATTTGGTTCATTTGGCTCATGTAGGTTAAGTGGGTTGATTTGGTCAAATGACTTAGTTTGACCTAATTGATTACAATTGATCAATCAAGGATGATCAACAACCATCATAGAAAGGTTTGGATAGGTTAGTTCAATCCAATTTGGGTTGGATTGAAGATTGGCTCAAATGGGTGCTTTAGGTCACTTTGGGTCAAGTGAGCCTAATGGGTCAATTTAATTGATTTTGGGTTGAATTGAGTTGAGTTGAGTTTAGATGTTGATTTATGATTGGTTTATGGCTTTAGTTACAATTGGTTTGGGTTTGATTTGATTCTAGCTCATTTGAACATTTGGGTTCAAATGGGCTAGTTTGGGTTGATTGGATTGATTTTGGCTTGATTGGTTTGATTGTAGATTTTGGTATGGTTTGGGAATGATAATTGAAGGATTGAATTGATCTTGAGAAAAAAAATTGAGCTTGGTTTGAATTGAAGAGAGTTTTGGCTAAGTCCATAGAATTAAATCATTATCTTAGGTTTTGATTATGGTGGATTTTATTTTGGTTTGAGGGTTTGAATGTGAGTTGAGATTCAATTGGAATTGGATATGTGGACTTGAGATTGGATTTTGGCTAAGGAAATAGGCATAGATATGGTTAGATATAGCCTAAGTAGGTTTTCCTAAGTTCTAAGATATAGCCTAGTCCTATGGCTAATCTTTCTAAGTCTCTAGGCTTAGGCTAAGTGCTCACTTAGCCACTAGAAGTGTCTTATGACTAAGGTGCTCTTAGTGTCTAGATGACCCCTAGATCTATGATGGGAAGATTTGATCCTCACTCCAAAAGTGAGGTCAACATATATATATATATATATAGTAGCATGCCAAAAGAAAATTTGAACAATAGAAAAAATTTAAGTCTTAGCTCACAAAAATATATAATATACATGCAAATAGAGACAACAAAGTTTTTTATCTAGAAAATATAAATAAAAAAAACTACAGGGCCTTGCCCAACTAAAGTAGTATACCATTAGATTTTAATTACAACACTCCTTTCTTCTTAATTAGAGAATACTAGATTACAAAGTATAAAATTTAGCAACAACAGCCTGAAAAAAATTAGTAGACAACAACAATCTTTACCTAAAGATGTGAACCCATCCGAACTTCTCTGTATTTTGAACCACTTGGAGTGGCTGCGTCTAACATCTCTTATGCTTTAAAACCATGTGGGCAATTCATATGTCAATGCAATACAGCTTAGCTGTTATTTATTTAGAAAGTAAACCTAAGAGCCTAAATTCACTCCTTAAGGTCCTAGATTATGATGACCATGAAATCATGTCCTAGACTAATAGAATAAAAATTACATATTTTATTCATTTTGACTCATCAATTTGATTCAAGCTGGGTAGGCAATTATGTCTACATACTTGATGGAAATAAGGTTATGGGCCAATCCATGAGAAGGATCTTTTCACTCAAGGGATTTGCTATCAAAAGTCCTATAGTTCTCTTTATTGTGCAATGAATGAAGATCCCCTATATTCATGGAAGGAAAGGAATATGCATGTGTGATGTTATACATTCATCATAGACCTATGATTTCTAAATCTTTTAGTTAATAACTCCTAGGTTTTATGGTGAGATTTTGAATTATTAGTTTTAACTTTAAGTTGATTAGTTGGGGTAGAAAATTGAAGTCTTTAAAGAGCTTACCGATATTTAAGCCATACAACAAAACATCACACTTTAAAAACCTAAAAAAGCATGCAATTTTTAGTGTATAAATAATATAAAAACACTAAACAATCAATCGAATTAACAAAATAATAAAGAGGCCAGTGTGGCTGGGTTTCATTATACACCCCGAAAAAGAATATGGTGGGCTGTCAAGCTCAACTCTTATATAGCCCATAATACAATTACATGAATAAATTTAAAATAATCCATGAGGGTCTTCATCTTCTCTTGATCTTTCAATTCTTAGATTCTTCAAGCATCACAAGGTCTCCAAGATCA
Organism: Cymbidium sinense; assembly: GCA_021442155.1. Classification (NCBI taxonomy): domain Eukaryota; kingdom Viridiplantae; phylum Streptophyta; class Magnoliopsida; order Asparagales; family Orchidaceae; genus Cymbidium; species Cymbidium sinense. The sequence continues at coordinate 111,447,757 of CM038218.1, read as the reverse complement.
AAGCATTCAAGTCTTTGCTCATCCTAAATCCCATGGCTTTAATCCTATTATATTACAAAATTACATTTAAACTTCCAAAAAGAAATCCTAACTAAACGTGCAAAATAAATATTGGCTATGACACACATACACACCAAGTAGTAATATATTTCAAACATTTAGGTTTTAGCAAGCCCATCTGCCCTAATGACCTATGCTTAGGGACTTAAGCAAGATAACACCTACAAGCAAAATAGCATTTATATATTTTTTTTTATTACAGCGTTCTTTAAGCATAACTCCCTATAACATTAATATAATAAATCATGCCCTCACATCTACACTAGCCATCTAGACTAAAATAGTACATCACATAAATAATAAAATTAAAAAAATCACATCACAAATGAAAACAATTGCCTAATCTAATTCTAAGGTCGGTGACTTAGTAATCTAGTTTGTGGAAAGGGGTAGTGTGGTAAGACTACACTAGGCTTCTTTTAAGTTTAAATTTATATTTTGAGTTCAAAATTTATTTAATTTAGCACTGGGTGATTTTAATTTAAGTGGTTTAAACATGTTTTAATTTTTATTTATTTTTATGTTACGATTAAATTTATGTTTTGAAGAGTGAAGAAGAAAGTGGGTCTTGTATGAAGTGAAACCCATTTCAATCAACACCCTAATCCTAATGAAGAAGAATCTCCATCAAAGGATAAAGACTCTCCCAAAAAGCTTAAATCCTCAAAGTTTAGTGGTTTCTATATTTGTTTTAATTATTTTTATCTCTTCTCGTTCCTTTTCATAATTTTGCAATCACAGATACATGTTATTGTTAAACCAGTGATATCAAGATCTCCTTTGGACCAATAGCTCTGTGACCTTGAGTGTCCAGATTATATATCTTATCATCACTTATTATAAAAATTCTGATTTATCTTCAATTTAAATTTAAATTTATTTTAATTAATTAAACTTAGGTTGGTTTTTTAATTTAGTTTTGAAAATTTAGCTCAATATTCTATTTTTTTTAATTTTGATTGCATTTTTTTAAATTAAAGTTTTAGTTGATATTGGATTAATTTCATTTATAATTTGATTATGGTTTTATAAGTTATTTATGGTAAATTTAATTGATTATTTGAGTTCAATTAAACATAACTTGATGGTTATTTTTGATTTGATTTATTTCATTTGATTTAGTCTAATTAGATAATTAATTAACTTAGTTTGAAGTTTCATTATTAGTTTGATTAAGTGTTAGTAATTAAAAGTTGATCAATTAATAATGCTTAATTTGATTGAATAATTAATTCATTTAATATTAGATTAGTGATTAATCTACCCTTATTTTTATTAAATGATTTGTTTGATTAAGAGTTTAATTAAGAAACATAATTTATTTAATCATCAATTAAATCAACCCTAATTAAGTGATTATTTGGTTTCATTATCATTAGCATAATCAAGCAATTATCTAAATTAAAGGTTAATTGATTGTTGATTGAATTAATTATAATTGATTTGTTTAAATAATTTGTTTGATTAGATTTAAATTAATGGTTAATCAAGCTTTAACTTAGTTGAATGCTCAACCTAGTCAAATGATTAAAGTTTGATTTGACTGTTAATTAAATTTACCAATAATATTTTAATGAAGTGTTAAACTCAACTAAGATTAGCTAAATAATTCATTTAATCAAGGGTTAATTATTGATTGATTAAGTCAAACATGATTAATCTAATCAAAGCTTAACTATGGATTGATTATGATTCCAACCAAGTTAATTAAGATTTGCTTTGGTGGTTCATTGTATTTTGTAATGATTTAAACTAATTAGCTATCTTTAGTTGAAGTTTAATTTAATTAAGCTTCTAGTGATTAACTCAATTAGGCTTCAATTGAAGTTTTGATTACATTTATCAAGATTAATTTGTTTTAGTTATCAATTATGTTTTTAATTTAATTTTGGTTTTAATTAGTGAGGACTTAAGTTTTAATTTGCCTATAATTTTGAAAAAATGTTTAGATTGTTTATAATTTATTAGAATTTTTTTATATCTTATTTAATGTATTTAATTAGTTTAAATCGATTAGGGTTTGGATTTAATGATTTTTAAGTTTTAACTAAGACCAAAGGATTTTATTATTTTACATGAATCTCTCTTAAAGAGGTTTTAAATGAATTAATGCCATTTTTGTTTCTTTTTATATTTTTTATCTAAATTTATTTATTTTGTTAAATTACCATGAAAGTGTTTATAAATTAATAACTTTTAATCCAATGACCCAAATGCCATGAAAATTTTATGAGAAGTGAGTATTGATGTGCTGAATCTATCATAAAAATTTCAAGTTAATTAAGCATATATTTTGGGAATAATTAAGAAATTATAATTTTTTTGATAATTTTTAAATTAGTTCATAACTATGTAGCAAAACTTAGAGTTCTTAATTTTATTAAATTCTTTTCTAGATGTTGAATCTATGTAGGGGTTATTTATAGTTTTTGGCCTAATGTTTAATTTGTTATGAATTTTCTAAACCCTAGATTAATTAATAAATTATTTAATTAGTAAAAGGCCTTTAATGATGATTTTGAGAAATAATTGTGATTAGAGGTCCTAACTTTTTTTTTTATATTGTCACCATTAGGCATATTAAACACATTTAAACATCCAAAATAATTTTATAATTTTTTTAAATAATTAAATTTATTAAATAGCTAAATTGGTTAATTAAGACCTAATACACTCATCCAATTAACTTGAAATAATTATGAGAGACAGATGTCATTCTATAGAATATTTACTCAAAACTTTAAATCATTTGGTTAAATAATTAGAGCTTAATTTTGACATTAATGAAGACATCCAAATTTTAATTAACCTCATCTATTTATTAAAATTTGGGTTTTTTTAATTTTTTTTTCCTCCATTTAAGCTTTTCAATAAGCCCTTATTTACATCTTTTTTTAAATTTTAGTTAATTTAATATGTATTTTTAAGTTCATAATAATTAAAGTAATTAATTAATACTTAATTAAACCTTAAATTTATAATTTTGTGATTTAGTTAATTTTTTTAAGTTTTATGATGTTTATTAAAGTGATTTGAACCATTAAGAAAATTACATATTTCAGTCTCATTAGTGTAACATCTTGGGAGGTCACCTATCACAACCTAATCCAATATAAGCTGTCATATCAATACATGTCACATCCTATCGAGATCATAATAGTTAATTAAATACCAAAGATCAATTTGAAAAAAAAAAATTCATTTTCTTCAATTTCACAAATATAAAGCCAATATTATCATCGAAATATCATAAAATAAAAGTAATCACTCCAGATTATATCACAATTATATAATCAAAAGAATATACAAAACAATCATTGTATAATTCTTCCACTAACAAAATATGTATATTAATATGACTGTCAAAATAATATATCTAAAATAGTAATGTGTAAGGTTAGGCTCTCAATAGTAATCAATAGCTTTTACTCAACATGAACCGTATCTTTTCATGAAATAATACATATGAATACAAGAAAGGTGAGCAACCACGGCTTAATAGACTGCTTGAAATTTACTATAATTTTCAATACAAAAAAAAAAGAATAGATTTTTGTAAAAAAAATATCATTTTATAAATATTGAAATATTCCATAAATAAATTAAAATTATATTTCAACAAGTCATGTGTTGTGTTTATTAAGTACAATATCAATATAAAAACTAATATCGATCGTAAGCATACATTAAGCAATAGTGTAAGCAATATGATGGCAGAAATAAAATAAGATGACATGAAATAATAATTCATTACTTGGTTTAAAATATTTTGAAATTTTCTCTTCACCCTTTATACCTCCACTTCCACTTATACTTCTACTTATTCACATTAGTTCAAGAGTAAAACACATAAATAGATAATTTTATAGATGCACAACTCATTATATGTTCAGTTAAATGCACATAAAATACAATAATCCAACCACCTTCACTTACCGATATTTTTCTTCTATTTTGCACATATACTTTGATACTTAAGCATTAAATATGATCATTTACAACATATATAAATATCATCAAATATATTATAGAAAACTATAAATTTCATTGGGTATATCTAATGGTAGAAATTGCAGATAAATTTATGCGTGTGCCTCAATAATAATAATTTATAAAATCATTTATATACAATATCCATAATAATATTTTGAAGTTTTTGTTAATTTATAGCAATTTTTATCAAGATCAATATACTCGTAAAAATATAAAAAAATACTATACAATATAAAATACCCGGTGAAACTTTATTTTTCTATGTTAATATGTCTAGCATAGCTCATTTTACAACATATCAAAAGTTACACTATGAAAAAATTATAAATCTTCATAGATTCAAGTTTGTACAAAATCCAATCAAATAAAATATCAAAAATTCAAACACAAGAGACAAAATTAAAATCTGAAATAAGTAAATAATAGTCTACCAAGATCAAGATAATTTTCTCAATTAATATGATGGATGAAATCGACTCTAAGACCTTAGAAAGTGCTTTCTCTCTCCCCCTCTTTCTCTCACTCTCTCTTCCTCTCGTTCTCTCTCTCTAAAATATTCTCTATTTAAGAGAAATAAAATCTTATAGTGGCTTAGGATATTTTATAAAAAAAATTATTTTTTATTAATTTATATAAAATGGATATATAGGTAATTATATAATTTGTTATATTTAATTATAACTTTATATAAACTCTCTTATATATTGAAATATAAGACTTTAAAATTTATAAAAAAATAATCAATAAATAAAATATCATGTCTAAAACATAAATGGTTTGCAAAACGGACATCAAACGGTTCTAAAAAAATCTACTTTTACAAAGATGTACAACTTTCTTAAAGAAGACAAATCAAATAAGAAATATTTTATTTTTCTACTTTTGATGTTAATGAAAATAGATAAAAATATTCATAAGATAAAGTCAATGATACTCTAGAATATGATGAAGACGATTTGTGAATCGGGCACAAAACACATTCCCAAAAATTAATTAAATTTAGTTAGATAAAAATTCACTGTGTCAAATTATGTCCTTTCAAAATTACAAAAAGTCTATGAATAAAGTAAACATAAAATTAACTCCAAAACTTTAAAAAATCAATTTACATGAATAAATATGCAAATCTTATCAGGTCTAATTATTGTAGGACAAGTTGTTACATCACCCATTCTAAGAGTGCTCCCACATGAGCACACTTAACTTAAGGATTTTTAAAAAAAATCTATTTTTTACACCAAAAGAAGTCTCGATGTATGAGTTCAATTTCATTATACTTAACGGGGACAATTACCCCCACTTAAGAAACTAACGTCCTTGTTAGTATCCTCCACCCAAAATTATACACCAGGTAGATAAGATTCTTCTGGAGGTGTTCTTTATAGGTTTAAGAGGTGACTCCCATCATGTAGCATTTTATTCCATCCAGGTTCCAAGAGGTGGGCCCTCTGATATTTCACTTTGCCTTATATGGCACTTAGTTCCCAATTCCCATCTTCTAGCAACTATAAAGCTCTGATATCATTTGTAACAGCCCATCAAGACATTATCTGCTATGGCCTAATGCCTCATAGTGTTATCTCATTGGTGTAACTTCTCAAGAGGTTTCCCATCCTAGGAGTGCTCCCATATGAGCATGCTTAACTTGTTACTTAGCTATAGAACCCAAGAGGGAGGGTGAATTAGGTTTTTAAAATAAAATTAAAAAATTTTAATTTTATGTTTTGTAGACGATTTAAATATTTAATACTACTACTTTTGTGAAATGAAGCAACAGAAAAAGAAATAACAGAAAAGTAAGGTGTTGAAAAGTAAAGAAAGAGAACACAAAAATTTTACGTGGTTCGGTGAAATCCCAAAAATCGGCCTACGTCCATGCCTAGCCACCCAAGCTAAGAATTCACTAAACCAAAGTAGAGATTACAACAAATCTTCTGTACTCTCCTTCACAAGAAAGTACAACCCAACATATACTTTTTTTAATGGGCAAGCACAACCCAACACATACTTTCCTTAATGGGCAAGTATAACCCAACACGTACTTTTCTTAACGGGCAAGTATAACTCAACAAGAAATCAAGATAAAGCAAAGAGAAAGATACAAATCTAACTCTCAATTTTAAAATATTTTTGCACTCACAACCCAATCTGTACTTATATTAAGACAATTGAATATTAATGAAAAACAGAGCTCACTCTAATTTTAAATGAAATTAAAAAAGATTTTTAATCAAATATTTAATGCAATTAAGTAGCTTAATGTTGCTTGAATGATCTTTTAAAGGGTTTGAAATGATTTTCTTGAAAGATTTTGAAATTCAAACTAAATGCAATCACCAAAAATTTTACTTTGAATTCTTTTTCACACAAGCTAACTTTCATTCAATGAGAAAGTATTTGCAATTTGAATAACTAAATAATCAGTTGAATAAGGATTTGAATTATATCACATGAAAGCTATCACATAACATATGCATAAGTCAATTGAATATAAGTAATCAATAAGCACAAAATAATTTATGCAAGATGTGATGTGGTCGACCAAATAAAAAAGAGTGGTAATAAAATTTTAAGCACAATCAAATTTAAGCAAACTATATGAAACTTTAAGCCAAATGGATAAACAATGAATATTCAAATGATTAAGCACTTGGGAAATTAATAATCTTTAAAAATACTTCAGCCAAACAAGAAACAAAAGGAATATGCAATGATTAAGCACAAATTAAATTGATTTCCTTATGTTAGCTTTAGGCCAAACAAGAAATAAAAATATTATCAAGAAGGTAAAATCCACACAAATTGATCTTCTTATCTTTGTTCTTGGACAAACAAAATCTAAAGATTATGTCATGAATAAACACAAGAAAATTTATATAACCTTGCAAACTTCAAATCCAAGAAGAAATAAGAGAAGTTTAAGAACTTAACACCTTAGAAAATAAACACCAAAGAGATGATGTTTTTGGCCAAGGGCGGAATCACACCAAACCTTCACTTTTCCTAATCAATCTTTAAGCCAAGTAAATTTACAAGGGAAAGGGAAGAATGATGAGGAATGCTTGCACTTGTATCATCAAAAATCTCCAAGAAATGATCTTGCAAGAATTGGCCAAAGGTGAGCAAGAGAGCAAGAAAGAGTTTTTAACTTTTTGGAACCTTTTTTAAGTTGAAACAAGGCTCTTAAATAGATGAGGTAGGAGTCTAGGGTTGGTATAAAAATTGACCTCAGAGGGAAATTGATTTGGCATCAATTTGAATTTCAAAATCAAAGGAGAGGGGATCAGCCAAAGAGATCTTCCATAAGCTCCTTTACATATTTGTTTAAACCCAATATGGAATGTATGCTAAGTGATTCATGGCCAAGGATGGAGGAAATCCCATAGAAATTTCGGCCAAGAAAGTTTAGAAATGAAAGAGGGAGTTTTGAATAAAATAAATCTATTAAAATCCACTTCAAAGAATTCAACCAAAGTGGTTTCTTAAAATAAGAAATTCTTAAAATAATGCATGGATTAATTTTAACTCAAATCTGATAGTATGCTATACTTATTTAATGTTTAAATAACATATAAATTTAATAAATTTAAAGCATAGTGGTCAGCCTCCCTTAAACTTTCCTAAAATAAGTCAAATTGGGAAAATGCAAGGAATTATTTTGAAAAAGAGGTCTGATTTGAATTTAAATTTAAAATAACTTGAAATAAATAAATTAGACTCTAAATAATCATAATTAATCATGCTTGAGACTTTCAACATATTCCATAAATAAATTTATTTGATTTAGCAAGTACATGTCATGCATAAAGGAGTTTGAATTAAAGAATAATTCAAAAATAACTCAAATTCAGAAATTCAAATAAATGAACTTTAAAATATAAAAAATGAAGGAAAATAATATGGAAATGTTTTGAATTAATTTCACACAATTTATTACACAAAATACATTAAAAAATTCGGCCAAAACAATGCTAAGATGAAAATGATAATAAGAGAGAGTAAAAAGAGAATAGATGGAAAAAGGATAATTTTGGAATAATTCGATTTTCATGCACTAAAAATTATGAATGACATAAAAATTATTTAATAAAGTTTAAACATAATTTATCTTGCTTTAACATACATTTAATGGAACTTATATCATGCATTTAGTTCATACTATCCAAAATAGATAAGTTAATGAATAATTGTAATATTAAGATATAGAAAAATATAAAAAATTCTAGAATGATGAATCTAAAAATGAATTAATCATTCATTTTAATTTATTGAGCTTTTTATTTACCTTAATATAGTAATTCCTAGAAAAATTTCTACCCACTCTATGTCCAGTAGCTTTAGCAATTTGAATTTTTCCTTAAAGAACTAGAAGCCAAAGAATTTTTCCTGCACACTTGAATTTAACTTGATTAGTAGTATTTGAACGTGTGGTTGTTATCATCAAAATCAATGTCATATGAGATGGGATCATGGAGTCAACATAACTTTGGAGTTTCTAATGATTTTAATCGTTGCACCAAAAAGTGTGAAATGTGTACGTCATCTCCTCTCTTTTTCTCTCCATCTTTAAAAATTTTCCTATATAATGTAATGCCATCATAATGATAGAGCATATATCTATGTGCTTGCACTGATGATTTATCATCTAATTAAAATGTTATCACCTTTCTTAAGGAAATCCTAGTTATGGAGCAAGTAATGTATTAGATGAAAACTCATTATTGAACAAACTTAATTTTTTTTCATTTCTCTACTTCATAATAATTATTTGAAAGTATTAGGATACAAAATAAATAGAACATGTCAAAGGAATTTTCCCTCAATTAGGTTATTAACATAGAGTTATCGTCTTGTTCTCTATATTACTAGGAATATTGACTTTACTAATTTTGTATTTTTTTTCTATTCTTTATCATATCGTTTAGGGCTGCCACATACAATATCAGATATAGACATATAATATCATCTTATATTTTTGACTAAATTTCTATAAATTAAAATCCATTATAATATTCATTATCATATTTCTTTGTTTCTATCCCATAGTCCTTCTCTCTCTCTCTCTCTCTCTCTCTCTCTCTCTCTCTCTCTCTCTCTCTCTCTCTCTCTCTCTCTCTCTCTCTCTATCTCTCCTTCAAGCTTGATCCAATTTCATAGTAGGGTTTGGTATATTCCTCAAAAAACACTAGATCCACCAATTTACTTATTTTGATTCTATATTTATATTTAAGAAAAGTAGTTGAATTTTACTTCATATAATTTTTTTAGAGCACAATATACTTCTTCATGAGCTTTTCAAGCTCTATTTAAATTGTATGAATGACTACTTATAAATATCATCATTATTGTATTATATAAGAGAAAGTGATCTTGTAGCCTAAAAATTATGATATATCAGCAAATTTAGCTAGTATATATATATATATATATATATATATATATATATATATATATATATATATATATATATATCTCTTTCTTTAGCATTTTTCCAGCTAAGCTCCATTTCAATTTAATTTATTACAATTTAGTGATATTTTTTTACAATATTATATAAATAAACTCATCATACCCTAATGTATAAATACATGTTGTCAAATAAATTAGCTCACAACCTTATAATGTTGTAGAAAAATTTGCACATGCAAGATAAAACCTTCTAAGTTCAATACTCTCCTCGCCTAGAACTACTTTTTAGAAAATTAAGCAAAATAACAACAATAGCTATCCATTAATGTCAATCAACAAGTACTGTAACGATGAAATTCGGGTGATAGTTTGGTGACTATAGTCGAGCAACGGCCTAAAGATGATTGTTGGAACAATCCAGTGATATTGGTCATAAAGCGGTCCAATAATGGTGATAAAAAGCCAATCTAATGATGATGGTTGAGTAGTAATCTAGTGATGTCGATCGAGATGTGATCCAATGACAATAGTCAAGCGATAGTCAAATGTCAATATGCTAGATATTTTAAGCTTTAGAGCACGTTTCAATCTCTTATTAAAAGGTCTTCTCATTTGAATAATGAGATCATATTTATAGATTAAGGCTTTTGCATACACATTCACCCAATTCTTATATATATTAACAAATAACCACCCTCAACCTAATTTTTTTTAAATTGACATTCAACTATTGAAATTCATTAAAAAGTCCAACTCATATTTTTCACTTTTATAAAATTCTCAACAGTTTGATCATGATATGCTCAAATACATGTGTCTAACATTTCAAAATAAATATAGAAGATGATTAAATTATAAATGCATATGAGTTTGGTGGTTGATTTGTAAAAATCTCTTATAGATTATGACAATAGCATTCTTTGTAAATATGAGCAAACTTTAAACCACTTTATCAAACAATTTGGAATGATTCATTTGATCAGGAGGTATTTTTAAATCATTTAAGTGACTGAATAATATCAAAATTGAGTGATCCTAAACTCATTAGATTCATCTCATTAAGACATTAAAATTAACTGTAGACATACCAATCTCAAAATTATTTGGTAATTACCCGAAGAGTATTCCTAAATTTCTAATTATACTTCAGGTGCTTGACTTGGGTTGATATGAACTCATATTTAGTTACTTTTACTGTGGTTAGACTTATCCCTTTGAGACATTCAATTGACCGTAAGTTTGCCAAAATCAATGTTGGATCTTCTAAGATTTAATTTTAGAAGTTTTATTCTCAAAATACATCGATATTAGTGCTTGATCACTAAATTTTTTTGGTGTATCTCACATATTATAAAATAATTTATACATTATATGTTTGATTATAAATTATCTTTAAAGGATATTACAACTTGATTAATAAAATTGATAAATCATAAGATAGAAAAGAATAAAATAAAAGAAAAAAACATGTGATGATATTTGTGATAAATTTATTTTACAATGAATTTGAATATCAATAAATTTATCTTAAAATGGTGATATATATAAAAAAGTATACTACATTAATCTTAAGATGAATTCAATAATGTTTAAACTTATTTTAAAATAAATTATAATTGAATATTTTGACACAATTTTTTTTATAAAAAAACAGAATTTAAAGAGAAAATTTATTAGACTTACATTAGAATAACTATTTTAAAATAAAAATAAAAAATTGTTTAAAATTTTTAATCTTAGGGGTAGCTACCCTGTGGAGGAAAAGGATCAGATATTATTAAAAAAATGATGCGCAATAATTAAAATAAATTCCAAACAGTGAAATAATTGTAAAATAATTCAGCATATCCTTCTCTTTTCCGCGCACTGAAGCACGCTGTCTCCTTGGCCCTGCTGTACGCACACATATAATTGTAATGGTGCGTGCCCCCATCCCCCACTGCGCTACTCTGCCCACGTGCGAGCGACTGAGGCGTGCAACTACCTCCAATAATATTACGCCACGAATCATCCCAAAGTCTAGCGCACAAGCCATCTCAGTGCCACCGCGGCAATAATGGACCGCCCGGTCCGTTCTTTGCAACGCGGGCCCCGGTTCGTTCATCGGTCCTGGACAACGGCCCAAATGCCGATCCGAGCTGCGCGCGAACTCCGCTCTGGGCCAGGTCAGCGACTGATGAACGAGTCGACAGCTCATTTACGCTGCGGAAAATTGCCCTGCACCCAACAAGTGGCCAAATAGATTCGACGGGTCTGTTTGTGGGTGTTCATTGTTGACAGAGTTGAGTTGGTCCAATCGGACATAATCGGCCAATGATTGAGGAGACCGGGGACCCAGCGGTGCGCACGGGCTCAATGGTCCCGAATTGATTGGTACTTGGCAAACCTCACTCTTACAGGCGTGATGTGACCTCTCTTTTCTTTGTACATACAAATTAACATCATATGTAAACCAATCGAACTTAGCTCAATTTACATAGATGAGCATGACTTTCGATTTCTCATCAGAATTAGATGATCTTAAAAAAAATAGGTGGCAGCCCAAAATATATGAATAAATTACTGTTAGATATCCCCCAGAAATTATTATATTTGAAGTAATATGCCACAAAATAAATGAGGTCCTAAATAGACACCCCATTATAAAAAAAATATCATTTGTAACAAAATTCTTCCACCCTCTCCCAACAACAAAAAAAAAAAATCAAAGTATCTCATTAAATTTTGAATATTATGACACCTTAGGACTTGGGAAAATATTATGTGAATTACTCATCGTATGCATAAGGCTGTGAGTTGACTTCTTTGCATGGCTCACGTTAGAAGCGAGTCATTATATTTAGTTTATCATTATAGCTCAATATCCAAAAAAAAATCATCTTATTAATAATAAGTGTAAAAAATATTTCTTCAAAGCAGTACTATGGTATTATCAATGTTAAAAAAATTATTTTTTAAATGATATTTTTAGTATTGCCATATAATAAAAATGAAAAAGGTAAATTAATGCCACCCTCCTAAAAAATCAAAAATTGATTTTTTTTATCCGCAATAATGAATTTATTTGGACAAATGTACTTTTATATCTTCATTTAAACAAATATGCTCCAAAATATTTTTTGGATCAAAATACACCCAATGAAGAATAAACTATTATATTTTGTAGGTTGGCTATTGAAATTTAAGTCCACTAAAGATTGATTGAATTGATTCTAACATTTGATCTAACTTGATTATTATCAAATTTTCATAAGAGTGACGAAATAATTTAGTAGATTATGCGAAACCTATAATTATATTCAATGCACAAAAATATAATAATATGCCTAATTGCATTATAGATACTTTACATATGAGTAATTTATAAAATATAAATCATGATTAGGATATAAGGTATCATATCATTAATAGTTTATATAGTTCATATCATTAAGTGTAGTATTTTTAAGACTTTGTCTATTATCACACATAATTATGTAACTTAGAGTGTGTTTGAGACAGACATAGTTGTCTTAAAAAAGTTGCTACAATAAAAAAATTATTGTCAAAAAACTACTATTACGAAAGCAATGCTTCTATTTACAATTTTCAGCTATGAGATAGTTGTGCTACAACTATTTGTAATAAAAAGACTATAATCCTCTCATATGTATGATGTATTTAATTCATTTATAATAATAATCATGGTATGCTATATTATATTTAATTAATCTATGGCTATTCTTAACATTAATTTTAATTAAAAATATAAAGATTTTCTTAAAAAATTTACTTCATAACTTAATTAAATAGTTCCATGTAATCAAAGTAAACTAAAAATAATATATGTGTAGGTATATATGTATGTATATACACAAAATCATACATAGCCTTTAGACTAAAGTATCATAATTCATACTCTTTAAGACCATTAGAAATATGGAAAAAAAAGAGAGTTTAAAGTGAGTACTACATCTGCAGCATTAGAAGAAATAATAGGGAAAACCATGATGCAAGTCATCATATATTTAGAACCATCAAAACAAAGAATACCAAGGCCACAAAATGAACTATAAATTCCAAAAATATTATATCCAATCCTCACAATGGCTATATCCACATAATTAGAAGACATCAAACAAATCTCCAAACAATATAAGACAATAAGCCATGGGGAAAATCTTGGAGGAAGAAGCGGATGGTAACAAGAAACTTGCAACTTGGAGGATCACTAAAGGAAAACTAAAGATTTTCGATGGCATTTCCTATGGACTTTTTTGTTGGAATTTACTGGTTGATTTACTGTCAGACATTTCAGCCAAAAATGTTTCTAATGGAATTATCGAATGTGAAGGACGCTGCACTTGATTCACTTAAACTCGATTGATTTTATGGCGGATTAATCTGCCTTAACGGTTTCCGGCAAAAACCTATTGGAAACCATTAATAATAGGTGATGATACCCATCTCCCTCCCCCCACCTCATCCCATTTCCTCTTGATCTCCCTTTGCCTTTCTCTCAGCCGGTGACGGGATAGGAGTGCTAAGGCACACAAATTTTCATCTAAAGCACGTCTATGTTCTCCAATTTCTCCATAGAATCAAAGATAAACCTCGATCTCTTCCTTGTATTGTTATTTTTTCATGATTTCATCTATTGATTTTTGAGAAATAGAAATTTTGATGTATTTATTCAAATTTCACAATATGTGTCAACTTTTAAGTTTTATAGAAAAAATGAATTTGGTGTTTATAGGCTATTACAACTAACTACCAAGAAGTTGTAAAAAAATTGATAGCAAATGACTTAGCCACTTAAGGCGTTACATAATATTAGCTATTTATTATGCAATCATTACTACTTATGCAATTGAGATAGAATGTTACTTGAATTCTCACATTTTTCAATTTATCCAGCTTATGGATATCCGTAGTGAGTGATTATGGATGTATAGTAGATTGCATCAGGCTAGAAAAGGATTAATTGATGAATTCTTGAGTTGTGTTGAATACTTTATACATGCGACATCTCAACTTCCTTCTTACATTTCTGAATGAAAGTTTCAATGTACATATGTGAAGAACATGAATTAGGCTTTCTTAATACCAGATGAAGTCATAGTAGACTTGTATCGTAAGAGTTTCCAACCAAATTATTAGTTATAGACTTTATATGATGAGTTCATGTCATATGTTGATGTTGACAGTGGTGCCTCAACAAGTCATGCATGCTCTTTAAGTGAATATGATTCTAGTAGAACTTATGAAGAAATATTCTATGATACTACTGGAGTAGAGTATCATATAGAGGAGACAAATAATGAAAAAACTCAAAAATTCTATCACCTGCTAAAGTCAGCACAACGACCATTGTAGGAAGGATGCACGGACCACACTGAGCTGTCAGCAGGCATAAGAATGTTAAGTATTAAATTAAATTTAATGTGTTACGTGAATATTTTAATCAATTTGTAGGGCTACTAAAAAAGACAAATTCACAGGAAAACTTAGTTCTTAATGACCTATATAGAACAAAGAAGTTTGTGTCAATGCTAAGTCTGAACTTAGAAAAATTGACTGTTGTGTTTAGGATTATATGTTATATTACAAAGGAAGCACACATGATATTAAATGTAAATTTTGTAGAGCACTTAGATTCAAGCCAGATCGTAGAAAAAATGCAGACAAAAGATGTACTGCACAATTGTTTGTTCTAATTGCCACTAACTCAACATTTGTAGATATTGTACGCTTCCATGTGTTCAACCCAGCACATGCGATGCATCACATATATTGAGTCATCCATTAAACGGAAGAAGCGTGGAAGCATTTTAATCAAATTTATCTAAATTTTACAACTAAGCCATGAAATGTCAAACTTAGCCTTTACGATCATGGTTCACACCGTTTAGTCAGTCCATGTAACCCTATTCATGTTAGTTAGTGATAGTTACACCTTGCAATTTACCATCAAATATGTGCATGATAACTCATTATATGTTTTTAACTTTGATCATTCTTGGCCCTAAAACAAAAATTGATGTCTTCTTGTAATTATTGATAGATGAGCTAAAAATTTTATGATACATTGCTGTAATGACTTATGATATTATTGAGAAGCAAAACTTTTAGATGAAAACAACATTGATGTGGTGTGGTGTTTTAATTTGAAAAAGGGACATCTCTGTAGATCTTAAGGTAAAATTTTTGAAGTGATCGTACATGATTTAATGTATGATGTACCATCTCGAAAGATGAAAACATGACATGATTTAATTAAATAAAGGTTGAAAAAGAATTTTCCCAATTTTTGGAAGAGAGTAAAGCTTGATTTATTTTGATATTGGTTTATATATAGATTTGGGATTGATAATTCAATTGAAATATGGATACCCGGATTGATAAATTTATTGGGAATTTGATTAATAATTAATTCTCATTGATAATTTTTTGCCATTTTAAGATTTTCCATAAATAAATTAGACCATCTCATGAATCTAATTTTTGGATAAATAAGATTTGGATGAAATTTTGTTAATTCACCGAAATGAAAATCACCACCTCCTTATCATGACGGCGACATGAAATCTCATGGAAGCGTGTGTTCAGCTAAAACGAAGATCTATCCGGCTGCGGCGCGATCCGCCTTCCCGCTGTCAGGTTAATCAAGCAACCAATTGTGTAGTGCCACATGGTGCGTGCCACGCGAAGATGCGCCCAACGACATCGACACGCTGCAGCAAGCCGTCGACAACGGTGATTAAGTAGGAAATTCATCCTTTTTTCGATTTTAAAAATTAATTAAATCATCTAAATTTTCAAAAATTCATAGAATATAAAATAATCAATGAAAAATATAAATAAGGGCTTGTTGGGTTTTCTTTTCGAGAGGAATCCAACGAACCCAAAATCCCCAAATTTGACTGCATATTTTGGGCTTACTTTAGGTTTTAGTGAAAATCAAATTTCATTAATTAAACTAAAAATACAAATCTGATTAAGTTGAAATTTTCAGGAACTGAAATTGAAGTTAAAATGCACCCACCATAAAAATTGTAAGTCAAAAGGATTTCTAGATGGGAAGGTATTGCATTCTAAAGTTCAAATAGTGAAAATAAATTAATGTACTTTATAAAAATCATGGAAAATCATTTAAATTAGCTGAAACTTTATAAAATTATAACAAATCATAGAAAAATTTAAAAAATACAAATAAATACTCATTTTAAAGGTTTTATAGAGGAGATTAATTTAAAATTAATTTTGAATAGTAATTAAGGCTTAATTTAAGTTTAATTGAAAATTTAATTAGCTTAATTACTCCTTAATTACCCAAGTAATTAATCCCAAACTTTTTGAGGTTTATTAATGGGATGACCTTTACCTCCCATAATTTTCTTGGGATTTATTATTTGGTTAATTAGGAAAATTACTTATCTTAGCCTTAATTACTTTCTTAATTAATTAAATGATTAATTAACATTTTAAATAGCAAGAAAACTATTGATTAAGCTTTCTAATCATTATGGAATAGTGAATGGGCATGGGGAATGAGATTGGGACCTCTTTCCTATTCTTTTCCCTAAGTTCATTTCACTTGACTTGAAACTAATTAATGATTTAATTCATTAATTAAATGGATTAATTAATTAAATTGAAATCATAACCATTCCAGATCTCATCTAATTAAGTTTCTTGGGTAGACTCTTAGGTGTTCAATAACCTAAGAGAATCCTAAGGAAATTATAATTAGCCCATATGTGTGGGACAATTATAAGAGTACTTAATTAAGTCCCTTAGCTTAATTAACCATTAATTGTGAGCCAATTGCATTAGGCACCTTTCATTTCTTAGGATCATTGTTGATTTAATTTTTAATGCATATGCATATCATGTTGGCTCACTATTACTTGGGTAAATATGTTTAGGTGATATAAGAAAGGGGTAATTAATGAACCAAACTCATATTACAACCTAATTAATCTATAAAATCAACTTAATTTCTTTTCATTGAACCAAATTGATTAACCAATATGAAATTGGGTTAGGAGCAGCAAATGATTAAATCTCATCTTTTCTCTAAATCAAATCAAACATAAAAAAAAAACTTAATAAGAAGCTTTGGATTACTTTAAATGATTGTATTTGATATGATTATCCTTAGGAATTTGTTTGATTGAATGAAACATGTGTTTTATGTCTTATTATAATTTTCCAATCATTAAATTGAATGTCAAGTGGTTGCATGTATTTAATTTAATATATGTAAATTAAATTGATGAAGCTTAAAATATATATGTATGAATTTACATATAAGTTTGTGCTTAAGTGAATGAGACATACAAGTAAGAGTGAAGTGTATAGTCTAGCTTGTAAGTTTTAAGCTTTAAGGATGTCATTTGATTACCTTACTTCTCTGGTTTAATAATGACACATACTTATTTGATTTCATTTACATGTGTTCCTACATTAGAATTGGGATGAAATTTGTTTCACATAAATAAATGTTTTAATGAAATAAAAATATAATTTTTGCATGATTTTCTTTCTCTTACTTACATCATGTGTAGTGAGATAACAAAGTATATAGTTTGGACATCTCAGAAACACGAGGTTTTAATTAGCCCCAAGGAGGTTATTTAATTACCTCACTTCCCTAGTTTAACAAAGGCACATACTCGCTTATTTCTCTTTACATGTGTATGTATGCATGATTAAAGGATAAAAATCCCTCTTTTCTACTAAAAATACATGCATTCATAATAGACAAAGTGTGGCAAATTTTTTATAAGTAATTTTTAAAGGATAAATATATACTTCCATCTTCACTCTATGTGGGATAAAATGAAGATAGAAATATACATCTCCTTTTTATGCATTTTTGACACCACATAGATCCGCAAATGTTCTTATTGAGGGTGATCGGGTATGACATTGAGGAGAGGTATACTATCTTTAATGATAGAAGTCACCACCCTACAATAGACCTAATCACCTCAACAAAGACTCCTAAGGACAATGGGTCTATATGTGTACCAAAAATTATTCTCCTACTTTGCATGGGAAAGTAAAGTAGGGTTTATTTTAAATCGGGTTTGTTATGTTCCCTATAGGGGAAAACCCCCATAATTAATTACATCCTAAAAAATGAGATCCCTCAAGAATACTCTCAATTAAGGTAAATGATCATTATTTCTAAAGATTTCAATAAGTATGACTATCAATTAATTAGTTTATTTTAGAAGATCAAATGGGATTGATCAAAGAGAGGGAGTTATTGTCAAAGCCAAAGGAAGATAAGTAAGAGATGTTCATGATGCTAGGAAATCTAGCGAGCATCTCAAACTCTCCTATGGTTGGGCTTTATATTTTTGAAATTGAATTATTCATTTGAGTTGACTTTTTATTAGAAGTTTAGGACTTATGATTCCATAACACAAGATTATGGAAATGCCTAAGAGGTGAGGATTTATGCTTATGGCCTATGGAAGGGAGAAGCAACCTCAGAACCTAAATCTAGGGAGCTTTGGCAAGGGCCGAATGCACGACCTAAATCAAAGGTAAAAAATAAGTATTTGATTTGCCTCCACAAGAGAGGGCAAATCACCGGACTGCTTGGACTTACAATCGCCTAGGGGTGGATGCCAACTAACTTCTCCAATGATTTTAAATTCATGTAGGCAAGTCATATGTTTTATGCAAGATTACTAAGCTGTTATTTACTTAGAAAGAGACTAAGTCCTTAAATCACTCCCTAAAGAGACTAGATCATGTAAGGGTATGCTTCAAATGACCTAAATCTAATACAAATCATATTACATGTTATTTTTATTTTTTGAATAATCATTTGACTCAAGCTTATAGGATTCATATGCTTAATGCATGAGAAATAAGATTATTGGCCAAAATTAATGAGAAGGGAGGAGGTGTGTTTCCACCATGGCTCTCAAAGGTCAAGCCAAGTTTCTCTAGCAAAGGTGAAAGACCTCCAATCAAGAGTGAAAATAGTATGCATTTGTGCATAATATTATAAAATAAATACTCATCCAGCTAATGGGTTGCTAACTCTTTTATCTTGATTTTTAACCTAAGTTTTAAGTGAGATTATGAGTTCTTTATTTTAATTTTGAATTATTAGATTTAATAGAAGATTTAATTTTTCTTAAGAGCCTAATCCACATATACATCAGCAAGGAAGAAACTAGGAAAAGGATGCCATCTTAATGCACAAGCTAAATAAATCATCAATCAATTTATAAAGCTAATGCAAAAGAATAAGATGTCATTTGTGATCGGGCACCACTGCAGAAACCTGAAAACAAACTGGGTAGCTGAGCTCTACCCTTATACAACCCAGATTACAAATGAATTAATTATAATTAAGCAAGTAATTCATTATTATGGGGATCTTCAAGCTTCGTTTCTTCATTCTTCTTTTCTTCTTTTTTCTTTGGTTCTTTATTTGGGATGGTTGGAAGGTGGTTGCTCCAAAGGCTTCACATGGTACATAAGATGAGATCTTATGACCAATGCTCATCCTAATCCCCATAATAATCATTCCAAAATCCTAATTATAAAAATTACATGAAAAGGAAAAGTAAATCTAGCTAACACCTGCAAAATATAGATTAGCTAAACAAACCACACAAATCCCAAGCATGTATATTAGACTTGTCACCCCACACATGGGTGACTAAGTTCACCTGGCCTATTGGATTATGCTTAGGGGTACAAGCACCTGCACAATAAAAGTATTTATATTTTTATTTAATACAGCGCCCCTTGAGCACAATCACCTGTAGAAAATAATGAGTAGACTAAATCATCCTATCATTCATTCTACGCACATTCACCCTAACATCCAGACTAAAATATATATCACAAAACAAAAGCAAACATCAAACCATACACTACCCTTATCTAAAGCTATAAGTGGTGACTTAGTCTAAATGTGTGTGTCTTAGAAGGTTTGTGTGGTATGCTTAACTATGGCTTTAGGGTTTGTATTTTCTAAATATGAAAGTGTTCAACTTATAGGATGGTTTCATTTAAGTTATTTTATTGATTTGGGTTGATTTTATTTTGCATTTTTATTTGGTTTGAATGAATCCTATAATTAATTATTAAGTTTTAACGAGAGGGAAAAGAGAAGAGAACTTTTCTTTCCTTCCCTACCTTAAGTAATTTCTAAAGTGGATTTATGTTTAGTTTTGTTTAGTGAATGTTTTATTATTTATGTCTAGCACACTTTATAATGAATGCTAAGTAGTTTACTTAAGAAAATTTGAATGCTTATGATGCATGATTTTCATTAAGTAGAAAAAGGGTCTCTTATCCAATTTTCACATGCACACATGAATGTATGAAAGGCATAAGTGACAATGACGCCATTGTTAACCAGGGGTGTAAGGTACAAGACCTACTTAGGGCTACTTAAAGCCTCACAATCCTAGGGTTGTCCAGACTAATATACCACTTTCTTTAAATACAAGCATATGTACAAAAGAAATGAATGGAAAAGAAAGGATGCAAAAGTTTGTGTTGGTTGATTTATTTTTATTTATGTAATTTATATGTACAAGTGTAGGTATCCTTCTTAAGTAATAGCATAGGAATAAATAGGAGATGGAAATAGGCAAGTGTTAGACTCTTTTCAAATGAACTAAACACTTTACCAAATCATATTCAAAGTTATACTAAAAGAGGAGAGAAGGAAGACTACACCAAGAACATCCTTATATTTTACTCACATGCAAGCTCATAAATGAAATATAAGTAACATACTTTTAGTTTTGGTAATTGATTCATATATTTTGAAAATAATTTGGATTTAATAGTGATAATAGCCACTTATATTTCTATTTAGTCAAAATATTCAATTTTCCATAAAAAAACATTTCACGTTCATTTTGACTTTTGAAAAGAATGAATGCATGAAATTCATATGACATACACATTTAGCATGTTGGGAAGGAACTAAAATGATGAAATCATGTAAACACATTCACCCTAATTAATTCCTAAAGACAATCTTATGAAATAAGAAAGCTTAAAGCAAATCAAATTATTTTTAAAGAAGGTTTGGTTTTGTTTTGAGTTTGATTTAATTTGAGAAATATGAGATGAGTTTCCTGTTCTTAACCCATTCCCACTAGTATGATATTTAAGATCAATTTTTAGATGATTAGATCAATTTTATATTTTGATTATGTTAAAGTATGAATTAAGTGCATTAATTACCCCTTACCTATAGCACCTTACTATATTTAATCAAACAATTATGAGCCAATGAGATGACATAAAATCTCATAAGAAATTTAAATTGGCAATGCACCTAGAAAGAAAAGGCCTAATGCAATTTTTCTCATGATTAATGATTAATTAAACTAAGGGATTTTAACTTAAGTAATTTCATAACCCCTCTCACACATGTGAGTTGGGTTTTGATTTCCTTAATGTACTTAGGCTCTTGAACACCTAAGCATCTATCCAAGATAGATTAATTAAGTTCTGGAAGGTTTTAGAATTTTATGAATTAATAAGGGGATAATTAGTGAATTAACCCTTAATTAAGGATGAGTTAAGGAAGAAAAGGGGGTTTAGGGAATATCTCAAGGAAAGTATCCCAAAAGTATCCCAAAATTATTCCCTAAACCTCACACCCACTTAATCAAAACTTAATTGACTCAATTAGAGGGTTAAACCACTAATTATACCCTTAATTAAGCTTAATTACATTAAGTGAGTAATTAAGGAATGAACTAGCAATTCCCCTAATTAATCCATGAATAAATCCCAAGAAAATTAGGGGAGGCATGAGTCATCCTACTAATTAAGCACAAAAAGTTTAGGATTAATCAGAGGAGTAATTAAAGAGTAATTGGCAAAATAACATTCTTAATAAAACCCAAATTCAGAGTAAAATATCATTCAAAATCCATTAAAATTAAATTTAGAATATTCTATGTTCAATTATCTTTCATATGCAATTATTTTATATTTTCTAATTTTTCTACACTTAGATATGGATTTTAGAAGGTTTGATGATTAATTAGGAATTATTTAAAGCTTAATTATATTATTAATCTCATCGACATCACGTGTGCTACTAACGTGACATGCACTTTACACGTGGTGCAACAAGATTGGGTATTTAATCCGTCACATTGTAGCACCGCGTGGCGGTGGCATTACGCGCTTTCTCCTCAACCGTCTGATCAAGGATCGGATGGCTGAGATTAAAGCTGTCAGATTTGAGGGAGGAAAAAATATATATATATTATGCATTTTAATCTCAGCTTAGATGGCAACTTATATGCTTAGCTTAGATGGAAACTTATATGCTTAGCTTAGATGACAACTTTTTTAGATGAGAGAGGACATTGTAGTCCACCATGGGCTGATCCTCCACAAGCATATCTATGGGTGGAGCATCTTGTGGAGGTCCTCCGTAATGACTTGTTTCCTCATGTTGAGGTGTTGCCCAGGAGGTAGAAGATTGCCATGGAGGTTGACTGTGATCTCTTATGGCGGATAATGGAAGATTCTACCTACACTCACCTATAGCTTCTCTATGGGACCAATGGATGATTCCAAGTCTATCTCAGCGGAACTGAGTATGGAAAGTCCAACTCTGAATTAGAAAGAGGATGATCAAAATTGTTATAATTTTTTTTGACTTGAAGAGTTATCATTAAGAATAGAAGTAGACAACCCATCAAAAGTGACACATATGTAATTTAGCTTTATTCTTCAATTTCTTGGATTTGATAGGTGGTACAAAGTAGAAATCTAATAAAGTAAGTGGGGTAAGGGTTTGATGCCCTTATCCGCCGATATAAGAGTTCTACTAGTAGTAGAAGAAGAACTAGAAGTAGAAAGTCACCCATGGTGAATGGGACTGAGGTGGTTTGGTTGTGCTACTGTGGCTATCTGGGTGACACATACGCTTGCTGAGCTCTCCCTTTCCCTGAGTTGGCACTAACAACTTGCAATCATTCATAGATATTGGAGGTTTTAGCTAACTCAAGCACCTGCAAAGAAAGTTTATTGATCTTCTGAATGATTTTTTTTGAGGTTTTGAATAAAGAGATATCCCAACCTTCTTTGATTTTAGAAGGATTACAAGTATCCTGAAGAATTACCCTAATGGAACTGGATGGTTGTTCCATAAGGTATTCCTTTGGGATAACTATAACACCGGTCTTGAAACTATGTTCAAGCTAGTCCTTAAATGTGAAGCAATCCTCCAAAACATGACCTAGATAGGGGCAAGTTAGGATCATGGCTTTTGCCCACTTCCTCTGGCTCAGAATGAAAATCAAGCTTCTTTAAGAGATTCTTAAAGATCTTCTTGATTACTTTCCTCATAAATAAACAAGGTTTGTTAAGCTTATCTAAAATAGTAGGTGGACCATAACTACCTGGCGACGGATATGTGTGTCACTATTTATGATGGTATTGAGGAAAGCGGCCGTCAGTGGATACCGGAAGGCCTGGGTAGGGTTACCAGGTGGTTGTAAAGGAGGTGGAAGGGTCCGAGGTCGCGGTCTGGTTGATCTCTATATCTACCCACTATCATTGTTCCTCTTCTCTCATGACCTTCATGGCTTTGCTTTGGGCAACTAGTCTTGAAATGATAACTATTTAGCCTCTCCTTGTAGACTAGCCGCCTTATTGATTAGCTTCTCAAATGTTTTGATAGTGAAGCCTTTAAGGAAGCCATATAATCCATGCTTTAGATCTCATGTTCACATTTCACATTTCATTATGTCATATGAGAATATAGTCAACAAGGAGTCACTTGAGTGTTGTTGTGTTACAACAAGATCACCAATAGTAACCCTTTACTGAGCTCCAAAAAACCTCTTGATAAAGAGTTGCTCCAACTCAGCAAATATCTTTACCGAATTGTTGGAAAGTTCAGCATACCAATTAAAAGCTATCCCCACTAGGCTACTCACGAAGAGATAGAATAGCAAAGCTTCACTGCCATCGGCGTTGCAATAACTAGCCCTGAAGTGTGCAATATGTTGCCTTGAGTTTCCACTGCCATCAAAACTCTTGAAGAAAGGTGGCATGAAACTCTTGTGATATTAGATTGCATCAAATTCCTCTAGATAGGGTCTACCCTTTAGAACCGATGATCCTCCCTAGGATTGAGCCAACGCTTCCTTCACCTACTGCTCAACCATAGATCTCAGGTCTTTCTCTTGTATGGAGGTACTTTCCACTACCTTCCTATACATGCTAGAGCTACCTTGCTCGACAGGAGGTAATGGTCAGTCCAAGACATGCACTAACTCACTTATTTAGTAGGACATGGGGTTTTTTTCAAAAGTCGAGATTGCTAACAAGTCCTCAAGTTGCCATCCATCATCTATTTGTTCATCTTTTTGCTTTAATTAATATCAGAGGTGTTGGGCTAATTGGGTTGTGTCTTTCTGCTTAACCTCATCACCTTCCATAGCCTGCTGCTCTCTGAGGAGGGATCCCCTAGTATCTACCATGCAAACCCTGGCTGAGTCTACCAACAAATCATCTTCATTGGGATCAAAGCTGATCTTTCTTCATCAGACCAGTCATACCCCAAAATTTCTTTCTTTTCTATAAGATAATGTGCCACTATGTCCTCAAAATAACAATCAATCTGAATGGGCACAAACGATTTTTAGGCAGATCACCTATGTACAGGCATCTCCCTACTACTAGAGAATCAATTCTATGAGGATTGCACTCACTAGAAGAGACACACTCTTGACTGTCACTGACTCTAAAAGGGGTGACACTCCTAAGAAGTTCTACTATCATCGCAAGCTATCATCTACCCTCTGCATACCACCATCTCCGTGTCGCTAAACTGGTGGGAGAAGCGAATACTGCTGGGTTGCCATTCCCTCCACCACAAAGGTCGAGTTGGAGAGCTCGGCCTCACCATAGTAGGTAGTGTAGATGGAATAGGATCCCTCGGCAGTAACTGGATCACCAATGGGGTATGCTTCTCCCCGGATGTGGCTTTCATGGCCTCACTAACTAGATGCGCGAATGGAATAGGTGATGGCGGACAAGAAAGGTGGAGACACCACCGACTCTCTCGGGATAGGGACCCTCTTTTTATGATGGGTCATTCCTGTAAGAAAAATACTATATATATGATCAACGTGGGTAGTGCTCTGATCAGGGAAAATAATGAGTGCAAAGGCCGTGTCGACCAAACCTCCTCCTCTCTCTGCTAGTGATCTGTATTGAAGTGTGGGCCTCTCCGGCCCTCTCCTGCCATAGGTGTTTCCCCATTATGCGGGAAATGACAGATCTCAAATCGAATTGAGCTTCAAACTCAAAACGTCCGTAAGTTCTGCCAACCTTGGTAGAACTGACGGGAGGCCAGCATACGACCTCATACTCTGGCTAATTGGGGTTGGTGCTGAACCACTAATGGAGGTGAAGTATGGATCATCCTAGCATCCTCTCTATTAGACCTAAAGAAAGGATGAAATGGGTTCGCTGTAACCAGCGGGGAAATCAGAGTGGACACCTCCTCCATAATTAATTGCATAGCGACCTCCATCTCCCTGGCAATATGTGTATGATAACACTTAATCATGTGATTTTTATTTCTCCTCTGAGTCCTGGTAGGGTGATTGGAGTAAGAATTAGACCTAACCTCAAAAGTTGGGGAGGCAATCTCTAAGATCAGAGGAGTTTTACCCTTAAAGGGTGCCAATGAGTAGCCCCTTACTGCAAGACAGGAAACCATGAGAACTATCATTGTCACTAAGCACTAAGATAAGGCTACCACTTGCTTTCTTTAGTGAGTGGATCTGATAAATCGATCCGAATATGGCTTTACCCCGCCTGATTCCTACTATTGTGAGGGGAGTGCCTTCACAGGTGATCCTCAACCCCTCGAAACCTTAACCAAAATGGATGAGATGGGTGTGATCAGCTCTGGGGAGATTGGCTTGATCCAAGGCCAAGTCCATGCCATAAGGGAAAGTAAACACAAACTTCTATGAAACTGCCATTTATAGTCAACTGAAAATTGAAACTAACTGTAATCAGACTGACGAGAATTTGCAATATTGGAAATAAGCTTGGATCAGATTTCTATTTTGTTGATTTTTGAATTTGAATTTTAAAATTTGAACCCACATCTAACATCTTGGAAGTGTTAAGTAGGGTTCAAATGGATTTAGAGAAGATTTAGAGATTGGACTTAGGAATTTTTGAATATGAATCCAACTTCAACAAATTTGGGTATGTTGAAAAATGGATTCAAATATTTTTAGAAAGACGCTTCCATAGGTTCATGTTTGAAATTAGATTTTGATTTGAGGACCCTTTTCCTTTAACAAATTTGAGTATGTTAAAGTATTGAATTCACCCAATTTAGAAAAATTTGGGTATGCTAAGTGAGGTGTTTGAAAATAATTATTTCGTTCTCTTTGTTTGCTTTTTCTTATGAATTATTATTGATATTGAAAATTGAAATTCCTACTTTGCAAATTTAGGTATGCTAAGTGAAGAACCCAAGTGTGTTTTGTTTTTAAAAGATTTTAGAAAATAGGATTCTTAGTAAATTTGGGTATGCTAAGAAAATCCTAAAGTATTTCATTTATTTTGGATATTTTGATTTTTGTAAAAGTAGGATCCTTAGCAAATTTGGGTATGCTAAGGAAATTATGTTGTGTTTATTTTTTGGTTTTGATTTGCTTTTTTGATTGAAAGTGGAGACTTCACATTGGAAAATATGGTATGCAAAAAAAATGAAGTTCTGCTTAATTTTGTGATTTGGAAATTTCACTTAGCAAATTTAAGTATGCTAAATGAAATTCTAAAAGATGTGCTTAAAATTTTTTGTGTTTTGGTTTTATTTTGAAAATGGAAGCTTTACTTTAGCAAATTTGAGTATGCTAAATAAAATTCTAAAGGTGTTTCAAATTTTATTTTTGGAAAAGAGAGACTTCATTTTAGCAAATGGGATATGCTAGAATGAAGTTTCAAATGTATTTTAAAAACATTTTGTTTCTTGTTGATTTTGAAAGGAGATTTCCATTTAACAAATTTGGGTATGTAAGATGGAAATCATTTATGTTTTATTTTTTGAAGATGTATATTTTGTGTGTGATTATTATTTTTTGAAAGAGGAAATTCCAACTTAATCATATGTAGAATATGCTAAGTGGGATTTCAAAGTGATGTCATTTTATTTTGGAAATGAAGTTTTCATTCAATAAATTTGGGTATATTGAATGGAGGCATTCATATGTGCTTTTTAAAAAAAATTAGTTTTGTTTGAAAATAAACTCCCATTCAATAAGTATGGGTATATTGAATCGACAGGTTCATGTGTGCTTTTTTTGAAATTTTTTTTTTTGATTTTGTTTGAAAATGAGACCTTCATCCAATAAGTGTGGGTATATTGAATCGAGAGGTTTCATATGTGCTTTTTGAAAATATGAAAAATCCCAACCTAATACATGTGGAATGTATTAGGTGGATGTACAAAGTTATGATTTTGCTTGAAGAGAGAATACCCATTCAATACATTTGGATGTATTGAATGGAAAGGCCCATCTTCAAATTTTGTGCTTTTGAAAACATAATTGTTGGGATTTTATTTTTGGAAAAATGAGGTCTTCACTAAAAATGAATTGAGTGAAGAAACTCATTTGTATTTTTAGAAAAATGTAATTATTGCAATCTTATTTTTGTAAAGATGATCTTACATATACAATCATAAAGATTATTAGATGAAGACAATTTAGGAAAATTTTGTGCAAAATATTTTATTAAGTGTATTTTTTGAGAGAGTGCTTTTTGAAAAGCATGATTTTTATAAGGATTTATTTTGTCTTTATTATTTTAGAATGAACCTTTCCTTACCATAGAAATGATAAGGAGGAAGTCTTTAAATGTTTTCTTTTTATTAGATCTTTTTTACTTTTACCCATTGAAGAACCCAACGAGAGTTTTAAGACCAACACGGGGTGTGGTCCTAAAATCTAAAGATGTTGGCTAGCTTAACTTAAGAATGAAATAAGCTAAGTGCCAACGGAATGAAAGATAATCTTAGATTCATACCAAAGTACAAACCCACTATCGATACTTGGAGACAATGATCATTTACCAAAGATGGAGAGAGGAACCTTCCACAGCGGAGTAGCCAGAAAAATCTGTGGTAAAATTTTTTATAAGTAATTTCTAAAGGATAAATATATAGTTTCATCTTCACTCTATGCAGAATAAAATAAAGATAGAAATATACTTCTCCTTTTTATGCATTTTTGACACCATGTAGATCCATATATGTTCTTATTAAGGGTGATCGAGTACGACATTGAGGAGAGGTGTATTATCTCTAAAGATAGAAGTCACCACCCTACAATAGACCTAATCACCTCACCAAGGACTCCTAAGGACAATGGGTTTGCATATGTACCAAAGATTCTTTCCCTACTTTACATGAGAAAGAAAAGTAGGGTTTATTTTAAACTGGGTTTGTTAAGTTCCCTATAGAGGCAAGCCCCCCATAGTTATCCTAAGGAATGAGGTCCTGAATACTCGATTAAGGTAAATGATCATTGTCTCTAAAGATTTCAGTAGGTAGGACTATCAATCGATTAGTTTGTTTCAGAAGATCAAATGGGATTGATCAAATAGATGGAGTTATTATTGAAGCCAAAGAAAGATAAGTAGGAGATGTTCACGATGTTAGGAAATCTAGTGAGCATCTCAAACTATCCTATGATTGGGCTTTATATTTTTGAAATTGAATTATTCATTTGAGTTGACTTTTTATTAGAAGTTTAGGACTTATGATTCCATTACACAAGATTATAGAAATACCTAAGAGGTGAGAATTTATGATTATGACCCATGGAATGGAGAAGCAATCTCAGAACCTAAATTTAGGAAGCTTTGGCGAGTGCCGAAAGCATGACCTAACTCTAAGGAAAAAAAATGGGTATTTGGTTTGCCTCCACAAGAGAGGGCAAATCACCTAACTGCTTGGACTTAACAACCGTTTGGAGTTGGCTACCAAATAACTCCTCCTATGATTTTAAATTCATGTAGGCAAGTCATATGCTTTATGGAAGATAGCTAGGCTGTTGTTTAGTTAGAAAGAGACTAAGTCCTTAAATCACTCTCTAAAGAGACTAGATCATGTAAAGTTATGCTTCAAATGACCTAAATCTAATGAAAATCATATTACATGTTATTTTCAAATTTTTGGAAAATCATTTGACTTAAGCTTATAGGATTTATATGCCTAATGCATGAGAAATAAGATTATTGGCCAAAATTAGCGAGAATGGAAGAGGTGTGTTTTCACCATGGCTCTCAAAGGTCAAGCAAAGTTTCTCTGGTAAATGCATTTTTGCATGATGTTATAAAATAAATACTCATCCAACAAAGGGGTTGCTAACTCTTTTATCTTGATTTTTAAACTAAGCTTTAAGTGAGGTTATAAGTTCTTTATTTTAATTTTGAATTGTTAGATTTGGTAGAAGATTTATTTTTTCCTAAGTGCCTAATCCACATCCAGGCCATACATCAAGCAAAGAAGAAACTAGGAAAAGGACGTCATCTTAGTGCACAAGCTAAATAAATCATCAATCAATTTATAAAGCTAATGCAAAAGAATAAGAGGATATTTGTGGTCGGACACCACCACATAAACTTAAAAACAAATTGGGTAGCTGAGCTCTACTCTTATATAATCTGAATTACAAATGAATTAAGTACAATTAAGCAAGGAATTCATTATTATAGGGGTCTTCAAGCTTCATTTCTTCATTCTTCTTTTCTTCTTTCTTCTTCTACTTCTTCTTCTTTGGTTATTTTTGGATGATGGTTAAAGCCACACATGATACATAAGATGTGATCTTATGACCAATGCTCATCCTAATCCTCATAACAATCATTCCAAAATCCAAATTGCAAAAATTACATGAAAAGGAAAAGTAAATCTAGCTAACACCTACAAAATAGAGATTAGCAAAATAAACCAAACAAATATCAAGCACGTATATTGAACTTATCACCCCACACATGGGTGACAAAGTCCACCTGGCCTATTGGATTATGCTTAGGGGTATAAGCACCTATACAAAAAAGTATTTATATTTTTATTTATTACAACGCCCCTTAAGCACAATCCCCTACACAAAATAATGATTAGACCAAATCATCCTATCATTCATTCTATGCACATTCACCCTAAAATCTAGACTAAAATATATATCACAAAATAAAAAGCAAACATCAAACCATGCACCGCCCTAACCTAAAGCTAGAAGTGGTGAGTTAGTCTAAATGTGTGTAACTTAGAAGGTTTGTGTGGTATGCTTAACTATGGCTTTAGGATTTGTATTTTCTAAATGTGAAAATGTTCAACTTAGAGGATGGTTTCATTTAAGTTATTTTACTGATTTGGGTTGATTTTATTTTGTATTTTTATCTGATTTGAATGAACCCTAAAATTAATTACTAAGTTTTAAAGAGAGGGAAAAGAGAAGATAACTTCTCTTTCCTTCCCTACCTTAAGTAATTTCTAAAGTGAATTTATGTTTAGTTTTATTTAGTGAATATTTTATTATGTGTTTTAATTAATCCTAAGTTTAGATGAACTTTAATATTTCAATATTTTAAGATTAATTAAAGTGAACTAAATTGACAAAACACACATCACTTCATTTCCTTCCCAACATGTATGACATGCATATGGATGAATCCTAAGCATATCTATGCATACAAATGAGAATGTTTAGTACACTTTATAATGAATGCTAAGTACTTTACTTAAGAAAATTTGAATGCTTATGATGCATGATTTTTATTAAATATAAAAAGGGTCTCTTATTCAATTTTCACATGCACACATGAATATATGAAAGGCATAAGTGAGTACGATGCCATTATTAACCAGGGGTGTAAGGTACAAGACCTACTTAGGGCTACTTAAAGCCTCACAATCTTGGGGTTGTCTAGACTAATATACCACTTTCCTTAAATACATGCATATGTACAAAAGAAATGAATGGAAAAGAAAAGATGCAAAAGTTTGTGTTGGTTGATTTATTTTTGTTTATGCAATTTATATGTACAAGTGTAGGTATCCTTCTCAAGTAATAGCATAGGAATGAATAGGAGATGCAATTAGGCAAGTGTTAGATTCTTTTCAAATGAACTAAACACTTTACCAAATCCTATTCAAAATTATACTAAAAGAGGGGAGAAGGAAGACTACACCAAGCACATCCTTATATTTTACTCACATGCAAGCTCATAAAAAATTATAAGTAACACACTTTCAATTTTGGTAATTAATTTATATATTTTGAAAATAATTTGGATTTAATAGTGATAATAGCTACTCATATTTCTATTTTAGTCAAAATATGCAATTTGATAGAAATGAAAACATTTCACTTTCATTTTGACTTTTGAAAAGAATGAATGCATGAAATTCATATGATACACATTTAGCATGTTGGGAAGGAACTAAAATGATGAAAGCATGTAAACACATTCACCCTAATTAATTCTTAAAGATAATCTTATGAAATAAGAAAGCTTAAAACAAATCAAATTATTTTTAAAGAAGGTTTGGTTTTGTTTTGAGTTTGATTTAATTTAAGAAATGTGAGGTGAGTTTACTGTTCTTAACTCATTCCCACCAGTGTATGATATTTAAGTTCAATTTTTAGATGATTAGATTCATTTTATATTTTGATTAGGTTAAGGTATGAATTAAGTGCATTAATTACCCCTTACCTATACCACCTTAGTATATTTAATCATATAATTATGAGCCAATGAGATGACTTAAAACCTCACAAAGAATTTAAATTTGTAATGCACCTAGGAAGAAAAGTCATAATATAATTTGACTCATGATTAATGATTAATTAAACTAAGAGATTTTAACTTAAGTAATTTCATAACCCCTCTCACACATATGAGTTGGGTTTTGATTTCCTTAATGTACTTTGGCTCTTAAACACCTAAGAATTTATCCAAGATAGATTAATTAAGTTTTGGAAGGATTTAGAATTTTATGAAATTAATTAAGAGGGTAATTAGTGAACTAACCCTTAATTAAGGATGGATTAAGGAAGAAAAGGGGGTTTAGGGAATAACTCAAGGAAAGTATCCCAAAATTATTCTCTAAACCTCACATCCACTTAATCAAAACTTAATTAACTCAATCAAAGGGTTAAAACACTAATTATACCCTTAATTAAGTTTAATTATATTAAGGGAGTAGTTAAGGAATGAACTAGCAATTCCCCTAATTAAGGCAGCAATAAATCCCAAGAAAATTAGGGGAGGTAGGAGTCATCCCACTAATTAAGCACAAAAGTTTGGGATGAATCAGAGGAGCAATTAAAGGATAATTAGCAAATTAATATTCCCAATAAAATTCAAATTCAGAGGAAACATACCACTCAAAATCCATTGAAATTAATTTTAGAATATTCTATGTTCAATTATCTTTCATATATAATTTATTTCATATTTTTCTTATTTTTCTACACTTAGATATGGATTTTAGAAGGCTTGGTGATTAATTAGGAATTATTTAAAGCTTAATTATATTATTAATCCCGCCGTCGCCATGTGTGCCGCTGACGCTGCATGCGCTTTACACGTGGTGTGACGGGATTGGGTATTTAACCCATCACATCATAGCAGCGCTACGCTCTTTCTCCTCAACCATCTGATCAAGGATCAGACAGTTGAGATTAAAGCCATGAATCTAAGGGAGGATATATATATATATATATATAAATATATATATATATATATATATATATATATATATATATATAATGCATTTTAATCTCAGTCGTCCATCCAAAACACACGGATGGATGGCCAGAGATCCATCCCTACTGCTCTTTGTGAGCCATGGACATCGTCCATGTTTGAAGCCATGATCTGAGCTCGGATTGGAATGAAACTCAACCAACACCATCAACATGCAACCTAGATCACATCTAACGGCCAAGATTCTATGGGATTATCATTCACTTCATAAAGCTCCAAACCTCCAAACCATAGCTAGATTAAGCTTGGAAAATGACTAACGTCACCGGAGGTGATCACCGATGCTCAATTTCTATGGAGAAGCTTTGTCTGCTTGAGACAAAGCTTTGCTGAAGGTTTGAGCTCTTGAGGTTGAGTAGATGCTTCTATGGACCAACCCCCCTTTGTCTTGAGCTCAGTCTTGATTAAGATGGCTCCTCCCTTGCTTTAGGAACTTAGGAAAGAGTTTGGGTAAGCTCGATTGAGGTCCCTAAGGGAGTGTGCAAAAGAAATTGCACTGGTTTTGAGTGTGGAGTGTGTTGGCTCTTTAATGGAGGTCCCCTATTTATAAGCTCTGAAAACTGAGAAATGAAGTTTTCAAATCACTCTAGGAAGCTTGGAGAGGTTGAGGAATTGCTTCACTAGCTTCCCTAAGTTCAATCGAAATGAGGAATGTTAAGTTTGAAATGAATTTAGGGGAGTATATCTCCCCCTTTGGCAATCGGATGGCCGAAGCTTGCCATGTCTTTTGATTACCCATTTGTGAGTTTGGAGTTGCTAGATGAGTCATTGAGTTCATTTTGGCCAGAGGAGTGGGAAGGTGAACTCCCCAAGTGCTCAAAATAAGTGGAGGCATGATTCCCATGTTTCCATTTCAAGGGGAGTGGTCGGTTTGACCATTGGGCTAGGTTAGGCTGACCCAAACCCATTGGGTTGGATGCTCCACCCTCCCTAGTGCTCACTTGATCCACTAGGAGAGTGCCAAGTGGGTATGAAGAGGATTTGACCAAATTCTAAGTGGAATTGGCCAAAATTTACTCTATGACCTAGGGGTAAAATGGTCATTTGATCTTGATTTCAGTTTGGGTATGTTTGATATGATGTAAAAATAAGTTTGGCCAAGTATTATTGAATTTGGAGTTGGTTTGATGCAATTTGGCTCATGTTGACTCATTTAGGTCAAAATGGGTCAAACCAAGGGTTGGGTCAAGTTCATATGATCATTTGAAATGTTTTGGTGGCTTTGGTTTGATTCAATTTGGTTTAGGTTTGAATTTAGTACATATGACTTCATGTAGGTCAAATGGGTCAAGTTGACCAATTTGACCCATTTGACCTATTTGAGTCATGGTTTAGGTTTGGTCATGAAGTGGATTGGTATCTTTGTTTCCAATCAATTTTAGTTAAGTTTGAATTTGGCTCAATATGCCCCTTTAGGTCAAGTTGGTTCAAGGTCAATTGGGCTAGTGGGTCTAGTTGGCCAATTGAGGCTTTGGTCAAGTTCAACAAGTGATTTAGAATGAACTTGACCCATTGGTTTCAGTCAATTTGTCTTAGATTAAGTTTTGATATATTTTGACTTTTTAGGTCAAGTTGGGTCAACTTAGGTCAAGTGGCCAATTAGGCTAGGTTAGGCTCAAATGTTGACTTGGTCAAGTTCAAATATTGAACATGAATGAACTTAGATCATTTATTTCAATCAATTTGGCCTATGATGGATTTTGGCTATGTTGAATTTCATTTTGATAAAGTGTTGACTTAGTCAACCCTTAGGTTTGACTTGGTTTGACCTAATTTGAGTGATTGATCATCTCATGATGAATGTTGATCATGATGAGAGGCATAGGTAAGTTTGATTCAATCCAATTTGGTTAGGATTAGAATTTGGCTCATAAGGGTACTTTAGGTCACTTTGGGTCAAGTAAACCCAAGTGGATCAAATGGCTTAGTCCAAGCTTGATTTGAGTTTGATTGAACTTACATATGTACTTATTATTGAAATATAAATCCATTTACAAGTGGTTTGAAGTCAAATGAGTTTTGATTTATTTGATGATTTTAAGTTCAAAGGGTGAAAATGAAATGGATTTTGCCTTGATTTTTGAATTGAGTTTTGGTTAAGTGATTGAAGTTTGTATTTATATTTGGATTCATGATTGAAGGATTGATTAAATCATGAAGGAAAATCAAGAGTTTGGCTTGATTTGAAGTTGATTTGGCTAAGTTCAAGAATTTGACTTGAAAGGCTTAGGTTGGATTTTGATTGAACTTGAACTTGAATTTTGGAGTTGGTTTTGGTTGTTTGAATTTAAATTTTATTTATATATGTGAATTTAAATGAGAATATAAATGGGTCATGAGAAAATTTCATGAGTTTGAACTGATTTGAACATGATATAGGCTAAGTCCTTAAGAGAAAATCAAGGTGACTTGGGAAAGATTTGTGAATTGATCTGGAAATTTGGATTTAGTTTGATTGATTTGAATTTATATTTTATTTATGTATGTGAATATAAATGAGAATATATTGGAGTTGTGATAAAATTTTATGAATTTGAATTGATTTGAAGATGATTTTTAGACTAAGTCCTTAAGAGAGGATTAATGACTTAAGAAGGATTTTGAATTAGGAATTTGAATTTTGGATTTCATTTGATTGATTTGAATTTATATTTCATTTATATATGTGAATATAAATGAGAATATAAATGAGTTATGAGAAAATTTCATGAATTTGAATTGATTTGAAGATTATTTTTTAGGCTAAGTCCTTGAAGGGAAATCAAAGGACTTAGGCAAGATTTAAAATTTGGAATTTCAATTTGGAATTTGATTTGAATCTATATTTCATTTTTATATGTGAATATAAATGAGAAAATAAATGGGCTATGGAAAAATTCATGAATTTGAATTAAATTGAAGATGATTTTTAGGCTAAGTCCTTAGGAGGGAAATTAAGGACTTAGGAAATATTTGGAATTTGGAATTTCAATCATGGGTTTCAATCATGGATTTCAATCCTATGGCATTGATTTGAGTTTGTAGAAAATCAATTAGCCTAAAATTTATTTAGGTTTCATGTTGATTTGATTTGGAGTTTGACTTGAAGGAAGAAAGTAAAGAAAGTGGTTCAAGCTATAGGGTAGGCAGATTTTTCCTAACACCCCTAAGGCATGACCTACTCCTATGGCTAACTCTTTTAAGTCTCTAGGGTTAGGTTGAGTGTCCACCTAATCACTAGATGTGTCTTAGGACTAAGGATCTCTTAAATTCTAAGAGGAGTCCTATGTCTAAGATAGAGGGGTTGAGAACTAATTCTAAAAATGAGGTCAACACTAAGTGATTGAAGTAATTAGCCATATGATTTGGGGTCTCTTTCCTTATGTTCTTACATACAAATTTACATATGTTTGAATGAAAATGGGTATATAGTTTGGACATCCCAGGAATACGAGGCTTTAACTAGCCCCAAGGAGGTAATTTGATTACCTCGATTCCCTAGTTTAACATTGACACGTACCTATTTAATTTCATTATTATGTATTTTTGTATAAGAATTTGGATAAAGCTCTAAATTAACATGATTAAATAATTCAATCAAATAAGAAATATAAACTTTAAATATGCACATCTACATTCATCATTTGAGTGTGCTAAAACATGTTGTATGTATAATCATATTTAGAGTTAAGTCATATGCATGCTACATGTGATGGAAAGAAATAAATTGATGTATGTCATGTGTTAGTAGTTCACTCAAATTATTCTTAAGAAGCCTTTCATGTTGAATGGAATCATTTAAGGTGAACCTAAACTTAGGATTAATTTAAAATGTGTAATAAGCCATTCACTAAAGAGAACTAAATTAAATTAACATGCTTTAGAAAGTGGCTTAAGGTAGGGATGAAAGAGGGCAATCCTCTCTTTTCTCTATATAACACTTAGTTGATAAGTGTAGGTCTCATAAAACCAAAGAAAACACAAATTAAAACTTGTCAATCAATTAAACCACTTGAAGTGAAACCACCCTTTAAAGTGAATCTTTCTACACTTAGAAAATCTTAATGCTAAAGCCTAGTTAGGACATACCAGACAAGGCTTAATACACACATATTATATTAAGTCACGACTCCTAGCCTTATGTTAGGATGATGCATGGTTTGATGTATTATTTATAGTAGATGTTAGGTTGTATGTTTTATAGACTAGATGTTAGGCTATGATTAGCCTAATCATATTTTCTACAAAGGATTATGCTTAAGGGCCACTTAAAAATAAATATAAATGCTCTCTTTATAGGTTGATTTAGCCCCTAAGCATAATCCAAGTTAGGACAAGTAAGCTTGGTTACCCATGTGCAGGGTGCTAAGTCCAAATTATGAATATAATTACTTTGGTTGTATGTATGTTTAGCTAACCTCTATTTTGCAGGTGTAGTTAGATTTACTTTTTTCTATTTTTAATGTAATTTTTCATTAGGAATTCGGATTAGTGTTATACGGGATAAGGATGAGCATTGGCTAGAAGACTTTGTCCGAGGAGGCCATGTGATGCCTTTAAAGTGTAGCAAACCAAATCAAAGAAGGAGGAAGATACATGAAGATATGAAGACTTGAAGACCCCCCATAGTATTTATCATTTGTAAATTGTAATTATTCTTTTATATTCTGGGTTGTATAAGGGTAGAGCTCGACTATCCATTTCTCTTTCAGGTTACAGGGTGGTACACGACCGTACTGGCTTTTTATTCTTTTATGCTAGTTATAAAATTGTTTGATGTTTTGTTTAGCTTGTACAATAGAAATTACATGCCTTTTTATAGTTTCTTTATAAGTGGTGTTTGTTGTATGACCTGGATGCAATTAGGCTCTTAGAGAAAAATAAATCTTTTACCCAACTATAACTCATAATTAAATTTCTAAATAACTCATAACCTCATATAAAGCTTAGGAATTAAATCAATATAATTAAAAGATTTAGCAACCCCTTACCTGTATGGTTGTATGTCTAATATCATGTATGCATCTTCTACCACTCTTGCTAAAATGATGGCATCTGTTCTATCATACATGATAAATGCTTGATTTATGAGAGCAACTTCTACTAACGGAGGTTCACCCTCTTCTCTCTTGATTTGGCCCATAACTCATTTCAACATGCATTTAGGCATACGAAAATTCTACAGCCTTTATCAAAATGAAGTGTCCAAAAATAAATAAAATTTGAAAATATTTGTATTAGACTAAGTCATTAGTCATACCACTCATGCTCTAGTCTCTTTAGGGAGTGGGTTTAAAGACTTTAGTCTCTTTCTAAATAATAATAACCTAAATATCTTACAAAATTATATGACTTTCCTACATGGTTATAAAGCATAGGAGGAGTTAGCTGGCTAATACTCCAGGCGGTTGTAAGCACAGCAATCAGGTGATTTAGCCTCTCTTATGTAGGTAAACTATATACCCATCTTCGTTTAGACTTAGGTAGTGCTTTGGCTTATGCTAAAGCTCCCTAGATTTAGGATCTGAGGTAGCTATTTTCTTCGGGTACAAGTATAAATCCTTACCTCTTAGGCATTTTCACAATCTTGTGTTGTGGGATTATAAGTCCTAGCTTTCTAATAAAATATAAATTTTAATAAAATCAGTTTCTTCAATTTCAAACATATGAAGCTTAACCATAGGATAGATTGGAATGCTCATTAGGCTTTCTTGTATCATGAGCATTTCCTACTTATTCCCTTTAGCTTCTACAATAAGTCTTCTCCTTGGATAATTACATTTGATTTTCCAAATATAACTAATTTATTGATAGTCTAGCCTTGAAATCTTTAGAGACTTTAATTTTTTACTTTAATCGAGAGTATTCTTAAGGGATTTCATCTCTTAGGATTTAATTAACTATGAGGGCTCCTCCATAGGAAATTTAACAAACTTAGCTTAAAATAAACCCTGCTTTACTTTTTCATGTATAATAGGAGAAAGATCTCTGGTATATTCAAAGACCAATCATGTCTTAGGAGTCCTTATTTTATGATTAGGTCCATTATATGGTGATGGTTCATCATTCTTTAATGTCGTACCCGATTTCTTCAATAAGTATCCCCTAAGATCTATGGTGTCTCCCACACCTCCAAAAATAAACACTACAGGGGGAAATCTATGATTTCTAGATTTTTGCCTCGTTTGAGCTAAAGGCCACCAGTTTATTGACTGAGATAGCTTCATCTTAAAGAGATGAAGCTCTATTGAGAAGATCTCGAGCTGCCTCTATGTTGATTCTTTGGGACCGAACACCACTACGAAGCTCATTGGAGTTGGTTTAGGGATGCCTTTCGGTGATTGAATTACTCAGGGAATGATTCATTTCAACTCACCAGAGTGTAGTGAAGGTATGGGAAGAGTTAGTTTTAGTTTGGTGGAGTTTTGGTGAGGTTGGATAGATAGGGCTCTCAATTTCGCTCAATGGTTGGTCTCGTTGGTGATGGAGTGCACTAGGGATTCAGGGAGATGGCTCGGATTGTGCAGAATGCTATGATCTCTATAAAGTTTGAATGGATAGGGAGGAGCATACTCTCCACCCCAAATTAACCAAGGGCTAAGATTGATTCACCCTTTGGTAGCCATTCGGCATGGAGTAGGTGGCCAAGGTGGTAGGGGACTATTGAGGTGGAGGTGCTTGAGTGGCCAGGTGAGTGGCATGGGCCGACATGGAGTGTGCAAGCTCCTTTAGATAGACCAATGGAATGTCATGGGTGAACTCACCCTCTCATGGCCAAAGGCTGAACCCAACAGGCTTGGGTTATGTTGGGTCAGTGTTCCACTTGTCCAAGAAGAGCCAAAGGTGGCTGCTAAAGCATGGGGAGTGAGAGAACCAATCTAAATGGATATTTTGTCTCATTTGGATCGCTTAGTTCAAGGGATTTGATCCAAACTAGGTTCACCATGGGTCAGGCTCACTTGGGTAGACCTATGGTGATCCAAAGATGAGTCATGCCAAGTTTGGTTGAGTTTAGACTTAGTTTGATAGGGTTTGGCTCAATTTGACCCATATGGGCCAATTTGGGTTCCATTAGGTTATGTTGACCAATTGATCAAATTTTGTCAAACCAAGGGTTTGGGTACATTCAATTGGTCATTTGGAATGCATTGGTGTCATTGGTTTGATTCAATTAAAAGTGGATTTTAATTTAGTTCATTTGGGTCAAATGGATTAAGTTGATCGATTTGGTCAAATTTACGAAATTGGCTTGGGCATGGGCTAGTTTTCTGTTTAATTGATCATTTGAGAATGATTATGGGTGTTGGTTTGAATTGATTTGGTTTAGGAAATGAGTAGACCAAAATGGGTTTAATTGAAGATTGGATCATGTTCAATAATCAATTTATGATTGGTTAGAAGCATTGGTTGCAATCAATTCAGCTAGGGAATTGATTTGACTCAATTTAGCCCTTTAGGTCAAATTGGGTCAACTTGAGTGAAGAGACCAAATTGGCTTAGTTAGGTTCAATTG
Organism: Cymbidium sinense; assembly: GCA_021442155.1. Taxonomy (NCBI): domain Eukaryota; kingdom Viridiplantae; phylum Streptophyta; class Magnoliopsida; order Asparagales; family Orchidaceae; genus Cymbidium; species Cymbidium sinense. The sequence goes on along the minus strand of CM038218.1, from coordinate 111,406,989 downwards.
GTTGTTGAGACATATTCAATAGTCAATTTATGGTGGATGGGAGTCATTGATTGCAATTAATTTGGCTTAGAACATGATTTGGTCCGATTTGGCCCTTTGGGTCAAATTGGATTTAACTTGAGTCAAATGATCAAATTGATTTGGTTTGACTCAATTGGTTGCAATTGGGTGATCGAAGAATGATCAACAATCATTATGGAAGAGATTGGGTAAGTTGATTCAATCCAATTTGGATTGGGTTGAAGTTCGAATCAAATTGGTCATTTTGGTCATATTAGGTTAAGTGCATCAATTGGGTTGATTTAGTTAAATTGGGTTGAGTTGGTGTTAATAGGGGTTTAATAAAGGGTTTAGAGTTGATTAGTGGCCTTGATTGCAATTGATTTAGGCTTGATTATGGCTCATTTGAATTTCTTGAGTTAAATGGGTTAACTTGGGTTAAGGTCCAAGTTAATTTGGCTTGATTGAAAACAAATTCAATTATGATTAATTGAATAGGTTTGAGATTGGTTGGTTTCATTCATGTGAGTTTAGACTTGGATGAGTGAATGGATATGGATTTTGGTTTAGACAATAGAATAGGAACTATTTATTCTAAGGAACATTCTAGGCTTAAGGTATGCCTCCTAAGTCTCTAAGCTTAGGTTTAGTGTTCCCTTAATTACTAGAAGTGTCTTATTATAATGATATCTAAGTGCCTAAGAATATTCCTAAGTCTAGGATGAGAGGGGTTAATCCTCACCCCAAAAGTGAGGTCAACATGTGGATTATCAATGACTTTCTGTGTATGGAATATTATCATAATGGAGCACTGTTGGGGAGTTAGCATATCTATATTGCATGAATTTATCGAAGGCATTCACTCTTAAAAATGGCCAAAAAAATATTTTGTTTGACTATCATCATATGTTTCTTCTTACTGATCATCCTTTTAGAAGGAACAAGGATGTTTTCATAAAAAAAAAATCAAGTTTAAAAAGTTAAGCCACCCCCAACATTGAGTGGAGATGATTTATGACATATTGTTTGTTTAATCCAAAATATATTTAATACTCCTATTTTATCTAATTGTCGTATTATAGGTTATGGTACCCATAATTGGATAAAGAAGAGTATTTTCTAGGATATATCATATTAGAAGTCGAATCTGATAAGACATAATCTTGATGTAATGCACATAGAAAAAAAGTTTTGACAATATTTTCAGCACAATAATTGATGTTAAGGAAAAATTAAAGATAATTTGAACGCCAAGTTAGACTTAAAGGAGTATTACCGTAAGAGAGTTAGAGCTAAGAGAGATTATAGATGTTATATTTTAGAAGCCTAAAGCCAAATATTACTTCATATTAGAACAATGGAGAATAGTATGTGAGTGAGTACAGTCATTGAAGTATCGATATGCATCCAATTTCAGCTGATGTGTTGATTTAAAAATGATCAAACTATTTGGAATGAAGAGTCAAGACTGTCACATTTTTCTGTAATACTTACTTTTAGTTGCATTTAGTGTTTTACTAGGACAAATTCTAAATCCTTTGACCATACTTAGTCTCTTCTTTAAGGAATTATCCTTAGCTCAATTAAATGTAGAAGCTATAAAATAACTAGAAGTAAACATTCCAATCATTATATGTTGTAAGCTCGAAAAGATATTCCCTTCCATTTTTTTGACTATATAGAGCACCTGCTGATACATCTACCATATAAAGTTAAAGTGGAGGTCTAGTGCAATATCATTAAATGTACCCCTTTAAGAGATAACTATTTATTATTAGTAGTAATATATCAATTAATATTTAATTAAGACTAATTATTTCCTAAAACTTATGTTGATTCTTGAAAAAATTGAAAAACTTTTATGAAGAATAAAGTGCACCCCGAAGGCTCAATATGTGAAGCTTACTTGACCTAAGAGACTGCAAATTTTAGCTCCTACTACTTTGAACCACATGAATGTTTAGATAATACCGATAGTGTTGGATCTTCATAGAATGTGTTATCTATTTTTCAACCATTTAGAAAAGCATTGGGTAGAAGCACATCAAGATATCTAAATGACAAGGAGCTTAGGGCAGGGATAGCTAGTGTTCTTATATATTGTGATGAGGTTTAGCCTTTCTTAAGTAAGCATGTTAATGCCATAATATCTCATTTTATTTTTAATCAAATATAGTACTTACATAGTTATTCAATTTAATTATTGAGTTCAGGTTATTTGTGACCTTATTAAACTTGGATGATACTGTCACTATTAATAAGAAGGTTGAAGATGAATTTTCAACATAATTTAGATTACATGTGAGCAATCATTACTAATATTTTAATATAATTTCTAAGTTAATCACACAACTTTCATATTCTTCTTAATGTAATAGGTTCATGATTGGAGAAACATAGTGGAGAATTAGGACCTTCACAACCTTGCTTAGGTCCAAAGTGAATTATAAGTACATGGGAGATTTATGATATCAATGGTTATAAATTCCACACAATTTTTTGGTCTGAAGAAAAAAAGACATATAACTCCAGTGTTTGTATTTGAGGAAACACATATTCAGATAATGAGATAGATTATTATATAGTTATATAAGAAGTTGTGCATTTACAATATCCTGGATCAAATGAGAGGAATGTCATTCAATTTTATTGTGATTGGTTTGATCTTGTACGTAATAGAGGATTAAGAAAACATAAGTCATATGGAATCACTGAAGTGAAGTTAATTAGAAAATATGCTAAGTATGATTTATTTATCCTTATACATCAAGCTATACAAGTGTATTACATAAGATATCCGGAAAGAATAAGAGAGAAAATGGAATGGGCTATGGTAATAAAATTAAACATAGAGCAAGAGTGGAAGTTAAAAATACTATTGAACTTGCTCATTAAGAGAATGAGATGGAGGGTTTCAAACTTCTAGTTGATGATGCAAAGGAAGTTATGAGCTTGATTGATATTAATATTGATTATAAGAAACTTATTCAGTCTAAAAATGAGAGCAACAAGGATGATGATTAACATGACTCTATAAATTCAACTTCTATTGATTCATTAGAGTAGACGACCTAACACATGTGTTAAAGATACTTACAAATTTTTTTGTAGATACATGTTAAAAGAAGTAGTCTAGAGATCATATTATCTTATTTACATACTTTAACTATGAAATAATTTTTTCATATATTGTACCTACTCACTATAATTCGTATATTACTTTTTAACATGTTTTTTTTATACATTGTACATGTATAATGCAATTCACATATTATTCTTTTTATATATTTTTTATAAACTATACATGCATAATATAATTCACTTATTATCCTTTTTACATATTTTTTATATATTATACTTGCATACTACAATTCACATTCTACACTTAATTTTTACATATTTTTTATATATTATATCTACATACTGCAACTCTTATTATAATTTTCTATTATTTATGTTAAGTTCTTTAACTTTTTTAATGATTGATCTAACCATTTTATTTATTTATTTTTTTGTTACTTATAGATGGCATCAGGTGGTGGTGATGATGCTCCATGATAATCATTTATGAGCATCTTCAAGAGGAAGAAGTTATGTCCCAGCCCACTATTCAGGATACCACCACAGTCACTACCTCGACCTCCATTTCGATATCATCACCTCGGACATTTAGACTAGCCATTACACATGCCTACAATTCTCTAGAGCCTGCAAACACTATACAGTTCTACCTATATTAGGCACCCACAAGTTCCATAAAGCCCATGTTTCAGCACACACCTTCTAATCAACATGGTATTTCTACGCCCATTGAGCCATTGATGGCACACATTCTTATTGAGCTAGAGGGTGATACGTAAGCATATTTTTAAAGTTTTACTTTCAGCATATTATGGTTCTAATCTTAATTATAATTTTTAGGTTCAATCTATCTAAGGAAGCTATACATTAAATCAAAGAGAAAATCAGGAGAAAATATGATGCTCCATATATTTCATGAAAGAAGGCCTAATTAAGGTTTGGGACATGTGGTTTAGAGAGTTTGAAGCATTATAATAATTATTTATAATAAATGCTTGTAGGACAGCTACATGAGGTCGAAGAAAGTTGCTAGTTAGAGTTCCACTAGTGTAAGAAGTTTTAGTGGACAATTAGAGCAGTTGAAGTATGGCATATGGAAAGAGGATGTTGTAGGAAAGAAGAAGGGATGGATTTACAACTTAGAATCATAGGGATTAGCATATGATGCATGTTATTTGTTCAAAAGTTAATATTTTATACTATTTCATTTAAATATATTGAAACTATTATTTTATTTCAATATTTATTAAAATACTAAAATAAAAGAAATATTTGAGATTAGCTATTTATTGGTCTTATATAGATGATAAAGGTATGTTATTATCAATTAAAAATTTGTGAAATTATTTTATGATTTTTTTGCAAGTGTAAAAATCAAAGCAAATGCAAAGCTCTAATTTTTTTTCAATTTCATAAATATTTATGTGGACTTCTGATGGATTTTCTACCAGTATGCTTGATGCAAGGCATAGACAAAAGAAGCCCCTAGAAAATTTTTTACAAGGGTATTTTCGGTGGACTTTTCGATCACTACGTGAAAACCACAAAATGCTGGTAAGCTAATCCATCGATAATCAATAAAAATCTATCGATAAAATACTTTTTTGATGGATTTTTTATGGATTTCACCCCAACAGTAAAACCCTGGTTGAAAATGATTTTTGGCAAACCTAAAATCCGATGGAAAAAATTTTCTAACGGAATGCCAACCAAAAAGTTTTTTAGAAAGAACAAGAACTGGAGGAAAGTCTGTCTAAAAATGCCACCAAAAAAGTGAACCATCAAAAATATCCGACAAGACCATTTCCAACGACATTTTCGGTGGACCTATCCACTGAAAAAAATATGGCAAAGATCGTCTGTCGAAAAATAGCCGAAAGTTATCGTGTTAGAAATTTTTTGGTAGTTTTTTTATTTTTTTACAGATGCCTCGTATTGAGCTTACTAACTGAAAATCTAACAGAAGTCCACTAAAAACCTATACAAGAATGAAAAAAAAAACACAATTTTTTATTTTTTTAAATTTTTACACTTGTAGAAGAACAAAAAACAACTTTATAATTTTCAAACATATAATAACATACCCTCAACATCTATATAAGTCTAATAAAGAGCTAATCTCAAGCATTTCTTTCATTTCATTCCAATATTTTGAAAATTATTGAAATAAATAATAATTTTAAAATATTTAAATAAAATAGTTTGAAATATCAACATCTAAACAAATTATTTATAATAAAAGAAAGTACAAATGAAACTTAATCCTATCATCTTGCTCCTCCTCCTCCTCCTCCCCTCCACCACTAGCTCCTTCCCTTTACAGCTGCCTCTGTGCATCTTCTTCATTCTAACCTCCATTATAGCCATCCAGGCTTACGTCTGAGTAATCATCCACATTTTCATCTCTTCGGCCATCATATTGTATGCCTCTGAATAATCTCGTCGATTGATTAACTGCTCATTTTATAAAATGAATGACATGCATCATATGCTAATCCCTATGAGCCAAGGCCATAAATCCATCCCTTCTTCTTTCCTCCAATAGCCTCTTTCCATATATCATATTTCGACTGCTCTAACTGCCTACTAAAACTTCTTGCATCAATGGAGCCCTGACTAGCAACTTCCTTCAACCTTAAGTAGTCATCCTATATGCAATTATAATGTGACTTAATCATAATAAATTTCTAACTGAATTATAATTCAAGAAATTAAGAGTTAACTTACGTATGGTCTCCATGATTAAACATCAACCCACTGCTAGTTAGTCTGATGCTGGTGTGTTCTTCTCTATAATTCAATAGCACTAGGCTCGCCAAGAACTTTAGTTTGTTAACATTCCATTGAAATTAATTAATCAAGATTATAGATTCAATTAATAAAAGTAACAAATGACTTGCCATCCTTTGTTCATACTCAATGTGTGGTACTAAACCTCTAGTATTTTGAGAGTTGCTCATGCCCCCATAATCAGAAGATCAATTTTGCTTTGCCTGCTCCCTCTTGCTAACATAATCTAAGGAGACCCATACTCTTTAGAGGTTAGCCTACACCTCCTCTCCAATCAAAAGAGATCTTTACTTAGATTTTCGTATGTTTGTGAATATATCATATAAGCGGGTAGCCCTTCTAGACTCAAAAATTTTTCTGATCTTCTAGCTGTGCTCTGACAACTAGCTGAAATCTTTCTATAACATCAAACAAACTAATGCTAATTAGTAATACTTTAAGATCAACTAATACATTTAAAATTTATAAATAGTTTAGGCAATATATTAAACTCCCTAAACCACATGTCCCGAACCTCAGTTGGGAGTCAGAACCTTCTTCCATGAAATATATGGTGTATCGTACTTATTTTTTATTATGTCCTTAATTTTATGAATAGCTTTCATGGATGGATTGAACTTCAAAATTATAACTAAGATTATAACCATAATACGCCAAAAAAAAAATTTAAAAATATGCTTATGTGTCGCCCTCAGCTCAATAAAAGTGTGTGTCATCAATGGCTTAGTGGGCATAGAAGTACTAGGTTGATTAGAAGGTGTATGCTGAAACCTAGGCTCCGTGGAACCAATGGGTGCCTAATATTGGTAGAATTGAGTAGTGTCTGCATGTTTTGGAGAATGGTAGGTATGTCTACCGACTAGTCTAGAAGTCTGAGGTGATGATATCGAAATGTAGGTCAAGGTAGTGAGTGTGATGGTAACCTGAATAGTGGGTCGAGACACATTAATCTTCTTCCGCTTGAAGATACTTGTAAATGATCCTCGTGGAGCATCATCACCACTACTTGATATCATCTGTAAGTAATAGAAAAACATGATTAGATAAATCATAAATAATATTACTAAAAAAACTTAATAGGAATAACATAAAATTATAATGAGAATTATAGTATGAAGATACATTATATAAAAAAGGCATTTAAAAATTAAGTACATAATATTAATTTTAGTATACAGGTACAATATATAAAAATATGTGAAAAGGACATTATATATACTATAATATGTAGGTATAATATGTAAAAAAGCATATAATAATTAAGTACATATTGTGAATTATTATATGCATGTATAGTATATAAAAACATATAAAAAAGATAATATGTGAATTGTATTACATAGGTACAATATATAAAAAAAGCATGTTAAAAAGTAGTGTGTGAATTGTAGTGGACATGAATAGTATATGAAAAAAATGACTAAAATTAAAGTATGTTAAAAAGATAATATGTATCTCCAAATTACTACTTTTAATGCATATCTACAAAAAAAAAAGTGCAAGTACCTTTAACACATGTGTTAGGTCTTCTTCCCTGAAGAATTAGTATAAGTTGATTTTATAGTGTCATGTTCATCTTCATCCTCGTTGCTCTTATCTTTATACTGAATAACCTCCTCATAATCAACATTACTATCAATCAAGCTCACAACTATCTCTACATCATTAACTAGAAGTTTGAAAGCCACCATCTCATCCAGTTGATGAGCAACTTCAATGGTGTTTTCAACTTCCACTCTTGCTCTATGTTTGATTTTAACTATCACAACCTAGTCTATTTTCTATCTGATTCTTCCTAAATATGTTAAATAATACACTTGTACTTCTTAATGTGCAAGGATAAATAGATCGTACTTTGTATATTTTTTAGTCAACTTTACTCCAGTGATTCTATATAACTTATTGTTTCTTATCCCACTATTACACAGGATCAAACCAATCACAATTGAATATAATGATATTCCTCTCATTTGATTTAGGATATTGTAACTCCACAATTTCTTGTAGAACTCCATAGTAATCTATCTCATCATTTAAAATGCTTGTTTGCTCAAATACAAATATCAGAGTTATATGTTTTTTCATTCAGACTAAGAACTTGTGTGGAATTTATAATCATTATCATCATAAATATGCCTTGTACTTTGGACCCCATGCTAGGCCATGAATGTCCTGATTCTCCACTCCATTCTCCAATCATGAACTTAGTACATTAAGAAGAATAAGAAAGTTGTGCAATTAATGTAGAAATATATTAAGGTCTTAGTGATGTTGCTCACTTGTAATCTAAATTAGGTTGGAAATTCATCTTCAATTCTTATTAATGGTGTTAATGGTGACAAGGTCATCCAAGTTTAATGAGTTCACAAATAACCTGAACTTAATAATTAAATTGACATAATCAGGTAAGAGATATGTTTGATTAAAAATAAAAATAAAATATTGTGGCATTGATGTGCTTACTTAAGAGAACTTTGAACATCATCACAGTTTATTATAATAGTAGTTGTTATTGCCCTAAGCTCCTTGTCATTTAGATATCATGATATGCTTCTTCCCAATGCCTTTCTAAATGGTTAGAAAATATATAACACATTCTATGAAGATCAAGATCCATCAATATTGTATGAATATGAATGTGACTCAAGATAATATGAGCAAAAAATTGTAGTCTCTTGAGCCAAGTAAGCTTTACATATTGAGCTTTTAGGGTGTGCTTTATTCTTCATAGTTCTTTTCAATTTATTCAAGAATTTGCATGAATTTTAAAAAATAATTAGACATAAATTAAATATTATTTGATATTACTACTATTAATAATAGTTATCTCTTAAATGGGTATATCTAGTGATATTGCACTAGTTAAGGCACCACTATCATTTCTTCTTAAGTTCAGATAGAATCATATTCACTTGAAGGACATGCATGACTCATTGAGAGACCACTATTAACATCAATATGTGGCTCGAATTCACCATATCAAGTTTTGAATCAATAATTTTGTTAGAAACTATTCTATGCAATTCTACTCTGACTTCATTTGGCATTAAGAAAGCTTGATTCTTATGCCTCAAACATAAACAATGAAACTTTCCTTTAGAAATGTAAGATGGAAGTGGAGATGCCACATGTATTAAATGCTCAACACCACTCAAGAATTCATCAGTTAATCTTTTTCTACCTGAATGCAATTTATTGTACATCCATGATCGCTCACTATAGATATCCACATGCTGGGTAACTTAAAAAATATGAGAATTATATTAACATTCTAAGTTACATAAGTAATATTGATTGCATAATAAATAAACAATTTCAAGTAACATTCTTAAGTGTCAAAGTCATTCGCTACAAAGTTTTTTACAACTTCATGGTAGTTTGCAGTAATAGCCTATAATCATCCAATGCATTTTTGTTTTACAAAATTGAAACTGACACATATTATGAAATTTAAATAAATGCATCAAAAATTTGAATAACATATAATTAATAATTTTACACATTAAATTACTTAGAATAATAATTAAGCTTAAATACCTAAAATAAAATTTATAAGAAATATAAAACCTAGCATGTGCAATTAAAGATCTACACACAAATAAACATTTTAAAAAAAAAGATTTAGAAAATTAAAAAAAATAAATTTGAGATTTAACCTAAAAATCACAAAAATTCCTTGAAAACTTCAAATCACTATTTATCATAAACCAACAGATAAAATTTTTAAAATTGCAATAGAAAAAAGAGATTGAGGATACCTTTAATTTTATGGAGAAAATTGACTCATTTCAAATGCAAATTGTTGAGCCCTAGCTCTGGTTCCATCGCTGGCTAATAGAGAGGGAGAACAAGGAGGAAATGGATCGTGGGGTGGGGGGGAGGCCGGTTTCGTTGCCCCTATTATTAATGATTTTTGGATAATTTTCTGCCAAAAAATCCATCAAAAACCATTAAGATGGATTAAGCCACTAGAAGTTCAGTCGAATTTAAGTGATTCAGACACAACGTCCTTCACCATCAGTAATTTCAACAAAAATGTTTTCATCTAACAAAATTGTTAGTAAATCAGCTGATAAATTTTGATGAAAAAGACTACTGGAAATCTACAGTTTTACTTTAGTGGGTGAACCATTCCCACCAAAAATTATCGTGTCAAAATTTTTTTGGTGATTCAATTTTTTGGGAGCATTTCCAAATAGTCTTTCTATTAGTTCTTCCTAAGAAACTTTCCAACTGAGAAATCCACCGAAAATTACTTTTCGTCAAATTTTTGTTAGCTGAAAATCATTTCCAACCAGGAATTTTTGTCAAGGTACAATATGTCGCAAATACAAATTACTGATGGATTTTGGTTGATTTTTGATAGATTGTTCTGCCATAAATTAGCAGTTTTCTTGTGTTAGAATTGCAAAAATTACTACCGTGGAATGCAAGGGGAGACCCCAGGTAGTGACACTGTGGCAGCTACTTGCTAATTTAGTGAAATGTTATGCTACTGTCAATTGTCAAATGGTGCTTTGGTTATATTCTAAACTGCATCGTAAAAAAAATGTGACCCAAACAGTACCTTCGATGCTATTAAACTTACTTTGAGTGAGGATTCTTCATTCTAATCCTAGTCTAGGATTCTTCTAGACACTTAGGTTTTCCAAAGTTCTAGGACACTTCTACTTGTAGGTAATAATCTTTAAGACTAGAGCTTACCTTAGGACAAGTGGGCTCCACCTACCCTAAGGCCTAAACCAACACTCACAACTATCAATCACCTTTAAACCCAAAGCAAGTGATTGAAACCTCAACCTCAAACCAATCAATTGACTTTGATTAAATTTGATCTCTAATCCATGCTCCAAGCCAATTTGGCTTATTAATTCAAGTTAACCCACTTCAATTCTATAAATCAAATCAATTCAAACCAATCCAAGTAAACTAAACTCAATTCAATTTTCTCAATTTTCTTATGACTCAACGGATCATTTAAAATAATTCCAATACTTGCAATCAAGCTAATTAAACCAAATAGACTTAAGCAACCCAAGTTAGCTCATTTGACCTAAAAAGTCAAATGAGTCAAAACCTAGTAGAACACAAATTAATTGCAACCAAAGCCACCAATCAACTTTAAATTCATCATTGAATATACTTCAACCATCTATAACCTCAAAGAATCTAATTTGACTTGACTAAACTACTTAACCTAAAGTAACCTAAAAGGTCCAATTAGATCAAACTTTAATCAAACCCTCATTAGATCAAATCAAGCTATTTAACCTCTTCATTGATGATTGTAGGTCACTATTGAACACTCTACTATAATCAATTAAACCTAATCAAGTCAATTTGGCCTCTTGACCTAAGTTGACCCAATTTGGCCTAAAGGGCCAAATTAAGCCAAATAAAATCCTAAACCAAATTGGTTGAAATCAATGCTTCTAATCAATCACTAACTAAATATTGGAGATGATCCAACCTTCAATTAGATCCAATTTGGTCAACCCAACCTGATTGACCTACTTAGCCCAATTTGACCTAAATGGTCAAATTGAACTAAATCATGACATATTTCAAATCAATTTAAATCAACTCTTCCAATCAGTCACTAATTACCAATTGAACATAGACCTAACCCATGCTCAATCCAATTTAAGATAATTTGATCAAATTGGTCAACATTATCCATTTGACCTAAATTGAGCTATAAGAACCAAATTCAAATCTAACTCAAATTGAATCAAACTAATTGCATTAATTCATTCCAAATGACCAATTGAACTTAAACCAAATCCCCACTTTGACCCAATTTTATCAAAATAGTCAACTTATCCCAATTAAACCCATTTGATGGACATGAGTCAAATTGAGCCAAACCCAACCAAATTTGGCGTGACTCATCCATGGGTCACCATGGCATACCCAAGAGGGCCTAAATTATGGTGAACCTAGGTTGGGTCAAACCCATTGAACTAAGCCCTCCAAATGAGACAAAACCCCCATTTGAATGGGTTCTCCAACTCCCCACCCCTTGGTAACCACCTTTGGCTCTTCTTTGACAAAGGACCACTGACCCAACCTAAACCAAGGCTGTTTGGTTCAGCTTTTGGCCAAGAAAGGGTGAGTTAACTCATGGACAACCATTGATCCACCTATGGAGGAGTGTACACTCCATGGCAACCCACTACACTCCCTCAGCCTCTCATACGCATCCACCTCAGTAGTCTCCTGCCACCTCTGACCACCCACTCTAGTTGGGCAACTACCAAAGGCTGAGCCAATCTCAGCCCATGGCTCAAGTGAGGAGGAAAGTATACTCTTACTCATCCTTTCGAACTCATCACAAACCTACCTTAGAGCATTCCGAGCATTACTGGAGCTTCTAGTGCACCCCATCGCTGGCAAGACCAAGCTCCCTTCAAATCTGAGTGCCCTATCATCCAACCTCACCAAACTTTCACCAAAGCCAAATAAACTTTCCCCACACCTTCACCACACTCTGGAGACCTAGAACGAATTGATTCTATGTCAATTCGACCACTAGAAGGCATCCATTGACCAACTCCAGCAACTTCCGTGGTGACGTTTAGTCCACAAACTGATCAGTAGGGAGGTAGCTCGAGATCTTCTCAACAGGCCTTTGTCTCTTCAAAATAAAGATACCTCTGTTAGCATACCTCCAATTTTTAGCTCTTGCGAGATAAGAATTCGACAATCATAGATTTGGCCTCTCTGTTTTAGTATTTTATAAAACGAATTGTGTTTTCATGCAATTTCCACCATAGGATCTCTTAAATCTCTCCTCTAATTTTTTTAAAGCCAATTTTTGCCATCAAACGAACTTCGATGAGCTTGGATCAAGCGACAAAAGGTGGACAACGTTCATCTTCCGATGCTCGCAGGATGACAAATCACCGACTATCCATTCCATGTGATTAGAATGGAAGGCCATGATTAATTGTACTAAAAATCTTAATTTAATTTTTTTATAATAATTGGATTAATCTCGACTGTTTGATCCAAGATCAGATGATCGGGTCAAAATCGCGTCCACCACCGCTGAGTCTGTAGCTACGTTAGATATTTTAAATAACTAATACCATGGTGCCACATGGAAAGCATTATATTGTTAGCATCCGCGTGGCATCAAAGGTTTAAAATGAGTAATTAGGCTTAAAATTTTGATTTAAATAGCCAGAACGTTTAAAAATCATAACTAATTGTAGAAAAATCTAAAAAAAGCAAATAAACCCATTTTGGAAATGTTAGATTGAGACAAATTTAATAATTTTAAAATTATCAATCAATATCTAATGAATAGAGATTAATTAAGGTTTGAATTTTAGGCTAATTATCTTAATTAAGGTCAAATTATTAATTCTAAATTTGACATGTTGACTGTATGGGATGTATTTTACCTCCCATATTTTTCTTTAAATTATTTGCCACGTAATTTAGAAAATTCCAAAATTTTAATCCTAATTACCCATTTTTAAGTGATTGAATAATTATTAAAATTAATGAATAGTAAAGTTGAGTAATTATAAGTAATTAACTAGTGAAAATAGTGAGGATAACATGAGAATTAATTAGGATCCCTTTCTCCTAATTAATTCCAAATGTATTCCCTTAATGGACTTAATTAACATGTTTCATAATTAAGGATAAATTAACAAAATTAATAATTAAATTCAAATGAAATCAACTTAAATAATTCAGGTTCTAACACATTAATCCAGTTATGTGTTTAATAACATAAAGTCATTAAAGAAATAATGATTCTCCCATTGGTGTGAGGAAATCATAGGAGTATTTAGCTTAAATATTTTTCTTTTTAATTTAATTAACTTTAAGCATAAGCCTAATTGCATTAGATCTCTTTGGTGAATTGCTGATTTTATTTTCCCAAAGCATATCATTAAAGGCTTATGATTAAGTGGCTAATTAAATTAAAGAAGCTTGGGAAGGATAATCAAATTGATTTAATTAACAGATTAAACCTAATCAATTCATAAAATGTATTTAATTTCTTTTCTTCAACATATTAAATAACCAATATGGAATGGAGTGAATCCTAAGTATTATTTCTCCTCTTTTGGTTTTAATAACTTGAACATTAACATTAAATCTTAAAGAAACTTTGGTTATGCTTAAGGAATGTTTATTTAACTTAATTGTCCTTAAGTTTATTTAAATTAAGTATGTTTTGTGGTGACATTTAATTACTTCCTTTCAATTATCATAAATGTGTATGTCATTTGCTTCATGTATTCATGTTTTAAAAAAAATTAAAAGAATATGATTGGATTCAAATTGTATGAGTTGGATAAATGTTATTATATGGTATGGCTATTATCACTAATAAATCTCAAATTATTTTATAATTATAAGTTATTTATAAATCAAATGGTTTGAAACTTAAATCAATGTTTATTGTAAATACTTAATGAAATGTTTATGTGTTTGTAATTAAAATATGATAATTGATTATTTTATTCTTATGCTTTATGCTTATGTTTACACATATTTGAATTGGCAAGTATATAATATGGATATCCCAGGATTATGAGACTTTAAGTAACCCCAAGGAGGTGTTAGATAATCTCACTTTCATGGTTTAACAATGGCACATACTTGCTTAATTTCACTTATGTGTATGTATATTCTAGAATATTAAGTAAAACATCTTTCTTTGTGCCATTAAGCTTTACATAGATAAAGGTTCTTAGTTATACATAACCATTACATGATTTTGTTTCTACACTTATGCATATACTTATGTGCCTAGCAACACGAGGCTTTAAGTAGCCTCAAGGAGGTCTTAGATAATCTCACTTCCCTAGTTTAACAATGGCATGTACTTGCTTAGATTTCTAATACATATTTGAATATGCTTAGATATGAGATGAAATCTCCCTTCTCTATTAAATTTATTCATCAACATTCATTAAGTGTGCAAAAATATGGATATATTGCATATATATGCATATATTAAATCAAATACTTGAGAAATTAGAAATGAAAGAGTGTGAATATTATTGATAATGAAAGGAAGTAGTGGAGTATTACTCATGTGATAGTGACTTATTTTCATTAATCTTAAGATGCTTTTCATATTTGAATAAGATTCATTAAGGCTAATCTAAACTTAAGCTAAATAAAATTCATAGGTGGTTCATTAAAAGAATTAAAGCCATAATAATCTATCTTTAGAAATCAACTTAGGCTAAGGATGAAAGAGTTAAGCATCTTTATTCTCTTTATAATGATTAGATCTTAAGTAAGTAGTGAACAAAATAAAAACACATAAGTTAAAATGAAATCAAGAAACTAAAAGACTTAATGTGAAACCATCCTTAATGAGTAATTTAAACAACCCCAAGACTTTAGACAATCATAATTCTAAAGCTCAACCAAGACATACCACACTAATCCTTAGCACACACATTAGAATACTATGTCATCAATCTTAGTATTAAGTTAGGTTATGTATGTTGTGGTGAAATATTTTATTTTATGATGTAATATTTTTAGATTAGATGGTATGATTATTTATGCATAGATTAGATGTTAGGTCATTATTAGCCTAATGATATTTTATGTAGGAGATTGTACTTAAGGGGCCACTGTAATAATAAATGAATATAAATATTCTTGCTTGTAGGTGCTACTTATACCCCTAAGCATAATTCAATTAGGATAAATGGGCTTAGTTACCCAAGTGTAAGGTGCTAAGTCCAAATATTTGAAATATACTTGCATGACTTATATGTTTTTTAGCTAACATCTATTTTGTAGGTATCATTAGATTCCATTTTTCATAAAGATATAATTTTTGTAATAAGATTAGCATTAGTGTTATGGGATTTGGGATGAGCAGTGGCTAGAAGATAAAGACCTAGTAGACCTTATGAATCTTGAAGCAAACTAATCTAAAGAAGGAAATAAGAACAAAGATTGAAGACACCCATATCATTTATTTTAATTATAACTTTAATTATAATTGAGGTTGTTTAAGGGTAGAGCTTGGCTACCCAACTTTTTTTCTTTTTTGGGGTATATGATAGTGCCCAGTCGCATCAACCTTTTATTATTTTATGAAATTCAAGTGCTTGATTATTGTGTTTAGTTTGTGCAATAGAAATGGCATGCTCTTTCTTAGGTTTCTTAAAGTTTGATGATTTGATGTGTGGCTTGAATGCGATAGGCTCTTTAGAATAAAATTAAATTTTCTACCATCATTAATAGCTCATAACTAAATTTTAATGTAACTCACAACCTCACTTTAAAGCTTGGGCTTTTAATCAAGATAATAATAGATTTAGTAACCCCTTAGCTAGATAATTATATGCTCTAGCAACATACATGTCACTTGATCTCTATTCTTGCACGATTGGAGACATGCTTGACCTTTGAGAGTGGTCCCTTGTAGTGGAGAACACCTCTTTGAGCTGATTTAGCCCATAACTTAAGTTTATCATGTATGTTGGCATAATTTTCCCAAGCCTTAGTCCAAAATAAATGTGTTAAAATGATCTTAAAAACTTATAAATTTTCAACATTAGTATAAGTCATGTTTGCATATCAAATATTGTCTAGTCTCTTAGGGAGTGAGTTTAGGATTTTAGCTTACTTCCTAATTAAATAATAGCCTAGCTATCTTGCATCTACATGAGACCAACCTACATGGTTTTAAAGCATAGGAGGTGTTAATTGGTGGTCATTCCAGGTGGATGAAAGTCTAGAAGAGTCAGGATGTGTTCACTCTCTCTTGTGGAGATGAACCATCCCATCATATCCCATTTTTTTCTTGAGTAGAATTAGGTCGAGCTCTTAGCTTGTGCTAGAGCACTCTAGATTTAGGTTTTGAGATAGCTTGTTTTTCTCTTGCTATGAGTATAAGTCCTCACCTTCTAGGCATTTCAGCAATCTTGTGTTGTTGGAACATAAGTCCTAGCATTCTAATAAAATTTCAACCCAAACAAAGATAAATTTTCTCTTTTAAAAATATAAAGCATCATTATAGGATAGATTGGAGCATTCACTAGGCTTCCTTGTATCTTGGGTGCTCCCTACTTATCCTCATATAGAATTCATAAATAAGTCTTCCCATTTAAACTCTTTCCACTTGATTTCAAAAAATAACTAGTCTTTTGATAGTCTAGCCTTGAAATCTTTAGAGTTATTTAATGACTACTTTAATCTAAAGTATTCTTAGAAAATTCTCATTTCCTAAGATGCAATTAACTATGAATGCTTGCTTCCATAACGAACTAAAGAACTCGACATAAAATAAACCCTACTTTACTTATACATGTAGAGTAGGGGAAAGATCTCTGGTATATATGTAGGCCTTAGGAGTCCTTATTAGGTGATTGGGTCCATTATAAGGTGATTTTATTTTTTGAGATAGCACGTCATACCTTAATGTCACACTTTATAAATTCCCCAGATCATAGAAATTTTATTAAAATTAATCATTAAAAAATTAATAATTTTCTTAGGTCCATTCTTCCAAATCTAAAGTCTCTCTCTTTCTCCCTTACATTCATTTCCTTTCTTCTTCTTCTTCTTCGTCTTCTTTCATTTCTTCTCTTCTCCTCCCTTATCTTATCTATTTCATGCCAAGAATTTAAATTGATAAAGATGGTTAAGGATAAGACTACATATAAAATATTCTTAAAATATTTTATTGATCAATGAATTAACTAATCGATTAATGATTATTACTACACATAAATATTTACACACACACAGAGATATATATATTGAAAATGACCAATCTGAAGTGTAGAATTTTATAAAAATATGTTTAATCATATTTCATATTTAGGAAATACAAAAATGGATTATAATTATTATGAGAAATGTTAGTCTTGCATTTTTTGAAATTTTGGGGTATTATAACTACATTACCAATGAGATTTCTTTATCAACATTCAAGCCTCATCCAAGTAATTTCTCAAGTTAAGGGGTTGGTAGATGATGGCATCTTTGATGGAGATGGTCAGGGGTCAAAGGGTACATTCATTTGCAATCTCTTCTAAGAAGAATGAGTCACACTCTCACTTGCACTTTGTGAGATGTAGGTGTTGACCTCACTTTTGGAGTGATGATTCAATCTTTTCATCTTAGGCTTAGGACTCTCCTATTCACTAAGACTTTCTTAGTCATAAGACACTTCTAGTGATTAAGTGGAACTTAACCTAGACCTAGAGGCTTAGGAGGAGTTGTCGTAAGCTATGCCTTAGGACTAAAGGAACCTACCCATCCTATGTTCTAAACTAAACCCCATGTCTAACACTAAGTCCAAAACCAAACCTTAAATCAACACAACCAATCCCAATTGAATTCCAGTTCATATCTAAATTTTGAGCCAAATGATTGAAACTCATAACCTAAATCCATCTTAATCCCTTGAGCCAATCTAATGGACTTAACCTAAATTTCTTCAATCAAACCTAATTCAATTGACTTTCACAAAGTACTACAACCATTCAAACTTTCATCAAAAACTCTACTAAAAGCTACAATCAAGCCAATTTACCAAAATCAATTCAATTAACCCAAGTTAGTCCATTCGAACCCAAAATGTTCAAATGAACCAAAGTCCAACTAATCCCAAATCAATTATCAAACTCAAGTTAATCTAATTCAACTTAAAATCAACTCAATTGATCCATTAAGTTCACTTGACCCAAAGTGACCTAAAGGACCCATTTGAGCCAAACTCCAATCCAACCCATATTGGATTGAACCAAATCATACTAAACCTCCTATATTGATTATTGATCATCATTGATTGATCAATTGCAATTAATTGGGTCAAGCCAACTCAATTCAATCACTTGCCCAAGTTAACCCTATTAACCGACATGAGCCAAATTAAACCAAATCCCATCCCAATTCAAATTAATGGAAACCAATAATTCATACCAAATTTAAATTAATCCTTGAAAATGATTTGACCATCAATTGAGTCAAACCAAATCCAGTTAGCCCTTTGACCCAAGTTGACCCAATATGACCTAAAGAGCCAAATTGGTTTAAGTAAAATCCTACATCAAATTGATTACAACCAATGATTCAAATCCATCCTAAATTAACTATTGAACATGATCAAACCCTTGATTGAATCCAACTTGACCAAGTCAACCCAATTGACCCATTTAGCCCAAATTGACCTAAATGGTCAACTTGGTCTAAATCATTCCTAAATCCAAATTGATTGAAATCAAAACCTACAATCATCTTCAAATGATCAGTTGAACCTAAACCAATACCTAACCTAAGCCAATTTGGCCAATTTGACAAAATTGGTCAACTTAGCCCATTTGACCCATATGAACCCATATGAGTCAAATTCAAATCCAATGAAAATTAAATCAATTCAATTGAATCAACATATCCCAAATCATCATTTGAACTTGTCTCAACCCATGGTTTGACCCAATTTGATCCATGGGTCAACCTAACCCAACCTAGCCTAATTTGACCTACATTGGTCAAATTGACCCAAACCCAACTAAATTAAGCCCAAACCCATTCAAACTTGGCATGACCCACCTTGGGTCAACATGGGTTAGTCCAAATCCAACCCATCCCAAATCAAACTTGAATTGACCCATTTACCATTGGGTAAAGCACTCAACATAAGATAAAATCCATTTTTCGGTGGTCAAACTCTCTCCTTTACATTTGATAGCCACCCAAAGCTATGTTTGGACCCTTGACCCTATGGCTAACTTGACCCAAGGGTAGTTGGGTCAGCCATAGGTCAAGGGAGGTGAGCTAACCCACCTCCTCCCATTGGCACACCTAAGAAACCAAGGACACTCCACCTCAGCCGTGACAGCCTTCCTCCCTTCACTCACCCACTCAAACCAAGCCACCTCAGCTTCCCTCCGACATCGATCGCCTGCACTGACCGGACGCCTGCCTAAGGCAAAACCAATCTGAGCCATCATATTGGAGGGGAAGAGAGTATAATCCTCCCCATCTCACTATCACACACATCAGAGGATTACTTAATCTTGAGAGAGTCAAAATGAAGTCTCCCAAGCTTTCCTTGAGTTTCCTTAGCCTCCATTATTGGCGATGGTGAAATTAAGCCAAGCTGGGGCTTAGCTCAATCCAACCCCACCTAAACTCCACCATTTCCTAATTTAATTTATCCACATGTTCACCAAGCTTCAGTGATCTAGAACAAATCGATTCTCGATTGATTCGAACATCGGAGGCCATCCTAAGACTAACTCCTATGAGGATTCGATGACGCTTGTTCCATAAAGCCACCGGCAAGGAGCCAAGGTGTGAGCATCTCAGTATGGCTTTGCCTCCTGAAGAAGAAGCTACCTCGGTCAGTTAATTACCGGTTCTGAGCTCTAGTGAGGTAGACTTCTACAAACTATAGAAAATAATTAAGGTGTTGGTATTTTGTGAATGAAATTGTGTTTTCTTGCAAATCCCACCATTAGATCCCTTTAAATCCCCTTCTCAAAGCTTTTAGAGTCGATCCTGAGCCCTCATGAGCTTCGGTAAACTAGGGTTGAGAGGAGGAGGGCGGAGGGAGTCCATCTTCCATCGCTCGGGAAACGATAGATCATCCGTCGTCCGTTCTGCATGATTGGAATAGACGGCTGTGATTAATCTGTTAGATTATTTTGATTTAATCCTATAGGAACCGTAGGATTAATCCCCATCGTCTGATCTTAGATCGGACGGCAGGGATGAAAGTGTGTTCACCGCCGCTGACTCAGCTGCCGCGTCGGACAATTTAAGTGGCCAATTTCACAGTGCCACATGAAAAGCGCTGCCATGTCATCTACCCACATGGCGCTGACGGGATTAGGGATTAATTAGGGTTTAAAATGCAATTAATTGGCTAAAATTTCCTAAGATCATAATTAATTATAGAAAAATAAAAAATATAAATAAATATATTTTTCAAAAGATTAAATAGAGGAGAATTTAATAAAAATAATTCCATTTAATTTTGAATAGTGATTAAGGCTTAATTAGGATTGAATGTTTCCTTAATTAGCTTAATTAAGCCTTAGTTACTTGGGCATTCAATCCCAAAGTTGGCATGATGAATTAATAGGATGACCTCTGCCTCCCATGATTTTATTGGAATTTATTGGCTATGTAATTAGGAAAATTTGAAACTCAAACCCTAATTTTCCTCTTAATTAATTTAATGATTATTTAAAGCTCTAAATAATAAAAAATAATTAATTTAACTTCACTAATCACTAATTAATAGTGAGATGATGAGGGAGAGTGATTAGAACCTCTTTCCTAATTACTTTTCTAAATTCATTTCCTTAAAGAGAGTTAATTAATGTGAGGATTAATAAAGAAATTAATGAATCAATTGATAATGAAACTAAACCAAAATTAAATTGATAATCACATTATATCATTAACATTTAAATTAAGGGTTCCTCTTGATGTGTTCAATAACATAAAGACCCTTAAGGAGATTATGATTTGCTCTTAAGTGTGAAAAAATAATAAAAGTACTTAATTAGATTCTTTAATTTAATTGATCTCTAATCATGAGTTAATTGCATTAGGTCATTTAGGAGCATTACAATTTCATTTTCCTCATGTGCAAGTCATTTGTGGCTTATGATTAAATGGTTAATTAAATTAAAGAAGCATAGGAAAGGATAATTAAATAGATTGTTTAATGATTCAACCTAATTAAATTATGAAAATCACATAATTATCTTTCCTTAAACAAATTAAATTTACCAACATGGGAATGGGATGGAAAATAGCAAATGATCTCTCCTCTTTAAGTTTAATTAAAATCCAAAATTAAATCAATAAGAAGCTTTGGTTTTCCTTAAGTAATTTTATTTGATGTGATTGTCCTTAGGAATTAGTGTAGTTGAATGAACTATGTGGAAATATTTGGCTACTCCTTTTCAATCATCTTAAATATTGTATGTCATATGATATCATGCATACGTATTTTCAAAATCAAATAAAAGTTTACTTATGTAAAATTACATGTGTTGGCTTTATCTTATTATATGTGTGGCTATTATCACTAATAAATTTCAAAATTATTTACAAAATCTATAAATTAATAAGAACATTTGGAGTGATAGTACTTATGAATATATATAATACTTGCATGGGTTTATAGCTTAAGCATCTCAAGGTAGGGCTTTCTTTCCTATATCCATACATGGATTTACATATGTTTGAAGGATAATAAGTATGTAGTCTAGATATCCTAGGAATATGAGGCTTTAAGTAGCCCCAAGGAGGTCATTTGATTATCTCACTTTCCTGGTTAATAAAGGCGCGTACTTATTTAATCTCATTCCTATGTATATTTGTATTAGAATTTGAATAGAACTTTAATTTGCATGTATAAATAATTCAACCAAAAATGCAATCTTTTGCATGATTTCATCCATATAGTTGTATATGCATTAATATGTATTTAAGATAACAAGTATATAGTATGGACATCCCGAGAATACGAGGCTTTAAGTAGCCCCAAGAAGGATATTTGATTACCTCACTTCCCTAGTTTAACAATGGCACGTACTTGCTTACATCTTTTATACATGTGTATATGTATTTAATTAAAGAATGAGAATTCTCTTTTCTACCAAATGTATGCATTCATAATCATTTAAGTGTGCCAAAATATATTGCATATATATGTATACTAAGTGTTAAGGCATATGCATGGTATGGATGATGAAAAGGAATGGTTCAACATATTCTATGTAATGGTAATTCATACAGATTAATCTTAATATGCCTTCCACATTGAATAAGGTCCTTTAAGGTTAACCTAAACTTGAGAGTAATAAAACATTTAAAAAATCATTAACTAAAAGAAACTAAATCATAAAAATATGCTTTTAGGAAACAACTTAAGATAGGGATGAAGGAGGTCAAGCCTTCTCCTTCTCTTTAAAACACTTTAACAAACAAAATACAAATTAAAACTCACCAATCCTCTAAACAATTTAAAATGAAACCATCCCTCATGTTAACTTAAATAATTTCAAAACTTATTATAATTTAAGGATTTTCATAAAAGAAATTATGCTAAGTCATATTATTATGTACTAATAGATTGTAACATAAAATGGATGTTATGAATAAATATATGTTGTTTTATATATATAAATATTTTCAAATAAATCATAGTAAACATTATTTTTAGGATTGTTTTCATAATAATTATAATTGATATTTTTTGTTTGAATTTAAATATATAATATATCTTTCAAATAAAATATTTTTATAAAATTCAAATATATCATGTCAATTTATCTATAATAATTACATAATAATATATTAAATAACATGTTGCATATTTAAAATATCACAACAACATTTATCTTATCATATTTTTTATAAATTTTAAAATAAAATAAATATATAGTAAATCATTGAATAAAGGAAAATAATATTTTCTTTTTTTATAAAAATAACAAATAAATCAAATCTAAGTTTATTTTCTTTATCTCTCTCTCTCTCTCTCTCTCTCTCTCTCTCTCTTTTCTCTCTTAATTTTTATATATTTTTCTCCTTCATGAGAGAATCAAGGCATTATATAAATTAATTAGCCTTATTCTTTAAAAATTTAAAATAATAAAAGGATTTTTTTTAAAAAAAACATTCAATCAAAATAATAGAATATTTCAAAACAAGTTTGAAATTAAAATATTTTAGCCAAATTTTAATAAATTTAATTTAATGAGTATAATATATGAATGCTAATATAATTTTATATTATATTTTATCTTTAAAATAAGAAAAGAATTTAAAACTTATCTTAATTAAATTTTGATGCCCACACAATTATAATATGTCTTAAAGAATAATATAATGAATTATATTTTTCATGAGAAATGATCGATAGTGTCTTTTTATCTTTTTAATATTTCTTAGCATATAAATATTGTTTGATATATTTAATATATTTTAAAAATTTTATTATCATTTTAGACTGTTAAACATTACTATAATGTAATACTAACAAATATTTTTTTTTAACAGAATACAATATAATTATTTTAAAAACAAACATAATATGTGATGACTAGCTTAATGACTATTTAGTATCTTATATTGTGAAATAAATGTTTAATTTGATTCTTATTGAAGTTACTATACAACATTATACAAAAAAATACAAATAGGATGAAAATATGTAATCAATTTTTAAGTTATTGATCATAATAAAATATAATATTTTATTTTGAATTATGTATTATTAATTTAATTTTGAATATAAAATTATTTACAAAATAAATTTGCCCACCCTCAAAAATGAGGTTGGTTCCACTCCTACCTCATATGAAATAGGTTTTAACCTAGATTAGAATCAAGTTTGAACTAAGTTAAACCATATTCAAAGAGCTTGAACTTCATTATGTAGTCCATGAATACAAATAGTTATCCCTCATTTTGTGGCAATCTTCCAAAATGAAATTTTTGAACATATTTCCCCAAATTAACATACAACAAGAATATTTAAATGTTACATGCATCATGAGGCATTTAAAGTCAAGTTTTCTTTTAAAAAAAACTTAAAATTCATATTTCTTATTTATTTTATCTATAATTTGCAATGATCAATCAAAGTGCGCAAAGTGCTATTAATCTTGGGCTTTGGAAGAAGTATTAAAGAAAAATGTGACTATATTTGATAAATAAAATTTTATTCAAAAGATTATCTTGTTCTGTTTATGTAAGTACTTCATAATTTCAACAAAAAATCTATTTAAATAAATGCCTTAACTTTATTATATATTTTATATGAATAATTCCAAATATAATAGATCTTAGTGATATTGGAATTGGTGTGGGATTTTTCCATTATAATGGAGGTCCAGGTACTAAAATTTGCAACTATTTTTGATCAAAATAAGATGTCTCTCTAGCAACTTCTAAGCTTATCACACTTGTTAATATATAAAGAGTATTGATCTCACAATCTAGAGATACTTTTCTAAGCACAATGATAATACACTAATACTATTCAATACTAATCATTGACCCGACTTTTTATTTTGATCTAAATAAACACTAATCTTAATAATTAAAGATCAAATTTATTTTTAATTATAAAACTTAAGCCTTATCTCATTTATTTTCTTTTAACTATCTGATTGGAATTAAATCTAATACTCTGATTTGCCTTAATAAGCTTCCTCTTGTTTGAGAACTCAATCTCAACATAAGTCATCACTCTTAAAACATAAGCTTTTAAGATAATTAAATATTTTATACCAAAAGATCGCTCAACCACTTGGGGGTTTCATAGGAGTAACACACTCTTAAATCTCATCTAATCATAGTTGGAAGCATCAAAAACCCTAGACAGAGTCATAAAGTGGTTGAAACACTTAATCATTGCTAAATTTACAATTACAACATCGCTTGTTAGGAAGTATGAATCAAATGATGATAAATATTAGTCTTATGGATTGATGGAAAAATCTCATTTTTAAACACTAAATCTTGGCCTTCTAGGTAAGGGTTAAATCAAAAAGTTTTTTTTAGCTATTTAGTATACATAAAATTAAACCAAATACTCTCATCTACCTTTAAAGCATAAAAACATCATTAACTTAGTTCTACTAATACTATCTTAATGATTCTTTGAAGTAAAACACATATAAAAAGCTGATCGACCTCTTAATATATAAAAGTGCTAGACGAGTGCATGAATCATGTTCCATATTTTCGACTTGATTCTAGGAGCTTGACCACACAGTTGAACCAAGCTAAGCACTAATGAGACCAAACTACGTACTTTCAATTCTATCTTTAGCTGAGTTTGTATATTTTAGCTCATTTTGACAAACAATTTATTCTAATTTTACTTAACAAGGGAAATGCTATTTACGCCTAATCAATTCAGAATACAATCAAATTTCTAATGGCATTATCATACTTAGCTTTCGCTGACAAATTCTTGTGAGTTCAATGCGCAATAAGTCAGCGTCTCAAAATGAGGAAAAACCTTAGATCTCTTTGGATTCAATAGTCCATAAGATAAGACTTTGAATGAACCAACAAAGACACTGACTTCCAAAACCAACACTTAATTATTTGAAGTTGTATACTCTAGGGCTTGTTTTTTATTATGCCTCAAAATTCCAAAAATGTATGTTAATAACTCAATCAGTCAAAACTTCTGGGTCCCTTCTGATTAACTGCTTTCCTCTACTGATAAAATTATTTCAGCAAACTGTTTGTAACTTTATGTGTGGCTGTTTTGGCACAGAAAACTAACACTTTATATAATGCCAAAATGGTTTGTTGAACTCTATCTATCTTTCTTTCAATATGCCGCTGATCTCTTCTTGGTTTCCTTTTCCTTTCACCCAACGCAACTTGTCGCATGTCTGTTACATTCATGTAAATAAAATTTTCTTTTTTGTTCTCACTTTGACAACCCTGGAATTATTAGGTGAATGTTTTGAATTAATATCTTTGTTCGTTGTTCTTTGTTTTTTCTCATGTGTTATTTTATATGAATTTAGAAATATTGGCGAATTTATTGAACGGAGGACAAGTAAATAAAGTTATGTTAAAGTTCTGTTCATTAATAAATTTAGCCTTTTCATTACGTTCATTTTCACTGATTAAATATCGAATTAGCAAAAAAATGAGCTGAGCATGAACAGTTTCTTGTAAGTAAATGAAACACTCCTCTCCATTATTCTCTTCTCCATCTGCCTCTCCCCCACTCTCTCGTTCTCTCTCTCTCCCCCTCCTTGTAAGTAAATGAAGAATTGGGCTTCCTTGGATAAAATAAATTATGAAATCTCAAGGCTTCAAACCCTTTATCGATATCATTTTACTTACTTTTTGAAAGAATATAACAGCTACTTGTCGGTAAGGTATTGACAACTAGATTTGGACTGATGGAGCCATTTTGGAGTTAACAGTGAGAAGTACTGTCTTAAACTCTCTTAGCTCCAAGAAAACTATATATTTACATATACTGGTGAATTTGTAGACAAGTGAAGGTGGTTCTGAAGCTCAATCCAGCACTTAATTCCTCTCACTGCAGTTTACTCGAAGTTGGCAGCAGGAAGCATGGAATTGTGCAGAAAAATACAAAAGAGGTGCAGGCTTTTTCCCCTCTTTCCAACCAAATTATACCATATAACTATGCATATTTGGCTGCCCCTTCAACCAGTTTCATGTGCCACCCATATTCTCAATCCCCTATTAAAAAGGCGCCTCATCTATCCAAAAAAAAAAAAATGCAATACCATCTATCCTTTTTCACCCTTTTTATAAAAGTAACCAACAAGGATACAATTATCTCTTAGCTTGGACCATCTGATCCTTCATCCTCTTTATATGCTTATATATATACATGCATACTTTCTTCCTAGAAAAGCAAAAGGGCCTATTCTTCATCATAGCTCCTTAAAGGTATAGGTCATTTTTCTTTATGTAGCAGTATCCATCTTAATTTTTTTCTTCTTGAAATTCTCTTTCCTCGTTTTGAAAACCATGCCTTTGTTCATTTCCCTCAGCACTCTTGCTTAATTCATTTCATGAAGTCCTGAATAGATTTTACCAAACTAAGAAACCAGTGGTATGCAGGTTATTCACTCAGCAGTAATTAATTTTAATTTATTAAATACTGTATTTCATTCATTAATACTGCTTTTGTGGTTCAAGTTAAGTTGGCTTCAAATAATTTATTTCCACAGTTATGTAGCTAAGCACAATACTCATCAAAATTTTTTTTCAGAGTAAATCAAGGCTACTTCCTTATGGACAATTCAGGTTGGGATAACCAATCTATCATCAGAAATGAGATGATCAATAACCCATCATGCAATTGGAGCCGTGAAAATGACAATTTCTCAGAACCAAATAATCTATATTGCGTGGCAGGTGGCAAAGTTGAAATGATGATGAATGAATCTTTGATTAGTTCAAACTTAGATCTTCTCCATGGAAATCATAACCTTGCCAACGAAGCTATTCTAGGTCTTTTGCAGAATCAAGCAGTAATAAGCATTGATGCTGATTCCATACTTCCAAATTTAGTCGCTGAAGCTATCATGAGAGAAACTCCATCAGCTTCTTATCAGCTGTGCTCTCTCCCTCCCAGTTTCACTGATCACAACCTCACCAGTTCTGAAGAATTACAATTCATCAGTACTGAAATCAGAGAAACCTACAATAATACTTCTTCTGGTACTGATTCGGATAACCATGCTTGTCATAGCTCTAATTCAAATCCGGAGCTGCCAGCGAAAGGAAGGTTTAGATACAAGAGGATAAGAGAAGAATATTCCTCCAGTCTTCTCAACTCAAGCTCGTCAACTGCTGATGGTGGATTTCAAATCATTTTCGGCGACGACCAGGCGAAGTCCAAGAAGGCGAGATTTGAGGTTGACAAGTATGAGCCCGACACTGAGGCGATTGCCCAAGTGAAAGAGATGATTTACAGAGCAGCAGCTCTGAGGCCGGTGAGTCTCGAGGCGGAGGCGGCTGTTGAGAAGCAAAAGAGGAAGAATGTGAGAATATCAAGCGATCCGCAGACGGTGGCGGCGAGGCATAGGAGGGAGAGAATAAGTGAAAGGCTAAGGGTTTTACAGACGCTAGTCCCTGGTGGGAGCAAAATGGATACTGCATCCATGCTTGATGAGGCTGCAAATTATCTCAAGTTCTTGAAATCTCAAGTCAGTGCTTTGGAGAAGTTTGGCAACAGTAACAGATCAGTTGGTCATGCTATGAGGAGTATGGTTTCCTTTCCAGTTACTTCCAGCTGCCAATCATTTCCCATGCAAACTCTTTTCCCATGAAAAAAAAAATTAAAAATCAGATTTTGATCCAGAGCTGAGCATCCACCATGCATTGAACTGTTAGCACGACTATCAAAGTGTGATGTATGGTGTGTGATCAGTTTTAGACTGTGGTGAGGACGACTCGAGAGTCCTTGCAGCAATGTATTTTAATTTGTTTAGGACAACCAGGAAAACTTTTAGCTAATCAAAACCATGAAATGAGAGTAAAAAGGTGAGCCCTTTACATTAAAATGATAGTGCTTTTTGCAGCATCCATGGATCAAGATGGAGCAGCACAATTCCTTTTTTTCATTTTTGCTTTATCAGCTTTTAGACTAGAGATGTGAGTAAAAGGTGAGTCCTTTAATTTAACCTCTTAACGACTTCTTTACCATGTTCATTAAGGAGGCACCATTATCATTTCTTCATCATTAGCTTTCTTTCCATGAAAGCTTTTAAAGATCTTAGTTATATCATCATAATTAGCATTATGATTACCTCCTTTGCGTTAGCTCTGGCAGTGATAAAAGTAAGGCTTCCATGCATATGGAGAGGATGATTAAGCATCATTACGCCTATGATTAAGGAGATTATGGCATGAGGAGCGTTGGGAGCGCTGAACAATGGGACTTTGATTTTTTTTCGCTTTCTCTAATATTCTCTTTTTCTTGAGCTGCGCGCACGCCTTTGGGCGCTGCATTCTCTTTCTCTTTCTTTGCTGAAGATTAATTGGAAATAGTGGCAACGAGGAGAATTCTCTTCCCCGCGATGGAAGAGAGAGACATTCTCATTGGGGTCGTGCATTTGTGGCAGAGAGCACTGTCTCCTTCACCCAAGTCAAGTGTGCCCTTGAGAAGACCGCCGGCGTTTTGGTTAGCATGTGCAGGATACCAGTGGCCATGGATGCTTGATGGATCTCTCTCTCTCTCTCTCTCTCTCTCTCTCTCTCTCTCTCTCTCTCTCTTTCTCTCTCTCTCTCTTTTTATTTCTATCTCCTTTTCAACTTGCAAAGGAGATTCTCGTGTCAACTCGTGCATTGTGAAAAGGAGAGGAAAAAGGAAGATGACGGAGAAAGCAAAGTTGCCAATGTGTTCTTCCCATGACACATTTTGTGTCAGGAAATTTCATTTGAGTTTGATTTTTACGTTTCTTTGTACCCATTTAATTAATATATAATTTTAACATCATGATTATACTATGTCATGATAAAATGTCATTAGCATACTATTTTCTCGTATAATAAATTCCAAGTTTATATTATATATAGGTTTTGTACCTGATTTAGTGATCTTCAAAAATTAAAACATACATAAATCTAATTTAAATGATGATTAGCAAGCGAATTCTAACTTGGATAAAGCTTAAATTTAGATAATTGAAGAAAATAGAATTAAGCTTCTTAAACGCACAAAGATATCAACTAGTCCAATTGATATAAGTTTTAAAATTTGTTGTTGATTGTGAGCATCTAAAGTTGATCCTCACCTACACCATAATAACTCTCACACTAAAGGGTGTGCGCGTGTTTAGTTGTATTTTAAAGATGCAAAGTAGAATTAAACTTTTTAAAACTTACAAAACAAATAAAATTTTTAAAATGATTGAAGTTATATATATATAATCATTATATAAAATAATAATAATTTCTTACTTTGAATTTAAGTTTAAAATAATGGCATACATGTTGTGATAGTTAAATGTTAATTAGAATAGATATTTTAATGTTATAATAATGTCTTATGTTATTTTTAAGTTTTAAAATAATTAAGACATGAATCTTGCATTGTTAGCTTTAAATATGTTTGAATTTAAATTCAAAATTGTGCCATCTAGAGGTCACAAAATGTACAAATTAAGTGTCACCTCATGGAGCTATGAACATTAGTTTTAAATGGATAAACTCCATCATCTTGCACATTTGGCACCATTCATCAACATATTTAAATGTTTAAGATTTGAAATAGTTTAAGGTCATAAGAAATATAAAAAATAGCTATCTAAAATCTTAATTACATACTAAAAAATATTGATTGATAGTTTAAGATGTCCAAAGAGAATGGTTAATAATCTAATAAAATTGTCACGAGTGTCCGCCATAAATAAACTACTATCCTTTAGAATGATCGATACATATATTTTTCACATGATTAGTTTTTAGTGTAATTATTTGTAAATGCTAAATCAAGAGTATTCATATTAATAAATAGAACAAGAATAACTTGGTTATACAATTTGTTAACTTTTTTAAGGAAGAAGTGAATGTTGATAAAAAAAATGATAAGGAAATAGATGGCTTGTATGATCCATAGTAGAAATAGTACTTTCTCATACCTTTTTTAAATCATTTCCATTAATATTATTATATATTCTATTTAGGGGGATTTACATACATACTACTAAATTCTTACTTTTTAACACCCACATATTTATATTTGTTTAAATAATATCCTAGATCTCTAAATCACATCAAAAAATATAAATGATATTAACTTATTTAAACCGTAAATCTTTTTATGCAAAAATTTTAATATGCTTTAGCAACTATGGTGTTATATAAGTAACTATAAAGATTTAGATTATATATATATATATATATATGTGTGTGTGTGTGTGTGTGTGTGTATAATAACTTTATGATATGTGTTTGGATCTCCTTCTTTTAAAAATGCTTAAAAAGTTTATTTTATTATTGTTCTTCCACACTAAAAGATTAGTTAATCATTTATCTTATCATCTAAATTATTTGTTATGTAGTTAGTTTTATATGTATGCTTGATGCATCTTGAATTTTAATTGTTTTGATTTGTCAACTAGATGTTATATGATTGAAAGTGAGGTAAAATAGAATTCTGCAAAAATATATCTATTCTCTTAAAAGGATAATAATATCTTCTTATAGATGTATACATAAAAATGTATTTATTCTTAGATTAATAAGTCCATGAATCTATGCATCATGTGTACTTTTAATCATAGATGATTTTGACTAATAATTTATATTTAATAATTTTAAAAAAAAGTTTTTGAAAGCATAAGTGATCAATATTAATTAGTTAAAGATAAACTTAATTTGAGATAAGAATGAGCCAGCTTATGATTAGGCCTCACTCAAGCTAAATCAAATTATCATTAACCTAATTTTAAGCTAAACATTAATTTGAGATATGTTAATAGTCAAGTTATGACTTAAACCCCTCTTAGTATTGATGTTATTGACATAATAAATGATCTAAATATGTAGAAATAAAAATCTAACCAAATTATAGACCATATCCATTTATAATGCGGTGGGTAGGAGTTGAGTTGAAGTGAACTTAGCCATTTAAGATTTGATTTGATGTATTATTCATCCTCTCTAAAATGGATACATTTAAAATTTCTTATTGATTTTTTTAAAGATGATCTCAATAGCATTTTAGCATGATAGAGAAATTGAATAACAAGTTAAGGATGGTAGTAATGGTGGTTGATTTGGCATTAAAGAGCTAAGATACTTTAAAACTTATTCATGTTCTTTAGTTTTCTATATGTAAAGGAAGAGGTTAGAGAAGTGATTGATAAAGTGATTGAAGGTTAGAAATTATCTTGGTCAATCTTATATAAAATAAAGAACAAATTTAAGTTGGGAATGACCCCTCTTAAATTTTTAATATGTCATCACTTATGATAATGTGGTGTTTTTATTTGGATGTGATCATAGTGACACCATGCAGATCTTAGGGGGTACTTATTGAAATGATTGAATACAACATCTATAGAATAATGTATTATCTCGAAAGATTGGAATATCAACCTATAATGGACTCAATCATCTAATAAAACTCCTAAGGCAGATGAGTTTACGTTTATACCAGAGATCTTTCTCTCACTTTACATGGATAATTAAAGTATGGTTTATTTTAAGCAGGATTCTTTAGTTCTCTTTGGAAGCAAGCTTCCATAGTTAATTACATCTAAGAAATAGGAAATTCTTAAGAACACTATTGATTAAAATAGTTAACTAATGTCTCCAAAGATTTTAAAAATTGATAGTCAATTAATTAATAACCATTGGAAATCAAGTGAGAGAGTTCAATATAGGAAGAGCTCTCAATAGATTTCAAAGAAGAATAAGTAGGAAGCACACATGATCCTAGATTGCATAGTAGTTACTTCAATCTACCCTATAATGAATCTTTAAATGTTTGATGAAATATAATTAAACTTATTTTTGAGTTAGAATTTTCATTAGAATGTTAGGACATAGATTCCAACAATATAAGATTGTGAAAATACCTAAGAGGTGAGGACTTACACTCATAGAAAAAGAGAAATAAGCAGCCTCTGAACTTATATCTAAAGTTCTCTAGCATAAGCTTAGAGCTAGATCTAATTCTTACTCAGAGAAGTGGGATATATTGGTTCACTTCAACCAGAGAGTGAACTAATCTCAACTCTTCTGGACTTACAACATCTGGAATGGCTACCAGCTAACATCTCCTATGATTCAAAACAGTGTGATCAGTCCTATATAAATACAAGATATTTAGGCTATTATTTATTAAGAAAGAATGTAAAGCCTTAAACTCACTCTTTAAGAGACTAGATCATGATTTATATGAAAATTATGACTTAGACTAATGCAACAAATTTATATATTTTATTCCATTTTGACTCATCATTTTGGAGTTAGGCTTGGGAGAGTTTATGTAAAAATGCATGATGAAATTTAGTTATGGGCTAAACTAGAGAGAAGAGGTGTTCTTCACTACAAATGACTGCTCTCATAAGTCAAGTCTGCCACTTTATCGTGCAAGAGGGGAGACCTCCTATTTGTAATAGTGAAACAACATGCATGCATGTTGTTATAACATATAATCATACAGCTAAGGGGTTACTAAATCTTTTATTTCTTGATTAGAAATCCTAAGATTTATGATGAGGTTATGAATTACTTAAATTTTAGTTAAAGTTATTAAGTAATGGTAGAAATTTTAATTTTTTTTCTTAAAGAGCTAAAAGTATCTAGGCCAAATAATAAAAAATCACACTTTAAAAAATCTATAGAAGGAAAGCCATTTCTATTGCACAATCAATATAAACATAACAATCAAACATGAATCACGTAAAAGAATAAGAAGCCGGTGGGGCTGAGTATTGCTGTACACTACAAAAAAGAAAAGAAATTGGGTAGTCGAGCTCTATCATTATATAACCCAGATTATAATTAATTTATAAATACAAATAAAGCTATGGGGTCTTCAATTCTTCATCTTCACTTTGCTTCATGGATTTGAGTACCCAAAGCATCATACGGCCTGTCAAGTCTAAGCATTCAAACCACTGCTCATCCTAAACCTCATAGCTCTAATCCTAAGCCTATTGAAAAAAATTATATTTTTATTGCAAATTAAATCTTACTACACTTGCAAAATAGAGATTGTCTTAACATATATACAAGAAGTTATATTTCATACATTTGGACTTAGCACCCTACCTTGGGTTACCAAGCCCATTGCTTCTAATAGATTATGCTTAGGGAATTAAGCAAACATTTATAAGCAAGAAGCAGTAATAACTTTATTATTATCATAATAATTCTTTAAGCACAATCCCCTTGTAGAAAAAAATCATTAGTATAATGACATTCTAACATCTAGATTAAGCATAATTAATCCTAACATATAGTCTAAAATATTACATCACAAAATAAAATATCAAATCAGCACAATAATCATCGACCTAACCTAAGACTAGGATCGGTGACTTAGTATTCTAGTGTGTGTGTTTGGCTTGGTGTGGTATGCCTTGGTTGGGCTTTGAAATTAAGAGTTTCTTAATGTGTGGATGTTCAAATTCTTTATTAAGGGTGGTTATAATATTTGTTGCTAAATATTTGAAGTGATTATCAAACTTAAGCCTTATGTATATAATTTTTTTATTTCATACTTATGATCTGAAATTATAAAGAGAAGAAGAAGAGGTAACTCTCTTATTTTCTATCCTTAGATTAATTCTAAGAGGTGAACTTTATAATTTTTAGTTCTCTTAATGATGAATTCATGAATTTGATTAATGCTTGTGTTTGGATTTAGCTTAAGAAATTTTATTTAAATATGAACGACATGTTAGGACTAATAAAGTCAAATTATAATCAGATCAATAATGTCTTCTTAGCTTTTTTTCATCACCCATTGATACTTATTATTATTTTCTATTTATTTCTATTATTTCTTAATTTAATAAATATATATGTCATATTTAAATTGATATACACTCAATCCATGAATAGATCTATACACATATCATTTTACTATATGATGAATGGATTTTGCAGAAGAGAACTTGACCTAATTATGCCTTATATACATATATACATACATATGTATATCGAATCTTTACAAGTACATGCCCATTTTGAGCCAGGGAAGTGAGATAATTATAGATCTCCTTGGGACTTCCTAAAGTCTCTCACTCACGGGATATCCAGATTATATACTTGTTAATTAGTATACATATATACACATACAGATATAAGGATGA
The DNA here is from genome assembly GCA_021442155.1 of Cymbidium sinense. NCBI lineage: Eukaryota > Viridiplantae > Streptophyta > Magnoliopsida > Asparagales > Orchidaceae > Cymbidium > Cymbidium sinense. The sequence goes on along the minus strand of CM038218.1, from coordinate 111,371,797 downwards.
AATTAAGAAAAGTTTTAAACTATTCTAATTATAAAAAAAATAATAATTTTACCATAATAAATCTCTTACTAAATCTCATATACATAGGAATTATATTTGGGTTTTGTCATATTTAGTTTAATAAACATCTAATTTATAGTTATATCATAATAATTTAAGAGAATAATTAGAGATTTATTATTAATAATAGCCACACTATTTAGTCCATAATTATTCAATTAAATGCCACATTTATTATTATTATTATTATTATTGTTATTATTATTATTATTATTATTATTATTATTATTATTATTATTATTTTGAAACATGAATGTATGAGTCAAGACCCATATTGACTAGCTACTCTTTATTCTCATGATGTGCACACCAAAAAATTTCCCATAAACCTATGCATATTTAAAAATAAAATAGTACCCTCTTGCGTAATTATCTTTCATAGCATATATAGCTTGTAAGCATTGTCCCAATAAAGCAATAGAACAAGTGTGTGTGCGTGTGTGTGTATTATCAAAATATTTTTGTATACATACTATTAATAAAAATTAGTGAAATTAAAATTTTAATGCTAAATTAACTAAATGAAACACAACATGCAAACATGAAAATAAAAAAATATAAATGTTACAAAATAATTAAAATATTTAACTCACTAAGCAATAAGATATTCTTATTCAATCATGTAGAGCATAAATTCTTGAAGAATTAGCTTAATTCTATTAAAGGATCTCAAATTAATTTTAGGAAAAAACTAAGTGCAATTAGTACTAATGTCTACATCAAATATGGTATTCATGATTTTTTATTTTAAATTTTCTTGTTGACTTTATATTAATGCATCTGGTTAAATTTGATGATGTGTATCCCTTGAGCTTCTTCAATGTCTATATTTTAATGTGAGAGAATATTAACTTTTAAATTTAGTATATTCCTATTAACTCTTTCTTAGATCTTAAGTCTCTTCTTATAAAATACTCCTTTAGGTTAATTCTTGATTTTAAGCTTTCTTTAACTTTTATATTTCTATCCATTATAGTGTTAACCTCATTTTTTGATGAGGTTAATATCATTTCTAAAACTAATACTTTGGACATCTAATCTTATATTAGGAGCTTCCTAATTCGACACTTAGGACACTATATTTGGTGACCTAATGAATTCTTTTGGAATTTAACCTAACCCAAATTGTTTGGATTAGGTGAACCGAAAACAAAAATCAAACCTAAAGTCAAACATGCTAAAATAACTTCTTTTAGGATTTGACCTAACCCAATTGAATTAGATTAGGTAAATTCATAGAAATTCCAATTTTACTCTATAAAATGCATTCAAATTGAAATATAATTTCAATAAAGTTTAGATTAAAGAAATTGAGCTAGTCAACTCAATTAACTTACCTAAACTCAAAACCACATACACCTAAAGAAATTCAAATAAAATAAAAAATTTGAAATTTAATCGAATAAAATGTATGAATTCATTACATAAATATAAATGAATATAAAATTAAATTCAAATGAAGGTCAAAGATGTCAAACATTGGACATAGAGTTAACTTATACGAGTCTCATTAGGTCAAAGGTCGCCCACCAAAATTTGATCAAATTAAATCATTCTAAAGATTTAGAATCATCAAATAAACATGTTTAAACATTAATTTAAGAAAATCTAAATCCAATAAGGCCTTAGATGGGTGAATTAGATCACTTGATCTAAATGAGCCTAAATGGACCCTATTGAACCTAAACCCAAATTAAATTAAAATCAACTCAAATTAAAAAGCCAAAATCATTTGAAAATCATTATTAAACATAATTTAACAAATTATGGGGTTTAATTCAATCAATTTGATCATTTGACCCAATTAAACCCATGTTGACCCATTAAGCCCAATTTAGGTCAAAATGGATTTGAATTCAAATTTAACCTCAAACAAAATGAAATTAATTGATTTAAATAATCTCAAATAGTTAATTAAGCATACTTAAAAGATAAATACATTTTTATTGAGTAAAATTTGTCATTTGACTCAAATAAACTCAACTTAATCCATTGAATTCAAAATTGGTCAAGTTGAAACAAAATAAAAAAAATCAATTCTAAATCCAATGAAATCAATCAATTTAAAATATCATAAACCATCAAACAAACACAATTAAAAGTCAAATATAGTTTAATTGAATCAAATTGGTCATTTGACTCAATTGAATTAACTTAACCATTTTTTTGGGTCAAATGGGTCAAATTGGGTTGAATCAAATCAAAATTCCATGTGAAATGAATCAATTGAACTTCTAGTCATTCAAAGGATAATCAATAGCCATTACAATCATCATTTAATATCAATCAATTAATTCAATTCATTCTAGATTAAAGCAAACCTAAAAGTATCAACTAATGGCACCTAAGCCCAAACCCAATTTAATTGAGCTTGTTTGACTCGTGGCTAATCTTGTGCTTGATTTGGGTAGCCAACCAGCAATTGAAAGGGAGCATATGAGGTGGGGCAGCCATGTAAGATGCCATCAAATATGAGCCATAGTCATGGGAAGGAAGAAACCAAAATTCCATGCAAAGAGATCAAATTCCATTTTCTCTCCTCCATGCCTCATCCACCTCTTCATCATATCTGATTTGGACTCTCCCCAATTAATTGACCACCCCTTGGAGCTAGCCTCCAAGGGTGGCAATCACTATGGAAAATCCAAGTTAACTTCCCTCACATAAAAACTCTCAACCACTCATAAAAGAAAAGAGAGAGACTTTCTCTTAGCAACTTAGCATCTCATACACCTTTTTGACATAAAATGAAGGAGAATCGACCCCTTGCCTGATTCCCTTGCCACCTGCAAGCCGAAATTTGACCTGACCCACTAGCAAATGAGTGGAGCTTGGACTTTATAGTGCTTGGAGAGGAGGCAACTCAATTCCTCTCTCCCAAAGGTTTGTCACATCCTAACGAACATGTTCAAAGCATTTCCACCGCCGAAGATCAATGTCGGTGAGGTATGGCCCAAACTCAACCACTCTTACATTTTGATTTTGTCTTTTATGAAGGGAAGTTGATCTCAAGTGAGATTAAACCATATATATGCATTCCAAACGAAGTCTTGATGAATTTGCAATAAAAAAATGCATTGAAATTCCCTCTGGATCATCGAATTTTGTCCCATGGTTTTATTTAAATCACTTAAGAAAAGCATATTTAATTAGAACTGCTTGATCAGTGATCGGATGATCTAGATTAATCCACATATCTCGTTTAATAATATGGGAACCAATGGATCCCACATGGATGAATCATGTGCCACCATGTCAGTGCCACTTGACGGTGTTAATTTTAAAATGAAAATCCTAATTTTTTGGAATTTAAAAATTACATAAAATCTTAAAACTTAAAAAATCATAGAAAATAAAATACTCAATTAAAAAAATGTAATTAAATGCTCTATGAATTCATCCTAATGAAAGGAATCCATTAAATCCAAAATCATCATTTTTATGGGATATTTTTGGTTTAATTTATGTTTAATTAAAAATAATCAAACCCAAATTAAACTAAGCCATTAATCCAATTAATTTGAAACATTGGAGAATCAACATTAATTTTAAAATACATCTTAGATAAATTTCTCAAGATTTATTGAAAGATAAATTCAAAGATATGAAATTTTCAATCATAAATCTTTAATTTAATGAAATAAATTAATAATAAATTAAGAAAATTATGGAAAAATAAAAATCAACTCAAATTATTATAATGAATCTTAATGAATCTAAAAATATTATTAGAACTCTCTGAAACTTAATAAATCACAAAATGACATAATCAGGTAATTAATTAAATTAATTAATCCAATTAATCGATTTGAACTTTAAAAATTCATAATAAATTAACCAATATTTTAAAAAATCTAAATAAGCCCTCTATGGATTTATCTTTTATAAAGAAATTTAATAAAATTTAAACCCCTAATTAATTCTATCTAATTTAGATTTAATTTAGATTTTATTGAAATAATTAAAACCATAATGAATCCTAAATTACACATCTAATTAAGATGAAAATTTAGAAAACTTAAATTGGCAAGGAACCCCACTTTCCATAAAAATTTCAAGGCCAAATGATCTCGCGATTAGAAGTTGTTGAATTTCAAATCTTAGGTCAATTTAAATGAAATTATAATTAAGAAAGTTACAAAAATTATAAACTTTTATTAAGTCAATCTAAATCATTTTCAATAACATAATAACACCTAAGAAAAATTTCTTAACCCTCAAATTCAATTAATTATATATCTGGGGCTTATGAAATAATTAAAGATATAAGAAATTAGCTAAACTTAAAATTATGAAATTAATAAAACAATAATAAACAAATCATTTAATTGAAAACCAAAGTTAATTAACCTTTGAATTTCATACCCAAATATAAAAAATTATTAATATGAAAATTCCTTAAATCCATTTAAGCTAATGAATAACATATCTCCAAATGTAAACTTAAATAACCTAAAATTTTGGAATGGCTTAAGTTTGGTTTGGTGTCTAAAGTAGTTCGTTTTCTAAGTTTATTAGGTTGAAGTTGATATATAAAACGTCATTTTAAGATATTTAATTAAATAATAAAACTTTAACATATTAAATTCTATTTCAATTAACCCAAATAATAAATTAAAATGTATAAATTAATGAATACCTTAGGTCATGAAATTCGAATGTAATGAAATTATTAAGTAAATTCAACCAAAACTTTTAAAGTAAGCTTAAACTTAAATTAATTAAACATATGAAAATAGGAGATTTTAGATTAAACAATATACATTAGGGGACTGTTAACCTCATTTTTGGATGAAGTTAATTTGAATTCTGAAATCAGTAATTAGGATGTCCTAATCTTAAATAGAAATCTCCTAATTCAATGCCTAGGAGCTATACCTAGTAATCTAGTGCACCTTTCTTAGGTTTTATCTAACCTAACAGACTTAGGTGGACTCAACCCAAATTTTAAATTTGGATTAAATAAAATAAAATCTAAATAAATCAAATTGAAATCAAATTAAAATAAATGAAAGAATTCAAAACCAAATCAATGTCAAATCTAGTCAACCCATTTGGCATAGGTTTGACTTTAGGTGGGTCCCACCAAGTCAAAGGTCAATCCACCAAGAATTTGATCAAATTAAATCATTTCAAATATTTCAAATGATCAAATAAACATGTTTGATCACAAATCTAAAGAAATCTAAATTGGGTTCATTAGACTACTTAGTCTAAATAACCCTAATGGGTCCTATTGGGTTCAAACCCAAGTCAAATTGAAATAAACTCAATTTGATTGCTCAAAATTATTTGAAAATCATAATCAAATACAGTCCAATCCATCATTGGGTATAATTTGGTCAAATTGGTCATTTGACCCAAATGAAACCCAAACTTAATCCATTAAGCCCACTTTAGGTGAAATGGGTTCAAATTGAAATTCAATTGAAATTAAATGAAATCAACCACTCTAAATATTTTTCACACATGTGATTAAACTTAATTGGAGTGTGACCACAATTTAATTGAGTCAAATTTGGTCATTTGACTCAACCAAATCTAACTTAATCCATTTAAGGAAATATGGGTAAAGTTGACTTGGAGTTGGACTAAACCTTCATGTGGCATGGATTTCCTAATCATCCAATGGACAATCAAGGATGATCCAAATCAAATTTAAAATAAATTAATGGTGGTTAAAGCATTTGAGACTTAAATAAATCTAATGCTAAGGTTAAGCACCAAATAGATTCAAATTGAAATGAAACCTATGGAATTATTTAAATTCATCCTTAAATGGATTAAAAGAAATTTCCAAGTAATCTTAATTAAATTGATCAAATCTAAATTAAACCAAAATGAAAAAATTATCTAATGGCAAAGAGGGATCATGTGAAGCAAAGTCCACTTTGATTTTCTTGAACGTTTATCCCATTTAAATCTCCTCTCTTAGCTGAAGACAAAAGGGATGGCTGCCATTAATTGAAGGCCACCAAACCAAGTGGAAATCAAGAAGAGCTTCGCTTCTTCTAAGGGAAGAAAATAAGGAAGAAGAAGAAGAAGATAGAAGAGCCTATGGCTCAGCCAGGAAAGGAAATAGGGTAAATTCCTTCCTTCCTTCCATGTGATCATCAAAACTTGCTCACAAGGCCAAGGGGGATTGAATCCACCCCTTGGCTAGCTTTACCGCCACTGATGGCCAGATTTTAGCCACCTAGAAGGCCAAGAAAGAGGCTATTAGCCATATGGAAAGGGGAGGAGAGCCACTCCCCATCCCATGTTCATCAAGACAAGAGATGAAGGAGGAGACCCTTGCTCAGATTCCTTGCCGCCGGAAAGCCAGAGAATGGATGGACACCGAGCTCCATCCATCAATGGTGAAATCCAAGGGGGGAGGTGTGTTCTTTCATCAAATTGAATGTTCCAACACGTTCAAGAAGTGGAAGTGACCTCAAACGAATCGCCACCACATCCCCTCCCGCTAGGAGGACGGAGAACGTCCAACGCTGTCGGATTCTGATCTGATGTTGGTCGAAGGAGCAATCCACGAAGAGGTAAGCCGCCAAATTACATACATACCTTCGTCACATCAAAATGAAGCTAATGGAGTTGATCCCACCATCAGTGATCGCTGAAAATGAGGTATGTGCCACCACTGATCCTTTAAGCATTTAGTTTTGGTACATTTTGAAATGAAATTGATCCCCAAGTGGATCTAATAGCACAGATGGGTTGCAAAATAATCTTTGATCATTTTGCAATTGAAAATGCATAAAAAATTAATAGCGATCACCAGAAATTAGTCAAAAATGACGGACGACATCTATCTCTCATCGGAGAGTTGCAGGATCTAATATCCATTGTTCAATCCATATTTTTAGAACAAACGACCCTGATTTAAATGAACGATCCAATTTAATCCATTAAGGATGCCATGGATCGAATCAGGACCATCCAATCTTTGAGGATCATTTCGCGTGACCAAATCACACCTCACCACGTGGCGACGACGCAACAGCGGTTGCCATGTCAGCTCATTATAAAATGAGTAAATCCCCATTAAAATTAATTAAAAATTATAAAAAAATGTAGAATTTCATAAATAAATAAATACAAATCCAAATTTTGCAAATTTGGGATTTATGGATTCATCTTGATGAGAGGAATCCATTAAAATTAAAATTTTCAAATAATTTTGGGTATTTTGACCTTAATTTTTCTTTGAATGAAGTCAATTAAACTTTAATTAATCACAAACTATTAATTAAATTCAAGTGAAACTTTGGGAAACTAAAATTGATGTTAAAAGACACCCTAGAAAAAATGTACATGAATTATTGCAATGTAATTCATGAAATTTAAAATTTCAAATCCTAAGCCTCAATTTTAATTAAATAAATTAATATAAAATAAATTAACTCATGAAAATGGATTAAATAACCTCAAATCAACTTAATGAACTCTAATGAACATAAAAATACTAATGAAACTCATTCAAACTAAATGAATCATAAAATGACTTAATTAAGTAATTAATTAGATTAAATAATTCAAATAATTAATCAAAAATTAATTAAATTACAATAAATCAACTAATTATCCAAAAATTATGATTGAACCTTCTTTGGAAACATATTTCAGAGAGAAATCAAGAAAAAATAAAATCCCTAAATGATTTTCATTAAATTAGGCTTAATTTAAGCTTTAAAGAAATAATTAAAACCTTAATTATACTCTAATTATGAATCTAATCATGGTGAAACTTTAGATAGATGAAATTGGCAGAAACCCTACTTGCCATAAAATTTTAAAATCCAATTAACCTTTGGATTAGGAATTGTTGAATTTTTAGATCTCTAGGTCAATATAAATCAAATAATGAATAAAGAAAATTCATAAAATCATGAAATAATTTGAAACAATCTTCTTCAATACTTAGGATAGTTCTCCAACATCCTAAGTCAAAAATTTAATTAAACCTTAAATTAATAAATTCAAAATTAAACAAACTAATGAAATCAAAATACACACTTGATGAAACCTTTAATCTCTAATCAATCTAAGCTAAAAAAGAATTTAAACATTAACTTAAATTCCTTAAGTTAACATAAATCAAATCAAATGAAGCCAACATAACTTAATCCAAAATATTAATGCAAATCAAATGAAATAAGTTAAACTAATTCAAATGAAATAATTCAAACAAAATAAAATAAACTGAATCAAATGAAATAATTTAAAGCAAATTAAATTAAAAGAACAAACTAAACCAAGGATGAAAATCAAATCAAACCAAAAGAAATAAAATGAATAATCAAATTCCAAAGAAAATCATTATTCCAAATTCCAAATTAAATGCAAACCTAAATTATCTAAATGAAATTAATAGGATTAACTAAGATACTTAAGGTTCTTAGTTAGACCTTTAGAATGGATCTTCATCTTAAAATGAGGATTTGCTGCTATTAGGAGTTAGGATGTTGAATAGAATGAGTTCCATCCAAAAATAAAATTTATTCTACTCTTCATTCTTGAAAACCTAAACATCACCTTAACCAAATAAATGAACTTAAAAATGAAAACAAATTACTAAATCATTTGAATTGAAACCATCCAATTGTAAAATTTAAACAAACTCAAATTCGAAATTGAAACTTGAACTAAAGAGGCCTAGTAAAGTCTTGCTACACAAGCATATTTCCTTCGCACACTAGATCATTAGGCTACTGACCCTAAACTTAGGTTAGGACGTTGTGTGATTTCTTTATGATTCTTTGTGATGTGTTGTGATATAATATATTCACATGTCTTTCTAGTGTACTAGTTTAGAATGCATGTCTAGGATTATTTGCTCGTTAGACTAGATGATAGAACATTCTATTTAGATCTAGCATTGTCTTATGTTATTTTCTTGCAAGTATGCTTAAGTCCTTAAGCATAGCTCATAGGACAGGTGGGCTTGGCAAACAGCTAATGTTAAGCCCATATGTTTGTGAAATATAATTATTATGTTATTTTTATTTTTTAACATTTGTTTTGCAGGGCTTAGGATTAATTTTGAAATCAAAAATATAAATTTAAGCTTAGAATTAGGTTAGGATCTATGGGCTCTAGGATTCCTACCAAAAGATAGGTGCAGTGGTCCCCTATGAAGCCCAATGGATGTCCCTGAAGAAGAAGACAATCTTAGAAAGAAGACCCATAGATCTAAGCTTATAGTTCTAGGCTAGGCTATATAAGGGTAGAGCTCAGCTTATCATTTGCTCTTTCTTCTAGGGTGTACAACAATACCCAGCCGCGTTGGCCTTTTTCTTGAATTAAATTGGCTTGAATTATTTTGGGTGCACAATAGAATCAACCTACTTTCTAGGTTTTTTTTGTATTTTGCTTTTCTGTGATTGAATGACTGGATGATTAGGCTCATAAGGAAAATTAAATTTTATACCTAACTTAAATCTAAACAACTGAAACAAAAAATAGAAGTAAAATTGAAACTTCACATAAACTAAAGCCTTGGGAAAACTTAAAATCAATTAGAAACCAATTAGGTTTTGAAACCATGAAATCATATTGCTCTAATCTTGAATTGGGCAACTTCTCCAATTACACATAAGGGGTATTTATCTTGTGAGGATGACCACCTTCTTGGGGAAGCCTACCTTCTCTTATTGATTTGGCCCATAACTATTTCTAATTGTATGGCATTAGGCATAAAAATGCATACCCATTCCTTAAATGAATCTTGAGTCAAAATGAATAAAAAACTTAAACTATGCATTAGTTAGATGCATTTCATACCCTACATGATTCTAGGGATTAGGGAGAGTCAGACTAGGTCTGCTTTCCAAATGCAATAGCTCAGCCATCTTGCATTCATGAGACTTGGCGTCATGAATTTAAAATGCGCTTAGGTGGTGTTAGTTGGTAGCCCTATCCAAGCAGGTTGTAAGTCCAGAAGAGTCAGAGATAAGTTAGTTCCCTTAACTGAGAGGAATGGCTGATAATTTCTAAAATAGAATTTGGTCGAGAATTTGACATGTGTTGGAAGCACTTGTAAACCAGGTTCTAAAGCATTCTTCTTAGGAATAAGTTTTCGACCTTAGGCATTTATACAATCATGTGTCACTAAAATCTAAGTCCTATCTAAGAAAATATATCAGCTCAAAATCCAAATTAAATTTTAAAATTTAAAACCCAATAATAAGATAGTTGAAATGCCTACTAGGAATTTCCTATTCATCACATTTGGGCTCCAAAATAACTCTCTCCAATTTGAATCAATCCCAATTGAAATTCCAAAAATTAATCCTTTAAAAACCAACTAAGAAATCTATAGAAACAATAACTTATTTCTTTGATTAAGAGTATTCTTAGGAAGAGACCCTTCTTGAGATATAATTAACTATAGAGGCTTGCCTCTATAGGGAACTATGAACCAAATTTAAAATAAACCTTGTTCTACCTTCCATGTAGTTCAAGGGAAAATCTTTGGTACACAAAAGACCCATTATCCTTAGGAGTCTTTTATTAAATGAACAAATCCATTATCGAAGAGCATGTTTATCTTCTGAGATAATATATTTATTCCTTAATGATGTATTTAATCATCCAAATAAAAAATTCCTAAACTCTATGTGGTGTCACAAAATTTTTCCCACAGGGACATCTAACCTTTGAGGATTACCACCCTTCTTGGGGGAAGTGTGCCTTTTCTTTTTGATTTAGCTTACGACCACTACTAAGTGCATATTATTGTAAGCATAAACTGCATACCCAAGGTCTTAAAATTAATCATGAGTCAAAAATATAAAAGATAAAATTTATTGTATTAACTAGATGCATATCATACCCAACATTATCTTAAGAATAGGGAGTGAATTTAGGTTCTGAAATTTCTTCCTAAAATGCAATAGCCTAACCATATTGCATAACATGAACACTGAATTCATGGATTTAAATTAATTAAGTGGTGTTAGCTAGCAAGCATTTTAGGCGGGTGGTAAGTCCAGAAGAGTTAGGGATCAATCATTTCCAAAAATAATAATAAATTAATTTGAGTCTTTGATTTGTATCAGAAGCACTTGTAGACTTAGGTTCTTAAGCATCCTTTTGGAGTAAGTCTTCAACCAATAGGCATTTTTATAACCTTGTGTTACTAGAATCTAAGTCTTTATTTTCTAATACAATATCAATTCAAAACTTTTTAAAATTCAATCTCAAAATTATAAAGCCCAATGGTAGGTTAGTTAAAATTCTTACTAAGCATCCAAGAATTAATAAGTATTTCCTACTAAATCTTAATTTCATTATGAAAAGAACTCTTCCCCTTTAAAGCATTCCCTATTGAATTTTCAAATCATCATTCTTTTAAGACAAACTTTGAAATCCATAAAAATAAAAATTTATTTATTTAATCGAGAGTATTCTTAGGAAGGGATTTCTCATTCCCAAGATATAATTAACTATAGGGGATTGCCTTTATAGGAAACTATGAACCCAGTATAAAATAAATCCTATTCTACTTTTTTATGTAGTTCAAGGGAAAAATCTTTGGAGCATTAAAAGACCCATTAGCCTTAGAAGTACTTATTAAATAATCAAATCCATTATATGATACATATTTCTCTTTTGAGATAAAATATTTATTTCTTAATGATGTATTTGATTATCAAAGTAAGAAATTTCTATACTCTATGTGGTGTCATAAAAGTTTTCTCGCATATAGTGGTAAAAATATTTTTAAATTTTTTTATAATATACATCACATCAAAATTACATCAAATCACTTTTTTTCCATAAGATAGTTCTCAAAAAGTGCCATTCTTAGATAGTTATGATTGATACCATGATATGGGTGTATTTTGTTTGCTAATCTAGGTATGCCAATTATTTTTGGCATCATGTTAGTTGTTATATTTGAACTCCACTCAATCTTTGAGAAGGAATTGATTTTTTAGTTTTCATTCTTTAAAGATACATCTTTATCTCATTTGAGCACATGATCAACAAACAAAACATCTAATAATAATCAAATCATAATTTTTATCACCATATTTTAATGTGAATACGTATGATAACTCTATACATCATGGATAAGTTTGTACTTCAATTAATAGTATACTTAGAAATCACTAATTGTTCACATCATCATTACCTTCATCTAAAAAATTTACTTTCTTGCAAAAGTGTATGAGAATACTATTCTTACATAAAATTTTCAACTCATATATTAGTAGTAGCAAGTAGACATCAATTTTACCTTTCAAATTATATGGACCAACAATAATAAGTATAAGAAATATATAAAGTACTATCATACACATCTCAAGCTGGATTATAAAGTATTATGATTATTTTTTCATACAAATATGGTGTAGAGGATTTACAAGATATTATGAAACTTTAACTATGTAAACTAAGTATAATATATTATAATTCCAAAGAAAATTTTAGATATATAAGATCAACATACTTCCATGCCATAACATCTGATGAATAATTAATAAACCCAATTCCTGTTCTGTCCTATGATGTCATATCATATGTTTAGTAAAACTCATAGTTATAAATAATCTCTTTAATCATGGAATGATAGATAAGTAAAATAATCACTTTTGAAGGACATCTTTCTTTTTATGTTGGCATCTTATTTATGGTTTATATTTGTGTGTGTTATTTTGCATTTGGTTTAATTAATATTATCTTAATAAAAAAAGATACAATTATTACTACAATTTTCTACTTTTTATATTAAACTTAACTTGTATATAAATTTTTTTGTCTTAAATAAATTAATAGCCACAAAATTATCTATTAGATTAATTTATTTTTTCAATCCCTTTAACTAATGAAAACATTTACAGGGCATTTCTAATTTAGTTTTGATACTAGACATCCTTACTATAATGGATAATTGAGAGTGATTAATACAACCATACCATTGTGATTATTGAACTACTTGAAAAATGCAATAATATTGAACCTCATTATTAGGAGGTTCATCAATAAGTTCTATAAATTAAGAGCTAGCAACATCAAATATTACTTAGTTATACTAGTTTATATGTTATCTATTTGATAGAGCATAATCAGCTACATTGTGAGCGTTGATATGTGAACTCCATTCTCTATATGAAATCTAAAACAAAAAAATCAGTTGAAATTCTTTTCGATATAAAACAACCCTTAATCTAATGTAAGATACTCCTAACTTTTATATGTAGAATATGAATACCTAAACTTTTCTTTGAAAAAAAAATAAGTTTTTGGGAAGCTACCAACATACATAATTCAATTTCAATAGAAAATTTGCTCATTAATTCTTTTCACCAATTATAGTATGGTATACGTCCATAATTATTAAATTTGATATCCATGGGTCATAAATATTTAATAGGCAAGTTCATTAGTATATCATATATTAGTAGTTTATTATTGAAAGTATATCATTAATTAATTTGTATGCATGTAAACATACATATCTCATATCAATGACTAAAATACATACATACATATATAGATACATACATCCATCCATATATACATAAAGGATCCATTAAAATGCACATACACAAATTTTAAAGCACACATATATGTTCATAGGTTCATACATATTACAAACATGCATATGTATTCATAAATAGATGTATGGAAAGAGGCATCCATACAACAATTTGCTAAATATATAATTTTTAAATAGAAAGTGATATAAACATACAAACATACATATATTCAAGCTATTATAATTACTTAAAAAATATTTCAGACATATACCTAAAATAAAAATATAATTTAAATTAATTTAGAACATTGATCTCTCTCTCTCTCTCTCTCTCTATGTATATATATATATATATATATATATATATATATATATATATATATATATATATATATATATATATATATATATATATAAAATAAAGGTGAAAATTTAAAATAAAGATAAAAAATTATAATTATATTTGACAACCCATAATCTAACATAGATCTTAAAAAATTATAAGCCTAGATCAAGCCACAAAAAACAAATATAGTTCTATAATATAAAAACATATACTAAGCAACTAATATAGATTTATCTTGATATAAAGTTTTGGTCTAAGCAAAAAACCTATAGATTTGGAACTTAGAAATATAGATCCAAACAAAAAGAAAATTTACAGATTCAATCTAACAATATTTAGATTTAATATTCTAACAAAAAAAAGTAGAACCCTTAAAATTTTTTTGAAAAATTAAACAAAATTCATTAATAAAATTTTGAAATGAGTTTGTAGAAGAAAAATAGTGTGATATAGCCTCAAATCTATAAAACAAATCAAGCAAATCAGACTATAATAAGATTCCAATTAGCTTCAAGTTGGTGTTGGCAAAAGAGGCAATGAGGGTTCAACTTTTGTTATGGTATTTATATTTTTAGTACGAATTCACGGTGGCATAGTTATTAAGAAGACCTGCAACTTAAAATAAATAGTTTCTACTCTTAATTAGCTACCAAACATAATTTACAAAATTTAATAACAAGCCAAAAATAATTACTAAAAATCTATGATGTACCAACACTCTTAAAAATAGTGACATACAGTGCCCGACATATAACAAACATTGAGACACCTTCGACATGTGTCATACATAGCTCTAGCATGTTTCAATAAAATAATAATTTAAAAAACTTTGACATGCATGTTGAACATATGTGTTGCAAATTTAAAATTAAAAATTAAAAAAATACTTTAAATAAATTATTTTTTAAGTTATAACCTATGCCTAGTGACTTGCCTAGCTCTCATGTAGTTTGAGTCTCCAACCTATCTCATTTACAAAGCATGGCTAGAGTTTCTCATACAATCGTGGATCATCATCAATCACCATTGTTGTCTCCACTGCATTCATTGTCACCATGGGTGTCGAAGGTTAGTGGCTTCTCCCCTCTCGATGCTCTATAGTCTTACCCCTTCGGCCATCGCCAAAGTTCTGTCAGAGCCGAAACCCCTCTTCCGGCTTTCACCTATGCCAAATTCTTCTTACAAGTGCTTATAATCAATTTTTTCTCTTTCTTCTTGCTTTCATATCATCTATGGACCTTTTATCCTTTGAAAGTTCATATTAGACTTAAATGTCTTATCATTTTTTGTCTTAATATTCTATTTATTTTATTTAAATTTGATACATTAATGATAATTATTAATATATAAAATTGATAATATCTTGTTCAATGCATGTCCATGTCTTGTACTTTTAATAATAAACATATCATGTGTTCGTATCATATCATGTCATATTCTCATGTTCATATCCGTGCATCATAGCTAACAATTTTTAATGCATATCACCAAATGGACTACAAAAACTTTTAATGAGTTTTCCCTGTTAATTTTTCTTAGTATTATTGTTGTAAAAATATAAAATTAATTTATCTTATCTCATTTTAAAAAATTAGTTTCACCCTTATATGAAAGGATTTCTCTATTAGGTGGTCAGTAACAACCACTAAGATAGTTAGAAACTAAATGCTTTCTTGAGACCAAATTAGCTATTTTAATGATAGGAGAAATTACACTTCCCTCTATTTTGGCTGAATATAAGTGGTGGAGGAATTATGCTCTAATTCTGAGAGAAATGAATAAGCACAAGTAAAATAAAAGTGAGAAAATATAGATTATTTTTATCATTAGATTTATAGATATTTATATTTTTAGATAATTATGGATATAGGTAGATCTCACTTTTTGGTGATTTCCTTATAATTTTATTCATTCTCAAGTATGTGATTATTCTTAGAAACAGATTTTTTAATATTCTATCCATTAGCTTTTACTTCTAGATCCCCACTACCAGCAAATGACTCTTGACCGATTCTACAAAAATACCCCTTAGAAACCACCCAAATGTTCTCTTATACACTCACGAATGTACTAGAATATTACACTCTTAGTCCAATATGGATCATCCATCATCCCAATGCAAACTTTGACACATCAATTAGAGGCTAACTTAAAGTTTTGAATTGTTAAAGGGGAGATGAGGAATGAGCTCCTCAATTGCATTAATATGTTTTTTGTTGAATCCATGAGAAGTTGGGGTGGGAATAGGTAATGATAATGAAGGTCAATGTCGTGATATGGGATGTCAAATTGGAGGATGAAGAGTTAGTCAAACAAGTTTAAATAAGATCATAAAATTTGGGTTTGTGCATGTGATTAACAATTTTGAGTTTAAGATGGTGAGTTACATGAGGAAGAGTAAGAAGTTTGGATTTAATCAAAAAATATGTATGATGAACAGTGTGAAGAGATGGATTAAGAGGTCATAATAATGAAATATTATTTTACTACAATATTCTAAATAGAAATATTTTCCCTATAAAAGATAGTGTATTTTTCTTATTTGTAGAAGATATGTTATATTACATAATATGATGACTTTATCTTAATGAATGATGAGAGGATATCATCTTTTTTTTTTTTTTGCTAAATATGTTTTCATCTAAAAATTCTAAGCTACGTGAAAATATGTATCATTAAGTGGAGAAAACAAAAGATGAGAAACACATTGATAATGTATATAATAAAAATATTGGATTAAATCTAATTCAGAAAAGCACACAAGATTTAGAGATCATTTTGTTTCTCAAATATTTTAGTGATTTTTTCAATTATACTTATAAGTATTTGATTTAAGTCTTCTCAAAATTGGATCAAGATGTTCTTAGTATTGTTGAGTTTGTCTCAGCAAAATATTTGTATCAACTATAAATTTATTGAAAATATGCTTTGAATGTCCCTAAGCCAAATCAAGATCTTCTAAACATGAATATTTGATCACTTTAAGAAATGCAAATTTGCATGAGGATTCATGCTTAATTGAATGTCTTTTAAGACATATTAGTTTTCCTGCTATTTTAGAACATTAAAATCTATCCATTAAATAAATTTTCTTTCTTAAAAAATTTATAAGAATAAATCATAATTTTAATAAAATTACAAGACCACACCCTAGAAAATAGCATGGATCTTTCTTCAGAGTCATAAACTAAATAATTATCATTCAATTATAATTTCAAATTTTAATAGAGTTGCATGTTTTTTGAGGCAAAAGTTATCAAAAAATTTGACTCCAAACTTTTGAAAATTTCTAGTAAAAACTTGAATGGATGACAAAAGTACTAAAAGTTGAGCCCAAAATACTAAAATGTATCATGAAGATATAAAAAATGTTTAAAAAAAGGTCTAAAATATCAAAAAGTATCATGGAGATATAAAAAATGTTAAAAAGAAATGTGTGAGCCTAAGTCATGTAGATGAGTCTGAATGGCCAACTCACTACACCATCACTAATGTCATGCATGTGTTCAATAGGGTGTGTCCATCTACATGTTGCATGCTAGTGGATGTTATAGCCTTTTTGTCTTTTCATTAATTTTATGTTTTACAAGTTTTCTTACTTTTAATTCTTAAAAAAGACAATTGTATTTTGCTCTAAAAATTTTAAAATTTTAAAATGTTAACTTTCCTTCTTATCCACTTCTTAGAAAATCCCTTGTAGAGGGATTAAGACCATAATTTTTTTTATGGTCTCGTTTTCCTATCTACATGTACTGCCTTAAGTTTGTATTCCCTACAATGAGATTCTAATCTTCCTCTAAAATTAAAGAGTTTTTTATTCTCATTGGATCAATTAGATCTAAGGAAGAGTACCTAGAATTAAATATTTCTATCATGAGACTATAATATTTTATCTTTAAAAAAATGGATTTTCCTTATTGGATGAATAAGATCCAAGTTTAAAACCTATTTAAAAGCTTAGAAAATCAAAAGAAAAGGCTACTTTAGTCAAAATAGTTGGTGGTGGAGTCAAAATGTGCAAGAAAATATAAGAAATAAGAAGCTTTGTTATAAAACTTGGTTTATATGTAAAAATCTAGAGAATTTGGAAAGATATAAGGTGACCCATAGAAATTCTAAGAAAGCAATATGTGATGCAAAAAATTTAGCTTTTAGTAAGTTATACAATAGATTGAATACCACAAAAAGTGAAAGATGTGTGTACAAGTTGGCCAAGCAAAGAGATTGGAGAAGTAAAGATCTAGTTCAAGTGAGGTGTATTAAGAATGAAAATCATAAAATATTTTTCTTAAAAAAATTATTAAAAAAAAGTGGATGAGTTATTTTGATAAACTTTTAATGAAAGATTTGAGAATACAATTGATTTAGCAACCTTGGTACCCTAAATAAAAATAAAGAATTTTATTTTTATTAGGGTATTAGTAAATTTAAAGTTGGAGAAACTTTAAAGAAAATGAAGTGTGATAAAATAGTAGACCCTTATGATATTCCAATTGAAGTGTGGAAACTCTTAGGAGATCAAAGAATTTATTGGCTTATGAATCTTTTTAATGTTGTTTTAAAGACTAAAAAGATATTAAATGAGTGGAGGAAGAGTTTGTTGGTTTCTATATTTAAGAATAAAGTTGATGCATAAAAGTGTGCAAATTATAGAGGAATTAAGTTAATGTGTCATACATTAAAATTATGGGAGAGAGTAATTGACCATAGGTTATGATGTAATACAAAAAATTTCAAAATAAGTTTGGTTTCATGCTAGGTTGATCTACTATGGATGATATACATTTTTTGAGACATTTGATGAAGAAGTATAGAGAAAGTAAGGAGGATCTATATATGATATTTGTTGATTTAGAGAAAGCATATGATAAAGTTCTAAGAGAAGCCCTTTGAGGAGTTCTAGAGAAAAAAAGGAGTTAATATTGGTTTTATTCAAGTCATTAAGGATATGTATACTAGAGATGTTACTTGTGTCCAAACACAAGGAAGATTGACAAAAAAATTTCCTTTTTCAGTTGAATTAGATCAAGCGTCGACTTTAAGCCCATATGTTTTTTGCTTTAGTTATGGATGTTCTTACAAGGCACTTACAGGAGAATGTACTTTGGTGTATGCCTTTTGTTGATGACATTCTTCTTGTTGATAAGGCTAGAGAGGAAATCCCAGAGAAACTTGAATTATGGAGGTCAATCTTAGAGTCTAAAGGTTTTCTCTTAAGTTGATCTAGAATTAAATATGTGGAGTGTAATTTTAATTGTAGAAGTTCTTGTGGTGATTTTGTGACTATGGTGATCAAGTCATTAAAAAGAATAAGCATTTCAGATATCTCAAGTATATTGTTCAAAATTATGGTGAAATAGATGGGGATGTTATTAATAGAATTCAAGTTAGATGGTTGAAGGGAGGAATACATCTGGCCTATTGTGTGATAGAAAAGTACCACTTTGACTTAAGGGAAAATTTTATAAGATGGTGATAAGACCTACAATAATTTATGAAGCATGAAAGATGGAAGTAATCAATAGGACATTAGAAAATTTACTAAGATGTTTAGTTAAAAAAAACTTAGGAAATTAGAATTTAACATTACTTACATCAAATTTGAGTACAATAATTCTTTTTCAAATCAACCCACAAATCACCTTTCGAGATTGTTTATGAATATATCCATGAAATTCAAATTAACCTAGCTGATACACCTATTCATGCATTTTTTTTATTCAGCATATACATTTGCATATGATTTTCATAGCCTTCATGAAGATATAAGGAAATAATTGGAAATACAAAATGCTAAGTATGCTGAAAAAATAAAAATAAATTTTTTAAGGAATATGAGATGGGTGATTATGTATTGGTTCATATCTATCCTAAGAGATTCCATTCCACCATAATATAAAAACCTACAAGTAAGTATGTGGGCTATTTAAAATTATTAAAAAACTTGATACTAATGATTATGTTCTTGAATTACCCTCTTACATGTTTATTATCCCTACTTTTAATGTGGAAGATCTATATCATTTAAAGGAGTTATCCAACCTCCAAACTTGTAGGATGATACTTTACAAGAGGATATAGAAATGATTTATAGGTACCTATCCAACCAACATTCTTTGAAGTGGAGAACATCATCACAACTAAAACACCAACAGATGATAGCACCATTGAGAGATTTTTAATTAGGTGGAAAGATAAGCCACTAGGTGAGGGTACCTAGATAACCTTAGAAGAATGACAGAGCTTTGCCCCTGAACTTCTAGAAGACTTTCAAAATCTTAACTCTTTGGACAAGAGTTCATTAGTGAATTTGGGTGTTGATATAGCACATCAAAGGAGGAAATGACATGTCATAAGATCCAAAACCAAAGCTTGAACGTATGAGGACTTTTATTAGATTTTATGTGTTATCATATCTTAATATTTATGTCCTATATGTTATATTATGTAGTACTGGATGTTTTTGATCATATTTAGGTGTTGTATAAGAGTTGTGATTGAAACCATGTAAGTTCAAGTGTTAATTTATATAGGTATCAGTCTAGCGCCTAGCCGCTACATTCCAGGGTATTAAGTGTTTGGAAATAAAGAACCTAGCACATCGACACTGGCTTGTGGTGCCTCTACCCTGTAAAATTCTAGGCTCTAACTTTTTTATTTTTTTTTCAACAGTTTTCTCCCAAGAGACCCATCTCTTAGAGTATTATACCTATATAAACACTTATTATAATCTAATTGGAGATTTGACTTATTTGTGTATAAAAATTTGAGTGAAAAACTCTTTGGTTGGAGCTTGGTGTCCTCCCATTTAGAAGATTCAATGATTCTTCACTACCATTCTACATAAGTGAGTAGAACTTCCTCGCATCTCTTCCACTTTGGTGAGTAGAAGGCCGTGAAGCACTTCTTCTTCTTTTATCCGCTATGATGCTCTCTCTGAGATCACTCCATGACAATTTCTCAAATTTTCTAAACCACATGTCTAGAACCTCAATTGGGATCTTCTTCCATGAAACATATGGAGCATCATATTTGCTCCTTATTATGTTTCTAATTTTATATATGGCTTCTCTAGATGGATTGAACCTAAAAATTATAATTAAGATTTAGAACCATTAATTTTTAAAAAGTAAAATCTGAGAGATAAACTTACATGTCCTCCTCTAGCTCAAAAAAAATACATGTCGTTGATAGCTTAGTGTGAGTCAGTTGGTGAGTTTGGACTCTCTAAGACCTTTATATGCCTGATATGAGTAGAACAATATAGTGTCAGTGGGTTATAGAGAATGATAGGCACACGCACTGGTTAGTCTATAAGTCTAAGATGGTGAGATCAAAATAGAGGTCGTAGTGGTGACTATGGTGGCAACATGAATAGTGAGTCCAGACAGAGTCTTCTTCGTTTGCTTGAAGATGCTCGCAATCAATCATTGTAGAACATCATCACCATCACCTAATGTCAATTATAATAAAATGACTAGATCTATCATAAATAAGGCTACGTAAATAACTTAACAAACACATCAAAAAATTATAATAAAATGGAGGTTCAAGTATTGTTTCTAAAAAAAAGTAGTGTGTGAATTACAATATGTAAATGACCATCATGCAAAAAAAAAGTAAACAAATAGTATGCAGGTACTATATACAAAAATAATTTATGCAATTAAAGTATTTAAGAAGAATAATATGTAACTCTAAAACCTTGCTTCTAACACATATGTATAAAAAAACAATGTGCAAGTGCCTATTAAACAAAAATATATGCTACCTTTAATGTATATATTAATTCTTATACTCTTATGAAGCACTATAAGTTGAATTTATAGTGTCATATTCATCATCATCCTCATTTCCCTCATCTTTAGACTAAATAATTTTTTCATAATTACCATTAGTATCAATCAAGCTTACAATTGGCTCTGCATCATCAACTAGAAGTTCAAAACTCATCATCTCATCCTCATGATAAGCAAGTTGAATAGTATTTTGAACTTTTACTCTTACTCTAGGTATGATTTTAATTACCATAGCTCATTTTATTTTCTCTCTTATTTTTCTTGGATATCTTAAGTAATACACTTATGTGGCTTGATATGTTGGATCATATTTATCATATTTTCTAGTCAACTTCACTTTAGTGATCCCATATGGCTTATGCTTCATTATTCTTCTATTACACGTAAGATCAAACAAATCACAATTGAATAGAATGACATTCCTCTCATTTGATCCGGGACACTATAATTGCACAATTTTTTGTAGAACCCTATAATAATCTACCTAATCATCTGAATGTGTGTTTCCTCGAATGCAAACAACATAGTTGTATATTTTTTATTCCTTTGACCAAGAACTTTTGTGAAATATATAGCCATTAACATCATAAATTTGTCACGTATTTATAATTCACATTGGACCCCAAGCTATATAAAGAAGGTCTTGATTCTTTATTTCATTCCTCCAATCATGAACTTAGTACATTAAGAAGAATAAGAAAGTGTTGCTACTAATTTAGATAGTATATTAAAGTCTTAGTGATGATTTCTCTCATATAATCTAAATCATGTTGGAAATTTATCTTCGACCTTCCTATGATAATGGTAACATCATTCAAGTTTAATAAGTTCACAAATAACCTGAACTCAATAATGAAATAAGCGTGAGTAAATGAAAATTATATAAGTAAAAAAAATGAGATAATTTTGCATTAATGCTTTTACTCAAGAAAAGGTTGAACTTCATCATAATTGATTGATATCCTAAGCTCATTGTTATTCAAATAACTTGATGTGCATCTACCTAATGCTTTTTTGAATGATTGAAAAATGGATAGCACATTCCATAAAGATTCAATGCCATTAGCGTCATCCATATATGTATTTGGCTCAAAGTTGTAGGAGAAAAAATTTATAGTTTATTGGGATAATTAAGCTTCACATATTGAGCTTTCAGGGTGTGTTTTATTCTTCCCAATGTTGTTGAATTTATTCAAGAATCTACATGAGTTTTGGGAAATAAATAAACATAAATTAATTGTTAATTAATATTACTATTAATAATAAATTGCTACTTCTTAAAATGGCACATCCAGCAATACTGTATTGATCTTTCCACTCTAGTTTCATATGGTAGATATATAAGTTGGTGCTCTATGGAGTCAAAAAAAGCAAAGGGGAATATCTTTTCAAGCTTACAGATAATGACTTGAATGTTAACTTCTAGTTATTTTAGAGCTTCATTTTTAATCAAGTTGAGGATACTTCTTTAAAGAAGAGAGTAAGTTTGATCAAAGAATCTAATATTTATCTTAATAAAGCATTAAATACAACTCGAAGTAAATATTATAGGAAAATGTGGCAAACATGGCTCTTCATTCCAATTATTTTTATCATTCTTAAATTAACACATCTTCTTAAATTAGATAAATACTTGTATGGTAACTTCAACGACTGTACCCACTCACAAATTATTTTTTATTATTCTAATGTGAGATAGTATTTGACTTCAAGTTTTTAAAATCTGCTAATTATAGTCTCTCTCAACTTTAACTCTCGTCTTCGGCAATATTCATTAATGTTCATCCTTTCCTTCACATTTTCTTTAGTTTTACCCATAACATCCATCACAATGTTCAAATTATTATCAAAATAATTATTCTCACATGACATCAAGATTATGCCTTATCAGATTAGACTTTCAGTATTATAGATTCTAAAAATACTCATTTTCATCCAGTTATGAGTTACACCATATTCTAGAAGAAAATTGTCAGATAACATAAGAGAATCAGTTATAGTTGAAATTGAACTAACGATATGTCATAAGTCATCCCCACTTAATCTTGGACATGGCTTAGCCTTCTTAACTCAACATTTTATGAATGCATCCTTGTTTCTTCTGAAAGGATGATCATGAGGGAGGAACATACGATGACAGTCAAACCAAGAGGTGAACACCTTTAATAAATCTATGCAGTATGGATAGGCTAACTTCCCAATAGTGCTCCATCCTAACAGCATTCCATATATAGGAAATTCATTGATAGTCCATATCAACACTACTTTCATCTCAAAATTTTGCTTTGTAGCAATATTATATTTCAGTACACTATTATCTCATAAGATTTTTAGCTTATCTATCAATGGTTACAAAAAGACATCAATCTTTTCTTTGGAGTTATGTGGGTCAGGTATGATCAGAGTCAAAAATATATAAGGTGTGATTATGCACATCTCTAATAGTAGATTGTATGATATAACTATCATTGGCCAACATGAATAAGGTGCACAGACAAACTAAATGGTGTGAAACTATCAGCGCATATACCAAGTTTGATGTTTCGTGGCTTAGTTGCAAAATTAGGATAAGTGTGATCAAAATTCTTCCATGCTTCTCTAGCCAATGGATGACTTAAGATATTTAATGCACTTGCTCTATCATGGTGTCAGTGTATGTATTTGGCTAATTGCATCAAATCCTTTAGCCTATATAGACATGGAGTTAATGACAAGTAGAATAGAGGCATCTATGGTACATTCTTCTATTTACATTATTTTCTATTGTGTGGCTTGAATCTAGATGCTCTATAAAATTTGCGTTCAATATCCTGTGCATTGTCATATAATATAACATATAATCATTGACACAGTAGTCAATTTTTTTTATCTTAGACCTAGTTTTGACATCAACTTCTTTGTTTTATATAGATTATAAGGAACTAAGTTTTCTTATGAGTTTTCATCTTTAAAAAACCCTATAAATTAGTTAAAATATTTATGTGGTATATTAAATTAAATTTTAAGTAAACAGATAGCTCAGTGTGGTTCATACAACCTTCCCATAATAATTGTTGTGCTGCCTTCAGTAGTTCGTAGAACTTTTGAGCTTCTCTATTAGGTTGTTTTCTATTATTCTAAGAAACTCAGTTCTTATAGCATCATATACCATTTCTTCATAATTTTATCCAAAATTATATTAACCTGAATGACATGCATAACTCATTGAAGCACCAGTATCAGCATCAATGTGTAGATTAAACTCACTATGTAAAGTCCAAAACTAATAATTCGGCTAGAAACTCTTGCGATATAAGTCTAATCTGACTTCATCAAGCATTAAGAAGACCTGATTCTTTTATTTCACACATGGACATCAAAACTTTTCTCTAAAAGGTAAGACAAAAGTTGAGATGCCACATGCATGAAGTGCTCAAAACCACTTGAGAATTTATAATTTGGCTATTTTTTGCTTGGATACAATCTATTGTACACCTATGATTACTCGCTATGGATATCCATGAACTAGGTAAATTAAGAAGTGTGAGGACTAAATTTATATTATATCTCAGTTATATATATATAAGTAGTGATAATTGCATAATCGAAACCTAATTTGATGTAATGGCCTAAGTGTTTAAGTCGTTCGATATAAATATCTATAATTAGTAACTACTGGCTATTATTCAAATATTGAACTTTATACAATAAGGTAAGAATGAATTTTCACATACCTCTTAAACTACTCGAAATTCTTAATTACTCTTTATCTATCTGCCCAACTTAAGGCCGATCAGTGAAATTGATGTAGAAAGTGACAGGATAATTTGAGCAAGGGGATTGAATGAATGGTGTGTGGCATGAGAAGAACATATAACATCATTATGTTCACTAAACTCTAGAAAATTAATTGGTGTAATATTGGAACATTATGATGAAAAATATAGCCATAATTTTGTAAAAATCTAAATTTGATATTTTTCATGTCTTATAAAGAGTTAGTCATATTAGCCTATAATCACCAAATTATTTTTTTACAAAATTAAATTGGGCATAAATTCTAAAATTTATATAAATTCATTAAAATTTTGTTAATTACATAATTAACAATTTAACACATTAAATTAATTAGAAAGTATATAACCAAAAAATTCCAAAATAAAATTTACAAAAAATATAGTGTAGTCGCCCTATATAATTGTATCAAGTGGGAAGGTAGACATTTCATCATCCTATGAATAATAGTTTCTGATGGATTTTTCGCCAGAAACTATTTTGAAAATCCATCATCTTTAAGTAATTCTGCCATGGTCTTGCACAGTCAGTACTTCTGTCGAAAATGTTTCTAGATGAAAAGTCCATTGGTAAATCAACTAGTAAATTCCCATGAAAAAGTTTGTCAAAAATCTACAATTTTCCTCTAGTAAAATATCTTTTAGGGATTTGTTAATGTTTATAATTTTAGTAAAATTTTTGAACTGTTTATGGTAGTTCATGATAATGAGGGTAGTGAGAAATTCCAATAAAAAAAGCCTATGTTATGTTGTTAGCATGAGGTGATACCTTAAGAATTTAATCTACAATTATCGATATTGAGAAAAATCCACCAAATATTTTTATCTTTGAGTATTATATGATTTGTTAGAGTATTATATGATTTCTTTGAACTCTAATGAAAGAGGCTCAAATCAAGTCCTCTTTCGAACTAATTACAACTTGAATGAGATGCGATAGTTGTGCATGTTTCTTAAATCAAGGGTTGGCACATAGGGGATTGATGACCTTTTGAAGTCATAATTATGACTCTTTTTAGAGAGTAGAACTCATGTTGGAGATTGTATGTAGAGTTTGAGATTAACTTAAAAGTTTATTATGAAATCTTTCATGCATGCAAGAAGCCTTAAATAAATAGTTGTTTGAGGATTGGTCTTGAATACACATAAAGATGACAAAGGGAAAGACTTGCCTTGCAACAGTGCAAAATATTAATGCAAACATTCTTTCAAGGTAGTAAGTTGTAACTTAGGTTATCTACCAACCATAACTTGTTTTCTACAAAATTAATGCTTTAATAGATGATAGAGGGAAGGAGTTGCCTAACCATAATAATTTTTAGGACATTGACATAAACATATTTTAATTCTATAATTATAATTTATGATATCATATTGAATGACATAAAGATTATCCAATTTAAGCATGCCTGAGATATTGATGTGAACTATCTTTAGCGTTAAAGCTATTGTTCCCTTAGCCTAAGATTATTTCCCGCACATAACATTTAATTAATGCATGCTTGAATATTTGTAGTGGCTAAGTAAGAGACTTTATCATCTTTGTTTTGCATAAAAATTTCAAATAAAAAATAGATAAATTAAGAACAAAGCAAAGGAGACCGAAGGTTTTTATATGAAAAATATACATGAGCCTTTAACCTATTAAAATATCCTATTAATATAAATCATTCATTGTAGAGCATGCACTTCTTTATACCTGGAGAAACAATTAAAATAAGATAATATATATATATAATAAAAAATGGCTTTCTTGGAGGAAGTTATAGTAACCTTAAAATATTAGAGCTATCTTCAAGAGATGATCAATAGTTTACTTAGTTATTTTCATTATAAGAAAGAAAATTAGTGATCAAGAATACAAATAATTATGGTGAGTAAGTCTTCATTATGGTTAAACACCAATTCTTGTATATGTATTAATTTTGATATAAAATACTAAATACCATTTCAAATTTTTCATGAAAATAATATATTATAATATATAGTGGGGATTTATTTTGATCAAATATGAAAATATCAATCTATAGTTGGTAAGTTCCTCAATCATCATACTAAGCACATATACATAGCCAAATCTATTGTGGGGCACTTGGGGGGCCCATGCCCCCAATTTCCAAGCCCAATAATTGATCATAAGAAAATACCATTTTTATAAATTTTTAAGAAAGCTAATAAGCCTATTATTCATAAATCATGTTGTGTTATGGTGATTGATGGTGAAATTTTTAGAATAGGCTTGATTAATTATTAATTTAGCTAATTAAATAGCTTTAAAAAAAATTTAAAACTAGGCCTATTCGCCTGTTGATCAGGAGACTTGTGCTATCGTGGATTCCACATTAGCACAAGTGCTCATTCAATGGGCGACTTATTTTAGCCTATTTTTTTTTAAAATTATTTCTGCACCAACATCATGTTTTGGGCTATAACTCACTTGCTTAGTGTCAAAATTGAGTAATTTTGGTATCATTATAAAGCTTATAAAATTTTATATGACTTTTATGCTGACAACTTTTGATGATTCTAGCTCGATTAGCCACAATTTTTATGAATGCTCTTTTTTAATGGTGCATAACACAAACTACCGACCCTACGATAAGTTTTTACCCATAAGTCACTCATCTAGTGTTAAAATTGATCAACTTTAGTATCAATTGAAAACTTAAAAATTTCTCTGCAAGTTTCATGTTGACAACTTTCAACAATTCTTGCTTGATAAACTGCAATTTTTATGTATGTTCGCTTTGTCATGGTGCAAAACACATAATACTGATCCTACAATAGTTTTTTTACTATAATTCACTCATTTAGCATTATAATTAAGAGATTTTAGTATCGTTGGAAAGCTTGTAAAATTCTCTATGACTTTCATGTTTAAAACTTTAAATGATTCTCGCTCGATCAGCCATAGGTTTTATCTATGATTGCTTTTTTTTAGTGCAAAACACAAACACTTGGCCCAACAATAGTTTTTTCTCTGTAACTCACTCATATGGTATCCAAATTGTGCAATTTTGATACTATTTGAAAGCTTACAAAGTTCTCTATGACTTTCAAGTTGAAAAATTTCGACGATTCTTGCTCGATAAATCATAGTTTATACATATATTCATAATTCAATTA
This sequence comes from Cymbidium sinense, assembly GCA_021442155.1. Taxonomy (NCBI): domain Eukaryota; kingdom Viridiplantae; phylum Streptophyta; class Magnoliopsida; order Asparagales; family Orchidaceae; genus Cymbidium; species Cymbidium sinense. Next base: position 111,343,210 of record CM038218.1, on the reverse strand, counting down.
CATAATATAAATTCAGCTTACATATGTTAAACATCATAAGGTAAATTGACAAAAAGTGTTGTGTACCTAGATTAAGGATTTCAAAATATCAAACTTCACATGAAATCTAATGAATTCATGTCTTTAACCATATAGAATCTACTCCAATATCTAGGTACTTACTGCTCCAACAAAATGGGACTTCATTTCTTAACAAGTTAACACACTAAATCTAGTCGGCTTCATTTCATCACAACATTATTAGTAAGTTTAGAGAACAAAAATAGAAGATTTTTATACTACTAGAAAATGATTCATCACTTATGGTGCTTTTCAAATTTCATGTCAATCAAATTAATATCTAAAAGAAAGCTTTTCAAATTTCATGTCAATCAAATTAATATCTTAAAGAAAAATATACTCACATTAAAAGAGTTTACATCAACTTACTACAAGGTACGAATACAAATAAAATATCTAACATACATACAAAACAAAAATAAAAAACAATTATCACCGACGAGCTCTACAAAGTTGAATCACATCACTTCCAAGTGGATAGTCTCATAGATGATGTTGTCATTATTGCTCTTCTTCCTCAACCTACTCAGTAGGGTGTTATGAGTAAACCAGAGTTATGATTTTCGGTATCTCATGTGATGTCTATAGAAGGAAAGGGAAATTACGATACACTCCATGCATAAGTGTCATATAGAATGGCGGAGGATCATAGATGGGAGGGACAGTCAGATCTCATGGCTGGAATAGACTTAACATAAATTCAGTATATGAATATAGAGGTACATCTGTGAATATATATGTAGGGGGACCAACAACTGGAATAGAAGATGGACTAGCACACACCTCCGAAGTATCTGGTTGAGTAGCTCATGGTGCAACAAATGAAGTACATGCATTATCAGTGCCCCTGTATCTACTATCTAAAATTTACATGTATCATCATCTCTCCTAAAATAAAGTTGGGATATATCATTTGTATCTAATATATGCTCACACTGCATAAAAAAAATCTTTAATAATCTTTGATTATATAAACATAAACTTATAATTATCTATAAGCTTACCATTAATCAATTTCTAAGTGCTCTAGTGTAATAAGTGATTGAAGGAATTATGGGAGCCTTCAACATGTATAGTGAAGCCCATGATCAATACCACCTCATGTATTGATTGATCATTAGATTAATATCCTATGGAGAAGCGTCTAATATGACAACAAAATCAAGTATGCTATCCTTTTGTGCAATGTATGTCTGCTGGTACTCCAACCATTCAACATTTGCCTTCTCTCGATCATCTACTTGTTTGAAGGCAAAATCAATTAGTGTTATATCAACATTTGGTGGCCAACCAAATTATCTTAAAACATAATCGGGAAAGTACCACTTAACTCTTTTTCATATCATTAGTGGTACTCAAGCAAGCCATATATTCTTTCCATCTTAGCAAATAATAATGACTAGTATGTGCATCTGATGTCCATATGGCTCCCAGGTCACTTGAGCCTTTAAAAAAAATATTGAGAAATAATGAACCTCTCCATTAAATTATACCAACATATTATTAATGCAACATACTTGACTCTATAGCAACCTGTCAAGTTCATCTCTGTAGATTCTAATATAAGTTGGTGTCATCTCATGTAGGTAGCCCTCATTCCACCTACAATTGACACTCAATCTGTCCAACTCTGTTAAATAAGATATGTGTAGTGTAAGTCGACCAACATGTATGTGCTTCCAGGACCAAACCTATAATAGGTGTAAACATCCTTCCATGTTGGTACACTTTGGCTTTGTAGACTCATGCAATTCTCTGTATAAGTGGTCTAATGTAGCATTGCCTAATGAGTACCAGCTAAATGAGTCAATATCTTCTAATAACGGTAGATATTGAAAGTGAACCTCCAACCCAAATGTGTCCTACAGATGAAAACATCTAAGATTAAACATAGTATAGGCTCTAATGTACATAATAAACTCAACTTTAGAGAGATCTATATATCAATCTCTATAAAATGATCACTGCAACCATCATAACGGCAAACATGTATGTGTCTGAGTCTATCCCACGGAATGCCAAGGTGACATGGGTTTGGACTGGGTTATGATATACAACACCAGGTTGTGGATGCCTACCAAAGATCTTGTCACAATAGTCTAGCCAAGATGTCTATGCTTACCTTTCCACACCATAATAAGTCCAATAATAAGAGGCTCGTCAATCTGATTGCCTAAAATCATAATGACATCCTATAGTATGACTGTCATCTCACCAACTATCAAGTTGAATATATTTATCTATGGTGACCATCATTTAACTAAAGTAGTCAACAAGTGGTGGCCCAACTTAAAATAAGACAACTTTGAAACACAACACAAACTAGCTTGATGCAAACCACTCATGAATCTGGGGCAATTCACTAACAACTTTCTAAATATTAGTATATGAGATGCTACCTCAAGCACAGTTCCCTATTGGCATGAAAATAAGAAATCACTAAATGACAACTTATTTGAAATAAAATTATAAAAAGTGCACTAATAATATGTCATATTAGATTTGGATGTGTAGCTATGTGTTTACCACATAATGTGGCAATGCTAAAGTTAACTTCGGCTGGTGCCAACCATAATCTATTGTGTCCTCCTCAGGTCACCTCTTACACTAGTGTCTACCTTCTCTTTGTTCTCTAGTTTCCATTGCACCTAAGCATAGCGTATATTCGAACATATATGATGAAAACATTATACATATATGTGCAGTAACTATAAGTATACACATGATTTTCGGTTATAATAGAAACATTAGAATGACAACAAAGAGCTATTATACAAAGCTACTACATAGGAGTACAACAAAGAGCTACAACAAGGAGCTACTACATAAAGATACAACAAAATGTTGCAATAAGGAACTACTAAACGGAGCTATAATATAATGCTACAAAAAGGTACAACAAAAAGCAACAACATTATAATTACTTCAATAAGATGTAATAAGAATTGAGAGCTACAATATAGGCATATAAAACATAAAATATAGACCAAGTTAAACTAGAAATAACCAACGCAGAGGTACAATAAAGAGTTGTAATAAGGAGCTACTACACTGCACTAAAAAAAGGTACAACATAGAGCAACAACATTACAGTTACTTCAATAGGAGACCTACAACATAGGGCACAAAACATAACATATAAACCAAGTTAAACCATAAATTATCTATAAAGAGGTACATAAGAGAGCTACAACATAGAGCTATAGTAAAGTGCTACAAAAAGATATAATAAAGAACTATAATATTATAATAGTAAGCATCCAGCATAGCACAATTTTATCTATCGAATCCTACGCTATTAATTTTAAGGGCATGTTGCTTTATTATGTCCAACATTTTTGTATAAACCACATATTCTATTATTTCGTGATGCGTTCTCATTTATTATATTTATATACCTTCTTGTTCTTAGTCTATAAGCTCTCCTTTTGATATTTACTAGTGCCAACTCTATCACAATCCAATCATGCATATGATCTGGTAACTCACTTCCATGAAACTCTGCCTCATGTATATTTGGTAGAATTCTAAAGTGTAATAACATGAGACATATTGGACGTGACTTAAATTCCTTTGCCATAATGAGCTATCACAAGTGAGGAAGGCATGTAGTACAACTAAGGTTGTCTACATGTGTAGTTATAATCATTCTCTTAAAGTAGTTCAATTTTAAATGATCTCGATGACATATCAAACACCTCATACTATGCATGTTAATCTATGTTGGTTTAGAATATTTTCTTACTTCATGCTCATTACTTTGTAAAATAATTTTTACGCATGGGGAGTATACTGACTCATTTTGGCTAATAAGATTTGTTGTTGTCTTAAGATGTATTAAAAAAAATTGACATAGTGTTGTAATAGATAGTTGTAATTAGTGTTTGGTGGGCAAACCACGAGCCTGCTTCAAGACACCATTGAAATACGCAGACATATTGGTGGTCATTATGTCATACTGGTAGTCACCATCATGAGTCAAAGACTACTTTAAAATATCTCTAGCAAGCAATAACCAATCGTAAGCTTCATGTTTAATGTATTTGATATTTATCATGAAACTCTATCTCGTACGTCTTATAGTAGAATTCTTAAGTGTAATAACACGAGACATATTGGTTGTGACTTAAATGCCTTTAGCCTAATGCAGCTATCACATGTGAGCAAAGCATGTAGTATAATTTATGTTGTCTTTATGTGTAGTTGCAGTCATTCTCTTCAAGTAGTTCAACTTTAAATGATCTGGATAACATATCAAACATCTGATATTCATGCATGTTAATCCATGTTGGTTCGGGACATTTTCTTGCTACATGCTCATTACTTTGTAAAATATGTTTTACATGTGGGGAGAACACTAACTCATTTTGGCTAATAAGATTTGTTGATGTTTCAAAATATTTTAAAAAAATAGATACAATGTTATAATATATAGATGTAATTAGTATATGTATGAGCAAACCATGAGCCTACTTCAAGACACCATTGAAACACTTTAAGTTCATAGGTAGTCATTGTGTCTTACCAATAGCCACCATCATGAGTTAAAGACCACTTCACAACATCTCTCGTAAGCAACTAATCGTAAGCTTCCTGGTTAATATTTTTAATATTCGTCATGTAACATGTGAATGTATATATATCATCTGTGTTACCTACAATGTATATCTTCTATCACATGAACTCCATATATGCAATGCCCATAAATCAAAGAACCTTTTTGAAATTTTCCCTTAGATGTCGTAGGTAGTGTCAATGCATGGCCCAAGGAAATTTTCTTTATAGCCATGAACCAAACCAAAATGTCAATCATATATGATGCATTCATTTCTAGTTGATATTTGATCATAGGTTGTACAAAATATCTAATGAGCAATGAATTATACTATATATGTCTACTATTCAAAATTGAATGAGTACAAGTGTGTGGAGACATTATAGCAGCTATCCTCCAAGCATCACATAATCTCTTGCTTAAGCTAGCATGTAGATGTCACATATAAGGTCTAATGGGATGATCATATTGTATGTATAGTGCAGTTAGCTTCATCTTGTTAGAGGCATATATCATATACTTAATATTGTTAGTTATAAACCATCCATGAAGAGTGAATTGAATCTTCTTTTTATCATGAAAACACATCCCTTCCAATAGCTTATCCGAAATGTAATTTCCATATTCAAAAGTAGATTCATCTAATAGTCCATCAAAAATTATTTCATTGTCCCATACCTTAACTGTTTGACAAATATGAATATAATCATAATTGGATAATATGTGTTACTCATATAAACTTGTTCTGAAAGAGTAATCTTTTAATAGGTCTCCGCCTAAAAAGCTAGGGCATTCTTACTATCACTGTTATTAGTCTCGCTACTTGTTACACTAGGCATTATTTCATACCCATCATGTCAACAGATAATGACTCAATAAAATCACCTTGGATTCACCCCCATATTAGAACTTGTTCTAGCATAGTAAACATTTTCGGATGGAGCAATTTCATATTTTTTGGTCGAGTTGTCAATTAAAACGTAATAAATAAACTCAAACCAAATAGAAGTACTTTCCTACATATAATGTAATAATTTTATTGTACATACCTAAAGAATGGTTGGTGCATTTTCATATGAGAAGTTAATTGCGATGCTAGTGTGATGTGTTCAATTCCAGTTAGAGATATTTGACTATCCTCAATATTATGTACTTCTCTTTCTTCATTCCTTATTTTCTCAACTTCAACATAGATAATTAAAAGTTGTATGTATGTTGCATTGATAACAGCATCACAAACTTCATTATCAGTTATCAAAGATGTAATAAATCCAACACTAACAAGAAACAGACATATGATACTTATGCAGAACCGTGCTGGATCAAATTTCAATGATATTAGAATTCGCTTTTGTATGTTTTTGAAATTAATTTGTCGTGGATCTATATAAGACGATTCTTCCCACCAGCATAAGTAGGAAGAAAGTATCCACCAACATTCAGTTCATAGCCATAATATAAAATTAAAAAGACTGTATTCAAATTCATTTTTTTAACTTATTATATATCAATTCGCAACACACAGAATATATACCTCACTTGTTCAAAGAAAATAATCGATTATTTATAATCTACAGACATCATAATGACTTGTTGATATAAAATTTCAAAGTTGATATAAGATTGATACTTATATATTGGCAAATGAATGGTATACAAAACCAATCAAAAGAGACATTAAATCCCAAAGAAAATTAAATTTATTTAGTAAATATCATTAATTGTAATAGATTACCTATAATTTGATTAACTATTTCAAATGGACCATCAACTTATGAGTGATAAGCAACTGAAAAGTTAATTTACTTCTCCTTTTTAGAGAGTTTACAGAAAATCATACAAATTTTACATCTCTGGCAATAAAAGAGATTAGTATAACCTCTATGCTATTTAACAACTGCATGAAAATATAGCTTAGCTGCAAATGAAGCATCAACAATCTTGACACAAGGAGTATAATATATCATTTTTTTTAAAAAAAATGGTTTACTATTAGAAAGAAAAAATCATACTTCTTAAAAGTTCATGACACTCATAACACAAAATTTATATTAACATATTCCCCAAGAATTTTAATGAATTCCTTTAAAAAAATCATCTTTATATATATATATATATATATATATATATATATATATATATATATATATATATATATATATATATATATATATATATATATATATATATATATATATATATATACATATATATATATATATATATATATCATATATATATATATAAGCAACCAAAATAATCTTTTAATATGATAAATCAATCACTTTTGTCTTCACAGTTGTAAGATATCAATCATTCTAATTAATGCAACAACAAATATACTTTCTGCCCATGCACAATGTTTATGCACCGAAGTATAATAAAAAGCATATTTTTGTAAAAATATTAAACTCACTTAACATGCATAGATCTCAATTTCTTTTGTGAATTTAAATTTTAAGTATATGATAGTTATAATAAAAACAAACACATTTGGAAATAAATAATGTTTCCAAGATCTAAGAGCATACATTACTAAAGTTAGCAAGCTCACTTATAAAAATATAAGTTAGGGCTGCAATATACCTAAATCTGCGATGAGATCCAACTAAATTGTGTTGTGAAATGGAGCTAATTGGTGGTGGTAGGTGGTGTCGTCAGGTCTGTAGTGGTAGTGGCAGTGATGGCTGCAGCTGGTGAACAAGCACAGATTGGGTCGATGGGGATTGGGGGCCGAGGCTGCCAGGGGGGTTTGGGATTTCGATTCGAGAAAGGGAAAAGTGGAGCTGTGATGTCGGGAAAAAGGTCATGCGCAAGTCGCGCTGATGATTAATCCACGTTGACGCAAGTTGTCCATTAAACGGACTACTATGCCTAATTTTTAATTTTTTTTTAAACATGCTTAATTATCTATATTAATATTTAATTACATTTTAAAAATTTTGCCGGTGATGGTTGCCACTCGAGAGAGCTCCATCGTTGCTCTAAAAGTATTCCCCCATTGACTGCCAGCAACTATCATGGCCTGCCATTAGGCCCCTTCTCCATTGCTTGAGGCGTCTTATCGCCAAATGCAATGCTTTAATCTACAACTTCTTCTAAGGAAATCTACTTCTGCTTCTTCGAAGGTGTTTGTTTGAACGGAGAGTTGAGAAAATGCAAAACCATAGGCTTTTGTTGAAATAATACATTAGTCAAAATAGTGTTTTAAAAAAGATGTTAGTAGAAAAAAATGTTTTAAAAAAAAAGAGATTAAGAGGATTAACTTAATTTATATGCTCAAAAAAAAAATTTGCTGTTGCTACAAAAGCTTTTTAAATCTATCTATTTTGTCAATAACATGTAGATGACATGAATACAAGAGATGCTCTAAATTAAAGTTTTACGGCAACATACATTTAATCTTTTGTATATAAAAATTCTAAACAAACCACCATTAGATGAACTCATCAATTTATGCTCTCATTAAAAAATTTTCTGACTTTGCCTTCATATATAAGATTTTTTTCCCTTTTAAAATTTTTTAAAAAAAAGAGAGCGCGAAGATAGAAGTAAATATGCAAGCTCTGAATTGAATCGTATTCAATCGCACAGAACTGTGAAGACTGCAATAATTTACGGATTCAAAAATGAACTGATAAGAAGAAGCTTCTGCTTCTGCTTCTGCTTCTGCTTCTGCGCGTACATTAAAGACGGCAAATTATGCAATCAGGCATTAAGGGACAAAGAGATTGGGGGGATGAATCCTTCATGAATGCATTAGAAACGCCATGAATGGCTTCAGAAATCACATGGCTTATTCATTGCACTGACCCATAGCACAGTATAAGGATTGCTTATGATCAGGCTAACTTTAATTGAATTCTGAGTGCCCTTAGGAGAAATCTCGTCTGCTTTCATCGCCTTCATTTTAGTTAGTGTAGGAACTCAATCATATTACTTTAGAATTGTTTGGGATCAGTTTTTTTTTATATTTTTATTTTATTTATATTTTTGATATAAAATAAAATAAATTTATTGTATTAAAATATGTTAGTTGGTGACCTGATGATGATGACAGTGAAGGTAGCCGGATAGCTATTTTTAAAAATATTTAAAATATGTAGAATTAATTTAAATTTTTAAAACATTAAGTCATTTGTTTTAAAAAACTGAAAACAATTAAAAATACTTTTTTAATAAAAAAATAATTATTTGAGTCACTAGCCAACTGTGAACTAGCCTACATATATTCAATCTAATTTTAAGCTGAAATAAAATCGTCTATTTTTCACCTTTTTTTAATCACAAATTAACTTGAAAAATATATTGATGCGAGTTTAGTGATGTTAGCGTATTATTAATAATTGCTTATCGGTATGTATACTTTGTTAGTTATATTTTTTTTAAGAAAATAAATTGATTGTTTCAATTTGTTTTTTAACAATTTGACCTTTTGAACATGAGTCTCAAAACTGGAGAGAATAATCTCCACTATGGGTGTCAAAATTGACGGCTCGCCGTTGGGTTGACAATAATTTTCGGGTTGGGTTGAAAAAAATTGACTGTTTGATTTTTTTGAATTTGGGTTGACCACTAATACAAAATTGACTCTATTTTAACCCGTCAATTCGAATTTAACTCGAAATTGATCCATGAGCATATTGACGATTTTTTGCGAATCAATTTCGATTTTGACTTATATATATATATATAGATCATTCTGGGTCAATCGGGTTGATATTTTTTACACGTTTAATAAACGGGTTGGGTTGGTCAACCTATTGGTCAGTCAAACTCAGTCGGTTCGACCACCGTCGACCCGAATTGACACCCCTAGTCTCCACCACTTATCTCACCGATGTAAACTTTGAGAAAAACAAAATGCAAGAGAGATTTGAATTGTGAAATGGCTCGTGGTTCTTAGAAGCCTTATGATCCATATTAGTGCAGGTGACCTTTATAAACACCCATGGATAGTGCTATCAAAAAAGTTCGTTGTTCTCGAAGAGCTCGTGTTCAGCTCGTTTGTTAACTAAACGAACCGAATACGAGCAAATATTTCAAACTCGATTTATAAACGAGCCGAACATGAACAATTATTTGTTTAATTGTGCTCGGCTCGATTTAGCTCGGAAAAAATATTATATTATATTATATTATATTATATTATATTATTATTATTATTATTATTATTACTATTATTATTACTACTATTATTATTATTATTATTATTATTATTATTATTATTATTATTATTATTATTATTATTATTATTATTATTATTACAATTACAAGTATGGCTTAATAGTTAAAATTTTTGTTATACAAAAGATTGACCCAAGTTGAATACTCCCTCTTACATATTTTTGAATTATTACATTTAGAGTCGAACACAAACAGTGAATTTTGAGTTATTTTGAACACGAGCCGAACACAAATAAAGTAGTTTTCAAACATGCCAAACAGGAACAAGGGTCAGCTCGCTCAAGCTCGACTCTTTTACACCCCTACCCATAGACACCTAGATCAAACTCTTCTTAACATGCATGTTAACCCATATTTACTTTAATCCACTTAGCCCTCAATCTACCCTAAACCTAACCTAGTTAATTTAGATGAGCACACAAGTTTATTGCACCCACTTTAAGATTTAACTTCAGCTTTAGAGCTGGCTGGCTACCATTTAGATTGATTCCATTAGTATCGCTTAATAACCCTATAATTTGATCAATGTACTTAGCTTTGTCGAGCACCATCTCTTTAGTGTTTATCATCTATCACTATCTTCTTCATGTTTATCAATCAAAGCCATCTCCTTTGCACCTGCCATTTTGGCTCTAGTTCCTTTGTGCCTATCACTTAATTGTATCTCCTTAGTGTATGTTCCTCAGTGCAATTAACACCTTATCCGATAAGAAGTAGACCATTCTCATGGGATCAATGGCAGGAAAATGATAAATACATGTAAAAAAAATGTTATATTACCCATACTTTTATACATATTAAAATCCACGAATATCCAATAGAACTTCCAAAAGATATAGCCCATCAAAAGTTGGTGTGAAAATCAAGTATGATATCTATTTAAGACCATCCCAGTATAATCAATCAAAGGAAATGCAATACCTCTTAGTGTTAAGAAAACAACACAAAGCCAAAACATATTTGAATCATACCATAGATTAGTAAGATGAAGTCATAATTTAAAAGTGTCAAATAGATAGTGATAATCAAAGAAAAAAATCCACCAAAACATGAACAACTTCAAATGATTAACACAACAAGGATGCAAAGGAACAATTGCATGACATTCTATCATCATGAAATAAATGTTCTAGTGATAGCAGGCATTAAAACCTCAAAGCACAAGCTGACCCAAAGTAAACATCATGATGAAAGATAAATATGTTGATATAGAAGAACAAAAGAGGACTTTCAAATATAAGTGGCTAATGATAGGGGGATCCCTCTATTTATTTTTCATTTCTTGCTCTTTTGTTTAATAGAAAATGTGATTTTCTTGGTGAGAATGTCAATGGATAGATTCTCATTGTTAAAAATTCTTGAATTACATTCCTGCCAAATATAGTATGCACTAATGTGTATAGCTAGAAAGAATCTCTTTTTATGGTTTAGTTAAAAGAGTCTCAATGTAATAGAGTTTGAGCCATGTTTCAACCAAAGTGAAAAAATTATCATCAAGAATATAGGGTTGAAGGAGGGATAATGAGAAAGGATACTCAAAGAAAAGGTGAGAGTGTATTTCATTTTGAGCCAAAAAAAGAAGACATTGAGGATTAGATCCAATCCTCAAAGATACAAAATATCTTTCCTTTTTTAATACACCAATAAGTATTTTCCAAGCCAGAGGAGCATATTTAAAAGAGCAGCCATTAAACCAAAAAAATATATATATTACACTAATCTATTTTGGGGTGATTCTAATAGGAGAATGAGTAAATGAGGTCATTAAAGTATGTTTTTTTAGCCCTCCATAAGCAAGTGTGTTGACAATCTATAATGGGGATATTTTGAAAAAGTTGTAGGCAATGCTCTGAAGAACCTTAAGAAGTAGGTAAAGCCCATCTATTATTCTAAATTAACTTAGAAATTTTAGTGAATTTGGGGCAAGTAAATCTGAGAATACTTGGTTACCAAAAAAGTTCAAATAGAGAAGTCCTATTTAGCCAAAATTCAAAGCAAAAAAAAAGCAAGTTATCGATGTTGTTGACTTGGAAAGATATATTATCTCTAATTCTCATGGCCACCTATCATAAAGGTCTCCAAAAGATGGAAGTATTATGATTATGTCATAGAGAGCCATAGTGGTAAGGTGCCAAAATGAAAAGTGGGATTTCGAATTGTAATGCCTCCAGATAGTTTTGGGCATACACATAAGGTTGATATTGCCAATGCTTGGAATTCCAAGCCCTCCAAAATTTCTAGGCTTCATAGTTGTGCTTTAAGCAATAGAGTGCAATTTGTTGTCAACCACATTATGATGGAAAATTGTTGATAGTGGAAAAAAAATTTTTGTTTCTCAATCCTTTAGGAATTAGTATATTTGAACCAATAAAAAATATATAATTCTAAATAGTTGATTTAACAAGCAAAATCTACCAGCAAAGGAGAATAGTTTTATTTCCACCCACTTAGCCAATACTGTACTTTACCACAAAATTTTGGTTGATCACAGCCTTAAGTTTAGCATGATTGATGGTAATGCTGAGATAATCCCAAGGAAAGGATTTAGAGTGGAACCAAGTGTGTTGCTAAATTGAAGGAAAAAAATTGTACTTAAGCAAATAACAAACTTGTTAGTATTGACACAATGGATAGTAGCTTTGTGAAAAGAGATGAGGTTGTCATGTAGTCTTTTTCTAGCTTGTAGATTAACTTCCCTAAAAATAAGAAGATCATCTACATAGAGGAGTTAAGAAAAATTATGACTCTAAGAATCAAAATTTTGAAAAATAATCCATGAAAATTGTAAATAGATAAAGGGACAATGGGCAATCTTGCCTATGACAAAAGAAAAGGAGAAGTACTCTTGAGCTTGCAAGATTCGATCCATTTAATATATGCATTTGGCAAGCCTATAGCTTTCATCTTATCATAAAGAAAAGAATAGTTGAGTTTGTCGAAGACCTTCTTGAGATCAATTTTGGAGCAAAATTGCTTACAGTGAGAGATAGAATTACAAACATGCAGCAGTTCATTTGCAAGAATGATATTATCAGGTGACCAAAGAAGAAAGTAGCTTGGGTTTGTTGGATTGAGATAGCCAAAAGAGATCTTAACCTATCAACAAGAATTTTGACAATATTTTTATATATAGTGTTGCATAAGAATATTGTTATGTAATCAATGAGGGTTTCCACATGAAGAGCTTCAAGGATCAAAGTAATGGCAAAGTGTTTGACTCCATCAGGGAGTCTGAAAGTAGAGAAAAAAATGCTTAATAGCAAGAATACAAATCAGACCAGTAATATGTTAACTGTCTTTAAGAAATTTGGAAGTAAAATCAACTAGGCTTGGAGCTTTATCATATCCAATAATGAAGAAAGCACATTTTATATCATCATTGATGACCTCATGAATGAGATATTCTTACTCCTCAAAGATAAGAGTGCGGTAGAAATATCCTCATAAGAATGAGAAGAAAAGATCTTAGAGCAATTGAGAAAAGAAGATAAATGAGAAGCAGTTCCTTCAACAATAACATCATGAGAATGAATGAGATAATTATTGACAAGAAGTTCTCTAATAAAGTTTTTGTTGTGTTAGCAACTAAAAAAATGGATGAATGATAATGAATGACATGAAATGAACAAAATAAAATAAAATTGTGCATTCTGGTTTGTTGTGTTATTGCACTACAATCGTAGTGTATAGGCGCTATTATTGCTTTAAAGAATCTAGATGCTCAAACTACCCCCGATGGTTGCCTGATTAAATAGCCTAGCACCATGGCACTTTGAACGTCGAGGTGATGTCACAGATTGTCAATTTTTTTAAAACAAGAAAGCCACAGCCCCTGTCCAAGCAACAATAACCGTCAGGTGGGGAATAGTTATAGCTACAAAAACTTATCCCATTGGAGAGAAATTGCCTATAAAAAGGAGATAGTAGTCCCCGCTCCAACTTCTTCTCCCTCTTCCACTCATTCTCTCTAGTCTTCTTGCCCCATTCTTGCTTCCAAAGTGTGTACCATCCACAAGCGCACATTCTATCGCTGCAAGAGCAATCTCCCATCTACTCCAAGTAAATGATTTCTTGAAATGGTTCTTTTATGCAATTTTTTTTCTAAAAAGTTAAGTTAAAAGAGTTCCACAGTCGATCTTGGGTCCGAAAAAAATAAGTGTATCTGCGTCAATCTTCGATCTGAAGTGAAAAGAACGTCCCCTTAAGACTAAAATTTTTATAATCTTGAATGTTAAAAAGCTCCACTGTTGATCTTAGGTTTGGCACTAGAAGAACACCCTTCCTCTATTGATATTAGATCTGGAATAAGTGAGAATAGTGCATTTGTACTAAAAATGTAAAAATCTAGCACTACTTGGGCATTATGCCACCAGATTTTCATAAAAAAGGTACTAAATTTCCAAGAATTTGTGTCAAAATGGGATTCCAGCGTCATGGCACCGTGACGCTGAGATATAGCTCAGAAGCATTGCGCTCTCGGGAATAAAATCTTGAATGATCTGTTCTATAGCATCGATGCTCTAGACACCTGTCACCATGGTGCCAAGCTTTCGAGTCTTGATATTATCTTTGTCGTGCTATGGCACTATATTTCAGCACTAAATCCCAATTTTCAAATCTTTAAAATAGCACCACAACACTATTCACAACATTGAGATGCTTTATCTTAAATTATCTTTTCTGCCATTGGGCTTGGTTCTGGTGAAATAATACCCTCCCTCCATCAATTTTGGATCCAAAGTAAGGAACAATAGTGCTAATGCACCAAGAAAATTATAAAAACTAACACTGCTAAGATGTTATACCACCAAAATTTAAAATTTTTTCAAAAAACTATTGAATCGTTCGTGAAACAACACCACAACGCTAAAGGCCCAGCTCTAAGGCACTAAGTACTTAAGAAAATTAATCTTAGGCAAACATCTCACAGCTCTGAGGCATTGTGTTCTTGGAGTTGACACCCAAGTTATAATATTAAGGCATTTATATCATAATCCAAATTATACTCTCATACTGAGGAGCCCCTCGAGAAAATTAAAGCTTGACATCTCATGGTGATTATCCCTGTTAAGGCACTATATTCTTACACCCAATTAATAATATTAAGACATTCACATCATAATCTAAATTATTCCTATAGTGTCATGGTGCTATAAATATAGCGCTGAGGCGTTGAGCTCTCGGGTTTCTGAATCAATCGTTTCAACTTAATAGTGTCAAGGCACTAGTTCATTAGCGTCGAAGTGCTGAACCCTGATGTTGAGTAGAAAATTTTTATTCTTAAAAATCTTAAATCCTGGAGCATTACACAATAACAAACATAAAGGAATATAAATGAAGAAAACACATCTTTATTAAATAAAAAAATCTATTATAAAAATTAATATAATGAAAAAATATAGAAAAAATACAAAATAAAAAAAGAGGGGGAAACTAGTAGTCATAATCATATTCCTCCTCTTGTTTCTGTCTATGAAGTAGTTATATAAGAGAGATATTAAGCCGCCACGGTAACAAACATAAAGGAATATAAATGAAGAAAACACATCTTTATTAAATAAAAAAATCTATTATAAAAATTATTATAATAAAAAATAAAAAAATACAAAATACAATAGAAAAGAAAAAAGAGGGGGAAACTAGTAGTCATAATCATATTCCTCCTCTTCTATTTCTAGCTACGATGAAATAGCTACATAAGAGAGATATTAAGGCGCCACAGGAAAAGAAGCCTAAATTAGATCCCCAAAACCACAAATTTCAAACACATGGACCAATGTTGTATTGAACTAAGCAATATAAGAAAACTATTTTTGTTGATGATCCATGTGATAATAAAATATTTTTTTAATAAAGCTCATTGCCTGCAACTGCTCTCACCCACCTCTCTCTTTAAATCTGAGATTTACTTGTCTAAGGGTTTAGAGGATTGGGGTGGTCAAAGTTGTGGGGCATGTGAGCTCTCCTCCACTTCATACCTGAACCAAACCCCTCAATAAGCCTCTTCATTAGAGGAGCTTTTTGAATAAGAACTTCTTCATTATGCTCCTCTAACACACCCGCCGCAGTGCACAAATCATAAATAAGAGAGGAATGATCATACCTATAATAGTGCAACCTCTAAGCATATTACAAATAAAATTATAAATAATCTTTCCTATATCAATTATAAACCCTTTTGAATTGCAAAATTTAAAATAGCCATATCCTTGGTCACCTCACTGATATTATCAATGGGCATCAACTTGGTAGAAATAAATTAGTGTTAAGCCTTAGACTATGTCATTAGGTCAGTGGAAAGAAAGTCAATCATTCTTTCCTCCCATCATTTCCACTAGACATTGGCATTTCTACCAGTGAGAAGACCAAAGATTTTATCAAAATCTGGGTGCTCATTATAATAGAAAAGATATTGATCATATGTCACATTTAGCAATTCATAATATGCATTAATGAAGTGCTATCGAAACCTACCAAGTTCCCCTCGAACGAAGACTTAATTATTTTAATGCTTCTTCGCATTGGAGAAGAACTCTCACACCATAAGGACAATGAAAGATCTACTCTCGTAGGTCAGGTTTGCCCAGTCGTGTTCATTGATCAACCCTTCTACTCTCTCACTTAGGTTATGGAAGCTCTTTTCTAGGATGAGATGCTTGTGTCTGAGGGCATGTTGATATCTATCTTTAGCTTCCACACTAACAAACATGTTAGTCTCACTTGAAGTCACCCTTCTAACAAGCCTCTTGAACATCATAATTTCTTTGACTTAGGGTTTAGGGTGAAAATAATTTAATCAAATTGAAACCGATTATAATTGAACAACCATTAATTCATTTTAAAAAGGGTCTAATCAAATGAACCTTAAATTGAAATTAATCTTGAACCCAAATTTGATCAATTAAATTAATTAAGCTAAATTAAACATAATTAAATTTGTGCTAAATAATCATCAAGTTTGACTCTAGGTTGGATTTTCATCTTAAGATGGAGATTTCATTCTACTAAAATTAGGATGTTGCATAGAATAGGCTTTACCTCAAGCAGAATTTATTTTATTCTTCATTCTTTAAAACCTAAATTCAGCTTTAACACAAAAATAAACTTAAAATTAAAATAAAATTCAAAATAAATTAAATTATTTAAACTAAAATCATTTGATGATAAAATTGAACAAACTTTGAATTCAAATTCAAACTTAAACCCTTAAAATAGCTTAGTGCAGTGTTGACCTCATTTTTAGAATGAGCTCTCAACCCTTCCATCTTAGACATAAGACTCTCTTTAGAGTTCTTGAGTCTTAAGACACATCTAGTGATTAGGTGGACACTCAACTAACCTAGAGACTAGAAGAGTTAGCCATAAGAATAGGGTCATGCCTGTGGGTGTTAGAAAATTTGCCTACTCTAGCTTGAACCATTCCTCACTTTCCTTCCTTCAAGTCAAACTCCAAATCAATGTTATTTGATTTTCTCCAAACTCAAATCAACTCCATGTGATTGAAATCCATGATTAAAATCTATGATTGAAACCCATGAATGAAATTCCTAAGTCCAAATCTTTCTTTAGTCCTTAATCTTCTCTTAAGAACTTAGCCAAAATCATGATCTAAACCAATTCAAACTCATGAGATTTTCTCATAATTCATTTATATTCTCATTTATAGTCACATATATAAATGAAATATAAATTCAAACCAATCAAACCAAATTCAAAAATTCAAGCTTCAAACTCCAAAATTCTCCTAAGTCCTTTAAATCCCTTTTAATGGACTTGGCCTAAATCATGTTCAAATCAACTCAAACTCATGGGATTTTCTCATAACTCATTTATATTCACATATATAAATGAAATATAAATATAAAGCAATCAAATCAAATCCAAAAAATTAAATTCTAAATCTAAAATCCTTCTTAAGTCCTTAAATCCCTTTTAATGGACTTAGCCTAAATCATGATCAAATCACTTCAAATCCTTAAAATTTTCTTGATCCATTTATACTCTCATTTATATTCACATATATAAATGAAATATAAATTCAAACAATCAAAACCAATTCCAAAACTCAAACTCAAATCCACTCAAAATCCAACCTAAGCCTTTCAAGTCAAAATCTTGAACTTAGTCAAATCAACTTCAAATCAAGTCAAACTCTTGATTTTCCTTCATGATTCAATCAAACCTACAATCATGAACCCATATATAAATACAAACTTCAATCACTAAATTAAAAATCAATTCAAAAATCAAACCCCAAATCCTTTCATATTCTTCCTTTGAATATGAAATTGTCAAATGAATCAAAACCCATTTGACTTCAAACCAATTACAAATTGATTTATATTTCAATCATGAGTCCATATACAAGTTCAACCAAACTCAAATCAAGCTTTGACCAAGCCATTTGACCCACTTAGGCTCACTTGACCCAAAGTGACCTAAAGTACCCTTATGAGCCAAATTCTAATCCTAACCAAATTGGATTGAATCAAACTCACATATGCCTCTTATCATGATTAACAATCATCATGGGATGATCAATCAATCAAATTGGGTCAAACTAAGTCAAACCTAAGGGTTGACCAAGTCAACACTTGCCAAAATGAAACCTAACATAACCAAAATCGACCATAGGCTAAATTGATTGAAACCAATGATCTAAGTTCATTCATGATCTATGTTTGAACATGACCAAGTCAACATTTGAGCCTAACTTAGCCCAATCAGCCACTTGACCCAAGTTAACCCAACTTGACCTAAAAGATCAAAATATGTCAAAACTTGATCTAAGCCAAATTTATTAAAACCAATGGGTCAAGTTCATTCCAAATCACTTATTGAACTTGACCAAAGCCTTAATTGGCCAACTACACCTAACCTAGCCCAATTGACCTTGAACCTAACTTGACTTAAAGGGGTCATATTGAGACAAATTCAAACTTAACTAAAATTGATTAGAAACAAAGATACCAATCCACTTCATAAGACTAACCAAACCTAAACCTACCCATGACCTAGCTCAAATAGGTCAAATGGTCAAAGCCAAGTTTTGAAAGATAATTCAATCTAGAATATTCTAAAAAGGATTTCATTGGAGTTTGAATTATATTTTTTCTAATTTTGGGTTTTAATGGAAATCTTATTTTATTAATTACCCCTTAATTAATCCTCTAATTAATCCCAAACTTCTTGGCTATATTTTGGGGATGACTTCTGCCTCCCCAAATTTTCTTGGGATTTATTGAAGGCTTAATTGGGAGAATTGCAAATACATTTCCTAATTACCCTCCTTATGTAATTAAGGATAATTAAGGGTTGGATTAGTGTTTTAACCCCTCATTGGAGTTAATTAAGGTTAGATCTAGTGAATAGGAGGCTTAAGAAATAATTTTGGGGTATTTCCCCTAAGCTATTCCCTAAACCACCTTTTCTTTCCTTAATCCTCTCTTAATTAAGAGTTAATTCATTAATTACCCTCTTAATTAATTTATAAAAATTTTAAAACCTTCTAGAAATTAATTAATCTACTATGGATAGATGCTTAGGTGTTCAAGAGCCTAAGTTCAATTAAGGAAATCAAAACCCAACTCATACTTGTGAGGGGTGTTTTGAAATTACTTAAGTTAAATCCCTTAGCTTAATTAACCATTAATCATGAGCCAAATTGCATTAGGCCTTTTCTTCCTAGGTGCATTGCAAGTTTAAATTTCTTGTGAGTTTTTATGTCATCTCATTGGCTCATAATTACTTGGTTAACTATGATAATGTGGTGTAGGTAAGGGTTAATTAATTTGTTTAATTCATACTTTAACTTAGTCAATGTCTAAAAATGAATCTAATCATCTAAAAATTAAACAAAAATGTCAAACACATGTGGGAATGGTTTAGGAACAGCAAACTCAATCCACATTTTAAAATTAAATCATTTTCAAAATCAAACAAAAATCATATCGAATAAACTTTGATTTATTTTAAGCTTTCTTATTTCATAAGATTATCTTTCAGATTTAATTGAAGTGAATGTGTTTACATGCTTTCAATGCTTTAATTGTTTCCCCAACATGTTAAATATGTGTGTCATGTGGTTTCATGCATTCATACTTTCAAAATTTAAATTTCAAAATGAAATTGTTAACCTTATGTCAAAATTGCATGTGTTGGCTAAAGTAATAATATGAGTGACTATTATCACTATTAAATTCAAATTATTTTCAAAACATATAAATCAAATGCCTAAAACTAAAAGTGTGTTACATATATTTTAATTATAAGCTTGCATGTGAGTAAGGTATAAAGATGTGCTTAGTATAGGTTTTCCTTCTCTTCTCTTTAGTATAGTTTTGAATAGGATTTGGTAAGATGTGTGGTTCATTTGAAAAGAACCTAACACTTGCCTAATTCCATATCATATTCATTCATATGCTATCATATAAGAAGGGTTACCTATGCTTGCACATATAAATTGTAAGCAAAATGAATCAACTAATACAAATTTTTGCATTCTTTCTTTTCCATTCATTTATTTTGTACATATGTTTGTATTTAAGGAAAGTGGTATATTAGTCTAGACAACCCCAAGGTTACGAGGTTTTAAGTATCCCTAAGTAGGTCTTGTACCTTACACCTCTGGTTAACAATGGCACTGTACTCACTTATGCCTTTCTTACTTTCATGTGTACATGTGAAAATTGGATAAGAAACCCTTTTCTACTTAATGAAAATCATGCATCTTAAACTTCCAAATTTTTATAAATGAATTACTTAGCATGCATCATAAAGTGTGTTAAATATTCTCATTTGTGTGTATAGATATGCTTAGGACTCATTCATATGCATGTTGTACATGTTGGGAAAGAAATGAAGTGATGTATGCTTTGTGAATTTGATTCATTTTATTTAATCTTAAAATGCCTTTCTTTTTAAATGGGTTTATTTAGAGTTCATCTAAACTTAGGATTAATTAAAATATTTAATCAAAACATTCACTAAAAATAACTAAAATGTGAATCTACCTTAGAAATTACTTAGGTTAGGAAGGAAAGAGAAGTTCCCTTCTCTTTCCCTCTCTTTATAACTTAGTAATTAATTGTATGATTCACTTGAACCTAATCAAAACATGAAATAAAATCAACCCAAATCAACTAAATCACTTAAATGAAACTCTCCTCTAAGTTGAACATGTTTCACACTTAGAAAATTCTAACTTAAAGCCATAGCTAAGCATATTACACAAACCTCCAAAGCACACACATTAAGCTAAGTCACCACTTCTAGCTTTAGGTTAAGGCGGTCCATGGTTCAATGCTTGCTTTTGTTTTGTGATATACATTTTAGATTGGATATTAGTATGTATGCTCATAGAATGAATCGTAGAGCGATCTTATTCTAACCATTATTTTTTGCAGGGGATTGTGCTTAAGGGGTGTTGTAATAAATAAAAATATAAATGCTTTTGCTTGCAGGTGCTTATACCCCTAAGCATAATCCAATATGCTAGGTGGACTTAGTCACCCATGTGTGGGGTGATAAGTCTAATATACATGCTTGGGATTTGTGTGTTTGTTTTAACCTTCTATGTGTTAGATTTCCATTCTTTTCTTTTCATGTAAATTTGCAATTAGATTTTGGAATGATGATGGGTTAGGATGAACATAGTCATAAGATCCTATATTATGCACCATATGAAGCCTTGGAGCATCCACCTTCCAACCATCCAAAAGAAAGAACCAAAGAAGAAAGAAGAAAAGAAGAAGAGAAGAATGAAGAAATGAAGCTTGAAGACCCCCATAACAATGAATTCCTTGCTTAATTGTAAATTAATTCATTTGTAATCCATGTTGTATAAGGGTAGAGCACTACCCAATTTATTTTTTTTATGGTGGTGCCACCACAGTGGCTTTTTATTCTTTTTTCAATTAGCTTTATAAATTGATTGATGATTTATTTAGCTTGTGCATTAAGTGACATCTTTTCCTAGTTTCTTCCATATTTTATGTATGGTCAAGATGTGGATTAGGCTCTTAGGGAAAAATAAATCTTTTACCAAATCTACCAACTCAAAACTAAAAATAAAGAATTCATAACCTCACCTAAAGCTTAGGTTTAAAATCAAGATAAAAGAATTAGCAACCCTTATGGATGAGTATCTCTTTATAAAATCATGCACAAATGCATCTTATTTCACTCTTGATTAGAGGGCTTCCACCTTTGCCAGAGAAACTTGGCTTGACCTTTGAGAGCCATGGTGGAAACACACCTCCTCCTTTCTAATTAATTTTGGCCAACAACTCTATTTCTCATGCCTTAGGCATATGAATCCTATTAGCCTAAGTCAAAATAATTGTCCAAAAATGAAAATAAAATGAAATTTGAATTACATTAGATTTAAATCATTTGAAGCATGTCCTTACATGATCTAGTCTCTTTGGGGAGTGAGTTTAAGGACTTAGTCTCTTTCTAAATAAATAATAGCCTAACTATCTTGCATAAAGCATATGACTTCCCTACATGAATTTAAAATCATAGGAGTTAGTTGGAGGCCACCCTCTGGCAGTTGTAAGTCCAAGCAGTCGGGTGGTTTGTCCTTTCTTATGGAGGCAAACAAAATACTCACTTTTCACCTTAGATTAACGTTGTGCTTTCAGCCCATGCTAAAGCTCCCTAGATTTAGGTTCTGAGTTTGCTTCTCCCATTTATGGATCATAAGCATAAATCCTCACCTCTTAGGCATCTTCATAACCTTATAATATGAAATTATAAGCCCTAACATTCTAATGAAAAATTCAACTCAAACATATTAAATCAATTTCAATAATGTAAAGCCCAACCATAGGATAGTTTGAGATGCTCGTTGAGTTTCCTAGCATCATGGGCATCTCCTACTTATCTTTCATTTTGGCTTGATAATAACTCCCTCTCTTTGATCAATCCCATTTGATCTTCAAAAATAAACTAATCGATTGATAGTCTTTTTCTATTAAAATCTTTGAAGACAACAATCATTTACCTTAATCGAGAGTATTCCTAAGGGATCCTGTCTCTTAAGATCTAGTTAACTATAGGGGCTTGCCCCTGTAGGGAACTTAATGAACCCGATTTAAAATAAATCTTGCTTTACTTTTCCATATAAAGTAGGAGAAGAATCTCTGGTATGTATCACCCATCATCCTTAAGTACCAAGCACCATAAAAGCTAAATTTGCTAAGTATTGGACAGATTGTTCACTATTATTCTCAATTCCATCATTTGTATTCACAATTATAAATGAAGATTTGAAGGGTTTAACTAAACTTATGGATGTGATTCATAAGGCTTAGGAAGATTTTAGATTTGGAATTGATCATGGGTTTCAATCATTTGATTTAGAATTGGTTCATGATTTAGATTTTGGAATTTGAATTTAAATTTGGACTTGAATTTGAGGTTTGGATTAAAAGAAGGAAACAAGGATTAGGTTCAAGCTATAGGTAAGTCTTAAATCCCTAAGGCACAACCTATTCCTATGACTAACTCTTTTAAGTCTCCAGGGTTAGGTTAAGTGTTCACCTAATCACTAGAAGTGTCTTAAGACTAAGGAACTCTTAGTGTTTAGAGGAGTCTTATGTCTAAGATGGAGAAGTTGAAAGCTCACTCCAAAAGTGAGGTCAACACGGGCGCCCAATAGGTGTGGTGTGACTGACAAGGCATACCGCATGTATTGGTGTTGATCGAGATGATCAACAATATTTGAACGATCGCAAGCACTAATAGAAATGATCTACTCCTATACCCAAGGTGTAGAAGTAATTAATATCTTAGTGTAATGCAACCCTACTTATGTCAAAGACATAAGAGAGTGAAGGATGAATCCACTAGGGATTGAGTATGTGAACCTTCCATTAGGGGAAAAGGTTCAAGTTATCCACTAGGGATAAGAGGTTGTGAAATCCACTGGGGATTAGAATTTGGAATCCACTAGAGATAAAGTGTGAACCTCCACTGGGGAGCGGTTAGATTGAATTGACTCCCGGGAAATCGAAAAGATTTGCCCTCTAAGGAGAAGTGATCAATTTGCCTACCTCAGATTTATAAATCTAAAAGGGTAGTCTACCAACCACATAGCAAGACTATTCAATCAAAGAGATTATTTTTCGGTGTACAATGACTATACTTGCAATAAAGCATAGCAGACTTACATCTTTCAAAATAAGGATCAATCGCTGCGGTGATATGTTGGTGACACAATGATTCGAACCCAACCTTAGGCTGACTATTGAGTGAATACCGCTTGGCGACTTAAATCAGCTTAAAGTTAGTCAAAATTAATTTCTTTTTAATTATATTTGATGGATCCCGTCAGTTTGTGATGGATCGTACTGAGTAGGGGCCGTGTCGGCCTTGACCTAACTCAGATTTATCGATTCAAAGGGAGTAGTTTCTCGGCCGAAGGGGAGAACTATCTAACTAATGTGATGCCTTTCGATTTGCAGCGATCAATTTAGGAAAGAAAGCACGGGAACTCATATCTATCTGAATAAAAGGCCACTGGGGTGACACATTAGCAAGGTAACATGTCAACCCAACCTAGGGCAGCCCGTCAATTTGAGATAATCATGATAGAAAGAATGCATAGTAGACTTACATATTCTAGAGAGAAATGACCATCGGGGCAACCTGTTTGTGGCAAAATATATTGAACCCGACCTAAGGGCAACTACTGAGAGAGTGCCAACCCGAGGACTTATCTCAACTTAAGTGTAGTCAGGCAATTCTTATAGGGAGTTTTGCTAACACTGCTCTAAATATAGGATGCCTGCTTGGGAAAGGGCCTGCTGGGGGCTTGAATTCCTAATCCACAAGCGAATAAATTTGTTTGTTTATTTATCATAGACCCTGTTAGTTTGCGAGGGATCACACTAAGAAAGAGCTTATATCAGCATAGGCAATTTCATAGTTACTGATTCAAGAGAGAATCTGTACATCTGCTGAACAAATTCTCCAATCACAGGGGTGGCTACTAGGAAAGGGGGACTATCTAATCTAAGAGTAGCTCGGGTAGTGTCTAAATGGGGTCACAAAAGACATAACCCAAGTAGAGTGCCCGAAAGGGAGGGCCACTAAGGACTTTATCCTGATCCTTAAAGAAGATAATTTCTATAGGTATTCGGTGGACAACTCAAGTAGAAAGTGCGGGGACTCATATCTGTTAAGAGTGGTGTATCCACCAGGAAAGTCATCATCAGCATAGCGAACATCAACCAACCCAAGGTGCCCATCAGTTTGCGAGCATTGGGGACCCACATCCTCTTATAGCGGAACTGGTTGCCGGGATAATCTGTCTTCGGCTCGACATAGGTGTTATCCAACCTAGGTGACTACTGAGTGAATGCCACTAGGGGACTTATATCAACTCAAAAGTAGTCATGAGGAAAGGAGCCACTGGGGGACTTACCCTAAGCCTCAAATATACTCGACCTAGTCAGTGCATGATGGCTAGTTCAAAGAGAAAGCGTGTAGGCTTACATCCTCGTAAACAAAGTCATCATGAGGTAGCTTACTGGCTGTGCAATGAGGCCTACCAAAGTAACAAGATGCACATCGATTTGTAATGGTCAAGTCGGAAGAAAGTGCAGAGACTCACATCCATCAGACAAGTGACCACTAGGGTGACACACTAGCAAGGTAGCATGTTAGCCCGACCTAAAGCAGCTAATGAGTGAGTGCCACAAAGGCTTGCTCCCACATCAAAATAGCTCGAGATAAAGAATATGTGTTTGTATTTGTGTTAAAGGAGGATAGGATGTCACTTGGGTTCTCTTACACCTATCTTAAACATGCTTAAGAGTTGATGAAATGATGTCACGAATGGTAGTTGTGATCCCACCAAGAAAGGATGCTTCAATTTTCTTACACCTAACCTAGTCGTACTAATCGAAATAGGATGCCTCTTGGATTCTCTTACACCTACTGTAGTAGCATCGGGGAATCATGTTTAATTTGTGTTAGTGTTGTGAAAGAGGGATAGGATTCCTCTTGGGTTCTCTTACTCCTACCCTAAACACGTCGTGGTGGATTCGTAATCAAGCAAACAATGCTTCGAATGAAAAGAGTATTTTGATGAATTGGAATGAAATTTTTGAAGATAATTATTTTTAAACATGATTTTATAGATATTATTTCTTCAAATAGAGCCCATTAATTGGAAGCATCGGGTGTTCCCCTTTACAATTAATAAGTTGATAATATGCTCCTTGGTAGGTCTTCACTATGACAAAAGGGTCTTCCCAAGTGGGTTCAAACTTGCCTCCTATCTTTCGAGGGGCAATAATTAGTCTCCTTAGAACTAAAATAAGCTCTCTTACTTAAAAAGCTCTAGGGCAAGCCAGCTTATTGTGAGCTTGAATCATCTTGGCTTTATACAACTTGAGGTTCTAGCATGCCCATTGGCGTCTCTCCTCCAAACTTTCGAGCTCTTCTAACTGCAACCTGACATTCTGCTCTGTAGTGATTTTACTACCCATTGCTATCCTTAGTGATGGGGGCTAAACTTCTAAGGAGAACGGGGTAGATCAAGTTGGAGTTTTGTGTGTGGTGCAATATGCCCGCAAGGCTTCAACTAGTTGCTCATGCCACTATCACTTATTGTGGTCAAGTCTTTTTTTTAGTATCTAGATGAGAGTTTTGTTGAATGCTTCTGGTAGGCCATTCACCCTATGATAGTAGATATGAGTATGCCTGTGTTTACATCATAACTACATTTAATCAAAGGACCATCGGTACAAGGTGCCATCCACAAGAGCATAGGAGAAAGCTCTATGTTTCATTTGATGGGCTTGTGATTTCTCCTGAGGTATTTTCCTGTGTTCAAGTAATCTCTGAATGGTAGCCTCCAATCCAGCTCCTCATCTTTTTTGACAACGGCAACCTCCCCTTCAAGAGAGAGTCTCTCGACGAGTTCAACATCAATAAAGGATACGGCTTGTCTATTTTGGACCCTTATTAGAATGAACTCATCTTTCGGACATGCCAACTCCTTAGAGAGTTTGGCCAAAGCATCTGCTACTGTGTTCTCTCCTCGAGGAACCTTGTAGATGGTGACCTCAAGGATTTAGGCCAACAACTTCATGGTGTACTCATGGTAGTGACAAAGCTTAAGCTTTAAAACCTTATAGGACCCAGCAATCTGGTTGATAATAAATTGAGAATCCCCATAGATGTTGATACTTTTGACACACACTGTAATAGCTAACTCTAGACCAGCAATCAAAGCCTCATACTCATCTTTGTTATTGGTGCATGGATTAGGGAGATAGTATGAGAATCTCATCACATCGTGGTCTGGAGTTAAGAGAACTATTCCTACCCCTACCTTTCCTAGTATAGTATATTATGGTTCTTCTCTTTTTTGAAAGAAAGCTGCACCATCAAAATACATCTCCCAATGGTGAATGCTAGTGTCTCCTAAGTTCATGATTTGTTCATCAAGGAGATCATCAGTAAGCGGAGAATCAGCAGGAAGTGGGTGCACTGCTAAGAAATCCGTAAGTGCTTAACCTTTCATATCACAGAGGGATACAAATGTGATATCAAACTAAAAAAGAATCATGGACCAACGTCCAATCGTCCGAATAATGTCAGCCATGACATAAGATAGTGTAGTGGATTGGTTCTTGAAATCAAGTTTACCTTATGAGAGAGCATGTAATGTCGTAGGTTTTGGGATGCAAAGATTAAAGATAGGCAAAGTTTCTCAATAGGTGGTTAGTTTGCTTCAGCAGGGATCAGATGATGGCTAAGGTAGTAGAGAGCATTCTCCTTCCCTTCATCATTTGTTTGGGCCAACAAAGCTCCAAGGGAGTCGTCCAATGTAGCAATGTAGAGAATAAGTGGCTTGCCCGGGATAAGGGCTGCTAGAACTGGCGGCTTCACCAGATACTATTTATTGTCTTCAAAAGTATGCTGGCACTTGTCATCCCACTTGAACTTGGCATCCTTTTGACAAGTGAAAAAATGGCTTGCATCTCCCTGATATGTTAGAGATAAATCCCCTTAGATACACTAACCGCCCTTGAAATGACCTGAGTTGAGTTAGACTTTTAAGAGGTGGCATTTCTAAGATAGCTTTTTTGGGTCTATCTCTATTCCCCGGTGTCGGACAGCAAACCCAAGGAACTTTCTTGAAGCTACTCTGAATGCACACTTCAAGGGGTTCATTTTGAGATTGAATTATCTTAACCGTTCGAAAACTACTCTCAAGTCAAAGAGATGGTATCCCTTTTCTTTACTTTTGACAACTAGATCATCGACGAGCATTCTACTTGATGATGAATGAGTTCTTTGAAAATTTGAGTCATGGCTCGCTGGTAAGTAGCACTAGCATTTTTTAGGTCGAAGGGTATGATCTTATAACAATATATTATGATCGGGATTCGAAAAGTAGTATTCCTCTCTTCCTCGGGGGCCATCTTTATTTGGTTGTAGCCAAATGACCCATCCATGAAAGGGAATATTGCATGAGATGAGGCAATGTCCACCATTAACTCTAGTATAGGAAGTGGAAATTCAACATTAGGACATGCATCGAATTTGGTCATTCTTTTCTTCTTAATTGGGATGACATACAACAGGTATTTTTCTTTCCGATAAATCAACATCGATCGCTTAACTCGTAAATGACATGTTGTTCAATTTCTAATCTCATGCATCTAAGAGCTTGCTTGATAGCTAGTGTTAGGGTCTATTACTAGTTTATAGATTCTGCGTTAGGAGATAATTCAGCCATCTCTTCATAGCTCCATGCAAAGTAGTTCTTAAACTCAGTAAATAGCCTAACTAAGTCATTAATTTCTTCTTCATTCAATAGGGTTGATTTCTTTGAGCATGTCGATGGTTTAATTGATTCCATCTTCAAATTATGGAGGTGCATCTTTGATTTAAAGATCATTAGGATCATTTGAATTTTCTAAACATGCCTCCTCATAAGAGTTAGTGTAGTTTGAGAAGACCCTATCAGACTCCAAGTGATTGGTGACAACTAAGTAGTGGTCATCGTCGTCGACTTGACCACTTTACCAAATCCTACTCCTAGTCTTGATTGTGCATCCCTGCCTTTGTTTTCCCACAGCTTCTCAAAATACTCTGACCTGTGCCTAAACCATGTGTAAGGAATCAAACCTTTCTTTGCAAGATTATGAACACAAAATGAGTATCAATCAAAAGATAATTCCATTAAATCTTTATATAAATCATTCTCAAGTTCTACATCTACTTTGTTGTACTTCGTTCAGTTACGTATTGCTAATCTCTTTGGCTTGACATCCATAGAAGATCTAGAGCTTCCTTAACTACCAAACTCTCAACTTTTTGAGAAGAAAGTGGGGTTAGAGCTAAGGTTCCCAACTGCTGCCTAATAATTTTACATAACCCTGATTTGAATACATTTATGCTTTGCTTGGAGGCCTGATCTTCGTCACTATCTGGCTCGAGTGTCACCTCTAATGAAACCCGCTGAGAGGGTTGGCTAGTGTGCTAATCACATGAGACTCATCCTTCGAGCTGGATTCTAAGTTTATGTGAATAACAGGAGTACTTCTATGAACTAGAACATAGCCCTTTATTGGCTGGCCGCCAACCAGGGGGTCTTCCGCCTCTAGGACTGCATCTGTATTTACCTTTGCCTCTACCTGGTGGAGGTCGAGCCATCTACCCATATGTTCCATATGATCATATGGTGGAATGTATGGGTTGAATGTAACATGCAGCTCTACCTCTTTCTCGATGTCCCTTTCTCACTCATGTGTACTCTCTTTTCTCTTTTCTTTTTTTTTTCTTTTGTATTCAAATTTTGGCCAAGTTCGTGAGAATAGACATTTTGATTTTGAGAAAGACAGTAGGTTGCATCCTCATATATCTCGACCTCTATAACTGAGAATGGCTTTTCATCTCTTATGACATAGTATTCGATTCTAACTCTTCAAAACTTGATGCACTGATGAAGAGAGGATGTAATCATCTGGTTCTGGTGTATCTAAGGCCTACCGAGCAAAGTAGTGAATGATGTATTTGAATCAATTATATAGAACTTGGCTTCAGTCTTCTAGTCACCTATTTCTAAAGGTAACATTATGGAGCCTAAAGCCCTCTTGTCCTATTCATTGAATCCTCTCAACATCACCTGATCTCTTTGAAGTTCAGAGATGTCAATCCTCAAATAGGCAAGGATTTTCAGGCTCATAATATTCACTGATGTACTTGGATCAACCAACACCTTAGAAAGTTTGAATCTACTTATCCATTATGATGTAGAGGGGACAATTATGTTCCATATCCCCTAGAAGAAGGTCTTCATCAGTGAATGTGACTCTCTAGGCCTCTCTTGAATAATGTGCCTCCTCTCCAACAGCGGTCAACTGAGCTAAGCATATTTCTGGATCAAGAAGAGCCTTGATCAATGACTCACTCTCTCTTTGGATAAGATAAAGGAATCATATGCTTAGTTTAGCTTGCAACTTTCTTAGGTGAGCGAGGATATTGTAGTCAACTTTGGGTTGGTCCAGGACATGCAATAACTCAGGCTGACCAATCTCCATAATGGTAGGATGTACTGCTGGAGCTTGATTCTGAAGTGCTACAACTGCTGCTAATAAATCTTCAACTCTCTTTCCCATCCTATCAATCTGCTCATCTTTCTGCTTGATTTGTTGAAGGAGGTGTTGGGTCGAATAGAATGCATCAACTTGTTCGACTGTAACACCTTTCAAACTTTGGTGATCCTGAAGGAGAGAACCTCTAGTATCAATCATATGTACCTCTACCAAGTCTTCCAACAAATCATCTTCATTGGGGTCGAAGCTAACCTTCTCCTCTATGAGGTCAAACCAATCATACCCTAGGATTTCTTTCTTTTTAGTAAAATATTATGCCAAGATATCATCCAAGGAGGCGGTAACGTCGGCACAATATGCTTGGTTGAAGGTGGTGGGATCATGCTCATGAATGAAAATACACCCGACCTCCTACTACTGGAGTGCTAACCCTATGAGGACACGCTCACTAGAAGACAAATGCTTATGACTGTCAACTACTATGGATGGAGTGTTGCCCCTGAGGGGATCTATCGCCATGGAGACAATAGAATTGTCTCCTTCCCCTTCTACTGCTACAATATCCATGATTTGTTGAGGTGATGGTGGTGATGGTACAATTATGATGCTGCGGGATCACCACTCTATCTTCACCGCAACTGAAGTAGGAGGTCGAGCAAGAGAGCTCGCCCTCACCTCAGTCGATGGAGTAGATGAAGTTGGATCCCTTGATCATAGTCAGATCACCAGTGGGGCTTTCCTCTCCCTTGATGTTGCTCTCATGGCTTTGGGTGAAACTGTAGAAGATGGAACCTGAACTGGTGATAGTAGTGGAGTAGAGTGGTGTGGTGGAGACAGCACTGATTGCCTCTATACGGGAGCTCCCCTCGTATGATGGGTAGTACCAGTCAATACAATACTATCGGTGTGATCGACATGGGTAGCACGCCGATCAAGGATATCAATGAGGGCAGAGGCTGGTGACTGCCTGGCATATCTTTGCCTCTCTCTATTAGTAATGTAAACTGATACCCAGGGCTCTTTGGCCCTCTCCTGACAGATTTGCTTCTACACTGTGAGGAATAACTGATCATAAATTGAATTGGATACTAGACTCTGACCATCCATAAACCCTGCCAACTTGGCGTAAAATTATCCTGAGGCCAACATATGACCTTCTCTATCTCTAATAAGTGTCTCATAATGAATCGAAGGTGGAGGTGATACTACAATCCTCCTGACATCTTTCTCTCCTTTAGAACTGAAAAGGGGATGGAACTTGTTCTAAGTAAGCAAAGGAGAAACTACCCTGGGTGACCCCTCTTCTACATTGTGAGATAATGTCTCTATCTCCTTGGAAATGCGCTCATGATGCCGGTTGATCTTGCGATGCTGGGTTTGGCTAGGTGGGGCAGTACGAGAGCTAGACCCTACCTCAGGTAGGAGACTATCCACAGCCAGGTAGCCTTCCCTGAGGAGGCCAATGAGTGGTCTTGGCCCACTAGGCGATGATGGGAATAGCGGTGTGTAGGCATGAGGCTCTATGGGAACCTTTACCACCTTCCTCTTCAGTGAGGAAAATTCAAAATCAAGGGCATCTCAATATGGATGGACCTTACCACACATCTCAAGTGGTGAGGGTTGCCCCTCACAAGTAATCTTGACTCCCTCAAATCCTTGGCCAAAATGTATTAAATGAGCAAAATTAGTTTGGGCGAGGTTGGCCGATCCAAGGACAAATCTATCACAAAGGGGAAGGTGAACACATACTTTTGTGAATCCAACTGTCTTATCTACACTTGAGAAAAAATTGACTAGATTGAGTTGAAACTGAACTGGAACTCTACAATTATTGAAAATAAACTCAGATCAGATTTTCTGCCTTGATATTCTACAGACTTTTAAATTTGATTTAGAGTTTGAACCCACACTCAACAATTTGAATATGTTAAGTGGGGTTCATTGAATTTAGGAAGATTTTGAATAACTTGGAGGAGAGATTTTGAGTTCATTTGAGTTTATAACCCCCATTCAACAAATTTGTGTATGTTGAATGGGTTCAAATATTTTGGAGAGAGTCTTGATGCTTCCATTAGTTCATATTTGAATTTGATTTTATGTTTGAGGACCCTTTATTTAATAAATTTGAGTATGTTAAATAGAGGATCAATTGATTTTGTTTTAAATTTGATTTTGGGATTTACTCATTTAGCAAATTTGGGTATGCTAGATAAGATGTTTGAAAATAATTTTCTTCTTGCTTGTTTTCCCATGTTGTATATCATATGTGAATTTAGAAATGGAATCTTTACTTAGTAAATTTGTATGCTAAATAAAGCCCAAATGTAATTTTGATTTTGATTTTGAAAATGGGATCTTTACTTAACAAATTTGTGTGCTAAACAAAGCCCAAATGTGTGTAGTTTTGGTTTTGGATTTTTAAAATTGGGTCTTTACTTAGCAAATTTGTGTATGCTAAATAAAGACCAAATGTGTTTCATTTTTATTTTGATTTTGAAAATGATATCTTTACTTGGCAAATTTGTGTGTGCTAAATAAATCCCAAATGTGTTTGATTTTTGTTTTAATTTTAAAATTTTGATCTTTAATAGAAAATTTGTGTTTACTAAATAAAAAAATATGTTTTATTTTTTTTTTGATTTGTGTTATTTTTGCAAAGGAGATTTTCATTTAACAAAATTTGGGTATGTAAAATAGAAGTCAATCATATTTTATTTTTCAAAGATGAAATTTTTGTGTGTGATTATTGCCTCTTTTTTTAGAAGAAGAAAATTCCAACTTAACACATGGGGAATGTGTTGAGTGGAGTTCAAAGCGTGATTTTATTTGAAAATGAAACCTCCATTCAACACACTTGGACATATTGAATGAAGATGCTTATTTTCAAATTTGTGCTTTTTTTGAAAGAAAGAAACTCCAACTCTAATATATATGGAATATATTGGGTGGAATTTCAATTTTATGATAATTTGAAATGAGATCTTCATTCAATAAATTTAGGTATATTGAATGAAGATGTTTATTTTAAAATATGTGCTTTTCGAAAAGGAAGAAACTCCAACTTCAACATATGTGAGATATATTGAGTGGAGTTTCAATTTTATGAAATGATTTTATTTAGAAATGAAATCTTCATTCAATAAATTTGGGTATGTTGAATGAAGATGTTCACTTTCAAATATGTGCTTTTGGAAAGATGATTTTGATTTTGGTTTTGAAAAGAACCTACTTGTAACAATCCTGAGGATTGTTAGATGGGGTTGAGTTATACATATTTTGTGAAAAAATTTTGTGCAAGTATTTTATTATGTGAACTTTGAAAAAGTGCTTTTGAGAAGTGATATTTTTATAAAGTATTTATTTTTCTCATTTGTAAAATGAACCTTACCTTACCATAGAGATGGTGAGAAAGTTCAAAAAGATCTTTAGTCATCTCTTTTGGTTAAATTTTATTTTCACCTATTGGGGGAACTCAATAGGGGTTTTAAGACCTACATGGAGTGAGATCCTAAAACCTAAAGGATGTTGGCTAGCTTAGCTTAAGAATGAAATGAGCTAAGTGCCAATGGAAAAGAAGGATAGTATCGAACTCAATGAAATACAAATTCACTATCGATAATTGGAGACAATGATCATTTATCAAAGATGGAGAGAGGAACTATCCCAGTGGAGTCGCTAGAAAGATTAGTGGATGTTTATTTTTAGAGAGAGAGATTTCAGAGGGAATTATTGATGTGTGTGTTTTGTGTGAGGGGACACCATGCAGATCCACAGATATACTTATTAGGGTGATCGGGTATGATATTAAAGAATAGTGTACTATCTTGAGAGATAAAAGTCACCACCCTATAATGGACCTAATCTCCTAATAAGGACTCCTAAGGCAGGATGGGTCTTGAATGTACTAGAGATCTTTACCCTACTTTACATGGAAAAGTAAAGTAGGGTTTATTTTAAGTCGGGTTTGTTAACTTTTCCTGTGGAGATAAGTCTCCATAGTTAATTACATCCCAAGGAATGAGATTTCTTAGGAATACTCTCGATTAAGATAAATGATCATTGTCTCCAAAGATTTCAAAGATAGGACTATCAATCAATTGATTATTTTTAGAAAAATCAAGTGGGATTGATCAAAAGGGAGAGAGTTATTATCGAAACCAAAGGGAGATAAGTAGGAGATGCTCATAATACTAGGAGATCTAGTGAGCATCCCAAACAATTATATGGTTGGGCTTTATATTTTTGAAATTGAGGAAAATTATATGTTCGAGTTGAATTTTATTAGAAATCTAGAGCTTAGAATTCTACAATTCAAGATTATAGAAATGCCTAAGAGGTAAGATTTATGCTTATATCCCCAAAGAAAAATAGCAACCTCAGATCCTAAATCTATGAAGCTTTGGTAAGGGCCAAAGTACATCCTAAATCTAAGGTGAAAATGGGTATATGGTTTACCTCCATCAGATAGAGTAAATCACCCGACTGTTGAACTTACAACCGCCTGGGGTGGCCGCCAACTAACTCCTCCTATGATTTTAAATACATGTAGGCAATGCTCTGTAAGATAGCTAGGTTGTTGTTTATTTAGAAAAGAGACTAAGTCCTTAAACTCACTCCCTAAGAGACTAAATCATGAAGTTATTAATTCATGACTTAATCTATTGCAAATTTTGTCAAGTTTTATTTTGATTTTTGGACATTTTTATTTGACATTAACTATGGGATTTTATATGTCTAATATGAAAAAAAAAAAAAAAAAAAAAATAAAGCCATTTCTCTGAAAAGGTGGAAGCCCTCCATTAGCAGAGTGAGACAATATAGTTTATGCATGATATACAATACATCTAATTAAAATATTATCTTGATTTATGTATATTAGGTTTAATTTTGAATTAGAATTTTTTTTTTTTCTTTTGAACCTAATCACATCCAGGTCATTCAATAATCATCAAATAATTAAGAAACTAGGAAGATCATGCCATCCTAATTACGCAATCATAAACATAACATCAATCAATTTATAAAATTAGCATAAAGAATAAGAGACCAATGTGGTCGGGTTCCACCGCACAACCCGAAAAAGAAAAATGTGGGTAGCCGAGCTCTACCCTTATACATCCTGGTATAATGAAGGAATAAATAACAATTATGAAATGATAAGTGTTATGGGGGTCTTCATTCTTCATCCTCCATTCCTCACTCCTTGTCCTTCATTCCTTCATCTTGGTTTGCTCCTTTTCTTTCTTTTCTTTTGGTTTGACTTGGGATGTAGGTTGCTCCAAGGCTTCACATGGTACATAAGACATAGTCTTATACCTAATGTTCCCTTAGTCCCCATAACACTTATCCTAATCCTAATGAAAAAATTTACATTAAAAAGAAGAAAAATAAATCTAGCTACACCTACAAGATAAATGTTAGCTAAACACATCATACAATACAAGCAGCTATAAGAATAATTTAGAATTAGTACCCCACACATGGATAACTAAGCCCACCTATCCTAAGTTAGATTATGCTTAAGGATATAAGCAACCTGTATGGCAAAAAGTATTTTTATATTTTTTATTACTGATTAATTAAGCACTCCTTCTAAGACATGGAAGTTAAGAGCCTTATCATCCAGTCTACATATACACCTAACATTAAAATATTACATAAAATAAAATCATACATCAAACCATGCAATGCCCTAACATAGAGTTAGAAGTGGTGACTTAGTCTAATGTGTGTGTGTTTAAGGCTTGTGTGGCTTGTTCTAGCTAGGCTTTAAGTTTGGAGTTTTCTAAGTGTGAGAGATTCAATTTAAAGGGTGGTTTCAGTTTAAGTGATTTAGTTGACTTGTTAATTTAGTTAATGATTTTTATTTGGTTTGAATGAACCTACACTTAGCAACTAAGTGTTATGAAGGGAAGAAATGAAAAGAGAGCTCCTTTTCATCCCTATTTTAAGTGATTTCTTAAGGTAAATTTGATTAATGAATTTCTTTTAATGAATGTTTTATTGTGTGTTTTAATTAATCCCAAGTTTAGATTCATTCTAAATGGCCCTATTCAATAAGAAAGGCATCTTTAGATTAGTTAGGGTAGATTACTATCACATAACACACATCCATTTATTTCTTTCCACCATGTGTACCATGCATATGAATAATCTTAAACATACCTATACATGCAATGCAATTCTTAGCACACTTTAATGATGAATGCAAAAATGATATGATTTGAAAATTTTGGATATTCCATTAATGCGTGTCTTTGTTATGTAGAAAAGAAGGATTTTCATCCATTAGCTAAATGCACATCTATATGTATAAAAGTTTTAAGTGAGTATGGCGCCATTATTTTTGACACTAGGGGTGTAAGGTACAAGACCTACTTATAGCTACTTAAAGCCTCACAACCCCAGGATGTCAAACGATATACCACTTTTCTTAGATACATGTAGATGTACAAAAAGAACTAAATGGATAAAGAATCATGGAAGAAATTGTACTTGATTTGATTGTATGATTTACATGTGTAATATGAAGATCCTCCTTAAGTCTTAGCATAGAGATGCCTAAGAATAGATTTAAGCAAATGTTGTGTTCCTTACAAATCCTATGTGAATCCATGCTAAGAAAAGGAAGGAAAATTTTATAACACACATCTTATGTTATCATCACATGCAAGATTATAACTAGCATCACTTCATTTATAATCTTTGATTTATAAGTTTTAAAAGATAATTTTGGTTTAATAGTGATAATAGTCACTCATATTCTTTAACCAACACATGCAATTTGACATAAAAGGAAATATTTTATTTAATTAATTTTTAAAAGAAATGAATGCATGATTTCATATGGCAAGCAATATTTAGCATGATTGGAAAGAAATAAAGGAATGTAAGCACATGACTTCATTCACCCTAATTAATTCCTAAAGATAATCATTTGAAATGATCAAAATTCTTTAAAGAGATTTTTATCTTTGAATTTGATTTGACTTAGGCAATATGAAAAGGGTTTGCTAGTCCTAGCCCATTCTCCCATGTGTGAATTAGTTTGGTTTAATTTAGAACAATTAGATTAATTTTATGTTTTAATTAGGTTAAGGCATGATTTAATCCATTAATTACCCCTGACCTATACCATTTTAACATAATTATCAAAGTAATTATGAGCAAACATATGATATGTAACCACATAGAAATTAAATCAGTAATGCTCCTAAGAAATGAAGGGGTCTAATGTAATTGGCTCACAATTATTGGTTAATTAAGCTAAAGGGTTTAATTAAGTACTTTTATAATCTCTTGCACATGTAGTTTGAATATAATTTCCTTGGAATTCTCTTAGGTTATTGAACATATAAGAATCTACCCAAGAATTGAATGATTAAGTTCTAGAATGATTTGGTTTTGAGTTTGATTAATTAATCTATTTAATAAAATGATTAAGCCATTAATTAATTACAAATTGATTAAGTGTTATTCAAATGAAATAAACTTAGGAAAAATGATTGGAAAAGAGGTCCTAATCTCATTCGCTATGTCATTCACTATTTTATAATGATTAGCCAACTTAATTAATGGATTCATCATTATTTAACATGTCAATTAATCATTTAATTAATTAAGAAAGTGATTAAGAATGAAATAAGCAATTCCCTTAATTAATCATGCAATTAATTCCAAGAAAATTATGAGAGGTAGAGGTCATCCCACTAATCAATCTCAGGAAGTTTGGAATTAATTATTGAAGTAATTAAAGAGTAATTAGCTTAATTATATTTTCAATAAAACCCAAATTGAGTCCAAATCACTATTCAATATTAATTGATTTTAATTTTTTATTATTATCCTCTAAATTATCTTTAAAATGAGTCTTTATATGTATTTTTTGGATTTTTTTACAATTAGTTATGAATTTTGGAAGTTTCACCATTTAAAATTAATTAGGCCTAATTAAACCCTTAATCCCATTCCACCCACATGGCGGTGACGCGCTTTCACATGGATAATTGGTTATTTAAGTTGTCACATCCGCCGTTAAGTCGGTTGCATATATGCTTCTTCTGGTCGTCCGATCTAAGATCGGACAACCGATATTAATCCCACAGTTTAGAAAGGAATCATAGTGGATCTAGTGTGATTTGATCACAATCATATGTTCCAATCATGCGGAAAGGATGGCGTATGATCTTTATCCTTCATGAGCGAAGAGAGACGAACACCGTTCATCTTTCCTCGTTCAATTCGAGCTCACCCGAGCTTAGATTGGGATCAAAATGATCCCACACCTTGAAAGGAAGGGGATGCACATCCAACGATCAAGATTGGATGGGATAATAATTTCCTTCGACAAGGACCAACTAAATTTTTCTATAGCTATAGTTTCAAGCAATTACCTCACTGGAGGTTATCACCAGAGCTTCCAACAGAGGAGGTAGCTTTGTCTAGTAAGACGAAACCCTGTTGAAGGAATCCATCCTTGATTTGAAGTGGTTTACTCGGTCAACCAAGCTCCTCTTCAATGGTGATCGGCTTTGATCAAAGTCCTACTTCCCATTGCTTGAGACTTGGGAAATGATTTGATTGAGCTCGATGAGGTCCAAGGATAGAGTGTGTAAGGTTAATTTGATTTTGGTTGAGAATTAAATGAGTTCAATTTGGAGTTCACCTCCCATATTTTGGCTTTGAGTAAAATCAAAAATAGGAAATGAGGGAACTTGGGAATGGCTTGGAAAAGTTTGGGGAGGCTTCGATTCAACCTCTCTAGCTCTGAGGAATGGATTGCTTGTGGTTTGAGTGAGAATGAGGGTGAGTATACTCCCCCTCCTTAGATCGGACGGTGAGTAGCTGATTTGCCATTTTGGCTCAATGGCTTGGATTGGAGGCATGATTTGAGCTCCAAAACATCCCACATGGGTCATTTTGGGTAGTGGCTACCCATGTGAGTGGTGAGTGGATTTGGTGATCCAAGTGTTCAAATGTGATTAGGGAGGTTGATTTGGCTTTGCCTTGGGTCATGATCGACCCAAGCTCATTAGGTCATGTTCACCACCTTCCTTGGTGCCTATGTAGACCAATAGAAGGGTGTCAAGTGGCTTTGAGAAAGAAATGACTAAATTCTAAGTGAATTTGGTCATAGGATACCCTTTGACCTAAGGGCAAAGTGGTCATTTGGATATGAGTTTGATTTGGGTAGATTTGAAATGATTCAAAAATGGGTTGGGCCAAATTTCAAGTGATTTGGAGTTCATTTGATTTGATTTGGCTCAATTTGACCCGTTTAGATCAAGTTTGGTCAAATTGGGTTAGGTTGACCAATTGGTCAAAATTAGGTCAAACCATGGGTTATGTCAAGTTCAAATGATCATTTGGAGCCTATGGGT
This sequence comes from Cymbidium sinense, assembly GCA_021442155.1. Classification (NCBI taxonomy): domain Eukaryota; kingdom Viridiplantae; phylum Streptophyta; class Magnoliopsida; order Asparagales; family Orchidaceae; genus Cymbidium; species Cymbidium sinense. The sequence continues at coordinate 111,303,446 of CM038218.1, read as the reverse complement.
ATCATTGGTTTGGTTTAATTTGGTTTAGATTTAGTTTTGGTTCATTTAGGTTCATTTAGGTCAAATGGGTCAAGTTGACCAATTTGACCCATTTGACCCAATTGGGTTATCTCATGAGTTGGTTTAGGCTTGGTTGATCATTTGAAATGTATTGCAAGCTTTGGTTTCAATCAATTTTGGTTTGATTTGATTTCAAGTTGATTTGATCTTTTAGGTTAAGTTGGGCTCGTGGTCAATTGGGCTGGGTTAGGTCTAATTGGTCAATTGAAGCTTTGGTCAAGTTCAACAATCAATTTAGAATAATTTTGACTCATTGATTGTAATTAATTTGGATTAAATCATGATTAGACCCATTTTGACTTTTTAGGCTAATTTGGTCAACTTAGGTCAAGTGGCCAATTAGGCTTGGTTTGGCTCAATTGATGGCTTGGTCATAGTCAATCATTGATCATGAATGAGTTTGGGTCAATGGTTTAATCAATTTGGCATATGATAGATTTTGGCTAGTTTGGATTTCATTTGGGCTAAGTGTTGACTTGGTTGATTGACTTGATTTGACCCAATTTGAGTGATTGATCGTTCTAAGATGATTGTTGATTACAATGTGAGGCTTGGATGGGTTTAGTTCAATCCAATTTGGGTTGGATTAAAATTTGGCTCAAAAAAGGTCCTTTAGATCACTTTGGGTCAAGTGAGCCTAAATGGGTCAATTAACTTAATCAAGGCTTGATTCAAGTTTGGTTAAACTCACATATGGACTTATGATTGAAATATAAATCCAATTGCAAGTGGTTTGAAGTCAAATGGGTTTTGGTTCATTTGACAAGGATGAACATGGGTTTGACTTGGGTTAATTTGATTTTGGCTTGGTGATTGTAGTTTATGTTTATATTTGGGCATGTGAGTGAAGGAGTGATTGTTTGAAGAGAAAATTTAAAGGTTTGGATTGATTTGAGAATGATTTGGCTAAATCCAAGAAATTGGCTTAAAGGATATAAGTTGGATTTTGGTATAATTTTGGGTTTAGTTTTGGTTATTTGAATTTATACATCATTTATATTTGTGAATATAAATGAAGATATAAATAAGTTATGAGAAAATCATTTGAGTTTGGAGTGATTTGATTATGAATTTGGCTAAGGTAGGTCAACAAGTTTTGAAAAGGGGTTTTGATTTGGTTTGATTTATATTCATTTGATTTAGATGATTTGGATGCCAATTTCATTTATAATTGTGAATACAAATGATGGAATAAGTTATTTATAAAGAATCATTTGGTTTTTGATTGATTTGAAGGGTTTGACTAAACTTATGGATGTGATTCATAAGGCTTAGGAAGATTTTAGATTTGGAATTGATCATGGGTTTCAATCATTTGATTTGGAATTGGTTCATGATTTGGATTTTGGAATTTGAATTTGAATTTGGACTTGAATTTAAGATTTGGTTTGAAAGAAGGAAGCATTAGGTTCAAGCTATAGGGAAAGTCTTCCTAAATTCCTAAGGCACAACCTATTCCCATGGCTAATTCTTCTAAGTCTTTAGGGTTAGGTTAAGTGTTCACCTAATCACTAGAAGTGTCTTAAGACTAAGAAACTCTTAGTGTCTAGAGGATTCCTATGTCTAAGATGAAAAAGTTGAAAGCTCACTCCAAAAGTGAGGTCAACAGTGTAGAAAGATTTAATTTAACATGAAGGGTTGGTTTAACTTGAAGTCATTTAATTGATTTGAGAATTTTAATTTGTGTTTTTTTTATTTCATTTGGCTTATACTTAACAACTAAGTGCTATAAAGAGAAGAAATGAGGATTGCTTTATTTCATCCATACCTTAAGCCACTTTCTAAAGCATGTTAATTTTTTTTTTCTTAGTAAATGGTTTATTAAATGATTTCATTAACCCTAAGTTTAGGTTCACCTTAAATGATCCCATTCAAGATGAAAGACATTTTAAGATTAACTTAATCAAATTACTATCACATGACATATGTTAAATCATTCCTTTTCATCACATGTAACATGCATATGATTTAATCCTAAATATATCTATACATGTAACATGTTCTTAGCACACTTAAATGATGAATGTATGTGTATGTGAAGTTTATATCATTTTATGTGATTGAATTATTTAATCATATTAGTTTAAAGCTCTATCTAAATTCTTATACAAAAATACATAGGGATGAAATTAAATAGGTATGTGTCATTGTTAACCAGGGAAGTGAGGTAATCAAATGACCTCCTTGGGGCTAACTAAAGCCTCATATTTTCGAGATGTCCAAACTTTATACCCACTTGCATTCAATATATGTAAATTTGCATACATGAATATAAGAAAGAGAGCTCCCAATCACATGATTAATTAATTCAACAACTTAATCATTCATGAATGCATGGATTTTTTGATAAAAGAAAGAGGGTTCTAATTCCATAATTAAACACACACACACATGTATAAGAGACATAAGTTAGTACATGTCATTGTTAACTGGGGAAGTAAAGTAATCAAATGACCTCCTTAGGGCTAACTAAAGTCTCATATTCTCGGGATGTCCAGACTAACACTTGCTTTTGTCAAATACATATGGATGTATACATAAATTAAGGAAGAAAAACCATGTGAAGATTGGATTTTTTTTTATTCAATTAAAACATTTATGCATATGGATTAAAGTTCTATTCAAATTCTAATGTAGAAATATATGTTAATGAAATCAAATAAGTGTGTGTGGTTGTTAACCAGGAAGTGAGGTAATCAAATGACCTCCTTGGGACTAAAAGCCTTTATGTGTTCGGATATTATATATACTTATTAACATTCAAATACATGTAAAACCACACATGATTTTTAAAAAAAAGAAAGAAAGCTTCATTCCATATACTTAAGGTATAATCTCTTACATCTCTTATGTATTTATAACTAGCATCACAACATATGTTATTACTCATTTATAAGCTTTTGAAAATATATTTGGATTTAATAGTGATAATAGTCACACAAATATTAAATTAAATCAACACATGCAAGCTTAACATAAAGAAAAACCATTTTATTTAATTTATCTTTGAAATATGAATGCATGATTTCAAATGACATACAATATTTAACATGATTGGAAAGGAATAAATAAACATAAACATATGATTTTATTCAATTAAATTAATTCCTAAGGACAATCATATCAAATAAAATCATTTAAGATAAACCAAAGCTTCTTTAATGCCATTTTTAATCTTATGTTTTGATTTGATTTAAGGATGTGAGAAGAGATTTTTTTGATGCTAACTCATTCCCATGTTTGTGAATTAATTTGGTTTAATGAAATATGTTAGGTTGATTTTATGAGTTAATTAGGTTATAACATGCATTAAATCCATTAATTAACCATTTTTTATGTTACCTTAACATAATTACTCAAATAATTATGTGCCAATATGATATGAACATATATTGAAAATTAAATCAATAATGATCCTAACGAATGAAAGGGGCCTAGTGTAATTGGCTCATAATTAATGATTAATTAAGCTAAGGAACTTAATTAAGTACTCTTATAATTCTCCCACACATGGGAGTTAACTATAATTTTCTTTGGATTTTCTTAGGTTGTTGAACACCTAAGGGTCTACCCAAGACTTCATTAATTAAGCTTCAATGTGATTATAATTTTAATTTGATTAATTAAGCAATTTGATAAATTGATTAAGCCTTGATTAATTTAATTAATGAAATAAACTTAGGAAAATAGATTAGGAAGGAGGCCCTAATCTTATCCCATGGGATCATTCACTGTTAAGAAATAATTAACCACTTAATTAATTAATTTATTACTTTTAATGGGATTAATTAATTAATAATTAATTTAAAAGAGTAATTAGGGTTTAATTAGTTAATTTTCCTAATTAATTAAGCAATAAATCCTAATAAAACTATGGGAGGTAGATGTTGTCCCATTGAATTAACACACAAAGTTTAGGGTTAATTACTTAAATAATTAAATAGTAATTAAGCTAATTAATTATATAAATAAACTTTATTAAGCCCTAATTACTATTCAATATCAAGTAAGAATATTTTTTAATAAATTCTCCTCTGAAATACCTTCAAAATGAATATTTATTTATATTTTTATGATTTTTCTATGATTTGTTATGATTTTTCAAAATCTCAGCTGATTTAAATAATTTTTCATGATTTTTATAAAGTTTATTAATTTAATTTTATTAAAATAGACTACTTAAGCTTCAGAATGCAATATCTTCTAATCCAAAAATCTTTTGACTTGAAATTTTTATGATAAGTGTATTTTAACTTCAATTTCAATCATTGAAATTTTCAAACTAATCCAATGTATATTTTTGATTTAATTAATAAAGTTTTATTTTTACTAAAACCTAAATTAAGCTCAACATACTAGTAAAAATTTGGGATTTTGGATTTATTGGATTCCTCTCAAAAAGATGAATCCAACAAGGCCTTATTTGTAATTTTTGGTTAAGTATTTTATTTTCTATGAATATTTGAAGTTACAGGTGATTTAATTAATTTTTAAAATAAAAAATGACTGATTTTCTTATTTAACCCTCCATGCGTGGTGTTGGAGGCAATCGATTGCCATGCGGCCGCATGATTGGCGCGGATCGAGATCACATCGAATGTTGATCAGTTAGGCGATTTAGATTATCGGCGATTGAGAAATCATGAAATCGGCACTAATCACGCACCATTTATTTCCCTGAATGGGTGATCAGACGGCAGTGGGATTTTCTTCCTCCCAATGATGAAAGGGACAGGCGGAACAGTGCTCTTTGCTGAATTTTACAAGATTTTTATGAAACTGAATGGAATTTCATCTGAATAGGCTCGATTTCGCATCGATTTTCACTAAAAAACTTCTATTTTCGTATTAGGATTGTTCAAATGAAAGATGTAATGGATATCTAAGAGAAATTCTTAGAATCGAGCAAACATCATCATAAATAAAAGAACCTATGGCCGGTTAAAGGATTTGAAAATTACCTCACTGGGGATAATTTTCGGCGGCTGTGTTGATCAGAGCACATTGTTAGATGCGAGAAAAAGTCTTGGGATGAATTTAAACCCTTGCCTCCTCTTGGAATATTGTATCCACCAATGTTTGTCGCCTCCTTGCCAGAATCTCTCAATTTTGGTATCCTCTAGCCCAAAGGAAGTAGGGAAAGGGGTCTTGTCCTTGGAGTAGCTCTTGGAGTGTGTGCAATGGCAGAATAATACTTTGGTGGCCTCTCTTTCTATTGTGCTTGGTGATGGCCAAAAATCACCATTAATGATGATTTTTGGCTCATAGTGGATGCCTGGATGCCCTATGTCTTGAAGTGATTGGGAATGGCAGGGAATCATCCTAGGTGCCTTAGTTTGGTTATTCAAGGCTTGGGAGGTAGCTTGCAAGAGGGATTAGTGGGTGTAATATGGGTTTTAAATGCTTTAATGGGAGAAGTGAGGTGAATTCACCTCCCCATGAGTCATGGCCAACCCAACTACCTCTTTGGTTAGGTTGGGCAGTGTCCTACGAGCCTTAGTGGACCAATGGAAGAGTGTCAAGTGGTCAAGGAATGAAAATGACCACTCTCCTAAGTGATTTATCTCATGTGATACCTTTGACCCAAGAGTAGAATGGTCATTTAACATTGGATTTGATTTGTGCAGACTTGAAATGAGTCAAAAGTGAGTTGGGCCAAATTTCATGACATTTGGAGTTCATTAGTTTAGTTTGGCTCAATTTGAACCATTTGGGTCAAATTGGGTCAAACCAAAGATTGGGTTAAATTCATATGATCATTTGAGATGCGTTGGTGTCATTGGTTTGGTTTAAATTAGTTTAGGTTTGGTTTTGATTCATTTGAGTTATTTGGATAAAATGGGTCAAGTTGACCAACTTGACCTGATTAACCAAATTGACTTGGTTTGGGCTTGATTGATCATTTGGGATATTCTGTAGACTTTGGTTGAGTTTAATTTGGATTTGATTGGATTTTAAATTGGTTTGACCCTTTAGGTCAAGTTGGGTTCAATAGGTCATTTGGGTTAAAGGGTTGACTTGATCAAAGGACTAGGTTGACTTAGTTTAACCAATTTACAATAATTGATCAACTAAGATGATCAACAATCATGTCATGAAGTTTGGATTTGCTTAATTCATTTTGATTTGGATTGAATTGAATTTTGGTTTATGTAAGTCAAATTGGTCATTTTGGGTCAAGTGAGCCAATTGGGCTTAGTTGGCTTGATTTTGGGTTGAGTTTGATTTAGTTGAGTTTATATATGGATTTAGGATTGATATATAAATCTAGTTGCAATTAGTTTGAGCTCAAATGAGTTTTGGTTCATTTGAAAATTTCAAGTCAAATGGGCTAAGTTGGGTTTGACTTGGGTTAATTTTGATTTGACTTGATTATTGTATATTTCATTTATATTTTTGAATATGATTGAAGGCATAATTGTTTTATGAGAAAATCAATTGAAATTTGGGTTTTGAAATGAAGGAATTTGGCTAAGTCCACGGAGTCGGATCATGTGACTTAGGTTTGGATTTTGATTTAGTTTAATTTAGTTTTGATGGTTTAAATGTATATCTCATTTATATTTGTGAAGATGATTGAGGATATGACTGATTCATGAAAAAATCAATTGAGTTTTGGCTAAGTTCATGAAATTGATTCAAAGGACTTAGGAAAGATTTCAAATTTGGATTTGATCATGAGCTTCAATCATTTGGCTTGGGATTTAAATTTGGATTTGATATGGATTTGGATTTGAAATTGAGTTTGATTGTAGGTTTGATAGGGTGAATCTGGATTGGATTTAGGTTGTGGGGTAGGAGGGTTATCCTAATCCCAAGGCATAGCTAATCTTATGATTAACTCTTCTAAATCTATAAGCTTAAGTTAAGTGTTCACCTAATCACTAGAAGTGTCTTATGACCAAGGAAGTCTTAGTGTCTAGAAGACTCCTAAGTTTAAGATGAGGAGATTGAGAACTCACTCCAAAAGTGAGGTCAACACTTATACATACATCTTTCACCTTCTTTGGTATCCAATCTATTGTACAAATCACTAAAAGCTAAATTTTTTTATCATATATTGCTTTCCTAGAATCTCTACAGACCACTTTATATCTTTCTCAATTATTCAAGTTTTTACATCTAAACTAAGTTTTATAATAATGTTTCTTATTTCTTATCTTTTTTCATTCATTCACTACTATATTTTTATTAAAAGATGCTTTTCCTTTTGATTTTTCATGCACATTTTTGACAACTTGCTTAATTTCACTTGCTACTTTTTTCACATAACATTATCTTTCTTATGAACATCCCAAATTCTAAGCTCTTGTAGCTTACTTTTAAAAATATTTTATTAGTATTCTTTACGCCCTCATTTAATTTTAGGATAATAATTTGATTTATTTTTATCTTACAATCTTTCATCTTAAAATTTAAAGCTAACAGTCGATGCTGGGTACTTAAACTTTCACTCAAAATGACTTTACAATCTTTAAATTTAAATAAACTATTTTTTTATCAAAAAATAATCAATCTGTGTTTTATTAGATCTATTTTATAAGTAATAATATGCTTATCTCTTTTCTTAAAAAAAGTATTAGCAACTACAAAATCATAGGCTAAAACAAAATCTAATATAGCCCTACCTTCTTCATTAGTCACTCCAAATCTATAGTCACCATTAATACTTTTAAAATCTTCTACCATTCTACCAACATGTCCATTTAAATCTCATTCAATAAATACTTTTTTTTCAAGATGTATCTTTTGTATTAATCCTTCTAATTCATTCCAAAATTTTTCTTTGAGTCAACATTCAAACCTACTTGAGGAATATAAACACTTATAACATTGATAATCTTAGTATCAATAATAATTTTTAAACCTATAATTCTATCTCCAAATCTATTAAAATTTATAACATTATCCATCAAACTTTTATCTATAAGAACACCTATGCCATTTCGAATTCGACTTCTACCTGAATACCAAAGTTTAAAACTTAAACTATCATTCTCCTTGGCCTTCTCTCCAACTCATTTAATTTCTTGAATACATAAAATATTTATCTTCATATAAACCATAATATTTATTAATTCCATTAATTTTCTTATAAGAGTATATATATTCCAAGTTCCTAACATAATTCTAGTTTCATGGACTAACTTCTTTGCCCGCATCCGTCCATGATGTGGGAACGCTTATTTAACTTTGCGCGTTACATTTCATTATATTCGATATTCTGACGTGTGGCCAGATGCTAGCATTGTGTTTTAAAAGGATTCATGTCATGATTGTTTTGACAAATTTTATGTTGGCTGTCGACTGCCTATTGCCTCCACTTTTCACATCCTGCTTCGAGCTAGGACTGTATTAATTTTAAATTATGATCAAATCATTTTCAAATCACAAATTCACCACTCATCTATCAAACCATCTTTAAACAACTAATAAAATTTTTCTGATTAAATCATCTTTAAAATATGATCAAATTATATTTAAACCAAGTTAGATAATGATCGAACAATCTTCAAATTTATTTCATATACTTCTATTTTAAAAAGATGTCCATGAACATAAGCAATTATCCATTATTATCAATATTTTGATTTTATTAAACTCTTAATTATATTTCTCTAAAATTAAATAATAAGACATGCTTCTCTAATTTCTAATATTATAGGATATATTAATTTAAATTTGGTTTATTATGGGGGATGTTTGTGCTATATATATATATATATATATATATATATATATATATATATATATATATATATATATATAGTATATATATATATATATATATATATATATATAAGATTTACTATAGGATTCAATCGTTTATATTTATCTTTAATCTTGAGCCATCTTTATTATTAAATCATCCCAATGAAATGTGTCAGATCTTAGAAAATATTAAAATTTAGATGTGAAATATGTAAATGTATAAGAATTACGTGGTATGTATGTAAATTTCCCTATATATAAAACAAGGATTAGACTAATTTCAAGCTAGCTAACCTGGATCAATCGATTAGGATTTATCATGCAGATTTTGATCTTCAACATAATCATCGGCCTAATAATTGTCATCCCTTCGACAATCCTGTCGAGATTCCTGCGCCTAGCTAAACCATTAAGCCGGAGCTAGGGCAAAATCCTACAACTGCGGGAGGACGTTGAGGAGGAGAAGCAGTAGCTGGAGGAAAAGAAATCGAAGGTAAGAAGCCATAGAGGAGGAAGTGGACGAGAGAAAGAAGGTAAGGAATGGGAGCCCCGAAGCAGAAGTGGACTTCGGAGGAGGAGGATGCCCTCCGCGCCGGTGTTGACAAGCACGGCGCCGGCAAGTGGCGGACTATTCAGAAGGACCCCGAATTCAGCCACTGCCTCTCTACTCGATCCAATATCGATCTCAAGGTCCCATTACCGACCTTGATCCCTTTTTCCTTGTATTTGTTCTAGTAGTTTTCCTTTGGTGTTCTGAACTCTTTGCATCGCTTTGGAAGGCTGAAGGTGTATATGAGATGAATTTGAGCTTTTTTTTTTCCATGTTTGTCTCAATTTCTTCATTATGGATGGGAACGACACTGAACTCAATTTCGTTAAGTAAAAAAAAGGAAAAAGAGAGAAAAAAAGAAAAAAGAAAAAAGACAAGCTTGTTTTATTTATTATTGAGCTAAACAGAAACTCTACGAAAAAAATAAGATGAGGTAATGACCATCAAATTAATCAGTAATTTTTTATTGATAATTTTGTTCGCATGACAAACTATATGATTTCAGGTGAAGTATCTGTTTCAGAACAAGAAGTATATGTTTTCATGATTTTTAGCATGTATTTGATTTCTTTATTAGTGAATTCATAGGCAAAAATGAATTACAAACACTCCAATTCCACTGCATGAATAATAAAATTTTCTATATGATGTTGCTTTAGTTTATGTGACACCATAGTAGCAAATCAAGAGCATTTTTCATTATCAATGCCATGAATAGTAGTAAGAAGTCAAATTTTGCAAAATTTCAAGATGATTTGTGCATGAATGAAGCACATGTGTCATTCTGTTGGGTAGAGTAGATAGTTAGAAAAAAAACAATTCATTTATTTTATGGTATATAAGTACTCAATTCAAATGAATTTTTTTTTGCAACTTTAACATGACATCTAAAACAATGGTTTAAGTCACTTCATTTGAAGACCATCAAGATGTCATAGCTTCTCTTGAATTATTTTGGTACCATCTTCAGAAGGGATTGGCCCAATGTGAGATTATGGAGCTTAGTCTTGCAATGTAATATCTTTATCCTTGTCTCAATCTTAGAATTTCCACAATGGTTAAAACAATTTCAAAAATGGAATCAATCTGCTGCCCCTAATTGTTTTCATACCTCTACTTGTGGATTTTTTTTCTTTAATTTACTTAAAGATTTTACAGCAGTCCTACATTGCAGGATAGAAGGTTTTATTTATTTATAATCTGGCTACAATACCTACCCACTTTTATATATTTCGATACAACAAAGTTTTATTCAAGAGAATTTAGCTTCTGCAAGGTTACAATAATTTGTAAGTTGAATGAGTTAGATGCTTTTGAGGCTGTTTTTATGCTTGAAATGTTAATATAATCATGACTTTGGTTACATTTGAACAAATTTACCACTCTGTATTGCCATCTATCATAAATTCTGTCTTCTTTCATTCATGTTTGCCTGTGGCATTTTAGGTTCTACTTTATCAAGATATATCTTAATTTCGATGCTTGATGATGCTTATAGAACATTTCTTTTAAATAGGATAAATGGCGAAATATGATTGTTAGTGCTAATGGACAAGGTATTAGGGAGAAGTCAAGGACACCAAAGCCAAAGGCTCAACCGACTGCACAATCTAGCTCTCAGATCCCATCCATTCAGGCACCTGCAAAAGTAGAAAAGCAACCCACAATGGAATCTACTAAGATTCTTCAAGATGCAAAGATTCCTTCACGGTTTGTATGGCCTTATCTTTGCTGCATTTTACATAATTTATGAGGTGTTATGTGGTATGCAAATTTAAAGTTTGTATTTTGTATGATTTATATGCTAGCATGCTAATGCAAATTTGATAAATTGTTAGTCTTTATTATTGAAGAAGGGTTTACAAGAAAATGACTCCTTCAACTGTCACATATTATATGACCCTAACTTTGAAAATTCAATTATATTTATATTTATTTAATCTCATCTTCTTTATCTAATAATTATGACATTATAGTTGGCATTCACTTTGAATAAAACTCACATCTATTTATAGTTAAGTTGAAATACATTTAATAAACTTTCAACTGCTGTATGTAATAGCTTAGCTATTTCCTTTCATATGAGTTAGCTCCTTATACTCAAGCTTCTTCAACCCTCATTGACATTGTTGTTAACAACTAGCCTACAAGTGAACCTACTACTATCGCTTGTCTATTGCCTCACCTTGTCCACTTGCACACTAATCCTTAGAACCATAGTTGCCTATAATGTCTATAGCTTGCTTGAGTTTGACATTGCAATCCAATTTTAGTCGTCGTAAACTTTGGCTACATTTTTTCTCGTTTTCATTGTTGATATCGCCCCTATCCCTACATTACAATGACCATTTGAGAAGGGTCATTTTGGACAAGCCTTTACTTATGATGGATCCTTTATGGTGCAACCTTACAACTAATTTATTTGTTAACAAACTCAAATTTTCAACTTTCCTTAAGAAATAAATCACTATATTTTAATCATTTTCATATCCATTGTAATGTAGGGATATCGGTAAACTTTTATTCTAAGATTAGTTAGAAGATCCTTAGTTTTCAAACTTTTAAATTCAAGGAAGGTTTTATGCACCGAAAGATTTCTAGTTGATAGTGTTTCTTGCTATAAATGATATTGTGAAAAGTGAAGAATCAATGGTGTGTTTGATTTTTGGCATTACTCTTGCCATGTATTGCAATGATATTTGGTGTTTAGTTGTCTTGTTTTCATAGTTTGTATGCCTGTTTATGGTTATACTTGTCTAGTGTATTATTTAGAAGACAAAAGAAACAATCCTTCTGTCCTTATACACTTATTAAATAGTCCATTTGCATATTAGTTATATACTGGTTATTTTAAGCTATATCAATAATTTGAATGCAATAGTGAATACCCATTTCATTGAGATAAGGTCCTGAAAGGGAGGTTTTTTTCACCTATTGGTCATTTAGCACAAAAATCAATTTTTAAAAATTTGCCCATTTAAACAATCTCAATATTCGGTTACAAAGTGTATGCCTATTTTATGGGATGAGGCCTTGATATGAAATTTTTCTCATAAGAAGTTTGCAAAGCAATATAATCAATATTTTTAAAATGGTCCCATTCAATCATTTGGTAATTTGGACTCACTAATGAATACATGTAAGGGGTAGTTTTTATATCTGATGTTTGCTGGGAATGATAATGAAGTTTTTTAAAAGCATGCCATTTAAACCATCTTAATGAATTAAATGCAATGGTGTGTGCTCATTTCATAAGACGAGGCCTAAATCATACCTGAAGTTCATTGGGCATGCAAATTATCTTTTTTAAAAAATAGCCCATGTAAATCACCTAGATAATTTGGATGTAATAGTTTATGTCACAAGGAGAGGCACGTATGAGTCAACTGAATTGGCCCTTAAATGTGCAAATATTGGTTCTTCCCAATATCAACTTACAACCCTTCATGTTTGGTCGTGTGCATGTTACATAACTGAGTCTAAGCAACCTTTGAAGTAGGCTGGCTTAGCTGGCTTACCATCATCAACTTTGATAATTTGATGCCATATTGGTGTGCTAATTAGTTTGGTGCACTCACTTCTAAACTGTTTGAGAGTTTCTTTTGCATGTGCCTTTAATGCGACATAGATGTCTTGTTCTTCTTCACTTCAATCTCAAGTACATACAACATTACCCAATGCTGTCCATCTCAAGCAGTTAGAATATTTTCGATTAACAACAACAACAACAACAACAAGCCTTTATCCCACTAAATGGGGTCGGCTATATGAATCCTTCGTCTCCATTGTGTCCTATTATGTACCAAATTCTCATTTAATTCAAGTATATTAAGGTCATTTTTTATACATCTTAACCAAGTCTTTTTAGGTATACCTCTATCTTTCTTAACATAAGGCAAATCTAATACATCTACTCTCTATCAGTCATGGACGGTGGCTTTATATGGCCAAACCATCTAAGGCTCTCTCTAATCTTATCGTACTCCAACTTTTTTTAACATACTCATTTCCTGAACATCTAATATTTTCGATTGAATGCTTTAAATATAAGTGGGTTATTTCCTATAAAAATATTCCCCTTCTCATACAAACAAACAAGTTAGATGTCTTCATTCCTATTCATCTTCATGTAAATAACACTTTCATAAGGGCATTACATGCTATTATTTCAGTTTTAAGCCGGTTTCAATTCTTGTATTCCTATACTAGTTGTTTGCTTCATACCGTGCAAGGCCTTGTATAACCTATTTCCTTTTTATTCATGACCTAGTTGCTCGATATAAACTTTAATAAAAGCTTTTATCTTTTGCCACCAATTATGCTTTCTATTTTTCTAATTTACAATGTATTTTTTTTTTTGTTTTATATACCTAATGCCCTTATGTCCTTCAATAAAAGATGTTAGTTCCATGTGTGTGTGTGTGTGTGTATGTATATATATACATACATGTACACATATGCTCTATATTACACATACACATATATATATATATATATATATATATATATATATATATATATATATATATATATATATATATATATGTGTGTCTTGTGTGTGTGTGTGTGTTTGTGCTTATTCTTTGTTATTGTAGCATTCATAATGCCAAATTTTGTTGTAAGCATAACAACATTATTGAGTTTTTTTATATGTTTTGTTATGAAGTCTTTATCCTCCATTGTCCAGCAATTCATCTTTTGTTTATTTCACTAATTCTTCTTCCATAGCCTCCATAGATGACAGATCCAAACTTTACACAAAGTTATAGGAAACCAACGTTGAAATGTTTACTTTTTCAGAGCTTCAAAATATCTCTAGCCCAGCTTGATGCAAAGGATCCCTTTGTATAAGTAGTTTACTGCTTTCATACTCATTTATGTACACCTTCTCTCCTTCCCGTCATATGGTGCATGCATGGTATTAAGTGTCACTCTCTAAATTCATGCACTAAGATTCTTAAAAATCTTGTGCTTAGATTAAAGTATACTTCATAGGAATACTAAAAGTGACTTATTACCATACTTGTTTAACATTTATCCTTTATTATATATGCCTAAATCACCTAAATTCATTCGTACTTTATCTTCAATTGTTGTATTTGAACAGTCCTTATACATCATATTTGAATTTATCTTCATAATTTTTGCTACAAGTCCATTTTAAAATTATTATTTTTGCTAAACTTGACTTGATCATTATAGATTTCTTTATCACTCAATATTCTTATTTATATTGCATAACTAGTCTAATTTTTATATGTTAAAGTTTGACATTAGGTCAAATCATAGAGCATACCTAAAGTACCTCTCCATTAGTAACTTTGAAAGTATATTTTCATCTATGTACTTTTTCATTTTTAATACAACAACAATAAGCCTTTATCCCACTACATGGTGTTGGCTACATGAATCCTTTTTCTCCAATGTGCTCTATTAAGTGTCATATTTTCATTTAATCCTAATAAATTAAAGTCATTTTTTATACTTCCAAAGTTTTTTAGGTCTATTTCTACCTTTTTTAACATAGACCAAATCTATTACATCTACTCTTTTAATTGGGTCATCAGACTACCAATATTTTATGTGAACAAATTATCTAAGATAATCTACCACTAGAGCTACTCCAACCTTATCACATTTATATTCGTTTCTGATTTTGTTTCTAAGCTTAATGCCACTCATGTACCTGAGCCTTCTCATCTCTACAACACTTAATTTTATGCTTGTTTTTTACTGGCTAGTATTCTGCACCATAAAACATTGCAGGTCTCACCATCATATTATAAAATTTTGTCTTGAGTTTAAGAAATATAGATCCAAAGTACTTAAACTTATCAGACATTAGCATCAATTGATGTTTTAATTATATAAACCATTTTCATTGAAATTGCCTATCATGTATTCACGTCTTTAAATCCCTTTCTTCTAACATTTCTTTCATTCTTATAACTTGGAATTTACATCAGGTCTCACCGATTAGATTTATAACATTTACAAATGACAAACACTATGGTACCTCACATAGAGTATACTTTTTAAGGATCCCCATAATTTATACATAGATAAGAAAACTAAATATGATCTTTATATTTTATAGGATACCTATATTATGAATGATGTAATCTTATAGGATACTTATATTATGAAAAATAGATCCACTTCAAGTTCTTCACTATTTTTGTCTTGGTTGTATGCGTCTTTGAAGAATTAATGAGGGGTTATGGATGGGATCATGGGAGCTTAGGATTTTGGTCAGAGATAAAAGGGTTGTAATTTAAGGGAAAAGAGTGAACAGGGGCGGAGTCAATATCTTTTTTATGGTGGGAAAATTTATTGTATAAATAAACTCATTACAAAAATAAAAAATTGGATAATACATAATTCAAAATAAAATTTTGCATTTTATTATGATTGATAGCTTAAATATTGATTACAAGCTTTTCATCCTATTTTACATTTTTATATAATGTTGCGTAATAATTTTATTAGGAATCAAGTTAATTACTTTTTCCTCAATATAAGGAACTAAATAGTCATCAAGCCATACATCACTCATTCCACTATGCAAAATGTATTTCTATGAGAAAATGTATCTGTTTTATTGGTACGAGATGATTACATGAGAAAATATGTTGATTTTGTTGGCGTGAGATGATAATTAGGGCCAAAAACATAATTTTTATAACATATTTTATAAATTATGTTAAAATTGTAAAGATTTTATTGAGTTTAAAGACTATTGTTTACGCTTGCTTTTGCATTTTTGTCTTTCTTTTATGTTCATGTATATTTCTTGTTTTGAAAAGCACATGATAAGGTTTTAATAACCTAAATAATTAATTAATGTATTTTCTTGTGGAAAATATTGTTTGTTCACAGTTGATTATACATAATATGATCAACATAAGATATTTCATGTACCTTGAATTGAATAAATTAAGATTAGTTAAATACATCTATCAAATTTGAATTCTTAAAATGAAAAGATAGTTTATTGATACGTTTCAATCAAATAAATTCATTCTATTAAAAGGTCCTTGACTTTTGCTTCATATGCGAAGTCAATGAGTGTGTATTCCATTAAATTAAGAAAGAATATTGAAAACATATTTCCTAAAATTTTGTGAATACTTTGGAATATCACATTTTTTTAAAAAGAAATATGAAAAATATATTTAATTAAAACTTGAAGAACAAAATCCTACAAATCTCCCATCTTAATCCCTGAAAAGCTAAAATAATAATGGGAAGCATCAGTTGCCATTTAAGGCTATCACTAACAGTTTGCCATCACTAAGAGAAACCAACATATACACTCATAAGCTGTTTTTGGTTTAGAAAAATTAAACAGAAGGAAAATATTATCTACCTCATAATTAAATAGACATAGTTAGGTTTGTTCTAACTGTGTAACTCATAGGATATTGATTTTACCCAAGCAAATGAGAAATGCTAACCTGGGAAACAGTCAAGCAAACAGGGAGCTGAGCGTGATTTGCAAAGGGGAAGAGATTGTGTGTCAGTCCGTAGTGCTGGTGCTGCAGGTTTTTTGGGGGGGACTGTAGTTTTGAGGTCCGCCCTTGAGAATGAAAGGACATGAATAATGGCTTATTGATGCTAGGATTAGTTTCAAGATATTAAGTGATTACGACTTGATAATGTTGCTACTTGGAGCTCTGTTTTTCTAATATATACAAACTTTTTTCTAATATTTGTTTAGTTATAACCACACTTATTCACATTGATCTCTACTGATTGTGCCTATTTTTTTCATTTGCTGAACTTTATTATGCATGAAGATATATAATTTGATTACATTATTTTGATTTTTTCCAGTTATTATTTAGTGAGAGGAAGCATAATGGGTCATGCATATTTTGATAATTTTGTTTTTTGACTTATAAATTTTCTCAACCGCACATTTTACCAGCTAACCCAAGTTCATCCTAAGAAGCCCGTGCAAATATTGTTAATTGAAGTCATAATGACTTGATCAATCGTTTTTCATTTTTTGTTTACTTACAAAACACTTTGGCCTCATTTTAGTCTTCTCTTTTTTGACCTTTTGTATGTTGGGATTTGGGAGAAACATATCACTTTGATTATTAGGCATGAGAAGGGAAAAGGGGGTAGAGTTAAGATAACTTTGATAGATGTTGTGGAGTAAAGCATACAAAGACTGACGGTCATATTACTTGAAACATTCAGGAGAAATGAATGGAGTAGGATTCAGAATGTTGACCTCAAATAATTGGGATAAACTGATGATGATGCTTGCCTTGTGTTTTCTAATTCTCTTTGTTGATAACTAGGTACAATGCGATCATAATGGAAGCTCTTACAGTGTTGCAAGAACCCAATGGATGTGAAATTAGTGCAATTTGCAAATACATTGAGGTTAGCTAATAGTTATTATTAGTATGTTGTTACATGACATTTTTTTCCACTCATGAGTACTCTTTCTTTGTTTTGCCATTGATTTTGTAACATGATGCTTGAGTATCTTCAGTATTATATTTGAACAATGAATGCCAAGTTTCAAGAGTAACTTTGTTTTATTTTTTTTTCACCATCATGGTTCTCTTGGTGACATGTTTGAAATTTTATTGATATAGAGTGTATCAAAATCTAGTTGTCATTTCAATGTAAATAACAACAACAACAACAACAAGCCTTTTTCCCACTATGTGGGGTCAGCTACATGAATCCTTCTTCTCCATTGTGTCCTATTATGTGTCAAATTCTCATTTAATTCTAGCAAACTAAGGTCATTTTTTATACATCATAACCAAGTCTTTTTAGGTCTACCTCTGTCTTTCTTAACATAAGGCAAAATCTAATACATCTACTCTCCTAACCAGGTCATTATGTAGCCAAACCATCTAAGGCGACTCTCTCTAATCTTACTTGCCTGAGTTTCTCCAACTTTTTCATACTCATTTCACATTTTATCTCTAAGAGTAAAGCGCTCCATCCACGCATCCTCATCTCTGCAACACTTAACTTAGTCTTATCGTCTCTTTTATTGGCCAACATTCTTATAAATCATTCGGTCTTTACCACCATCTTATAAAATTTTTCCCAAGTCTAGCGATACTTTTATATCACACAATAGGTCAGATGTATTCCTCCACTTCAACTATCCAACTTGAATTCTACTAATAACATCTCCATCTTTTTCACCACCATTTTGAACAATAGAGCCTAGATATCTGAATCGCTTACTCTTTTTAATGACTTGGTCACTCAATGTCACAACACCACCACCAGAACTTCTACAACTAAAATCACACTCCATATATTCAGTTTTAGATCTGCTCAAACGAAAACCTTTAGACTCTAAGGTTGACCTTCATAATTCAAGTTTCTCTTAGACTCCCTCCCTAGTCTTATCAACAAGAAGAATGTCATCAGCAAAAAGCATACACCAAGGTACATCTTCTTGTAAATGCCTAGTATGAACATCCATAACTAAAGCAAAAAGATAAGGGCTTAAAGCCGATTTTTGATGTAATCCAACTGAAATAGGAAAATATTTTCTCAATTCTCCTTTTGTTTGGACACAAGTAATAGCTCTTGTATACATATCCTTAATGACTTGAATATAACTAATATTAACTCCTTTCTTTTCTAGAACTCTTCAAAGATCATCTCTTGAAATTTTATCATAAGCTTTCTCTAAATCAACAAATATCATATGTAGATCCTCTTTATTTTCTCTATACTTCTCCATCAAACCTCTCAACAAATGTATAGCATCCATAGTAGATCTACCTAGCATGAAACCAAACTGATTTTGAGAAACTTTTATATCACATCGTAACCTATGCTCAATTACTCTCTCCCACAATTTTAATGTATGACACATTAACTTAATTCCTCTATAATTTGCACACTCTTGTGCAACACCTTTATTCTTAAATATAAGAACCAACATACTCTTTTTTCACTCATCTTTTTAGTCTTAAAAATAATATAAAAAAGATTTGTAAGTCAAGAAATTCCTTGATCTCCTAAATATTTTCACACTTCTATTAGAATATTATCAGCTCCTACTATTTTTTTCACACTTCATTTTCTTTAAAGCTTTTCCAACTTCAGATTTATTAATACGACAATAAAAATAAAATTCTATATTTTTGTTTAAGGCATTAAGGTTATTAAAATTAATCTTATTTTCAGATTTTTCATTGAAAAATTTATCAAAATACTTCATCCACTTATTTTCAATATGTTTTCTAAGAAAAGTATTTTATGATTTTCATCCTTAATATATCTTACTTGAATTAGATCTTTACTTCTCTTTTTTACTTCTTCTATCTCTTTGGCTGGCTAAGTTATACATACATCTTTTACCTTTTTTAGTATCCAATATATTATATAAATCACTAAAAGTTAAATTTTTTGCATCATATATTGCTTTCTTTGGATCTCTACTTTATATCTTTTTCATTGTCAACCAAGTTTATATGATGTTTTTTATTTTTTATCTTTTGCACATTTTGACTCCTCCATCAATTATTTTATTAAAAGATGTTTTTTTTGATTCTTCAAGTATTTTTTGGAGCTTGTTTAATTTCACACTTCTTTTTACATAACATTAAACGTTTATTAACATCCCAACTTCTAAGCTTTTATAGCTTGCTCTTAAAAAATTTTTTATTAGTATTCTTTAAGTGCCCCCATATAATCTCGGACAATAATTTGATTTATTTTTCATATTCTAATCCTTCATCTTAAAATCTAAACTTGAATCGATGTTATTAAACTTTCACTGAATGGCCTTTACAATCTTTATAATCTAAATGATCTATTTTTCTTATCGAAAATAAATAATCTGTGTTTACAGCTCCATTTTATAAGTAATAATACGCTTGCCTCTTTTCTTAAATAAAGATAAGAACTATAAAATATGCGTTAAAGCAGCATCTAATATACCCCGCCTTTTTTTTATTAATCATTTTAAATCCATAGTCGCCATGAATATTTTTAAAATCTTTTACTACTTTACCAACATATCCATTTAAATCTCCTCCAATAAATACCTTTTCTTCAAGAGGTATATTTTATATTATTCCCTCTAAGTCATTCCAAAAATTTTCTTTTGAGTCTACATTCAAACCTACTTGAGGAGCATAAACATTTATAATATTGATAATCTTAGTATCAACAATAATCTTTAAAGTTATAATTTTATCTTCAGTCCTATTAATATTTATAACATCATCCTTCAAATTTTTATCTATAATCACACCTACACCATTTCTAATTCGACTTCTACTTCAATACCAAAGTTTAAAAATCTAAATTATCAATTTTCTTGATTTTCTCCTCAATCTATTTAATTTCTTGAATACATAAAATATTTATCTTCCTATGAACCATAATATCTATTAATTCCATTAATTTACCTGTAAGAGTACCTATATTCCATGTTCTTAATCTAATTCTAGTTTCATGAGCTAATTTTTTTGTCTGCATCCGTTCATAATATGGGACACAAGGTCGAATGTAAATAACAACAAAATTAAATGCTACACAAGGTCGAATGAAATTATTTGGGTTTCATTTATCGTGATGGGTTGACACACATGAATTTGTATGAAATGATCATCTACAAGCAAGGCATCTAGTATATAGTTATTTACTACTATGGATGCTGAAAGAATAAAGTAATGATGCTATGTAAATCAGGATGGATTTTTCAGTGGAAGAATTACGTAAGATGACCTCATGATTCAATAGTGTGGCACTAAGATTCATAGGATGCGAGAAATTAAAATTGTAAAATGTTTGACTAAGACCAATCATACAATCATAACCAGTAACCAAGGAATTCATGTTTGATCTGTCTACTGTAAATCCAATATTATAGAATATTGCTTGTAAAAAATTGTTGGTCCTTTTCTCTTACAGATTGGTATTTAATTTGACATTTATATTATTACTTCTAGTATTGAAATATTGTAGAAAAATGATAATGTTCTCATCATAACAACCCTATGCTAACTACTTTGGCTTAGCTTTATGATAATTAATTCTCTGCTTGCCCAACTAAGTGCTTCTTTAGGTGTTTTAACTTATTTTGGGAAAATTCTTTTCTGTAGATTCTATCTAATCCCCATTTGGTTTCTCTTTTTTCTAATATTTTGGACAATTAATATTATATATCTATCTTATTCGTGTATCTCTACCCTTGTTCTATATGTCAAAGGCGTACAAGTCTATTTTTCACCATTTTATCTTCATAGATGCCACCCAATTTTTCTTATTTTTACTATACATCCATCTTAACGTTTTAAAATTTGGATGCTTAACCATTTCATTAAATATTTTTTTATATTGTTCAACATTTAGATCCATTAAACATACCTGACTTGAGTACAAATTTAATAAAGATAATTTTAATTCACCAAGATGCTCTGTTTTCACATAGTAACTCTAAGGTGCTTCTCCTGTTTTACATCAGCTTCAAATTTAGAAATAATATCATATTCACTTTTTTTTTACATAATAAATCTAAAATACTTGCATATATTTCAGCTAGGTATCAATTTATCTAGTAAATTGGTTGATCATTAGTCATAAACATCAATGAAAAATATATATCATATACTTATATTTTTATTTTGCTGGTGTGTGGAGAACATAAGGCCATGAAAAAATTTATTCCACAAAAATTTAATACCAGACAATATATGAATTGTTATATGAATGAAACCAGGAATTATTCATCTTTGTACACATTTTAAAAATAAGTTTTAGCTTTTCTTCCTTCATATGAATCCAAGGTATTTTGTTTTCCTTTTTTGCCTTGAATTCATGGGATCTTGTTTTTTTTTTTTTTTTTGTCATGAATGCACATGATTTTAATTTTCTTCTTTTATATTATTTGGAGAATTTTAACAATAAGATCTGGAAGATATGCACTTTCCAACACTTTTGTTCAAGCTTGTTAATATATATCTTTCGTTCATGGATTTCCAATAATGTCTTAAAATCATGCACTAAGTCCTTTGTGATGACATTGATCAATCAATTTCTTATGTTTACATATATATAATTTATAAATTAAACCACCCTCTAATACTTTTTAATAATATGTTTATATATCTTAACATATTTTGTTCTATTATATTGCATGGGATGAGTATGATATTTAATGATTTATTATCACAATAGAGTTTGATGGATCCCTCCCATCCAATGTTTAGATGTTCTAAGAAAATTTTTAAAACCATAGCTCACAGATTCCTTATATCATTGCTCTTAATCTAGTTTATACTCTAAAATGTTATTATTATTATTTTTGTTTCCTAACATGATAAGATTACCTTAAAAATATGTAATATCCAGAAATGGATCTTCTATTTATAAGTGAACTTGCATCAAGGGTGAAAATGAATTGCTTTGAGTTTGATTACCCATCTTTGACTAATTAATGAAGTTTGAGCCTATGTTCGAACTCAATTATATGAGTTCGAATCAGGCATGAGCTAACTCATTTATTATTAAATAGATAAATGATTCAAGCGAAAAAGAACGAAGATTTAGTAGAGAAATAGTAAGAAATCACTCGAGATAAAAAAAGAGAAAATTTTATATATTTATAATAATGTTATATTTAAGCCATTAAATTTTAATATATTCTAAGCATATTTTATGTTTATGTTTTTTTCTTAAAGCTTAGTTTAGAGTTGGTGAGTTGAGTTGGGGTTGGCTCAAGCTTGGCTCATTCGTTCATTGTGCTCAGTTCACGAGCCATTTAGCAAGCCAATCTTGAGCTAGCTTAGCTCAGTTACACCTTAACTTATATGGCTATCATTAATGTAGGCTTTAAAATTTAACTTTTTATTTCTTCTAAACAAAATTCTCCTTTTAAGATTAACTTTTAAGTAATGATCAATTTGGTCAATAGCCTTTGCTGAACATCTTTTTAATTATTAATGAATTGATATGCCACAATCACAACATAAGCTATATTCAATTTCGTATGTATAAAGAAAGTTTGCTCGTTAACCTTTCGTATATTTCCCTATTCACTATAGAGTCTAATGTTACTTCCAATTTATGATTTGGGTCAATTGATGCATAAGAAAGTTTTCCTCTTTTATTTCAATAGATTAGAGACGTAAAATGAAGATTTTTTTATGTGAGTAAACCAACTCAGTTTCTAGAAGGTACTTCAATTTCTCTAGCTACTTCATCTCAAACTCTCTAATCACACACTATTTTAGTGATTTTTTATTTTTTTTACTTTTTCGTTTTTTATTTCATCATCAATATATACTAATAATGCCATGACTCTATGTATATCCAAGTGCCTAATGATTAAGTTATGATTTCCTTGACTTCTAATATGTGGCTATCATTAATTTTTCAAATTTTCCCAAAAAAAAAAATAGATGTTTTGTGAGGGCTATACATTGTCATTCTTAGTCTGTAACCTTATTATTTTTAAGGCCTCCAACAAAAAACTGGGGAATATTCATGTCGATTTCCTTTTCTAGATTGCCATGAAGGAATATATTTGTAATGACAAATTATTGCAAATCCCAATAAATGTTTGTAGTGAGTTATTTATCTTTGCAATTGGAGTAAATATCTTTTGATATTTACCTTATAGATTTGAGCATAGCTCTTAGCTGTCAATCTTACTGTATATCTTTTATGGGTCTCGTCAGTTTTGTTTGTTATTGTAAAAACCTATTAATTTCATATGAAACAACGTGGGATGATTAGAACTTGTTAAATGGCATAAAATGAGAGAAAATATAATGGGTGTTCGGCTCACTTTCCTATATTTGTTTTCAAATGATTATTAGTAACTCCAAATCATTATTTTCATCTTAAGGTTTCATGTGTGAGGTAGGATCATAAACTATAATCATCTTATTTTCAAGATCTAGAGAAGTTTCTTGAGCTTACATTGATTTTGTTATTGGAGCAACTAATCTGAATACACTTGTTTATATCTGAAGTGTCATGATTTGAGTGCGAGTAGTTTAGATTCTTCTTGAGGAGGTTGTATGGGGACAGTGTTATTATGAGTTTATAAAGATATGGATGAGGAATGCAGATATACAAAGAAGCTGTTTTTATTATTATCTTTTATAATGAAATTCTCCCATTGAAAATAAGTTTGAGCAGTGAAGGATCATTCATCTTTAGAAGTAACCTCAACATAAATAAATAAATTTTCATAAGTTGATGGCAGTACTTGTATGTTTTTTGGGTTGATGAGTAATCCACAAAGTTATACTTTCTTTATGGTCAAGCATTCCTCTATTATTACTATGAATATACTCACAGGATGTAAAATTAAATATTTGTTTAAAATTGTTTATGGTGTTCAAATTGGGATAAAATCAAGAGAGTACTTTCATTGATCTTTTGAACTCCAAAACTTTGAAAGGGTGTCTATATATAATGTGAGTGGCTATAAAAATGATCTTTTTGCAATATTATTTGGGAACATTCTATTGGAATAATAAGCTCTAGTTGTGGCTAGTGAGTGACTAGCTTTTCTTCTACAACCCTATTTTAATGAGTAGTGTTAATGCATGAGGACTTGTAAATTCTTCTTTTCCTTTGAAAATATGGGGAAATTACTTAGTTAAATTAGCCTTCGTATTGCTAGATCTTTTTTTAATCTATTATGAAATGTCGAAAGTATGGCACTCACGTTAGGTTTGAGTAGGAAAAGTCAAGAAAAGGCTAAATTTTTATATTAAGCCTAATTAAAACTTTGATTAGCCAAATAAGCACGAAAAAAATAAAATTTAAAAATAAGCATAGTCGTCCGTTGAACTGGCGATTTACGCTGGCGTGGATTCCATGTCAATGCAAGTCACGGCTCAAGCACTAGAGCTAAATTTTTTTAAAATTTCGAAGATTTCGCTTATTATTATCATCCGTGAATCAACGAGCTTATCGGAAATGTATCTTTCACGCCGACAAAATCACGATTCTAGCTCGTTACGCGTAGTTTTTTGCAAATGCGCACGGAATCGTAGATTGGCGAAGTAATGTTTAACGATACGCTTCATCACTAATCGACGAGTCAATAATCTGCAAAATATCAGAATATAATTTTTTTAAAAAAATTTAGCTCACAATCGTAAGTTGAACGATGATCGGTCACGTCATCAGACCGCTCAATGGGCTATTTTAAAAAAAATTTCGTGCTTATTTAGCTAATTAAAGTTTTAATTAGGCTTAGTATAAAAAAATTAGCCTCAAGAAAATGTAGTGCAACTATCATTGAATGAAATCAACAACTTAGTACTTGTTACATTAGGAAGGAAGAATCAAGTAAAAGGAAATATGACTTTTTTCCATTACTAGCTAGTAGAGACACATGATTTTGTTTTGCATATTCACAAACATCACTATGGAAAGTTTTAACATCAACTTCTTTAAAAAAAAAAGGAGAAGCAAACGT
Organism: Cymbidium sinense; assembly: GCA_021442155.1. Lineage (NCBI taxonomy): Eukaryota > Viridiplantae > Streptophyta > Magnoliopsida > Asparagales > Orchidaceae > Cymbidium > Cymbidium sinense. The sequence continues at coordinate 111,277,680 of CM038218.1, read as the reverse complement.
ATTTTTTAAAATTCCAAATGAAAGGTAAACCAACATGATGATAAAGGCCAATGTATCTTTATTTGAGGAAAGGATAATAGTAGATCATTTTTGTTATGCTTTGATTTGATGCTTCAATAAAGTAACTTCAACCATTTAACTTAAATCATTTTCTTAGCAAGTCTGATTTTCTTCCCCATCTCTTGATCAAAATACACCACAATTTAGAAAAAAAAAGTTACATTATAATCCATATTATGTCTCAATTTTTATGTGGGGTTAGTACAAAGTTCAAGAACTAAAAGATTTAGATGCCTCTTAATCTAGTTATTCTTGTAAGAGAGTCATCAACAAGGTTGACTTTCCTATTACTTGAACAATGAGTTTAGGTGTTAAAGTGTGATAGGGAAGGACAAAATTATTGATTTGGATTGACACCATTAAGTGTAAGCTCTTTTATCATCTTTAGTGAATATTTTAGTCTTCTAACTTTATTAAATTCTCTCTATTTGGGTTGTCTTTAACTTTATGTAAGTAGATATCTTTGTCATGAGAATTGATAGCAGGGATCAATGAAACCCTCCAACAATATGGGTGCTTGATAGTAGCGATAAAGGCTATGCTTAGGGAAGGCACATCTGATAATAAAGGCTATGAGTAGATAATACAGTTAGTGATAAAGACCCTCAAATAGAAAACCTACCATTGCGTGGGTCAATAGCATTTAAAGTCAAGATTAAGTTACATAGTGTCACAAATCTTTGTGAAAAGAGGAGATACGTGTGTAGAGGACTCGGGAACATTTGTCGAGTAGAGGATTTGGCTAATTGATGTATGCATCATAAGAAAAATTTTGTTTGTGATTAAGGAATTGAAGATATGCATAGCTGGCATTGCAAAAGGGGGGATTAATGGTCCTCGACATTGAAATGTGTTCTAAAGTAGAAGTAGATGAGTTGTAGTTGTGAGTTAATGCAGGTGATGTAGAATAGAAATTGTCGATCTTAAGGAATTGTGGTATCAACATAGGTCACAGATTGGTGTTTCGTGGATTTATCATAGGTCATATTAGAGATGAGCAACCATGGAAATGGTCCCAGTGGTACTGAAGCATAACATTATAATTGCGGAGCAAACATTAGCATCACTGATGATGGTGAGGGAAGCTCTAATGATGATGTAGTCACTATGGAGAGTTTGTTAATGGAAAGTGATGAGACTATAGTTGTGTTGGCTGATGAAGGCCAAGCAACGTAAAGAGATGATAAATAAAACTGAAGTCTCCTCAGGCGATGAAGGCTAGAATGGATAAGAAATTTGAAAAAAACATAGGACTCTAATACCATTTAAAGAACACAATGGTACAAAATAATTCTTATTTGATAAAGCATTTAATATAAGGAAATATATAGACAGATCTTAGAATGACATAAGAAAATATTTATAGTTATATAAATATATTATATTTAGAAATAGGTTCTTGATTTTCTTTTGTGGCATTAATTCTGGGGATCCTACTCTCTTTTTGCCATAAATTCATGGGATATTAATTTTCTTTGTTGGAATTACTTTGTCGATTCTAATAATAAGAAGACCCATAGCATATTCAGTCTTTCCAACATAATTTATGCCCTTATTATGTAATTTTTCTTATTACTAATTCTAAGCCCTCATCTTCTAAATTTTTTTCTAAATTTTCATTTATTTTAATAATGGTCTAATTGATTATAACTATGTTGTTTATAATAACATAAACCAATTGGGGTGGTTAAAATTAATCGAACTTGAGCGAGCTTATTTGTTGTTTGTCTAGGATCGTTAAGTAAACAATAACAACAACAAGCCTTTGTCCCACTACGTTTTATATCTACTCTCCTAATTGGCAATCGGATAATCAACGTTTTATGTGATCAAACCATCTAAGGCAACTTTGATTTCATCTTATTTTCCGTTGGAGCTACTCCTACCTTTTCACGTATATATTCGTTTTGCATTTTCTCTCTAAGTGTAATGTTAATCATCCACCTAAGCATCCTCATCTCTGGAACACTTAACTTCATTTTGTACTTTTGTTTTATTGGCCAACTTTATGCAGCATAAATTATTGCAAGTTTTACCACCATCTTATAAATTTTTCTCTTGAGTCTAAGCGGTATTTTTCTATCACACAACAGACTAGATGTATTCCTCTAATTCAACCATCCAACTTGAATTCTATTAATAACATCCCCATCTCTTTCACTATCATTTTGAATAATCGACCCGAGATATCTAAAACGTTCACTCTTTTTAATGACTTGATAACCCAATGTCACAACCTCACCACAAGATCTTTTACAATTAAAATTACACACTATATATTCAATTTTAGATCCACTTAAACAAAAGTCTTTAGACACTAGGGTTGAGTCATAATTCAAGTTTCTTTTGAACTCTCTTTCTAGTCTTATTAATAAGAAGAATATCATTAGCAAAAAGCTTACATGATAGTACATCTTCTTGTAAATGTCTAGTAAGATCATCCATAACTAAAATAAAAAGATATGGGATTAAATCCAATTGAAATCAGAAAATACTTGCCAGTCCTTTTGTTTGAATACAAGTAACAATTTTAGTATGCATATATTTAATGACTTGAATATAAGCAATATTAACTCTTTTCTTTTCTAGAATTCTCCGAACACATCTTTTGGAACTTTATCATATACTTTCTCTAAATCAACAAATATCATATGTAGATCCTCTTTTCTTTCTCTATACTTCTCCATAAAATCTCTCAACAAATATATAACATCCATGGTAGATCTACTCGGCATGAAATCAAAGTGGTCTGAGAATTTTTTGTATCACGCCGTAACCTATATTTAGTTACTCTCTTTCATAATTTTAATGCATGACACATTAACTTAATTTCCCTATAATTTGCACACTCTCATGCATCACCTTTATTCTTAAAAATTAGAATGAACAAACTTTTTCTCCACTCATCAGACATTCTTTTAGTCCTTAAAATAATATTAAAAAAATTAGTAAGCCAAAAAATACATTTCCACACTTCCTATTGGAATATCATCAGGTCCAATTATTTTTCTACATTTTTTTTTCTTTAAAGTCTTTTCAACTTCAATTTTACTAATACGACGATAAAAATCAAATTCTCTATTTTCATTTAGAGTACTAAGGTTGCTAAACTCAATCGTATTCTCACAACCTTCATTAAAAAGTTTATCAAAAAAATTCATCCACTTATGTTAAATATTCTTTTTTAAGAAAAATACTTTATAATTTTCATCTTTAATATACTTCATTTAAATTAAAGTTTTATTTCTCCTATTTCTTTGTTTGGCTAACTTATATATACATCTTTCACTGTCTTTATTATCCAATATATTATATAATCACTAAAAACTAAATTCATTGCATCATATATTATTTTTTTAGAATTTTTATGGGTCAATTTATATTTTCCCAATTCTCCTAGCTTTTACATCTACAAATTTTTATAACAATGCTACTTATTTTTGATATTTTCTTGCACATTTGACTCAATTACCAACTATTTTTATTAAACAGGGTTTTTTTTATATTCTCCAAGCATAATTTTTACAACTTATTTAATCTCATTTGCTATATTTTTTCACATAACATTAGCTTCTTCATGAACATCTTAATCCTAAGGTCTCGTAGCTTATTCTTAAAAATATTTTTATTAGTGTTCTTTAAGTAAATGAGTGAAATTTATTTATTTGGCTTCTTTATCCATTGATTTAAACGCAAACATTCCACTTAGATGAAGCCTATTTAAAAGATCTATATAAATTATAGAATATTAATATCTCCACATACATGTATTTATCCATGCAAACATACATGCATGGATATGAGTGTACGCAATCTATATATCCTTGTACACATGCGAACATAAACACATAATTATACATGTAAACACTCTAGCACATACACTCAACCCATTGTTTAAAAAGGCGTTCAAGGTGTACGCCTGGAGGTGTGTCTCGAATTGAAGTACATGAAGAGCGCCTCAAGGCTTAAGCCTCACTAGGTCCAATGAGACTTATGGCTTTTTCAAGTGAGGCGTATGACTCGAGATGCTTTGAGGCGATGCCTCACTTTTTTTTTATAAATAATAATTACAATTAAATTTTTATAATATTAATTTATTTTATAAATTATAATACCTAGTTATTTATTTATCTCATCATCTTAACAAGTTAGAGTTCTTAATTTTGTGCAATCTACTTTTCTCAAATTATGCAGGTCGTGTTATTTTTCTTTTCTAACATGAGCCAAAATCTCTAGCAATGATACGTCTCTAAGAAACACGAGTTAGATTATTGTCTTTATTTTCCCCCTATTTTTAATCTATTATTTTATTTAAAATTTTATTAAATACATTGTTAATTGTTTTAGAGAATAAGAAGAAAGCTATAGTAGTTTAATAAAATTTTGAATATGATGAAATATATTATGAGGGTGATAGTTATATATAATATTTTTTCTCTAAATGATAAAGTGATGATGATATTATTATAGATCTTGATTCTCATGATGCATTTAAATTTTAAGTAAGTGCTTACATGAAATCTTATTTCAATTTATGTTTTATATTAATATTTGATATATGATTTGTGATTTGTGTCTATATGATAATGAACTAAGTGAATATATTGATAGTTTGTCATTTTTCTTATTTTTTTTGTTTTTTTTTTGTTGCGAGGTTTATACCTCACCTCACTACAACAAAATGTCAACTCAATCCATTTTAATTTAATAAAAAAATATATGATGATCCTTTCTTTTCTTTTTATTTCTTCATTACCTATATAATTTTTTTACTAATCCAATGTTCCTTTAGCCTCTTCATAACTAATTTGTATGACTTACAAGTTCGACTATAATATTGATCATCTCCTATTTTTTAGATATTAGTACAAATTGATTCTTCTATAATTATTTGATATTAATCATCAAAATTCTTTTGAAAATATTTGTTAACTAAACTACTCTTATGTTAGTCTTAACTCTTCAAATTTCAATAGGCATCTCATATGGATCCATAGTTATACCTTCTATATATTTTTTTCAATGCCAACTTCTCTTCATTTTCTTGGATCAATATATAATAAGCTCATTATTTTATTCATTTACCTTCTTTCTTAAAACTACCATCTAATTATTTCATTTCTAGTTTTCGAAGTTCTTGAAAATTTCTCTTATCTTATACATACATATATATATATATATATATATTTTAGTTCACATCTTATTTTATAAACTATAAAATATTGTACTTTTTGGTTTTGCTCATCTCCTTTTTTAAAGACTTCTAGCTTCCTCATAGGCATCATAGGTGTTAAGTACTTTTTGCTACTCCTTAAAGGTATACTTCTTTCCCTTAAAAAAAGTACATTTTTTCTCAAGTGTCTTGTGTACAATCTATTTTTATACTCTTCTAGCACTTCTAAAACAATCTTTTGATGAAGCTAGCTATCTTTTTGTACATTAAGTTGAGCTCCACTATTAAATTTGCCCCTCTTAATAATCTAGTTTATAAGATTTAAAAATTGTTTCACTTTTCATACTGCAATAACTTATCCAAATGTAGTTATTTTTTTATCATTTTTTAGATACTAGTAAGGTATATATCCATAACTAATGCTCTATATGATACGATCAAATTTTTTCTTGGTATTATATTATAATCTTTGCAAAAGAATATTTTTTTATTTATAAAAGAAGTCTATTTATGATTTAGTTGCTTTATATCCAAAAGTAATTGTGCTCTTCTGATTTCTCAAAATATGTATTCACTATCACAAAAGTCATGTTGTACTTATCTTGTGAAAGTAAGATTAGTTTCTTTTATTACATTTCTAGTTTTTATTTCATTCTCATCATGAATCCTCTTTAGAACTTTGGATTTAGCTTTGATTTTGAGGATTGCTTGAAAATTGAATTGATTTGTGGTTTAGATTGAGCTTATGATCTTTGAGTTCACTAAACAAATTAGGATTGACCAAAATCAAACTTTGATTTATCCAGAGATTAAATTACACTAGATTGAGATCAAATCAAAAAATATATTTATATAGGAGTGATTATATGTGAGTACATGTTCATAGATACTTATTTGTAGGCTGGATTAAAAGTTTATAAGAAAGATTAGAATATAATAGCCACATTGGTTAGCTCAGATTGAATTTTGATATAAATGAGTTAACCTTTGCTCCAATTGATATTGGATCAAGTTATCTTATAGCTAAGCTTAGTTCAACTTCAGATTTTGAATGACTTTGAGTTGTTCTTGATCTAGGGTCAAATTTGCTTGATATTGGATTATTTACAACCTTATCATCTTATAGGCCGTCTTTCTAGAACTCATATCAATTCTCTCCAATAATTATCCACTCTTTCATAGACAGGTTATTAGATCATTAATCTCTTCCCAAAAAGTATCTTCTAATCTATATCCAACTTGAGGAGCATAAACATGAATTAAATTTTTAAGATTTTTATAAATAATTAACTTAGTAGTAATTATCATTTATCATATTCATCTCAACAATTTTTGTATATCCATTTTTTTAAACTGACCCCAATCCTATTAATAATTCTTCTAACATGCAATAACTTAAAACTTTTTTTAATGTCCTTGGTTTCTTCTATTTTCATTTGGGTTTCGACATTTCACAAACAAATGATATTGATTCTTTTTCTAGTCATCATACCTACTAATTCTTTTGTATTTTAGTTCTTACATTTTATGTGCAAATTTGTCAACCATTTTCAATTGTATCACAGTTGAGCACATGTGATGTTTTAGGCGATCTCACATGCTTGTCATCATAATTTGTATTATCCAAGTAAACTTTTCCTAGTTCCCAGCCCAATTAGGTTTGACTGTGGTCTTTTATTTCTGGACAACTCCCTAGCATTAACCATATTCAACTCCTGTTACGAACCTTGCACCAAAGACATGTATGCTTTCACCAGATTTTTTTAAGGTGCAAGCCAGTAATACCGCTAATATTTTCTTTATTAGACTGGGAACATAGGAAAGAACAAAAATCTAGGAATTACTTTAATCATATGGCAGTGGACCACTCACATTGCCAAAACTAAAAACCCTCAAAACTCCTAAGATATCCTAAAACCCATACCACAAACCAGTCATAGAACAAAGACTTTAATGTATTTGCTGAGAATCACCCTAAATAAAGTAAAATCCGGTGGCCTTCAAAATCCAATAATAAAAACCAATACATCGCTATGTTATTCTTGATATTGAATTGTTAAATTTCGATTATGTTGGATAAGCATCTAAATATAATTTTTTTTCATGGCATACACAATTAGTAACTTGAGCATAAAATTATAGTTCTAATAATTTACTAGTGGAATTTGATATCTTTAGATCAATAGCCAAGCCTAGGCGAACGAGTTAACATGGATATCATAATTAGATTTCTCATCATGCTCTTCTTTCTTCTTTAACTGCAGCTGGAGCTGCAGCAATACATAAATTAACGAGGATTACTTCAAATGTTCATTGATCCTCTCAGCCTATGGGTATGCATTACCGTTAATGGATTTGAAACATCAAGAAGATTCTCTTAAATGCTGATGTACATGTGGGATGCAACAGAGAATGGGATATGAGAGATCCAGTGAAAATGAAACGACCATAGAAAGGCATACTGAAAACTTCACAGTGAGATTATACTCAGTGAGTTGAAGCACTTGATGTGTGAACATAAAACCATTCTTATAAGCTTGCTCAAATTAGAGCTAAACAAAAGTTGAAACTTTTTTTTTCCCGAGAGACCCAAATTGGACAAAGAATAAAGTGAAGCTCATAAACATTTATTGGACCCAATCTGGGGCTGAACCAAAAAATGTGGTCTTGTTTTGGTATGGTTCTTGGATAATTCTGGTTTCAATCGTTGGATCAAATAGGCACTAATTCTAAATGGAACTTTGCCATCCCAATTTAAGCAGCACCATAGTCACAACAGTCAGTTTCCCCATATTCTTCCTTTTAGCAAGACCGTGACTGCTTGTGTGGCTTAAGGTTTTCACAGTTTCTGTAATAAAAATTATAGTCTTACTTCTCCCTCCACTTCACTGTTGTTTCATTAGCTTTTTATTTCTTTTTGAATTATGAGAATATAACTAATAATCACACTAGGAGTGTTTATAAGGGGATAGATATTCGTAGGAGTGAAAGGAATTTGATTTTTTTTCTAATGTTTATAAATTGGATCGGTTAGTTGGACTAACAAGCCTTGATTGTTCTAGCATGATGATCTGTGCTATATGATTTTTTAAAGTCAACGGAACTGTTATCTAGTTCTCCATCAAACCATTTGAATTGTCTGAGTGGTCTAACCTTTACAACACTGTAGTTTAGCATTGCGAGAAGTGAAGATGTAGCTAGCAGAAGAGGCTAGTTGACTCCAGATTGTATTACTGTTTTCTTTGGCCTCTGAAGTTAATGTTTCTTAGATATTGCTTAAATTTATCTTTCGAATATTTATACATATAATTTTGTTTTACTTGGTACTTTGTTTTTTTAATATAAAATACTTTGTTTTTTTGATATAAAACTTTATATTTTGCAGCAAAGAATGGAGATACCTTCAGGTTTTAGAAGGTTGTTAGGTTCCAAACTGAGAAGACTCGTTGCACAAAATAAAATAGAGAAGGTAATCATCTCTCTCCAACTACACTGCAATATTCTTCCCCAGTTATGATACTTGTATGTTGTACGCTTTTTTATCAAAATTTGATTGTCGTGGGTTTAGCACTTGATACCATTTATTTTTGGATGAAGAATTATTCTTTTTCATTCTTTTACTTGTGCCAATTAAGTACATGTAATGTACTTAATTATATGGATTTAAAAAATGATATGAGAACCACTATTAGGTTATTTTTAATTCATTGGTGTCTGGGTTATTTATTGGTGGTTTTGGTGCTATCTGGTATTTCTATTTTTGTATGCATAAATTGACGTGAATCTCAAAGTCTACAATTATTGAAAATGTAAACTATTTTTGTTATGCTGATTAGTTTCAAAATTGAACTTTAACAATATTAAAATTTGAATCAGTATTAAGTTTTAGTTATAATTAACTGATTAATTGATTGAGAGTCTATATTTGCATGCTATGATGATATCTTATTTATTGTGGTTCAGTCCTATTTTATGCTGATTCTATTAGAGTTCTTCTATTGGCTTCTTGTTATTGGGATCTAATATCGGGAGGCTTCTTATGTGCCTTGTATGATTATGTTGGTAGGTGGCGTCTCCTGTAACGTTTATGACACTGTATTTAATATATTCATGAGTCTTTTGCAGTAGATGGATCTTGCGGCTATGTTAGCCTTTGGAATTCTTTTTTGGTGAAGTAGATTCCTGTATTTTTTTTTATTATAAATAGAGATCTTAGGCATATCAACAAAACATTGGATGTTAATTATTATTTTTTCTTTGGATGTGTACATTTTTCTCCTTTTGGAATTTAATTCTTTGATTAATTGTGAGGCATTCTGAGAGATGCTATCTCCTTGTGCAAGTGCAATGCTTATTTTTTTGGTGACTTATTTCACAATTTTATTTTTTATTTATTTATTTTTTTTGCTTCACCTTTAGTCATTTTTAGTTATTGGTTGAAAGAGAAATTAAGCTGTCTTGTTTGTTATAATCTAGATTTCTATTTTATTTTCTGAGATTTCAATTCCATGCTTGACTCTTTTGATCCTTGTTTTTCTATTCATTAAGATCTTATGATGCCAATTTCTTTGGATCCTCATGGAACTTTTTAGTTTCCAGCTTTTGATTCCCTTCTACTCCAGCTTCTTGTTTGTTATTTATTACGGACTTTTCATTCTGTTCTATTTCAGCTCAGTGTGGTTTCCTTGCAAGATTTTCTTTTCCTCTTGTACTCAGCTCTATGTGATCAACTCTATTATTAAATTTCGATTCCATTCTGTCCAGTTCTTTGGAATCTAAGATTGTGATGTATTTATTGTGGCCCTTTTAATTTTGAGATAAGACTACAACTTATCTTATGCTTTTTAATAAGAATTTTAGAGAGGTTTTGTGATTATAAATATTGGGGGATTGAGGGGTTTACAAATTATTTTGTTTGATTTCTACTTTGATTAAATATTTTTTTTTGTCTTAAATTAATTCATGCTAGTCTTCTAATGCAAGTGGGAATTGAAAATTCTGGGGACATAAGACATGGTTCTACTATTTGGTAATCTTCTGTATTTTTCTATTTTTATTCCCTAATCTATTGTTGTTAGTTTACACTTGCTTTTTTAAAATTTGTAAAATATGATTTCTAATGTGGTGGGATTTTTCATCAAACATATAGTACATGCTTGTGAATTTTTATACATTATTATTTATAACTGGCAAGCTAAATTATCATATGTTAGATTTTTTTTGTATTTTTTGATCTTTTTTGAAGGAAATAAATAATTGTCTAAATTAAGAGTTTGTGAATCACAAATTTAAGTGTGTATGTGATTTTGTGTATTTCATCATAATTTTGTATTAGGAAATACTTTGAACCTATTAGATTTTTTATTAGAGTTCAAGTTATGTCAAAATGTTAAATAGAAGTAAGACATTATAATTTGGTATGTTAACAAGGTAACAAAATGATTCAATTAAAATATGATTCTAGACAACTATGATATGATTATTATTAGTTCCCAATTTATTTTCTTATATTTGATGAGGTATAATTTTAGGGAATTATCAAATTTAATTGATAACTTATATGATTTCTTAGACGTATAATTTGCCTAATTCTCAAAGAATTTTTTTTTTGTTTTTAATTTTGATATAGTTGAATTTGTTAAGATAAGGTTAATGGGATATGTTCCATTTTTTGGGGTAATGTTTCATGTAAAACACAATCTAAATAAGTTTATATAAAACTTAAACTTAATGAATAAATATTTTTCTTTTAGCGGTTATAAGAACAAATTATATGACCAATTTAAGAATTTTAAACAAGGTGATATTATTGTGTTTGTATATTTTATAGACTCCAAATATCATCTCGCCAAACATTATTATTCTATTGATTAATTTGCTATTACTATCTAATTAATTAAAAGTTTTAGATAAGAAATTAAGAATGAATTAAACTACATTTGTCAAAGATATTAAATGAGCTTTTTTGCAAAACTTATGGTTCAAGAAATATTGCATCATCATCCTATGAAGATTAGTGCACCTATATTCTGTCTCTAAAGAAAAGTTATTATCATCTTCATTTATAACCTATTAAAAATATTCCATCACAAGAATCAAGTATGATTGAGTTTGTTTTATTGAATAATGTACCACTTATGAATATTATTTGGATGATGTATTAGAATTTCTGTGGTAATATATTCTACTGCAAATTTTAACATGAGATATGAAAAATAAGAAATGATAATATGTTAATCATTAATCTAAATGTAGAAAGATTTTGTCCGTACACTTTCATAAATTAATTGCTAAAAAAATACCACATAAAATTATGCATTGAATTAGGAGAAATTCATGCTCATTTAGAAATCCTAAAAAAATTCTATCATGACTTTATTTTTAATATATTTGATTTGATTTTCATATATCATCAACCAATGTTTAGATTCTTCTCTTTCTTCACTTCTTTTTTTGTTTCACATCTACATTATCTACACACTTTCTTAACCTCCATCAATAATTGCTATAACTAGTAATGAAACAATGGCCATTATTGATGATGAGATATTTTGTGTGGTGGCAATATGTTCTTGTCTGTGATGAATCACCATTAGGAAGTTTAACAATCATCTTCAAATTTATTGAATAAATATCATCAGCTAAACAATTTGTCTAAGAAAATATTTTTGAAGTTGACTAGAACATGAATCTTACAATCTACATTTGTTAAATGCAAAGTGTTTGTTTCGAATCAATCTGAACGAAACTTAGAATTCAGTAATCAAAATTTGAATTTGTATTTTTTATTTGAATTTTAGATTTTGAATTTTTATATCTACTACCAAAGACCTAACAATTAAAGGGCTCCATTAAAATACCTAAGAAATATCCTAGGCACATATTAATAAAATACCTAGGTATGTGGAAATTTCACCATTGGTTGACAGTGACAATGATGACTAAGATGCATTGCATCAACACTTTTTTACTTGAATTGATTTGTCTCCAAAGAAGGAAAATCCGGGTGCTTTGTAGCAGGTTCAGATATTACAAGTTAACAGAAATAAGTTAGGATTCCTCAAGTGGATGAAAGCCTTGCCAATAAATCAGAAATTTTTGAATGCTTCCATTTGATATGATGATGAGCTGGTCTTATAAAATTTGTTTTGGATTATGGGACATTAATCTACAGGATGACAAATGGGTGAAGGGAGTGTCAACCTTCATGTCAATATTATTTACAAATGGAATAATATTCAAGGCTTGTTCATAATACAATGATTAATCTATCATATTTAATATTGGAGAAATCTTACTATATATAAAAATTTTTATTTCATGGTGTTTGTTTATTTTTCTTGCATTTTTGTAACGATCAAATTTTTTGGCAGTTATTTTTTGAGAGTTCTAATGAGAACTTTATGTGAAACCACAATATTCTTGAATTAACATTAACTTAATGTAAGTCTCCTTCTTGATAGTTAACCTTTATGCTTACCAGATCTCCCTCATTAAAGCTAACATTAAACCTATATTTGTTGACAATGACTAATGTAAGTTCCCTTTGAATTTATTTATGATGTTCATGAATACTCTATCCAAATTTAGTTGTAAACTTATTGGACTTATATGTAGGGGTGTGCATTATTTGGTTTTAACCAAAAAATCAAACCGAACCAAAGTTTTTGAGTAATTTGGTTCGGTTTTGAACTTAGTAATTTGGATTTTGGTTTTAATTAATGAAAACTTTGGTTTTTGGTTATTGGATCGGTTTGTTAAATAAAATTTTGGATGAAACCAAATAAGCTAAAGTAATTATATGTAATACGATATTATTAATTTATGTATAATAATTTATCTATTATATACTTATTTTATTTATTTTGAATACTTTTGGCCCTTTTGGACCATTATCCAATTTTCTAAAATATATTTTGCCTCATAATATGGTAATATGGTCCATTAACTTCTAAGTTCAAAACATCATTCAAAAGAAAAATTAGTTTTAAAATTTTTTTAGAGTAGTTAATTGCATTTGATTATATATATATTGTTATTACTTGTTCATTATGCAAAAAAATAAAATAATTTTAAATAACTTTATCCAAAACCAAACCAAATTATTATTCGATTTGTTTTTACATTTTATCGGTTTGGTTCAATATTTTTAGGAATCCAAAACCAATCGGTTTTAAAAAATTATCATCTAATCCATCCAAATCAACCAAATGCACACGCCTACTTATATGTAAGCTTGTTCATTATGCAATAAAAAATTATACAAATAATTTTTAAATGTAGCCAACTTCGGTTTATCCAAAACCAAACCAAAATAACCAAATCAAATTATTATTGATTTGTTTTTGCATTTTATTTATTTGGTTCAATATTTTTAGGAATCCAAAACCAATCGGTTTTAAAAAATTATCATCCAATCCATCCAAATCAACCAAATGCACACGCCGACTTATATGTAACTATAAATACAATGAGGTCAATTGATTTTTTTGGCTTGTATCCTCTCATGATTTGAGCAGGGTTCATGCTAGTTGATATGTTAACAAAACAATTATATCACGAGGATGACTAAATATCAATTTGACTGATGGTCAATGATTAGAAATCTAAGTTGAACTTTGGTTCTAATCTTCTTATACCTTGCCTCCATAAGTAAATTATGAATCAAACATTTTGGTTTATGACAATGATTTTGGGTTTAAACTATAGAGAAACAACATGTGATGCATCTAGTTCTTGTTGCATAGAATGAAATATGCTATTTTAGATGGAGTATTATTTTTGGAAATTTATAGGGTAATTTGAGAATGAAATTCATACTCAAATCTTCCCAGGGCTCTCTTTATCACTTGATAGTTGCAGCGTTGGGCAACAATTCATCCACCATACTTCTTATTGGTAGGTAAAACGAATTTATTCTTAGTTAAAGCAATTGCCTTATCATTCCCTGCTGTAACTAGATGCTCCAACGAAGTGAAACTCAAAGTACTCAAGGATATAGAGGCAAGTTCCTCAAAAGAGCTAGTCATGTTGTATCTGAAATTTCACACTTCCGGGTAGGGAACTCATAAGTGAAGATTTTATAGATTTGACCAAAATATTTTCAATTCTAGTCATCAATTATGACTTTGTCAAATCAGATTAATTTAGTAATCAATGCCTGTAATACTTATGCACTTTACCATGGAGTTATAGCACAGTGCATGGTGTAACACATGTTATTTTAAATCTATCACTCAACATTAAAAAATATGTATAATAATATAGTTAAATATAAATGAACATATATGAATGACAATTAGGTCAAAATTTGAAAAATAAACTATCATGGTAATAAATTGCTTTCTAATGCTTATAATATTAAACATTGATGCTTAGGCTCAAGTTTTCAATCACATAATCACATAATTTCAACACCAGTGTACTCGTCAATAGATCTATAATTTAGAGAAAGGTTTAGAGGTTGTCTTCATTCAATAAAATTCATCGTTCTTTATACACTAGTTGATGGGGTCATACTGTCACTAAATCCAAATGAACCTCTTGTGAAATGTGACTAACCCCATAAAAACTATTTACATCATAAATAGGGGTATGAACGAGCCGAATATGAGCGAGTTGAACTCCTGTTCGTGTTCAACTCATTTACATTAACTTGTGTTCGTGTTTGGCTCGTGTTTGTGTTCAAATTAGGCTTGTAAGGAGTTTGTTCGTGTTTGACTTGATATTGCTCGTGTTCAAATAAGCCAAAAAAATTTTAAAAAATGTGGAGCTTGTAGGATTTGCATTCATGCTTGGAAAATGCTTCAACTATCAAGCTATGCTTGATGATGTGAAATTACAAATATATATATACATATAATTTTTTTATTTTTAGGTAAAACAAGCCGAACACAATTGAATTGAGGATTGTTCGTGTTTGACTCACTTGCTTAAAGAACAATTCGAACATAAGCTACTTGTGAATAACAAATTTTTTTGACAGCCCTAATTATGAATTGGCATATGCCAATCCTGAATAATTTTGATTTCTTAAGATCAACAAAGAAATCATCACCAGAAATAATAAATCTTAAGGATATCATTGACAAAGTCATGAATCAACACTTTTTCATGTGAAAATAAATTTTTTTTAATATAGTGCCTCAAAAATTTGGCACATATAAATATGGTTCTTGGTATAACTAAAGATGAGGATATGATCAAAATACAAAACTAGTTATTTTTCAATGAATGAACATAATATGCACATCTTCATGTATATGATGATACTACTTGAACCATTGGATAAGTTGAAGGTGATTACCAATTACTTCTAAAGATCATTCTTTGTTTTAAAGGTTGTTTTTATTCATCATCTCACTCATGTAGATCTAATTACATTCACATAGATCCATCATGGAGAGATAATTGCTCCTGCCATCATGTTGAACATGTCATTAAGTCTTGGTATTAAGAATTTGTACTTGATATTATTTTATTGATGACATGACTAAGTGCATGCACTATGTGTTATCCCACTTAAGGGTTCGGATGGCAAGGACAATGCTCAAAGATAGACTATCTTTTGGATGAATCCCTTAGCTAGTAAATCATTAATTTGTCACTTGTATTTGGTGTAATCATACCCATTCGATGATAGGGCAAGTTAAACCAATTCATGGACATGGTCGATGGCGTATTGGATGCCTTTCAGGGAGTAGTTCATATGGTAGTTCTTTTGGACAAATATTCTAAAACTTTGTTAGAAGCCATATTACTTTTGAGGAAAGTAACCTTAGGATGGTTAACTTAATTTAGTCGAGTCAACCAAGGCATAAATAAGGCTTTCATGAAGCTCTTGCTTGAATACCTGCCAATTGATGACATGGAGAGATTTTCATTCTGCCAGCTAGAGGAATGTTTAGGTTGTGGGGAAACATCCTTAAGTTATGAAGGTTCAACGTTATTAACTTCTTTTCAAATTTAGAAGTATACATGTTGAAGTGTCCGTAGCATGTGATGTGCATAATTATGATTGTCCAAGTAAAATGTGGGTAACAATGATGGGGCGGACATCATCTCAAATCCTATCATTTTATTGACCAGGTGAAAGAGGACAAGGTTAGGTGATAGATATATATGTTTTGTCCACTCAAGCTACCTTATATGGCTAGCTACCTTGCATGTGTATGGTTAAGGATGCGGTTTAACAGGTTGCTTCATCCGTGATAAGACAAATATAACAACAATATTCCTGTAGCTTCCATTATCAATTAGTTTACATACTTGTCCTTGTGCCTAAGGAATGCATGGATGATGGAGTGCATTTTTAATTTTGTTAGAAAGATTGGTTAAGCCACAATAAATGACTATAAGGCGGTGTCCCATTAAATACTTCATTGACATCACTTGCCTCCTAGCAGTACACACGCACTTGGTCATCATGTTGGTTTAAATCTTCAATATCAATGTGGAGACTTTGACATGGGCAGGTGCTTGCATGGTGAACATTTTTGTTTCAAGGGACAAATGAAGATTTGTGCTAGAAGTTCATCCAAGCCCTTTCCTTTAAGGTCGTCTGATCTATTAGGTGTTGTGATGTAGGTAAGTTGGTCTTGTGATGATATCTAGATTCATAAGTGGTAGTGAATTTCATGTATTTCGGATTCAGATATTGTTCAAACTAGAAGACAGGGTAAAATTTGTTCTTGAGAGCATAAATTTCTTGATTTAGCAATTCATTCTTAATATTATCAAACAAATCAGTTTGAAATCTCAATATTGTGGTTCTAAGGTATTTTACCCCCATCAAACTAGTCATAAGCTTATTGAAATGAGTCATGTTTGAATTGAGTCATGTAGTTTGGTATTGATAATGATCCTTGCCTAAGAGTGAGTAATTCATCCATAAATTGAAACTTTAAGGACAAGTAGATTGTCAAAAAGGGGGATGATCTTGACTCTTTATACAAGTCCTCATTATAGTTTCATTTTTCATTTGAGGTACGTGGTGATGATCCATGTCAAATGGTGGCTCCTCATAATGGGGAGAATAATGTTCTCAGGGACACTCCCACCAACATTTAATCCTAAAGCAAGCTTTCGGAAGATATGGTGCTTCATCCATATTGTGCTTATCTCAATAGTTCATCAGGATTGGATTGACGTGATGTTATGGTGGTTGAAGAGGAGGGGTATGGTCAGCAGCATCCTTATAGGTTAATGATTATCACTTATTTGGTTCTTTATGTTTTCAAACCTTGTCTTAAATTCATGAGGGGTTTGTTATTGTATGAGAGAGATTTGCTATTTTCTCTTGTAAATGATTGACATCATCTTCATGATTATCCTTTCATGCTTGATATGAATGTCCACTTTCAATAGCCATCTTGAAAATATCAAGACAACTAAATTCAAAGCAGAAATTTTGTAAGTGCTCTCAAGTTTTGGTATTTTTGAAGGTGTTGATGACAAAATTAGAGAAGGCGATCAACTCAAAAATTTTAGAGACGTCGAGTTGATTGAAATTGATACTTAAAAAATAGGATTTTTGTAATTGAAATTAGAGAAATATAGCAAAAAACATACGAAGCTATGACATAAGACAAAAATCACAAAAAATCGATGCAAGTAAATATTTTCTTACGAGTAATATGCAAATGCATTAATGAAACTGAAAACAAAAATAAAGGATCTTATGAACTAGTGATATGTAGATAACAAGATAAGCTAATGATAATGAATCTAACAGCACAATTTAATGCAGAAAAGACCATGTAATACTTATAAAGAAGCTTTCAATAAAATTTGCCTTGATATCAGATATGATGTAGGATGAATAAGATTCTAACTGGAGTGAGTGTAAAGAGATCCAAAAATTTCACTTTAGTTTCTTAAGAAACTACTTGACCTACGATAAATATTCTATTGTTAAATTGACTTTGCAGTTAGGGCTGCAAATGAATCGAGTTGAGCTGAGTATGTGCTTGTTCGAGTTCAAGCTCATTTATCGTTATTGAGCTCGAGCTCGAGCCGAGCTCAATTCGAGTTTTTAGAATGGTGTTCAAGCTTGAGCTCGTTTAAAAAAATTTTGTTCAATTTTGTTCAATTTTGTTCAAGCTCGGCTTGAGTTGGTTCACAAGCTTGGTTCGGATTGAGCTTATCGAGCCAATCAACGAGCATCTCATTTAATAAAATAAATGAGTTTTAATTGAGCCTTAATTGAGCTTGTTTGCGAGTAGCTTGTTAATAAATATAAACAAGTTATATTAATTAAAGTTTATTAAGCTTAAAAATAAAATTTTAAATGATACTGTTAACGAACAAGCCTAAATCGAGCACTTTAATGAGCTTGTTCATGAGCTGTAAATGTTACTGTTTATGATAATAAATGAACTTAACAAGAAGTTGTTCAAGCTTGTTCATTCAACAATTGAGTGACACATAAGTGTCCAAGCTTGTTCGATTAGTTAATCGAACGAACATAAACAAGCTCTAATTGAGTCACGAATAACGCCGGTTATTTTTTATTTGTTTGTTATTAATTAACTAGTAAAGAGCTATGATAATACAAGTGATTATGCTAATAGATCACTTATTTGAACCATATTATAGTAAAGATCAATAATGCTTGACAAAAAGTAGACTAGTCATGGTGGATTTAAAACTATTGGTGGTAGAGCAGGGAAATCAAACTGTCCTCAATGAATAATCCTTTGTTATGAGATCTGTCCTTTTTAGAAGTTCTTGAAGGGCTGTAGACTCATACTCGAGAATTTATTCTATAGTTGGGAAGCATATAATGATAAAATTAGTCTCATTATAAGCAAGTGCTTTACATTTCAAGACAGACTCTATATATATATATGAATAAGAAAGGAAGATCAAACTTTATACCTATCACAAGGGTTCACCAAATCAAAAAAATACAGAAAAAATTAAATACACTGTACATGAGATTAAAATACATGATTTATCTAAGATGATAATGGCAACTATGATGCAAAGCATTAGCCCATGTGTTTAAATCCTCTAGTTGGCGATTAATTGCATTGAACCTGGTAACTACGTGTAGTCATGCCCAACCGCACAGGATCTAGACCTTGTTATCTCTTAAGAACATGTAACATAGAGAGAGAGAGAGAGAGAGAGAGAGAGAGAGAGACTCGGTATGATTCTTTTACTTCTTCCAAAAGCTTTCTTCCATCAATTGGAATGCCAGTCAGTCATACTTGGTGATGCATTAGACCATGAATGCAGGGTTCAATGGGATACCGGCTCAAAGATCCTTCCTTTGCAATAAAGACCCCCACACCCAAGCTGAAGGAACCCGCTAACCGGTTGAAACCGCCTCAAGCTTCTGGGTTTACTAAACCCATAGATCCAGTCGAGGAAGCTGCAGCTACTGCTGCATACAAAATAGCCGATGCAGAAGCCAAAGCATTTCTTGCTTCTGAAGCAGTCAAGGAGGCAGAAAAGATTTCGAAGATGGCAGAGGAGACAGATTCTTTGCTTATGCTTGCAAAGGAAATGTTTGAAAGATGTAAGCTCAGCAGTGCCTTTAGTTCTCTTAAGAGTTTATAAGTAATAATAATTATGTGCTTTTTCTTCTTTTACTCATTATATCATATGCTGAAAAACTTGCAGGTATGCGCGGTGAATTAGTTACCATGGCTTAGGCTGCCTGTACCCAAGGATATGCGTGCTTGTTGCTAGGTTATATTTTGTTGTAAATTTAGGATCTTCCTAATTGTTGGACTTTGAATCTAATATTTTGCAAGCATTTTTGTTATTTGCACTCTAGTCTTTTTTTTTAAAAAAAGAAAAGAAAAAGAAAAAAGGTCTTTATTATTATTAGTAGAATGTTTATAGCTTAAATGCATTTGCTAAAAATTTAAATTTATTTAATTGATTTAGAATGATTGGTTGTTGATATGGTTTAAGTTCTAAGTTAACTAATATGGATTATTGAATGTAGGGTTGTAAATGAGTTGAGTTTAGGATTATATTGTTCAAATTTGTTCATTTATTCTCTTATTAAGTTTGAGCCAAATTTAAATATGATTTGAGTTTTAAAATGTTGTTCAAATTTGGTTATTTTGTTTTCTCCTTTTTAGCGAAGTTTAAATATTACTATGAAAATGTTTTATTTAATATTTATCATATATATATATATATATTAAATAGATATTTTATTATATGCTTATCAAGTTTTTTAATAAATAATAAACAAGTATTATTATTCACAAACAAATTTAAAATAAAAAGTATTTAACTCAATTTGCTTAATAAATCGAGCAGAATAATATTCAAATTCAAATTCGGCCATAGAAGATGAGCACCTCAAAATTTCATTCTTTTCAATTAAAACTTAAAAAGCAATGAAATGAAGGATCTGTGAGTGTCCAACTATTGAACTTTTTGGTCATGGAAAAGCATAGAGCGGTTGACCGTATTTTAAAATTGCTTTACTTTATTATTTTTGTATGATTTGAGTGTCCAAAACATATTAAAATTTATTAAAATCATTAAAGAAATTAATAGTCTTGAGCCACATTAATATTTATTGTTCATAATTCTAAAATATATATTGTTTTTATTTTATTTTATTTATGTCTTGAATTGAAGTAAAATATCTTTGATGGTGATAACTATTTTTAAAATAAGTTGAAATATCTAAAATAATATTTTAATTATTTTTAAAATAAAAATAAAAATACTTAAAAATACATTAATTTGAAATTATCATGAAATTATTATGTCTTTTGTGTTGATTATGAACTTGCAAAAAAATATCCACTGTGACGCATTTGAGAAGCAAATGAAAAAAACATAAGATAATGGATAATATTTTTTAAAAAAATACGAAGCTTAGGGGCTGTTTGTGATCCATTTTTGTTTTGTTTTGTTTTAAAAAAAATAGAAAAAAAATAGTAAAAAAGTAAGTTTGTTTTCTTGTTTTTTGTTTTTATTTTTTCTATTTTTTCTATTTTTAAACAGATTATATATGTTTGTTGTGTTCTTAAAACAGCCGCCGATACCTACTCCCAACCCTCTCCCCATCTCCCGACTATCATGAGACCCGCGGCTCTCTTCTTCTTCTTCTTCTTCTTCGCAACCATTTTTCGTGAGGCCTCGCAATTCTCCTCCCTTCCAGTTATATCTTGTTGTCTCCTCCATTACACGGAATTTTCACTTCGCAGCTCGCACTAAGCCCTAAGATTGTCGCAGTGCCCTAAGGACGTATGATCTTTTGAGTTCCTTGGCTTCTTCGTGCTTCTTTTTCTCAATCTTGCATATAAAGTAGGATGAAATTGCATTATCCACCTTTCAATTTATTTCTGGCATGCACAAGATAAATGAATATTGTGCATATTGCAAAATGTATGAGTCTCTCTGTAAATTTTTTTATGCAAAATTTGTATGAGTTTCAGCCTTTCTTAGATTGTCATCCTCCACGAAAAATGATGAAAGTCCAGCTACTAGATTTTCCATCCCATGGGTAATGGTTAAGGAAGTTTGATTTGCAACAGGGGTGAGATCCTTGCGTGCACTTAATTTTCGTTACTTTATTTCACTCTGCTTCTAGCTGAGTTGTGCATAACCTTGCCTAGTAAAACATGAACTATCTTAAGCCACTTGCGCAGGAGGGCTAAACCATGCCTACCCCACCTCTTTGCATTGCTCGTCTTCATTCGACATTGAATACAAGCACCCACTTTTTCTCTGCATGCACCAATGCCCATCCCAATCACAATTTGCACTCGATGCTATATAACTCCAGCGAACTTTGTACCTACCTGGCATCATAGGCTTGTCATTTTTCCAGTCAAGTTTACCTCTCCAGTTGATTCCATTAAACTTGGAACTTTTGAGGTCCTTTGTTGTCGAGCATTGTCTAGTTGCAAAAAGGCCATCTTTGGTATTGTGTTCGTTACTGGCTTCTAGCAAATTGAAATCTATAGGTTGCCTACCTTTCAATTGTGCTTAGTTATCAAAATATGAATTCTAACTAAGGTGTATTGCATTTTTAGGCAATGTTTTGAATGGAGATAGCATTTTCAGTCAGTTGAACCTTAGAAGGTGCAGACTAATATTAATGACTTTGTTCCTTTTATATTGAATTCTATTTCATCAAATCAAATGGCCATTAATGGAAACTGGGGCCTGTAGTTGATGCTTTCTTGTACATTGCTACTTTAAGATATAAAAGTTAGATAGTTTTAAAGTGTAAGGTTTTTCAACTACCAAGATTTCAAGACATAATCAATCAAGAATGTTAAAGAACTTTATTGCCTTCAATAAATCAATGAAGCCATGCATGGATAATGCTTGTGGTCTCTAATAAGGTTGTCATGGACAACAAAGAGTAGCACATATAACCTTCTATTACTTTTTTTTTCTTTTCAAGGAGTAGTTGAACCAAGCATGCATCGCACAATAAGGCTACAAATGAATCAAGTAGAGTCGAGTTCGAGCTCATTTGAGCTTAGCACAAGCTCAATTTGATCTTTAAATCGTTCATGAAAGTTATATTCTAGCTAGATTCGAGCATATTTATAATTTTAAATGTTTTTTGCTTGTTTAATAAGTATCTTGATAAAACACAATACCATGCACGATAGATTTGTAGGTGCCATTGGTTTCTACTTTCAATTGTTGGATTATTCAATTTTAATGAGACATATTGGCTGAGGTGCTTCATTGTGTATTATAAATTTTATTTTACTATCATATAGTGCTGTTGTTTTTGACTTTTTTTCTTTATTGTTTTGTTAATCTTCTAAACAAGAGGAAGCAAAATTGGTAACTATTTTATTTGAATTGACTTCTTCATATTTGCACAATGTCTTATTTGATTTTATTTTTTTAATTTATTTTATTAATTTTGTTTATCCTGTTTTGGATTATATTTGTTTTTAAATATCCTCATAACTTCAAGCTTGTTTAGTCCTAGATGTCTTTTATATATATTTTGTCAGCTAGCCTTCTTTTAGCTTTTATCAAGACAAACAAAATCTTGTTCGTTTGTTATTAGATTCTTTATTTTTTATTGTATTATTGACTCTTTCATCTATTGTAAAGTTGATATGTTAAAATTTATTTAATTTGATAAATTATGGGTATTATTGATACAATGATGTCAAGTGGAGAAGCAGTATGGTCTTTTAAAAATGAACAGTTTTTTATCCAACTTATGGAAATTGAAGTCATTAATAGAAATAGATAAATAACTATTTTTAGTCAAGCAGCATGGTCATGTATTTTACAAGGTCTTGAAATAGCAACAAATATATATATAAACAAGAACAATTAAGAAATAAGTTCAACACTCTTAGAACTTGTTGGTGGGACTTTTCTAATTTACTAAATGAAACTAAAATTGGTTATAATGCTACCACAAGACAAGTAATGCTATCTGAAGATATTTAGTCCAAGTTATATAAGGTATTTAATAATATATTGAATTTATTTATTTAATTATATTCATTACTTGCATATATTAATTATATTTATTTAATAATATTTAGATCAATAAAAGTGCAAGAACATTTCATAAAAAAGGAGGCTCAATGTATGAATCTTTCAAATATATCGAACTGAACCTTCAACATCCATCCACCAAAGTTCTTTCAGATATTGAAGAAGAATAAGAGACTGGGGAAAGTGAAACAAAATCCATAGATGAATTTGTGAATAAAGAGATATGAAGATGTTACAGTTAAGATAAAGTTATCTTCAAAACATATTAAGACAAACATTTCAGATGTTATTGTTAATATATTACACGTGTTAAGTAAAAGTTCTAAAAAGAAGGTTGATATTATGGAAAAGCGAATAAAGATGTCATTTGGATCTTCATTTGAATCAACAGAATCATTATTGATTGAATGCGTGAATTTTCTTAATTCGATTGAAGATCTAGATGATATGAGCTACTCGAAGGCTTTGCAAAAGTTTCAAGAAGATCTAATATGGATAAAAATGTTTTTGCATAAGCCAGAATATAGGAGGGGTTGGATTCTTATTTCGAAATAATTGAATATTATGAAGTTATGTAGTATTAATTAATTAACATTTAAATTGTGTTTATGTTTTATCACTTGAACAACAATATGATGGAATTAGTATGATATAGCTCTATGGTGTGCTTAGTTTCTTTGACATTTTGGCTTTTTTATTGGTTTTAATTGTTATGATAGTGATTGTTAATTACAAAAGTAATTATTTTTCTATATTTTTTATGAATGTTTTCGTTAAAATTAATTTTTTTGCTATTTATTTCAATTTCAAAAAAGAGTTCGGATTCAAATTTTGAAAGTGATTCTGATGAAGAATTTCATTTAGCAATTGCCATTATTTGTGTTAATGATTATAATAAGTTTTATTTAACTAAATAATCATGTATAACTTCAAGTCTTCAAGGTCATGAGTATATCAATGAAATACTTCGAGGTCATTGAGCTCGGTGTTATAAAAATTATAGAATGAAACCTTATATTTTCTTGAATTTATGTATTATTATGAAGAGTAAAGGTCTGATGAATACTCAAAATGGTTGATTATTGAGGAGCTTTGCAATATTTTTTTATTAAGTTTATCAGAATGCGCAGAGTGGTTGAATGATTTCAACATTCATTGGATACTATCTCATATCATTTTAAAAAAAAAACTTTGAAACCAATTTGTCATTTAGGAGATAAAATAATTGTTTCTTTGTCATTTGACATTATTCCACCTGAGATCAGATATAATCCAAAGTATTATCCTTTTAAGGTAAGTTGTAATTTAATATTTTTTATATTTTTTTATTTTAAGCAATATAATTTGCTTGCTCATCAATTATATAAATACGACTACATTAGCATAATTGATAGAACATATGTGATTGTACATGTGATTAAAGATAATCAAATTCTTTATCAAGAAAAATATAAAGAGCTAACTCAAAATATAATGTGTGCATGCAGTTTTAATATGTAGTTTATTTATATACTATTTGTTGGGATGGGATATCAAATAGTGCTAGAATTTTTTTAGAATATATATCAAATACCCAGTTAAATTTTGCTATGCTATTAGAAGAAGGTATGTTAACTTTTATTTTTTATTAATAATTTTTTCAAAATTATTGAATAATAATTTTATTTTTATTAATTAATAATTTTTTGAAATAAAAAAATATTTAGTTGATTCTGGTTATTCCAACGTGTCAGGTTTTTTGTCACCATTAGCGGATTAAGATATCATCTTCGTGATTATCGTGAGGGCACTCAATTTCAAAGATGAGAAGAGCTTTTTAATTATAGATAGCGATGTTTTGGAGTTTTAAAAATTATATTTTCAATTTTTTTTTAAAAAAATATTTTCTTATTATTTACGCATACAACGTTATATTATAATTGTTTGTTGTGCAATATATAATTTTATAAGATCACATTCTTTATATTAGATAAATTATTTGAGATGTATAAAAATGAAAATTTTATTATTGATACAAAAGGAAAGTCTATATCAACTGGTGTATCGCACAATACTATTGAGGTCAATATTAATCAATTTCAATTATAGTATATGACTCTTTTTTGTGATCGTATTATAGTAGAATTATGGAGTCATACATATAATAGAGTTTAGTTATTATTTATCATATTTTATTTATCTAGATGTTGAGACTTTTCAAATTTTTATAATAATGTAATATGAGATATTTTTATATTGATTTTATGAAATATTATATTTTAAATTTCTAATTTAATTAATGATTATTTTATTTATTTATGTTATTGAATATATCAATTTATTTGAAATTGCTTTAAATTTTATGATAATAGTGAATTGTTTTGCTCAATCTTATTTTAGAGTAATAATCAAACTTATCATCTATTTTTTCAAATAAAAATTTTGAAAAATGATAAAATCAAACATGTTTTTTATTTTCTATTTTTAAAAACAAAAATTTATAGAAGTACCAAACACATTTTTATTTTTTACTAAAATAAAAATTAAAAAATTAAAAATGAAAATAAAAAAAAAAAAATAGAAAGTGATCCCAAATAGCTTCTTAATATTAGAAGAACAAGCATCAATAACGAATTGAATAATATTATTGAATGATCAATTGATACTTAGATGTGATATATTTAAGTATTTTGAATTAATTGCAAAAATATTAGATGGGATTCTATAACTATTAAAATTAAGATAAATTTATGTACATAGTATATTTTTATATATTTATAAACATAATACTTTTTTATGTTTGAAAAAGTACATTTTATTTTAAAAAATTAATAATGATATTATTTTAATCTAATATTAAAAATTTAAATACTATTTATATAAATATTAAAATTTAGATGTTAAATATATAAATATATAAAAATTATGTTCTATACATATATATAAATATTCCTAAAATTAATGTTAAATTAAAACAAAATAAGCTACTTTGATGTATTAAATGATAAAAAAAAATTCAAGAAGACTCATTAGTAAAATTCATGATATTGTAATAAATTTTAGCATGTTACATAGACATACTTGCCTTAATGAAGACTTTTTAGTGAGGGCAATTTTCATAAAAGATAAAAATAGTAGGATGAATATCTTGAAAAATAGGGATGGAATAGAAAAAGTCATGTTAACAGATGGTAGAAGTTAAGGGCATTAGTTAAAAACTAAGAAAAAAACTTATATAAAATTATATATAATATTTTTCTATAAATGAAAGGATATATTAAATTAAAAAAAATAGTTATAATAATATTTTTTATGTGATATTAAAATTTTAATGTTTAAATATGTAAATATTAAAATATAAATATTTGATATATAAATATATAAAAATTATATGATACCCCATAGTATTTTGGTCATATGTAGGGGTGTGTATTATTTAGTTTTAACCAAAAAAATTAGATAGAACTCAAATTTTTTGAGTAATTTGGTTCGATTTTGAATTTAGTAATTTGGATTTTGATTTTAATTAATGAAAACTTTGATTTTTGGTTTTGGATCGATCTGTTAAATAAAATTTTGGATGGAACCAAATAAATTAAAATAAGTATATGTAATATGACATTATTAATTTATATATAATATGCTTATCTATTATATACTTATTTTTATTTATTTTTAAATATTTGATAAATCTTTTTTGGAGGATCATTATTCAATTTTTTAAAATATTTTGCCTAATATATGGTAATATGGCTCCAATCATCTTTAAGTTCAAAACATCGTTCAGATAAGTAAAAATTAGTTTTAATTTTTTTAGCGCATTAAGTAGTTAATTACATTTTTTAATTATATTTATGTTATTTTTCTTATTATTTTTTAATTATATAATAAAAAATTATACAAATAATTTTTAAATGTAGCCAACTTCGATTTATCCAAAACCAAATTAAACTAACCGAACTAAATTATTATTTTGTTTGTTTGATTTTACATTTTATTTGATCAATTTGATTTAATATTTTTAAGAATTCAAAATAAATCGATTTTAAAAATTTATCATTCAATCCATTCAAATTAATCAAACGCACACCCTGACTCATATGCAAAAGAAATAGACTTGAGAACAAGGAAAAAACAAAGAAAGAAATAAAAAGTGAAACGATTTAAACAATATTAATAATATCAAAATTATTTGCAAATGATCAACAAATCATATGCATCACCCAATAAAAACAAATAAAAAAATACTAATAATAACTCCAAATAATATTAATTAGAGTTGGTCACTCCAAGGATAAATTTGATTATTTGGACAAAATCTTTAACAAAAGCCCAATTGCTGAGGTCAATCAAGCCAGACAGGTCTATGATCCTTCCCCTTGCTCAGCTATTAAGCTAAGTACAGAATGAATATTACTAATATTTCTACCGATATTAACTGAATTTACAATTTCATTAATTAGCGCATGTCTGAAAGGTTTAAAATGCAATTTTTTCAAATACAAAATAACTAGCATAATATATAATCGACTATATGCTTGTTGTATTAAAATCGATTTGATAAAGTAAAAGTTACGCTTGCTTACTTGGAGTTAGATATACGATGTTTGAAGAATTAATAAGAACACTCAATACGTGAAAAAATCTCAAAAAAAGAAAAATCACGACTAGCAAAAATCTTCCACTATATCTGCAGTACAAATTTTCCCGATGATTACTGAGAATTGTATGAAAGCGCACACAAGTCAAATGCCAAACATATAGTCGTAGTTGGGTTATGACAGTGATAGTAGATAATGACGAATTACGGCGATCTGGCGGTGATGATCGAGATGCCGGCGATGGCAGCGGTGTCAGCGATAGTGGCCAGCGGCAGCGGCAGCGTCGATAGTCAGCGAGGATGATCAGCAACGATGGTTGGCAGTGATAGCCTAAGGAATACCGGCAGTAGTTGATGAACAAAGCGGCAGTGGTGGCCGAGCGGAATGACGATGGTTAGCGATCGGCCAGCTGATGCCAGCGGTATCAGCAGCGAGATCAATGCGATGGTCAGCAATTGCGGCAGCGTCAGTAATCAGCAACGATGGTTGATGATTGGTAATAGCCGGCGATGTGGTTGTAGTAGGCCGGCAGTGGTGGCCGCATGACGGCAAACAATGGTTGGACAGCGGATGGCGGCGGCGATGGTAACGAAGGTGGTCAGCGAAATCAGTGGTAACCGATTATCTTGGAGGATTTTCAAGATTTCTCTCTCTTCCTCCCTCTCATCCTCCGGAGCTTGGAATATGGCGAAACGACGATCGACGGATAAAAAAACATTTCATAATAATTCAATATAAATTTAAAGTCTCATCTGATAAAAAAGCCATTACAATCCATGATCTAAAATCGGTCCATATAAATGTTATCTGATTGAAAAATACACTTTAACATAACTCAACATAATTTCGACATACTTATCTCTTACTTTTCTACGGTAAAGCTTTCCTTTATTTTAATTAGATTATTCGAAAAGATTAAACAATTAA
This sequence comes from Cymbidium sinense, assembly GCA_021442155.1. NCBI lineage: Eukaryota > Viridiplantae > Streptophyta > Magnoliopsida > Asparagales > Orchidaceae > Cymbidium > Cymbidium sinense. Next base: position 111,248,475 of record CM038218.1, on the reverse strand, counting down.
CAAATGAATATAATAATTATAATCATTATCTTTATTATAATATAAAAAAGAAAATCTATTTTAAAATAATAAATTATAAAAATAATCTATTTATATTATAAAAGTATGCATAAACATTTAAAGATATAAAATTTATTAAACATTTTAAATATTTTATTAAATATTTATATATGAACTTTTACTTTTATCATATAGTATTATACTCATAATGAGTATCCATAACATTTTTATTTAATTTCTTGATTTTGAATCTATATGTTCTACATTCGTATTTCTAATAACTATTCAACATACATATTAATACAATCATATTAATACATTAATTCATAACTATTATTTAATAAAAAAAATGAACTACATATGATCTAGCATTTATTATTTTGAAGAAGCATAAAATCTATTTATGTAAGCAGAAAATCATCACATTCTAAAAAAAGTCAAAATCATCTAGCATGCATTTCATCACGGAAAGTAAAACATTTTACCATAAATGTAAGAACATAATTACCACTTTTAACTTCTTCAAGAGACTCCTTTATTTTAATGATTCATTAATTCAATAACATAAAATATTAAGTGTTAAGTTACTTAATATATAACATTAATTGATTATCATACCCCATCAATGATTCTAATCTAATTGGATAATATAAATACATTTCCTTTATATGTGCAAATTCTAATACTCCCTTTTCCTTATTTTTCTTAAATTTATTCTTGAAATGATCTTAAAATGATTCTTAAACTAAATTTTAATTTATGCTACCTAATTAATTTAAAGTCCTTACAAATCTATAACCTAAGTTAGAATTATAAACCCTAAGTTAACTTGAAATAGCACTAAATCAAAGCTAATAACATAACAATCAAATTTCAATTAAAAATAATTATATAAATTATTTACTTACCTCTTCGGTTTTAAGACCAAGTTTCACACTGTCGGTTTCTTCGCCGCGCAATAGCGGTTCCTTCCTTCTTCCTCACGGCTTTATAGCTCCGGACTCAAAGCGTCATGAGCCCAGCTACAAGGGCGTGGTATTGTCCCTTCTTCTCTGTACACGCTCAGGGGCGGCGTCCGATGGTGGTTGGCAGTAGAGGCCGGCAGTGGTGGCGACGGCGGCAACCGTGGTAGTTTTGGAGGGCGGTGGCGAAGACGATGTGGTTGGCGGCCAACGAAGGTGGTAGGTGACCGTCGAGTGGTGACGATTATCTTGGAGGATTTTCGAGCACGAGCTCTCTCTTCTTGAAACTGACCCTCATATGAAGAATGAAATTTATAGATTAGAGGTATGGCGTTTTTTATAAAAATCAGAACCATTACACTCCAGGGGCGACTTAAAATGATTCATTTGATCATTTGATATACACGTATTTGAATGCTTCAAATGAAGTGAGTGAGAATTATGAGATGCTGGGGCACATTAGATGCAGCCAGGATTTTCTTATGCTCCATATTTGAGCTATTTAGGGATTTAGCGATATCCCAAAATTTGAATGATATTTTAAGTGTTTGATCTGTAGTTTTTAAGATCGTTGCTTTTAACATTGATTTGTCTTGATTAATAGTATTTTTGTCATTCAATCTTTATCTAAACTATGATGCATGAATCTGAAATAATCCTATTTTTAAATATATAAGATATATAGTAGACATAATATTATAATAACAATTAAAAATAATATGTATAAATTAAATAGGTAAAATATTAAAAATAATAAAAAATTTATTTAATTAAAATTTTTAAATTAATTATTTAAATAATATATATTACTTTTTATTTTATTATACTTTAATAATTTTAATGAATAAAATTTATTATTAATTTTAAATTTATAAATTTAATTATAAATTTAATTATTTATAATAAATATATCTTATTATTCTCTCTTTTAAACTAAAATATCATTATCTAAATGTTCAAAATTCTCTTTAATAATTTAAAATATAACAAATTATATTTAAAATATTTTTAATATAATTTTAATTCAATTATTTAAGACATATATTTCTAATGCATTTCTTTATTTTTTTAATATTATTTAAATATCAAACTCCACGTGTAATACTGTACAACTTATTTTTGAAAGTATCATAAATTAATTCTAAGGACAAAAATGCATCTCACATTCTAAATAAGTATAGATAACCAAAATATTTCAGCATTAAGGTTCACAAGTTACAGCCGCAAATAAGCTGAGCCAAATATGTGCATATTCAAGCTAGAGTTTATTTATCATTATTGAGCTCAAGATCGAATCGAGCTATTTAGAATGGTGTTCAAGCTTGAATTTGTTTATCATTATCAAGCTCAAGCTCATTTGAGTTTGTTCACGAGCTCTATTCACATTGGATTATCAAACTTGTTAACCAATAGCTCATTTAATAAAATAAACAAGCTTTAATCAAGCCTTATTCAAGCTTGTTGAGCAACTTGTTGAGAAATATACACGAGTCATATCAATTAAAGTTTATTAAACCTAAAAGAATAAAAAATTTAAACTATATTGTTCACAAACAAACCTTAATTGAGCTATAAGCGAACTTGTTCATGAGCTTTAAATGATATTATTCATAAACATAAATGAACCGAACGACAAGCTATTCAAATTTGTTCGTTTAGCAATCGAATATTTACAAAAGTTTTCAAGCTTGTTTGATTAGTTAATCAAACGATCATGAACAAGCTCTAATCGAGCCGAGCCATGAGTAGCTTGTCGAACGCTCGGTTCATTTGCAGCCCTAACACAAGTTATAGCTAGACCTCAAAACAGCTAGCAAGGCCCATCGAATCAAAAGATTGAGGACAGTACTTAATAACACTTAGTAGAAAATGCTTCAGAGTACCTAAACAGAAAACTGATAATAAGATAAAACTGTCGTTTCTTTCAAGCCTACAATCTTCTTTGGTGTCTTGTAATAGCATACAATTAAAATGATATGATCAGCAGGAAATAGCTGATGAAGTAAAATCTTCTTCCAATAACTGCTTTGTATCACAGGCATTCTGTTGTTCCCCTGTCAGTTGAAAATCATTTTACAAGATGTTAGGATCAACTAAATCATGAAAGGATGACAAAATCATCCAAAAGAAAATGCTCCAGTACTAAACATAGCATGAATTAAATATATATATATATATATGATGAATTTTCCAAATTTATCTATTTGATATTGTTCGCTTCAATATGGTTAATAATTCTGTGTGGATCAGATGCACATTTTAACCACGTTTAGATCCACTTTTTCATAGTATTTATTTATTGTGAGAGATGGAAAAACATGCTTTCAGTATTGAAGCAAAGATATAATCAACTTGAGGCATTTCAAAGATAAGCCGAGTCCCCTGCCATTGAGCAGGCAGGCATCTTCATTACAATGTCCAGTTCCTGGATATTTAAAATAACTTGCCAATCATTTTAGTCCATAGCCAGATCCAAGTTCCAAATTGTAGTCCTAATCTTCATTCCAATTTCTGAAAGTATAGACAGCTGAATCCATATAATGGTAGAGATATCAAACGTAGAGCAAGTATAGATCATTGATTTCCTCACAATATAGTTTGATGTTGCATTGCTGCAGCTGTTTCTATGTTTTGGAAAAGATAAAGCGCTCACTCATCTTCCACTGAACATCTTTTTTTTCTCGTCACACCCCAAAACAAAGCAGTGAACACTACAAAGCCACACTTTGTTAAAAATAATAACGAGAAATCATTACAAACAAAAATATAATAAAAAACACACAAAATGTGATTGATGATAAAATTAAATTGAACTCAATTACACAACGATAAGGGTGACTTTTTAACTGGTGAATTTCCTTTAATAAATATGTATTTTGAATTTCCTTCTTTTAAAAGTTAGTTTAGAAAGAATAAAGTTGCTTATAAATAGTAGAGTGAGGGATGAGATTATTCTTATTTGATGGTCTTAGTTTTAAGAAGATAAGGTCAAATCTAAAATAACATTTATTCTTTTTTGGCCAATAAATAGGTTATTCTTGCAACAGAAAACAATTTCAACACTCCAAAAGATTTCTCTTTGCTCGAGTGGTATAGCAATCATGGTCACTATAGCGACACAAACACCATAGTAAACAAAAAAATTGTAGCAAATCAAGAATACCATACCAATTGAGTAAACAAAAAAACATCAAATAGTTCTCAACAAAATGAAAACTCATCCAATCCTCTTATTTTAGATTGTTGTCATTCCATTAAAAAGATTATGGCAGATCACCCGTTGACCTCAAATATTCCTACTCGTTCCAAAAATTTTCTATAGATCCAATTTCAGATCACTATCAAAATTTTGATATCATTTTGAGGCACTTGTCTCAAGCCATGAAAACTTTTTATTTTGATTGCACATAAAACTTTCCTTTTCTTACTCAACAAAGCTTTCAGGTAGCACCATGTAGATGTCTTACTCTAGACCATCCAAAAAAAAGGGAAAAAACAAATCTTGGCATTTACTATTCATCTACTCAAGATATAAATCTTTTGTTGCTATAATACTCAATATTGACCAAATATTCATTAATTTAAACAAATCTTGTTAGTTTTTTTTATTAAACTTGTCTTTAGCGATCGGATCAATATAAACACATTATAAGTAGCTAAAAATATTTAAATGTGCTAAAAATACCTTTTTTTTCCTTCTCTAGAGTTATTTAGAAACAATATAATTTAGTGGAATTGATAGTCCTCGGCTGATCAAATGTGTTGTAATATCATGGCCCTTATACATTGATTCAAAGTTTATTTAACCTCTTAGCAATTCTAATTGTAATTTGTTGGGCATTGGGTGAATCTAATTAAAATCTTCAATGATAAAAAAAATAGAACAAAGATAAACACATAGAGCACACAAAAAAAATTATACGGATTCACCAAAGTGATGGCTATACTGCCATCAATATTATAAAATTCACCATGATTTTTATTGTAGAGTTTTTACAACCCTAACCTCTCCAACATAACCTCAAAATGATACCTTGTTAAAAAATTATAGTAGAAAAGTAAAAAAGTTGACATATAAATGAGTTTGCATAAAATATTTCTATGAAGGAAAAAAAAAAATTAAACTCCACAACTTAACATTATTTTATTGGAAACCTTCTAAAAACTCTCGACATATAGATCTTGCAAGTTGAAACAATATTTTTTGCATTTTGTGAATTCGTACTCTCCACTATAATATGATAACAAGCACTTGGTATTTTGTTTCCGCCATCATTATTCGCTATCAATGGCATGATTTCTTCTAAAAATGCAATGCATAGCAAACAATAGGCTCAGCCTAATCACAACTTAGAGGAACCAAGCATGATGAATCAGGGATAGACAGCCAACCCAATATGATTGATTCCGTAATCACTAGGAAAACCTGAGTTTAATTTTGAATTTCATGACCGATTGTCTATTTACAATTTATTTTAGGGAAATTTACATACATACCACGCAATTTCGTTTAGTATTTCACTTTAATATTTACAAAATAGCACTTTCACATATAAAAGGTGCATTTCACTTAGAAAAAAGTAACAAGTGATATTTCGATAATAATAAAGATTTAAGTGTTATTTAAGTAAAATTAAAGTTTGGGTGTGAAATATGTAAATGCATAAGAATTGAGTGGTATGTATGTAAATCCCCCTTTATTTTATTGCTACAAATTAGTTCAAATAATTTTATTGATCCATGCCCTTGCTTCAACAGAAAACAAGTTATGCCCTGATTTTGGCAATAAACAACCTCCAAAATGTCAATGCTATTCAAGAAGAGGGAATAAAACCTATAAAACAATAAACAACGAAATATTAACCATATTATCAAACATCTCTGGACTTCTATGCTCAGAGCCACAATGCATCACTGGAACATAACAATAACTGATTAAGAAAACATCTACTGCATCGTTATTTAGGGCAATAGACATACTTCAAAAAGGTCCTGCAAAGAAGCAAAATAAAGGCAAACTATACTAAAAGTTTTAAAAAAAAATGGAAAGTTATGTATAGAGTGTAAAACTATAAAAATAAAATGAATTGAAGAGCTCCAGCAAAAACAGCACAATCGTCCAAAGACGATCATGTAAAATCAGTAAAAGAATCCGTAAGCTATAGAAGAAAACTTACCATCGACGATCGGATCATCACCACCACCCATACACGACCTGGTAGTATTTATCCTTTAGCCACCTGATACTATTCCTCAGAGAGCCCTTGACCTTGCCCTCAACCGAATAGACCTTATAGCCGGAGATCCTCTTCCTCCTCTGGAACTCCGGATCATTGAACCACCCGCCCTTGAAGGAAGACCCACTCTTAACCTTCTTCAGTTTCATCTCCTTCTGGGAATAGGAAGAGGCATAGGAAGCACTGTAGCTCATCGGAGGGCCCCGGGCGCCGTAGGGCTCTATCTGCATGCCACCATCGGCATAGGACCACGATCTTTTGTCCTCCATCAGAAACCCTAACAAATAGGAGGAAGAGAAAGAGGGAAGATGAAGATAGAAAGATCTGCTTTTTCTTCGATTACAAAGGAGAAACGAAAGGCGGCAAAATGTGCGACCTTTTTGTCCTGGCTCAATGCATTTCTATGGAAAGCTGCGAAAACAACTGATAAATATTTTCCATCAGAGCCACTGTCTCTTTATTTTAAGCGAATTTAATCTATTTCTATAAAAATTTAAATCTAAGAACTCTTAAATATCTTGTATTTTAAAACTAGTAAAAAAATATTTAAATAATGTTATAAAATTTATAATTTTAGTGAGTATTAAGAGTGAACAAGAGTTGAATGAAGTGATAGAATTTGCTACACCTTCACTTCTCTTAAATCTTGTTGGTGAGATTTAGTAAATTAAAAAGTTAAAATCCATCAAATCATGAATGTATAAAATCTAGAATTAAAAAAATATATATATTATTTGACTAAATATATCTTAAATTCTAGTTCAATTTTAAATAAATTCATACACTCAATATTCATTGAAAATTTTTCTAATATAATATTATAATTTCTAAAATTTAATTTTATGTTATTTTATACATTAAGATAATCAAAATAATATTTATAGCAATATACAATTTAAATAGTATTAATCATGGATTAAATCATTTCAATTTTAATGGTAAAAAAGTGGTGTGTGAAAATCATAATTATTCTTGATTGTTTTAAACATTGTTGTTGAGTAAAATAATATTATTAAACCAAATTATATTCATCCTGACAATAACATTATTAATATTTAAATAGCATTATTATATAGATAATATTGTTATTTAAATATTATTGAATCATATTAAACCATGCATACTTTAGATTGTTTATCCTTTAAAAAAAGTATATGTCAATCAAGTCAACTATAAGTTGGGATGAGTATGATCTAATTAGATCACAAAAGAGACCTTTTTTTAGCTCTTTTTTTTGAAATCTTAACCTTATAGAGGAATGGAGAAAGTCAAGTAAATGCAAGCTAACATTTGGAGTTTTGATAAATTCATAGAAGGACTCTTGGACATTATAAAGGTGATTGTTAGAAATAAAGATCTCACAATCACTATCACACTATGTTAATATTGAACTATTTTCACAAGCACGAGCAAAATGGGATTACATGATAAGCTTTTGGATCAATAATGGTATGTAATGTCTTATCATCTCTAAGGAATGAGATGGAAACTTCAATGACTAATGTGCATGTCAATTGGAATAGAGATTTGGATGCACTTCCATGGCATTACTAAAATTTATGTAAATCTAATCAAATAATGGTAACGACCCACAATGTAGCAAGCAAATGTTGGCTATTATCTTTACTTAATTATATTGACTATCTTATTGAATTAAATTTGATATGTTTAGACTTAATTGGCCCAAATTAATTTATACTTTTTATTAGATCATAAATTGCAACTAGAAGAAACAAAAAAAATACCTCATTCTAGTGTTTTGGTAATTATTGATACCGTTATTTTTACATTTAAAAGTTAAAAAAAATTGATAATAAATTATTGAAGATGGTGAATGTAAATAGTGTGATCTTTTTTATAAAAGGAAGGGTTCATCGTGGTGGAAATTATAATTAAGGAAGGGTTCATCGTGGTGGTATATAAGTGTTTCCTTAAAGGTGGTTAAAACTACTGGGAGTAGCTTATTATAATATTTGTCAAGAATAAAACTTAAGTATGTGGCAACAACCATAATAATTATGGTACTTTGTGCTAATTCTTTCAAAGGTGTTTTACCAATCAAAGAGGTGGTGCAAAGATTGTTAACAACTCTAACATTTAGGTTGATAATATTATGAAAATCAACACGAAGGAGTGATGCATTAATTATATAGTTATTATTTAACCGCATTCTTTTGAGTCTATTTAATCAAATCATATTATGAACTAATTTTGATCCTAGAAGGTTTGAATATTAAATTAGCTTAGACCTCACCCTAGAACTCGCTTACTCAAAAGTTGCTTGAATCATTAAAAGTTGCTCACTAACCAATTAGTCTCTTAAGAGCTACCTTAATTTGGTACTCAATACAATGCTATTGAACTTGACCAAAATATCCATGAAGTCATCCACTAATTGAGAGTGCTCACATAAAATACTTATTAACCTATTAAGTGCACAAGCATAAAAATGAAGAACTTGTTAAAGGTATTCATTAAGAATTCAAATTTAGGAAACTCACTAAGGGTACTAATCTATTGTATAAAGTCAATGACCTAATCTTATTGGTGACTAGGATTCCATACTTAATGATAAAAATACATTTGAATAGGATTTTTTTTCAAAAAAATATTAATTTATTGAAAGAAGTACATATATAAGAGGACTTCACTAAAGGGTAGAACTTCTTCATATCTATCGCACTTTAAGTCTTAGGTTCATGTTGCCTCAAGTGCATTTGTACTTCATAGGTTTCTATCTCAATTTGTCCTTTGATAGTGTATTGTGGTCCATCCCAAGTGTACATATTTATCGAGTGCATTTTATCAAGCAGCTGCATACAATATCTTCAACATTAGGTCATCAAGATTGAAATATTTCTCTTTGATATTGATGTGGTAGTATTTTCCTCTTATTTGAGTGACACTTTGATGTGCAATTCCTCCAATAGGTCGAGTATGTTATCCATGGCTTATTCATTTGACTTTTTCCACTCTGTGGTCACCCCTTTGGCTATGTAACTTATACTTAATTGGCAAAATTTCCTTATGTTATATGAGAGGGAAAATGGGGTATGTCTAATTTCCAATGATGGAATCATTCTAAGGTCTTAGAGAGCGATGGGTAGGACATTGACCCACTTAGCCTGAGATACTTCAACCTTTTTCATCAATAGGTTAAGTACTTTTTATTCCCTATTTCAACTTGGCCATTGGTTTGTAGGTGATGTAGTAAGATGAACTTAAGACATATTTCCCGAGACTCACAAAATTCCTTTAGTTGCTTATCAATGAATTATGGATTATTTTCTATAATGATTGACATAGACAACCCATACCTATAAATTATGTTAGTTTAAATAAAATTTTGAATTGCCTGGATAGTTATCTTGGAGACTAGTTTATTATTGAACTACTTATTGAAGTAGTTGATCACACCAGGTATGAACCTTCTTTGTTTGTTGGGGATTGGTAAAGGACTTATTAAATCCATTCCATTCCTCATATTACCATAAAAAGATAAGAGCTTGTAATGGGTTGTAGAAGTTGTGACTATAGCTATATGGGAGTAAACTTCTAACCTAGCTCACACTTTTTGATAAAATCTTTGAAATATTTTCTCAGGATTGGCCAAAAATATCCTTATCATAAAATTTGTTAGATGAGTATTCTTCTTCCTGAGAGACTACCACATTCTCTTGAATGTATTTTGGTAAGTATTTTCTTCAAGTTTATTCTATATTAATGAAATGTCACTTCACCTTAGTACCATATTGTTAAAATGAGATGATCTTAAAATTGATTGACTACTATTGTAATTAGAAGTTCACAACAGTTAAACAAGTTTTACAATCAATGTACTAAAGGTGTACATTCAAAAAGGTCAAAACTACTCAAGTGACTAAAGGAAACCCTTTTAACTCTTGAAAGTAGCATCAAATGCTATCATCTAATAATATATGCTTGAATGGATCACTTGTAGAATTGTGAATTGATAGTAAACTCTATTGATGTAAGTAACTCAAGAAATCATGTATAAGAGGATGGAAAAAAATATTTGAGCTACTAAAAGGGATACTTTTGACTAGTGGAAACAATGTCAAACCTATCAAGACACTCAAATGTACCTCTTACTAAGTACCATTAATTAAATAGGCATCCCTAATCACTTAAATAACCTAAGTAATTGAAGAGAATCATCCATAATGAGTAAAATTTCTTTAGCAATTAAAGGAAACCTTTAAATCATTGGAAGATATGTTAAACCATATCAATAAAAAAGTACATGCTCAACTAGCAAGAGCCACTTACAAAATGACATTGAAAATTGTCGAAAACCTATCAAATCACCACACTTTTTATTGTATCACCTCTAATTCAAACCTTCAACAAGAACTCTCGATCCCTTCCATATCTTGTAGGAAAGTTTAGAGTTAATATATTTTTTAATTAGTTAAAATACATTTATCATCTCTTCTAGCTTTGGTGGCTCTGCTTAGTTACAAAAGGACTTAAAGCCATGATGAAATAAAAGCATCAAAAGTGTTTATAATCCTAGTTTGGAAAGAAAACTTCAAATGAGTTTGAAAATATTATGAAAATAATATGATATAATATTAAATTTTAAATTATGTTTAAGTTATGCTTTTAACGTGTTTGTTTTTTTGTTTTGTTCAAAGCACGTAGTTTGTGTTCAAACCTTGTTCTAATCAAATTTGAAATGCTTTGAATCTAGAGTATAAGGATAAGTTTGAACAAGGATCAAATAAGATTCCAACTTTCATCATATTTGAACCTAATTTGAACTTCATTTTTGAACCTAAAGCTTAACCATTATTAGCTTGGAAGGTGATCCGAACCTCTTTCAAATCCTATTTGACCTTATTGGAACTAAGTTTGAATATTTTCTATAGAAATGAGATTCAAATCTTAGTTCAAATGAATTTTGGGTTTAAAGTTAAACCTTATTTTTCTCATTACCTTTTACATAATTTATTCAATTAATTTACTTTATAATTTATATAATGTATAACCTAATTACTTATATGGAGAGACATTATATTACTAAAGTCACATGTAGAGCTAGCATGGAAAAGTGATGGAGAAAGCAATTAGATAATTTGAAAGTTATGATATGTTTGAGAGAGCTAAGGCATCCCCCTCCAAGCATTTCTTCAATGCTTCTAACCTTTAGCTCTCAAGGATACTAATTCATCAACTTCTTCTCAAGAAAGTTGATGATCTATAAAATGATGATTACTATATTATATTTAGTATTAAAGGTGAGAAATACAAAATTTGGATTTGATGAATATGCTTTGATTATTTGAGTGGGATTTGCTAATTTCTAAATTCAATGAGATGACCACAAAGAAAAAACTTATTGATAATTACATTAATAGTAATAATAAATTCAAGAATACAAAGTTAAAAATGCATTCATCAAGTGTGTTGTGAGGAAAGTGGTATAAAAGTTCTGATTTATTTTATTGTAGATGGCTTGCTACTTAATCATAAGTAGAATAATGATGTTTTTACTAAGAATTTGATAACAATTGAAGAAGAGAATTTTTTTCTATCACACATGTTGAAAAAGAAGAGTTTTTTTTTCTATTAACACATGTATGAGTATAGCTTGGAAGAAGACACTATAGAACTTAAAAAGACATGATCCATATTATGAAAAGTTTTCATAAGCAGATAAAGAGATTGGAAAGAATGCCCTAGCTTAGAGAAATCCCTAGATATTAAGCTTAAAGGGCAATAAAGTACTCACAAGTAAATTTTTTTTATCACTTCTCATTAATAAAGATATGTCATATTCACTTTATTATTTTAAATTATTAGTTTAGGTTTATTAGTAGTGGTAACTAATATTTTATATAAAAATTTTTAATAGGTGATTGCCATCCCTACACTTGTGTACAAATTGATAAAGAAGTCATTTATAATTTTAATGTAATTACTCCACATCAGACTCATCTAGCTAGGGCTATGGTAAGAAATTGACCACCATATATTTTATGAGAGTGTAGTGTCAAACTAAGAGTGGTGGAGTGGAGGAGATGTATGGAGAAAAGGATAAGGATAATTTCATGCATTCTTCTTATCACTTGTAGCAATTTTTTTTTTTTTTTGCAATTAAGATGATAAAAAATTACTTAACTTGGATTAAAGTAGAAATTAGATACTTTTATTAAGTGGGAAGGACCTTATTGTTAAATTTACTTATCTTATTATGACATATGATGATATGATGAGAGAAATTGAAGATGTTAATTGTCCCATTCATTTAATTTGTAATTGAAGATGACATATAGTTTATAAATTTTAAAAGCATGAGATTGTAGAATAAGAAATATTAGTTTGATGTTTCATAAATTCATTAGTATGATATATAATCTAATGGATCAACATGTTATTGATCATCTCCTCCTAATTAATAAAGAGCAATTTTCATACTTAAAAGCTTCAATGATATTCATAATAGATAACTTTATGAAAAGAATAATTGAAAATGGTAGTGGAATCGTATTGAGTTTCAATAGTTAAAGGCACCCATGACATGGCTTGATAGTATACCAATTCTATTGATTAATATTTAGATCCTAATATTTCATTATTATCTTTTAAACCACATAAATATATTGTGTTGCTTATCAAAAGTTTAATCTTTTTAGAACACATATTCTTTACGTTACTTAATAAAGTATCATGTATGGTGCTTCCTAAAAACTTCAAGATTAGCTATTATTATTTTGGAAGAGTTATTTGATTAATAATGTAAATTAATGATCTTTAATTCCATGAAGTAGAAGAATAAGAAAGAAATCTTCAAGGGGCCTTCAAATATGTTGGAGTGTGTTATTAGTAATGGAAAAAAGTTCTTATAATCATGGATAAAAGGATATTCTCATATATTATTCAATGAAGTAGAATAAAGTCCATTGAATTATATGTAAAATAATATTAACTATAAAACTATGATGTTATATGATTATACCTTCATAATTATAGAATATTATAATAAGAAATATCAAAAGAGGATTTTTTTTTTGTATAAAAATTTCATAAGAAGAGATAAGAAAAAAATCTTTGCTGAGGTAAGATTAATTAGTTTTATCAAAATTCATGTAAAATACTTACAAAAGTTTTCATATTAAGACATTTTATACTTCACCAAAAATGATACTTCTCTAACTTTAGTAGAATTAATTTCTATTAGTGTTTGTAACTATGTATAGAATATCTATGGGATTTGATATAATACTTCTTGATACCAGCAATCTTTTATTGTATTTACTAATAACTGACCAACAAACTAGATTTTTTTTTTCAATCCTTCCTCATAAGACAAGAATATTGATATTTGATTCACTAGCAAAAAATATAGAAGGTAAAGTTTGCAAGATTGTTAAATTGATTTGAACAAAAATATTGATTTGGCGGTGGAATCGATGGTGATGTCGGGGTTTGTGAAGTAGTGGTGGCCTAATGGCTGACCCGGTAAGGGTGAGGGTTAACCACTAGCAACTGGTGCGTGATAGTGATGGGGTTTGGTAGGTGGCAACAATGGTGACGACAGGGTGGGTGGCACTCCTCACTTGTATCAATTAGTGTATTTGGAATTTTCCAAATTGAGTGAATTCTGAATGCACTACAAATCACTCTTTCAAAGTATTATAAATACACCAAAAATGCTATGTGTATTTGTTTTGCAATCGTCCAAACACACCAAAGTATTAAAACTCTTGCATTCACTTTACACTCCTAACTTAGCCAACAAGATAACCCCTTAAGTAAAAAGAAATCTTATAATGGAAGAACAAAATGAAGAAATAAATAATGGCTATAGAAAAAAAAAATACAACGCTATATATGGAAGTATGGCGGTGTGGTGAATATTTTATCTTCATCTATCTTGAAATAAATGAAAATAAAATATGTTAGTTGGACACCACGTAGATCCGCAGATGTACTTATTAGGGTGATTGGTTATGATATTGAGGAATGATATGCTATCTCAAGAGACAGAAGTCACCATCCTGCAATGGACCTAATCACCTAATAAGGACTCCTAAGGACAATGAGTCTTTGAATGTACCAGAGATTCTTCCCGTACTTTACATGGAAAAGTAAAGTAGGGTTTATTTTAAACTGGGTTCCTTATAGAGGCAAGCCCCTCATAGTTAATTGCATCTTAAGGAATGATATTCCTTAAGAATACTCTCGATTAAGGTAAATGATCGTTGTCTCCAAAGATTTTGAAGTTAGGACTATCAACAAATTGGTTATTTTTGTAAAATCTAGTGGGATTGAGCAAAATGAGGGAGTTATTATCGAAACCAAAAAGAGATGAGTAAGGGATGTTCATGATACTAAAAAGCTTAATAAGCATCCCAAACTATCATATGGTTAGGCTTTATATTTTTGAAATTTGAGAAGAATTATATGTTTGAGTTGAATTTTTATTAGAAATCTAGACAATATAATTCTATAATACAATATCATGGAAATGCTTAAGAGTGAGGATTTATGCTTGTAGCCTGTAAAGGAAATAACAATCTCAGATCCTAAATCTAGGGAGCTTTGGCGAGGGCCAATGCATGACCTAAATCTAAGGCAAAAATGGGTATATGGTTTACCTCCAAGAGGATAAACCACCATTTGGACTTTACTGTGGCTACCAACTAACTACTCCTATGATTTTAAATACATGTAGGCAAGTCTTATGCTTTTGCAAGATAGCTAGGCTATTATTTATTTAGAAAGGAGACTAAGTCCTTAAATACACTCCCTAAGAGACTAGATCATGTATAGCATGAATAATGACTTAATCTTATGCAAATTTTATTGAGTTTTATTTTAATTTTTAGACAATTTATTTGACACTGCTATGAGATTCATATGCCTAATGCATGAGAAATTGGTTATAGGCCAAAATTAGTAAGAAGAAGGTGTGTTTCCATCATGGCTCTTAAAGTTCAAGCCATGTTCTCTGGTAAAGGTGGAAGCCCTCCATTAGTAAGAGTGAAGCAAGATGCTTTTATGCATGATGTGATACATACAACATCCAGCTAAAGAGGTTGCTAAATCTTTTATTATCTTGATTTATATCCTAGGCTTTAGGTGAGGTTATGAGTTATTTAATTTTAATTTTGAGTTGATTAAATGGATACAAAATTTATTTTTTCCTAAGAGCCTAATCGCATCCAGCATTCATCAATCAATGAAGAAACTAAGAAAATCATGTCATCTTAATGCACATGCTAAACAAACATCAAATAATTTTATAAAGCTAGCTCAAAAGAATAAGAGGCCGTTGTGGTCGGGCTCCAACGCACAAACCCGAAAAGAAAGTGGGTAGCCGAACTCTACCTTTATATAACCCGGATTACAAATAAATAATTACAATTTAAATGAATTCTTATGTGAGTCTTCATTCATCATTTCTTCTTTCTTCATTTCTTCATTTCTTTTCTTCTTTTGGTTGGATGGGATGTAGTTTGCTCCATGGCTTCACATGGTGCATAAGACTTGATCTATGACCAATGTTCACCCTAATTTCCATAACATTCATTCCAAATCTTAATTGCAAAATTACATCAAAATGGGAAAAAAAGTAAATTTAACTAAACCTGTAAAATAGAGATTAGCTAAACATACCAGACAACCCAAGCATGTATATAAATAATTTGGACTTAGCACCCTACACATGAGTAACCAAGTCCACGTGTCCTAGTTTGGATTATGCTTAGGGGTATAAGCAACATGTACAATGAAAGCATTTAGATTTTTATTACAGCACCCCTTAAGCACAATCCCCATAGAAGACAATGATTAGACTAAGATCATCCTATCATCCTATCACATACACCCTAACATCTAGTCTAAAATATTACATCATAAAATAAAATCAAACATTAAACCATGCATACAACATAGAAATGGTGACTTAGCCTAATGTGTGTGCCATTTAAGGCTTGTGTGACATATCTTAGCTAGACTTTAAGATTGAAATTTTCTAAGTGTAAAAGATTCAATTTTAAGGGTAGTTTTAGTTTAAGTGGTTTAGTTGATTTGTTAATTTTATTTGATGATTTGATTTGGTTTGAATGAACCTACATTTAATTACTAAATGTTGTAAAGAGGGGAAAAGAGAAGAGAACTTCTCTTTCATCCCTCTTAAGTAATTTCTAAGGTAGATTCATTAGTGATTTTTCTTTAGTGAATATTTTATTATGTGTTTTAATTAACCCTAAGTTTAGATTTTCTCTAAATAAACTTATTCAATAAGAAAGACATCTTAGGATTAGTAAAGTGAATTACTATCACATAACACACAACCATTTATTTCTTTCCACCATATATGTCATGCATATGAATAATCATAAGCATATATAGACATGCAAATGCAAACTTTAGCACACTTTGATGATGAATGCTAAGAGATGTTGTTTAGAAAATTTTGATATTCCATGAATGCATATTTTTATTAAGTAGAAAGAGGGACTCTTTTATCCATTAATCAAATGCACATTTTCATGTATAAAAGACATAAGTACATGTCCATTATTTTCTACACCAGGGGTGTAAGGTACAAGACCTAATTGGGGCTACTTAAAGCCTCACAAACCTGAGATGTCCAGACTAATATACCATTTTTCTTAAATACATGTGCACGTACAAAAAGAAATAAATGGAAGAAGAGTCATGCAATTTACATGTGTAAATGTGAAGATCCTTCTTAACTCATAACATAGAAGTGGATATGAATAAGTTTAAGCAAGTGCTATATTCTCTTCAAATGAACTATATACTTTGCAAATCCTATTCAAATCTATGTTAAGAGGAGAGAAGAAAATCACATAATACACATTTTATGTTATAATCACATGCAAGCTTATAAGTACTTATAAATAGCATACCTTCACTTTTAATCTTTGATTTATAGGTTTAAAAAATAATTTTTTGATTTAATAGTAATAATAGCCATTCATATTCTTAACTTTAGCCAAAACATGTAATTTGACATAAAGAAAATATTTTATTTAATTGATTTTTTAAAAGACATGAATCCATGATTTCATATGACAAACAACATTTAACATGCTTAGAAAGAAATAAAGTGATGTAGCATGTAACTTCATTCGCCCTAATTAATTCCTAAGGACAATCCTATAAGATAAGATTATTCAAAGTAAATCAAAATTCTTTAAAGAGATTTTTAGTTTTGAATTTGATTTGAATCAAGAAATATGAAAAGAGTTTGTTGGTCCTAACCCATTTCTCCCATGTGAGTTGGTTTAGTTTAATTTTAGAATAATTAGATTGATTTTATATTTCATTTAGGTTAAGGTGTGAATTGAATCCATTAATTACCCCTTTCCTACATCACTTTAACATAATTAACCTAATAATTATGAGCCAACATATGATATGCAATCACATGGAAATTAAATCAGTAATGCACTTAAGAAAGAAAGGGGCCTAATGCAATCAACTCACAATTATTGATTAACTAAGCTAAAGGGTTTTCATTAAGTACTTTCATAACCCTCCCACACATGTGAGTTGGATATGATTTCCTTAAACTTACCTTAGGCTCTTGAACACCTGATCTATGCAGCAAGAGATTGATTAATTTTAGATTGGTTTTGAAAGTTTGATTAGACTAATTAAGTAGATCATTAGTGGATTAATCCATAATTATGTTTGGATTAAGGAAGAAAGTAGATTTAGGTAATAACTTAGGGAAAATATCCCAATCCCATTCCATAAACCTCCTCCTTACTTAAATAATGCTTAATTATCTCACTTAAAGGATTAAATCACTATTCATATGCTTAATTACTCTTAATTATATTAAGGGGTGATTAAAGGTTCATTAATTAATTTCCCTAATTTACTCATTAATAAATACCAAGAAAAATTAGGGGAGGCAGAAGTCATCCCATTAAATATGTCTGAGAATTTTGGAATTAATTAATGAAGTAGTAGTAATGGTAATTCAATTTTTAATTAAACCTAATTAAGGAAAATTCACTATTCAAAATCAATTAAACCTAATTTTATTGGATTCCCCTTTGAATTATCTTTAAAATGAACTTAAGTTTGTATTTTTTGGATTTTTCTACATTTAGTTATGAATTTATAAAGTTTATGTGATTAATGGGTAATTAAATAGCCTAATTAATTAACTAATCTCGTTGGTGCCATGTGGGCGGCTAGCAGCTTTCCATGTGGATGGGATTGGTTATTTAAGCATCATTCGTGCGTCGGTAGTGGCACGTGCTTTCAGGCCATCCAATCAAGGATGATGGAGGTTAATCCATGGTTAAATGGTTTAATCAGTGGATCTAGAAAGATTTAATCAGGGCCATCCATCCAAAACATGCGGGATGGATGACCCATGATTCATCCCCTACGGAGATGGAGGCCATCCTCCATGGCTTGATCAGCTCACCTAGCTATTAGGAGATTCACCCCACATCATTAAGAGGTGTAGGGAAGAACATCCAATGGCTAGGATCTAATGGGATCACAATTCCCTTCAAAAGACCAATCAATTTTCAATGGAAGATCTATTTTGAGTCATACCTCATTGGAGGCTATCACCGGTGCTTCCAATGGAGGAGGTAGCTTCATCTAGTGGAGATGAAGCTCTATTAAAAGTTCCAAGCCTCAATTTGAAGTGAATGTATGGGTTGACTAAGCTCCCCTTCAATGGCTTACGGTTTTGATGAAATCTCTCTTCCCGTAGTTTGGAGACTTGGGAAAAGCTTTAGGTGAGCTCGACTTATTTCCTTGATGGTGCTTGCAAAGTGAATTTAGGTTTGTTGGAGAATTGAGTGAAGTGGAATTTCTTAGCCTCCCTTGCTTTGAGAAGGAGAAATTCAAATGAGCTTGGGAATGCTTGCCAAGGCTTGGAGAAGCTTGGTTTTAGTTCTTAGGGCTTATTGAATTCAGAGTGTGTGCTTTGTGTTGGAATGAGGGAGAGTATATCTCCCCCTCCTTTGATCGGATGGGTGAGATCCATCTTGCCATTTTGATCAAATTGAGGAGATTGATTGGGTTGTTGTGGTTGTTAGGCACTCCATGTGATTCAATTTTGGTAGAGGAATGGAGGAGAGGAAGTGCACATGTGCTAGGTGAGTGTAGGAGGTGATCGAAGTGGAGAATTTTTATTGGAGGGGTTGGTTTGGCCTTGGGTTGGGTCATGGTTGACCCAAACACACTGGGTCATGTTCACCACCTTCCTTAGTATCCATGTGGTCCACTAGGAGGATGCCAAGTTTCCATGAGAAGGAATTGGCCAAATTCCAAGTGAATTTAGCCATAGGTTACCCTTGACCTAAGGGTAAAATGGCCATTTAGCCTTGATTTTGGTTTGGTAAGATTTGAGATGTTTCAAAAATAGGTTGGGCCAAATTTTAATGAATTTGATTTGATTTGATATGATTTAGCTTAAGATTACCCATTTATGTTAACTTGGGTCAAGTTGATCAATTGGTCAAATTGGGTTAAACCAAGGGTTGGGTTAAGTTCATATGACCATTTGAAGTTTTTTGGTATTATTGGTTTAGTTCAATTTAGTTTAGATTTAGTTTTGGTTCATTTGAGTTCACTTAGGTCAAATGAGTCAATATGACCAATTTGACTCATTTGACCCAATTAGGTTAGGTCATGGGTTGGTTGATCATTTGAAATGTATTGCAAGCTTTGGTTTCAATCAATTTTAGTTTGATTTGACCTTTAGTCAAGTTGGGTTCATGATCAATTGGCTAGGTTGGGTCTAGTTGGCCAATTGAAGCTTTGGTCAAGTTCATAAGTGATTGAGAATGAATTTGACCTTTGCAATCAATTTGACATAGATCAAAGATTTAACCTTATTTTGACTTTTTAGGTCAACTTGGGTCAAGTACCCAATTAGTTTGGTTTTGGCTAAATGATGACTTAGTCAAGTCCAATCATTGATTATGAATTGTTTTAGATCAATGATTTCAATCAATTTGGCCTATGGTGGATTTTGGCTAGTTTGGGTTTCATTTGGGCTAAGTGTTGACTTGGTCAAATGCTAGGATTGACTTGGTTTGACCCAATTTGAGTGATTGATCATCCTAGAATGATTGTTGCTCACAATGTGAGGCTTAGAAGGGCATAGTTCAATCCTATTTGGGTAGGATTAGAATTTGGCTCAAAAAGGTGCTTTAGGTCACTTTAGGTCAAGTGAGCCTAAATGGGTCAATTGGCTTAATCAAGGCTTGACAAAAGTTTGGTTGAACTCACATATGGACTTACGATTGAAATATAAACCCAATTATAAGTGATTTGGAGTTAAATGGGTTTTGATTCATTTGACAATTTCAAGTCAAAAGGGTGAATATGGGTTTGACTTAGGTTAGTTTGATTTTGGTTTGATGATTGGAGTTTATATTTATATTTGATTTGTGATTGAAGGATTGATTGTTTGGAGAGAAAATCCAAAGGTTTGAATTGATTTGAGGATGATTTGGTTAAGTTCAAGAATTTGACTTGAAAGGGTATAGGTTGGATTTAGGTTAGATTTGGGCTTGAGTTTTGAATTTAGTTTTGATTATTTGAATTTATATTTCATTTATATTTGTGAATATAAATGATAATATAAATGGGTTATGAGAAAATCTTTTGAATTTGAGTGATTTGAATTTGATTTGAGCTAAGTCCTTAAGATGAAATCAAAAGGGCTTAGGAAAGATTTTGGATTTGGAATTGAATTTTGGATTTAGTTTTGATCATTTGAATTTATATTTCATTTATATTTGTGAATATAAATGGGTTATGATAAAATCTTTTGAATTTGAAGTGATTTGGATTTGATTTGAGCTAAGTCCTTAAGATGGAATCAAAAGGGCTTAAGAAAGATTTTGGATTTAGTTTTTGTTATTTGAATTTATATTTCATTTATATTTGTGAATATAAATGAGAATATAAATGGGTTATAAAAAAATCTTTTGAGTTTGAAGTGATTTGGATTTTATTTGAGCTAAGTCCATAAGATGAAATCAAAAGGGCTTAGGAAAGATTTTGGATTTGATTTAAGATTTGAGAAAATCAATTAAGTTGAAATTAATTTAAGATTTGATTTGGAATTGATTTGAATTTGAAGTTGATTTGAAAGAAGTAAGGATTTGGTTTAAGCTAAAGGATATGCAAATTTTATAATCCCCCTAAGGTATAACTTATTCTATGGCTAACTCTTCTAAGTCTCTAGGATTAGGTTAAGTGTTCACCTAATCACTAGAAGTGTCTTAAGACTAAAGAACTCTTAATGTCTACATGAGTCCTATATCTAAGATAGAGAAGTTGAGAGCTCACTCCAAAAGTAATGTCAACAAATGATGCCCAATAGATGTGGTGTGACTGATAAGGTACACCGCATGTATTGGTGTTGATCGAGATGATCAATAATGTTCGAACGATCACAAGCACTAACAGAAATAATCTACTCCTAAACTTGAGGTGTAGAAGGAATCAAGAGCTTAGTATAATGTGACTCTACTCATGTCAAAGGCATAAGAGAGTGAAAGAGGAATCCACTAGGGATTGAGTATGTGAACCTTCCACTAGGGGAAACAGGTTCAAGTCATCCATTAGGGGATGAGAGGTTTGATTTAATTTACGTCTTGCTGGGGAGAAAATTGGTTTGATTTGTTGATTTGTGATTTGGTGCTCCACTAGAGATGAAAATATGAACTCTCCACTATGGGAGCAAGTTTAAGTCATCCACTAGGGATAAGAGGTTGTGAAACCCTCTTGGGGATTAGAATTCAGGATCCACTGGAGATGAAAATGTGAACTCTCCACTAGGGGAGCAAGTTCAAGTTGGATTGAATTGGTTCCACTAGGGGAACTAGAAAGATTTGCATCTCATTGAGGAGGAGTAGAGTGATTTGATTTGTTTAATTTGGTTTGACTCCACTAGAAATGTTGATTGGATTTATTTTGTTTATTTAGTTTGACTCCACTGGAGAGGAGAGTTGAATTTGTTTCAGATTTTGCTCCACTAGGGAGGTTAGGTGGGATTTGTTTCAATTTTTTTAAATTTTGAATTTTGAGATAAACCCTATCAGTTTGTAATTGACCGCACTGAGTAGGGGCCATGTTAGCCTTGGCCTAGCTCAGATTTACCAATCCAAAAGGGTAGTCTACTAACCACATAGTAGGACTATCCAACCAAAGGGGTTGTCTTTCAATTTGCAATGGTTAATTCAGGGAATAAAGTACAGGGACTCACATCTTTTCTGAATAGAAGACCGCCGAGGTGACACATTAGTGAGGTAACATGTCAACCCGACCTAGGGCTGACTACTAAGTGAATACTGTTGGGGGACTTAAATCAGATCATAGATAGTCAAAGTTAATTTTACTTTTTATCATATTTGATGGATCCCATCGGTTTGCGATGGACTGCACTGAGTAGGGGCCATTGGCCTTAATCTAACACAGATTTACCAATCAAAATTTCCCGGCCGAGGGGAGAACTATCCAACCAAAGGGGTGCCTTTAGATTTGTAGTGGTTGATTCAGAGAAGAAAGCATGAGACTCACATCTTCCTGAATAAAAGACCACTGGGGAAACATATTAGTAAGGTAACATGTAGGGCTGCCCATCGGTTTGCGAAGTCATGCTAGAAGGAATGCATAGTAAACTTATATCTTCCAGAGTGAAATGACCATCGAGGTAACTTGTTTGTGGCAAAATATATTGAACCTGACCTAACGGTGACTACTGAGAGAATGCCAACCCGGAAAATTATCTCTACTCAAGAGTAGTCAAACAATTCCTATAAAGAGTTTTGTTGACACTGTCCTAAAGATAGGATGGCCGCTTGGGAAAGGAGCCACTGGGGGCTTGAATTCTTAATACATAAGTGAATTAATTAATTTTTTTATTTGTTTATTTGTTTATTGTGGATCCTGTTGATTTGCGAGGGATCATACTAAGAAAGAGCTTATATCAGCCTAGACCTATGTCATGTTTACTGAACCAAGGAAGAATCTGTGCATCAGTTTAACAAATTCTCCAACCACAGGGGTGGCTACTAGGAAAGGGGGACTGCCCAATCCAAAAGTATCCAGGTAGTATCTAAATGGGGTCGCAAAGAGGGTAATCTAAGTAGAGAGCCCACAGGGAAAGGGGCCACTAAGGGCTTTATCCAAAACCTTGGAGAAGATAATATCTATAGGTATTCAATGGCCAACTCAAGGAGAATGCTCGGGGACTCAGATCTGCAAGAGTGGTGTATCCATCGGATGAGTGGCTGTCAGCGTAGTGAGCATCAACTAACTTAAAGTGCCCATCAATTTGCAATAATCAACATAGGAAGAAAACATCAGAGACTCACATTTTCCTATAGTGGAAATGATTGTCGGGATAGTCTGTCTTTGGCTCGACAAGTGCTATCCGACCTAGGGCGACTACTGAGTGAATGCCATTGAGGGACTTATATGAACTCAAAAGTAGTCAAGAGGAAAGGAGCCTCTAGGGGACTTATCCTAAACCTCAGATATATTCGACCTAGTTAGTGCATGATGGCTAGTTCAAGAAGAAAGTGTGTAGACTTACATCCTCTTAAATGAAGTCAACATGGGGTAGCTTACTAGATGCGCAGTGAGGTCTACCAAACTAATAAGGCACTCATTGGTTTGCAATGGTCAAGTTTGGAAGAAAGCACGAGGACTCACATCCTCCAGACAAATGACCACTGGGGTGACACACTAGCAAGGTAGCATGTTAGCCCGACCTATAGCAGTTAATGAGTGAGTGCCACAGGGGGCTTGCTCCCACATCAAAATAGCCCAAGTCAAAAGATATATGTTTATTTTTTTTGTGTTTGTGTTTAGAAGGAATAGGATGCCTCTCGGGTTCTCTTACACCTATCTTAAAACACGCTAGAGAATTGATGCAATGTTGCCATGAATGGTTATTATGATTCCACGAAGAAAGGATGTCGCTTGGGTTTCCTTACACTTAACTTAGCCATGCTAGTTGAAATAGGATGTCTCTTCGGTTCTCTCACACCTATTCTAGTAGCATCTGGGAATCGTGTTTAACTGTGTTCGTGTTGTGAAAGAGGGATAGGATGCCTCTTGGGTTCTCTTACACCTATCCTAAATACATCGTGGCAGATTAGCAAATAAGCAAATAATGCTTCGAAAGAAGAGAATATTTTGATGAATTGGAATAAAATTTTTGATGATAATTAATTTTAAACATGATTTTATTAGTAATATTTCTTCAAATAAAGCCCATTAATTGGAAGCATCGGGTGTTCCCCTTTATAATCAATAAGCTGATAAGATCCTCCTTGGTAGGCCTCACCTTCCAAGAGGGTTCAAACTTGCCTCCCATCTTTTGATGGGAAACAATTGGTCTCCTTAGAAGTAGAACAAGTTATCTTACTTGAAAAGTTCTAGGGTAGATCAGGTGAGCTTGAATCATCTTGGCCTTGTACAATTTGAAGTTCTAGCAGGCCCGTAGGCATCTCTCCTCCAAACCTTCGAGCTCTTCTAATTGCAACTTTGCATTCTACTTTGTAGTGATTTTACTACCCATTACTATCCTTAGTGATGGGAGTTGAACTTCTAATGGTAGAATGACTTCAGACCCATACACTAAGGAGAATGGGGTAGATTGAGTTGGAGTTTTGTATGTGGTGCGGTATGCCCACAAATTCAACTATCAACCATGCCACTAACTTATCGTCAAGTGTCTTCTTTAGCATCAGGATGAGAGTTTTGTTGAATACTTCTACTAGGCCATTTGACCTAGGACAGTAGATGGTGGAATATGTCCAATCTATATCCTGTCTCTTAGAGAAGTTGTTCATCTTAGTGCTCTTAAATGTAATACCATTATCGATATAATTCATCGAGGCATCCCAAACCTATATATATAATATGGTTTCAAAAAAGCACATGTGACCTCTTTCAGTGGGATTGCCTCCACCCACTTGGAATAGTAATCGGTGGCAGCTAAGATGAACCGATGACCATTGAAAGAAGGAGGATCGATAGGACCCACTATGTTGGTACCTGTGGTGAATATTTTGTTGTCTTCATCTATCTTGAAAATAAATGAAGAACAAAAATATGCTAGTTGGACACCACGTAGATCCACAGATGTTCTTATTAAGGTGATCTGGTATGACATTGAGGAATGATATTCTATCTCGAGAGATAGAAGTCATCATTCTACAATGGACCTAATCACCTAATAAAGACTCCTAAGGACAATAGATCTTTGAATGTATTAGAGATTCTTCCCCTACTTTATATGGAAAAGTAAAGTAGGGTTTATTTTAAATCTGGTTCATTAAGTTCCCTATGGAGGTAAACCCCCATAGTTAATTACATCTTAAAGAATGAGATTCCTTAATAATACTCTCGATTAAGATAAATGATCATTGTCTCCAAAGATTTTGAAGGTAGGACTATCAATAAGTTGGTTTATTTTTTGAAGATCAAGTAAAATTGATCAAAAAGGGGGAGTTATTATTGAAACCAAAGGGAGATGAGAAGGGGATGCTTATGATACTAAGAAACCTAGTAAGCGTCCCAAACTATCCTATGGTTGGGCTTTATATTTTTAAAACTTGAAGAGGATTATATGTTTGAGTTAAATTTTTATTAGAAATTTAGGGCTTATAATTTCATAATACAAGATCATAGAAATGCCTAAGAGGTGAGGATTTATGCTTCAAGCCTATAAAGGGAAACAACAACCCCAGATACTAAATCTAGGGAGCTTAGGTGAGGGCCAAAGAATGACCTAAATCTAAGGCAAAAATGGGTATATGGTTTACCTCCATAAGAGAGGATAAATCACCCAACTGTTGGACTTATAACTGCCTAGGGGTGGCCGCCAACTAACTCCTCCTATGATTTTAAATACATGTAGGCAAGTCATATGCTTTGCAAGATAGCTAAGCTGTTATTTATTTAGAAATGAGACTAAGTTCTTAAACAAACTCAATAAGAGACTAGATCATGTAGGGCATGGATAATGACTTAAATCTAATACAAATTTTGTTAAAATTTATTTTGATTTTTGGATAATTTATTTGACACGGGCTATGGGATTCATATGCCTAATGCATGAGAAATTGGTTATGAGCCAAAATCAGTAAGAAGGAGGTGTATTTTCACCATGGCTCTCAAAGGTCAAGCCAAGTTCTATGGCAAAGGTGGAAGCCCTCCATAAGCAAGAGTGAAGCAAGATGCTTTTTATGCATGATATGAGACATACAATATCCAGCTAAGGGGTTGCTAAATATTTTATTTCTTGATTTATGTCATAGGCTTTAGGTGAGGTTATGAGTTGTTAATTTTAATTTTGAGTTGATTAATTAGATAGAAAATTTATTTTTCTCTAAGAGCATAATTGCATCCAGGTCTTTCATCAAATAATTGAAGAAACTAAGAAAATCATGCCATCTAAATGCACAAGCTAAACAAACATCAAACAATTTTATAAAGCTAGTGCAAAAGAATAATATGCCGATGTGGTCGGGCTCCACCACACCTAAAAAAAAGGTAGGTGGGCTCTACCCTTATACAATCTGGATTACAAATGAATAATTATAATTAAAATGAATTCATGTTCTAGGGGTCTTCATTCGTCATTTCTTCTTTCTTCATTTCTTCATTTCTTTCTTTTTTTTCTTTTCTTTCATTCTTTTGGATTTTTGGGATGTGGTTTGCTCCAGGGCTTCACATGGTGCATAAGATTTGGTCTTATGACCAATGTTCATCCTAATCCCCCATAACATTCATTCCAAATCTTAATTGCAAAATTACATGAAAAAGGGAAAAAGTAAATCTAATTAAACCTGAAAAATAGAGATTAGCTAAACATACCACACAACCCAAGAATGTATATGAATAAATTGGACTTAGCACCCCACACATGGGTAACCAAGTTCACATGTCTTAGTTTAGATTATGCTTAAAGGTATGAGCAACCTGCACAACAAAAATACTTATATTTTTATTACAGTGTCCCTTAAGCACAACCCTCTACAGAAGACAATGATTAGACTAAGATCGTCCTATCATCTAGTCTACGCACATAAACCCTAACATAAATCAGACATCAAACCATGCTCCGCCCTAACATAGAGCTAGAAATGGTGACTAAGCCTAATGTGTGTGCCATTTAAGGCTTGTGTGGTATGTCTTGGCTAGGCTTTAATGTTGGAATTTTCTAAGTGTGAGAAATTTCAACTTTTAAGGGTGGTTTTAGTTTAAGTGGTTTAGTTGAGTTGTTAATTTTATTTGATGATTTGATTTAGTTTGAATGAACCTACATTTAGTTACTAAAATGTTGTAAAGAGAGGAAAAGAGAATAGAACTTTTCTTTCCTCCCTATCATAAGTAATTTCTAAGGTAGATTCATTGGTGATTTTTCTTTAGTGAAAGTTTTATTATGTGTTTTAATTAATCCTAAGTTTAGATTTGCTCTAAATAAACCTATTCAATAAGAAAGGTATCTTTGGATTATTTAAAGTAAATTACTATCACATAACACACAACCATTTATTTCTTTCCAACATGTATACCATGCATATGAATGATCCTAAGCATATCTATACATGCAAATGCAAAATTTTAGCACACTTTGAATGATGAATGCTTTGAGATGTTGTTTAGGAAAATTTGGATATTCCATGAATGTATATTTTTATTAAGTAGAAAAGAGTGACTCTTTTATCCATTAATCAAATGCACATTTACATGTATGAAAGACATAAGTGAGTACACCATTATTTTCTACACCGTGTAAAACAAGACCTACTTGGGGCTACTTAAAGCCTCGCAACCCTGGATGTCCAAACTAATATATCACTTTTCTTAAATACATGTGCATGTACAAGAAAGAAATAAATGGAAGAAGAGTCATGCAAAAGATTTTTGTGTGATTTGGTTATGCAATTTACATGTGTAAATGTGATGATCCTTCTTAAGTCATAACATAGAAGTGGATAAGAATGGATTTAAGCAAGTGTTATGTTCTTTTCAAATGAACTATACACTTTGCAAATCCTATTCAAATATTTGTTAAGAGGAGAGAAGAAAATCACATAAAGCACATCTTATGTTATAATCACATGCAAGCTTATAAGTACTTATAAATAGCATACCTTCATTTATAATCTTTGATTTATAGATTTTAAAAAATAATTTTTGATTTAGTAGTGATAATAGCCATTCATATTCTTAACTTTAGCCAAAAAATGCAATTTGACATAAATGAAAATATTTTATTCAATTGATTTTTCAAAGGGTATGAATGCATGATTTCATATGGCATACAACATTTAACATGCTTGGAAGGAAATAAAGTGATGTAAGCATGTAACTTCATTCACCATAATTAATTCCTAAAGAATCCTATAAGATAAGATTATTCAAAGTGAATCAAAATTCTTTAAAGAGATTTTTAGCTTTGAATTTGATTTAACTTAGGAAATATGAAAAGGGTTTGCTGATCCTAACCCATTTCCTCATGTATGAATTAGTTTAGTTTAATTTTAGAACAATTAGATTGATTTTATGTTTTGTTTAGCTTAAGGTGTGAATTAAATCCATTAATTATCCCTTACCTACACCACTTTAACATAATTAACTTAACAATTATGAGCCAATATATGATATAAAATCACGTAGAAATTAAATCAGCAATGTACCTAATAAAGAAAGGGGCTTAATGCAATTGGCTCACAATTATTGATTAATTAAGCTAAAGGGTTTCATTAAGTACTTTCATAACCTTCCCACATATGTGAGTTGGATATGATTTCTTGAACTTACCTTAGGCTCTTGAAAACCTAAGGATCTATCCAGCAAGAGATTGATTAAGTTCAGATTGGTTTTGAGAGTTTGATTAGCTAATTAAGTAGATCATTAGTGGATTAATCCTTAATTATGTTTGGATTAAGGAAGAAAAGGGGTTTAGGGAATAACTTGGGAAAAATATCTCAAACCCATTCCATAAACTTCCCCCTCACTTTAAAAATATTTGATTATCTTAATTAAGGGATTAAACCACTATTAACATGCTTAATTCATCTTAATTATATTAAGGGATGATTAAGGGTTCATTAATTAATTTTCCTAATTAACTCATTAATAAATCTTAAGAAAATTAGAGGAGGCATAAGTCATCCCACTAAACATGTCTGAGAAACTTGAAATTAATTAATAAAGTAATTAGAGAGTAATTAAGGTAATTCAATTTTTAATTAAACCATAATTAAGAAAAATCCACTATTCAAAATCAATTAAACTTAATTTTAAATTATATCCATCTTAATTATCTTTAAAATGAACTTGAGTTTGCATTTTTTGGATTTTTTTACATTTAGTTATGAATTTATGAAGTTTCTATGATTAATGGGTAATTAATGACTTAATTAATTAACTAATCCCATCGGTGCCACATGGACCACTAACGCGGTGCACTTTCCACATGGCGTGACGGGATTGATTATTTAAGTTGTCACATCACATGATGCATCAACATGTACACGATTTCACGTCCGATCAAGGATCGGATGACCAGAATTAATCCCATGGTTTTAAAGGTTTATGTCACTTGGATCTACTCATTTTAATCAGGGTCATCCATCCAAAACATGCGGGATGGATGGACCATGATTCATCCCTACCTAAGCTATGGGAGATGGAGATCGTCCATCCTCCATGGCTTGATCCGAGCTCACCTAAGCTAGGATTAGGTAGAGATTCACCCCACACCATCAAGAGGTGTGGGGAAGAACATCCAATGGCTAGATTTTAATGGGGTTACAATTCTCTTCACAAAGGACCAAGCATTTTTCAAATGAGGATCAGTTTTGAATAATACCTCATCGGAGGCTATCCCGGTGTGTCTAACAAAGGAGGTAGCTTTGTCTAGTGGACACGAAGCTCTATTGAAAGTTTCATGTCTTGATTTGAAGTGGATCTTCCAATTGAACAAGCTCCCCTCTAATGGCTTGCTGCTTTGATCGAAATCCCCTTTCTTGTGGCTTGGAGACTTGGGAAAAGCTTTTCCTTGATGGTGCTTGCAAGAGCAATTGAGGTTTGATGGAGAATTGAGTGAAGTGGAAAATCCTTAGGCCTCTATTTCTTTGAAGAAAATCGAGAAGGAGAAGTTTGGGAAGCTTGGAAATGACCTTGGGAAGCTTGTGGATGCTTGCCTTTGATCACTCTAGCATAATCGACTTCAGTGTCTATGCATTGAGTGTGAATGATGGGAGCATATCTCCTCTACTTGGATCGGACGGCCAAGAGCCATCTTGCCATTTTAATCAAATTGAGGAGATTGATTGGGTTATTTTGGTTGTTAGGGTGTCCATGTGCTTCAATTTTGGCAGGGAGTGGAGGGGAGAAGGTGCACATGTGCTAGGTGAGTGTAGGAGGTGATCTAGTGGAGAATTTTGATTAAAGGGGTCAGTTTGGCCTTGGGTTGGGTCATGGCTGACCCAAACCCATTATGTCATGTTCACCACCCTTAGTGTCCATGTGGTCCACTAGGAGGATGCCAAGTGGCCAGAAGAATTGCCAAATTAAGTGAATTTGGCATAGTTACCCTTTGCCCAAGGGTAAAATGGTCATTTGGCCTTGATTTTGATTTAGCAGATTTGAAATGTTTCAAAAATAGGTTGGGCCAAATTTCAATGAATTTGGAGTTGATTTGATATGATTTGGCTCAAGTTGACCCATTTAGGTCAAAATGGGTCAACTTGAGTCAAGTTGACCAATTGGTCAAATAGGGTCAAACCAAGGGTTGGGTTGAGTTCATATGACCATTTGAAGTATTTTGGTATCATTGGTTTGGTTTAGTTTGGTTCATATTTGGTTTTGGTTCATTTGAGTTCACTTATGGGTCAAGTTGACCAATTTGATCCATTTGACTCAATTGGGTTAGATCATGGGTTGGTTTAGGCTTGGTTGATCATTTGAAATATTTTGCAAGCTTTGGTTTCAATCAATTTTAGTTTTATTTGATTTCAAGTTGATTTGACCTTTTAGGTCAAGTTGGGTTCATGGTCAATTTGGCTTGGGCCAACAATTGAAGCTTTGGTCAAGTTCAACAAGTGATTTTGAATGAATTTGACCCATTGGTTGCAATCAATTTGGCTTAGATTAAGATTTGACCCATTTTGACTTTTAGGTCAACTGGGTTAACTTGGGTCAAGTGGTCAATTGGGCTAGGTTTGGCTCAATTGATGACTTGGTCAAGTCCAATCATTGGTGATGGATTAGTTTAGATCAATGGTTTCAATCAATTTGGCCTATGTTGGATTTTGGCTAATTTGGGTTTCATTTAGGCTAAATGTTGACTTAGTCAAAGGCTAGGTTTGACTTGTCTTGATCCAATTTGAGTGATTGATCATCCTAGGATGATTGTTGCTCATAATGTGAGGCTTAGATGGGCTTATTTCAATCCAATTTGGGTAGGAATAGATTTTGGCTCAAAAAGGTGCTTTAGGTCACTTTGGGTCAAGTGAGCCAAAGTGGATCAATTGCTTGATCAAGGCATGAGAAAAGTTTGGTTGAACTCACATATGGACTTATGATTGAAATATAAATCTAATTGGAAGTGATTTGGAGTCAAATGGGTTTTGATTCAAATTGACAAAAGGAATATGGGTTTGACTTGGGTTAGTTTGATTTTGAATTTATGATTGAAGTTTGTGTGAATATTTGGTTTGTGATTGAAGGATTGATTGTTTGGAGAGAAAATCCAAAAGTTTGGATTGATTTGAGAATGATTTGGTTAGGTTCAAGAATTTGACTTGAAAGGGTATAGGTTGGATTTAAGTTAGATTTGGGCTTGAGTTTTGAATTTAGTCTTGGTCATTTGAATTTATATTTCATTTATATTTGTTAATATAAATGAGAATATAAATGGGTTATGAGAAAATCTTTTGAATTTGAAATGATTTGAATTTAATTTGAGCTAAGTCTTTAAGATGGAATCAAAAGGGCTCAGGAAAGATTTTGGATTTGGAATTGAATTTTAGATTTAGTTTTGGTTGTTTGAATTTATATTTCATTTATATTTGTGAATATAAATGGGAATATAAATGGGTTATGAGAAAATATTTTGAATTGGAAGTGATTTGGATTTGATTTGAGCTAAGTCCTTAAGATGAAATTAAAAGAGGTTAGGAAAGATTTTGGATTTGGAATTGAATTTTGGATTTAGTTTTGGTTATTTGAATTTATATTTAATTTATATTTGTGAATATAAATGAGAATATAAATGGGTTATGAGAAAATATTTTGAGTTTGAATTGATTTGGATTTGTTTAAAGGAGTTCAAGGATTTGACTTGAAAAGAAGGAAGAAAGGATTTGGTTCAAGCTATAGGGTAGGCAAGGTTTCTTAATACTCCTAAGGCATAACCTATTCCTATGGCTAACTCTTAAAGTCTCTAGGGTTAGGTTAAGTGTTCACCTAATCACTAGAAGTATCTTAAGATTAAGGAACTCTTAATGTCTAGAGGAGTCCTATGTCTAAGATGGGAAAGTTGAGAGCTCACTCCAAAAGTGAGGTCAACAAAGGGCGCCCAATAGGTATAGTGTAATTGACAAGGCATACTGCACGTATTGGTGTTGACTGAGACAATCAATAATGCCGAATGATCACAGACACTAATAGAAATGATCAACTCCCAAACCAGAGGTGTAGATGGAATCAAGAGCTTAGTGCAATGTGACTCTACTTAGTTCCATTGGGGGAACTTGAAAGATTTGCATCTCAATGAGAAGAAGCGGATTCATTTGATTTATTTAATTTGGTTTGACTCTACTAAGGAGGTTGATTGGATTTATTTTGTTTGTTTACTCCTAGGAGGAGGGTTGATTTTAGATTTTAAAATTTTTGAATGGACCTGTTGGTCATAGACCGATTAGAAATGTCGCCAATCTACTTTAGACTTACCAATCCAAAGGGTAGCCAACATAGTAGGACTATCCAAAAAAGGGTGCCTTTAGTGTAGCGATTTAGGAAAGAAAGGGACTCACATCTTCACTACAAAGACCACGTGACACATTAGCAAGGTAACATGTTAACCACCTGGTGCTTTGAGTGAATCTTGGGGACTTAAATTAGCTCAAAGATAGTCAAAATTAATTTTATTTTTAATTATATTTGATGGATCTCATCGATTTGTGATGGATTGCACTGAGTAGGGGCCATGTTGGCCTTGATCTACCTCAGATTTACTAATCCAAAGGGAGTAGTTTCTGGCCGAGGAGAGAACTATCCAACCAAATGGGTGCTTTTCAATTTACGATGGTCAATTCAGGGAAGAAAGCGTGAGGACTCACATCTTCCACTACAAAAGACCACTAGGGTGACACATTAGCAAGGTAACATGTCAACTCAATAGGGCTGCCCTTCAGTTTGCCACGATCATGCTAGAAAGAATGCATAGTAGACTTACATCTTCCAAAGAAATGACGGGGTAACTGCTTGTGGAAAATATAGGCCCGACTAAGGCACTATTGAGAGAGTCACCGAGGACTTATCTCTACTCAAGAGTAGTCAGACAATTCTTATAGGGAGTTCTGCTGACACTGCCCTAAAGATAGGATGCATGCTTGGTAAAGGGGCCACTGGAGGCTTGAATTCCTAATCTATATGTGAATTAATTTGTTTGTTTTGTTTGTTTGTTTATCATGGACCCTGTTGGTTTGTGAGGGATCATACTGAGAAGGAGCTTATATTAACCTAGGCCTATCTTAGATTTACTGAACCAAGGGAGAATCTATGCATTCACTGAACAAATTCTCTAACCATAAGGGTGGCTACTATCCAATCCAAAAGCAACCCAGGTAGTGTTTAAATGGGATCGCTAAGGACATGATCCAAGTAGAGTGCCCGCAGGGGGAGGGGCCACTAAAGGCTTTATCCAAAGCCCTGAAGAAGATAATTTCTATAGGTATTCCATGGCCAACTCAAGGAGAAAGTGGGGATTCACATATGTTAAGAGTGGTGTATCCACCGGGTGAGTCGTGATAGAACATCAACCAACTAAAGTGCCCATCGGACAAGCCTCAAAGAAGAAAGCATCGAGGACTCACATCCTCTATGGAACTAATTGTCGGGATAGTCATCTTCGCTCGACGGTTATCTAACCTAGGGAAACCATCAGTGAATGCCACTGGGACTTATATAGTCAAGAGGAAAGGAGCCACCAGGGGACTTATCCTAAATCTCACATATACTCGACCTAGTTAGTGCATAACGACTAGTTCAAGAAGAAAGCATGTTAGTTTGCATCCTCTTAAATAAAGTCAACATAAGGTAGCTTACTGGCTACACAGTGAAGTCTACCAAACTAATAAGGCACTCATCGATTTGCAATGGTCAAGTTAGGAAGAAAGAGCGGGGACTCACATCCACCAGAAAAATGATCATTGGGGTGACACATTAGCAATGTAACATGTTAGCTCGACCTAGAGCAGCTAATGAGTGAGTGCCACAGGGGGCTTGCTCCCACATCAAAATAGCTCGAGACAAAAATATATATTTTTTATTGTTGTTTGTGTTTGTGTTAAAAGGAATCGGATGCCTCTCGGATTCTCTTACACCTACCCTAAACACATTTGGGAATTGATGAAATAGTGCCATGAGTGGTAGCTGGGATTCCACCAACAAATGATGCCGGTTGGGTTGTCTTACACCTAGCTTAGTTGTGCTAGTTGAAATAGGATGCCTCTTGGGTTCTCTCACACCTATTCTAGTAGAAATTGGGGAATTGTGTTCAACTTTTGTTCGTGTTGTGAAAGAGGGATAGGATGCCTCTTGGGTTCTCTTACACCTATCCTAAACATGTCATGGTGAATTCATAAATAAAAAAGCAATGCTTCGAATGAAGAGAATATTTTGATGAATTAGAATAGAATTTTTTATGAAAATTATTTTCAAACATGATTTTATGGGTAATATTTCTTCAAATAGAGCCCATTAATTGGAAGCATCGGGTGTTCCCCTTTACAATCAATAAGCTGATAAGATCCTCCTTGGTAGGCCTTCTCTATGACAAAAGGGCCTTCTCAAGTGGGTTCAAACTTGCCTCCCATCTTTCGATGGGCAATAATTAGTCTCCTTAGAACTGATACAAGTTCTCCTACTTGAAAAGTTCTAGGGCAGACCAGCTTATTGTTTGAATCATCTTGGCCTTGTACACTGAGCATGCTCGTAGCATCTCCTCCAAACCTTCGAGCTCTTCTAACCACAACTTGCATTCTCGCTCAGAGTGATTTTACTATCCATTGCTATCCTTAGTGATGGGAGTTGAACTTCTAATGGTAGAACGACTTCAGACCCATACACTAAGGAGAACGGGGTAGATTGAGTTGGAGTTCGTATGGTGATGCCCACAAAGCTTCAACTTGCTCATGCCACTGCTGTTTTCATGTTATCATCAAGTATCTTCTGATGAGAGTTTTGTTGAATGCTTCCAAGCCATTTGCTGGATAGTATATGGTGGAGTATCTCCAATCATATATGTCAAAGCTATGATCTTGGTGCTCTTGAATGCAAATATAATTCATCGAGGCACCCCAACCTATATACCATATGGTTCTAAAAATTGGAAGCACATGTGAGCTATGACCTCTCTAGTGGGATTGCCTCGCCCACTTGGAAAAGTAGTGAAGCTAAGATGAATGATGACCCTTGGAAGAAGGAGGATCGGGACCCATAATGTCGGTACAACACTCAAATGGCCATGAGGCCAATGTAGGTGTAGAATGTTGGTGGTAATGTAGACCACACCGTATACATGGCATCTCTAGCTACATCCATGTGAATCATCAAGGCCAATAGTATCCTAGTCTTGACTTTTCTTTCATTCGATCGATTGATGCGCTAGAGACCTAATGTACCTCAATAATCCTATGGGCTTGTGTTTGTCCAAACAATGTAACCACATTTGATCAAAGACTTCAAGGTGCCATCCACGAGAGCATGTGAGAGAGCTCTTGCTTCATCTAATGGGCTTGTGATTTCTCTTGAGGTAGTTTGTCTGTTCAAGTAATCTATGAATGGTTCCAATCCAATCCTCATCCTTTTCATTTGACAACCTCCCCTTCAAGAGAAAGTCTCGATGAGTTCGTCAATAAGGGATGACTTGTCTATTTTGGACCCTTATTGAATGGACTCATCTTCTGACATGCCAATTCCTTGGCAAGTTTGGCCAAAGCATCTACTGCTGTTCTCTCAAGGGACCTAGATGGTGACTCGTGGGATTTGGGGCCAACAAACTTCATGGTATACTGTGGTAATGATGAAGCTTAGTTTGAGAACCTTATAGGACCCAATCTGGTTGATGACCAATTGAGAATCCCAAAGATGTTGATGCTCTGACACACATATAATGGCTAACTCCAAACAATCAAAGCCTCATACTCGGCTTCATTGTTGGTGCATGGACTGGAGAGATGGTATGAGAATCATATCACATCACAGTCTCGAGTAAAGAGGATTATTCCTACCCCTACCTTTCCGAAGAGTAGATCATGTTCTTCTCCTTATGAAAGAAGTCACACCATCAAAATACATCTCCCAATGGATTTTCAACCTCCAAAGTTCATGATTTGTTCATCGTGGAGATCATCACTAAGCGAGAATGAGAAGTGTGTGTGCTAAGAAATCTACTAGTGCCTCTCCTTTCTTTGCATGGAGGGGTACAAATATAATATCGAATTGCGAGAGAATCATGGACCAATGTGCCAACAGTCAGAATAACATCGGTTGTGTCATGAGATATTGTAGTGGATTGAATCTTAAAATTAAGTTCACCTAATGAGAAAGCATATAGTGTCGTAGCTTTTAGGATGCAAAAGATTAAAGCTAGCAATGTTTCTCAATAGGTAGTTTACTTCATAGGGATCACGATGTTGAGAGGTAGTAGAGAGATTCTTCCCTTCATCATTGGCTGGCCAACAAAGCACCAAGAGAGTCATCCAATGCAAGGTGAGGATGGCCTACCAGATAGGGTCGCTAGAAGGCTTCACCAAATACCTTGATGTCTTCAAAGGCATGCCGACACATCATCCCACTTGAACTTGGCATCCTTTTGACAAGTGCTGAAAATGGCTTGCATCTTCCGATAGGTTGGAGATAAAGCATCTCAGATATGCCAACCATCCTTGGAAAGATCCGAGTTGAGTTAAACTTTAGGGGTGGTGGCATTTCTAAGATAGCTTTGATCTTTTCTAGATCTATTTCTATTCCCGTGTCAACAACAAACCCAAGGAATTCTCAAAGCTACTCAATGCAATGCACACTTCGGGATTCATTTTGAGGTTATATTATCTTAACCGCTCAAAACTACTCTCAAGTCAAAGAGGTGGTCTTCCTTTCTTTTTTGACTACTAGATCATCAACATAGCATTCAACTTGATGATGAATGAGTTCATTGAAGATTTGAGTCATGGCCCGCATATGTAGCACCAACATTTTAAGGCCAAAGGCATGACCTATAATAAGATTCGATCGGGGTTCAAAAAAGTAGTGTTTTTTTCATCTTGGGGCCATCTTGATTTGGTTGTAGCCAAAATGACCCATCCATGAAAGAGAATATGCATGAGATGAGGCAATGTCCACCATTAATTCTAAGGAAGAAGTGAAACTCATCCTTAGACATGCCTTATTTAAGTCCCTAAATTGATGCATGCAATTTGGCCATTATTTTTCTTAACGATGACACAAGCAACTGTGTAGGTATTTTTCTTCCCCGAAAAAAAGATCGATCAATTTCTTGACTTCAAATGACCTGTTGTTCAATTTCTAATCGCATGCATCTAGAGCTTGCTTGATAGGTTAGCTGGTCTATAGTAATGGACTACGCCAAGATAATCCGGCATCTCTTCATAACTCCATGCAAAGCAATCCTTAAACTCAATCAATAGCCTAACTAAGTCATTGGTTTCTTCTTTTTCATTCAAAATGAACTATGTATGGCGTGGATTTTCTTCATCGAGGTTGATTTCTTTAAGCTTGATTGTTGAATGGATTTTCTTCAAATTCGAGGTGCATCTTTGATTTGGAGATCATCAGATCATCTAAAAGTTTCTAAACACACATTCTCATAAGAGTTAGTGTGGTTTGAAGAACCCATTAGACTAAATGATGATAACAAGAATCATCATCATTGATCAACCCTATACCAATCCTAGTCCTTCTTGATTATGTCCCCTTTGTTCCATAACTTCAAAATACTCGACTGTGCTTGGACCATGTATGTGACCCCTTTGCAATATTAACACAAGGTGAGTACCAATCAAAAGGTAATTCCATTAATTCTTTATATGAATTATCCTCAAGTTCTACATCAACTGACTTGAGGATGATGATCCCAATAGAATCTCTTCTACATCCATGGAAGACTTAGGGCTTCCTTAACTACTAAACCTTCAATTTTGAGAAGAAAGTGAGGTTAGAGCTAAGGTTCCCAACCGCGCTATAGTTTTACATAAACTGATTTGAATATTCTGCTTGCTTGAGGCTCATCCGCTATCTAGAGTGTCACCTCCAATGAAACCGAGAGGGGTTGGTATGCTAATCACATTAGACTCATCCTCCAAGTGGATTCCAAGTCTATGTGAATAGGGTACTCTGAACTGAACACCCTCTGGTTGGTGGCCAACTGGGTCTTCCACCTTTGGAATTGCCTCTGTATCTCCCTCTATCTCTGCCTAGTGGAGGTCGAGTCATCCTACCCATATGTATATGATGGAATGAACTGGGTGGAATGTGATATGCTTCTCTCCTTGATGTCCTTTTCTCATTCACTTTTTCTTTTCTTTCTTTTTCTTTTCTTTTCTTTTCTTTCTTTTCTTTTCTTTTCTTTGTATTTGAATTTTGACCAAGTTCACGAAAATGTTTTGAGAAGATAGTAGGTCATCCTCATATATCTCAACCTCTAATTGAAAATGGTTTTTCATCTCCTTGACATAGTATTCAATCCCATCTTTCTCAACTTGATGCAATGAAGGGAGGATGGAATCATCTGTTCGATGTATCCAAGGCCCAAAAAGCAAAGTAGTGAATGAAGTATTCAATCAATGATATAAAACTTGGCTTCAGCCTTCCAGTCACCTATTTATAAAGGTAATACTATGGAGCTTAAAGCCCTCTCGTCCTGTTCATTGAATCCTCTCAACATCATCTGATCTCCTCAGAGTGTAGAGATGTCAATCTTCAAATAGGAAAGGGTCTTTACACTCATAATGTTCACCGATGCACTTGGATCAACTAAAACTCAAGAAAGTCTAAATCTACCCATATCCACTGTGATGTAGAGGGGACGGTTGTGCTCCATGCCCCCAGTAGAAGGTCTTCATCTGTGAATGTGACTCTGGCTTCTTGAAATAATGTGCCTCCTCTCCATATAGTCGGAGCTAAGCATATCTCGATCAAGAAGAGCCTTGATTAATGACTCTCATCTCTTGATAAGATAAGGGCATCATATATGCTTAGTTTAGAGCAACTTTCTGAGAAGGATGTTGTAATTAACTCTCACGAAATTATATATTATGTATATAATTTCTTTATATACTTCCATCATCACTTATTCTATTTAAGTGAAATATACTTTCTTCATGCATTTTGACACCACAGACTAAGATCTATTGAGGGTGATGGGATGATTGAGGGTGTACTATCTCAGATAGAAATTCCACCTTACAATGGACCTAATCACCTCAATAAGACTCGGATATGGGAAGATTCTAGATTCTTCATTTTACATGGAAAAGAAAAGTAGATTTATTTTAAATTTCTGAAGTTTTAAAGGGCAAGAAAGTTAATTACATCTAAGAGGAATTCTTAGAAATACTCATAAGGTAAATGATCAATCTCAAAGATTTTAATAGTAGGACTATCAATTGATTAGTTTATTTAGAAGATCAAATGGGATTGATCAAGAGAGAGTTATTAGAGCCAAGAAGATAAGTAAAAATGCTCAGATGCTACCCACGAAAGCATCTAAAAACTATCTTATGGTTGGCTTCACATTTTTAAAATTGATTTAATTTTTTTTAGTTAAATTTTCATTAGAAATTTAAGTTTATGATTTCTAAAAAAAAGATTTGGAAATGAAGAGTTGAGGATTTATACTTATGGGATAAGGAGATGCAAACTCTAATCTTTGAAGCTTTGAGCCAAAAGCACCACCTAAATCTAAGGTGAAAATGGGTACTTAGTTTACCACCATAAGAGAGGACAAACCACAATAAGCTTGAATTTACAGCCTAGGGTATCAACTAATCCTCTAAGATTTTAAATTCAAGTAGGCAAGTCTTATGTTTTATGCAAGATAGCTAGAGTTATTTATTTAGAAAAGACCAAGTCCTGACTCACTCCTAAGAGACTATGTCATGTAGGGCATGAAAAATGACCTAGTTTAATGTAATTCGACTATTTTATTTTGACATCATTTGAATGACTTATGGATTCATATGCTAATGCATGAGAAATAAGATTATCCAAAATCGAGAAGGAGGTGTGTTTCCACCTCCATGTGTCAAGTCAAGTTTCTCGGTGAAGCCTCCAATCAAGAGTAAAATAATATGCTTTATGTATGATGCTATAAAAGAAATACTCATCCGCTAGGTTGCTAATTCTTTTATCTTGATTTTTTTTTTAACTAGCTTTAGAGGTTACGAGTTATTTATTTTAATTTTGAGTTGATTAATTTGGTAGAAGATTTATTTTTTCCTAAGAGCCTAATCATCATCTAGGTCATACATCAAGCAAGGAAGAAACT
Source organism: Cymbidium sinense (assembly GCA_021442155.1). Lineage (NCBI taxonomy): Eukaryota > Viridiplantae > Streptophyta > Magnoliopsida > Asparagales > Orchidaceae > Cymbidium > Cymbidium sinense. Next base: position 111,207,463 of record CM038218.1, on the reverse strand, counting down.
AGGAAAAATATGCCATCTTAATTCACAAGCTAAACAAAACACCACACATTTTATAAAAGTTAACAAGAATAAAAGATATTTATTCAGACCACCGCACAAAACCCAAAAAAAATAAATTGGGTACCGAGCTTCCTTATCAACCACATAAATGAATTAATTACTAACAATCATGTACTTTTTCCCGCTCTTTGATGGTTGGAATGTGATGCTTAACTTTATATTGATACATGACCAATGCTCATCTTCCCTAACATATTCATATCAAAAATTTCTGTAAAATTATATGAAAAGTATTTCCCAATACTTCAAATAGAGATCAAACAAATTGATTCATAAGGAGCTTTTGCTCACACATGACCTGCTACTATTTAACATTTTCTGTAACATCACTGAACATCCTAGAAAATATCAAACCATGCACCGCCTCAACTCTCTAATCTTTTAATGTGTGCTAAGAGGTTTGGTATCCAACTATGACTTTTGTTTATTCTCAAGTGTGAAGATGTTCAACAGATGGGTGGTTTCATTAAGTTTAGTTGATCTGGTTTATTTTATTTTGTATTTTGTTTGGTTTAAGGAATCACAATTAATTACTAAGTTTTAAAGAGAGGGAAAAGAACTTCTCTTCCTTCTACCCAAGTAATTCTAAAGTGATTCAAATTAATTTATTTAGTGAATGCTTTTATGTGTTTTAATTAATCTAAGTTTATATTTTCAAACAAACCTATTCAAAAAGAAAGCATTTAAGACAAGTAAAGTTAACTAAATTCACAAAACACACCTTTCTTTCCAACATGTATACCATAATGAATCTCTAAGCATATCTATACATACAATGGAAATGTTTAGATATTTATGATGAATGCTAAGTGAGTTACTTAAGAAAATTTGAATGTTTTATGATGCATGATATTAAGTAGAAAAGAGGTTTTCTATCCATTTTTCACATGCACACATGTATGTATGAAAGGCATGAGTCGTATCATTAAGTGGGGTGTTGGTACAAGACTTACTCAAGGCTACTTAAAGCCTCACAACCCTCAGATTGTCCAAACTAATATACCACTTTCTTTAAATACAAGCACATCTACAAAAGAAATGAATGGAAGAAAGATACGTTTATATTTGATTTTGTTTAAATTTATATGTACAAGTGTAGATATCCTAAGTAATAGCATGAATGAATAGAATGGGATTAGGCAAGTGTTATGTTCTTTTCAAATGAACTATACACTTTGCCAAATCCTATTCAAAACCATGCTAAAAGAAAAGAGAAGGAAAAAAACACTATGTACATCTTCATATTTACATTCACAAGCAAGCTTATAAATAATTATAAGTAACACACTTTCAATTTTAGGTATTTGATTTATAGATTTTGAAAATAGCTTTAGATTTAGTAGTGATAATAGCCATTCATATTTACTTAACCAAAATACAATTTGACATAAAGAATATTTCAGAATTTGATTAAAAAGAATGAATGTATGAAATTCATATGACATCCGCATTTAACATGTTAGGAAAGAACTAAAGTGATGAAATCATGTAAACCCTAATTAATTCCTAAAGACAATCGTATGAAATAAGAAAGCTTTTAAAAGTAAATCAAATTATTTTAAATAAGGTTTGCTTTTGTTTTGAGTTTGATTTAATTTGAGAAATGTTAGGTGAGTTTTGTTCAACCCTCACATATGTTTATTATTTTAGTTTAATTTTTAGTGAGATCAATTTTATGTTTTTGTGTAGTATGAATTAAGTGTGAATTACCCTCACCTATACCATCTAGCATACTTAATCAAATAAATAATTATATGCCATGATGACATAAACCACACACAAGAAATTTAATCGCAATGCACCTGAAAGAAGGATTGTGCATTTGATTAATGAATTAAACACACTACTACTTTCTTGTGAAAGGATCAATGGAGAAGCACCATTTACCAAGATAGATTTTGAAAATAGAAATGATTTGTAGTGAATACCTTCCAAAGAAAAAGAAACTAAAATATTCTAAATCATATTTTCAAATTGAAAACAACTATTTAAAAATAAAGTCAATTAACATTTTGAAATTAATGAATTATTAATTTCAAGAAAAAACCTAAATTCAGGAAAAGTACTAATCAAAATTCATGAAATTATTTTAAATATTTTATATTCATATCCATCCAATGCAATTTATTTCATATTTTTTTTTATTTTTTAGGCTTAAATATGAATTTAAGGTTTTCATAAAATAATGAACATTTAATATAATTAAGTATTTAATTTGATTGGGTGAGATGTTTATGTTATGGAATTGGATAATAAATTGTTGAAATAAAGAAATTTTTTTCAAAAATGGATTGCTAGATTAAATAATAAGGGTTAAAATGTGATTCTTTTTAATCATTGTATCCAAAAAATGGGATGGATAATGATTTATGTATTTGAAAATGGAGTCATTTCAAGATGATTAGATATGTGATGATAAAATTTAAAATTTATAAGGAAACACATCTAAGGTATATTTGATGAAGATTCATTTCAAAAGCTTCAAACCATATTGAATTTGCTTAAAAAATGGCTATTTAAGGTGAAAGAGGATTTTGAGAAGCTTTAGTAAAATTTATTGATTTGGAGGTCTTAAAATTGAGATTTTTTGAAATTGATGAGCTTGATGTGATTTTTAGACTTGGGTGAGGACTTTATTGATGAGCTAATGTGTTAAAAGGAATGTTTTTGATTTGTTTGGTTTTTGATGATTTTATTTTTTTTTTATGAAAAGAGAAAAAATTTGAACAAATGAATTTATAAATGATTGCTTTTTAAACAAATTAGGGATTAAAATTAGAGTATATTAAAAAATGATTTTTTTGATTTTGAAATGAGTTGATTTGAATTTGGGGTGTCCTTACAAATTTTGAGGAGTGATTTGAAAGCTTATGTGTAAATCAAGTGGAGGAAACTAATTTCAAGCAAATTGTTTTGGTTTGAAAATCACATGTGCATTAGTATTAAACCATTTGGTTAAAATGTAAGTGTCATGAAAAAATGACCAAATTATAAGTGGTTTTGATTTTGATTTTGACTAAAAATGGTCATTTGACCTAATTTTAGCAAGTATGTTTGATATGATGAAAATAATTTGATGGAGAAAAATTTATAGATGAGTCAAAATTTGAGAAATGAAAGAAAACACCTATATGAAAATTCATCTGTAAGATACCAACAAATTCAAATGTATGTATTTAGTGAAAATATTTGAAATAGTATTTTTAAAAGATGTCACTATTTAATGAAACCAATCACCTCAATAAAGTGAAATGGAGATAGTATGAGATTTTTACTTTTGAAAATATTTTATTTTAATTATTGTTTTATGAAATAACAACATTCTAGAGATAGATTGAAAATTTCATTAAGGTAAATGATCATTTTAAAGATTTCAATAGAAGGAATCAGACATATGTGAAGATCAAATGGGATTGAAAAGAGGAGTTATTATCTAAAATGAAATAAGTAGAGATGTCATGCTGAAAATGAAAGCATCTCAAAATTAAAATTGGGCTTTATATTTTAGAAATTGATTTAGTTTATTTGAGTTATATTTTTCATTAAAAATTTTATGACTAAGATTTTAACACAAGGTTAAGAAAATGCCTAAGAGGTGAGAAATTATGCTTATATTTACAAAATGAGAAGCAATCAACCTAAATTAGTTTAGAAGAAATAAAAGTGCAAAATGGGTAATTGTTTTTAAAGAGAGGACAAAAATTTTGGACTTAAATGTGGTGATTTTTAAATTTTATATGTAAAGTCTTTTATGAAGATTTTAGGATTATTATTTAGAAAAGACTAAGTCCTTAAACTCATTCCCTAAAGAGACTAGATCATGTAAAGGACATGCTTCAAATGACCTAAATCTAATGCAATCAATTTGATTTTATTTTGGTTTTAATATTTTGACTCTAATAGGATTTTATGCTAATGCATGAGAAATCATATTATTGGCCAAAATCCTAAAAGGAGGTGAGTTTACCATGGCTACTTCTCACCAAAGGTGGAAGTCCAATCAAAAGTAAAATAAGATGCATTTTTGCATGGAGAAAAATTCCCAATATATAGAGATCACCTTTCAAATAGAAAGGAGAAGAAAAATATAAAATTCATCTAGTAAGATGCCACAGATCTGATGTACTTATTCGTGTGATCGATACATCATCAAGGTATAATGTACTATCTTGAAAGATATAAGTCACTACCCTTTAATGGAACCAATCACCTCAATAAAGACTCCTAAGGATGATAGTGATATGTACTAGAGATTCTTCCCTACTTTACATGAAAAGTAAAGTAGGTTTATTTTAAATGGTTCATTTTCCCTACAGGCAAGCCCCATAGTTAATTACATCCTAAGGGACGGATCCTTAGAAAATTCTCGATTAAAGTAAATGATCATTGTCTTTGAAGATTTCAATAGGAAGGACTATCAATCGATTGGTTTATAATTGGAGATCAAATGGGATTGATCAAAAGTGAGAGTTATTATCGAAGACAAAATAGGAAATAAGTAGGAGATGCACATGATGCTAGGAAACCCAGTGAGCATCTCAAACTATCCTAAAATTGGGCTTTACATTTTAAAAATTGATTTAGTTTGTTTGAGTTATATTTTTCATTAGAATTTAGACTTAAGATTCCTTAACACAAGATTAAGGAAATGCCTAAGAGGTGAGGAATTATGCTTATGGCCCACAAAGGGGAAAAGCAATCTCAGAACCTAAATCTAGGAGCTTCGATGGGCCAAGCACAACCTAAATCTAAGGAAAATGGGTAATTGGTTTGCCTCCATAAAAGAGGACAAACCACGACTTGGACTTACAACCGGGGTGGCCGCCAACTAACTCCTCCTATGATTTTAAATACATGTAGGCAAGTCTTTATGCTTATGCAAGATAGCTAGGCTATTTTTATTTAGAAAGAGACTAAGTCCTTAAACTCACTCCCTAAAGAGACTAGATCATGTAAAAGACATGCTTCAAATGACCTAAATCTAATGCAATTCAAATTTCATTTTATTTCATTTTTTTGGACAATTATTTTGACTCCTAATAGGATTTTTTTATGACTAATGCATGAGAAAATCGGCCCAAAATCAGAGAAAGGAGGTGAGTTTCCACCACGGCCTCAAAGGTCAAGCCGGGTTCTCTGCAAAGGTGGAAGCCCTCCAATCAAGAGTGAAATAAGATGCATTTGTGCATGATATTATAAAGAAATGCTCATCCAACTAAGGGGTTGCTAATTCTTTTATCTTGATTTTAATCCTAAGCTTTAGGTGAGGTTATGAGTTGTTTATTTTAATTTTGAATTGTTAAGTTGGGTAAAAGATTTATTTTTCCTAAAGAGCCTAATCCACATCCAGCCATACATAAAGCAAGGAAGAAACTAGGAAAATATCACTTAATGCAAAGCTAAACAAATCATCAATCAATTTATAAACTACAAAAGAATAAATGTTGTGGTCTGCACCACCGCACAAACTCAAAATATCAAATTGGGTAGCGAAGCTCTACCCTTATACAACCGGATTACAAATGAATTAAATTACAATTTAAAAAAGGAATTCATTATTATGGGGGTCTTCAAGCTTTATTCTTTCTTCTTTATTTCTTTTCTTTTTCTTCTTTTTTCTTCTTTGGTTGAAGGTGGATGCTCCAAGGCTTCACATGGTGCATAAGATAAGATCTTATGACCAATGCTCATCCTAATCCCATAACAAATCATTCCAAAATCCTAAATATACAAATTTTACATGAAAAGGAAAAGTAGAAATCTAACTAACACAAAATAAAGGTTTAAAACACCACACAAATCCCAAGTATGTATATTGACTTATCACCCACATGGGTGACTAAGTCCACTAGCCTATGGATTATGCTTAGGGTATAAGCACCTAAGTAAGAAGCATTTATATATTTTATTTATGATAGCCTTAAGCACAATCCCCTAGAAAAAGAATAGTTAGACTAAGCATGTCCTACCATTCATTCTATGAGCATACACCTAACATCCAGTCTAAAACATTCATCACAAAATAAACATATCAAACCATGCCGACCTAACCTAAGCTAGAAGTGGTGACTTAGGCTAATGTGTGTGCTTTGATTTGTGTATGCTTATGACTTTAGGTTTAAATTTTCTAAGTGTGAAGAACATGTTCAACTTAGAGGAGGGGTTATTTAAGTGTTTTGGGTTATTTTTATTTCATGTTTTAATTTGGTTTGAAACCTACAATTAATTACTAAGTTATGAAGAGAGGGAAAGAGAAGAGAACTTCTTTCCTTCCCTAACCTAAGTAATTTCTAAAGGTAAGTTCACATTTTAATTTTATTTAGGTGAATGTTTTGATTACATCTTTAATCAATCCTAAGTTTAGATAAACTAAACAAACCTATTCAAAAAAGAAAGGCATTTTAAGATTAAATAAAATGAATCAAAATTCACATAACACACATTACTTCATTCTTTTCCCAACATATATAACATGCATATGGATGGACCCTAAGCATATCTATACATGAAAATGAGAATAACAACACTTTATGATGCATGCTAAGTAATCCATTTAAGAAAATTTAGAAGTTGAATATGCATGATTTTCTTAAGTAGAAAAGGTTTTCCTTATCGAAAATTTCACATACTTGCATGAAAGTAAGAAAGGCATAAGTGAGTACAACGCCATTGTTAATCAGAGGTGTAAGGTATAAGACCTACTTAGGGCTACTTAAAGCCTCGTAACCTCAGGGTTGTCTAGACTAATATACCACTTTCCTTAAATACAAACATATATAAAAGAAATGAAATGGAAAAGGAAATGCAAAAGTTGTTTAATAATTCATTTTGTTTATGCAATTTATTCATGCAAGTAAGAACCTTCTTAGATGATGCATAGGGATGAATAGGGTATGAATTAAGTAAGTGTTGGGTTTTTCAAATGAACCCTACATCTTACCAACTCTATTCAAAACTATGCTAACATAAGAAGAAAGGAAAGGCTACACTAAACATGACTTTATAATTCATCACATGCAAGCTTATAATTAAAGATATGAATAGCACACTTTCAGATTTGATATTTCATTTATAGTTTTGAAAATAATTTGGATTTAGTAGAATTAATTGCCACTCATATTTTACTTTAGCCAACACATGCATATTTGACATAAAGTAAACAATTTCATTTTAAAATTTAAAACATGAAATTATGAATGCTTGAATCACATGGCATGCAACTTAACATGTTGGGAAAGGTATAAAGCAATGAAAGCATGTAAATAAACTCACTTTACTTAAATCCTAAAGACATTCTTAAGGAATAAGAAAATTTAGAATAAATCAAAGTGATTTTCAAATTGATTTTGTTTAGTTTGAAGTTTGATTTAATTTTAAAAAAGGTGAGATGTTTGTTCCTAACCCATTCCCACATATGTTTTGTATTTTTGTTTAATTTTAGATAATTAAATCCATTTTAAGTGTTGATTAGGTTAAGGTATGAATTAAGTACTTAATTAACCCTTACCTACACCACCTTAGAAAAACTAACTAAGTAATTATGAGCCAATGAGATGACATAAAACCCACAAGGTATTTAAATTTGCAATGCACCTAATAATGAAAAGGCCTAATGCAATTTGGCTCACAATTAAAAGTTAATTAAGCTAAGGGGTTTAGCTTACTTTTAAAACACCCTTTCACACTTATGAATTTTAATTTCCTTAATTAGACTTAGGCTATTAAACACAAGCATCTACCCAAGGTAGATTAATTAAGTTCTAGAACTTTTAGAATTTTGAAAATTGTTTAAGGGATAATTAATGAATTAACCCTTAATTAAGAGGGGATTAAGGAAGAAGGGGTTTAGGGAATAGCTGGAAAATACCCAAAATTATTCCATAAACCCCTACTCACTGGATCTAACCTTAATCAAACTAATCATAGGGTAAATCCACTAATCATACCTTAATTATCTTAATTACATGAAAGGGTAATTAGGAATGAAATATAATTTCCATTAAGCCTCAATAAATCTCAAGAAAATTAGGGGAGGTAGAGGTCATCCCCAAAAAATGAACCCTAAGAAATTTGAGATCAATGATTACTTAATTAAAGAATAATTAGCTAATTAAAATTCCTAAAGAAACCCAAATTCAAAGAAAAAGGAAATTCAAAATCCATCAAAAAATACTTTTTAAATATTCTAGATGAAATTATCTATCCATAGCATTTTTTTCTTTTATTTGTTTGATTTTTAGAAGAGTTATGAATTTTAGAAGATATAGGATTAATTAATTAATAACTAATCCCCACTTAATCCCACTCACGGCGGTTGCGATCAGTGCTTTACATGCATCATCGTGAGCCATACTTAAATGTCAAAAGGGTGGCTGGCGCACGCTCTACCGTCCAATCAAAGATCGACTGAGGATATCCAGGTTTAAATAGAAGGATTTATAAAATGTTTAATAATCTCATCCATCTAAAATGCATGGATGGAGATGGGCCAAGTTCTTCTCTGAGGACCAATGTAAACCGGCCCATGATCCAAGGGAGATTAAGCCCGATCTAGCATGGAATCATTCAAGACTCAACCCACACCATCTAGGATAGAGCCAATCCAAATGGATTTCACATGCAAAAAAAAAATTTCTTTCACAAAGGACCAACACCTTTATCTAAGTGGTCAAAAAATCATAACCTCGTGGATGATCGGGATCAAGAGGTAGCTTCAGCGGAGACAAAGCTCAAGTTCCTAGGTCTGGGGTTGAGTGGATCAATGGACCAACTCCTCTTCAATCCTTTATTTTGATTAAATTGAGTTCTTCCTTGCTATGAACTCAAATGGATGCTTGCTCAACTTGGTCCTGATCAAGTGCAAGAGGAATTTGGATGGGAAAGAGTGAAGAGAATTGGTGAGCTCCCTATTTTGCACTATGCAAAATCAAGAATGAAGATTTTAATCCTCTAGACCTTGGGAAAGCTCTGAGGTGATTGCAAGTTCCTAGTTCAATCAATCAAAGTGAGAATCAAAATTTATTAGGGGAGTATATCTCCCTATGAAATCGGATGGGACCTTCTGTCATTTTGATCCAATCATATTAGAGGGTTGTTGAAGGTTAGATGCACATGGTCGGTTAGAGGAGTGGAATGCCAACTCCCATGTGCTTGAATTGAGAGGGAGTTTGAAATTTCTGCTAAGGGTCGTTTGGTCCATGGTCAAATGGGCTGACCCAAACCCATTGGTTGGGTGCACCACTCATCACTAAGTCCCCTTGAGCTTTTAGGAAAGCCTCAAGTGATTGTGAAGAGTGATGACCCCATGCCAGCCAAATTTGTTCTATGGCTATAAAATAATTCATTTTTATTTTTTTAATTTGGGTATGTTTGGTTGAGAAAATAGGTTTGTAAATTTTCGATTTGGAATCCATTTGATAGGTTTGGCTCATGTTGACCCATTTAGGTCAAAATGGGTCAACTTGGGTCAAGTTGACCAATTGGTCAAATTGGGTCAAACCAAGGGTCAAGTTCATATGACCATTTGAAATATTTTGGTGCCTTTGGTTTGGTTCAATTTGGATTAGACTTAGTTTTTGGCTCATATGACTTCATTTAGGTCAAATGGATCAAGTTGACCTAATTGACCCATTTGACCTATTTGGGTTAGGTCAAGGGTAGGTTTAGGTTAGTCATATGGAGTGGATTGATATCTTTGTTTCCAATCAATTTGGATTAAGTTCAATTTGGCTCAACATGACCCCTTTAAGTCATGTTGGGTTTAAGGTCAATTGGGCTAGGTCTCAATTGAGGCTTTGGTCAAGTTCCACAAGTGATTTGGAATGGACTTGACCCATTGGTTTCAATCAATTTGGCTTAGATCAAGTTTTGACACATTTTGACCCTTTAGGTCAAAATGGGTCAACTTGGGTCAAGTGGCTAATTGGGCTAGGTTAGGCTCAAATGTTGGCTTGGTCAAGTTCAAACATAGGTCATGAGTGAACTTAGATCAATGGTTTCAATCAATTTGGCCTATGGTGGATTTTATGTAAGGTTTCATTTTAGGTTAAGTGTTGACTTGGTCAACCCTGGTTTGACCCAATTTGATTGATTGATCATCCCATGATGATTGTTGATCATGATGAGAGGCAATATGAGTTTGGTTCAATCCAATTTGGTTAGGATCAAAAGTTGGCTCATAAGGTACTTTAGGTCACTTTGGGTCAAGTGAGCCTAAGTGGGTCAAATGGCTTGGTCAAAGCTTGATTTGAAGTTGATTGATCTTGTATATGGACTTATGATTGAAATATAAATCCATTTACAAGAGGTTTGAAGTCAAATGATTTTGATCCATTTGAAAATTTCATATTCAAAGGAAGAATATGAAAGGGTCTTGGGTTTGATTTTTGATTTGGGTTTTGATTGTTGAGGTTTGGATTTATATATGAGCTCATGATTATAGGATTGATTGAACCATGAGAGAAAAATCAAGAGTTTGGCTTGATTTGAAAGTGATTTGGATAAGTTCAGATTTTTTGGCAGAAAGGCTTAGATTTGATTTTGAGTGGATTTGAGTTTGATTTTGGAATGGTTTTTTTGTTTGAATTTATATTTCATTTATATATGTGAATATAAATGAGAATATAAATTGATCATGAGAAAATTTCAAGAATTTGAAAGGGTTTAATCATGATTTGGGTTAAATCCATTAAAGGGAATTTAAAGGATTTAAAATAATCTTTAATTTGAAATTTAATTTTTTGAATTGGATTTGATTGATTTATATTTATATTTCATTTATATGAGAATATAAATTGATTTGAGAAAATCCCATGAGTTTGAAAAATGAGTTTGAATAAAGTTTAGGAAAATCCATGGAAAATTAAGGGATTTAAGGGAATTTCAAGGATTTTAAATTTGGAATTTAATTTTTGGGTTTGATTTGATTGAGTTATATTTATATTTCATTTATATATGAGAATATAAATGAGATATAAATAAGTTTTGAGAAAATCCCATGAATTTGAAGTGATTTGATCAAGGTTTAGAGTTGATTTTGGCTAAGTCCTTTAATGGAAAATTAAAGGGACTTAAGAAAATTTTCATGAATTGATTTGGAATTTTGAATTTGATTTGATGAGTTTGAATTTATATTTCATTTATAAATGAATATAAATGAGAATATAAATGGATCATGAGAAAATCTCAAAGATTTGAATAGGTTTGAATCATGATTTTAAGTCCTTAAGGAAGCTTAAGGACTTAGGAAATTTGACTTAGAATTTTTGATGGATTTTGATCATGGGTTTTCAATCATAGATTTCAATCATGGATTTCAATCATGGAATTGAATCATGGAATTGATTTGAGTTTGGAGAAAATCAAATATATTGATTTGAGTTTGACTTGAAGGAAGGAAAATGAGGAATGGTTTAAGCTAAAGGGTAGGAAATTTTCCTAACACCCCTAAGGCATGACTATTCTAACTCTTCTAAGTCTTCTAGGGTTGGAGTGTCCACCTAATCACTAGATGTGTCTTAAGACTAGGAACTCTTAAAGTCTAAGAGAAGTCTATGCCTAAGATGGAGGTGTTGAGAGCTCATTCTAAAATGAGGTCAACAAAGGGCAAAGGTGTGGTGTGACTAACAGAACACATGCGTATTGTGTTGACCAAAATGATCAACAACACTGAGAGATCACAAGCACTAATAGATACTATCTATCCCTGACCCAAGGGAAAGAAATAATCCAAAGCTTAGCGCAATGTGGCTCTACTTATGTCCAAGACATAAGAGAGGGAAGAAATCCACTAAGGGATAGAGTGTGAACCTTCTACTAGGGAAGCAGGTTCAAGTCATCCACAAGGGGATGAAAGGTTTGATTTGATTTGAATCTCACTAAGGAGAGATCTCCACTGTGGGAGAGGGTTGAATTTGTTTCAAATTTTGTTTGGTTTGAATTTTAGGATGAACCCTGTTGGTTTGCAATGGGTTGTACTAAGTAGGAGCCATGGAGGCTAAGACCTAACTCAGATTTACCAATCCAAAGGGTAGTCTACTAAGCACATAGTAGGACTAACCAACCAAAGGGATGCCTTTGATATGCAGTTGTACTTGGAAGAAAGCGTAGACTACATCCTCCAAAGTAGAGACAGTTGTTGGGTAATCTATTGGCAAGGCAAGCATTGAACAACAACCGACTATTGAGTGAATGCCACTAGGGGACGTAGATCAACTTAAAGATAGTCAAGATTGATTTCTTTTTTTTTATAGTTTTGTTTGTTTGATTATGATGGATCCCATAGGTTTGTGATGAACTTTTGAGTAGGGGCCATGGAGACCTAGACCTAGCTCAGATTTACCAATTCAAAGGGAGTAGTCTACCAACCACAAGGTAGGACTATCCAACCAAGGAGAAATGCCTTTTGGTACACAATGGTCAAGTCTTAAGAAGAAAGCACGGGGACTCACATCTTCTAGAGATAAGAAATCACTGAAGTGATTAGTTGCTTTGGGCAACAAATCGAACCTGACCTAGGGTTGACTATTGAGAGAATGTTGTTTGGGGACTTAAATCAGCTCAAGAATAGTCAAGATTAATTTCATTTTTAATTTTGTTTGATGGATTTCGTCAGTTTGTGATGGATCACACTGAGAAGGAGCTTGTAGAAGCCTAGACCTATCTCAAATTTACTGAACCAAAGGGAATGACTTCTCAACCGATGGGAGAACTATCCGACCAAAGGAGTGCCTTTTGGTTTGCAATGATCAATTGAAGGGAAGAAAGCTCGAGGACTCACATCTTCCACTAGAAAAGATCATTGGGGTGATCGATTGCTTTGGGCAACAAATTGAGCCCGACTTGAGGCTGCCCATTGGTTTGCGACAATCATGCTAGAAAGAATGTGTCATAGTCTTATATCTTCCAAAGCAAAATGATTATCGGGGTAACCTGCTTATGAAAAAATAGATTGAACCCAACCTAAGGGTGATAATAGTGAGAGTACCGGATTTATCTCAAGTAGTCGCAATTCTATAGGGAGTTACACGCCTAAAGATAGGATGTGCTTGGGAGAAGGGGCCCTTTGGGGCTTAATCTAATCCACAAACAAATTAATTTGTTTGTTTATTTTTATTTATTTTAGTTTGTTTTATTGTTATTGGTTTGAGGGATCAAACTAAGAAGGAGCTTATATCAGACCTATCTCAGATTTCTTGAACCAAGGAGAATCATTGTATCCACATAATTTTCCAACCATGAGGTTACTACTAGGAAAGGGGAACTATCCAATCCAAAAGTAACTTTAGTGTCTAAATGGGGTCAAGGACTTGATCCAAATAGAGTGCCCATGGGGATGGGGTAAAGGCTTAATCCAACACCAGGAGAAAATGACATGGCTAGTCATAAATTCAATAGGTGGGTGTCCAACTCAAGGAGAAAGCATGGGACTCATATCAAGTGGTGTACTCGGGTGAGTCACTATCGGAAAATCAACCAACCTAAGGTGCCCATATTTGCAACAATCGCTAGGAAGAAAGCTGGGGACTCACATCCTCATAGTGGAACTGCTGGGATAGTCTATCTTTGACTTCAAGTATCCGACCTAGAGTGACTGAGTGAATGCCAGGGGACTTAGATCAACTCAAAAGTAGTCAAGAGGAAAGAGCCTGGGGACTTATCCTAAACCTCAAATATACTCAACCTAGTTAGAGCATGATGGCTAGTTCAAGAAAGCATGGGGACTCACATCTTCTTAAAGCAAAGTCAACATGAGGTAGCTTCTTGCGGGAAGCATACCATACTAACAAGGCACTTTTTGTTTTAATGATCAAGTTAGGAAGAAAGCATGACTCACATCCTCCAACAAATGACCAGGGGTGACATACTAGCGAGGTAGCATGTAGACCTAGAGCTAATGAGTGAGTGCCACAGGGTTTGCTCCCACATCAAATAGCTTCGAGATAAAAGATTGTGTTTGTTTTTTTGTGCATGTGTTAAAGGAATAGGATGCCTAGGGGACTCTTACCTACCATTACAAGAATTATGAAATGATGCCATGGATGACAACAATAATTCCCACTAAGAAAGGATGCCACTTGGGTTCTCTCACACCTAACTTAGTTATGCTAATCAAAATAGGATGCCTCTCGGGTTCTCTTACACCTATTCTAAAAGCATTGGGAGATTTTGATTGTGTTGTGAAATAGGGATAGGATGCCACTGGGGGACTCTTACACTTACTCTAAACAAGTCACAATGAATTTGCAAGACACACAAATAATACTTCAAAAGAAAATAAGATTTGATGAATGGAATCATATTTTATTCTTTTTATTAATGAATGTTTTCAAACAAGTTTTATTTCATGGGTAATATTTCTTTAGATAGAGCCCATTAATTAGAAGCATCGGGTGTTCCCCTTTACAATCAATAACCTGATAAGATCCTCCTTGGTAGGCCTTCTCTATGACATAGGGCCTTCCCAAGTGGGTTCAAACTTGCCTCCCATCTTTTGATGGGCAATTGGTCTCCTTAGGACTAACACAAGTTCTCTACTTGAAAGACCTAGGACCACTTGAGCTTGAATCATTTTGGCCTTGTACAACTCAAGGTTCTAGCATGAGGTCTTTCCTCAAACCTTGAGCTCTTCTAACCATAACTTTGCATTACGCTTTCAGTGATCTTGTTACCCAATGCTATCCTTAGTGATGAGTTGAACTTCTAAGGAAGAAGACATTGGATACACTAAGGAAAATGGGGTAGGTTGAGTTGGAGTTTGGTATGTGTGTAGGTAAATTCAAAACCAACTTTCTTTGTCATTTGTTGTTATCATCAAGAGTCTTCTTCAATATCTGGATGAGAGTTTTGTTGAATGCTTCTACTAAACCATTATCTCCATAGTAGTAGATGGTAGAGTATCTCCAATCTATCATGTCTTCTTGCAAGCTATTGATCTTTGCTTTTGAATGCGGTACCATTATTGATATAATTATCGAGGCACCACCTATATACAATATGGTTCTAAAAAAAGCACATGGTGAGTTGTGACCTCTTTGAGTGGGATGGCTTACACTTGGAAAAGTAGTGGCGCTAAGATGATGCCCTTGGAAGAAGGAGGATCGATGGACCTATAATGTGGTACCCAACACTCAAATGGCCATGAAGCCAATGTAGGGTGTAGAATGTTGGGTGGTTGGTGGAGGACCACACCATGCACGACGATGGCATCTCTAGCTATCCATGTGTCTGTGATCATAGAAGGCCAGTATCCAAGTCTTTTGATCTTCATCTTCATCTTGGACGAGATGAACTCCACATAAACAGTACCTCGTTATAATGCCATGAGCTTCATGTTTGTAACCATATATTGAAAGGATGCGTACAGGTGCCATCAACAAGAGCATAGAAAGCTATTTCACGATGGGAGATTTCTCTTGAGGTAGTTTCGGTGTTCAAGTAATCTATGAGCGGTTGCCTCCAATCCAACTCCTTGTCCATTTTGGCAAGCGTAACCTCCCCTTCAAGAAAGTCTCGATGAGTTCAAATCAATAAGGGATAAGACTTGTCTATTTTGGACCCTTATTGAAATGGACTCATCTTTGACATGCCAACTCTTTGGCAAGTTTGCCAAGGCATCTTTTCTACTCTCTACTCGGAACCTTGTAGATGGTGACTTCGGGAATATGGGCCAATAGCTTCATGGTATACTCATATTAATGAAGAAACTTGGGCTTGAGGACCTGATAGGACTCGACAATTTGGTTGATCACCAACTAAGAATCCCCAAAGATGTTGATGCTCTTGACATTGATAGTGATGCTAACTCCAATTGCAATCAAAGCCTCAAAGCTTCATTGTGCAGGGGTTGGATAGATAGTATGAATCTCATCACATCGGTTTGGAGTTAGAAGAACTATTCCTACCCTTGCCTTTCGGGAGAATAGATGGTGCTTTGCTTTTAAGAAAAGAAGCACCATCAAAATACATCTCCCATCGGTGATTGTCGGCCTCCCCTAAGTTCATGATTTGTTCATCAGGGAGATCATCACTAAGCGGAGAATCAGCAGGAAGTGGGTGTCTTCTAAGAAATATGCAGTCCTTTTACACACGAGGAGGGTACAAATGTGATATCAAATTGTGAGTATTGACCATGAGCCAAACATCCAAAAGCATTGGCCGTGTCATGAGATCTAGTGGATTGGTTTGAGATCAAGTTCACCTTATGAAAGCATGTAATGTCATAGCTTGAGATGCAAAGATCAAAGCTAGAATGTTTCTCAATAGGTGGATAGTTTGCTTAGGATCAAATGATGATGGGGTATTAGAGAGCTTTCCTTCCCTCATCATTGGCTTGGGCCAATAGGAGAGTCATCCAATGCAGTGTAAGGATCGGCACCGAGATAGGGGCTGCGAGCTGGTTCACCAAGTATTCTTTGATGTCTTCAAATGCATGTTGGCACTTGTCATCCCACTTGAACTTGTCATCCTTTTTGATAAGTGCAGAGAAGGTTTTGCATCTCCTTAATAAGTTTGAGATAAAGCATCTTAGATACGCCAGCCATCCTTAAAAGGATCTGAGTTGAGTTAAACTCTTAGGATGTGGTATTTCTAAGATAGCTTTGATCTTTTCATGATCTATTTCTATTCCCTAGTGTTGAACAACAAACCCAAGGAATTTCCGAAGTCTCGAATGCACACTTGATTCATTTTGAGGTTATATTATCTTAACCATTCAAAACTACTCTCAAGTCAAAGAGGTGGTCTTCCTTTTCTAACCTCTACTAGATCATCAACGTAGCAACCTGATGGATGAGTTCATTGAAGATCGAGTCATGCCTTGGTATGTAGCACCTAGCATTTTAAGGCGAAAGGCATGACCCTATAACAAGATTCATCGAGTTTGAAAAGTAGTGTTTCTTTCATCTTAGAAGACATCTTGATAGATGACCCATCCATGAAAGAGAAGGCGCATGAGATGAGGCAATGTCCACCATTAACTCGGTATAGAAGAGAAACTCATCCTTAGGACATGCCTTGTTTAAGTCCCTAAAATTGATGCAAATGTGAATTTGGCCATTCTTCTTCTTAACGGGATGACAGCTAACGGTAGGATATTTTCTTCCAATGAAATAAACATCAATTTCTTGACTTGAAATGACCGTTGTTCAATTTCTAATCACATGTCTAGGAGCTTTAATAGGGTAATGTTAGGATCTATTACTAGCTCATGGACTGCAATAGAGATAATCAAAATTTCTTCATAACTCCATGCGAAATAGTCTTTAAACTCAAAATAGAAGTCATTGGTTTCTTCTTCATTCATTCGATGAATTGATGTATGTAGGGAGAATTTTCTTCTCCGAGGTTGATTTCTTTTAGCTTGTATTGTTGAATGAATCTCCTCTTCAAATTTGGTGCCTCTTTGACTTGGAGATCATCTGAAGTTTCTAAACACACATTCTCATAAGAGTTGGGGATGTGAGAAGAACCTATCGGCAAATGGTTGGTAACAACTAGGCAATAATCTTATCATCGGGTCCCAATCAAAGTCCTACTCTTGATTGTGCTTCCCACTATTGTTCCATCATTTTTTGAAATATTCGACTGTACTTGGACCAAGTGTGAGGAACTAAACCTTCTGCACAAGATTTTGAACACAAGGTGAGTAAAGTCAAAAGGTAATTCCATTAATTCTTTAAAAGTATCTTCCTCAAGTCTACATCACTGACTTGAGGATGATGAACCCAAAAGAACCTTTTGCTTTGTCACTGGAAGACTTAGGGACTTCCTTAACTACAAAACCTTCAACTTTTGAGATGTAAGTGAGGTAAGAGCTAAGGTTCCCATTGCCGATAGTTTCACATAAACCATTGAATACTTTTTTTGCTTGGAGGCCTGGTCTTCATCTGGCTCATCAAAGTCACCTCAATGGAACCAGAGAGGGTTGGTGGTATACTAATCACATTAGACTCATCCTTTGAGCTGGATTCCAAGTCTGAATAGTAGGGGTACTCTATGAACTGGAACACACCTCTATTGGTGAAGGCCAACTAGAGGTCTCCACCTCTAGGATGCCTATATTTACCTGCCTCTACATGAGGTTGAGCCATCTACCCACATGTCCATATGATGGAATGAACTGTGGGTGGAATGTGATATGCAAATCTACTTATTCTTCAATTCCCCTTTCTTGCTGACTTGGACTTTTCTTTTGCTTTTCATTTCTTTTATCTTTTCTTTTGCTTCATTTTCTTTTGTTTTTGTATTTGCATTTGAATTTTATCCAAGTTCATGAGAAAGGGTGTTTTGAGAAAGATAATAGGTCACATCCTCATAAATCTCAACCTCTCTAATTGAGAATGACTTTTCATCCGTTGACACGGTACTCAATTCCATCTTTTTTGAACTTGATGCACTGATGAAGGGAGGATGGATATTCTATCTCCAAGGCTAAGCAAAGTAGTGAATGAAGTATTCAAATCAATGATGTAAACTTGGCCAGTCTTCATCGATCTCCAATGGTATAAAACCTAAAGCCCGCTTCTTGATCATTGAATCCTCTCAACATCATCCTATCTCCTCGAGTAGAGATGTCGATCTTCAAATAGGCAAGGGTCTTTAGACTCATAATGTTCTTGATGCACGAATCCATGAGAACCACAGAGTCTAAACCTATCCATATCAATTGTAATGTATAGGGGATGGTTGTGCTAGAAGGTCTTCATCTGTGAAGGTGCTCCCTTGGGCTTCCTTTGCATAGTGCTTCCTCACTTATAGTGGTCAGCTGAGCTAAGCATATTTCAAGATCAAGGATGGCCTTGATTAGAGACTCCCTCATCTTTTTGGATAAGACAAGGGCATCATATATGTTTAGCTTTGATGGCAACTTTCTTAGACGAGAAAGGACATTGTAGTCCACCTTTGGCTGGTCTTCCATAAGCATATCAAGTGGAGCATCACTGGAAGGGCTTCTCAATCTTTAAATGACTTATTTCCCTATATCTGAAGTCTGCCCACAGAGGAGAACCTTCTGGAGGTTGACTTGGTAATCTCTTGGAGGAAAAGGTGGTAAGTTCTACACACTTCAAGCTCACCTACATATTCTTCTATGGGACTCTCAAAATTGGATGATTCCAAATCTATCTCAAGAGGTGAACCAATAGTATTCAGAGTTAGAATATCTAACTTTGAATCAGAAAGAGAAAGATCAGAATTATTATAGTTAATTAGACTTGAAGAGTTATCGTTAGGAATAGAAGAAGACAACTCATCAGAGGAGACATAGATGTAATTCAAATGCTTTATTCTTCAATTTCTTGAATTTTTTGGAGGTACAAAGTAGAAGTCAAAGAGTAGTAAGTGGAGTAAATTTGATGCCCTTATCACTATATAAGAGTTCTACTAGAGGAAGAAAGAGAAGAACTATTTGAAATGGAAGGCGTCGGTGTGGAAGTTCGCGAAGGCGGAGGCTGGACATGATCGGTCTTGTAAGAGCTATCACAGGGACACATCTTTCTCTAAATTAGGGGTGATGTGATCATAGGAGACTCATCCATGGCTAACTTGGCAGCTGCCTCTAACTCTCGGTTCAGAGTATGGGTTTGACCATATGGTTCTTGTTCTGCTTTGAGAGAGTGGGATGGGAGGAGTGTGAGCTATCATCTCAAATGTTGGGAGGCAAGCCACAGAGGAGCCTTACCTTTGGAGGATCATATGATTGCTGGCTCCTTCACTGCAACTCTATGAATAGCTAGTGGAACTGGAAGATCTTGAAACCACTAAAGTCATTGCCTTGCTTTTCCTCTTGGTGGATACTCAATCAGGTAAGCTAATGACCTACCCTTACCTTCTTCCTGCTTTGGAGGGAATGCCTCAAGTGATCTTCCCCTCAAATCCATGAAGTGGATCAAATGGGTATGATCAAACAAGGAAGTGATAAGGCAAGATCCATGCCATGAGGGAAGGTAAGATAAATTTCAAGAGCATGCCATTTCTTGATTGGGCTGGCGAAACTATTTGCCTTTGAAAGAATCAATGGAAATGAACTTGCATCAATTTTGTCTCCATAGATTTTGATATTTTGAAAATTTGAACCCATCCAACAACTTGGAAGTGTTAAGTGGGGTTCAAATAGATTTAAAGATTGATTGAAAGAGGAATTTGATGAATTCAAACTTCAACAAATTTAGGTATGTTGAAATATGGATTCAAAATTTTGATAGGATGCTTCCATAGGTTCATTTATGTTTTTGAATTTGAGTTTGTGATTTTGAGGACCCTTTCCTTTAATAAATTTAGGTATGTTTAAAGTAAGTGTCAAATGATTTTGTGTTGTTTGATTATTTTGGAAATTTTTACTTACTTAATAAATTTAGGTATGCTAAGTGAAGTAAAAGTGTTTGTTTCTTTTTGAAAATTTTATTTTGATTTTGAAAAAAATTGGAATTCTTACTTAGCAAATTTAGGTATGCTTAGTGAAGAATTCAAGTGTATTTTATTTAATTAATTATTGAAAATAGGATTCTTAGCAAATTTAGGTATGCTTGAAAATCTAAGTGTTTCATTTATTTAGAAAATTTGATTTTTGAAAGGGTAGGATCCTTTAGCAAATTTGGTATGCTAAGGATCCTAAGTGTTTCATTTTGTTTTGAAATGATTGAAAGTGGAGATTCAACTTTAGAATTTGGTATGCTAAAGATGAAATCCAAGTTTATGAAATGGAAATTTCTTAAAAAAATTGAGTATGCTAAATGAAATTCAAATGGTGTGTTTAAAATTTTGATTTCATTTTGATTTTGAAAAATGGAAACTTCCTTAGCAAGTTTGGTATGCTAAGGAGGAAGTTCCAAAGGGTTTGAATGTTTTTGTTTTGGTTTGGAAACTTTACTTAGCAAATTTGAGTATGCTAGGTGAAGTTCCAAAAAAATGTTTTGAAATTTTTTTTTAATTTTGGATTTGGAGATTTTACTTAACAAATTTGGGTATGTTAAATGAAGTTCCAAATATTGTTTGAAAATTTTGAAATTTTTGGATTTGGAGAGTTCACTTAACAAATTTGGGCATGTTAAATGATGTTCCAAAAAAATGTGTTTAGAATTTTGAAAATTGTTTGATTTTTTTTTGGAAACTTACAAATTTGTATGTTAAATGAAGTTCCAAAATGTGTTTAGAATTTAAAAAAAAATTTGGATTTTGGATTTTGGAAACCTTACTTAACAAATTTTTGTATGTTAAATGAAGTTCCAAAATGTGTTTAGAATTTTGAAAAAAATTTGGATTTTGGATTTTGGAAACCTTTCTTAACAAATTTGTGTATATTAAATGAAGTTCCAAAATATGTGAAAATTTTTTTGATTATTTTTGGATTTTGGATTTTGGAAACTTTACTTAACAAATTTGTGTATGTTAAATGGAGTTTCAAAAATGTGTTTAGAAATTTTTAAATGTGATTGTTTATTTTAATGTCTTGAAAAGAGGACCTCCATTCAACAAGTTTAAGTATGTAGGATGGAGATCAATTTTTTTATTTTTGAAAATATGATATTTTTATTTTGTGTGTGATTGTTGCTTTTTGAAAGAGAGGAACTCCAACTTAAAATATATGTGGGATATGTTTAAATGGGATTTCCTAGATGATATTTTATTTTTAGTTGGGAATGAAATTTTCATTTAATAAATTAAATGAGATGTTCATGTGTGCTTTTTGAAAACTTTGATTTTTGTTTACAAATGAATTTTCTATTCAATAAGTGTAGATGTATTGAATAGAAGAATTCATATGTGCTTTTAAAAATTTTATGATTATGATTGTGATTTTTGGAAAGGATGATTGTTCATTTTATTTTGAAAATGAAATCTTCATCAAAGAATTAAAATAAATGTGTACATTTGTACTTTGGAAAATGTTATTAGTTTTATTTTTTGAAAATCCTTATGTAACAATTATGAATTGTTAAATGAGGGTGAAGAAATTTTGTGAAAATATTTTATTAAGTGCATTTTGAGGTGCTTTTGAAAAGCAAAGTTCTTATGGAAGATTTCTTATTTTAGGATGAACCTTTCCTTATCATGAAAATGATAAGGAGGAAGTCTTAAAGATGTTTTTTTATTTAAACTTTTTCATTTTGATTTGATGCGGGGCTTTAAGACCAACAAGGAATGTGGTCTTAAAACCTAAAGATGTTGGCTAACTCAACTCAAGAATGAAATGAGCTAAGTGCCACGGAAAGAAGGATAGTCTTGGATTCATAGTACAAACCCACTATACTCAAGACAATGATCATTTACCAAAAATGGAGAGAGGAACCATCCCTAGCGGAGAAAAATCTTTGCAAAAAAATTTCCACACACATATAGAGATCGCCTTTCAAATCTGTTGGTGAGAAATAAGAAGGCTAAATTATATATGTGAAAATTTATCTTGGTAAGATGCCACGTAGATCCATAGATGTACTTATTCAGGTGATAAAATACATCATCAAGGTATAGTGTACTATCTCGAAAGATAGAAGTCACTACCCTTTAATGGAACCAATCACCTCAATAAGGACTCTAAGGATAGTGCATGTAGAGATTCTTCCCACTTTACATGAAAAGTAAAATGAGTTTATTTTAAATTGGTTGTTAAGTTCCCAGCAAGCCCCATAGTTACATCCTAAGGGGCGGGATCTCTTAGGAAAACTCTCGATTAAGGTAAATGATCATTGTCTTTGAAGATTTCAATAGAAAGGACTATTAATCGATTAATTTATATTTGAAGATAAAATAGGATTGATCAAAAGAGGAAGTTATTATCGAAACTAAAATAGAAAATAAGTTGGAGATGCTCACGATGCTAGGAAACCTAGCGAGCATCTCAAATTATCTTAAAATTGGGCTTTACATTTTAGCAATTGATTTAGTTTGTTTGAGTTATATTTTTATTAGAATTTTAGGACTTAAGATTCCTTAACACAAGATTAAGGAAATGCCTAAGATGTGAGGAATTATGCTTATGGCCACAAAAGGAGAAAAGCAACCTCAGAACCTAAATCTAGGGAGCTTGGAGGAAGCACAACTTAAATCTAAGGTAAAAAGTGGGTAATTGGTTTTCCTCCACAAGAGAGAATAAATAACCCAATAGCTTGGACTTACAACTGTATGGGGGTGGCTGCCAACTAACTCTTCCTATGATTTTAAATACATGTAGGCAAGACTTTATGCTTATGCAAGATAGCTAGGCTATTTTTATTTAGAAAGAGACTAAGTCCTTAAACTCACTCCCTAAAGAGACTAGATCATGTAAAAGGCATGCTTCAAATGACCTAAATCTAATGCAATTTCATTTTTTTTCATTTTTTTGGACAATTATTTTGACTGAGGCTAATAGGATTTTATGACTAATGCATGAGAAATAGATTATTGGCCAAAAAATCGTGAGAAGTTTAGGAGGTGAGTTTCCACCACCCTCAAAGGTCAAGCCGTTCTCTAAAAGGTGGAAGCCTCCAATCAAGAGTGAAATAAGATGCATTTGTGCATGATATTATAAAGAAATGCTCATCCACTAAGGGGTTGCTAATTCTTTTATCTTGATTTTAATCCTAAGCTTTAGGTGAGGTTATGAGTTATTTAGTTTTTAATTTGAATTTTAAGTTGGTAAAAGATTTATTTTTCTAAAGAGCCTAATCCACATCCACCATACATAAAGCAAGGAAGAAACTAGGAAAATCATGCCACTTAATGCAAAAGCTAAACAAATCATCAATCAATTTATAAAGCAAAAGAATAAATGGTTGTGGTCGGGCACCACACAAACTCAAAATATGTGGGTAGTCGAAGCTCTACCCTTATACAACCCATTACAAATGAATTAAATTACAATTTAAGCAAAGGAATTCATTATGGGGTCTTCAAGCTTTATTCTTCTTTCTTCTTTCTTCTTTCTTCTTTTCTTTCTTCTTTCTTCTTTGGATGGTTGGAAGGTGGATGCTCCAAGGCTTCACATGGTGCATAAGATGGATCTTATGACCAATGCTCATCCTAATCCCCATAACAAATCATTCAAATCCTAAATATACAAATTTTTTACATGAAAAGGAAAAGTGAAAATCTAACTAACACCTACAAAAAAGGTTAGTCAAAACAAACCACACAAATTCAAAGCATATATATTGGACTTATCACCCCACACATGGATAACTAAGTCCACCACCTATGGATTATGCAAAGGGTATAAGCACCAAAGCAAGAAGCATTTATATTTTTATTTATGATAGCCCTTTAAGCACAATCCCTAGAAAAGAATAGTTAGACTAAGCATCCTACCATTCATTCTATGAGCATACACCCTAACATCTCTAAAACATTCATCACAAAACAAAAAACATAACATCAAACCATGCACCACCTAACCTAAAGCTAGAAGTGGTGACTTAGGCTAATGTGTGCTTTGAAGGTTTGTGTGGTATGCTTAGCTTAGGACTTTAGGTTTAAATTTTCTAAGTGTGAAGAACATGTTCAACTTAGGGAGGGTTTCATTTAAGTTGTTTAAGTATTTTGGGTTATTTTATTTCATGTTTTAGTTTAAGTGAAACCTACAATTAATTACTAAGTTATGAAGAGAGGGAAAGAGAAGAACTTCTCTTTCCTTCCCTAATCCTTAAGTAATTTCTAAAGTAAGTTCATATTTAATTTTTCATTTAGGTGAATGTTTTGATTACATCTTTTAATCAATCCTAAGTTTAGATAACTCTAAACAAACCTATTCAAAAGAAAGGTATTTTAAGATTAAATAAAATGAATCAAAATTCACATAACACACATTACTTCAATTCTTTCCCAACATATATAACATGCATATGGATGGACCCTAAGCATATCTATACATGCAAATGAGAGTAATTAACACACTTTATGATGCATGCTAAGTAATCCATTTAAGAAAATTTAGAAGTTGAATATGCATGATTTTTCTTAAGTAGAAAATATTTTCCTTATCCAAAATTTCACATACATACATGAAAGTAAGAAAGGCATAAGTGAGTACAGTGTCATTGTTAACCAGATGTGTAAGGTATAAGACCTACTTAGGGCTACTTAAAATCTCACAACCTGGGTTGTCCAGACTAATATACCACTTTCCTTAAATACAAACATATATATAAAAGAAATGAAGAAAAGGAAGATGCAAAAGTTGTTTAATAGATTTGTTTTGTTTATGCAATTTATGTATGTAAGTGTAGGTAATCCTTCTTAGTGGTAGCATAGGGATGAATAGAATATGAAATTAGTGAGCATTGGGTTCTTTTCAAATGAACCTTATCTTACCAAAAATTCCTATTCAAAACTATACCAACATAGGAAAGAAAGGAAACCTATACTAAGCATGCCCTTATAATTCAACACATGTAAACTTATAATTAAAATATGAATAATACACTTTCAGATTTGGTATTTCATTTATAAGTTTTGAAAATAATTTTGATTTAGTAGTGATAATAGCCACTCATATTTTACTTTAGCCAACACATGCATATTTGACATTAAGTAAACAATTTCATATTAAAATTTGAAACATGAATTTATGAATGCATGAAATCACATGACATACAACTTAACATGTTGGGAAAGATCAAAGCAATGAAGCATATAAACAAACTCACTTTACTTAAATCCTAAAGACATTCTTAAGAATAAGAAAATTTAGAATAAATCAAAGTGAATTTCAAAATGATTTTTTTAGTTTGAAGTTTGATTTAATTTTGAAAAGGTGAGATGAGTTTGCTATTTCCTAACCCATTCCCACATGTGTTTTGTATTTTGTTTAATTTTAGATAATTAAATCCATTTTTAAGCATTGATTAGGTTAAGGTATGAATTAAGTAGCTTAATTAACCCTTACCTACACCACCTTAGAAAAATTAACTAAGTAATTATGAGCCAATGAGATGACATAAAACCCACAAGGTATTTAAATTTGCAATGCACCTAATAATAAAAGGCCTAATGCAATTTGGCTCACAATTAAAAGTTAATTAAGCTAAGGGTTTAGCTTAAGTACTTTAAAACCCCCTTCACACTTAATGGGGTTTTAATTAATTTAACTTAGGCTATTAAACACCTAAGCATCTACCCAAGGTAGATTA
The DNA here is from genome assembly GCA_021442155.1 of Cymbidium sinense. Taxonomy (NCBI): domain Eukaryota; kingdom Viridiplantae; phylum Streptophyta; class Magnoliopsida; order Asparagales; family Orchidaceae; genus Cymbidium; species Cymbidium sinense. Next base: position 111,181,301 of record CM038218.1, on the reverse strand, counting down.
ATTAAGTTCTAGAAATTTTTATAATTTTTGAAAATTGATTAAGGGGATAATTAATGAATTAACCCTTAATTAAGAAAAGATTAATAAGAGAAAAGGGGGTTTAGGGAATAGCTTAGGGAAAATGGCCCAAAATTATTCCATGAACCTCCTACTTACTGGATCTGACCTTAATCAACCCTAATCATAGGGTAAATCCACTAATCACACCTTAATTACATAAAAGGGGTAATTAGGGAATGAGATAGCAATTTCTAATCCCCTCAATAAATCTCAAGAAAATTAGAGAGGAGTCATCCCCTAAAATGAACCTAGAAATTTGAGATTAATTGATTAAAGAAATAATTAGCTAATTAATATTCTAAAGAAACCCAAATTCAAAGAAAAGAATTCCATTGAAAATATTTTAAAATATTCTAGATGAAATTATCTTTCCATAGATTTTATTTTTTCATTTTCTATGAAGAGTTATGAATTTTATAAGATCTATGGATTAATTAGAATTAATAATAACTAATCCTACTTAATCTCACCAAGGTCACTGCGGTGGTGCACTTTACACATCACGCCATGAGGCCACTTAAGTCACATCCCAAATGGCGGTGGCACGTGTAATATTCTCGTCGATCAAAGATCGACGGCTAAGGATTCACCCACAATTTTAAAGGAAATGATACTAATAAAATAATCTCATCCATCTAAAATGTGGATGGAGATGAGCAAGTTCTTCCCAGGATCAATGGAGACCGTCCATGATCAAGGGGAGATCCAAGCTTGATCTAGCATGGAATCATACAAAAATTCAACCCACACCATCTAAGGACCAAGGCAAATCCAATGGTGGATTTCAAATGATGAAAATTTCTTTCACAAAGGACCAACACCTCCTAATCAAGTGGTCAAAAATTCCATACCTCAGAGAGGTGATCACTTGCTCGAGATCGATGAGAGGTAGCTTCTAGTGATGAAGCCGTTGAAATTCCTAGGCCTTGGGATTGAGTGATGATGGATGGACCAACACACTTCACTTGCTGCTTTGATTTAATTGATCCTCCTGCATGGGAACTCAATGAGCTTGAGTGAGCTCATTGGTCCTTAAGAGTGTGTAGAGGAATTGTAAGGGAGATCAAGTGTAGAGAAATTAGATTGAGCTCCCCTGTTTTGCACTGTGCAAAACCTAGAAGGAAGAATTCTAATCCTCTCTAAAGAGCTTGAGAATTCTCTATGATGATTGTTGAGGGTTCCTAAGCTTCAATCCATAGAGTGTGAATTGAAATTTCATTGAATTAGGGGGAGTATATCTCCCCCAATGGAAATCGGATGGTTGAACCATTCTTGTCATTTTGATCCAATTTACCAAATTGGAGAGGTTGTTTAGGCTATTAGATCATTGCACATGGTTTGTTTGATCCCTTGAGTGGAATGTCAACCTCCCATGTGCATCAAATTGAGCTTAGGAAGGAATTTGAAAACTCAATTTTAAGCTAGTTTGCCTATGGGACCAAATAACCCAAACCCATTGGTTGGTGCACCACTTTTAAGTCCCCTTGAGCTTTTAGAAAGCCTCAAGTGATTGTGAAGAGTATGACCAAAATACCCATGGGTTAGCCAAAATTTGTTCTATGGCCTGGGTAGAATGGTCATTTTGCTATTTTTTCACTTTGGGTATTGGTATGTTGAGAAAATAGGTTTGGCCAAGTTTCATTGGATTTGGAATCCATTTGATAGGTTTGGCTCATGTTGACCCATTTAGGTCAAAATGGGTCAACTTCGATCAAGTTGACCAATTGGTCAAATTGGGTCAAACCAAGGGTTGGGTCAAATTCATATGACCATTTGAAATTTTTTGGTATCTTTGGTTTGGTTCAATTTGATATAGATTTGGTTTTGGCTCATATGACATCATTTAGGTCAAATGTGTCAAGTTGACCTATTTGACCCATTATTTATTTGAGGTAGTCAAGGTAGGTTTAGGTTAGTCATATGGAGTGGATTGGTATCTTTGTTTCCAATCAATTTGGGTTAAGTTCAATTTGGCTCAACATGACCCTTTAGTCATGTTGGTCTAAGGTCAATTGGGCTAGGTTAGGTCTAGTTGGCCAATTGAGACTTTGGTCAAATTCAACAAGTGATTTGGGATGGACTTGACCCATTGGTTTCAATCAATTTGGCTTAGATCAGTTTTGACACATTTTGGCCCTTTAGGTCAAAATGGGTCAACTTGGGTCAAGTGGGCCAATCTAGTTAGGCTCAAAAATTTGGTCAAGTTCAAACATAGGTCATGAGTGAGCTTAGATCAATGGTTTCAATCAATTTGGCCTATGGTGGATTTTGGCTATGTAAGGTTTCATTTTAGGTTAGTGTTGACTTGGTCAACCCTTAGGTTTGACTTGGTTTGACTCAATTTGATTGATTGAACATCCCATGATGATTGTTGATCATGATGAGAGGGATATATGAGTTTGGTAATCAATTTGGTTAGGATCAAAAGTTGGCTCATAAGGGTACTTTAGGTCACTTTGGGTCAAGTGAGCCTAAGTGGGTCAAATGGTTTGGTAAAGCTTGATTTGAAGTTGATTGATCTTGTATATGGACTTATGATTGAAATATAAATCCATTTACAAGTGGTTTGAAGTCAAATGGGTTTTGATCCATTTGAAAATTTCATATTCAAAGGAAGAATATGAAGGGTTTTGGGTTTGATTTTGATTTGGGTTTTGATTGATGAAAGTTTGGATTTATATATGAGCTCATGATTGTAGGTTTGATTGGACCATGATAGAAAATCAAGGGTTTTGCTTGATTTAAAAGTGATTTGGCTAAGTTCAAGATTTTGACTTGAAAGGCTTAGATTTGATTTTGAGTGATTTGAATTTGATTTTGGAATGTTTTGATTGTTTGAATTTATATTTCATTTATATATGTGAATATAAATGAGAATATAAATTGATCATGAGAAAATTTCAAGAATTTGAAGTGGTTTAATTATGATTTAGGATAAATCCATTAAAGGGAATTTTTTAATTTGAAATTTAATTTTTGAATTGGATTTGATTGATGTATATTTATATTTCATTTATATATGAGAATATAAATGAGAATATAAATTGATTTTGAGAAAATCCCATGAGTTTGAAATGGTTTGATCAAAGTTAAATCCATTAATGGAAAATTAAGGGATTTAAGGAATTTCAAGATTTTAAATTGAATTTAATTTTTTTGCCTTTGATTTAATTGATTTATATTTATATTTCATTTATATATGAGAATATAAATGAGAATATAAATAATTTTTGAGAAAATCCCATGAGTTTAAATAGGTTTGATCAAGGTTTAGGATTGATTTTGGCTAAGTCCTTTCATGGAAAATTAAAGGAATTTAAGAAAATTTCCAAGAATTGATTTGGAATTTTGAATTTGATTTGATGTTTGAATTTATATTTCATTTATAAGTGAATATAAATGAGAATATAAATGGGTCATGAGAAAATCTCAAAGATTTGAATAGTTTGAATCATGATTTTGCTAAGTCCTTAAGGAATTAAGACTTGGCAAAATTTAACTTAAAAATTTTGATGATTTTGATCATGGGTTTTCAATCATAGATTTTAATCATGGATTTCAATCATGGAATTGAATCATGGAATTGATTTGAGTTTGGAGATAATCAAATAGAATTGATTTGGAGTTTGACTTGAAAGAAAGAAAGTGAGGAATTAAAGCTAAGGGTAGAAAATTTTCTAACACACAAAGCATTCTATTCTTATGGCTAACTTCTAAGTCTTCAATAGGGAGTGTCACCTAATCCCTATAGATTTGAATTTATATTTCATTTATATATGAATAAAATGAGAATATAAAGTATATAAAATTTTATGAGTTTGAAGAGAACTGATTTGGGCTAAGTCCAAGAAATCAAAGAGAGAAAAGATTTTGAGAATTTGGATTTGAATATTGGATTTAGTCGATTGATTTGAGTATATTTCATTTATATATGATAAAATGAGAATTAAATGTTGAGAAAAATCATGAGTTTGAATTGATTTGAATTAGATTTAGGCTAAAATCCTTAAGAGGAATTAAAGGACTTAGGAAATAGTGGAACTTAGTCAATATGTAATGGAATTGATTTGAGTTTGAGAAAATTATTTAAAGAAAATGATTTAGTTTGATGTTGATTTGATTTTGAGTTTGACTTGAAGGGAAGGAAGTGAGGAATGTTGTTCAAGCTAAGGGGTAGTTTTCCTAACACCAAGGCATGACCTATTCCTATTAACTCTTCAAGTCTAAAAAGGAGTATCCACAATCACTATGTGAAAACAAGGAACCTAAAGTTAAGAAGTCATGTCCAGATGGAGCGATTGAGGGTCATTATAAAAATGAGGTCAATAAAGGGAATGGTGATCACAAGGAACACCACTGATGTTTGATTGAAATGATCAACAATCATCAAGATCAGAAGCACTATGGAGATCTATAATCAACTAGAGAAAATCTAGTGCATGGCTTATTTATGTTAAGGACAAAGAGAGAAGGAGGAATCCAATTAGGATGAGTATGGAACCTTCCACTGGGAAGAAGTTCAAGTCATCAAGGATGAGAGGTTTGAGATTCAGTCCCAGGGGAGATGATTGTTTAATTAAGTTTTGCTAGAAGAGGGTGAATTTGTTTCATTTCTTGTTTGTAGTGTATGTTTGACTCACAAGATGAAAAGTGAACTCCACTGGGGAGGCAAACCAAGTCATCTCAAGGTGTAAATCCATGGGGATTAGAATTTCACTATGTAGGAAAAAGATTTGATCTCAGAGAGAAGTAAAAAGATTTGATTTAGATTGTTTGATAGTTTTGTTTTGTTTATTTCATTCAATTTGTTTTGTTGAATTTTTTTCAGATTTGATTTTGGATTTTGAGATGAACCTAGTTTCCTGTGATGGATCACTAAAAGAAAGAGGTCTGATCCAATGATTTACCACCAAAGGTGTAGTCTACTAAACACATAGTAGGACTAGACAACCAAAGGGGATGCCTTAATGCCAACTACTAGAAGAAAGCATAGTAGACTTAAGACCTCCAAAGTAGTGGACCACTTGGGTGATCTATGGCAAGGCTAGATCAACCCAACCTAAGGGCTAACTATTAGTGAATGTCACCGGGGACTTAGATCAACCAAAGATAGTCAAGATTAATTTTATTTAGATTTGTTTTATATGATGGATCCAAAGTTGCAAGACTAAGAGGGGCCATGGATCCAGCCTAACTTAGATTTATCAATCCAAAGAGAGTACCAATCAAAGTAGGACCATCTAACAAAGGGGTGCCTTCATTTGTAATGGAAGTATTAAGAAGAAAGCATGGGACTCACATCTTCCAAAATAAGGAACCACTAGGTGAGCTTTGCAATAATTCAACCCAACCTAAGGCTAACATTGAGTGAATGCCACTCCTTAAAGAAAGATAGTCAAAGATTATCTTTTAATATTTGTTTTGATGGATTCTTTCAATGGATCACACTAAAGAAGCTTATAGCATCTCATTTATCAACAAAGTGAGTATTTCTTCACATGGGAGAACTATCCAACCAAAGGATGCCTTTTGGGTAATGATCAGGGGAAGAAAGCTCGGGACTCACATCTTCCACTATAAAAACACTTGGGTTTGTTTTATCCGCAAAAGAATGCATCATATTCTTACACCTAAAGCTAATGATTGTGGGGTATGTTATGGAAAAATAGATTAAACTTGCCAAGGGACTACTGAGTACACCCCAAGGATTTATCTCAACTCAAGTAGTAAGGCAAATTAAAGATAGATGTGAAAGGAAATTTTCTCATTAAAGCAAATTAATTTGTTTATTTTATTTATTTTGTTAATGATTATTGATTTTATAGGATTAAAGGAGACTTAACCTAGACCTATCTCTATTTACCAACCAAGGGAGAATCTGCATCCACTAATAAATTCTCAACACTTCACTAGAAAGGGGCCTCTCAATCCAAAAAAGTAACTTGGGTAGTGTCTAAATTTCAAAGGATGTGATAAATAGAATGCCCAGGGAGACTAAAGGCTTAATCCAAAACCTGAGAAGATGACACTCATATATCAGGCATCTTGACTCAAGGAGAAAGCATGGGGACTCACATTTGAAAAGTGGTTATCCAGGGTGAGTCCACAAAGATAGTGAACACTTAACCAACCTAAGTTCCATCATTTTGTCATCTAGTAAGAAAGCTGGGACTCACATCTTGAAATGGATTTCTGAATGTCTTCCAGTGATCTAACCTAGGGTATTGTGAATGCTACTGGAGGACTTATATTGACTTGAATGTAGTCTGGAAAGAAGCCAGCTTATCCTAAATCAAATATACTCAACCTAGTTATGCATATGGTAGTTCAAGAAAAGCACTGACTCACATCTTGAAAGTCAACATGAGGTAGCTTAATGGGGGGAAGTATAGACTTCATACTAACAAGGCGATTTTTACAATGATCAAGTAGGAAGAAAGTGGGGACTCATATCCTCCAACAAATGACCACTAGTGACATAAGTGGTGTAGTGAGACACCTAGACACAATGAGTGAATATGGGGCTTGCTCCACATCAAAAATGAGACAAAAGATTTATGTTTATTTTGTGCATGTGTTGAATAGGATGCCTCTTGGGTTCTCTTACACCTACTTAAACACATGAGTCATGAAATGGTGCCACATGGCAATTGGGAATTTCCATAAGAAAGGATGTGGTTCTCTTACATCTGTATGCTAATCAAATAGGATGTCTGGGTTCTCTCATCTATTCTAATAGCATCTGAGACCTTATTTTTTTGTCATGAAAGAGGAATACTCCCACATAAACCTACCCTAAAAGCCATGACAGTTTGCAAGACAACAACAACATAATGAAGAGAAGATTTTGATGAAATGGAATCAGATTTTAGTTTGATAGAATTATTTTCAAACATGATTTTGGGTAATATTTTCAAATAGAGCCCATTAATTGGTTTGGTGTTCCCCTTTATAATCTCAAGTGATAAAATCCTCTTAGAGCCTTCTTTGACATGGGCCTCCCAAGTGTTTAAACTTGCCTCCATCTTTCAAGAAATAATTGGTCTCCTTAGGACTACACAAGTTCTCCTACTTTGGAAAGACAGGAGCATTTTGTTGTGAGATAATCATTTTGGCCTTGTAATTAGAGGTTTGAGCGGTAGTGCAACTCTCCAAACCTTCAAAGCTCTCTTCTAAGCTTCAGATGTAGGGGTTCATGAAGATAGTATGGAAGTAACTTCTAAAGTTGAATGGCTTACCCATACAAGAAATAGATCAGTTGTTTAGATATGAAATCCCACAATTTCAACCAAGCCATTCACTACCGCTATTATCATAAGAGTCTTCAATATGGATGAGATTTTGTGTCTATTAAGCCATTTTCTTTGGGGTAGTTGATGGTGGAGTATCTCCACCTAAAGTGTATCTAGATTTTGAAGATCTTGTGCTTTTGAATGGAACATTATGATATAATTTGTATCAGGCATCAAAAATATGATATGTTCCTAAAATTGAAGCACATGTTGAGATTGTGACCTGAGTGGGAATGGCCCACACTTGGAAAAGTAGTCAAGATAAGATGACCAAAGATAAGAAGGAGGATCTGACCATAATGTCCTGCGACATTCAAATGGCTTGACCAATGTTTGATATTGGTTCGAGGACCACACCATGCACTTTAGATGGCATCTCCTATAAGTCTTAATCATAGCCAGAGTATCTAGATTGATCTTGATCTTCATCTTACTCTTGATGTGCTTCACAGTAATTTGATGTTCTATTCATGTTTGTCTAAATACAAACCAATTTTCAAAGGACCACCTCTGGTGCCATCACGAGAGAGTAGAGTTCTATTTCATCTTAACTTGTGACTTTCTCAAGTCAAAGAGGACCTTTCTTTTGACTACTAGATCATCAACATAGCACTCAACCTGATGATGGATGAGTTCATTGAAGATCCGAGTCATGGCCCATTGGTATGTAGCACCAGCATTTTTAAGGCCGAAAGGCATGACCCTATAATAGAAGATTCTGATCAGGGTTCGAAAATTAGTGTTTCTTTCATCTTCAGGAGACATCTTGATTTGGTTATAGCTAGATGATCCATCCATGAAAGAAAACACAGCATGAGATGAGGCAATGTCCACCATTAATTCGGTATAGGAAGAGGAAACTCATCCTTAGGACATGCCTTTTAAGTCCCTAAAATTGATGCAAAATGTGAATTTGGCCATTCTTCTTCTTAACCGGATGACACTAGCTAACCGTAGGATATTTTTCTTCCCAATGAAACCAACATCGATCAATTTCTTGACTTAAAATGACTTGTTCAATTTCTAATCGCATCTAGGAGCTTGCTTAATAGGGTAATGGGATCTATTGTTATTGTGGACAATGTAAGAGATAATTGCATTTCTTCATAACTCCATGTGAAGTAGTTTAAACTCACTCAATAGCCTAACTAAGTCATTGGTTTCTTCTTCATTCATGAACTGATATATGTCGCGATTTTCTTCTATCCTGAGGTTGATTTCTTTAAGCTTGTCAATTGTTGAATGAATCTCCTCTTCAAATTTTGGTGGTGCCTCTTTGACTTGGAGATCATCTAAATCATCTAAGTTTCTAAACACACATTCTCATAAGAGTTGGGGTTGTGTGAGAAGAACCTATCAGACTCCAAATGGTTGGTAACAAAGAATAATCTTCATCACAGACCCATTATACCAATCCTAGCCCCGCTTTTGATGCTTTCCCCCGTATTGTTCCATAGTTTTCAAAGTATACTTGTGCTTGGACCATGTGTGAGGAACTAAACCTTTCGCACAAGATTTTGAACACAAGGAGAGTAAAAAAAAAAGGTAATTCCATTAATTCTTTAAAGTATCTTCCTCAAGTCCTACATCAAGCCTGGACTTGAGGATGAACCCAAAAGAACCTCTTCGCTTCATGTCACCGGAAGACTTAGGGACTTTCTTAACTATCAAACCTTCAAATTTCTGAGATGTAAGTGAGTTAAGAGCTAAGGTTCTCAACTACTGCCTAATAGTTTCACATAAACTAGATTTGAATACTTTGCTTTGCTTGAAGGCCTCTTTGTCTCTTCGATAAAAGTCACCTCCAATGGAACCCGTGAGAGGGGTTGGTATATAATCACATTAGACTCATCCTCCCAAGGATTCCAAGTCTGTGAATAGTAGGGTACTCTATGAACTAACATGAGGCCAACTAGGGGGGGTCTCCCACCTCAGAATTACCTCTATTTCCCGCCTACCGGTGGAGGTTGAGCCATCCTACCCACATGTCCATATGATGGAATGATTGTGGCAAGAATGTAATATGCAGATCTATTTCTTCTTCAATTTCCATTTCTTGTGTACTTGGACTTTTCTTTTTCTTTTCATTTTCTTTTATCTTTTCTTTTGTTTCATTTTCTTTTTCTTTTGTTTTTGCATTTGCATTTGAATTTTGTCCAAGTTCAGAAAGGGTGTTTTGAGAAGATAGTAGGTATCCTCATAAATCTCAACCTCTCTAACTAAAATGGCTTTTCATCCATTGATGGTCAATTCCCATCTTTTGAACTTGATGCAGATGAAGGGAGGATGGAATGATCTTGTTCTGATGTATCCAAGGCCTACCAAGCAAAGCAAAGGAATGAAGTATTTGAATCAATGATGTAGAACTTGGCTTCAGCCTTCCATCACCTCCAAAGGTAACACTATAGAACCTAAAGCCGCCCTTGATCATTGAATCCTCTCAACATCATCTATCTCCTGAGAGTAGAGATGTTGATCTTCAAATAGGCAAGGGTCTTTAGACTCATAATGTTTCATGCACCTAAATCCATGAGAACCGGTGATTTGAACTATCCATGTCAATGTAATGTATAGGGATGTGCTCCAAGTCCCCAGGAAGGTCTTCATCTGAAGGTGATCCCTTGGGCTTCTTTGCATAGTGTGCTTCCTCACCTATAGTGGCCAAGCTAATATATTTGGATCAAGGACCTTGATTAGTGATTCTCTCATCTCTTTGGATAAGATAGGGCATCATATATGCTTAGCTTAGATGGCAACTTTCTTAGATGAGAAAGGACGTTGTAGTCCACCTTCGACTGGTCTTCCACAAGCATATCCAAGGGTGGAGCATCTGGAAGGGCTTCTCAATCTTCAGTACCAATGACTTGTTTCCCTCTATCTTGAGGTGCTGCCCTAGGAGGTAGAACCTTGCCACTACGGAGGTTGACTTCGATAATTTTTGAAGGTACAGTGGTGGCAAGTTCTACTCACACTGTGCTCACCTACAACTTCTCCTATGGGACTCTAGGAATCAGATGATTCCAAGTCTATCTCAAGAGGTGAACCCATAGTATTCAGAGTTGGAAAGTCCAACTCTGAATCAGAAAGAGGAAGATCAGAATTGTTATAGACTTGAAGAGTTATCTTAGGAATAGAAGAAGATAACCCATCAAAGAGATGTAATTCAAATTAGCTTTATTCTTCAATTTCTTGGAAGTATTTGGAGGTACAAAGTAGAAGTCAAGTAGAGTAAGTGGAGTAAGGGATTTGATGCCTTATCCCGATACAAGAGTTCTACTAGTAGAAGAAATAGAAGAAATGGAAGAAGTCAGAAGCTATAAGGTGTGAGTTGGACACGAAGGGGCTAAGGCTATCTGGCCGACACATTGTTGTTGCACGCTCTGAGCTCCCACTTTCTAGAGTTGGCACTGACAACTTGCAAACCTTCCTTGGTGTTGGAGGTTTGAGCTGACTCAGGCACCTACAAGGAAAGCTTCTTGATCTTCTGAATAATTTTTTTAGAGGTTTTAGACAAAGAGATGTCCCAACCTTCTTTGGTTTTGGTAGGATCACTTGTATCCCCAAGGATTACCCTAATGGAACGGAAGGTTGTTCCACAAAGGTATTCCTTCATAATGACTACACACCGGTCTTGAAACTATGTTCAAGCCACTGAATGTGAAGCAATCCTCCAAAATGTGGCCTAGCATATGGTGGTAAAGTTTGGATCATGACTTTGCTACTTCCTCGGTCCCAGGCTCGGTAGTAAAATAAAGTTTCTTTAAGAGATTCTTAAAGATTTTCTGATTACCTCCTCTTAAAAGAATAAGGTTTGTTTAACTTATCTAAAAGAGTAGACCATAGCTACCGGTATGGAAAGCATGCTACTGGTATGGTATACATATGGTGGTCATGGAGGCTGTGGAGGCGGTGGTTGCCTCTGGTGGCAAAAAGGAGGTGGAGGTGAGGTCATGGTCTCGACCGATCTCTAATTGGCTATTTTCCCCTGTTGTCACCGCTTAGGTTTCTTCTCATAGACCTTCTGGGATTTCTGCTTGGGCGATCTGAAAAGGCAACTTTGGCCTCTCCTTGTAGACTATTGGTTGATTAGTTTCTCAATATTTTGATGAAGCTAAGCAAGGCAAACGCCATGGATATTCTTCAAGAGAATCTCAATGGTGTGCTATTCGAGCTATGGTTCACATTTCATACTGTTATGCACCATGAGAATATAATCAACAAGTGACTCACCGAGTGTTTGTGCTAACGAGATCACCTACAAGACCTCTTGAGCTCCAAAAAATCTTGATGAAGAGTTGCTCCAACTAAATGTCACTGAACCATTGGGAGTTCAGATACCAATCAAAGCAATACCCACTAGGCTACTAAAAAGAGTCTAAAGAGTAAAGCATTTGCCACCTGCATTCAACAACCGGCCCAAGTGAGCTATATCGCCTGATTCCACCGCCATCAAGCTCTTGAAGGAAGGAGGTGAAACCCTTGGGATACCGGATGGCATCAAATTCCTGGGTAGGGTCTACCCTTTGGAACCGATGATCCTCCCCGGCTTGAGCCAAAGCTTCCTTCACTGCTCAACCATGGATTTTAGATCTTTTCATGTATGGAGGTACTTTCCACTACCTTCTATACAAACTAGTGCTACCTTGCTCAGTGGTAGAGTCTAACTGGTCTAAGACATGCAGCTAACCGACATCGAGTACAGGATGAATTGGGGGCTTGCTTCAAGCACCGCTACTAACAAGTCCTAAACTACATCATCCTATCAATATGCTCATCTTCACCTTGATTGAGTCATGGGGTTGATTGCGGTGTCTCCTTGATCAACCTCATCACCTTCCATGGCTATCCCTAAGAAGAGATCCTCTAGTACCACCATGCACTAGAATCTTCATCAAGTCATCTTCATCGAGTGATGACTTTTCTTCATCGACAATACCCCAAGATCTCTTCTTCTCCATAAATAATGTGTTAACTATCTCAAGGGATCGATCCAATGGGGATAATTATCTAGTGACCGGTGTGATCACTATCATGCAGAGGCATGACCTCACTAGGGAGAGTCAATCCTATGTGGACGTACTCAGAAGAATGACAATCTGATGCCGTAATAGGGTAACAATGATCCTCTACCACCGCCACAACTCTGTATCAGAATATTTGTATATATCACCATCCACATCCGCTACATGGGTGAGTTGGTGAAGGAACAATGACATGGGTCGCCACTCCTTCCGCACTACCAGGGGCGTAAGGTCGAGGAGAGCTCGCCTACCACAATGGGTGGTGTGGAGGAGTAGGATCCCTTGGTAGATCACCAATGGGGTATCCTCCCGGATGCCCTTCATGGCCTTAGATGGAATGGGTGATGCGGAACTTGATAGATACGAGGGGAGTGGTGGGGTGGAGACTCCACCGACTCTCTATGAATAGGAGCTACCCTCCTGTGATGGTTGGTCATCATGAGGAGAATACTATCGATGGTCGTAGTGTAGCCGAAAGTCAACCAAAATAGAAGCAGTTATTGAAACCTATGTCACTCTTTGCTAGTGATATGTGATGTATGAGCCTCACGGGCCCTCTCCTGGCCTACCCCACATTTTGAGGATATATCAAAGTCAAGGCATCGGACTGAAGCCCATATGCCCACCCACTGCAGAATAAGGCGATGACCTCTACTCCTAGAAACTGCTGGTTGGAAGTGCACCACTAGAGGAGGTGAAGAGTGAATCCTCCTGACATCCTCTCTATCTGATCCTGAGAGAGGATGAAACTAGTTTTCCAAAACCAATGGTGATGTGATCATGGGAGACTCATCCATCTAACTGGCCGATGCCTCAAACTCTCTCCTATCTAGTATGGAACCGCTTTGACCATATTCTTATTTTCTGTGAGTGGGATGAGGAGTGAGAGTGACCATACTCAAATGTGGAGGCAAGCCTAACCGGGGAGCCTTACCCTTGGAGGGTATGAATGATAGGGTGCTAGCACGCAGGGCAACATGTGCAACTCAGGATGAACTACCACTAGAATCGGAATAGCTAACTAAACCACTAAAGTCTGTGGTGCCATAGCTTTCCTCTGAGGAGATCTAATCGGGTAAGTTACCCCGATGAGCTTCGACCACCTTCTTCTCTGGTGAGGGAATGCCCTCAGAAGTGATTCGTGCTCCCTCAAATCCACTACCAAAATGGAACCAATGTGTATGATCCAAATGAGGGAAGTCAGCCTGGTCGAAGGCAAGGTCCATGCCATGAGGGAAGGTAAAGACAAATTTCTTGATCCATCAACTAATCAAATTGAAATTGTACCGAAAAAAGAATCGCAATGAAAATGAACTTGTTCTTTTCATAGATTTTGAATTTTGAATTTTGAAAATTTGAACCCACATCAACAACAAGTGTTAAGTGGGTTCAAATGAATTTGAAAGATTGATTGAAAGAGGAATTTGAATATGAATTCAACAAATTTGTGTATGTTGAAATATGGATTCAAAATTTGGATGCTTCCATAGGTTCATTTGAATTTATTTTGAATTTTGATTTGGACTTTCCTTTAACAAATTTGGGTATGTTAAAGAAGGATCAAATGATTTTGTGTTATTTGAATGTTTTGGAATTTTCACTTATTTAGCAAATTTAGGTATGCTAAGTAAAAAAGTGATTATTTTTGAAAATTTTGTTTTTTTGTTTTGATTTTTTAAAAAAATTTGGAATTCTTACTTAAAAAAATTTAAATATGCTATGGAGAAACATGAGTTTTGATTTTGAAAATAGGATCCTTAGCAAATTTAGGTATGCTAAGAAATTGTGTTTCATTTTTTTTTGAAAATTTTGATTTTGAAAAATGGTGGATCCTTTAGCAAATTTGGTATGCTAGAATCAAGTTTTTGTTTATTTTGAAATAATTGAAAGAGATTAAACAAGCAAATTTATGCTAAAGATGAACCCACTTGTTTTGAAATGGAAATTCACTTAGCAAATTTGAGTATGCTAAATGAATTCCAAATGGTGTTTAAAATTTTTTGATTTGTTTTGATTTTGAAAATGGAAACTTTAGTAAATTTGAAGCTAAGGAAGAAGTTCCAAAATGTTTGATTTTATTTTTTATTTGATTTGGAAACTTCACTTAACAAATTTGAGTATGTTAAATGAAGTTTAAAATGTGTTTGAAAATTTTGATTTTGATTTGGAGACTTCACTTAACAAATTTGGGTATGTTAAATGAAGTTCCAAAATGTGTGAAAATTTTAAAAATTGTTGATTTTGATTTTTGATTTGGAAACTTTACTTAACAAATTTGATATGTTAAATGAAGTTCAAAATATGTTTGATTTTGAAATTTGATTTGGAGACTTTACATAACAAATTTGGGTATGTTAAATGAAGTTCAAATGTGTTTGAAAATTTTGATTTTTTTGATTTGAAAACTCCATTCAACAAATTTATGTAGAATGGAGATCAATATTTTTTTGAAATATGAAAATTTTTTATGTGTGATTGCTTTTTTTAAAGAGAGAATTAACTTAAAACATATAGATATGTTCAAGTGAGATTTCCTAATGATATTTTTTTTTAGTTGGAATGAAATCTTCATTTAACAAATTAAATGAAGATGTTCATATGTGCTTTTGAAAACTTTATGATTGTGACTTTTGGAAAGATAATTGTTTATTTTATTTTGAAAATGAGATCTTCATCAAAATGAATTGAAGGAAGATGCTCATTTGTGCTTTTGGAAAATGTTATTAATTTTATTTTTGAAAATCCCTTCATGTAACAATTATGGGAATTGTTAAATGAAGGTGATAAAATTTTGTGGAAAATATTTTATTAAGTGCATTTTTGAAAAGGTGCTTTTGAAAAAGCAAAGTTCTTTATGAAAGTTTGATTTTGCTTTTATTATTTTAGGATGAACCTTTCCTTATCATAAAAATGATAAGGAGGAAGTCTTTAAAAGTTTTCTTTTATTTATATATTTTCATTTTACCCATTGGGGAACCCAACAGTGGTTTTAAGACCAACAAGGAATGCGGTCCTAAAACTTAAAGATGTTGGCTAACTCCACTTAAGAATGAAATGAGCTAAGTGCCAATGGAAAGAAGGATAGTCTTGGATTCATATCAAAGTACAAACCCACTATCGATACTCAAAGACAATGATCATTTACCAAATATGGAGAGAGGAACCATCCGGAGTCGCTAGAAAAATCTGTTGGTTTAAAATTTCTTAATATGAGTCACCTTTCAAATCTATCGAGAAAGAAAGAGGAGACCTATAGAAATTCATCTTTTAGATGTCCATGATCGTAGATGTACTTATTTAGTGATGGATACATCATCAAATAGTGTACTATCTCAAATATAAGTCACTACCCTTTAATGGAACCAATCACCTCAATAAGAACTCTAAGGGCGATGGGTCTCCATATGTACCAGAGATTCTTCCCCTACTTTTATGGAAAAAGTAAAGCGGTTTATTTTAAATCGGGTTCATTAAGTTCCTCTAGGGCAAGCCCCATAGTTAATTACATCCTAAAGGGGATCCTTTAGGAAAACTCTCGATTAAGGTAAATGATTTGTCTCTAAGATTTCAATAGGAAGGACTATCAATCGATTGGTTTTATTTTGAAGATCAAATGGGATTGATCAAAAGAGGAGTTATTATGAAGCCAAAATGGAAATAAGTAGGAGATGCTCATGCTTGAAACTAGCGAGCATCTCTATCTATAATTGGGCTTTACATTTTAGAAATTGATTTAGTTTATTTGAGTTATATTTTTCATTAGAAATTTAGGACTTAAGATTCCCACAAGATTAAGGAAATGCCTAAGAGGTGAGGAATTATGCTTATGGCCCTAAAGGGGAGAAGCAACCTCACTAAATCTAGGGAGCTTTGGTGAGGGAAAACACCAAAATCTAAGAGAAAATGGGCATTTGGTTTCTCCTGAGAGGACAAACCACCAACTTGGACTTACAACCACAGGGTGGTGCCAACTAACTCCTCCTACAATTTTAAATACATGTAGGCAAGTCTTTATGCTTATGATAGTAGGTTATTTTATTTAGAAAGAGACTAAGTCCTTAAACTCACTCCCTAAAGAGACTAGATCATGTAAAGGGACATGCTTCAAATGACTAAATCTGCATTTCAATTTCATTTTATTTCATTTTGGACAATCATTTTGACTCGGGCTAATAGGACATTTATGACTAATGCATGAAAGAGATTATTGGCCAAAATCATTAAAGGAGGAGGTGAGTTTCCACCACTCAAAGGTCAACAAGTTCTCGGAAAAGATGGAAGCCCTCAATCAAGAGTGAAATAATATGCATTTGTGCATGATATTATAAAGTAAATACTCATCCCTAAGGGGTTGCTAATTCTTTTATTGATTTTAATCTAGCTTTAGGTGAGGTTATGAGTTTCTTATTTTTTTAATTTGAGTTTTTAAGTTGGGTAAATGATTTATTTTTCTCTAAAGAGCCTAATCCTCATCCAGGCTATACATAAAGCAAGTAAGAAATTAGGAAAAGTATGCCACTTAATGCAAAAGCTAAATAAATCACCACTAATCGCAAAAAGAATAAATGGTCATTTGTGGTCGAGCACCACCGCACAAACTTGAATATATCAAATTGGATAGCCAAGCTCCACCCTTATACAACCCAGATTACAAATGAATTAAATTATAATTTAAGTAAAAGAAATTCATTGTTATGGGGGTCTTCAAGCTTTATTCTTCTTTCTTCTTTCTTCTTTCTTTTTTCTTCTTTCTTTCTTTCTTCTTTTGGTTCATCCTTTGAAAAGTTTGATGGTAGATGCTCCAAGGCTTCACATGGTGCATAAGATGACCTCTTATGACCAATGTTCATCTAATCCCATAATAATCATTCCAAAATCCTATTTACAAATTTTTACATGAAAAGAAAAAGGAAATCTAACTAACACACAAAATAAGGTTAGTTAAATCATACACAAATCCCAAGCATGTATATTGGACTTATCACCCCACATGGGTGACTAAGTCCACTTATGGATTATGCAGGGGTATAAGCACACCGAAAGTTATATTTTTATTTATGATAGCACCCTTTAGCATAATCAGAAAAGAATAGTTAAGAGCGTCCTACCATCATTTTACGCATACATACCATCAGTCTAAAATATTCATCAAATAAAATAAGACATCAAACCATGCACCTAAAAAGCTAGAAGTGGTAATGTGTGCTTTGAAGGTTTGTGTGGTATGCTTAGCTTAGGACTTTAGGTTCAAATTTTCTAAGTGTGAAAGATTCAACTTAGAAGGTTTTCTTTAAGTTGTTTAGTGATTTTGGGATTATTTTTATTTCATGTTTTGTTCAGTTTAAGTAGAACCTATGATTAATTACTAAGTTATAAAGAGAGGGAAGAGAGAGAACTTCTCTCCTTCCCTAATCCTTAAGTAATTTCTAATATAGGTTCATGTTTTAGTTTGATTTAGGTGAATGTTTTGATTAAATCTTTTAATTAATCCTAAGTTTAGATCAACTCTAAACAAACCAATTCCAAAAAGAAAGACATTTTAAGATTAAGAAAAATGAATCAAAATTCACATAACACACATTACTTCAATTCTTTCCCAACATATATAACATGCATATGGATGGACCCTAAGCATATCTATACATGCAAATGAGAATAGTTAACACACTTTATGATACATGCTAAGTAATCCATTTAAGAAAATTTAGAAGTTAAACATGTATGATTTTCTTAAGTAGAAAAGGTTTTCCTTATCCAAAATTTCACATACATGCATGAAAGTAAGAAAGGCATAAGTGTGTATAGCGCCATTGTTAACAGGTGTAAGTACAAGACTACTTAGTTAAAGCCTCAACCTCGGGGTTGTCCAAACTAATATACCACTTTCTTTAAATACTAACATGCATATAAAAGAAATGAAATGGAAAAGGAATATGCAAAAGTTGTTTAAGAGTTTCATTTTTGTTTATGCAATTTATTCATACAAGTGTAAACAATCCTTCTTAAGTGAGAGCATAGACATGAATAGGGTTTGGAACTAAGTAAGTGTTGGTTCTTTTCGAATGAACCCTACATGTTTCGAACCCATATTCAAAACTATACTAACATAAGAAAAGAAGGAAAGGTTACACTAAACATGACTTTATAATTCATCACATGCAAGCTTATAATTAAGATATGGATAGCACACTTTTAGATTTGATGTTTTATTTATAGGTTTTGAAAATATTTAGTAGTGATAATAGCCATTCATATTCTACTTTAGTCAACATATGCGCATTTGACATAAAGTAAATAATTTCATTTTTGAAAATTTAAAACATGAGATCATGGATGCATGAGTCACATGACATACAGTTTAACATATTGGGAAAGATCTAAAGCAATGTAATCACATGAGCAAACTCACTTTACTTAATTCCTAAAGGCATTCTTAAAGAATAAGAAAACTTAGAATAAATAAAAGTGAATTTCAGAAATAATTATTATTTTGTTTGAAGTTTGATTTAATTTTGAAAAGGTGAGATGTGTTTGTTGTCCTTAATCCATTCCCACATATGTTTTGGTTTTTTGTTTAATTTTTAGTTCATTAGATCCATTTTTAAGTTTTGATTAGGTTAGGTATGCATTAAGTGATTTAATTAACCCTTACCTACACCACCCTTAGAAAATTAACTAGGTAATTATGAGCCAATGAGATGACATAAAACCCAAGGTATTTAAATTTTTTCAATGCCTAATGAAAAGGCCTAATGTAATTTGGCTCACAATTAAAGTTAATTAAGCTAAGGGGTTTAGCTTAAGTACTTTTAAAACACCCTTTCATACTTATGAATGGGGTTTAATTTCCTTAATTGAACTTAGGCTAGAAACCTAAGCATCTACCCAAGGTATAAAATAAGTTCTGAGATTTTAGAATTTTTGAAAATTATTTAAAGGTCATTAATGAATTAACCCTTAATTAAGAGGGATTAAGGAAAGAAAGAGGGGTTTAGGGAATAGCTTAGGAAATGCCCCAAAATTATTCCCTAAAACCCCTATTCCTGGATCTAACCTTAATCACTAACATGGAAACCACTAATACATCTTAATCACCCTTAATTACATGAAAGGGTAATTAGGGAATGAACTAGCAATTTCCATAATCAAAGCCTCAATAAATCTCAAGAAAATTAAGGGAGGTAGAGGTCATCCCCTAAAATGAACCTTAGAAGTTTGAGATTAATTGGTGTCTTAATTAGGGAATAATTAGCTAATTAACATTCTAAAAACCAAATTAGAAAAGGAAATCAAAATCATTGAAAATAATTTTAGAATATTCTAGATAAAATTATCTATCCAAGGAATTTTCCTTTTTTATGATTTTTTCTTGAGAGTTATGATTTTTGAAGGTTTTGAATTAGAATTAATTAATCCCTAACTAATCCCTAATACCACTCGCGGCGACAATGGCGCGGTCAGTGCACTTTCACATGTGCGTGTGAGCTTACTTAAGTTGTCAAGTCAAAGGCGGCGGTGCGCGCTTTTATCTAGCCATCATCAAAGATCGGCGAGATACACATATTTTAAAAAGGATAAAGATTTAAAATGTGCTAATAATCTCGACCATCCATCTAAAATGTGATGGATGAGATCGGAAGTTCTTCCCGAGGATGAATATGAACCGTTCATGATCGAGGAAGATCCTCGATCTTTCATGATTCAAGACTCAACCCACACCATCTAAATGACTAAGGCAATCCAATAGTGGATTTCACATGTAATGGAAATTTCTTTAACAAAGGACCAACACCTCTTAGAAGTGGTGAAAAATCCTAACCTCCGGTGATCACCGTCTTTCGATGAGGTAGCTTCGTCAGTGAGATGAAGCCCTATTGAAGTTCTAGGTCTTGAGGTTGAGTGGATGAATGGGTGGACCAACTCCTTGCTTTTCTTTGGTTTGATCCATTCTTCCTTGATGTGGAACTCAAGTGGAGCTTGGACAAGCTCAACTTGGTCCTTGGATGATGAGTGTGCAAGGAATTGGAAGATCAAGTGTGAGAAGTTGGAATTCAATGGACCTCCCCATTTTTGCATGTGCAAAAACAAAGAAATAAGAATTCTAAATCTCTCTAGGGGCTTGAGCTCTCGATGTTGTTAACTCTCTAGGCTCCAATCGATCAAATGGAATTGAAATTTCATTTATGGGGAGTATATTAGATGGGTAGAGCCTATGCTTGTCATTTTGATCCAATTGGACATATGAGATGGGTTGTTTAGGTTATTTTGAATGTGCACATGGTCGGTTTGGCTAGAGGAGTGGAATGCCAACTTCCCATGTGTTGAATTGAGCAGAGGGAATTTGTTCAATTTGGCCATGGGTGGTGGGTTTGGTCCATGGGACAAATGGGTTGACCCAAACCCATTGGTTGTGCACCACTCATCACTAGGTCCCTTGAGCTTTTAGGAGAGCCTCAAGTGATTGTGAAGTGCATGACCAAATACCCATTTGGCCAAAATTTGTTATGGCTAGGGGTATAGTGGTCATTTTGCTATTTTCAATTTGGTATGTTGGTATGTTGGAAAATAGGTTTGGCCAGTTTTGATTTGGAATCCATTTGATAGGGTTTGGCTCATGTTGACCCATTTAGGTCAAAATGGGTCAACTTGGTCAAGTTGACCAATTAGTCAAATTGGGTCAGGGTTGTGTTCATATGACCATTTGAAATATTTTGGTGGCTTTGGTTTGCTTCAATTTGGTTTAGATTTGGTTTTGGCTCATATGACTCATTTAGGTCAAATGGGTCAAGTTGACCCATTTGACCCTTTTGACCTATTTGGTAGTCAAGGGTAGGTTTAGGTTTGATTAGTCATATGGTGGATTGGTATCTTTGTTTCCAATCAATTTGGTTAAGTTTGATTTGGCTCAACATGACCCTTTAGGTCATGTTGGGTCAAGGTCAAGCTAGGTTGGGTCTAGTTGGCCAATTGAGGCTTTGGTCAAGTTCTACAAGTGATTTGGGATGGACTTGACCCATTGGTTTCAATCAATTTGGCTTAGATCAAGTTTTGACACATTTTGGTCTTTTAGTCAAAATGGGTTAACTTGGGTCAAGTGGGGCCAAATGGGTTAGGTTAGGCTCAAAGGTTGACTTGGTCAAGTTCAAACATGGGCCATGGATGAACTTAGATCAATGGTTTCAATCAATTTGGCCTATAGTGGATTTTAGCTACGTAAGGTTTCATTTTAGGTTAAGTGTTGACTTGGTCAACCCTTAAGTTTGACTTGGTTTGACCCAATTTGATTGATTGATCATCCCATGATGATTGTTGATCATGATGAGAGGCAAATATGAGTTTGGTTCAATCCAATTTGGTTAGGATCAAATTTGGCTCATAAGGGTACTTTAGGTCACTTTGGGTCAAGTGAGCCTAAGTGGTCAAATGGCTTGGTCAAAGCTTGATTTGAAGTTGATTGATCTTGTATATCGACTTATGATTGAAATCTAAATCCATTTACAAGAGGTTTGAAGTCAAATGGATTTTGATCCATTTAAAAATTTCATATTCAAAGGAAGAATATGAGGGAGTTTTGGGTTTTATTTTTTTTTATTTGGGTTTTGATTGAAGGATTGAAGTTTGGATTTATATATGAGCTCATGATTGTAGGATTGATTGAATCATGAGAGAAAATCAAGGATTTGGCTTGATTTGAATTGATTTAGCTAAGTTCAAGATTTTGGCTTGAAAGGCTTAGATTTGATTTTTTTTGAGTTGATTTGAATTTGATTTTTAGAGTTGGTTTATTGTTTGAATTTATATTTCATTTATATATGTGAATATAAATGAGAATATAAATTGATCATGAGAAAATTTCAAGAATTTGAAAGAGTTTAATCATGATTTAGGTTAAATCCATTAAAGGGAATTTAAAGGATTTAATTGAATTTTTTTAATTAGAAATTTAATTTTTGAGTTGTATTTGATTGATTTATATTCATATTTCATTTATATATGAAAACATAAATGAGAATACAAATATATTTTGAGAAAATCCCATGAGTTTGAAGTGGTTTGATCAAAGTTTAGGATTAAATCCATTAAAGGGAATTTAAGGATTTAAGGGAATTTCTAGGATTTTAAATTTGAAATTTAATTTTTTGCTTTGATTGAATTGAGTTATATTTATATTTTTTCATTTATATGAAAACATAAATGAGGATACAAATATATTTTGAAAATCCATGGATTTGAATAGGTTTGATCAAGGTTTAAGATTGATTTTAGTTAAATCCTTTAATGGAAAATTAAAAGGATTTAAGAAAATTTCATGGATTGATCTGGAATTTTGAATTTGATTTGATGGGTTTTAATTTATATCTCATTTATAAATGTGAATATAAATGAGAATATAAATGGATCATGGGAAAATCTCAAAGATTTGAATGAGTTTTGATCAAAGTTTTGGCTAAGTCCTTAAGAAAGAGTTAAGGACTTAGAAATTTGAACTTAGAAATTTTTGATGAATTTTGATTATGGGTTTCAATCATGCAATTGAATCATGGAATTGATTTGAGTTTGAGAAAAATCAAATAGAATTGATTTGTAGTTTTACTTGAAAGAAGGAAAGTGACATTCCCCATGGCAACCTACTAAGTCTCTAAGGGCTAGGGGAGTGTCCACCTAATCACTAGATGTGTCTTAAGACTAATAAATTATTAAAGTCTAAGAAGAATCCTAAACCTAAGATGGGGTGTTGATTGCTCATTCTAAAAATGAGGCCAACAGCAACTTGCAAACCTTTCTTGATGTTGGAGGTTTGAGCTGACTTAGACACCTGCAAGGAAAGTTTCTTGATATTTTGAACAATCTTTTTAGAGGTTTTGGATAAGGAGATATTCCAACCTTCTTTGTTTTTGGGAAGTTCACAGGCATCCCCAAGGATTACCACAATGGGCGGATAATTGTTCCATAGGTATTCCGGATGGATAACTATCTGAAGCTGCTCAAGGTCCTTGAAGGTGAAGAAATCTTCCAAAACATGACCAACATCATGGTAGAGGCAAAAGTTGGGATCATAGCTTTTGCCCACTTCCTCCGGTCTCCTAGGCTCGAGTAGCTGAAAATTGGGCTTCTTTAAGAGATTATTAAAGATACTCCTGATTACCTCCCTCTTAAATGAATAAGGCTTATTGAGTTTATCCAAAAGAGTAGGTGGACCATATACCTATGGGTATGTCTGTATTGTGATGTATGAGGAGAGCGGTGGAGTAGGTCATGGAAATTTCTGTGTGACCTCTGGTGGTAGGAGGTGGAAGCAAAAGTGAGTCGTGGTCTCCTGATATCTAGCTAGTTCTTCTCTTATCTATCTTGCAATGACGAGCTTCTTCAAAATATTCTATGGCTTTAATTTGGCTGATCTTGAAAGGCTGTTGGCTCTCCTTGTAAACCACCTTGTTGATTAACTTAAAGTTTAGATGGTGAAGCCCTTAAGCATGAGGGCGACCAGGCCATGGAAATTCTTTAGAAGAATCTCAACATGTTGTTCGATAGCTGCATTTCATACTTAGGTTATGCCATCGAGAATGTAGTCAACAAGGGACTTGGTGTTGTTGCTACTCAGATGGCAAGAAACAATAACCCTTTGCTGAGCTCCAACAAACCTCTTGATAAAGAGTTGCTCCAACTCAACAAATATCTTTACAAAACTAGTGGGAAGTTTAGCATACCAATCAAAAGCTATCCTAGACTCTTTGAAAGAGGTAGAATAGCAAAACATGGTATGCCAGCAAAAAAGTGTGTAATATGTCTGGGTCTCTTGCCATCAAAACTCTTGAAGGAAGGTGGCACGAACCCTTGGGATATTGGATTGCATCAAATTCCTTGTGTATCTACCTTGGAACCGATCCTCCCAGGCTTGAGCCAACCTTTTCCCTTTACTGCAATCATAGACTTGATATATTTCTTCTATATGGAGGTACTTTCCACTACCTTCCTATACATGATGGTGCTACCATGCTCTAATGGAGGTAAAGTCTTGGCTGGGTCCAAGACATGCACCAACTCTGGCGGACTGGTCTCAGTTGTGGTAGGAAGAACTATTGGTGCTTATTTCTAAAGTATTAAGACTATTGCTAACAAGTCCTCAAGCTACCTCATCATCCTATCTATTTGTTCATCTTTCTATTTTAATTGATATTAAAGGTGTTGGGCTAATTGGACCGTATCTTCCTGGTCAACTTCATCACCTTCCCAAGCTTGCTGCTCTCTGAGGAGAGATCCCCTGGTATCTACCATGCAAACCCCTACTGAGTCTCCCAACAAATCATCTTTGTTGGGATCAAAGCTAATCTTCTCCTTATCAGTCCAATCATACCCCAAAATTTCTTTCTTTTTCATAAGATAATGTGTTACTATGTCCTCTAGAGAACGATCAATCTAGACAAGCACAAATGACTTGATCCGGTGTGATCACATATTGAAAACCCCTCCATTGGAGAATCAATCCTATGAGGACTATACTCACTAGGATATATACACTCCTGACTATCACTAACTCTAAAAGGAGTGACACTCCAAGAGGTTCTCTGATCATGGGTGCAAGTGTCATTTCCTCCCTTTGCAATTGTTGTAACCATCTCTATATCTTGCTAAACTGGTGGTGTTGGTGAAGGGATGACCACTATGCTTCAAAGTCGCCATTCTTTACTCCCTGGAGGTCGAGAGCTCGATCTCATCACATGATGTAAATGGAATGGGATCATTGGTATCAGATCACCAAGGGGCCCTCTTCTCGATGTGGCCTTCATGGCTTTTAACGGAGATCTTTGCCATGAACGGTGATGGTGGATGAGGTAGAGCGGTGGTGGAGACACCCCGACTCTCTCACAGGCTCCCTGGTGAGTAGTCCCTGTAAGTAGATATATCATGTGATCTGTAGCATCGATTGGGAAAATCAATAAGTGCAGAGGCCGTTAACTACTGACCAAACCTCTACCTCTCTCAGCTAATGATATGAATTGTAGTACAAGCCTCCCTAGCCCTCTCCTACCATAGATGTTTTCCCATGCTGAGGGGGATGATAGATCTCAAGTCAAAATTTTAGACTCAGAACATGTAAGCCTCACTTTGGCGTAGGCACGAGGCGCATGACCTCACTCTAATTCTGGGCTAAATCAAACTGGTGGAGGTGAAGTAGGGATCCTCCTATCATCCTCTCTATCAGACCCCAGAGAGAGAATGAAATAGGTTCGTTGTAACCAGTGGGAAAATTAGAGTGGGCAACTCCTCCACAACTGACCGTGTAGTGGCCTCCATCTCCCTGGCAATGCATGTATGGTACCACTTTATCATGCAATTTTTGTTCCTCCTCTCAGTCTTGGTGGGAATGAGTAACCGAGCCCACCTTAAGGCAGACAATCAGGATCAGAGGAAACCCTTAGGGTGTAATGGGTGCTAGCCTTTACTAAAGAGGAAATAACCGACACAGCCTTTGTCACGATGTTGGAACTAACAGCACTATTATAAAACTCTTCCTCTTCAATGGGGATATCGAAGTCGATGGCAAGTCAATCTAATGACCCACTACCACAGGTCTTGCTAATAGTTGTAAGGGGAATGCCCTCACATGTAATCCTCGCCCCCTCAAATCCTCTACCGAAAAGGATAATGTGGGTGTAATTAGATCGGGAGATTGATCACCAAGTTCATGCATAGGAAGGCAAACACATACCGAGAAGCCATAACAATCACAGAAAATTGACTTGAAATTGATGTTGAGAAGAGTCTACATTGAAAACTTGGATCAAATTTATGATTTAGAATTTGAATTTAATTTGAACCACATCCAACATCTTGGAAGTGTTAAGTGGGGTTCAAATAGATTTAGAGAAGATTTAGAGATTTAATTGGAAAGAGGAATTTTTGAATATGGAATCCACTTTCAACAAATATGGGTATGCTAAAAATGGGTCCAAATATTTTTAGAAAGATGCTTCCATAGATTCATGTTTGAAATTAGATTTTGATTTGAGGACCCTTTCATTTAACAAATTTGAGTATGTTAGGGTAAAGGTCAATTGGTTTTGTTTTTGATTTGATATTTTGGAATCCACTCAGTTATCAAATTTGGGTATGCTATGTGAGGTGTTTGAAAATAATGTTTCTTTTTTCTTTTTTTGCTTTTATTTGTGAATCTTTTTGTGAATTGAAAAGAGAAATGGAATTTCCTATTTAGCAAATTTAGGTAAGCTAAATGAGGAAATCCAAGTGTGTTTTTATCTTTTTTTGATGAAAATAGGATTATTAACAAATTTAAGTATGCTAAGAAAATTTAAGATTTGGGGTTGAAAGTGGAACTTCACTTTAGCAAATATGGTACTAAAAATGAAGTTCCATTTAATTTTGTGAAATAAAAACTTTACTTAGTAAATTTGAGTATGTTAAATGAAATTCCAAAAGATGTGTTCAAAATTTTTGTGTTTTGGTTTTATTTTGAAAATGGAGGCTTCACTTTAGCAAATTTGGTATGCTAAAGAATGAAGTTCCAAAAGTAATTTAGAAATTTTGTGAAATGGAAATTTCACTTAGCAAATTTGAGTATGTTAAATCAAAAAAAGTGTGTTTCAAAATTTTGTTTTTTTGGAAAAGGGAGACTTCATTCTAGCAAATGGGGTATGCTAATTTAAATTTCTCAATGTTGTTTTGAAAAAAATTATTTTTGTTGATTTTTGAAAAGGGAGATTTCCATTTAACAAATTTGGAAATGTAAAATGGAAATCAATTATGTTTCATTTTCCAAAAGTGTATATTTTGTGTGATTATTGCTTTTTTTGAAAAAGGAAATCCCAACCTAATCATAAATGAAATATGTTAAGTGGCATTTCAAAATAATGTTATCTTATTTGAAATGAAATTTCATTCAATAAATTTATATATTGAATGGAGATATTCATATGTGCTTTTGAAAAATTTATTTTTATTTTGTTTTGAAAATGAAACATCCATTCAATAAAGGTATATTGAATGGAGATTTTTCATATGTGTTTTTGAAAAATAATGAAACTCATTCAATAATGTGGGTATATTGAATGGAGAGATTTCATATGCTTTTTTTTTTAAAATGTGAACCAACCCAACACATGTGGAATGTGTTGAGTGGAATTTCAAAGTTATGATTTTGCTTGAAGATAATATCCATTCAACACATTTGGATGTATTGAATGGAAAGGCCCATCTTCAAATTTTATGCTTTGAAAATATGATTGTTGAATTTTATTTTGAAAATGAGGTCTACCAAAATGAATTGAAAAGAAACTCATTATTAGAAAATGTGATTGCTGAAATTTTATTTTGTAAAGATGATCCTACATATAACA
The DNA here is from genome assembly GCA_021442155.1 of Cymbidium sinense. Lineage (NCBI taxonomy): Eukaryota > Viridiplantae > Streptophyta > Magnoliopsida > Asparagales > Orchidaceae > Cymbidium > Cymbidium sinense. Next base: position 111,153,572 of record CM038218.1, on the reverse strand, counting down.
ATCATAAAGATTGTTAGATGAAGATGATTTAGGAAAATTTTGTGCAAAATATTTTATTATGTGCATTTTTGAAAGAGTGCTTTTGAAAAGCAAGATTTTTATGAAGGATTTATTTTGTCTTTATTATTTTAGAATGAACCTTTCCTTACCATAAAATGGTAAGGAGGAAGTCTTTAATTAATTTTTTTATTGCTTTTATTTTCACCCATTGGGGAACTAACGGGAGTTTTAAGACCAACACGGGTTGAGGTCCTAAAACCTAAAGATGTTGGCTAACTTAACTTAAGGATGAAATAAGCTAAGTGCCAATGGAAAGAAAGATAGTCTTGGATTCATACCAAAGTACAAACCCACTATCGATACTTGGAGACAACGATCATTTACCAAAAATGGAAAGAGGAATCATCCCCAACGGAGTCGCCAAAAAAATCCTATGGTGAAATTATATATTATGTATATGATTTCTAAAAGAAAATGATATACTTCCATCTTTACTCTATACGGAATAAAATAAAATAGAAGTATACTTTCTTCTTTTTTTATGCATTTTGACACCATGTAGATCCACAGATGTTCTTATTGAGGGTGGTCAGGTACAACATTGAGGAGGGGTGTACTATCTCGAAAGATAGAAGTCACCACCCTACAATGGACCTAATCACCTCAATAAGGACTCCTAAGGATAATAGTGATATGTACCAGATTCTTCCCCTACTTTACATGAAAAAGTAAAATAGGGTTTATTTTAAATCGGGTTTGTTTCACAAGGCAAGCCCCCATAGTTAATTATTACATCCTAAGGAAGGGAGATTCCTTAGAATACTCTATTAAGGTAAATGATCATGTCCAAAGATTTCAATGGGTAGACTATCAATCGATTAATTTATTTTAAAAGATCAAATGAGATTGATCAAGAGAGAGTTATTATCGAAAGGAAGATAAGAGGAAATGCTCAATGCTAGGAAACCTAGAGCATCTCAAACTATCCTATGGTTGGGCTTTACATTTTGAAATTGAATTGAATTTTTATTAGAAATTTAGGCTTATAATTCCACAATACAAGGTTATGGAAATGCCTAAGAGGTGAGGATTTATACTTATGGCCCAAGAAGGAGAAGCAACCTAAACCTAAATCTAGGGAGCTTTGAGAGGGCCAAAAGCACAACCTAAATCTAAGAAAATGGGTATTTGGTTTGCCTCCACAAGAGAGGATAAACCACCTAACTGCTTGGACTTACAACCTCCTGGGGGTGGCTGCCAACTAACTCCTCCTACGATTTTAAATTCATGTAGGCAAGTCATATGCTTTATGCAAGATAGCTAGGCTGTTATTTAGTTAGAAAGAGACTAAGTCCTTACTCCCCTAAGAGACTAGATCATGTAAGGGCATGAAAAATGACCTAGATCTAATGCAAACACATTTTTATTTTCATTTTTGGACAATCATTTGACTGGCTTATAGGATTCATATGCCTAATGAGAAAGTAAGATTATAACAAAATTAATGAGAAGGGGGAGGTGTGTTTCCACCATGGCTCTCAAAGGTCAAGCCAAGTTTCTCTAGCAAAGGTGGAAGCCCTCCAATCAAGAGTGAAATAATATGCTTTTATGCATGATGTTATAAAGAAATACTCATCCTAAGGGTTGCTAATTCTTTTATCTTGATTTTAACTTAGGCTTTAAGTGAGATTATGAGTTGTTTATGTTTAATTTTGAGTTTGTTAATTTAGTAGAAGATTTAGTTTTTCCTAAGAGCCTAATCGTCATCCAGACCATACATCAAGCAAGGAAGAAACTAGGAAAAGATGTCATCTTAATGCACAAGCTAAACAAAACATCAAACATTTTATAAAGCTAAGCATAAAAGAATTCATTTAGGTGCACCACAATAAACCCAAAACAAATTGAGCCAAGCTACCCTTATACAACCATTACAAATGAATTAATTTACAATCAAGAAAATTCATGTTATGGGGTCTTCCTTTTCTTTCTTCTTCATCTTCTTTCTTTCTTCTTCTTCTTTCTTTCCTTTCTTCTTTGGTTCCTTATTTTGATGGTTGGAATGTGGATTGCTCCAAAGGCTTCACATGGTGCATAAGATGAGATCTTATGACCAATGCTCATCCTAATCCCCCATAACATTCATTCCAAAATCCTAATTGTAAAACTTACATGAAAAAAAGTAAATCTAACTAACACTTGCAAAACATAGATTAGCTAAACAAAATATACAAATCCCAAGCATGTATATTGGACTTAGCACCCCACACATGGGTAACCAAGTCCACGCCTATTGATTATGCTTAGGGTATAAGCACCGATACAAAAGCATTTATATTTTTTTATTACACCTTAAGCACAATCCTCAGAAAAATAATGATTAGACTAAATCATCCTACCATCTATTCTACACACATTCAACTCTAACATCCAGATAAAATAAAAGCAAACATCAAACCATCCACCGTCCTAACCTAAAGCTAGAAGTGGTGACTTGGTCTAATGTGTGCTTTAAGAAGTTTGTGTAGTATGGTTAGCAATGGCTTTAAAATTTGGATTCTCTAAGTGTGAAGATGTTCAACTTAGATTGGTGGTTTTCATTTAAGTGTTTAGTTGATTTTGGTTGATTTTTATTTTATATTTTTGGTTTGGTTTAAGTGAATCCTACAATTAATTATTAATTTTTAAAGAGAGGGAAAAGAGAAGAGAACTTCTCTTTCCTTCCCTACCTTAAGTAATTTCTAAAGTGAATTCATATTTAATTTTATTTAGTGAATTCTTTATTATGTGTTTTAATTAATCCTAACTTTAGATTTTCCCTAAATAAACCTATTCAAAAAGAAAGGCATTTTAAGATTAAGTAAAGTAAATTAAATTCATAAAACACACATCAGTTCATTTCTTTCCCAACATGTATAACATGCATATGAATAAATCCTAAGTATATCTATACATACAAATTGAAATGTTTAGCAAACTTTATAATGAATGCTAAGTGAGTTACTTAAGAAAATTTGAATGCTTTATGATGCATGATTTTCATTAAGTAGAAAAGAGATTTTTTTTTTATCCATTTTTCACATGCACACATGTATGTATGAAAGGCATAAGTGAGTATGACGCCATTGTTAGCACCAGAGGTGTAAGGTACAAGACTTATAGAGCTACTTAAAGCCTCGCAACCCTGGGTTGTCCAGATTAATATACCACTTTTTTTAAATACAAGCACATGTACAAAAGAAATGAATTCAAAAAGAAAGATATAAAAAGTTTTTCTTTGTTTATTTATTTTGTTTATGCAATTTATATGAGCAAGTGTAGATGTCCTTCTTAATTAATAGCATAGGAATGAATATGAATAGGATTAGGCAAGTGTTATGTTCTTTTCAAATGAACTATACACTTTGTCAAATCCTATTCAAAACCATGCTAAAAGAAAAGAGAAGGAAAAGTACACTATGCACATCTTCATATTTATATTCACATGCAAGCTTATAAATAATTATAAGTAGCACACTTTCAATTTTAGGTATTTGATTTATAAATTTTGAAAATAGCTTTGGAATTAGTAGTGATAATAACCATTCATATTTTACTTTAGCCAAAACATGCAATTTGACATAAAGAAAATATTTCATTTTGAATTTGATTTTTGAAAAGCATGAATGCATGAAATTCATATGACATACACATTTAGCATGTTAGGAAAGAACTAAAGTGATGAAAGCATGTAAACACATCTACCCTAATTAATTCCTAAAGACAATATTATGAAATAAGAAAACTTAAAGTAAATCAAATTATTTTTAAAGAAGGTTTGATTTTATTTTGAGTTTGATTTAATTTAAGAAATGTGAGGTGAGTTTGCTATTCCTAACCCATTCTCATGTATTCTTATTATTTTAGTTTATTTTTTATGAGATTAGATCAATTTTATGCTTTGGTTAGGTTAATGTATGAATTAAGTGTTTTAATTACCCCTTACCTATATCACCTTAGCATACTTAATCAAATAATTATGAGCCAATGAGATGATATAAAACCACTCAAGGAATTTAATCAGTAATGAACCTAAGAAAGAAAGGTACTTAATGCAATTGGCTCATGATTAATGATTAATTAAACTAAGGGGTTTAACTTAAGTACTTTCATAACTCTCACATGTGAGTTGGTTTTGATTTTTTAATGTACTTAAGTTATTGAACACCTATGCATCCACCCAAGATAGATTAATTGAGTTCTGGAAAGTTTTAAAATTTTATGAAATTAATTAAGGGGGTAATTAGTTAATTAACCCTTAATTAAGGTTGGATTAAGAAAGTAAAGGGGGTTTTAAGGAATATCTTAAGGAAAGCATTCCAACATTATTCCCTAAACCTTATATTCACTTAATCAAAACTTAATTGACTCAATCAGAGGGTTAAACCACTAATTATGTCCTTAATTAAGCTTAATTACATTAAGGGAGTGATTAATGAATGAGCTATCAATTCCTTAAATTAAGCCACCAATAAATCCCAAGAAAATTAAGGGAGGTAGGAGTCATCCCACTAATTAAGCACAATAAATTTGGGATTAATCAGTGGAATAATTAGAGGGTCATTAGTAAAAATAACATTCTCAATAAAACCCAAATTCAGGAAAAAAAGTACTATTCAAAATTCATTAAAATCATTTTTAGAATATTCTATATTCAATTATCTATCAATTGCAATTATTTCATATTTTTCTGATTTTTTTAGGCTTAAATATGAATTAATAATTAATTAGAATATTTAATAGCCTATTTAAGTATTTAATCTCACCAACGCCATGCGGCCAATAGCATGCGCTTCCACATGGCATGGGATTGAATAATAAAGTTATCACATCGTAGAGCCACATCAGTGGTGGCGCAATGCACTTTCTCCTCAGCCATTCGATCAAGGATTGGATGGTTGAGGTTAAACCGTAGATCAGATGGGTTAAAATGTGGATTCTTCGCATCTTAATCACTGTTGTTCATCCAAAATGCGTGGATGGATGACCCATGATCTATCCCTGTAAATTCTTATGAAGGATCAACACCGTCCATCTTCAAGGGGATGATCTGAGCTCGATTGAGCTCAGATTGATCCCAAAATTTACCCACACCATCTAAACATAAGAGCAAATACATCTAATAGCTTGATTTGCATGAGATTAAAATTCATTTCACAAAGCTTCATACCACATTGAATTTAAGCTCAAAAAATGGCTAACCTCACCGGCACTTGATTCCCTTGGAGAAGCTTCGTCTAGTTTAGATGAAGCTTTGTTAAAGTTTGGATGTCTTGAAATTGGGTAGATGCTTCTAGAGGCCAACTCCCCTTGCACTTGAGCTCAGATTTGATTGAGTATCCTCCCTTGCCTCCTTGAGGGACTGAGTTTGATGAGCTCCTGAGGGTTGAAGGGAATTGGTTTGAAGTGTAGGCTATGTTTGGTTTTTGGTGGAGCTCCCTTATTTTCAAGTTATGAAAAAAGAGAAAATGGGATTTGGGAATTGCTTAAAAGAGCTTGGGGAGGCTAGGAAATGACTCCTCTAGCTTTTTCTTACTCAATCAAATTGGGGACTGATGGATTGAATTCGAATTAGGGGGAGTATATCTCCCCCAAGGGCAATCAGATGGTTGCAAGCCTCCTTGCCATTTTGATCCAATTGAGCTCCTTGAGTGAGGTTCATAGTGGTGCAAGGTTGGAGAATGGAATGGTGATGTAAAGTGGAGGGAGGAATTCCATGTTGGTAGGTGGTTTTGGCTGTTTGGCTGACCCAAACCCATTGGGTCATGTGCAATAGGTCCATTAGTGACCATTTGGCCCACTAAGAGGATGCCAAGTGTCCAAGAAAAGAAATTGACCAAATTCCAAGTGGTTCTAATTTTGGATTAAATGGTCATTTGACCTTGATTTCAGTTTAAGTATGTTTGATATGATGAGAAAATAGGTTTGGCCAAGTTTCACTGAATTTGGAGTTGGTTTGATATGATTTGGCTCATGTTGAGCCATTTAGGTCAAAATGGGTCAAGTTGACTAATTGGTCAAATTAGGTCAAACCAAGGGTTGGGTCAAGTTCATATAACCATTTAAAATATTTGGTGGCTTTGATTCAATTTTGGTTTAGTTTGAGTTTGGTTCAATTTAGTTTATTTAGGTCAAATGGGTCAAGTTGCCAAATTGACCCATGCCTATTGGTTATCATGGGTTGTTCATGTTTGGTTGGTCATATGAAATGGATTGGTATCTTTGATTCCAATCTTGGTTAAGTTTGAATTTGTCAATTTAGTCAAGTGGTTTGGGCATAATCAGATAGGTTAAGTCTAGTTGGCCAATTGAGGCTTTGGTCAAGTTCAACAATCATTTCAAAATGAACCTAACCCATTGGTTTCAATCAATTTTGCTTAGATCAAGTTTTGACACATTTTGACTTTTTAGGTCAAGTTGGGTCAACTTGGGTCAATTAATTGGGCTTAGGTTTAAATATGACTTGGTCAAGTTCAAACATTGGTGATCATTGGTTTCAATCAATTTAGCCTATGGTAGATTTTGGCTATGTTGAGTTTCATTTTGGCTGGTGAACTTGGTCAACTTAAGTTTGACTTGATTTGACAATTTGATTGATTGATCATCATAAGAGGTTTGGTTTAATTCAATCTAATTTGGTTAGATTAGAATTTGGCTCATGGGTACTTTAGGTCAATTTGGGTCAAGTGAGCCTAAGTAGGTCAAATTGCTTGGTCAAAGCTTGATTTGAGTTCTCACATATGGACTTATAATTGAAATATAAATCCATTTACAAGTGCTTTGAAGTCAAATAGGTTTTAGTTCATTTGATAATTTCAAGTTCAAGGGGTGAACATGAGGATTTCTTGATTTTGAATGAGTTTTGTTAAGTGATTGAAGTTTGTATTTATATTTGGATTCATGATTGAAGGATTGATTAAATCATGAAGAAAAATCAAGAGTTTGGCTTGATTTGTATTTGATTTGGCTAAGTTCAAGAATTTGACTTGAAAGGCTTAGATTGGATTTTGATTGAATTTAGGTTTGATTTTTTGGAGCTAGTTTTGGTTGTTTGAATTTATAGTTCATTTACATGAATATAAATGATAATAAATTATGAGAAAAATTCATGAGTTTGAAGTGATTTGAACTTGATTTGGGCTAAGTCCTTAAGACGGAATCAAAGGGACTTAGAAAATATTTTGAGAATTTGGATTTGATTTTTGGATTTAGTTTGATTGATTTGAATTTATATTTTATTTATATATGTGAATATAAATGAGAATATAAATGGGTTGTGAGAAAATTTCATGAGTTTGAATTGATTTGAACTTGATTTGGGCTAAGTCCTTAAGAGGGAATCAAAGGGACTTAGGAAAGATTTTAAGAATTTGGATTTGATATTTGAATTTAGTTTGATTGACTTGAATTTAAATTTCATTTATATATGTGAATATAAATGAGAATATAAATGGTTGTGAGAAAATTTCATGAGTTTGAATTGATTTGATTAGATTTAGGCTAAGTCAAGAGGGAATCAAAAGACTTAGGAAATATTTTGAACTTGGAATTTCAATCATGGGCTTCAATCATAAGTTTCAATCATGGATTTCAATCATATGGAAATGATTTGAGTTTGGACAAAATCAATTAGGTTGAATTGATTTAGGTTTGATGTTGATTTGATTTAGAGTTTTGACTTAAGGGAAGGAAGTGAGGAATGTGGTTCAAGCTATATGGTAGGTAAATTTTCTTAACACCCCTAAGGCATGACCTGTTTCTATGGCTAACTCTTCTAAGCTCTAGGGTTAGGTTGAGTGTCCACCTAATCACTAGATATGTCTTAAGACTAAGGAACTCCTAAAATCTAGAAGAAGTCCTATGTCTAAGATGGAGGGGTTGAGGGATCATTCTAAAAATGAGGTCAATAAGTGCGTGAGGATGTTGTAATTAACTCTGGGCTGATCCTCCATAAGCATATCCTTGGGTGGAGCATCCTATGGAGGGACTTCTTACTCACTGGTACCAATGACTTGTTTCCCCTTTTATTTAGGTGCTACCCTAGGAGGTAGAACCTTGCCACTACAGAGGTTAACTTTTGTGATCTATTATGGCGGTTTAGCGAAAGATTCTACCTGCTTGTCAAGCTCACCTACAACTTCTCCTATAGACCCTAATCGAATGATTCTAAGTTTATCTCAAGAGGTGAACTTATTATTCAGAAGGAAAGTCCATCTCAATCAAGAGGAAGATCGAGATTATAATTATTATTTAGACTCAAGAGTTTTCTATAAGAGTAATTAAAACCCATCGGTGACACAAATGTAATTCAAACTAGTTTTATTCCCATTTTGATTTAGAAGGAGGACATAGCAAAAAAATCTAAGAAAGTAAGTGGGGTTAGGAATTTGATACCCCATCCACCCCTGATGTCTACAAAAAAAGCTGGATGAAGTAGAATTCAACCCAAGTAGTAGATGAACGGTGGAATGGAGGTTGGGCATGGTGGTGGTTGCTTTGGCTATCATATCTTGATGAGCCCCACTTTCCCCATCTCTTTAACTGAACCTTCCTAATGTGAGGTGATCCCCATGCAAGTAAAGTTTCTTAATTTTTGAAATAATCTTTTGGAGGTTGATAAGGAGATATCTAACCTTCTTGGTTTCAAGAGGATCATGTATCCTGGGATTACCTAAGAACTAGATGGTTGTTCCACTAGGTATTTCTTTGGGATAACTATGGCACATCTTGTAGCTATGCTCAAGCTAGTCCTTAAATGCAAAGTCCTCCAAAACATGGCCTATCACTGGTCAAAAGATCTATGATCCATGATAAGGACAGACACCAACACCATCCACATGGACACGGAATTCTATTTTAAAATGGGACAGTCCATTGGACACGACATTATAATAATTATTAAAAATAAAGTATATAAATTAAATAGATAAAATAGTAAAAATAATAAAAAATAAGTCATTTAATTAAAAAAATTAAATTAATTACTTAAGTTTTATATATATATATATATATATATATATATATATATATATATAATTTAAGTAATTTATTTTATTGTACTTTAATAATTTTAATGAATAAAATTTATTATCAATTCTAAATTTATAAATTTAATTATATTTTTTAATAACTTTAATTATTTCTAATAAATATATCTTATTATTCTCTCTTTTTAGCTCAAATATCATTCTCTAATTTTCTAAATCTCTCTACAATAATTTAAAATATAATAAACTATATTTAAAATATTTTTTATATAATTTTAATTTAACTATTTAAGATGTGTGTTGGACACGCATGTCCTTTTAATTTTTTAATATTATTTTAATCAGATAGTTTTGTCGATCTTCAGGTGTCACCACCTCCACCTATCCTACACATTGATCAAGGTTGCCACTACAAGGCCGTGAGGCTACTGGTGGTCGGTATGATGGCAAGGGAGGTGGAAGTACTGGAAGCACGAGGTCTCTTATCTTCCTGCCCACTACTTCCCCTTGTCCAATGGAGCTTCTTTCATATATTTTGCGTTTGGCTTTTGGTGATCTTGAAAAGACAAATGTTTGTCCTCCCCTTGTAGACTAGTCGCCTTGTTGATTAGCTTCTCAAATATCTTGATGGAAAAATCTTTGAGCATGAAGGAGACCTGGCCAAGAATATTCTTTAGTAGAATTTCAATGGCATGCTATTCAGACAGCTACGGTTCACATTTCATACTCAAATTGTGTCATCTGAGAATATAGTTAACGAGGGACTCATCGGGGTGTTGTTGTGCTACAACGAGATCGCCCACAATCACTCTTTGTTGAGCTCCAACAAACCTCTTAATAAAGAGTTGCTCCAACTCAACAAAAGTCTTCATTGAACTGTTGAGGAGTTTAACGTATCAATCAAAGGCTATACCCACTAAACTACTAATAAAAAGACAGAATAGTAACGCATCATTTCCACCAGCGTTGCAACAACTAGTCCTAAAGTGCGCTATGTGCTGGCGTGGGTTCCCGCTGCCATCAAAACTCTTGAAAGAAGGTGGCACAAAACCCTTAGGATACTGGATGTCATCAAATTCCTTTGGGTAGGGTCTACCCTTCGGAACTGATGATCCTCCTTGGGCTTGTGCTAGCACTTCTCTCACTTGTTGCATAACCATGAGTTTAATATCCTTTTCTTGTAGAGGTACTATCCACTACCTTCATATACAAGCTAGTGTTGCCCTGCTCTACTAGAGGTGAAGTCTTGGCTTGATCCAAGACATGCAATAACTCAGGCTGACTGGTCTCTGCAATAGTAGGATGCACTACTAGGGATTGATTTTGAAGTGCCAAAACTGCTGCTGGCAAATCTTCAAGCCTTTTTCCCATTTTGTCAATTTGTTTATCCTTCTGTTTAAGTTGTTGAAGGAGGTGTTGGATCGAATAGGTTGTATCATCCTATTCATCGCAGCACCTTCGAAACTCTACTAATCTCGAAGGAGGCAACCCCTGGTATCAATCATATGCACCTGCACTGAATCTTCCAACAAGTCATCTTCGTTAGGATTGAAGCTAACCTTTTCTTTCTCTAGATCAGACGAGCCATACCCTAGGATTTCTTTCTTCTCAATAAGATACTGTGCTACAATATAATCCAAGGATCGATCCAACTACGTAGGTACAAAAGCTCATGGCTGACCGGTGGTGGGGTCATGTTCATGGATAGAAATACATCTAACCTCCCCTGCTAGCGGAGTACTGATATTATGAGGGCTATGCTCACTAGAGGATACATGCTTACAATTATCATCCGATCTGGGTGGAGTGGTACTCCTAAGAGGATCTATCATCATGGGGGCAACTAAACTGTCCCCTTCTCCATCAGCTGCTACTATCTCCATGATTTGTTGTGGTGGTGATGGTGATGGCACGACTACGATGCTTCAAGGTTGCCACTCTCTCTTCACCGCAACCGAAGTTGGAGGTCTAGCAAGAGAGCTCGGCCTCATCTCAGTGGGTGGTATAGATGAAATGGGATCTCTTAGCCTAGCCAAATTACCAGTGGGGCTTTCTTTTACTCGGATGTTGCCTTCATGGCCTTTGGTGGAACTGTGAAAGATGGAACTTGCATTAAAGATGGTCGATGTGGAGTAGAGCGGTGTGGTGGAGGCACCACTAACTCTCTCTGTTCAGGAGCTCTCCTCCCATGGTGGGTAGTACCGATCAATAGAATGTTGTATGTATGACCAACGCAGGTAGCATGCCGATCGGGAAAATCCATAAGGATCAAATATGTTTGTATTTTGTTTTTGCTAGTCACATGCATTGATGCATGAGCCTATCTCTCCTATTAGATATGCATACCATAAAGGGATAAATCAAAAAATCAAATTGTTTATGATTTGTAAGCCCCATCAACTCGATAGAATAAAGCTAGCATAAACCTCCTCTTATCTCTAGTAAGAGCCTCATATCAATGTGGAGGTGACAATGTAAACCTCCTAACATCTTCTTCTCCATAAGATCGAGAGAGAGGATGAAACTTATTTTGTGTAAGTAAAGGGAGATTATGTGACTCCTTGTTATAAATGAGATCAAGGCCCATCTTTATACACATGATGCCGCTTGATCTTAGATTGTGGTAATGAGTTAAGAGCAATATGAAAACTAGACTATCTCATAAGTGGGAGACTATCCAAAGATAAGAGTCTTTTGAAGAGCCAAATGGGTGCTATAATAACATTAAATGAATGAATAATAAGAGGAATGCCACAAACTTTCTCTTCAATGAGAGAAATTCATAATCGATATATCTCAACATGGATGAGTTAAAATGAGGGTTACCCTCACAAGTGAACTGTCCCCTAATGACCAAAGTAAATGAGATGGCAAAGTTAATATGAGGTGGCTCGATCCAAGGCCAAATCCATCCCAAAAGGAAAAGTGAAGACATACTTATAAGCTCAATTTAAACTGAACTGAACTTGAGAGAAACTGACTGAAACTGAGTTGAAATTCTGCAAAGTTTGAAATAAACTCCAATCAGATTTATGCTTTGGAATTTTGCTAATTTTTTGAATTTTGATTTAGAATTTTAAACCCACACTCATTAATTTGAATATGTTAAGTGGGGCTCACTAATTTAGGAGAGAGATTTTGAATTTAGAATTGGAGAAGAGAGATTTTTTTGAATTTAGAATCCATTTTCAATAAATTTGTGTATGTTGAAAAAGGGTTTAAATATTTTGAAGAGATTTTTTATGCCTCCATTGGTTCATATTTGAATTTGATTTTTCATGTTTGGGGACCCTTCATTTAACAAATTTGAGTATGTTAAAATAAAGGGTCAATTGATTTTGTTTGGGGATTACTCATTTAGCAATTTTGGGTATGCTAAATGAGATGTTTGAAAAAAAAATTCTTCTTCTTTTACTTGTTTGCTCGTGATGTGAATCATGTGTGAATTTGGAAATGGAATATTTACTTAGCAAATTAGTGTATGCTAAATAAAGTCCTAATATTTTTATTTTGATTTTTGAAAATAGGATCTTTACTTAGCAAATTTGGGTATACTAAATAAAAGATCCAAATGTGTTTGATTTCTGTGATTTTTGAAAGATGATCTTTACTTAGCAGATTTGGGTATGCTAAATAAATGATCAAAATGTGTTTGATTTTTATGATTTTTGAAAAGAGATCTTACCAAGAATTTGGGTATGCTAAATAAAGATACAAATCTATTTGATTTTTGTGATATGATTTTTGAAAAGAGGATCTTTACTTAGCAAATTTAGGTATGCTAAATAAAGGATCCAAATATGTTTATTTTTTGTGATTTGATTTTTGAAAAGAGGATCTTTACTTACCAAATTTTGGTATGCTAAATAAAGAATCCAAATGTGTTTGATTTTTGTGATTTGATTTTTGAAAAGAGGATCTTTACTTAGCAAATTTTGGGTGTGTTAAATAAAGAATCCAATTGTGTTTGATTTTTATGATTTTGAAAAGAAGATCTTAACTTAGCAAATTTGGGTATGCTAAATAAAGAATCCAAATGTGTTTGATTTTTTATGTTTTGATTTTGAAAAGAGGATATTCACTTAGCAAATTTGGGTATGCTAAATGAAAATCCAAATGTGTTTAATTTATGTGGTTTGAAAAGAGGATCTTTACTTAGCAAATTTGGGTATACTAAATACAGAATCCAACTATATTTTTGATATTGATCTTTGGAAATGGGAACTTTGCTTAGCAAATTTGGGTATGCTAAATAAAGAATCCTAATGTGATTTTAATTTTTAAGATTTTTTTGCAAAAAAGATTTCCATTTACAAATTTGGGTATGTAAGACGGAAGTCAATTTTGTTTCATGTTTCGAAGATGAAGTTTTTGTGTGTGATTTATTGCTTTTTGAAAAGATGGAAATTTCCAACTTAGCACATGTGGAATGTGTTGAGTGGGGTTTCAAATGGTGTGATTTTTTTTGGAGATAAGGCCTCCATCCAACAAGTTTGGACATATGAAATGAAGAGGCTTATCTTTAAATTTGTAATATTTTTGAAAAGGGAAGAAACTCCAACTTCAACATATATATGATATATTGAAATTGAGTTTCATTTTTATGATGTAATTTCATTTGGAAATGAAATCTTCATTCAATAAATTTAGGTATATTGAATGAGGGTATTCAATTTCAAATATGTGCATTTTGAAAAGATGATTTTTGTTTTTTTTTAGAAATGAAATATTCATTCAATAAAATTGGGTATATTGAATGAGAATGTTCATTTGTAATTTTTGAAAAGATGATTTTTTTTTTTTGAAAATGAAATTTTCATTCAATAAATTTAGGTATATTGAATGAGCATGTTCATATTTGCTTTTTTGAAAGATGATTTTTAGCTTTGATTTTTGAAAAGATCCTACATGTAACAATCTTTAAGATTGTTAGATAAGTTTTAAGTTATGAAACTTTTTGTGCAAATATTTTATTGTGTGTATTTCAGAAAAGCGCTTTTGAAAAGAAATATTTTTATAAAAGGATTTATTTTTCTCTCCTTACTTTTGGAATGAACCTTTCCTTAGCATAGAAATGGTAAAGAGGAAGTTTTTATTTATTTCTTTTTATTAAATTTTATCTTCACCTATTGGGGAAATCCAATAGGGGTTTTAAGGCCTACACAGAGTGAGGTCCTAAAACCTAAAAGATATTGACTAGCTTAGCTTAAGAATGAAATAAACTAAGTACTAACGAAAAAGAAGGATAGTCTAGGATTCATATGAAATACAAATCCACTGTCGATACTTTGAGACAACGATCATTAACCAAAGATGGAGAGTGGAACCCTCCCCAGCAAAGTCGCTAGAAAAATCTGTGGTAAATATTTTTATCTTCATCATCTTGAAATAAATGAAAACAAAATATGCTAGTTGGATACCATGTAGATCTGTAGATGTACTTATTAGGGTGCCGTGTATGACATTCAAGAATGATGTGCTATCTCGAGAGACAGAAGTCACCATCCTATAATGGACCTAATCATAAAGACTAAGGATAATATCTAATGTACTAAAGATTCTTTAGTTTACATGAAAAAAGTAAAGTAGGGTTTATTTTAATGTTCATTAAGTTTCCTATGAAGGCAAGCCCCATAGCTAATACATCTTAGGGAATGAGATTCTTAAGAATACTAAAGGTAAATGATCATTGTCTCCAAAGATTTTAAGGTAGGACTATCAATAAATTTTTTAAAAAATTAAGTGGGATTGAGCAAAAGGAAGTTATTAAAACTAAAAGAGATGAGTAGGGATGCTCATGATTTTAATTTAGTAAGCATAATATGGTTGGGCTTTATATTTTTAAAAAGTAGAAAAGAGGGACTCTTTTATCCATTAATTAAATGCATATTTTCATGTATAAAAGACATAAGTGAGTATGACACCATTATTTTCTACACCAGGGGTGTAAGGTACAAGACCTACTTGGGGATAGTTAAAGCCTCGCAATCTCTAGATGTCCAGACTAATATATCACTTTTATTAAATACATGTGCATGTATAAAAAGAAATAAATGGAAGAAGAGTCATGCAAAAGATTTTTGTATGTTTTATTTGGTTATGAAATTTACATGTGTACATGTGAAGATCCTTCTTAAGTCATAACATAGAAGTGGATAGGAATATATTTAAACAAGTGTTATGTTCTCTTCAAATGAGCTATACACTTTGCAAATCCTATACAAATCTATGTTAAGAGGAGAGAAGAAAATCACATAATACACATTTTATGTTATAATCACATGCAAGCTTATAAGTACTTATAAGTAGCATACCTTCATTTTTAATCTTTAATTTATAGGTTTTAAAAAATAATTTTTTGATTTAATAGTAATAATAGCCATTCATATTCTTAACTTTAGCCAAAACATGTAATTTGACATAAAGAAAACATTTTATTTAATTGATTTTTCAAAAGACATGAATGCATGATTTCATATGGAAAATAACATTTAGCATATTTGGAAAGAAATAAAGTGATGTAGGCATGTAACTTCATTCACCCTAATTAATTCCTAAGGACAATCCTATAAGATAAGATTATTCAAAGTGAATCAAAATTCTTTAAAGAGATTTTTAGTTTTGAATTTGATTTGACTTAGAAAATGTGAAAAGAGTTTGCTGTCCTAACCCATTTCTCTCATGTGTGAGTTGGTTTAGTTTAATTTTAGAACAATTAGATTGATTTTATATTTCATTTAGGTTAAGGTGTGAATTGAATCCATTAATTACCTCTTTCTTACACCACTTTCACATAATTAACCTAACAATTATGAGCCAATATATGATATGCAATCACATGGAAATTAAATCAGCAATGCACCTAAGAAAGAAAGAGGTATAATGCAATCATAATTATTAATTAAGCTAAAGGGTTTTCATTAAGTACTTTCATAATCCTCCCACACATGTGAGTTGGATATGATTTCCTTAAACTTACCTTAGGATCTTGAACACCTAAGGATCTACCAAGCAAGAAATTGATTAATTTTAGATTGGTTTTGAAAGTTTGAGTATACTAATTAAGTAAATCATTAGTGGATTAATCCTTAATTATGTTTGGATTAAGGAAGAAAGGAGATTTAGGGAATAACTTAGGAAAATATCCCAAACCCATTCCATAAACCTCCTCCTTACTTAAACAATGTTTAATTATCTTAATTAAGGTATTAAATCACTATTCATATGCTTAATTACTCTTAATTATATTAAGGGGTGATTAAGGGTTCATTAAATAAATTCTTTAATTAAATTATTAATAAATCCCAAGAAAATTAGGGGAGGCAGAAGTCATCCCACTAAATATATTTAAGAAATTTAGAATTAATTAATGAAGTAATTAGGGAGTAATTAGGGTAATTCAATTTTTAATTAAACTCTAATTAAGAAAAATTCACTATTCAAAATCAATTAAACTTATTTTTATTAGATTCCCATTTGAATTATCTTTAAAATGAACTTGAGTTTGCTTTTTTTTAGATTTTTTTACATTTAGTTATGAATTTATGAAGTTTTTGTGATTAATGGTTAATTAAATAGCCTAATTAATTAACTAATCCCATCAGAGCCATGTGGACCACTGACGTAGTGCACTTTCCACGTGACACGATGAGATTGGTTATTTAAATTATCACATCATGCACTGCATCAGCTAGCGGTGCAATGCACTTTCCCCAGGGTCGTCCGATCAAGGATCGGATGACCAGAGTTAATCCCATGGTTTTAAAGGGTTTAATCAGTGGATCTAGCGAGATTTAATCTAGGCCATCCATCCAAAATATATGGGATGGATGGCCCATGATTCATCCCTACCTAAGCTGTAGGAGACGGAGGCCATCCATTCTCTATGGCTTGATTCAAGCTCACCTAAGCTCGAATTAAGCAGAGATTCACCCCACAGCATCAAGAGGTGTAGGGAAGAACATCCAACGGCTAGGATCTAATGGGATCATAATTCCCTTCACAAAAGACCAAACAATTTTTAATGGAGGTTCGATTTGAGTCATACCTTGTCGGAGGCTATCACCGACGCTTCCAATAGAGGAGGTAGCTTCGTCTAGTGGATATGATGGTTGTTGAAAGTTCCAAGCCTCAATTTGAAGTGGATGTGTGGGTTGACCAAGCTCCCCTTCAATGGATTGTGGCTTTGATCGAAATCCCCCTTCCCATGGCTTGGAGACTTGGGAAAAGCTTTGGGTGAGCTCAACTTGCTTCCTTGATGGTGCTTGCAAAGTGGAATTTAGGTTTGGTGGAGAATTGAGTGAAGTGGAATTTCCTTATGCCTCCCCTATTTCAGCTTTGAAGGAAGCCGAGAAGGAGAAATCTAAATGAGCTTGGGAATGCTTGCTAAGGCTTGGAGAAGCTTGGTTTTAGTTCCTAGGGCTCAATTGATTTAGAGTGTGTGCTTTGGTTAGGGGAGTATATCCCCCCTCCTCGATCGGAGATAAGAGCCATCTTGCCATTTTGATCAAATTGAGAAGATTAATTGGGTTATTTTGGTTGTTAAGCACTCCATGTGGTTCAATTTTGGCAAAGGAGTGGAGGAGAGGAAGTGCACATGTGTTAGGCGAGTGTAGGAGGTGATCCAAGTGGAGAATTTTAAGTAAATGGGTCTTTTTTGGTTTGGTTGACTGACCCAAACCCATCAGTCATTCACCACCTCCTTAGTGTCCATGTAGTCCACTAGGAGGATGCCAAGTGGCCATGAGAGAATTGCCAAATTCCAAGTGAATTTAGTTTACCCTTTGACCCAAGGGTAAAATGGTCATTTTGATTTGATTTGGACAGATTTGAGATGTTTCAAAATAGGTTGGGCCAAATTTCAATGAATTTGGAGTTGATTTGATATGATTTAGCTCAAGTTGACCCATTTAGGTCAAAATCAATTTCAAGTTGACCAATTGGTCAAATTCAAACCAAGGGTTGGGGTTAAGTTCATATGACATTTTGAAATACTTTGGTATTATTATTGGTTCAATTTTGTTTAGATTTTATTTGGTTCATTTGAGTTCACTTAGGTCAAATGGGTCCAATAATGACCCCATTTGACCCAATTGGGTTTGGTCATGGGTTGGTTTAGGCTTGGTTGATCATTTGAAATATATTGCAAGCTTTGGTTTCAATCAATTTTGGTTTGGTTAGATTTCAAGTTGATTTGACCTTTTAGGTCAAGTTAAGCTCATGGTCAATTGGGCTAGGTTGGATCTAGTTGGTCAATTAAAACTTTGTTCAAGTTCAACAAGTGATTTAGAATGAACTTGACCAATTGGTTGCAATCAATTTGGCTTAGATCAAGATTTGACCCATTTGACTTTTAATGTCAACTTGGGTCAACTTGGATCAAGTGGCCAATTGGGCTAGGTTTGGCTCAAATGATGACTTGGTCAAGTCCAATCATTGGTTATGAATTGGTTTAGATTAATGATTTCAATTAATTTGGCCTATGATAGATTTTGGCTAGTTTGGGTTTCAATTGGGCTAAGTGTTGACTTGGTCAAATGCTTGACTTAGTTTGCCCCAATTTGAGGATTGATCATCCTAGGATGATTGTTGCTCACAATGTGAGGCTTTGAAGGGCTTAGTTAAATCCAATTTGGATAGGATTAGAATTTAGCTCAAAAAGGTATTTTAGGTCACTTTGAGTCAAGTGAGCCTAAGTGGGTCAATTGGCTTGATCAAGGCTTGACAAAAAAGTTTGGTTGAACTCACATATGGACTTATGGTTGAAATATAAATCCAATTGCAAGTGATTTGGAGTCAAATGGGTTTTGATTCATTTGATAATTTCAAGTCAAATGGGTGAATATGGGGGTTAGTTTGATTTTGGATTGATGATTGAAGTTTATGTTTATATTTGATTTGTGATTGAAGGATTGATTGTTTGGAGAGAAAATCCAAAGGTTTGAATTGATTTAAGGATGATTTGGTTAAGTTCAAGAATTTGACTTGAAAGAGTATAGGTTGGATTTAGGTTAGATTTGGGTTTGAGTTTTGAATTTAGTTTTGGTTATTTGAATTTATATTTCATTTATATTTGTGAATATAAATGAGAATATAAATAGATTTTGAGAAAATCTTTTGAATTTGGAGTGATTTGAATTTGATTTGAGCTAAGTCCTTAAGATGAAATCAAAAGGGCTTAGAAAATATTTTGGATTTGGAATTGAATTTTGGATTTAATTTTGGTCATTTAAATTTATATTTCATTTATATTTGTGAATATAAATGAGAATATAAATGGGTTATGATAAAATCATTTGAATTTGAAGTGATTTGGATTTTATTTAAGCTAAGTCCTTAAGATGGAATCAAAAGGGCTTAGAAAAATTTGGATTTGGAATTGAATTTTGGATTTATTTTTGGTTATTTGAATTTATATTTCATTTATATTTGTGAATATAAATGAGAATATATATGGGTTATGAGAAAATCTTTTGAGTTTGAAGTGATTTGGATTTGATTTGAGCTAAGTCCATGAGATGAAATCAAAAGGGCTTAGGAAAGATTTTGGATTTGAATTTAAGATTTGAGAAAATAAATTAAGATGAAATTGATTTAATATTTGATTTGGAATTGATTTGAAGTTGAATTTGATTTAAATTTGAAGTTGATTTGAATTTGAAGTTGATTTGACAGAAGGAAGTAAGGATTTGGTTCAAGCTAAAGGGTAGGCAAATTTTCCTAATACCCCTAAGGCATGACTTATTCCTATGGCTAACTTTTCTAAGTCTCTAGAGTTAAGTTAAGTGTTCACCTAATCACTAGAAGTGTCTTAAGACTAAGGAACTCTTAATGGCTATAAGAGTTTTATATCTAAGATAGAGAAGTTGAGAGCTCACTCCAAAAGTGAGGTCAATAGTGGGCATTACACTTGAGTTTTGAGTATGATGTAATTTGATAGAGATATATTTCCTTAAAACTATTTTCATTCAAAATAAACTCTCATACATGTATGCCCAAATAAAATATGATGTAATATTAGATTAAATATGTGTATTATAAAACATATTCGACAACAAAAACAACAACAAGCCTTTATCCCACTATGTGGGTTGTCTACATGAAACCTTCTTCTCTATTATGTTCAATTATGCATCAAATTCTCATTTAATTCAAGTAAACTAAGGTCATATTTTATTCATCTTAACCAAGTCTTTTTAGTCCTACCTCTAACTTTCTTAACATAAGGCAAATCTAATACATCTACTCTCCTAACCAGGTCATCGGACGATCGATGATTTATGTGGTCAAACCATCTAAGGAGACTCTCTCTAATTTTATTTTCACAAGAGCTACTCTACTTTTTCCCAAACATACTCATTTCACATTTTATCTCTAAGAGTAAAGCCACCCATCCACCTGAGCATCCTCATCTTTGTAACACTTAACTTTGTCTTATGCTTCTCTTTTATTAGCCAACATTCTACACCATAAATCATTGCAGGTCTTACCACCATCATATAAAATTTTGCCTTAAGTCTAAGCGGTACTTTTCTATCACACAACAGGGATAAATGCATTCGACCACTTTAACCATCCATCTTGAATTTTACTAATAACATCTCCATCTATTTCACCATCATTTTGAATAATAAAGCCTAGATATCTAAATCTCTCACTCTTTTTAATGACTTAGTCACCTAATGTCACAACATCCCCTAGAACTTCTACAACTAAAATTACACTCCATATATTCAGTTTTAGATCTACTCAAATGAAAACCTTTAGACTCTAAGGTTAACCCCCATAATTTGAGTTTATCTTGAACTCTCTCTAGTCTTATCAATAAGAAGAATGTCATCAGCAAAAAGCATACACCAAGGTACATCTTCCTGTAATTGCCTGGTAAGAACATCAATAACTAAAGCAAAAAAGATAAGGGTTTAAAGCCTATCTTTGATGTAATCCAACTGAAATAGGAAAATATTTTGTCAATCCTCCTTGTATTTGGACACAAGTAATAATTCTAGTATACATATCCTTAATGACTTGAATATAACTAATATTAACTCCTTTCTTTTCAAGAAATCTCCAAAGAACATCTCTTGAAACTTTATCATAAACTTTCTCTTAATCAACAAATATTATACTAAATCAACAAATATCATATGTAGATCCTCTTTATTTTTTCTATACTTCTTCATCAAACCTCTTAATAAAATTTTATAATAGATCTACTTGGCATGAAACCAAACTAGAATTTTGACTACACTCAATTTCTTCATAATTTTAATGTATGACACATCAACTTAATTCCTCTATAATTTTCACACTCTTGTGCATCACCTTTATTCTTAAATACAGGAATCAACAAACTATTTCTCCACTCATCGGTATCTTTTTAGTCTTTAAAATAATATTAAAAAGATTTATAAGCTAAGAAATTTTTTGATCTCCTAAACATTTTCATACTTCTATTGGAATACCATAAGGTCCTACTATTTTTCCACACTTTTTTAAAAGGTTCTCCAACTTTAAATTTACTAATAGGATGATAATAATAAAATTTTATTTTATTTAAAGTATTAAAGTTGCTAAAATCAATCATGTTTTAGATCCTTCATTGAAAAGTTTATCAAAATACATCATTCATCTATTTTCAATATCATTTTTTAAGAAAAGTACTTTATGATTTTCATCATTAATACACATCACTTAAACTATATCATTACTTCTCCTATCTCTTTGGTTGGCTAACTTATATATACATCTTTCACCTTCTTTAGTATCTAATCTATTATATAAATCACTAAAGCTTAATTTTTTGCATCATATATTGCTTTCTTAGAATCTCTATGGGCCACTTTATATTTTTATTAATTCTCAAGTTTTTACATCCAAACCAAGTTTAATAACAATGCTTCTTATTTTTTATATTCTCTTGTATATTTTGATTCCACCACTAACTATGTTTATTAAAAGAATCTTTTTATTTTGATTCTCTAAGCATATTTTTTGCAACTTATTTAATTTCACTTGCAACTTACATAACATTAGCTTTCTTATGAAAATCCCAAATTCTAAGCTCTTGTAGCTTTTAAAAATATTTTTATTAGTGTTCTTTAAATGTACACATCTAATCCTATAATAAAATTTTGATTTATTTTTCATCTTCTAATCATTCATCTTAAAATCTAAAATTAATAGTCAATATTGGGTACTTAAACTTTCACTCGAAATGATCTTTCAATCTTTACAATCTAAGTGATTTATTTTTCTTATTAGAAAATAATCTATCTAATTTTACTAGATCCATTTTTATGAGTAATAATATTATGGAAGTTTTAATTTGGAGCTATTGGGACACTACATATATCTTAGGGGATACTTATTGAAGTGATCGGGTATGACATTAAGATATGATGCACTATCTCGAAAGATGAAGCATCACTCTACAATGAACCTAATCACCTAATAAAGACTCTAAGGCAGATAGGTCTTCGTATATACCATAGATCTTTCCCCTACTTTACATAGAAAAGTAAAGCATGGTTTATTTTATATCGAGTTCTTTAGTTTTCTATGGAAGCAAGCTCCCATAGTTAATTACATCCTAAAAAATGTGAATTTTCTAAGAAGACTCTTGATTAAAGTAGTCAATAAATATCTCCAAAGATTTCAAGGTTAGACTATCAAAGAATTTGGTATTTTTTGGAAATCAAGTAGGAGATTTCAAATATAAAGATTTATTTATGGATTCCAAAGAAGATAAGTAGAGAGCACTCATGATACTAGGAAGCCAGTAAGCACTATAGTCTACCATATAGTGAGGCTTTATGTATTTGAAATAGAGAGTTTATTTTACTTGAGTTAAAATTTTATTAGCATGCTAGGGCTTATAGTCCAACAACACAAGATTATGGAAAATGCCTAAGAGATGAGGACTTATACTCATAGCCTGAAAGAAATAAGTAGCCTTGGATCTTAAATCTAAGATGTTTTAGTGCAAGCTAAAAGTATGACCTAAGTCTAATAAAAAAATGGGACATAATGATTTATCTCCACATGAGAGGATAAACATGTCCCAACTCTTCTGGACTTATAAGCACCTGGAGTGACCATCAGCTAACACCTCCTATGCTTTAAAACCATGTAGGTCAATCTTATATAAGTACATGATAGCAAAACTGTTATTTAATTAGGAAGGAGACTAAGATCCTAAACTCACTCCCTGAGAGACTAGATCATGACTGACATAAAGACATGGCTAAAACTAAATGCAAAATTTTATAAATTTTTATGTCATTTTGACACATTCATTTGGACAAAGGCTTAGGATAATTATGCCTAAATGCATGATGAAATTAGATTCTGAGCTAAATCAGTGGTAGAAGGTACTCTCCACTACAAGGAATGCTCAAAGGTCAAGCATTCCCCTATCGTGCAAGAACGGAGACCCTCCCTATTCAAGAGCGAATCAGGATGTTATGCATGATGTTATAACATTTAACATTCAGGTAAAAGGTTATTAAATATTTTAATTATTTTGATTATGACTTTGGTTTTAAAGTAAGGTTATGAGTTATATTTAAGATTTAGTTATGAGTTATATTTAAGATTTAGTTATGAGTTATGAGTTATTTAATAGGGGTAAAAAAATTAATTTTATCCTAAAGAGCCTATCGCATCTAGGCCATACATTCAATCATCAAACTTAAGAAACCTATGAAGAACTTGCCATTTCTATTACACAATTTAAACACAACAATCAAATATTCAAAGATTTCCATTAAAATAATAAAAGGCTAGTGCGACCGGGCACCGTCGTACACCCCAAAAAATAAAAGAAGTTGTGTAGCCGAGCTCTACCCTTATACAACTCAGATTATAAAATAATATTATAATTATAATTGAATGAATGTTATGGGGTCTTCATATTTCATATTTCTTTCCTCCTTTTGAATTGGTTTTACTCCAAGGCTTCATAGGGCCTCTCAGGTCCTAGCCTTCTAGCCACTGCTCAACTTAAATCCCATAGCACTAAGCTTAATTCTTATTACAAAATTTCATGTTTATGAAAAATAAAGTCTAACTATACCTGTAAAATAGATGTTAGCTAAACAAGCATTTAAGCCAAGTAATTATATTCTATAAATTTAGAGTTAGCACCCTGTACATTGAGTAATCAAGTCCACATATCCTAATATGGATTATGCAAAGGGTATGAGCAACCTACAAGTAAAATATTTATATCTATTATTTCACCCTTTTAGCATAATCCCCTGTATAAAATATTATTAAGCTAATAACAATTTAACATCTAGTCTATGCATAAATAGTCCTAACATCCAATCTAAAATATTATATCACAAAATAAAACACGACATCATAACATACACATTCCTAACTTAGAGCTAGAAGTGGTGACTTAGTATTCTAATATGTGTGTTAGGTTTGGTGTGGAATGTCTTTACTAAGCTTTAAGATTATGATCATCTAAGTTTGGAATTATTTAAGTTAAACATTAAGGGAGGTTTCACTTAAATGATTAAAAAGATGGGTTAACTTTAATTGGTATTTTCTTTTGCTTCACTTAATATTTACTTAGCATCTAATTATTAAAAGAGAAGAAAGGGGTTTGACCCCTTCATCCTACCCTAAGTTATTTTTCAAAGACATGTTATTATGATTTTTGGTTTCTTTTTAGTGAATGATTTAATAAACATTTTATTAATCCAATGGATTAATCCTAAAGAATCTTATTCAAACAAGAAAGACATCTTAAGATTAATAAGATTGAATTACTATCATATGGATAATATCACATCATACTTTTTCATCACCAATAACATGCATATGATATGTATCTTAGGCACACTTGAATGATTGTTGATGCATGTATTTTGAAATAAAAGAGATATTTCATTCCTTAGCTAAGTATACATACACATGTATTAAAGATTTAAGCAAGTACATGTCATTGTTAAACTAGGGAAGTGAAGTAATCTGAAACCTACTTAAAGCCTCATATTCCTGGGATGTCTAAACTATATACTTGCTATCTTAAATACATATAAATATATACATAAATATAAGAATGAAAATCAAGCAAAAGATTGTTATATTAGCAAATTTATTTACTCATGTAAAGTAAACCTCTATCCAAATTCTAGCATATGTACACATATGAATGAAATTAAGTAAGTGTGTGTCATTATTAAACTAGGGAAGTGAGTAATCTAAGGCCTCCTTAGGGCTACTTAAAGCCTCGTATTCTTGGGATGTTCATATTATAGACTTACTAACACAAACATATGTAAATATACACATGAATCATGAAAAAGAACAATCATTTAACATGTTTAAGCTATAAGCAAATGTAAATGACATAAAATATTCATAGCCAACATCAATTTAAATCCTCATCATTAATTTATAATTTTGAAAATAATTTGAGATTTATTAGTGATTATAGTCATGTCATATAATAGGATTAAGTCAACACATGCAACTTATACATATATAACCATATTCATTTGATTCTTTTATTTAAAGACATGAATACATGATGCCGATGACATACAAATTTATAATAATTAAAAATGAATAAATAAATATACCACATGATACATTCAACCACATTAATTTGTAAGGACAATCAAGTCAAATAAAATTTTTTAAGATTAACCAAAGTTATTTATGAAGTTTAATTTTAGATTTGAATTATTAAAACTGAAAGATAAGAAATAATATTTTCTATTTTGCCCCATCCTATGTTAGTGATTTAATGTGTTTAAGGAAATATAATCAAGTAAATTTTATGGATTGATTAAGTTCAAACCATTAAGTAATTAATTTAATTTTTCTTTTCTAAAGTCTTCTTAATTTAATTAACTATTTAATCATGAGCCTTCAATGATATGCTTATAAAAAATTAAAATTTGCCTTCTAAAGAAACCTAATGCAAATAGACTCATGCTTAAAAGTTAATTAGATTAAGGAAAGAACAAAGCTAAGTATTCTTATAGTTTTCTCACATACATGGGTTAATCATAAATTCCTTAAGACTCTTTATGTTACTAAATACATAAAGGGGAACCCATGAATTCAATTAAAATCATCTGAAATAATTATCATTTCAATTTGGATTAATTTTACCATTAATTTACCTAATTAGTCTTTAATTAATTAAATGTATTAATTAACTCTCCTGTGAAAATGTATTTAGGAAAATAACTAAGAAGGAGACTCTAATTATTTTTCCTCGTCATTCCACTATTTAATGTGATTAAACATTATTAATTATTTAAATTTTATAGTTTAGCATTTTAATGATTATAAAATTGATTAAGAAGCATAATTAAGATTGAAATTTGAAATTCTTCAAATTACATAGCCAATAAATCGCAAAAAAATTATAGGAGGTAGAGAATATCCCATAGGATCAACCCACCAAATTTAAGATCAATTGACCAAGTAATTAAGCCTTAATTTGGGTAATTAGCCTAAACTTCAAACCCTAATTAAGCACTATTAATTAATCAAACATTAGAGATTTTATTTTTATTAAATTTTCCTATGTTTAGCCTTCCCAAAATGGGTTTGCACATATTTTTTGGATTTTTCTGTAATTAGTAATGAATTTTCAAATTTTGTTATTTAATGACATTTTAATCACCTAAATAATCCCCTAAACCTTCGATGCCACGTGGAAGCTGACGCGACAACGCTTTCCACATGGCGCGATGGGATAGGTTATTTAAAACATCCGACATGGCAACTAACACAGCGGCGGCGGGCGCGATTTCGTCCCTATCATCTAATCTTGAATCGGACTATGGAGATTAATCTCATGGACCTTATTGGATTAAATCTAATTATATAATGTATTAAATCAAGGTCGTCCATTCTAATCATGGAATGGCACAATGATTCGTCCTCGAGCACCGGAAGACGAACACCGTTTGCCTTCCGCTTGGTGAGCTCGTAGGATGTCAGGATCGACTCCAAAATGCGGAGAGGATATCTAAGAGGATCCTATGGGAATCATATACAATCACAATTTTCTTCCCAAAAGTCCAACATGTATGGGACTTTCTATGATTTTCCACCAAAGTTTTACCTTGTTGAAGGTAAAGACCGCTGTTCCGACGATTGAGGTACCTTCGTCTTGAAAAGACAAAGCTATGTTGAGAAGAACTCGAGCTGTCACCCTGCCAATGCCTCTGTGGACCAAGCATCACCGTAAAATTGATCGGAGTTGGTCTTGGAGTGCCTTCAATGATCAAATCAATCGAAGATCAATTCATTTCTACTCGCCAGTGAGGGGATGGTGTGAGAAAAGTTAATTTGAGTTTAGTAGAGTTTAGGTGAGATTGGATGGATGGGGCTCTCGATTTTGAATGGTGGTTGGTCTTGTCGGCGATGGAGAGCATAAGAGAATCGAGAAAAGCTCTAGGACTACTGGGATACACTCAGGAAGCTCTGTGTGGAATTTGAATCGATGGGAAAGAGTGTACTCTCCTCCCCATGTGAACCAAGAATTGAGATTGGCTCAACGATTCAGAAGGGGTGGTGGTGAGATGGTTCTGCTAAGACAAAGGTGCCTAAAAGGCTGAGGTAGTGCCATGGGGTGGCATGGGGTGTATCTCCTCATCCAAGTGAACTAATGTAAGGCCAAGGGTGAGTTTACCTTCTCATGACCCAAGACTGAATCTAATAGCCTTGGGTCAGCGATCTAAGTGTCTAAGAATGACCAAAGGTGGCCAAGGCTTGGGGAGTAGATCAGCCACTCCAAATGAAGATTTTATCCTATTTGGGTGGGTTGGTTCAAGGTTTTGACCCAAATCGAGTTCACCATGTGTTGGGTCTACTTGGGCTGACCTATGGTGACCCAAGGATGAGTCATGTCAAGTTTGGTTGGGTTTGGACTTGATTTGGATGAGTTTGACTCAATTTGACCTATATGGGGCAAATGTGGTTCAATTGAGTTAGGTTGACCAATTGGTTAAATTGGATCAACCCAAAGATTTAAGTATGTTCAATTAGTCATTTGAAATGTAATGGTGCAATTGGTTTGATTTAATTTAGAGTGGATTTGATTTTGGCTCATATGGGTTCACATGGGTCAAATGGGCTAAGTTGACCAATTTGGTCAAATTGGCTAAATTGGCTTGGGTGGAGGGTTGGTTTAGGTTGAATTGATCATTTGAGAATGATTATAGGTATTGGTTTGAATCAATTTGGATTTGAGAATGATTTAGTTCAATTTGAGTCAAGTGGGTCAATTGGGTTGACTTGACCAAATGGGTTCAATTGAGAGTTGGATCATGTTCAATACTTAATTTGTGATTAATTAAAGACATTGGTTTTAATCAATTGGGTTTGGGATTTGATTGGGCCCAATTTGTCCTTTGAGGTCAAATTAGGTCAACTTGGTCAAGAGATCAAGTTAGCTTGGTTAGATCAATTAGTTGAGTCATGTTCAATAATCAATTTATGATTGATGAGAGCCATTTATTTTAATCAATTAAGGTTGGAATGAGATTTGTTCATTTTGGTCCATATAAGTTAATTGGATCAACTTAGATCAAGTGATAAAATTGGTTTTGTTTGACCCAATTGATTGTAATTGGACAATCAAGGATGATCAACAATCATTATATAGGAGATTGAATGGGTTGATTCAATCAATTTGGGTTGGATTAAAGTTTGAATTAATTTGATCATTTAGCCCACTTTAGGTCAAATTTGACAAAATGGGTTGATTGCATTGAATTGGTGGAATTAGGTGTTAAAAAAAGTTTAATGATAGATTTAAGATTGATTGATGACTTTGATTGCAATTGATTTGGGTTTGATTGAATTTGGCTCATTTGGACATTTTGGGTTAAATAGGCTAACTTGAGTTAATTGTATTCATTTGGTTCATTTGGTTTGATTGTAAGTGTTGGAGGGGTTTGGAATAGGTATTGAATGATTGGAGTGCTTTTGTGAAAATCAATTGGATTTGGTTTACTTGAATGAGTTTTGGGTTGGATCCAAGGATCATAATATAATTAACTTAGGTTAGGAGCTAAGTTAATTTGGCTTGGAGCTTGGATATAAAATAAAATCTAATTAAGGTTGTTTATGTGGGCTTGAGATTGGTTTTGGATGAGTGGACAAGCATGAGTTTTGGTTTAAGCCATAATGTGTGGACCTATTTGTTCTAGGGTATAATCTAAGTTTAAGGTATGCATTCTTAAGTCTCTAGACTTGAGTATAATATTCCCTTAATCACTAGAAGTGTTCAATGACAAGGGAAATCCAAGTGCCTAGAAAGTCCCTAAGTCTAAGATAGGAAAGATGAGTCCTCACTCCAAAAGTGAGGTCAACATATGCACATCTATTTTCTTAAATAAAGCATTAGTAACTACAAAATCATAGGTTAAAATAAAATCTAATATAGTCCTAACTTCTTCATTAGTTACTCCAAATTTATAAACATCTTGAATATTTTTAAAATCTTCTACTATCAACATGTCTATTTAAATCTCATCCAATAAATACCTTTTCTCCAAGAGGCATATTTTGTATTAATCTCTCTAATTCATTACAAAATTATTTTTTGAACTTACATCCAAATCTACTTGAGGTGCATAAATACTAATAATATTGATAATCTTAGTATCAATAATAATCTTTAAAGCTATAATTCTATCTCCAATTATATTAATATTAATAACATTATCCTTCAAACTTTTATCTATAATCATACTTACATCATTTTTAATTCGATTTTTACCTGAATATCAAAGTTTAAAACCAAAACTATTAATCTCTTTCTTCTCCTCAACCCATTTAATTTTTTGAATATATAAAATATTTTATCTTTCTTTGAACCATAATATCCATTAATTCCATTAATTTACCTATAAGAGTACTTATATTCCTAGTTCGTAATTAAATTCTATTTCATGGACTAACTTATTTGTCTGAATCCGTCCATAATGTGAGAACCCTTGCTTATTTAACACTATACGCTGCATGACCTAACATATTTTTCATCAGATCGCACCAATAGGCCGCTTTGGGATGCCCTAACATTAATACAATATTTTAAAAGATTCATGTCATGATTATTTCCACAAAGAAGTTAAAGTCAATGAAAACTTTTATTATAAAGCATATATAATGAAAACTTTTATTAATCAATGATTAAAATGAAGTAGAAGATAAGATAAAGATGTTAGAGAAGTTTTTAGGGGAACAAAAAGTAGTGCTGACATTACTAAATATTTGTTTATATGGCTTTTTAATATCTTAGTAATAGAGAATTAACATATTATTTACCGAATATTTTTTATTATTTTACATTTCATTTAAAAGTTTCACGTCACATAGGGCGGGTGACGTTTACATACATACTACAATTTATTTATATACCTAAAATCTAAACTTTAATTTTCTAATATATATATATATATATATATATATATATATATATATATATATATATATATATATATATATCACATCTTTAATTTAAATATCACATCAAAAATAATATCATCATTATTCATTAAAAAAAATAAAATACACTTTTTTCAAATATAAAGTAGTATTAAATAATTAAATTAAATTTTTTGATATTAGATATATAAATTAATAAGAACTGTGTGTTGTATGTAATTTTTTTATTAGTTTTTCTTTCTTCTTCAATTTTGAAATCAAGTTTTGGACAAAATTTCGTGAGGATAAACCTGCAGAAAGAGACTGGAGGAACCCCATTTGTTTGCTTCTTTAAGCGTATTCCGCCGTTATTGTTATGATGCGCGAAATCATAGAACGGGAAAAACTCTTCTTCTTTTTTCCATTCGTTATCGCTTTTCTCTTGAATTGCGAAGTTTGGGAATATCGTCGTTTTCACTGTCTCATAGATCTCTAGATTTCGATCTCTCTGTTTGGTTCTGTTCCATTGGTCTTTTTGCAGGGGCATTGTGCGGAAATCTGATCTTCTGCTGCAAATTTATCATTCGATTTATTCTTGGTTGAGTCGTTTGGGAGATTGAAGGCAGCGGCAGTTTTGTTGGCTTCCGTTTTATGTGTTTCTTTTCTAATTAGGGTTCCGGGGTTCGATATACTTGGATTCAGTGGCAACAATTCGTACCACGACATGGAGACCCGCGTGGGGAACAAGTTCCGGGTTGGTCGAAAAATTGGGAGTGGATCGTTTGGGGAGATCTATTTAGGTCTACCCAAGTCATTGGCTCTGCTACTCTTTATTCTTTTTAATTTTTTTCGGTATACTATTGGCTTGACTTGCCCATAATGGTGATTTGATCGCAATTTTTTGTCCGGTGCTGGCTACAGGTACTAATGTGCAAACGAATGAAGAGGTAGCTATTAAGTTTGTAAGTATATTAAATCTTTCTTATATTTAATGGTTACTATTTTAGACCTTTTTTTGGTGGTATGATGAGCGCACAGCGTGATTGTTGCTTATATATTTTTGATAGATCTTTTAGTCTGCTAAATAGTTGGCTTCTTGTTGCAAAAAAACTTCATCTTGTTGCACTGTTGATGGGGTGGGTTGAAGATTTTGGCTGTTTTTTTTTATGAAATTAAGTGAGGTTGACGGAGTTTGATAAGTTGTTAGTGATTAAAATCTGATTTTCTGCTTCTGTTGCTGTATTGAAGAGGAAACTTTTAAAAAATCTCAGTAATATCTTACTGGAGTGTGTCATTGATACCATCTTTGTTGAGACTTGTGATCACCTTAAATATTCAATTATTTACAGCAATAAGACTGGAGTAGCCATTCCTCTTCTTTAGAAATAACAATAGAAGACTAGAAACACTTCTCAGAACATGAGAAAAGATTCAGAACAAATCATTATCAATAGATAGCAGGGGCAGAAAAAACAGTGCCAAAAGAAAAAATGCCGCCCCCCACCCCCAAATAAAGGAAGCTTAGTTTCAATAAACACATTGCGAAGGGTTTGATCAGGATTAATCTGGCTAGAAGGTACTCAGAGGTACCTTCAGGGATCAGTTGAACAAGCCAACTGCAGTATCAAGCGTATATTTTGCTCCTTATTAATTATAATATGACTGGCCATGTAACCACCTACGCTACTGTTGAGATTATTGTAATACTTCATTCTGCCAGCTATTTCTTAACAAGTTTAAGGAGAGGCAAGTTTTTAATTAATTATTTTTTCTTATGTGTTTTTGTTCCCTTAAAGATGACTAATTTCATGCATACTATAACCAATTATTCTTTTTTTGGGCATCCTTATAATTCATTGTTTATCCTAATAAGCTATTAAATTTCTGAATATGAACATGATTTTGTTTGCAAATGAGTAATGCATGATGTTAAGACATTTTCCTAAATATTATATATTGTCTTTAGGTAAGTTTTGATTTATTCTTAAATATCTTGTATATGCATCCCTCTATTTATTTTTGTATTATTGGAATATTCTTTCAGTCTATTGGTAGGTGTTGTCATTAATTTTAAATTATATCATTTATCTACTTTCGTTTATGCAAACAGTGTTTGATTCTTTTATCGCATTACATTTCATCTTTTTAGTATTTTTTACTTATTTTGTCTTGGTTAATGAACATTTTGCAACCATTCTCAGGAACATGTCAAAACAAAACACCCTCAGTTGCTATATGAATCAAAGTTGTACAGGATTCTACAAGGAGGAAGTACTGATGTGCTTTTAATTTAATTTTTCGTCTAGAATTGTTAGAACTTTTTAGTTTAAAACTCTTTAGCATATTGACGATATTTTTCTTTGTTTCTTATGTTGAAGCTGGGATTCCCAATGTGCGATGGTTTGGTGTTGAAGGAGAGTATAATGTTTTGGTGATGGATTTGTTAGGAAAAAGTCTTGAAGACCTGTTTAACTACTGCAGCAGGAAGCTAACCTTGAAAACTGTTCTGATGCTTGCAGATCAGATGGTTTAGTGCAATGATCTACATCTATTGTGAATTTATTTATTTCTAATTTATTATTGTATTTTGACTCATATAGTTCTTTTTTAGCCAGATTAATCGAGTTGAATTTGTTCATTCTAAATCTTTTCTACATCGAGATATAAAGCCAGATAATTTTCTTATGGGCATGGGTAGGAGAGAAAATCAAGTTAGTCTTCCGGCTGAACTGATTCTTAGTTTCTGGCTAGATTGAATGTGTTATGGGATTCAATTTGTTTGCCATGGATGTTTTCTTTGTAGGTTTATGTTATTGATTTTGGCCTTGCAAAGAAGTACAGGGATTCTTCAACCCACCAGCATATTCCATACAGGTAAGCATGTTTTTAAATTAAGGCCTTAATTGGTTTCCTTTTCTTTTTTATATTCTGTGTCTTGTTTGAGCATCATTTGTAAGATTTTATTTCTGCTACTTTACGCTTTTAGATGCTATTGTATTTGCTGCCTTTATCGTGTTGTTGCTTAGCATTTTTCTCTAGCTAGTTTTGTTTCAGCCTTCATGATTAGTTTATATTTTTTCTTTTGTTCTTTATGGTGTTAACACATACTGTGAGTTGAGGATATATTAGCAATGACTTGGTGATATAAACTGCATAGTTAGCATTTAGGATTCTGAACACATTCTATTGGCATCTGGCATAACTTGTTATAATTATTTCAACGTGAATTCACTTGTATAAGTATTTGTGGCTATTGCAAATAGCATCTAATTAGTTATTTTCTAATACTAGGGATTTGAGAATTGACATAGAGATGTGATGGGGAGATTTCATGTAAATGACTATTATTTTCTTGCTTCAGAATGAATTTATGAAAAATGTTTTGGTGTTATGAAATTGAAGCTCAATGTCTTAGAAGCTTTTGCTTCTAACTTTGAATCATTTGAATTTTGAACTTCATTAGGTCTAAATATAATGATTCTAGGAACATATTTTAAGTGACTATTGATTCTTGATCCCTTCGGGCAAGTAGGGTATCGCCTATGCTTTGGGCCATCAAGACAAGGTCATAGTGCCTTGCACATCTCTTATAGGCTTTATTCATGCAAGTACTTTGCCTTATTAAGAGAGATAGGTGCTAATACTTCAAATATTGAATATGAGTAGTTTTTGATGATGCAAACCTTATATGGGGTGATTTAGAATAAACATTAAGAGATAGAGCAGCAAGTATGTTTACTAGGAAACAAGTAGATCAAATATAGATGGAAAAGCCATACATTCTATAAACTAGTAGTTTAACTGTGATTTTCTAAGATAAAGGGTTACCAATATGTTAATAAACAAGAGAATATGAATGATAAAGAAGATGGAATATATGATAGAAACTATTACATTTTAGCTAGGCTATACTTGATACAAACTTATGTAGGTTAATTATGATTATTTAAGATGACTTTGTAGCAAGATTTTCAAATTTGGAATGCAATGTAACTATAGTATTGTTTATTTTCTCAACATTTTTTTAAGATTGTTTAATGTGATGATTATTAAGTTATACCCTTCAAAAGTATTACTTTATAATTTAAACATATATTTTTTCTAAATGATACAACTATTTTTTTTTAACACCCCACTTTGATTGAGTGAGTACATAATGTTAAGCGACTACATTTCCTTGTTGGCATCAACTTCTTTTAATTTGATGGTTTGTCTTAATCCATATTGGAACAAATTGACTCCGATATCTACTTATCTATCTATAAATATGCATGTCTCGCTCTCGCTCTCTCTCTCTCTCTCTCTCTCTCTCGCTCTCTCTCGCTCTCGCTCACTCTTCATATATATACTTTATGTAATGCATACAATGTTAGGATGTGAACTAAATAGAATCAATGGTGGACTCAATACACTATAGTTGAAACCTATTTTTTAAAGCTTAAGCCTATGGGTGGGGGTCAACTCTTTAATATTTTCACCAACATATTTTTTACCTATTTGAAGTGGGACTAACTCCAATGCTCTCACATACCTTAATAATCTCACCTTTATATGAGAACTCTCGAGATCATTAATCACTTCCCCTGAAAGAAAAGTTATTTTCATTAAATAGCATGTATCAAGAGTCAACTCAATCATGTGAAGCATTCAAGTACTTTACTTTCTCGATCTCGATTGAAGTTAATGAAGTCTCTTTGAATGGATGAGATACATGAATTGATTGATCGTAGTTGAATCATTAGCTTTGATATGACTTGTTAGGAAGCCTTAATTGGATATAAGTCAAAATTGAGCTCGATATATTAGTTGTTAAATTTGTTTATAATCTAAAAGTTCATGATAATGGATGTGGGTCAACTATTTGGTATCTATACACTAATCATTTTTAACTTAGGTTAAACTCAATTCTCCCATATATATTTATATATTTTTTGCTTATTTAATATTAAAAATATTTTTTCACCTCAAAATTATTATAAAGAATAAAACAACAATTGAAGATAAAGCTAATGATTCATGAAGTCTTGCTTGTATTTTAAGGCCTATGCTTTATTTTTGCTGTGGACAATGAGATAGCTTTCTTATGTTTTTATGACATTGATGTCTTTCCTTTGATATCATTATGATGGAAGAGTTATATTTTTGAAGCTATATCCCTTTTTATGTGTGCATTATTACTCAGTTGCTAGAAAGATAATGAAATTAGCCTTTGAAGTAATTAATGCATAGTATTATCTATGTAGGATTTGAATCGACTAATATTTAGCCGCAAAAAGAACTGATGTGAGCTACTTAAACATGCATAAATTTATATTTATTATCATATAAATAGTTTGATGTATTGTGGTATTTATTTTTGAGATGTGTATGAGGGACACCACGTAGATCTGAAGGGGTATTTATTGAAGTGATCGGGTGTGACATTAAGGTATAATGTACTATTTCGAAAGATAGATGCATCACCCTTCAATGGACCTAATCACCTAATAAGGATTTTTAAAGCATGATGGGTCTTCGAATATACCAGAGATTTTTTCTCTAGTTTACATAGATGAATAAAATAGGGTTTATATTAAATCGGGTTTTAAAGTTCTCATCTGCAAGCCCTCATACACATTCTAGGAAGGTGAGTTCCTTAATACTCTATTAAAGTAGTTGTTATTCCAAAGATTTCAGGATAAGACTATTAATAAATTGACTATGTTTGAAAAATCAAATGGGGAAGATCAAGGAGAAGACTTATTTTTGGAAGCCAAAGGAGATGAGTAGGGAATGCTCATGATATTAGAAAACCTAGTGAGCATTTCAATCTATTCTATGGTTGGGCTTTATATATTTGAAATTGAAGAGAATTATATGTTTGAATTGAAATTTTATTAGATTATTAGGGCTTATAATCTAACAATATAAGATTGTGAAAATACCTAAGAGGTGAAGATTTATGCTTGTAGCCTGAAAAAAATAACTACCTTAGATCTTAAATCTAGGGAGCTTTGGCATAAGCCAAAGCACCTAAATCTAAGCGAAGATGGGTATATAATTTATCTCTACAAGAGAGAATAAACCACCCGACTATTGAAATTACAATCGCCTATAGCCAACTAACTCCTCCTTCACTTTAAAACCATATGGTCAAGTCATATGATTTTGCAAGATAGTTGGGTTGTTATTATTTAGAAAGTGACTAAAGCCCTTAAACTCACATAAAGAGACTAAGTGTAGATGAGCTGACTTAATCTAAAAATCTTTTAATTTTATTTGATTTTTGACTTTTTATTTTGACAAGGGTCATAGGATTTTTATTTGTCTAAATGCATGATGAAAATGAATTATGGGCTAAATCAGCGAGAAATAGGTGTTTTCACCATAGAGGAGACTCTCAAAGGTTAAGTTTTTCTCTATCGTGCAAGGATGAAAACCCCCCTCTTAGCAAGAGTGAAGCAATATGTATGCATGACGTGAAACATACAACATTTAAGGGGTTGTTAAATCTTCTAATTATATTGATTTAATGCCTAGGCTTTATGTGAGGTTATGAATTATTTAAAAATTTAATTATGAGTTATAGTTGGGGTAAAAAAATTAATTTTTTTCCCAAGAGCCTAATAGCATCTAGGCCATGCAACAAACACTAATCATAAAGAAACTATGAAGAGGCATGCCATTTTTGATGTATAAGCTAAACATAACATCAAATATTTTATACTACTAAAAAATAAAAGGCAAGATCTAAAATCACACAACCCAAAAAAATAGAAAAATTTATAACTGAGCTCTACCCTTATACAACCCGGAATATGAAAGAATATTACAATTTACAAATGAATAAATGTTATGGGGAATCTTCTTATCTTCATTCTTCTTGTCTTCACTTTTTTCTTCATGTCTCTTTTGATTTGCTCCACTTCAAAGGCATCACAGGGGACTCCCAGGACAAAGCTTTCTAGTCACTGTTCATCCTAATCCTCCATAACACTAATCCTAATTTTTAATATAAAATTATATTAAAAATAAAAAAAAAATAAATCTAACTACACCTGCAAAACAAGTATTAGCTAAGCACACCATAAAACCCAAATATATATATATATATATATATATATATATATATATATATATATAAGACTTAACATATAACCAAGACCACTTGGCCTAACTTGGATCATGCTTAGAGGCTTAAGCAACCTGCAAAGAGAGCATTTATATTTATTTTAAGCATCCTTAAGTATAATCCCCAGAAAAATAAATTAATATCTACTAACATCCATTTCAAAACATACATACCCCAAGATCCAATTTAAAACAATACATCACAAAATCAAACATATATCATACCATGCCTAACATCCAAGAAGTGATTTAATGTGTGTGTTAAAGTTTGTGATGTGTCTTAACTAAGTTTTGTTATGATTTTCTAAGTATGAAAGAGGTTTTAATCATAAGAGGTTGATTTCACTTTAAGTGGCTTAATTGATTTGAGAATTGTATTTAGTGTTTTCTTTTGTTTCATTTGACTTACACTTAGCAACTAAGTATTATAAAGAGAAGAAAAAGAGAGGATTACTCTCTTTCATCCCTATCTTAAGTCATTTCTAAAGCATATTAATTAGCTCAATTTTTTTTAATGAATGACTTATTATATATTTTAAATCAGTCCTAAGTTTAGATTCACTTTAAATAATTTTATTTAATATGAAAGTTATCTTAAGATTAATTTGATTGAATTATTATCACATGACACATGTTCAACTATTCCTTTTCATCGTATATGACATGCATATGATTAAATCCTAAGTATATCTACATATACAATATGTTTCTTTTAGCACACTATAAATGAAAGATGCATAAGTGTATTTTGTAGAAAATGGATTCTCACTCACTAGTTAAATGCACATTCAAGTGTATAGAGATTTTAAGCGGTTATTTTGCCATTGTTAAATCAGAGGAGTGAGGTAAAGACCTCCTTGGGGCTATTTAAAGCTTTGTCCCCGGAATGTCCAGACTAGATATACCCACTATTCTTGAATACACATGAATGTACAAGTGACTACAAGGATGAAAAATTATGAAAAAATTATATTTCTTTTAATTGAATTATTTATACATATGAGCTAAAGTTGAAAAGGAGATTTTCATTCATTAGTTAAATGCACATACAAGTGTATAAAAGTTTTAAGTGGATATTTCGTCATTGTTAAACCAGGGCAGTGAGGTAAAGATCTCCTTGGGGCTACTTAAAGCCTTGCGTCCTCGGAATGTCCAGACTATATATATTCCACTATTCTTGAATACACATGAATGTACAAGTGAATATAAGAATGAAAAATCATACAAAAGTTGTATTTTTACTTGACTGAAACATTTATGTATTTGGAGTAAAGTCTTATTAAAATTCTAATGTAGAAATACATATAAATGAAATCAAATAAGTAATTGTCACTATTAACCGAGTGAAGTAGAATCAAATGACCTCCTCGACTAACTAAAGTCTCATTCCTGGATGTCCGGACTATATACCTATTAACATTCAAATGCATGTAAAGCTACAAATGAATTTTAAAAAAAAAAGCTTCAATCCATACACTTAAGGCATAATCATATATATTTCATATATATTTATAACTAGCATTCATGACATATATAATCATTCATTTATAAGCTTTGGAAAAATATATTTGGATTTAATAGTGATAATAATCACACATATACCAAATTAAATCAACACATGCAGGCTTGACATAAAGGAAACCATTTAATTTAATTAATTTTTGTAAAAGATAAATGCATGAATCAAGTGACCTGCAATATTTAATATGATTGGAGATGAATAAATAAACATAAGCATATGATTTCATTCAATCAAGCTAATTCCTAAGGATAATCATATCAAATAAAACTATATAAAGCAAACCAAAGTTTTTTAATGTCATTTTTAATTTGATGTTTAATTTGATTTAAGGAAAGAGAGAAAGAGGGAAAGATGTTTGTTAATCCTAATCCCATCTCATATTTGTAGGTTAATTTGATTTAATGATAGATAATTAGTTTGATTTTATGGATTAATTAAGTTAAGGTATGAATTAACTCAATTATTAACTCTTACCTATGTTACCTTAAAGTAATTATCCAAATAATTATGAGCCAATATAATATGCAAATTAATTGAAAAGTAAATTAGCAATGGTCTATGAAATGAAAGGGCTTAATGTAATTGGCTCATAATTAATGGTTAGTTAAGCTTAAGGAATTTACTTAATTACTTTTATGATTTTTTCACACATATGGCAAATCATAATTTCATTAAATCTCTTTAGGCTATTGAACACTTAAAGACCTATTCATGAATCAATTAGGTTTAGATGTATTTTAAAATTTAATTAAACTAATTAAGTAATTAATTAATCCATTAATCCTTAATTAATTTCTCTTGAAAAGTGAAGAAAATTTAAGAAAAAGATTAGGAGAGAAGTCCCAATCCAATTCCCTAAGCCTCTTCACTGTTAAATAGTGATAGATGACCCAATTAATTAAGCAAGTTATTATTCATGTGGTTAATTATCACTTAATTAAGTTAAGAATGTAATTAGGGCTTAATCAATCAATTTCTCCAATTAATCAACCAATAAATCCCAAGTAAAATAGGGGAGGCAGCAGTCATCCCCAAACAATCTCAGAAATATTGAGTTTAATTAGTTAATTAATTAGGGAGTAATCGTTTAATTAATTTTTCAATTAAACCTTAATTAAATCCAAATTACTGTTCAAAATTAACTAAGGATAATTTTAATGGACTCCTCCTCTGAAATATCTTTAAAATGAGCATTTGTTTGTATTTTTTAGATTTTTCTATAATTAATTATGAATTATGAAAGTTTTAGCCTTAAAAATCAATTAAACGACCTTAATTAAGCCTAATCCCGCATGCTCCGCGATGGCGTCGGCGGGATTAGCTATTAAAGTAA
Source organism: Cymbidium sinense (assembly GCA_021442155.1). Lineage (NCBI taxonomy): Eukaryota > Viridiplantae > Streptophyta > Magnoliopsida > Asparagales > Orchidaceae > Cymbidium > Cymbidium sinense. The sequence goes on along the minus strand of CM038218.1, from coordinate 111,113,170 downwards.
TCACATCGCCCGACGACTTCGGATGGCGTGAGATGCTTTCCGTGGGCCATCGATCCCAGATCGGACGATGATCAAACTGCGGTAAAGGAAGGATTAAACGGATGATCTAGCGTGATCTAATCACGGCTGTTCATTCCAATCATGCGGAACGGACGACCCATGATCTCTCTTCTCACGAGCGACGAACGACGGAGCCCGTCCACCATGGATCGCTAGATCTGAGCTCACCCGAACTCGGATTCATTCTAAAACAACCCCACACCTTCGCGCGAGGGATCCACACCTTCGCGCATTGGATCCACGAAGATCCAACGGCTAGGATCGGCTCACATGCAACTTTTCTTCACAAAGATCCAACACATTTTCTCCTAGAGCTCGATTTGAAGCAATTACTTCACCGGAGCTAAGATCGGCGGCTCGTACGCTTGAGATAACTTCATCTAGTAGAGACGAAGCTTTGTTGGACGACAATTGGATTGGTTCAAAGTGGATTGCTTGATTGGCCAAGAAGGGAGGCTTTAGATGCTCGGCTTTGATGAAGTCCGTCCTCCGGTTGATTTGGAGCTTGGGAAATGGCTTGGATAGCTTCGACGAGGCATGTGGAAGGTGTTTTTAGTTTGAGAAATGGAAAGTTGGAAAGCTGGAGGGTGAAACTCCACTTGTTTGAAGCTTAGCATGGAAAGAAAAAGAGGGCTTGAATACATTTCGAGAAACTTGCTAGGGAGTTTCGTTTCTCTTTTGGGAGCTCAGATGAAGCGAATGATGGTATGATTTCCTGTGAGAGTTGAGGGGGTATACCCCTCCATTGGAGGTGGGCCAGGATTGCTTCCCCAATTTTGAGCCAACCTCCATCGAGCCATAGGGGTCTCGAGTCCAGTGGCCATGTGTGGAGGAAGGCATGGGAGGTGGCTCAAGGATGATGTGGGCTGATGGCTCGTCCCTTGTCCCTTGAGTCTTCAGCTTGTAAGGGATGTGAGTTAACTCACCTCCCTTTGGTCCATGGCAAGCCTAGCCCACTTTGGTGGGCTAGGTGGCTTAAGTGATGCCTCATTTGGGTGTTTGATGGCTGCCAAAGGAGATAGGAAAGTGGACTTTGCCAATTTTGATAAAATCTCACATGGGGAGGCATATCCAAGGGAGATTTGTCTTGGGTTTGGTTTGGACTGATTTTTGGGCCGATCTAGGATGAGTTTGGGCCGGGTTATGTCAGGTTGCAAGGTCTCATGGGTTGGTTTCATGAGTTTTGGCTTAATTTTGTCAAATGGGTCAATTTGGGTCATGTTGGGTTAGGTTGATCAATTGGTCAAATTGGGTCAAACCAAAGTTTAGCCAAATGATGATTTGAAGAGTTTTAGTTCAAGTGGTTTCAATCAATTTGGCCTAAGTTTAATTTTGGCTCATTTAGATTCATATATGTCAAATGAGTTAAGTTGATTAATTTGATCAAATTGGCTTAGGTTGAGTATTGATTCAAGTTCAATTGGTTAATTGAAAATGATTGTAAGCTTTGGTTTGAATCAATTTGAATTTAATTTGGATTTTGGTCAATATGATCATTTAGGTCAATTTGGGCTAAGTTGTTAGGATCAATTTGGTCAAATTGCTTAATTACGATTTCCTTCAATAATCAAATCGAATGAACTCAGCTATTCTGCAATCAATTTGGATTGGATCATGATTTGATCCTTTTTTGGCCTATTTGTCAATGGTCAAATGACCAATTGGTTTGGTTTGACTCAATTGATGAAGTCATGTTCGATTGATTATGAGATGTGAATCAATAGTTTCAATCATGGTGAGTTTGTAATTTGGGTTTCATATGGATTAATGGTTGACTTGATCAAATGATCAAGTTGACTTAGTTTGACCCAATTTAAGATAATTGATCATCCTAAGGTGATTGATGATCATGATTATGAGATTTGATGTTCAATCCAAAATTAGAACTTTTATATGAGTTTTTAGAGCCACTTTGGGTCAAGTGAACCTAAATGGGTCAATTGGCTTTTGGTTTGATTAAAGTTTAGTTGGATTTATATATGAGCTTAGGATTGAAATATAAATCCAATTGCAATCAATTTGGGCTATGATAGGTTTTGGTTCATTTGAAATTTTCAAGTCAAAAGGGCTAAGTTGGGCTTGACTTGGGTTTATTTCAATTTGATTTGATGATTATAAGTTTCATTTATATTTGGATAGATGATTAAAGGAATGATTAATTCAAGAGAAAATCCATTGATTTTGGCTAGATTTAGATGAGTTTTGGTTAAGTCCAAGAAATTGGTTTAAAGGGTATAAATTAGGTTTTGATTTGATTTTGGATTTGGTTTTGGCTCTTTGAATTGATATTTCATTTATATTTATGAATAAAATGAAGATATAAATGATTTATGAGAAAATCATTCGAGATTGAAGTGATTTGAAGGCCAATTTGACTAAGCTCATGGAGGTAGGTCAAAGGGCTTAGAGGGGAATTCGCTTTGGTTTGATTTGATTTTGATTATTGGAATGTGGGTTTCATTTATATTTGTGAATATAAATGAAGGAATAATTGATTTATAAAGAAATCAATTGATTTTGGGTTGAGGTCCATATAGCTTAAGCAGGGTCTTGGTTGGATTTGGATTTAGTTTGATTTAGTTTTGATCATGGGGGTTTATATTTCATTTATATTTGTGAATATAAATGAAGGAATGATTGATTCATGAAGATATCAATCAAGTTTGGATTGAATTGGGTGGAGGTTTGGCTAAGCATATGCAAGTGGATCATATTGCTTAAGAAGGATTTTGGAGCTTAAGTTTGATTTTAGATTTCAATCATTTAGAATTGTTTGGACTTGAGTTTGATAAATGATTGAAGGATTGAATTGATCTTGGAGAAGATCAATTGAATTGAATTGAATTAGACTCGGCTAAGAGTAAGGCCATGGAATTCAATCATAAGGTTTATGAAGGATTTTTTTGAAAAATTTGATTTGATTTTGGGATTGATTGTGAGTTTTGGAAATTTGATTTGGATTTGGTATGAATTTGAGGTTTGGTTTGAGAAGGTGAACATAGGTTAAATTTAGGCTATAGGGTAGACAGTCTCCCTAAATCTCTAAGGCATGACCTACTCCCATGATTAACCCTTCTAAGTCTCTAGGCTTAGGTTAAGTGTTCACCTAATCATTTGAAGTGTCTTAAGACTAAGAAGCTCTTAGTGTCTATAAGAGTCTTAGATCTATGATGAGGAAGTTGAGAATTCACTTTAAAAATGAGGTCAATATGTATTGATCTTTTTTGGGATTTTCTTTCCTTGTAAATCATGCTATACATTAAGGGATGTAGTTTTAAGTTTCTTTCCACTCTAATATGGAGGTTGGGAATTTGTTTTACTGAGATAATCTCTTGTCACAAATCATAAGGCTATGTTTTTGAACTCTCGATACCATAAATTGGTGGCTGTGGATACACTCTATGAGATAATCTTGCTTGTGAAAGACTTTTGTTGTTTGAAATGACTTTTAATCAAAGGTCATCAAACTCTTACTTCACCATCATCTTCTTCTTTGGCTTTTATTCATCACCTTCTTTTGTTTCTTCTTTTTTTTCTTCTTAAATATTATTTATTTACCTTTGGAAGTTTCAGATCAGCCCTTAAACTGGAGTTCCAATCTTTATATGGGTCTTTTTTCACTAAATCTTTTAGTTAGTTAGTTCACAAAATGCACCAAATGTCTAAAATTTGGAAATCATTTTAAGGCACAAGTACCCTTTCATTTTTATTTGGGAAAAGTATTTTGCCATAATGTGGCAGAATTGTGCTTTGCAAATAGCCCTTAAACTTCTTCATTGCCATTGCAATTTTCATGGATGGAGTGATGGCCTTTGATGCTGCTGAACTGTATGAGAACCATTGAATCTTCTAGGTGGAAATGGAGGAGGTTGTATTGGGGAGAGGTTAGTGTTGCAGGAGATCATGATGAAGTAGTAGGAATGGAATGGAAGTGACCAGAGTATGTCAACATGGATGAGATGAAGGACCTCTAGGAGTACCGATTTCCATTGAAGTTTCATGATTTTGAATGGTTGAGATCGACGACATATGTACCAGAAGGATTGGATCTCCAGTTGTTCTTCCCTTTTTTCTTAAATAAGTGGTCTGGTACAATCTAAAACAAATTTGTGCTTTCTTGATGACCACATTGAGCTTTTATGAACTCCTAAGAATTACTGGAGTGAGATAGGAGACATGACTTAGGACATAGGAAAAGAATATTCTTAATATTTTGTTCTCTATTAGTGGCTCTGCTAACAGAACAGTGTATGAATATGTTTTATACGTGGGAGAACTAAGTGGAGGTTTTTTAAATTACGATTCAACATGTTGCGCCTCTTGTACTTCAGGGAGTACACAACTCTTGCTTTTTTGTAGTCGAATTTTTCAAATCAAATGACATATAAATTGTATGTTTTTCATATTTTCACTCTATTATAAATTGCAGAGAGAATAAGAATTTGACTGGGACGGCAAGATATGCAAGTATGAATGCTCATCTAGGCATAGGTATTCTTCAGTGAACTCTATAGCCTGCCTCCTTTGACGCTTATTAGGACTACCTCACTTTTTTACTGCTTAAGCAGAGCTTGTTTTTTTTTCTCTTCTATTGTGTTTTGTACACTGATTCTTGGTTGATTTGGTGCACATGTTGTGTTATTAGAACAAAGCAGGAGGGATGATTTAGAATCTCTTGGATATGTTCTTATGTACTTTTTGAGGGGAAGGTGCGGCACTTATTTTTTTCTTTTCTTTTTAATCTTTGTTTTTCTTTACTTGATGCTTGAACCCTCTATTGTCTCTAGTCTTCCATGGCAAGGTTTAAAAGCAGGAACGAAGAAACAGAAGTATGACAGAATTAGTGAAAAAAAAGTTTCTACGTCAATTGAGGCAAGTTTTTTATTTTTTTAAATGGAAAAGGATGAGCTTAATTTAATTTCCGTATCCTGGTATGACAAGAACAATATCTTTTTTCTAGGCTTTATGTGGAGGATATCCTTCAGAATTTGCATCATACTTTCATTACTGTCGTTCACTACGTTTTGAAGACAAGCCTGATTATTCTTATCTCAAAAGAATATTTCGTGACCTCTTCATCAGTGAGGGTATGTTAAGTGTTAACCACTTTCATTATAATATGTGATGGGCCATGTATTCCAAAATTATCCAAATGTGATTGCTATCAATTTTCTTTTGTGTTATTATTATTATTTTTAAAAACATATTTGTTTAATATATTTTTAAAGTGTTTTTTATATTTTATTCTTTAAAACCAAGCACATTATTTTTAAAAATACTCAAAAAAACCTTTTTTTTTTGGATGTTTTAATGTTTTTAAAACAACCATCAATACCAAATATATTATTTTGAAACAAAATATGAACAAAATAAAATAAAAATATAAAACATAAAATAAAAAATAAAAGTGATCTCAAGCATAGTGTTTTTATTTCTTATTTTTAAAAATAAATTATATTATTTTTAAAAACATCAATAATAAATTTTAAATATTTTGAATATTTTTAAAAATAATTATCGTTATCAAATATATTTTATTTGAAATAAAACATAAATAAAATAAGAAAAATAAAAGTGATCGTAGACTGCCCCTAATTTTTTCTCTAGATGGGAGTCTGCACATACTGTATCATATGGTAACTGTTGTACATGTATTCCAGGATTTCAGTTTGAATATGTATTTGATTGGACAATTTTGAAGCACAAAGCATTGGAAACTGCCAGTGCTCCTCCTAGAGCTCTAGTACGTTTTAATTAGGATACCTCTTTTTTTTTTAATCATCTTCTGCTTTTGGTTTGAACGACTTCTTTTCATTCCTCTCCAGAGACCTGCAGGTGCTGAGCTTATTTCGGGAGTGCCTCCAGCCATTGGCAACGCTGGTAAACAGATTATTAGTACCATGCCTCTTTACCAAATAGCATTTTTTTTTCTGCTTAGAATTGCGATTTTTCCCTAGTTTTTCTTCGTTAAATAAACATGGCAAAAAATAATACTTTTTTTTGACTTTAGTTTAATTTGAAATATGTTGGTTATATTTTCTATGAATATATTATCTTTTCTGTATATATTATGATGCATAATATAGGTGGTGAGGAAGGCAGGACAAGCGGTTGGGCAGCTATGGATTCTACTTGGCGAAGAGCATCGGGTTCTAAGCAGAAGAGCCCTGTACAAAATGAGTCCAGTGGAACTAAAGAAGCCATGGTAAGCTTTCTGTTTATTTGTCATAATTACCAGCATTCTGCATGGTTGCTGTTGCTGGCACTAAGGCTTATTAGTTAAAAATTTCTTCATATTAAGCTACAGTGTGCCATAGTGGTTTTTTTTTTCCTATTAAATGGTCAACAAAAAAGCGTGCCATTTGGAATATTTAGAACTGTCTATATCGCTAGTAGAGTGATTTTAAGGTGCTTGGTTTCATCATTTTACTCGTTTTATTTTTTTAGGCATGTTATTCTATTTGGTGTGTGAATCCAATTATTAAGGGCCTAATTGGCATTAATTTTAGTTTTAAATTTTTATTTTCAAAAATCATATTTGTTTATTAAGTGTTTTTTATTATTTTTAATTTTGTATTTTTAAAAATATATTAAATTATTTTTAAAAACACTCAAAATAAATATTAGGTGTATTGAGTGTTTTAAAAATAATTACTAGTCACCATTGTTAGTACTTGTCTTTATTAATGCTTGTAGTCACATCTATTTTCACTAACAATCGCCTCTATTTTCACCAATATTCATTCATGTTTGCCACTCCAAATGTGACCGCAACCTCCATTGACAACTATTATCACTCATTTTTCGCATGCAACCATAGATATTATCTCGCTGACCACCGTCACTCTATTGGTGAACACCACTATCGTCGTAGTCATTATCTCGCCAACTGGTTAAATTGTCATTACTTCGTCACACCCCCAATAACATCGCTTCAATAGTCGTCACTGGCGCGTCGCACTAACAACCACTGCCACTATTACATAACTCAAGTTATTTAATATTTAATATATATATATATATATATATTTAAGTTATTCAATATGTTTTATTTTATTTCAAAACATATATAAAATAAAATAAAATATAAAGTGATCCCTAATAATCCCCAAAGGCTTATTTGGGATTAATTTTATTTTGTTTTTTTATGTTATTTAAAAAAAAACATATTTGCTTAGCACTTTTTTAGTGCTTTATTTTAGAAAATTTACATACATAGCACACAATTCTTATATCTGTATCCAAATACATGGGCAAGTTAGACTAGCCTTCATAACAAGCCATTATCAGAACATGATCAATTTATAGAAGTGAGTTACTTTACAATAAAGACTTATCGCATATAGGGCGGGTCAAAGAAAAAAGCTTGAAGAATGAAGTATGGACATTGACTACATATTCATACTTGCCTGTGGTTAGTGAGTGGCTAAGGAAGACTAAATAGTCTGAATGACCAAAATTCAACAACCCAACCTTAATATAACAATTCGTTACATAAAAGTAATCACATATTAGAGTAGTCACACTTCAGAGTAAACAACAAGCTACTCACAATAATGGTCCATACACCACCGCTTGTATGAAGTTCTCAGACTCAACTTACCTTATATGTACTTATTATGGGTTGCTGTTCTGAAAAGGAATGGTATAAAAGAATACAAAAAAGAATAGAAAAGAACGCACAGATTTAGATTACTTTAGGTTATTTGGTTCAAAATACAAATACAGAGTTTATTTTTCCGTTTGGTAAAATAAATGTAAAGATTTCGTTTTGGCTGGCGTACCGAATGAAGGTTGGCAACAATGGTAACAATCATACGGCCATGGCGACGACGACGGCTATGCGACGGCGCCGAGAGGCGGCACGACGGCACGGAGGGCGACAGCGGCGACGGGCTCGGCGACAATGGCAAGGTCGCCGCGGCGATGACGGCCCACGGATGCGTCGCGATAATTTTACAATTGACCAGATTGAATTCACCCAGATTTGGGCAAATTTCAAATACACCGAATTTTAACCTTTTGATGAATTACAAATGCATTACATCATTTTGAAATTTTACTTTGCATCATGCCAAACGCAAAAAAAGTTGAAACTCTTGCATTTACTTTACTTTCCAACCAAACAACCCCTTTATGTAATTGACTCCCTCAATATTATAAAAAGCGGGATCTTTTTCTCTCTACTTCTGGGGGAGATGCTATACCTTGTACTTTTTGAACTAAATCATGGTGGAATAATAAAATCTGTGATGTTTCTTACACTTTTTTATTTCATGCTATTCTATTTTTGTTGGCATTGTTTTCTAGGTATCATAGAAGGTTCTGCTTCATTCCATGAACAAATTTGGATTCAATAATATCTAACTTCTAAAATTTGATATTTACAATTGATTTGGCAAAGAGGTCATCTTTGGAGCAATCATCCAAAGATAGGTTTCAAGGAGAAAGATTAGATAAAAGAAGACGACTTGAGATTTTAGAAACCTGATGACTCGGTTATCAAAGAGTTGAATACTTATAATCCACTCTGGCATCTCTTTTAAGGGTGTCGAAGCCATTTAGAATAAGGTATACTTTAAATGACCAATGCTTATGAAGGCCGATGGTGTCTGCGATCGCTTCATGTATTGTGTCTATCACCGAGACCATGAACATGACACTGAAGAATATCCTCACTTGAGGAGTTTAGTTGACAAGTTACTTAAAACGAGAAAGCTCAAAGAATTCACAAGGAGAACTGATAAAGAAGTCGTTGAAACAGATAATGAATCCACCCCAGCACACACGATCCATATCATAGGAATTGTACCCATTATTAGATGTGGTGGAGAATTCTCAAGAAAAGCAAGCCTCAAGCAATTGCGATCTGGAGATGTTTATTCGGCAGCCATAGTGTGTATGCCGCATACCCTATAGTTCGTATAATTTTCTCAGAGAAAGGAAAACTGTCATTGATAATCTATACAACGATGCTATCTTCATCACGACGTTAATCATCAATTATCAAATTGAGAGTATATTGATCGATACGGGGACCTCAATTAATAACATTTTTAAGTTTATCTTCGATGAGCTGAGATTGGTGAGTTCTAAACTCACCCTTACACAACTTCTCAGGAGAAAGAAGAGGGACAGAGGGGCAATCACTCTTGTCGTGACCTGGGGGGAAGACAAGAAGCAATTCACAACAATGATTAACTTTGTTATAATAGAGATTCTTGACACTTATAACACCATTTTCGGCCAACTATTGCTCAACATGTTCAGGGCAGTGTTATCAACCTTTCATACAGCTCTAAATCCCTTGTAAGAGGTGAGAAAATTACTGTTAGAGAAAATTTGAATCAATCTAGAATTTGCTACTTGAGAGCCGTAGATGGGTCAGGTAAAGAAGAAGTTTTGCAACTAGATGTTGCATGAATCAGAGTTGATGTTTTTGAAGAAATAAAAGAGATTTCCATCACACAAGACCATATGTGAGTCCTCAGAGTTAGCTCGACTTTTTTTTGCCTCGAGCATAAGAAAACTCTTATCCAAACTCTTCTAGATAATCTTAATGTATTTGCTTATTATCATCTCAATGTTCACAAAGATTCAATGTCGTGTATTGATATCAATATTGCTTGTCATCGTCTTAATGTCCACAAAGACTCTCAACTAACAAAGTAGAAAATGAGAAGATCGTTGCATTATTCGTCAAACTCATAAAAGAGAAAATCGCCAAGCTACTGGAAGCCAACTTTATTAGAGAAGTCTAGTATCCACAATGAATGTCGAATATGGTAATGATGCAGAATTCAAGTAGAAAGTGGAGAATGTGCGTCGACTTCACTAATTTGAATTTGACATATTTTAAGGATGGATACCTTCCTTCCTCAGATAGACGCACTCATCAACTCGATAGCTAGCTACTCGGTAATGGATTTTTTGGACGCATTTTCAGGATACCATTAAGTACAAATACATTCTCGACTTAGAAAAGATGTCCTTTATTACTAAGGAAGGACTCTATTGCTATAGAGTATATCCTTTGGGCTCAAGAACTTAGAGGCGACTTATTGGATAATGGTAGATCATGTGTTCAAGGCATACTTGTCAATGACGAGTGGCACACCGTAGTGCAAAGCTCCTCGTGAAGTCGTGGCGCATGGAATGTGCCATTTTAAATGTTATGTTAATATTTGAAAATTATAAATAAATATGAAATATTATTATAAATATTTATGTGTGTACATACATATACATACGTGTGTGTGTGTGCATGTGTGCATGTATTATGCATGTGTGTATATGTATGTATGTATATATGTGTTTATATACATATACTTACATGTGTAGATGCATATGTTTATGCATGTACACATACACATACATATATATGTATGATCACATTTAACTTGGTGCACGCCATTTGGATGCGCCACCCCGCGCTACATAAATGGTGCCGAGGGTGCGCTGCGCCGTGCCATGCACTATGACGCCTCCATTTTGTGCCATTGCCATGCATGGTTCAAGAAGCAAAAAGGGAGAAATGTGGAGGTTTATGTCGATGACTTACTGGTTAAAAGTAAGTCGCCCACTTAGCATATTCAATATCTCAAAGAAACCTTCGCCACTTTAAAGAAGTACAATATGTCTTAATCTTTTAAAATTTACTTTTGGTGTCTAGTTAGGCAAATTCTTAAGATTTCTAATCACCCCTAAGGACATAAATGTGAACTCCGATAAATTAAAAGCAATACTTGAGATGTCTTCACTAAAAACAACGAAAAGATGTTTCAAAATGGCTCATATACCAAGGGTTCATTTTAAAGTCAAGAATTTGCTCATTTGTTTTCAAAGTTCTTAGGGGAGTTAAGAGATTCGAGTGGATCATAGAATGCGAGAAAATTTTCTGATCTAAAAGATCTACTCGCATCACCACCTCTATTACAAAGCCCAAAGGAAGGGGAAACCCTGCTATTACGCTTAGGGGTTGGAGAAGACTAGGTCAATTTTGTTCTTATTTGGAGGAAAGTGGAAAGTAATGGCTTATGTACTATATTAGCATATTAGCAAATCTTTGCGAGGTGTTGAGTTGAACTATCCTAACATGTAAAAACTTGAACTCACACTCAATATCTTAGCTCGACAGCTTCGACCATATTTCCATGCTCATTCAATCTAAGTTGTAACGGATAAACCACTCAAATTTGTACTCGACAAGCCATATCATTCCAGGAGGTTATTGAAATGGTTCGTGGAATTGAGCGAGTTTGATATGTCTTATTTGTCCCGGACGACGATCAAAGCTCAGTCACTGCCGATTTTTTTTGTTGATTTCTGCATTTTACATAACATCGATTAATCCAAAATCTTTATGGTGATTATATGTGGATGGATCATCAAACGAGCAAGACATGGGTGCTAGTAGTGTTAAAAAACTCGATCGGGATCATCATAATGTAGTCGGTCAAGTTCGGCTTTAAATTGACTAATAACCAATCCGAATATGAAGCTCTACTCGTCGGACTGAGATTTGCCCAAGGACTCGATGCTTTGCATATTGTAGCTTACTTCGACTCACAACTAGTGATAAGGCAAATTAACGAGAACTATGAGGTCAAAGATGAGTCATTGTAAAATTACTTATTCATGGTGAAAGCAAAAATTGGAAAGTTAAAGTACCTCAAAATTGAGCCGATACTTAGGGAGAAAAACCAACTCATTGATCTATTATACAAGGCGAGCGGACTCATGAAGCACTCAGTCATACAACGTCCAACCAAGCATGGAAGAATAGGAACTGATTCAAGTGGAATATGAACACTCGTCAAGCTGGATTGATCCTATTAATAGATACTTGTAGATTAGGGAGGTCGAAGAGGCTACCAAAGACTCGAGGAGATTTAGGATAAGGGTCGCCTAGTACTTGTTGATTGGAGACGAGCTATTTTGAAGATTAATGACTTCGCTTAACCTTATATGTGGAGACCAAACAAAAATGGGTTCTTGAGGAAGTACACTTGGACGAATGTGGTAGTCATTCGGGAAGAAGAACACTTGTTTATAAAATCTTAAGGTAGGGATACTTCTAGCCTACACTTAGAAAAGATGTAAAGGCGTTTGCCAAAAGATACTTGTAGTGCCAAAAATTCTCCCCACTTCAACAATAGTCGCCTATTTCAAGTCCACAACTCTCTACCATTTGGGAATAGATCTGATCGGCCCCTTGCAATAGCTAACGGGCAGAGGATGTTCATTCTTATCATGATCGATTATTTCGACAAATGGATCGAAGCAAAATCACTCTCCAAGATAACCACCTAGGTAATTAGAAATTTTATTTGAACTGACATCATTTGTAGGTATGGGCTGCCCATGTCAATCATCACAGATAATGGACTACAGTTTGTTGTAATTAAAGTTTACTTCAGTACGTCACACACAATGCAACGACCAAGTAGAAGTGTCTATCAAGAAAATCCTCAACATAGGTAGAAGATGCTAAAGCCAAATAGGTAGATGCATTACCCGCCGTACTCTGGGCCCTCAGAACCATGCCCACCAATGCAACAAGGCATTCCCCATTAGCGTTGTCACATGGAACAAAAGTTGTCTTACCGATTAAGTATGAGCTCCATAGTCAAAGGGTCTTAGCAACAAAAATACTAGGAGATAATATTTGCGAGTGGGAGTAGGCTAACTCCAAAGAAACGGAGGACACACCGACATACTCGAAGAATTGAGGATTGAAGTATTACTAAGGTAGGAGAAAATAAAGAGGTGAATGCCAAGATACTATAATTTTCATGTAAAAGATAAGCATTTCAAGAGTGGCGACTTAGTAATGAGTAAAGTTTTTGTCATAACTCGACAAAATGCCTTAAGTAAACTCGCCTACACATGAGACCCTTACATTATCAAGAAGCAGGCTGGGCCTAAGGAGTACCAATTGTTGACTCACAAAGGATAAGTACCTCGTACCTAGAATGCTAAAGATATGAAGAAAATTTATCCCTGAAGCGGGTAATATTTTTCGTAATTTATTTTTTCATGTTATCATTATTATTATAAAGTTATGTCCAACAAAATTTGTACTCCTTTTTGCTCAGATTGTTATCTTACTAAATACCAAAAAAGTCTCAGTAAAATATAAAGAACAATACTCGATGAGTTGAGTGATAACTCAGGATAATCGGTATGCCACTGACGAGCCACAAAGAGTTCGGGTAAGAAATCCAAGAACTTGGTGCACCATTCTTGGCCTGAGAATACTACAGTTGAAGTAGACAATTTGTGAGTTAAAATTATTAACACTCATCAAAATGTAATGTATTGCTAAGACCAAAATTTCGTGCGGTTGACAACTCATGTGTAAGACCGACATTCTGAGAGATTGACAACTATTAACTCGAAGACCAACTCTCCATAGTTGACAATAAAAAAAGACTAACATTTCGTACGATAGATGACTTCTGTTTAAGATCGACACTTTGAGAAGTCGGTAACTATTAATTAAAAGATTAACTCTTCATAGTTGACAACCAAAAAGACCAACACTTCGTGTGGTTGACGACTCATGTATAAGATCGACACCAGAGAGGTCGGCGACTATTAACCAAAAGACCAACTTTTCATAGTTACCAACCAAAAAGACCAATACCTCGTGCGATTGACGACTCATGTAATATTGACACCTCGAGAGGTCAACAATTATTAGCTAAAAGATCAACTCTCTATAGTCGACAATTAAAAAAAACTAATACTTCATGCGGTTTGTGACTCATGTATAAGATCGATACTCTGAGAGGTCAGTGAACTATTAATCAAAAGATCAACTTTCCATAATTGGCAACCAAAAAGGCCAACACTCTGTGTATTTGGCGACTCATATGTAAGACCAACAACCCGAGAGATCGCTGACTATTAACCAAAAGACTAACTATCCACAATTGACAGCCAAAAAGACTGACACTTCGTGTGGTTGACAACTCATATGTAAGACTAACACCCCAAGAGGTCGGTGACTACTAACTAAAAGACTAATTCTCCATAGTTGGCAACAAAAAAAGACCAATACTCCATTCGGTTGGTGACTCATGTATAATACATATACCCTGAGAGGTTGGCGATTCATGTATAATACATATACCCTGAGAGGTTGGCGACTATTAACTAAAAAACTAACTCACCATAATTAGCAAAATAATAATCGACCATGGCTAGTGATAATAAAATCATCAAACACATTGTGATTGGTGACAAAGGGATGACTTCCTATAGTCGGCAATCAAGCACACCCCATAGTCGATATTCATAATCTGCTTAAGTTCCAAACAAAGCATTCACACAACGACGAATATAATATAAACAATGCGAATAAATTATTACCTAAGAAAATCTAGTGTGTCTCCATTAAGACAATTCTCACAGCAGTTTTAAGTAAAACATTTACAATTACAAATGAATTCAACAAAGAATGAAAAAAATGGTTGTTTTCATTCATAAGGAAATTTTTTTATAGAATTACTAGTGCAAGATACATATTAACCTTTTAATTCACGACTGGCTAGAAAAAAATTTAATGAAAAAAAAAGTTAATTTGAGTTGTCCTCATCATTCTCATCAAAATTTGAAAGAGAAAGTACAATAGATAAATCCAAAAATTTGGTCCATAACTAACAATGTTTTACCAGCTTAGCAATAAGCGTATGCCTTGAATTTTTGTTGCAGTAAATCTCGGTTCTTGTCAGAATCAAGGAAGCTTGTGAGCTCGGCTTCCTTTTTTTTAAAATTAAAAATTCCTCCGTTCGACAAGAAAGCTCCTCTTTCAATTCTTTCTTTGCTTCAGTAAGCCAAGTCAACTCTAGGACCCCGTATTCTCCTTCTTTTACTAAGTTGCTTCTGCCTGAAGTTCAAAGAACTTGGCTTTGTAGGATTTTAACTCCCGTCCTTCATAGTTGCTAGTTCAGCCTTCGCCACGAAAATTTCCTACAGATCTCCCAGGTCGACTGTCACGCCATCGATTGAGTAGTCATAGTAGCGAAGGGCAATCGACCATTGGGAGTTCCGTTAATAAGCTCGTCAAGTTCTTTAGAGAAAATATTCTACCTGAGCTCGAAGATCTGATTAGTCGGCTTGGACATATTTGGATTATAATTATTGATGACATAATCCTCCTCCTCCTAGTCCTCTTTAGGCTTGCTTTTCTTTTTCTGGAGATCTTTGAGGAGTCGAACTCGTGGCCTTCTTAGATTTTCTAGGAGTTGTACTTGGCCTAGCCTTATTAGCAGCCTCAGTGAGAGCCAACTCATCATCACCCTCACTTTTGCCCTCCAAGAATCAAACTATAGAGGGAGTGAGTGGAGGGGGCTGGAAGTTTCATCTCCTACAAATAAGCGAATAAAATGATTAGAATGGCGAGTCAAAGGACGATGGAAAAACTACAAAGGATTAAGTACATGCCATGGAGGATACTGATGGCTCGGTCGAAATGGAGATAGTGATGGATATTTAGAGTTTTATTTGCCACTTTCTTCAGCACCTCCTTCACATGCGCGTTCGCCTCTTGAGCAATTGCCTTATTCTCCGAAAAGGAAAGGGGAATGGATGGTACTTGCCACGATGACAAGCTCTTGACAAATAAGAGCTTCGAACACCACTTCCTCTCTTTATTCGCCAAGCTACGGATCTTCATCAAAGTAAAGAACTGGATCACCCCGTCTTAGTGACCCTTCAACGAGAAGATGTGGGGGAAAAGGGACAGGCTTCGTGGCACAAATAAGAGCTTTGAACGTCATGTCCTCTCTTTATTCGCCACGTTGCGGATCTTCATCAAGGTCATTGAAAATTGGATCGCCTTGCCTTGGTGACCCTTCATCGAGAAGATGTGGCGGAAAAGGCACATGCTCCATGGCTACTCTTGTTCCCGCAGGAATAAGATAGTGGTGGTAATAAAGACTCAACCACTCACAGTAAGAATGAATTTATTGGCGCGAAAGGTAATGTTCGATAATGTAACGTGGACTAAATGGAGAAATCATTACTCGATCCTGTGGGAATCTTAAGCAATGCAAGTCACAATAAAAACAATTAAGAATTTTCATGCACACACCCTAAACAAAGGAAACTCGACAATAGAAAGGGTGAGTAGGAAATAATTATACTTTTTTTAATTAATAATAAAAAGAATTATTACAACACACTCGCTATACCCCCTATACGTCATTTTTTGAGTTGCTTTATGATAGGGTCCGGGTGTCACTCCTCATCAAGTCGGTCTTTATCACACATATAATCAAACAAGAAGTTAGCGCCGAAAATGAAGGGAGTAAACCCTATGACTTGATCAAGCATTGAAGCAAAGTTAACTCAACCTTCATGGTCGCAAAACTCCTCTGAGACTTCACCTCCCTGAACTGTCTCCACTGCTACTCCATCTCAAGCATTGACCAAAGTTCACTTGACTCACCCTCCAAAAGAGTGACCCTCCTCGGCAGAGGCCACGAGCTCGAATGGGTTAGTGAGCGCTCGTGGCTCCTTCTTAACATCTCCCCCCTTCCGATGAGAAGGCTCGTCCCTTGTAGTCTCGCCACTATCTTGGTGTGTAGAGGGAGGGAAACTGACCAACATTTCCTGGATGCCAGTCAAAGTAAAGTTGGTCACCCCGACGGATGATAGTGCGAGTGCCTTTGGTGACTATTCCTTGTGCAAGCCCTCTCCTAAGGCCAAACTCGTCGCTACTAGCTTGCAGCGAAGCTGGAGTCACCCCTGAACAACTAGAAATGAATTTGTCAAAAATAAATAATGGGATTTCGATGAGGTGATGCTTGATCCTTAGAAAAGGAAGCCACTGCTTGAGTGAACGGATTTCCTCGTCACTCGGACGATGACCTAACAGCTCGACCGTAGTAAGGTGAATCATTTTTTCAAGGGTACCTTAGTTCAGAAGAATTGATATCACCGCGAGGCCTCTTAGTATCGATGATAAATAAATGTACCTCTCTCACAATGACAACTTGATAATGAGGAGAAAATTTCAATCTAGTGGTGAGCACAATACATGGAAAGGTATCCGAGAGAAGGGACAAAGTGTTCTTTTATAGCGAGAGTTCTTCTTCATTAATAGAAGAAATCAAATCAAAAGTTATGTGACTACTCATAACTGTGTAATACTCTTTTTTAAGAATTTCTAAATTCCTCAAATCTAATCTAATTATCCTTTTCATTTTTTGTGTCTTTTTTTGTAAATCGCCTTTATAAGGAGCAAAATAATCGGTGAGCTAAATGTATACCCAAATATACAGGAATATCAGACTAGCCTTCATAACAAGTTGCCATTGGAATATAGCCGAATATATAGAAGTGAGCTACTCGATATTGAAGGGTCGTTGCACATAGGATGGGTTAAAAAAGAAAGCTCAAAAAATGAAGTACAAAAATCGGCTACATATATAGACTTGCTCATGGCTGGTGAGTGACTAAAATTGAATAGTCAAAATGATCAAATTTCAACGACCCAACCTTGACATGATAATTTGCTACATAAGAGCAGTTCCATATCAGAGTAAGCAACATGCTACTCACTCCAACGGTCCATAGAGTTGACAACACGTCGAAGAGCACTCACCTCATGTTAGGGAGAATTTCCGCTTATACTCAATTTATTAAAAGAGTCATTTCAAAGGGGGGACCTTTTTTTCTCGTCTTCTTAGGGATTGCTAGAATCTTTACTATTTATACTAAATTTTGGTGAAATAATAAAATTTGAGACGTTTCTTTTATTTACTTTTGTTTTATTTTTTCTAACTCTATTTTTCAGGTATCTCAGATTCTGCTTCATTCTACTAACAGACTTATATTCAATAATATCTAATATCTAATGTTTGATATTTACAAAAATAGTATTTTTCATGTGCATTATAAGATGCATTTCACATAAAAAAAAAATTAATCATATTGCTATTTTTTTATATAATATTAAAGATTTAAGTGTTATTTATATAAATATAAAAATTTAAGTTTAGATATGAAATTATATAAAAATTGTATTATGTATGTGCATGCCCTTTTTTTTTTTTTTGTTTTTAAAAATAAATCACATTATTTTAAAAATTTTTAAAATAATTTTTAAATATTTTGAATATTTTTAAAAATAATTATCATCATCAAATATATTTTATTTTAAAATAAAATAAAAAATAAAACTGATCTCAAACGGTTACCCTCAAGTTGCTTCATGTTTTTATTTTAAATTTTTTTAGATGGGAGAGTTATATAGGAAAGAGGCAAAATCTAATTCAAATATAAAATGGAAGAAAAGATCATTATGATTTAATTTTGGAGAGTAACAATCTTATTTGTCTTATAAAAACATAATATGGTCACCCTCTCTATCTAAACAAAAACTTGAGGCAATCGAAGATATAATTAAATTATCATAGCTTTGCAGGCATATATATATATATATATATGGGGAAAACCATTTAGAAGACAAACCTCAGTGCAGATTTTTGTAAACGGCAAAATTTCGTTTTCCTTTTGATTTGGTGCTGTTTCATGACTTTGAACTGCGCTTCTCCTATAGATATCCAGTTCGACCTTTTGGGGACGATCAAGTGCATCCTCGAGGCGTGCTGTTGTCTCTAACAGTCGCGCTACTGCCGACGCGAGTCCTTCTGCGACATTAGGCAAATTCTCAAGCGATCAAAGAAGCCTACCGCTCGGTTCAGCCGAGCAGAATCAGAAGCAGAAGCGATCTTCTTCCTCCGCAAGACATTCGACGAACTTGAAGACCTACGAGTACACCATCAAAGGCATGGAATCTCTCAATTTCAACGGCGACGATCGAGCTCAGTTCTAGTTCATGGCGGAAAATACCCAGGACTGCCTTCGCATTTATATGGCGACTGATCTACTGAGAAGGAGATGAGAATGATTCTTTCAGCGTTGTGGCTTAGCCAATCCGTCTTACTTCCAGGTAGTGTTACAAACTTTTAGATTGATTTGATAGAACGTTTTTTTAAAGTTCCAAATTCTTCGCGGTCTTCAGCCTTTCAGAAGTAAGCTCTTGTGCTAGTGGAATCATTTCCTTCTCTTTTGATTATGAATTGCTTGCTCTTTTAGTTATGGTGATTCGTGCTATTTAGAAATTCTTTTTGTTCTTGAGAATTATTATTATTTATTATTATTTTATTTTTGGGATTGAAGTGATCGAAATCAAATGAAATTCTAATAATTAATGTGTTGATCTTGAATTGTACCATGTAAATAATTTTCTATTGAATTTATGTATTTATAGATCCATTTGTTTAGTTGAAATTTGATCATAATTTATTTAGCTCAATTTTGATTTCTTTTGATTCTTAAAATTATAATAATTTTTGCTTCTTTAAATATATTATAGTTAATGTCAGGTCATCAGGTTATACATGATTAAGTATAATCATTACAACAAGTTGTTGAATTTAACTGAGATTATTATATTTGTTTAATTTATCTGACCTAATTGAATAGGGTATACATTTCCATTCTTCTACCTTCATTCACTAAATTTTATCCTTTGTATCAACATTCACAATAAAATTTCAACCTTTATATTTTTTCTAATTTTATTAAATTATTAATGAATTAATCCTTGAAATTTAATGATTTAATTCATGGCAATTACAAATACATTGTTTTAAAGTTCATTTTTGTATACTTTTTTAAATAAAAATATACAAATTTATTTCCTCTTGCATTTTTTTTTCATTCAAATGATTAAAACTTATAGCCATACCGTTTAAACGTCATCTATATTGTGAAAAATAATTATGACTAAAATAATTAAACTTTACAATTATTGTTGATCTTAGTATTTTACTACAAATTGTTGGAACGGTTGGTCTGTTCTTAATAATAGTTATTGTTCGTTGATTTGTCACCGGAATTAATTTAATAAAACAGTTTGCATTTGTTAAATATTAATTTTTATTTTTGGGTGAAAGACGTAAATAAGTTTTTAATCACGTTATTTATGTTTTAAATCTTTTTATTTCTATTTTTTCCCCTTAAAGAGTACATATCTACTTAAAATGTAATTAACATAACAATATTTTAATGGTGTTGTGTTAATGTTGAATCCTGCATGAAAAACAAGGATGGTCAATTTGCATTGGCTTCAGATTCAAAATTAAATTATTTATATAATATCTTAGTATCATAATCATATTAAAATATATACATAAAATATATATTTTATAGTAAAAATTAATATTAATAATTTTTTAATGTGATGTTAAAGGTTTAGGTGATATATAAGTAAACATTAAAAACTAGATATTATATATTAAAATATATAATAATTAAATAGTATGTACGTAAATTTTTCTAAAATAGTAGAACAAAAAAGATTGATATTTTAACCTGTTTATTAAACTATTGAGTCCTGTTAAGAGGCTATGGCATTAGGGCTTTCAAAAAAATTTATTCACAACTTTGTTCGTTAATAACAGTTGAGCTAACAAATATTTCAAATTTCGATTTATAAATGGAAAATATGATTTTTAGTTCAATATTTCAATTTAACTCGAAGTAAAATATTATATATATATATATATATATATGACTTAGTGGTTAAAATTTTTGTTATGCAAAAGATTAGCTCCGGTTTGAATTATTCCTCTTACAAAATTTTCGGTTTATTACATTTTGAGTTATTTCAAACACGAGCTGAACATAAAATAAAATAATTTTTAAACGAGCCGAATACGAATAAGGGTTGGGCTCGCTCAAGCTCGGCTCGTTTACACTCCTAAATAACACCCAAGAGAGTTCAAACTAAATAATGATAAGACAAATAAGAAAGAGAGTCTAATATGTGTATGTTTCTTTTTTATTTTAAAAGCATGCAATGATATGATATTTATGTGAAGTACTTGAAATAAATGATTCTTTTAAAAATATTTTCACAAGGTGAAATAATGATTTAAAATTATGAACTTGAAAATAATTTACTACAAAAATGTTTAAATTATATTGACTTTGAGAACACTTGCACAAAGGAGTAATCTAATGCACCTATGCAATAAAGATTTTGAATCAAAACAGCTAATATGAAAGTTTTGAAGTATAATTCAACTTAAAATAATAATGCAAGAAACAACTTTAACCAAATACAAGATTTCAAATAATTTTATAAAAACTTGCATGAAATGAAAGCACAATGATTTTTTAAAATATGAAAAAAAATCAAGAAACACTCTTTTCATTCAAAATAAATAAATGAAAACTAATGATTTAGAAGATCAAAATAAATTGAACACTCTTGCTCAAGTCCTTTTATATGTATGAAAATGTGAACTTATCAATGGCTCAAAATAAGCTTGAAAGACTTGAGGAAAATCTCCACTTAAATGTAGTTGAAAGAGTGAAGAAGAGAGATGAGTTTTAGCATTTTAACTCGAAGAAATTTACTAGCATAGGTTCGGTCATAGTGGAGACAATCAAAAGAGATTAAGTCATGAGCACATCTCTTTAAATAGATTTACGATCAAGAGAATTTCGGCAAGAGAGAAAGAGAGGAAAAAAGTGAGGAAAAATACTTATGAAAATAAATTGAATTTTGAAATAAATGGAGCCAATAATATGAAATAAATGAAATTCAATTTTAACATGAGTTGGTGGGCTAAGGGAAGTGGAGGTGAGTATTTTGAATGCTCTTAACCTAAGTAAATAATTTCTAATTAATGGAGGGTTAATTAAGAAAAGAGTTTAACTAAATTTGATAAAATAAATTCAATAATTTCTTTATGCATGAATGGCCAAGACTTACCAAATGGAAGTCAATCAAGATTAAATGCAACCTAATATTGTGCTTTAATTAATTAATCAACCAAAAAATAACAAAAAATATATCTGAAATTAAATCAAATAAATTAACTTGATTTAATTTAATTGAATGGGACGGCCTAAGCTTTTCATAAAATAATTAATCTCTAATTAATGTAATCAATCAATTATAAATCAAGGGAGATTAATTAAAAACAATTTATTTTATAAATTATCTATTTAAATAAAATCAATAAAGGGGTTGGCCTTATGTAGTTTTTAAAAAATGAAAATTAAAAAAAGGAAATACAATAAATCAATGCAAATTTGATTTCAAATTTAAAATAATTTAAAATAAATTAAGGTAAAATCAAATTAAATCAATTAGAATCAATGAATGTCTTCCAAATCATTCTAAACATGAGTAATGAAAAATTAGAAACAATTTATAGCTTAATTCATAATTAAAAAAAAATAAGTTCAAAATTTAATGTCCAAATTCAAAATTTAAAATATTCTCAAACAAGGAGGAAATTAATATATTAAATCAAATGAATTTAAATCATACAAAAATTTGGCCAAAAGATCACATAAATAAATAAACTAGATTTAGAAAAGAATCAAACAATATATAATTTGAAATTAAAATATTCAATTTCAAAATTTAAATAAATTTAAAATTTAAAAATCCATTAAATGAGAAAAAAATGATATGGCATTAAATTAAATAAATACCACAAAAAATTCTCATGCCAAAAACATCCAAAATTAGGTCATGCATGAGGTAAAATGAAAATGAAATAAAGTTATTAATATGGAAGAGAAAATGAATGATAAGAGAGAGAGAAAAAAGATTATTTTGATAATTAATAAATAAATAATATCTTGAATTCATAAATAAACAGTTCAGAATCTGCTATGCTGTAACTATTTGTGTAAAAATAACTAAAATGCCCCTGTGAGCATATGAGCTGAGTAATTATAAACATAATGAAAAAAAAAAAGACAAGTGATACTCATATATAGTTATAACTTAACCAAATTACATTAGCATATTATACATCACTTAATAAATAACACTATTTGATAAATAATAGTAATATTAAAACTATAAGTATAATAACTAGTACGATCAAAATATTAAGCTTATTATTCTGTTGATCAAATCTTTTTAAAATAAAATTTTTCATTATTATCCTCCTAGCATACTCACTGTTTGCTGTGTCATATTCGTATTCGTCAACCAATCTAAAGTAGTTGCATTCATCTCCTGTTCTATTTCTTAGACACAAAAAAAATCTCCTCCTATAATCTCCTTCCCTACATGAACTGAATATATAACATTGCAAACCACAGTTGCAGTACATAACTCTGGACTCAATAGAGATCTTTGAACTCATATTCCTGCATAAAAAAATGTGTATAAATAATAGAATTATTAATATGAGGACGGGTGACACTGCAGAATTTTAAAAATGGAAATTAAACAACATAAGGAAACTATTTCTCAAAAAAATAATAGAAATTTTATTAACATAAATAGAAGATACACAGTCTTTGTAGGAAAAAAAATCTCAAAGCTAATGCTCCCAAGAGCTACAATAAACCTATTGAAGAAATTCCCCTAACTAATACAAGAATAGATTATAGAAAAAAATAAAGTAAAAATCAGCAGAAAAGTAGCAGTCCCTTCATGAGAAAAGTACATAAACACTACAAGATTCTACCCTATAAACATTCCTACAAGAAGTATAGAAAATACAGAAACAAGCGTAGAAAGATGCGTTAAAGAAAAATAAGGACGGCTCAGGCTCAGTAAAATCCATCCGAAGGAGCAGCAATATATGTGAGCATCCAAACTTCTAAAAGAAGGATTACAATCATATAAAATGCTACCACCCTACTGATAGAAAGAAAAATATCAATGCCATCACAGCCGTTTCCTTCCCTACTAGAGAGATTCAGCCACAAAACAGAAACGATACACCTCTGTAGCAAATAACCCAGCCAAAAGGCAAAAAAAATCTAGCATAGGGAACTAGAGCCAATTATTCCAAAACCTGCACTATAAGAATCACCCAGCCACTAGGATAACAACAACAGAAAACGTGCCAACAAGCCAACCAAACCACCCAAACTAGCAAGAACAACCCAGCCACAATGTTAAAAAAATAACTCAGCAGAAGGAAATGGAGCCACAATGGATAACAACACTAGGAAATAACCCAACAAGCAAACCAAACCACCTAAACAAGCAACACAAACAACCCAGCTACAAGGTTAAAAAAAAACCCAGTAAAAAGAACCACAACCACCATGGAAAATAACACAAGGAAACATGCCAACAAGCTAACCAACACACCAAAACCAGGAGCACAACAAACAAGCTCTAATGTATCAACCACCTAGTCACCATAGAAAACAACACAAGGAACCGACCAACAAGCCAAACTAGCAGCATAAAGAAGCTCCAATGTATCAATAACCCAACCACCATAGAAAACAGCATAGGGAATCAGCCAGCAAGCCAAAACCAACAAGAACAACCCAGTTAAAGGCAAAGAAAAACAACCCAGCACAAGGAACTAGAGCCACCATAGATGACAGCACAAGGAAACAGGCCAACAAAGCCAACCAACACACTAAAACCAGTGGCACAAAGAAGCTGCAATGTATCAACCACCCACCCACCACAGAAAACAACACAGGGAACCAAGTAGCAAGCCAAAACCAGCAGGAACAACAAGTCAGAGGCCGAAAATAACAACCCAACAAAAGGAACCACAAAGACACCATGGATTACACAAGGAAACAGACCAACAAGCTAATTAACACACCAAAACCAGCAACACAAAGAAACTCCAATGTATCAATAACTCAACCACCACAGAAAATAGCACAGGGAACCAACCAACAAGCCAAAATCTGCAAGAACAACCCAGCCAGATGCCAAAAGATGGAGTCATGTCATGTTGTAAGATTTATTTGAATAATCTCATAAGACTCCAAAAGATGAAGAGACACTTGAATAGGATTCTAAAAGACTCCAAACTACTCTAGAATAATATAGAAGTTTAAAGAATTACTTGACAATTCTTGAAACTCTTGATATGCGGGAATATTATAAAGTTAAAGAAAAACCAAACAAGCTATACAAAGCTCCTTATAGTAATAACAAAAAATAAATTTAATCACAATCTAAAGCATCTGTAATGTGCTCTCGTAACTTTTTCATGATAAAGTAATGATTTTCTGTACAAGAAATATTATCAAAAATGTTATTTTCCTCTCGTCAGCAATGAAAAATTAGCGAAGGAAATGGGAAGAATTAAGGAGATGAATCTTTATATAACTTTGCTTTGAAACTTGCTCTTATGACATGGAAGCAAGTCTATATCTTATATTTTCTACTACTTTTCTTTCAAGATTCATAGATGACCCAAGTCAAAAGTACTATGTTATTGAAAAAAATAACAAGCTGAATACATACCCAAAAGCCCCCAGCTTTAAAAATGATTAGACAATGAAAACCACCACCATTCATCTTTCATATAAGAAACTCCATTATAAATCAAAACTTATATGTGGCAGTCATCGTTCCAGCCATCATTCCAACAAAACTTATAAGATAAATTGAAGGATTTTATTAAAAAAAAAGCTATCATTCAAGGATTAATACCATCTAAATGAGAGTAGAGAAGGATCTTGTAGCATTGAAGTGAAAAATGACAATGGCATATTATCAAAAATGTTCTCAAATGTCAATATTACTTAAAAATACATAATTTATAGCTGTACAAAGTTTTTTTTTATGTCGACATGCATTATCTATAATCAGCATCTATAATTTAAAGAAAATGCATAAAATTAAAGATATATCAACTGATCAGCAATTCAAATAAAAAAAAGTTGAGCATCAGCACAGTATGTAAAGAAGAAAAAAAAGATCGGGCAATGGTGTAAAAGACGTGGTCGGTGACCATGATTATCACCATTACTTTACATTGATCTCAACTCATCTTTTTCAGGGAAACCAGTGGTTGTTAAAACAATTCCTACTGAAGATGGAAAGTAATAAAATTGCATAAAGTAGACTGATCGAAGAAGGAACAAGAAGAAAAAGGTTAGAGAGTGGCAGACGGCGGGAGTTTCCGGCGAGGGGCATAATGATCTAAGCAGGAACAAGAAGAAAAAGGACAAAGAAGATGTCGACTGGACTTTAGTAAAGAGCACGAGGAGACCAAAGACAAGTCCTTGTGGGCGAGATCGGCTAAGATCGGCAATGGGGAGCAGAATTTGTAGATTTTACCCTCGTTTCCTTCGGCAAGAAATGTTTTGTGCTCCCGCTGCGCGGCGTAAACTACGGCTTTGTTTGGCTAAGCTTACGAGATTCTTAAAAAACTCATTTAAGAGCACTTATGTAAAAGCTGTGGTTCATATGAATTTTTTTTTTTGGCTGAAAAGTTGAGAATATCTGTTTGGATAAAATTAGCTTTTTAAATTTTAGTTTATACAGGAGACGTATTGTAATAAGAAATGTCAAAAATGCCCTTCATCTCATTATGAAAACTATTTCTACAAAAATTACAATTATGAATTTAAGAAATTTATACTATTCAAAAATATATGCATCGTAATAGTTTACTGACAAAAAAAAATTTTAATCATTCGCAAATTAATTTTTTTCTTCAAATATTTATAAATTATTATTTGAACCCCACTCTCTTCAAAAATCAGCCAAGGAACTGAAGCATTAGAGAACGGTAAGCGCCCTTCTAACGGCTTTTTTAATGAATTGGTGAATAAGCGTGTAAAAACAGAGGATCAAGCGGGAAAGCTGAGACAATTTGAAGGAAATTCTCCTATCACCATTACGTCTAAAGAAAGACCTTTCTTAGGTACAAATAAAATGCTCGGACTGGTTTACATATAGTGCATATGCTTCTTTTTATTTTGAACATTTACCAACTTGTAAAATAGCAGCATTTGTGAATGCTGGGGTTCTATTCTTTCTAGGATATGAATATCAGAGCTGGCTTGATCAGCTAGAAGATGTTCAAGCTCACAGCATTCTCATCGAGACGCGTCCGTCGGACCAGATCACCAAGCAGATCTTCCGCAATGGTCGCCGGATTTTAAGAGCTCGGGCTGTTTTGATTTCTATGCTCATTCGGTAGGATCATCTCATTATTGAGAGTGATGAAGTCGTTCGATAAATGGCTCGGAACTTGCGTCATTCCTATGCCTACTAGACTTCACCATGGCTATGGAGATTCCATTATGTCTCTAAGGAAGATTGTGATTGCGATGAAGGCTCAGTTAGATCGCTGAGGCATATGATGGAAGCTCGATCAAAGCTTGAAGGTCGCTGGGAAGAAGAAGTTCATGGAGCTTGGATTTCCGACATGGGAGAGGAAGATGGAGTGAAGAGGAGGAGAATTTGTTCCACATGATAGTGCTGATTCCTGCGTCATCGGCAGAAACTTCGGACCGTTATGCCTAGCAATTTTTCATCCCGAACTTTAAGGAAATTAGTTACTACTTCAATTTCTTAGTGCTTGAAAGAGGGCTGATCGAACCGACGGATCCATTGAATGGATAGTGACAATGACGAGTGGCAAGAGATCGATGGGAATTTGAAACGTCGGAGGAAGAGGAAGATGAAGAGGAAGAGAATTCTGAGTGAGAGCTGATGGGAATAGTTTTGCTCCCAATGACGATCCCTCAAGAGTTAGAAGGTCGATGGATGATGAAGAGAGGAGAGAAGCATCTCGTTGGAGCTGAGGATGAAGGATTCTGCTGCGGTTCCGGCCGATCGACAGGGTATGATAAGCCTATTGATCAAAACTCAAGAGATTGTTCCTTGGATCAAGATGTTCAAGAAATTTTTTTTTTTTTTGTGTGATAAGGATCGTGGGAGAGGAGTGGGAGAATGGGGGCAATCACGACAATTATTTTCCCAAAACGACGGTCTGTCGAGAAAGCATTTTAAAACCGAGCGTAAACTCCGTTTTTTATTAAACGGAGTTTACTAAAATCACTATTCAAATACTTATAAAAAAAAATAATACCCACTCCCAAAAGCACCAAATAAGCTTAAACAAACAGAGCCGTAGCATCGCGAGCAAAGAGCGGCCCCGAAAGGACCCTAAAGCTTTTCGGGGAAAAGTCTTTTCTTTTATATAAATAGTATAACAATATCTACTTCTTTTGATGTGGGACAAAAAGTTTTATAAATATATTAAAATTTGACTTGGATTATAGGAATAAAGAATTAAATTAAAGAATTGAATTTTTAAATATAAGAATAAAAAAAAATTTAATTGTTAACTTTATACTCTTATTATAAATTTTTTTATAATATAAATAAATTATTTAGGAATATAAAATTTATAATATTATATTATAAATATTATAAATATTATATATTATATTATTATTTATTTTTATAAAATTTAAAATAATTATTTTACATTAACAAATTTATATTTTTATTATAAATTACATTATATTTATAAATTTATATAAACTTATTCTTAATTTTTAAATATATTTAATATACACATATGTACATATATAATAGAAGCATAATTATATCTTAATAAATTTTAATTTGAATTTTAAATTTATAATTATTAAAAATATTACTTATATATTTTTTATTTTATTTTATATTTATCATATATTTATATTATTTTATCATTTAGATTTTTTTAATATTTTAAGTATTTATTATATTATCTTATTCAAATCATATTGAACTGAATCTCTTTCTTTAGTTTTTATGATTTTGATTTTGAACCTGCTTTGACAACCTCTCATGATTCAATTTTGAAAACCTTCTACTAAATTTCAAAGTTGATGTTTCAATTGAGAAATAATTAATAAAGCTTGAGCTCAATATATCTTATATTGAGCCAAGTTAAACATTGATTGAAAATAAATTTAAGAAGAGCTTATGGCAGTTTGATAAATTTAGATATTTATGCTTTATTTTTTTTTATTGATTTTGCAATTCCTCATCATGAAAAAATAAGTGGCGGTATATATAAATGATGAATATGCTAGACTAAGATTCAGATCATATTTCTTATAAAATATGAATTTTGGTAAAAAAGGCCTTAGAGCCGTTTCTAAGGTCATGAACACCGTTCTGCGGAACTTGTCTGCATTCCCTTTTTTACTTACTAAAATACATTTGTTAATTTACATATTTCACACCTAAACTTTAATTTTTACTTAAATAGCCTAAATCTTTATTATTACATCAAAATACCTCTTATTTTTTCAAATGAAATGCACTTTTTGAGCATGAAAAGTGTTAATTTTGTAAATATTCAGTTTGAGTGTGAAATATAATAGAAATTGTGTGGTATGTATGTAAATTTCCCTTGTTAATTTACATAAATTACTCACAGACACCCAGATTTAGGGCTTTCCGTGACTTTATTCCCCTCTACTCTGCTATTTTGATTGGCTTGAAGCAGATACCAGCGCATTCAAGATTCCTAAACTGCAAGCATTGGAGGCGTTCACCTCTCCTAAAGTCGACAACCGATCACCCTACGACGCCGATCATCACCATCACTATATTTGTGAGGTAATTTTTTGTTTGAATCATTTCTGTAAAGTTTTTTTTTATGTTAATAATGATTTTTTATCTTGTAAAAGAAATCTTATTCATAGATTTTGATCAAAATATTACTTCCATTTTCCTAAGCTTTGGTCTTCATGTGTTTGCAAGCTTTTGTTTGATGTTGCCCGAATAGGAAATAGTTGAATCTAGGAGGGATAGTTTGGTTGGAAATCTAGCAATCATATGTAATGCGTAAACTTTTAATGCAAATAGTGGACTTATGATTATCTATAAATTTCAAAAAGTTTATTTTTAACATTATATTAAATGTTATTTTAAACCAATATATTTTTAGCTATCACTTGCATATAAGGATATTAAGATTTTTTTTTTTTTTATAAACAGCACAACAAATTCACAGTTGAATTTTTCAAATAAATATACTGATTCTACAGCAACTTCACAATTGCTTCTTCAGATAACTATAATTACTCCAAACAAGCCCTTAATAGTTTTATCAAGATATTAGCTTCATAGAATGATTAATTTTTATTTTGCATCTAACACTAAAATTTGTATATTTATGTCAAATCCATTATGCAATTATATTGCCTCCTTCACCTAACTAGAGGTAAAAAAAAAGGGGGATTTACATACATACCACACAATTCTTATGTATTTATATATTTCATACTTAAATTTTAATTTTTACTTAAATAACACTTAAATCTTTATTATTACATCAAAAATACCACCCTAATTACTTTTTTTTTGAAATGACCTTTTCTAAAAAGTCTTGGTTTTCTAAATATTCAAATTTGGATGTGAAATATGAAATGTAAGAATTATTGATATATATGTAAATTTTCCAAAAAAAAACTTGTAATATTATATAACAATATCTTATTGGTTTTAAGTAATAGATGAATTGATTATTGAATATTTGAATCATTAAGATTAATTAACTAAAATTAGATGGAGTTAACAAATAGTATTTTTGTATAATGAGTTAACAATTAATTGATTATCTGGCTGGCATAAACTAGCTTTGTAGGGAAAAGGAAGCAACCAACTTGCAGTTAAGTACACCTGATATTTTCCTTTGAAAGAGCTGCTTTCCAAATTTCATTAATATCTGAATAAAACAATAGGCTATTTTACATGAAATTGCATCAATGAACAAAATAATTAAATAAATTTATATCAAACAATCAACATAAGTTGAAGAAAGAAAGAAAGAAATCGCAGAGCAATGAGGCAATTTGCCTTGCTCATCCACTTCGCCAGCAGTTTGAACAACCAAAAACTCAAAATTGCATAATAGCAGTTGTTGTATCCAAAAAGCATCATCAAGCTCAGTTCTTTTTGAAGTCTGGAAGAGTTAGAGATACCCTAGGAGATGGCGCACCCATGTTTAACAACCTTGGAGATAGCCAAACCTTGGGACTGGGCCGAGGCGATGGTATCGGAACCTTACTACCGAGCGGTGACAGAATGAGTCTCGGCGAAAGATTAACTTGCTCAAGTGCCTTGCACTGCAGATCAGCAGGGTAATCCCTGACGCATCCAATTCTTGGTCCATTTCCGGTGCTCCATTTGCACGAAATTCGTCGGTTGAATTCGAGAATCGTTGCCTTGTCCACCACATCTGGGTTCCCAATGTCCTCAGGCAATGGAGACTTAGGAAGCTTATCTGAATTTTCAGATTCAGTAATGGCGACATCCCTTACAACCTCTTCCACTTTAGCTACATCCTGGTTCATTGGCTCATCACAGGTCTTATGGACTGATGGGTATTCATCATCATCAACAGAACATCTCTGAAAACAGATATTATTTTCAGTAAAGGTAGCTTGTAGAGATTGGAACAAATAGTCATCAGACTGGAAGAAAAAAAAACAGAAGTATTTACCTTAACCTCTGTAAGGTCTAAATTGTTGTCCTGGAGGAAGCTGATGAATTCCTCGAAGTTTTCTTCAGTTGGGAGGTAATGACCGCTGTATGGCCATATAGCCTGGATAGAGCAATTCAATTATTTTTTAAGTTAATTAACAGAAATTAAAAAAGCGTTCAAGTAACAAAAAAATATGGAACCTCAGTGAATCTATAGGGATGTAATTGCATACCTTGAGAACTCCTCCTTTCACAACCAGTCTTCCAGCAGCTGTAGTAGCAGCCCCAGCTAGAAAGCTTGAGTGTTGAAATGTGCCTTTCATCT
The DNA here is from genome assembly GCA_021442155.1 of Cymbidium sinense. NCBI lineage: Eukaryota > Viridiplantae > Streptophyta > Magnoliopsida > Asparagales > Orchidaceae > Cymbidium > Cymbidium sinense. The sequence continues at coordinate 111,081,521 of CM038218.1, read as the reverse complement.
TCTGCTCAGAAAGGAGGGCAGTATGTTAGTATATGAACTATAATTTCAATCATACAGAATGAATTACTATGTTTCCTGGTAAATATTTTTGTAGCACAAAAATACAGGTAAACAATCAGCTTGAATACTAATGGTTGTATAAAAATTGTTACAGTTTGTGCAGTTTTGAAATAATATGTTCTAAAGATATAGTTTTTATGGAAGATATATACCCTCCCAACATATAGCGCCCTTGATGTGCTCAAAACAAATATCCACTTTGATTCTTCATCAGTATTTACAAGATTCTCGCTTTGTTTATATACAAGCTTCCCATTCTCCACAATGACTTCATATGCCTCCCTCTCTTTCTGCAGCAAACCAAGTTAAGAGAAAACATATTAATTTGGAATTACATCATAGAATAGGATTTATAACGTAAATCAGATGTGCTTAGGGTTTAAAAGGCATACTGGTCCGAGATATTTGATGCATTGCTGCTGAAGTTTGCTTCGCGGGCACTTCTCAAGATTTATTTCTCTGCCATCTCCAACATCCAACCTTCATGTTCAGAAGATAAAACAAAGTGTAAGAATTATAGAAGAAATTTCAATAATTGTTATGATGAAAAGATCAAAATTTTGGGGAATCTATCTAAAGAGGTTTACCAGTAGAAAAATGGTTCGGTGCTCTCACTGGCAAACCAAACATCATAATAGAGATGCAGATTGTGTCCGTACCGATGACGAGGATCAATCTGTATGTTGTGATACCAAGAGTAGCATAAATATGTTAACAATGTCACTAAATTGATGAAAGAACAATGGTAGAAATTTGTTTCATAGTTATTAATCATATACTAAATAATAATAAATAGAAAATGCTAATATATTTCAGAAACCACTCAGAAAGATCAAAATGAAAAGCCAAAAATAAAGTATTTCTCAACATGGTAAAACGATGAAATAAAACTGATCGGTTGTAACAACAATCATGAGGAAAATCACTACACAGAGTATACTGTAAAATCAAATGGCAAGCGCGAAAATACTTACAGCCTCGAGCCAGTGCTGAAGTGCCAGTTTTTGAGCCTTTTCATCTTTGGACAAACCCTTCCCAACCTGAAGAGCAGAAGCATTGAATTTGATGATTACACAGATCATAAATAGTTGTTAAAACCAAAAAAAACTCATCAGCTGAAAATATGGCATCATTACCTTGGCAACTCTCGTGCGTGCCCTTGCCCATCGTGAAACTGCTGTTTGAGGTTTATCAAACTCAAAATACGATACTGAGCTATGCTTCAGAGACGCAAAATCCAAAGCCTTCCACCTAGAAACCATAACAAAGTAAATTTATTTAAGAATAACATCAAATAATAATCATATTGACTCTCTGAATGCAGCTTAAATTTAGAACAATAAGAAAAGTAGAGAAATTGAAGACCAACCATAGCTCCTCAACAACCACAGCACAATCTGCCAAATTTCTTCTAGTGCGATAACTTTTGTAAACCTTTTGAACCTTAACAGCAGCAGCATCAAGTTCGCTCCGTGGTCGAGGGGAACAAAATTCAGGAATAAAACTAGAAGGGTTTATTTCAGGCACAGATTTATTCTCCATGCCCTTAGACACAGATGACTCTTGCATAACAGTATCAGCCAATTGATTCATTAATGAAACAGTGTTTCGAGGTTTTGTTTCTTCTGAGGGCTCCCAATTTTTGAAGCTTAATGATCTCTCTATAACCAAGGTGCCAGGTGCCATCCTTGCCAAAGAATCATCTTTCTTAAAACTAAGTGATCTCAAAGTCGTCTTAATGTCATTCTCACTAAAACTCAGGGACTTAACCAAAGCAGCTTCAACTTCCTTGAGACCAAAGATCCTGTTTCTCATGGATTCAAGCCATGCCCATGAAAGTAAAGAGAGGGATAAACCCATTAGCCAGCAACAAAGCTTTGATTATGTTCTTTTAGCAGAAGGTTTATCCTGGAAGAAATTTAAATTGTAGAGAGGTCAATACTCAATAAAGCAAAAGAACAAAGTAATATATCAATTTTATGATATTTGATTAAAAGATCCAAACTAATAGAGAGAATGTAATCTGAGAAGAGCTGCTGATGTTGAACAGGCTAAAAAAGTCATTCGTATTCATGCGCTAGTGGCATCCATAATTAACATAATCATAATTCAAAAACAAGTTAGTTTTAGGTGTGAAATTGTCAAGGTGAGGCTGGTCCATGACAAAAGCTTCGAAATTGCTTGAAAGGGTTTCTTTAAACTCTTTGGACTTGTCTTCCAAACTAAAAAGTTGCACTGATTCGAAAGAGAAAAAAGTGGCTAAATCAAAGAAACACAAAAACCCTATCCTCTTGAACTCTTAAGTCTTTGTTTGGATGCTGAAATTTGAGTGAAAGAAAATGAAGAAATAGTTGAAAAGTAGAATAGCTCTCTGCAACCAAAATTTTACAAAATGAACTTCTAGCCCTACTAAGCTTCTCTTGCAGCCACAGACTAAGGCATTGTATGGTTTGAAAGAACTGAAATAGAAGAAATGGAAATGGAAATTTGTAAAGAAATTAAATTGAAATAAGTGTTCATCCAATTGTTTGGTGGAGGATAAATTGAGTGGAAAAGTAATTTCTATTTTTTGTTCAGACTGAAGTAATAGTTAGTCAATAAATTCAAGAATGAACATAACCTAATGTTATTCACACACTTCAGTTTTACCTCAGTTTTTCACTGGCTTTAAGCAGCTAATCATAAAAAGAAATATGCATAGTTTCTAAATTTCTTATGACAAGCAAATTTATATGAATTACACCCAAACCATACAGTTAAGATACAATTATGAAGTGAACAATATTTCCTTTAAAGTTTAACTGCTCTAAACTATACAAAGTCTATCCTAACACATTCAATTAATATTAGGGCATTGCAGACACAACAACCCTAACCCAAACCTCCAATCCCAACAATGAAAACTAAGAAAATCTAAGGTAAACAGACAAAAAACGATAGTTAGAAGAAAACACTTTTCTAGTCATTACCAGCTAGATTGGCAGCAGGGGTTAAGTACGATTAGAAGCAATGATCGAAAGAGTGGAGCAAATATAAAGAAAAACAAGGAGAAGCCACCACGAAAACAACCCCATCCCCCATAGTACTTATAGATGCACAAAAAAGAAGACTAAAGGAAAACCAGAATACTGGAAAATATTAAAAAAGAAACAAGAAAGTGTCCTTTCAAAGACGGAAGCGGCAAACCTTTGAAGCAGTGGGTGATTTATCCCTGGATTCAGTAGGGTATTCTTTGAATTCTTGAAGAAAAGGGGCTTTGGAGACCTATCAATATATAGATTTCTCTTGTGAGAGTTCCACAACTTCTGAATGAAAATCGCACGAGGTCTATTCGGCCTTTTAAAAGGTAATGAAAGGTCAACGTTCCTCTCTCGTCCCAAAGTCTCTTCACTTCACCTTCACTATGCTTCGTGGAATTGAGTAGAGAGAGAAACTCGCCAGCTAGGTGGAGATTGGGAGAGAGAGAGGCAGTATCTGCAGATTCAAAGAAATTTCTCTTATTCGCCAGCTTTTCTGAACATCACGTGACCAGTATGGCTAGCCATCCAACCATCCGCGGAAGACGACTGACCTTTTTTTTGTCTTTATTTTCACCTAAAATAGGAGTTAAATAAATAAGTTGAACCTAGTTAGAATCACTTTCAATTTAATTTTGAGTTTAATTAACTTATTAAATTTAAATTTGAGCTTTAATGATGAAGCCAGCTAATTTAATAAGAAGAAATAAAATAAATTTAATTAAAATAATTATTATAAGAAAAATAATAAGAAATAATTTGATAAAAAAAGAATGGGATATAATTTTTAAATATTTTCATAATATTATATTTAAACTATTAAATTTTAATATATTTTAAGTATAATTTATGTTAATATTTATTAATCGATTGGCTCACGCAATTAATGAGTTGAGTCGGGATTAACTAAAATTTGACTTATTAATTCATCAAATTTGACTTATGAACCATTTATAAAATCAAATTTAATTGAGTTTGACTCACTTACGTTCATATTTTAAAGTAATTATACTTAATTTTTTCATGATTTAAACAATATAAATGTGGTATGAAAGATACGTTTAAGAAAATTAATTAATTTTATGCTCTTATTTATTATTATCTAAATAACGATTAAAATTAGTCACACGTCTAAGGAATTATTCATTATAATTTTGGAATATTAATATTTCCAAATATAGTAATACTTTTACATTTATATACATATTAGAAAATTTATTAATTTATATATCTATTATTTATTTTTTTATATTTCTTTATATAATATTTTAAGTAACTCAATCATATTATATATATATATATATATATATATATATATATATATATATATATATATATATATATATATATATATATTAATTTTAATTTACATATTTATTTATTTATTTTTAAAAATTTAGAATTTATTTTAAGATATATGTATCAAAAACAAATTAAAATTTATATGATAAAAAAAGTTTAAAGATTTTTAAAATACATTTTAATCAATTTTAAAGGATAATTTTTTTTTCATTTTTTATGATTGTCGGAGGGAGTGGTTGTCGAAGACTTTGCGTGTGATAGTGTGAATCGGGTGCACATCTGACCATTGACTGCAAAATTGTACTATTTTCTCGGAGGTGGACCCGCCTTATGTGGCAACCCGAATCCGTTACGAAACACATTACGGACCGTTAGATTTAAAACCAGGATTTGAAGGACCGATAATACTATTTTCGGCGGCTCATCTTCTCGGGTCAAAGAATACTCGAATATGGATTAAATATTATTTCATCATTGACGAAGTTAAAAAAATTTTTTTTTTTAATATATTTTGATTTGATTATGAAAATAAAGAAATATATAAATTAATGTTAAAAAATAAATATATTAGAATTATTGAATGGTAGATGTGACAAAACAAAGCAAAATTGTATCATTGAATGGAATGTGTAGATGTGAAAAATCTTGAAAGACATAAATATTAGTATTTTTCAATTAATTCAAAATCTTTGAATTTACCTCCATTTATTTATTTTTATTTATTTATAATAATGCCTAATAATACTTTCTGTCAAAATATTATTTTTAATTTTTGAAGATTTATATATTTAAATCACACAATTTTTATATATTTATATATCTAATATCTAATATTTGATATTTATATTTTTAACATCTTATAGTCTTTTGAAAACATAACATAATGTATTCACTTTATATATATATATATATATATATATATATATATATATATATATATATGTATATTATGTTTTTTTTTGTCTTCCCTCAATCATTTAGGGCTGATTTGGGATAAATTTTATTTTTAAAAATATATCTACATGTTTGTTAGGTATACTTTTTTAAAAAAAGTGTTATTTTTTATTTGTTAAAATATTTTTGAATGTTTTGAATTTTTTTTTTTATAAATAATTATCACTGTTGAATATTTTTTTATTTAAATCAAGTAGCTATAGTACTTTTAATACAAATTAAGTTATTGATGTCAAATATGAATGAAGATGGAGAACGAAATCATGATTAGAGGATGATGTCTAAGTTAGTTGGAATCTTTATATCATAGATATAAGAAAATTGATTATAAAAATAATAATTATAGAGATTAATTTCAGTAATCAAATGACGCTTTAAGTGGATATCAAAAAGTAAATGTAATCAAATAAGACTATTTAAGTAATCAAATAATAGTAATTCATATTATGATGTTTGAAAGACATGACATAGTGTTGACCTAACTTTTGAGTGAGCTTGATAACCATCTCCATAAACATAGGATTTGATCTAGGCACTAAGTCATTTCTAGAACTAAGACATTTATAGTGGCTAGGTGAATAATAACCATAAGCCTAGAAGTCTCATAAAGTTCAACCCTAAGGTTAGATCCCGACCTAAGTTAGGTAGGGCCTACCTATCCCCAATCCAAATAATCTCCTATAACTAAATTAATTCCTCAAACCCAAACCAATTGATTACAAATCAAACCTCAACCAAGACTAAGTGATTTGAAACCCAATTTGAATTATGAGGATTTAATTTGGCCAATTGGCTAAGTTGACCCAATTTGAACCATTTGGGCTTAAAAGGGATAAATCCAAAATTAATCAAATCCATTTGAAATTGAATTCACAAACTCATTTAAAACTTAATTGAATTTAATTGCAGCTTGATTGGATCTAACTGGAACAAATTGAACTAATTTGGCCCTTAACCCAAGTTAACCAAATTATACCCTAGAGGGCCAAAGTCTAATCCAATTTGATTTAAGTGAAACTGAATAAATCCAAGCTTCATGATCATCCCAACCAATTAATTGAACATGTTAATTGACTCCAATCAACTTAATTTGACTAATTGATCCACTTAACCCAACTTGACCCAATTTGGCCTAAATGTTCAAATTGAGTCAAAAGTCAATTCAATCCAAATTAAATCTAATCACAGCCACCAATCACTTTAAAATTGATCATTGATCATGTCCTAACCTTCAACTGATCCCAATTGACCCACATTGACCCAATTTGACCTTAAAGGCCAAATTAAACCAAGTCTTGATTCAATCCAAATTGGACCAAACCAATTCATTTAATCAATTCCAAATTGTTCATTAATCAAGACCAATCGTTCAATTATAACCAATTGTACCCAATTGAGCCAATTTGGCCCTTTGACCCAAGTTGACCTAATTTGACCTAAGAGACAAAACTTGATCGAGGCCAAATTGGATTGAACCAATACCTACAATCAATATTACATTGATTATTGAACACCTCTCAATCACTAATTGAAGTCAATTTGGTCAACCTAACCCAATTAACCCATTTAGCCCAATTTAACCTAAAGGGTCAAATTAAACTAAAACCTATTCTAAACCAAATCAATTCAAATCAAAGCTTCAAATCACTTTCAAATGATCAATAAAACTTGATCCAACCCCTCATCCAACCTCATTTGGCCAATTTGATCAAGTTGGTCTACTTAGCTCAGTTGACCCATATGAACACAAATGAGCTAAACTGAAATCAAATCAATTATACCATTAAGTTCCAAATCATCACTTGAACCTAACCCAATAGCCCTTTTGACCTAATTTGATCAATTGATCAACCTAACTCATTTATATGGGTCAAATTAAGTCAAACTCAACTAAACTTGGCATGACTCACCCTTTAAGTCCCTTTTGACTTGTATAAGTGGACCTAACCTATTGTGAACCCAGTTCATCTCAAACCAAGTGAACCAAGCCACCCAAATAAGACAAAAATCTAAAATTGGAAGGTCTAACCTCTCCTTTTATTTTGGGTAGCCACCTTAGAATGCCTTGAGCTCCTTCATACTGACTAGACCTAACCTGAAGCTATCAGGCTCAGCCATTGACCAAGGAGAGGTCACCCTCACCTAGGCCAAACCTCGGTTCAACCACCAAGCCTTGTTCCCATCATCATTGGCCACCAAACTTCTCTAGCCACTAGAGGACATCCACTTCACTAGTTCCATGCCATTTTCGGCCACCCCCACTAGCCGACTAGCTACCATAGCTAGGACTGTAAAAAAAAACTCGTTGTTCACAAACAACTCATGTTTGACTTATTAAGTAGCTCATTTTCAACTCATTCGTTAAGTAAATAAGCCAATCTTGAACAATATTTTTAAGCCCAATTTATAAAAGAGCCGAACACAAACAATCTCTTGTTTGATCGTGTTCAGCTTAAATTAGCTTGAATGATAATTTATTCAAATAAATTTTTTATTTTATATAAAATATAGTTATATATTCATATAAAAAATACATTATTAATATTGTATGTTATATAATTAATTAATTATGTAAATTAGTTAATAGAAATTTTATTGATTAAAATTTAGGTTTAATAAAAAAAGTAAAACTAATTTTAAATGGATTAAATCCTATTCATTCAAAATTAATCCTGAGTTATTTTAGCAATTAACATTTAACCCTACATATAAAACCTCAACGTGAACTTGCTGTCGCTCGATCTGTAAACCTAATCTCTTTTCTTCGGCTCCAAGCTTCTTTCTGCGACTACAAGTCTGCAAGAGGTGAAACACAAATGCCTCGCTAGGGTTTCATTCTGGTCATCCCTCACTACCTTTCACCTCAAAACTTCTCAAGCCTCCATCACATTTGTTTGTACATCTTTCTCTTCACTCTTCTTTATCCTTTTCTCCATTATAACATTTTATTTAATGATTATTTTTGTTATTTGTGGAGAAAATTTGAATGTTCATCTATTTCATCTTTCTCAGTTTTTGTAATAATGATTATAAGGGTTTTATGATGCATAACTACATGGGTTGTATTTTTAGGGTTTGCGGGTTCGACTCCTTTGAGCCTTGAGAGTTTCATCTGTGTTTTCATTATGTGTGACTAAAGTTGCATCATACAAATTTTATTAGTAATGATGATTAAATGGGTTTTATGAAACAAAAATATATGTGTTTTCAACCCTCAATAAACCCATCTCTACGCATTTGACGCAAAGACAAACTCCAAATCATCATGCTTAGGGAGTCAACACTCTTGCTCCAAGCACGACTCGATGCCCGGTGGGATCATTCTTTGTGACCTTCTCGGATGCTTCTTGATCATCTCAGTCAACGCCAATACATGCGGTGTGCCTTGCTAGTTACACCACACCTATTTGGGGTTCTTTTGTTGACCTCACTTTTGGAGTGAGAATTAACCTTTCTCATCTTAGACTTAGAAATATTCTATACACTTGGATTTTCTTAGTGTTAAGATACTTCTAGTGATTAAGAAAATACTAAATCCAAGCTTAGATACTTAGAGAATATAACCCTAAGCCAAAATGTTGTCTTAAGAAAAATAGGTTTCACCTACCCTATGGCTTAAACCAAGACTCTTGTCCATCAACTCATCTAAACTTAAGCTATGTGATTAGAGCTAAACCAACTCAGACCTATTCAATTAATCTTAATTGAATTTGATTTTTCAATCCATGCTTCAAGCCAAATTAACATGGACCTTAACCCAAGTTGGTCCACCTAGAGGGTTCAAATGAGACAACCTAATTGAGCCCAAATCAATTGCGATCAAAGCCACTAATAAAATCTAATTCCATCATTGAACCCCTCTCAACACTTAATTGATACCAACTCAACCCATTCAACTCAATTAATTCACTTGACCCAATGAGACCTAAATGATCAATTTGATTAAAACCTCAATCAAACATAAATTGGATTAAATTAACTCATCCAATCCCTACCATAATGATTGTTGATCATCTGATTACCCAATTGTAATCAATTGGGTCAAATTAAGCCAATTTGACCACTTAACCCAAGTTGACCCAATCAACCTAAATGGCCAAATTGGGCTAAATCTCATTTCAATCCAAAATGATTGCAACCAATGCCACTACTCAATTATAAATTGATTATTGAACATCTATAATCATCAATTGAAGCCAATTTGACTAAGCCAGCTCAATTGACCTACTTAGCCCAAATTGACATAAATGATCAAATTAAATCAAAACTCATTATAATCCAAATCAATTCAAACCACCACCTACAATCATTCTTAAATGATCAATTAAACATAAACCAACCATTCATTCAACCCAATTTGTCCAATTTAGTCAAATTGGTCAACATGACCCATTCGACCCAAATTGAACCATATGAACTAAATCCAAATATAACTTAAATTGAATCCAACTAATTACACTCACACATTCCAAATGACCAATTGAACTTACCAAAAATTCACGTTGACCCAATTTGGTCAAAATGATAAGCTTAGCCTAAGTTAGCCCATTTGGCCTATATGAATCAAATTGAGTTAAACCTAACCAAACTTGGCATGACTCATTCTTGGGTAACCATGGGCCTACCTAAGTGGGCCCAACCCCATGGTGAACTCGATTTGGGTCAAACCCATTGAACCAAGCCCTCCAAATGGGACAAAATCTCTATTTGGATGTGTTCTCCACTTCCTTACCCCATGGCAACCTTTGGCTCTTCTTGGATAAGATGACCAGTGACCCAACCTAACCCAAGGCTGTTAGGCTCAACCACTGGCCATGAGAGGGTGAGTTCACCCATGGCTACCCATTGGTCCACCTAAGGGAGGCTGTACACCCCATGCCAGACCATTACACTCCCTCAACCTCTCACCCTCACTTGTGGTCCCCACCACCTCACCACACCTTGAGCAATGCCAAAGGCTGAACTAATCTCAACCCTCAGTTCAACTGAAGAGGAGAGTATACTCTTCCCTGTAGATTCAAACTCAACACACACCTTCCCCAGAGCATTCTACACAATCCCATACCCTCTTCTGAGCTATTCATGTGCTCCACTGCTAGCAAGACCAGTACCCGATCGAACCAGAGAGCTCCATTCGTCCAAGTTTCCAAAATCTCCACCAAACCTAAATTAACTCTTTCCACACCTTCACCTCACTCTGGCGAGCCAAAATAAATCATTTCTCAAGTCATTGATCACCGAAAGACACCCCTAGACCAACTTCGGTGAGCTTTACGACAGCATTTGGTCCATGAGCAATCGGTAGGGAGGCAGTTCGTGATCTTCTCAACAGAGCTTCATCTCTTTAAGACGAAGCTACTTTTATCGACGGACCACCGATTTTTAACTCTGACAAGGTAAAAATCTGGCAACCGTAGTTCCCCAAGTGTTGGCCTTTTTTGAAGTAAATTATATTTTCATGTGATTTTTATCGTAGGATCCTTTTAGATTCATTCCTTGATCATTTTGGAGTCGATTTCACTATTGAACGAGCTCATATCAAGTGACGGAAGGCAGGCAGTGTTCATTTTCTGGTGCTCATGGGACGACGAATCATCGGCTGTTCGTTCTACATGATTACAACAAAAGACCGAGACAAAATTGCATTCGCCGCCACTGAGTCAACTTCCACGTCGGATGATTTAAGTAACCAATATTGTGGTGCCATGTGAAAAGCACTGTCACATTAGTGTTCACGCGTGGTGTCGACGATTTAAAAGATTAATTAGCCCTTAAAAATATAATTAAATGGTCAGAACTTCAAAAAAAGCATAACTAATTGTAGAAATATCCAAAATAATACAAATAAACTCATTTTGGAAATGTTAGAAATATGAGAATTTAACAAAAATAAAATCTCGAATTTATGTCTAGTGAACAATGCTTAATTAAGATATAAAGTTTAGGCTAATTACCTTAATTAAAGATTAATTACTTGGTTAATTAATTCTAATTTTGGTGGGATAATTCCATGTGATGTCCTCTGCCTCCCATAATTTCTTTGGAATTATTTGCCATGAAATTTTAAAAAATTGGAATTTTAATCCTAATTACCTTCGCTAACTAATTTAATAATTATTAAAATTGATAAATAGTGAAAATTAAATAATTAATGATAATCATTGTGAAGAGTAAGAATAGTGAGAAGAAATAATTAAGACCCTTTCCCTAGTTATTTTTCCAAATGTATCTATTCAAGAAGGTTAATTAACATATATGATAATTAGGGATTAATTAAGAAAATTAATGATAAAAATGAAAGTCAAACAAAATTAATGATTGTTTCAGATAATTCAAATATAATTCATTAGTTTTCATTTATGTGTTTAATAACATAAAGTTGTTACAGTGATTATGGTTGACTCATTGGTATGGGAAAATCATAAGAGTACTTTGATTAGATTATTTCCTTCTTTAATCCAATTAACTCTTAAGCATGAGTCTAATTGCATTAGATTCCTTTAGGTGCATTGAAAATTTTATTTTCCTAAAAGAATATCATTGAAGGCTCATGATCAAATAGTTAATTAAATTAAAGAAGCTTAGGAAAGGGTAATCAAATCAATGTGCTTAATGGTTTAAACCTAATCAAGTCATAAAAAAAATCTATCTAATTGCTTTCCTTAAATATATTAGATCACCAACATGTGATGGGGTAAATACTAAGTATCATCTCTCATCTTTAGGTTTTAATAATTCAAACACCAAAATCAAATTTCATAAGAACCTTGGTTAGTCTTAAACAATATTTATTTGGATTGATTGTCCTTAAGACTTAATGTAATTGAATATGTTATGTGGCAATATTTAATTACTTCTTTTCAATCATCATAAATGTGTATGCCATTTGTGTCATATGTTCATACTTTAAAAACAAAAGAGAATCAAAAGAACATGATTATATCTAAGTTGCATGTGTTGGATAAATATTATTATATGGTGTGGCTATTATCACTAATAAATCCTAAATTATTTTCAAAACTATAAGCTAATGATGAAAATATAAGTTAATGCTGGTTATAAATATTTAATATAGTTTACATTTAAGTTATAATTTCAAGGTAGTTAGGGTTTTATTTTATCTTTATGTTTCATGTACATATTTACATACAATTGAATTGGTGAGTATATAATCTGGACATCCTGAGAACATGAGGATTTAAATAGCCCCAAGGAGGTCTTAGATAACCTCACTTCCCTAGTTTAACAATGGAAAGTACTTGTTTAATTTCATTTATATGTATTCATGTGCTATAATTAGAGATAAAACTTTGCTCTTTCCGTCACTAAGTTTTGCATGAATAAAAGGATTTGCTATTATATAATCTTTGCATGATTTTCATACCTAAGCTTGTGTATATGTTTACATGTATTTAATTTGGAAAGTATATAGTCTGGACATCTTGAGAACACAAGGCTTTAAGTAGCCCCAATGAGGCCTTAGATAACCAAACTTCCCTAGTTTAATAACGACATGTACTTGCTTAAATCTATAATACATGTCTACATATGCTTAACTAAGGGATGAAATCTTTCTTTTCTACCAAAATACATGCATTAATGATCATTCAAGTGTCCAAAAATGCAAATATATATTGTATGTATAAATATGTGTATTAAATAAAATATCATGAATAATAAAAATGAAGAAATGTGTATTATATTGATGATGAAAAGAAGTGGTGAAATGTTATCTATAAAATGGTGATTCAGTTTTATTAATCCTGATATGTCTTTCATGTTTGAATATTATTTCTTTATACTAACTCAAACTTAGGTTTAATAAAAAAATATTTAATAAATGATTCACTAAAGATACTTAAGTCATAATAATATATCCTTAGATAACAACTTAGGAGGGATGAAGGGGGTCAACCCCCCTTTTATCTCTTCATAATAGTTAGATAATAAAGTAGGCATCAAATGAAACCAAACAAAAATGTAAATTAAAGTTAATCAATTCATTCTAAGATTTGAAGTGGAACCTCCCCTAATATTTAACGTAAATAATTATGAACTTTAGATAATCATACTTCTAAAGCCTAACTAAGACATACCGCACTGAATCTTAGCACACACATTAGAATACTAAGTCACCAATTCTATCCTTTAGGCTAGGTTGGTATATGTCATGGTGTTATATCTTATTTTATAATGTAATATTTTAGACTATATGTTATGATTGTTTATCCGTAGACTGGATGTTAGGTTGTTAATAACCTAATGATATTTTTTACAAGAGATTATGCTAAAGGGTTCATTATGATATTAAGTAAATATAAATATTCTTACTTACAGGTTGCTTATCCCGCTAAGCATAATCCAATTAGAGTAGATGGGCTTGGCTACCTAAGTGTAGGGTGCTAAGTCCAAATATGTGAAATATAAATGCTTGGCTTGTATATTTATTTAACCAATATTTATTTTACAAGTGTAGTTAGATTTTATTTTTCATAAATATGTATTTTTTGTAATAAGATTAGGATTATTACTATAGGGTTTAAGATGAACAGTGGTTAGAAGGCAGAGACCTGGGATGCCTTGTGAAGCTGGAACAAATAAACCCAAAAGAAGGAAAGAAAGATAAGAGATTGAAGACCCATAATTGTAATGTTCTATTATAATCTAGGTTGTATAATGGTAGAGCTAGGCTACCTAATTTTTTTTCTTTTTCGGGGTGTTCGTCGGTACCTGGCCACATCGACCTCTATTTTTTTTTTTTTTACAAAATTCACATGTTTGATTGTTGTATTTAGTTTGTGCAATAGAAATGTCATGCTTTTTGTAGGTTTTCTTAAAGTTTCATGATTTGGATGTGTGGCTAGAATGTGGTAGGCTCTTTATGATAAAATTAAATTTTCTATCCTCACTAAAAAATCATAACTAAATCTTAATACAACTCATAACCTTATCTTAAAGCTTAGGTGTATAATCAAGATAAATAAAAGATTTAGAAACCCCTTAGTTGAATGTTGTATGTTATCACACAATGTATATCATATTGTGCCAATCTTGAATACGGAGGGTCTCCACTCTTGTACGATAGGTGATATGCTTGATCTTTGAGGGCGATCCCTTGTAGTGGAGAACACCTCTTCTAATTTACTTAGCCCATGAATTAATTTCATCAAGCATATAAGCATAATTGTTCCAGGCCTTTAGTCCAAAATGAATGGATCAAAATGATTTAAAAGTTATAAATTTTGACATTAGTTTAAGTCATGTCTTCATACCAATCATGATCTAGTCTCTTAGGGAGTGAGTTTAGGTTTATAGCTTCCTTCCTATTTAAATAATAGCCTAGCTATCTTACATCAACATAAGACCAGCCTACATGGTTTTAAAGCATAGTATGTGTTAGCTAGAGGCCACTCCAGGCGATTGTAAGCCCAAAAGAGTCAGGGTGTGTTCATTCTATCTTGTGGAGGTTAACTATCATATCCCACCTTTCTCGATTAAACCTAGGTCATTCTGTCAACTTGTGTTAAGCCTTTTAGATTTAGGTTATGATGCTACTTATTTTCTTTGGGCTACGAGTATAAGTTCTCACCTCTTAGGAATTTCTACGATCTTATATTGTCAGACTGTAAGCCTTAGCATTCTAATAATACTATAACTTAAACAATAGTAAATTCTATCTATTAAATATATAAAGCCTCACTATAGATTGAAACAC
Organism: Cymbidium sinense; assembly: GCA_021442155.1. Classification (NCBI taxonomy): domain Eukaryota; kingdom Viridiplantae; phylum Streptophyta; class Magnoliopsida; order Asparagales; family Orchidaceae; genus Cymbidium; species Cymbidium sinense. Next base: position 111,066,473 of record CM038218.1, on the reverse strand, counting down.
CCACTAAGATTCCTAGTATCATGGGTGCTTCTTACTTAGTCTCCTTTGGAATCCATAAATAAGTCTTCCCATTTGAGCTCTTCTAGTTGATCTTCATAAATACATAGTTCTTTGATAGTCTAGCTTTGAAATCTTTGGAGATATTTATTGAATACTTTAATCAAGATTTTTCTTAAAAGATTTCCATTTCCTAAGATGTAATTAACTATGGAAGCTTTATAGGGAGTTAAAGAACCCGACATAAAATAAACCCCGCTTTACTTCTCCATGTAGAGTAGGGGAAAGATCTCTGGTATATATGTAGACCCATCTACCTTAGGAGTCCTTATTAGGTGATTAGGTCTATTGTAAGGTGATATTTTTATCTCCCAAAATGATACATCGTACATTAATGCATCACCTGATCACTTAAATAAGTACCCCCTAAGATCTATTTGGTGTCCCTATGACTCAAAATACCACATCCATTTATGTTGACCTCATTTTTAGAATAATGCAGATGTATGCTAAACTAAACTATAATTATCAATCTAAATAAAAAAGAAAGTTCAGTCTAAACTGATTAAAATTAAATCTCAAAGAGAGAGAGAGAGAGAGAAAGAGAAAGGCTACCAAATCAATGAAACTTTTATTACATTTTACTTATAAGTTTGTTTATAATAATATTGCCATTAGTAAATACTTCAAATTGATTGTTTAAACTAAAACCAAGTTAAAATTAAAAATCTAATCAAATCAAATCAAAATGAGATCCAATTATACTTCCTTAATGGATTTTAATGAATCATCAAAACTTTAGTGCGACTTTAATTCCTCTCAAATGGATCATAAACTTTTTTTAATTAATTATGATTTAGATATCAATTCAAATTTATTATCTTCAAATTTAAAATTAATTAAGCTCAATTGTATGAATCTATTAATGACTCTTATGTAAACTCTAAATGATATAAAACTTGCATTCACCCATCTAATCAAATTAGTTTGAAATAAAAAAGAAAGGAAGTAAGAAAGAAACGTTTTTTATATATATCCTACTTGCATTAAATCAAATCCAAAGATGACTAATTAATTCAATCAACCCAACATTGACCTATTTTGGTTAAATTTAACTAAGTGGCACTCAAACCCAAGCTAATCCAAGTTTAGCCTTCTTGAAATTATGTAAAGCTTCCTTAAATTTAGAAAACTATAATGTGGATGAGGGAGGGGAGGTTAGCACACAATATTTAAACAAGAAAAAAAAGCTCTCATGGAAACTAAAGAGACATTTGTACCTCTTATCTTTTCGTCCTTGACCTGAATTGATGATAACATGCTCGAGAATAGTTCCAAGTCTAACCCCCAATTGACCACCTCCCAAACCACCACCTTCATCCCCATTAATGGGATTTTCGGCGATCTTTAAAAAGGGAAGAGGAGAAAGCCTCCCAACTCTTCTTCTAGCACAAAACACCTTCCTTATCTCCATTAATCACAACCAACCCATTCCCCTATCTTTTCATACATAAAATCTAGAATTCAGTGAAATTCTAGCAAGATACGACGCTCATTAGTGGAGAGAACAATCTGGAGGGAGGCAAGCAATGAGAACTATAATAGAGACTCACCTTGACATAATGAAATTCGTCCAACGTGGGCTTCAGTGAGGTAATTTCTTCAAACTTTAGACAAATAATAAGTTCTTTTATGCGTGGAAATTATCGCTTACTTTAGAATCTCTTTACATTTACCTTCTCCTAGCTCATTGATATGAAACATGGCATTTTCAATGAGTTCTAGAAAAATCTTTCTTGGACAAGTGGTTTGGTACAAAAATTTGTCCGCTTGAGGCTCCATTCATCACCCACGAGGGAGTCAGTACAGTAGCCTTCTAATCCCTCTTTAATGGGACGGGAGTATGATTTAAACTCCGTTCAAATTTGATTTGGCCCCTTAGATCAGTAGGTTCGAATTGGACCATCCGATTTATGAATGAATAGTCCAGATTAAACTATTTCGTACCCAATCGCCACTTCAACATTGATGTGGTCCAATTGTGCTTCGAAATACGAAAGGCGAAGCCCAATCAGCTTAAGTAGAAATATCCAAATTTTTTGGATTTAAAAATGAATAAAATTGTGAAAAAGTTCTGAAAAAAATAAATAATAAAATACTCAACAAAAAATTACAAATAATAATTCATTGGATTCATCTTTTTGAGAGAAATCTAATGAACCTAAAAGCCCCAATTTTTAAATGAGTATTTTAGGTTTAATTTAGATTTGAATGAAAATTAAAAAAATTTAATTAATCTAAATATTAATTAATTGACCATTTTAAGGGAATGAAATTAAGGCTAATATTTACCTACCATAAAAATTTCAACATAAATTGATGATTGGATTGAGAGATATTAAAATTATTAAGATCAAATAGTCTATATTAAGAAATTAAATAATTTAAAATTATGAAAATCATGAAAAATCATTGAAATAGCTTAAACCATTTTAATAAATGTTAGAAAGCTTTAAGAAAATATTTGAATATTTTGAAGCTTGATAAACCTAAAATCACTTAATTAGGATTTAATAAATCATTAAAATTAATATTAATTATATTTATTAAATGTAATTTCAATAAATTAAATGATAAGCTAAAATTATAAATAAAATTATAAACTCCTAAATTAAATCAAGTAAATATCACATAACCTTTAATTTAAACCAACTTAAACCTAAACCTAATCAAACATGAACTTAAAATTAATTAAATTAGCTACATAAAACCCAATTAATAGGAATTAAATCTCAAATTAAATCTAACCAAGTAATCCTAAATCATCAAATCATCAATTATAACATTAATCTAATCATATAAAATCAAATTTAAATGCTTCAACAACTAATACCTAAACTAGATCAAATCCTAATTAACTTGATAAAAAGACTATAATTAACCAATGATTAAACTTCAAATAAGATAATCATGAATGAATGAATTAATTTTTCACCACTCAAATAATCTTCAATTAAGCTTCACATCATTTGTCCAACAAATCTAATCATCTAATAAAACTTAATTGGCTATTAATCCATTCTTAATTAAATGAATAACTTAAAATATTGATTAATCAAATCAATTGAACATCAATTAACTCATAATTCAATCAACCACTTAGTCAAGAAAATCATCCTTAGGCTACTAATACTGGAACTACATTATTACTTAATTAGGGTTGAATCAGTTGATTGTTAAGTAAACTAAGTCTCATAAATAAATTCTTAATTAGTCATTTAATGAAGAAAAGGCTAAAATAATCATTAATTTAATAAAAATTGAAATTAATTAAATTAATTAAATGTGAATCAATTCATCAAATTTCTAATTAAGATCAACCCTTAATCAAGTTAATAATGAAACTCCAAATTGAGTTAATTTATCATTTAAATGAATTAAATTAAATTAAATAAACTAATCCTTAAATCAAGCTCAACATAAATCCAAACACTTAATGAAATTTATTATCAAACATTAACCAAAATAATCATGATTAATTAAATAATTGATTAATCTATAATTAACTTGATCAAGTTTCATAAGTTAATACTGAAATTTTAAATTAAATTAAATCATTAATTAATTGAACTAAAATTAATTTAAATAAGTCATATCAAAACTAATTTTAAATCAAGCTAAACTTAAATCATACATTTAATTAAATTCATTATCAACTTTAATCAAAATAATTTTGGTTACTTAAAACATTGATTAATCTAGAATTAATTTAGTCAAATCTCTTAGTTAGGTTACTCACATAATTAATCATATTGAACCTAAATAATCTTAAACTTAATGTAATATGAATAAATTACTTTAGTAAGATAACCTAAGATAATTATTAATTAAAATCGAATTATATCAACTAAATCAAATTAATTATGAATATCCAGTTAATTATTAGTCATATTTTAATCAAATTAACCATAATGAAGTTATAATAGACTAAATTCTAATCAAATCAATCATATAACATAATTAATCAAGTTTTAAATATATTAAGAATTCAACCAAGGATATTTAATGATCATTTACCAAATCTAGACATATAATCAAGCTAACTTAATTAACTATTTATCAATCATTAAATGTCAAATAAATTGATCATTTAAATTAAATAAATAATAAAATGAATACATTTTAAACCTTAATCAAATTGATCAATTAATCAAATCAATAAGATTAAAGTAAATTCTAAAATAATTCAAGTAAACAAATTAAACATAAATATTTCAACCTATTATTTAAATCAAATAATAATTAATTAAATAACTGAATTAAATATAAACCAATCAAAGAAACTCAATTCAAATAAATAAAGTACAAACCCAAAGTAAGTAAAATTCAAATATTATAAGAAAAGCCTAATTATGTGACAAATTTCAAACTTACTAAACTTCTTCAATTAAAAAAATGTATATGAATGATTAAATAAATCTAATCTTATCAAAACATAAAACTACTAAATTTAAAATAACAATAAAACTAAACTTAATCAACCTAAATTGCATGAAACAATAGAGCTTGATTTAGATGGAAACCAAATAAAAAATTGAATCATATATTAATTATCTTAAAGTAAATACTAACATTCAAAACACAAAAATTCAAACACTAATTAATTAATGAAATTTTATAAATTCAATAAATATTCAAATCAAACCCAATGAAAGGGGCAAGCATAAATTGAATATTGAATGAAAAAGATCTTAATCAAAGTAAAACCAAATAAAAAATAGCTAATCATTAAGTCATTAATAAATGAAACAAATTTAATCAATTTAAATTGAATTTAAACCTTAGTTAAATTAAGTAAATTTTAAACCAAATCAATTAAACTAAACCAAACAATCTTAAACTAAGTTAATTGGTAAAAACTCAAATAAATAATCAAATTTAATAAACTTAATAAGTTTTGAAATAATTAATCAAAATTTGAATAAAAGATCAATCAGAAGACAATACAATGAAAATATGTGAAATCATTAAATTCAAATAGCAATAAAATCAACTTAATTAACATAAAACATTGAAGTCTTAATAATAAATTAAATATTAAATTAAAATAGAATTAATCAAATAAAAGTATAATAATAAACATATAAATGAGCAATTAATCATTCTTTATATATCTTTCACGAATTTTGAATGACCCAGTTGAGGGTTAATACCTTAAGTAATTCATTTATATGAGTTTTTTTAATACTATGATCGACCACTAAACAAAAAAGACTAATTAAATAATATTGAATCTAAAAATACAAGAAAACCTATTAATTGATGTCAACATATAAATTAGATAGTCAAGTCAATTGAAGTTGATTAAAATCTGAAGTCATGAAATCTGAATAAATGTTAAAATTAAATCAAAAGATATAAATCACCTAAAGCAATAAAGATTAATAAATTTAAGAAAACAAAATTTAAATAAAAGGATCAAGTAATAATTAAACCTCAAATGAAAATGAACTTTACACCTTTCAATCAAACTAAAGTTGAGCAAAACTCGAAACTTTAAAATTATATTAAAATATTATCAACTATAAACATCATCAAAATAAATCGATCAACATAAAACTGAAACAAATCTATTAAGCTAAAATAAGGGATTAATTAAACTAAATCAAATTGATCAGCAAACAAAAAATAATTGACATATAAACTAAAAGGAACTTGGAATATAGGTACTCTTACAGGTAAATTAATGAAATTAATAGATATTATGGTTCATACAACAACAACAACAACAACAACAACAAGCCTTAATCCCACTAGGTGGGGTGCTACATCCTGTCCATTGTGTCCTTATGTGTCAAATTCTCATTTAATTCAGTATACTAAGATCATTTTTTTATACATCTTAACCAAGTCTTTTAGGTCTACCTCTACCTTTCTTAACATAAGGAAAATCTAATGCATCTACTCTCCTAATGGGTGACGCTTATGTGGCCAAACCATCTAAGCGACTCTCCTAATCTTATCTATCACTGGAGCTACTCCAACTTTTTCCCATACTCATTTTGCATTCTATCTCTAAGGGTAAAGCCACTCATCCACAGCATCCTCATCTCCTAACACTTAACTTACTCTTATGTTTCTCTTTTATTATTCGCACCATAAGTCATTCTGCGGGTCTTACCACCATCTTATAAAATTTTCCCTTAAGTTTAAGTGGAACTTTTATCACATAATAGGCGGATGCATTCCTCCACTTCAACCATCCAACTTGAATTCTACTAATAATATCTCCATCTATTTCACCATCATTTTGAACAATAGAGCCTAAATATATCGATTCACTCTTATTAATGACTTGATCACCTAAAGTCACAACTACCACTAAAATTTCTACAACTAAAATTACACTCCATATATTCGTTTTAGATCTGCTTAAAAACCTTTAGACTCTAAAGTTGACCTCCATAATTCAAGTTTGTTGGACTCCCTCTCTAGTCTTATCAACAAGAAGAATGTCATCAAAAGCATACACCGGTACATCTTCTTGTAAATGCCTCCTAAGAACATCCATAACTAAAGTAAAAAGATAAGGGCTTAATGTTGATCCTTGATGTAATCCAAAAATAGGAAAATAGTTTGTCAATCCTCCTTGTGTTTGGACACAAGTGATCTAGTATACATATCCTTAATGACTTGAATATAACCAATATTAACTTCTTTTTTGTTCTAGAACTCTCCAAAGAACATCTCTTGAAACTTTATCATAAACTTTCTCTAAATCAATAAATATCATATGTAGATCCTTTTATTTTCTCTATGCTTCTCCATCAAACCTCTTAACAAATGTATAGCATCCATAGTAGATCTACGGCATGAAACCAAAGCGATTGTGAGAAATTTACGTATCATCGTAATCTATGCTCAATTACTCTCTCCCATAATTTTAATGTATGACATTAACTTAATTCCTCTATAATTTGCACAATCTTGTGCATCACCTTTATTCTTAAATATGAACCAACAAACTCTTTCTCCACTCATCGGCATCTTTTAGTCTTTAAAATAACATTAAAAGATTTGTAAAAGAAATTCCTTGATCTCCTAAACATTTCCACACTTCTATTGAAATATTATCCGGTCTCTTGCTTTTCCACATTTCATTTTCTTTAAAGCTTCACTAACTTCAGATTTACTAATCTGACGATAAAATGAAATTCTCTATTTTGTTTAGGGTATTAAGGTTGCTAAAATCAATCGTACAGATCCTTCATTGAAAAGTTTATTAAAATACCTCATCCTCCTATTTTCAATATCTTTTCTAAGAAAAGCACTTTATTATTTTCATCCTTAATACCCTCACTTGAACTATGTCTTTACTTCTCCTATCTCTTTGGTTGGCTAACTTACATACATCTTTCACCTTCTTTGGTATCTAATCTATTATATAAATCACTAAAGCTAAATTTTTTGCATCATATATTGCTTTCTTAGAATCTCTGCCATTTTATATCTTTCCCAATTCTCAGTTTTACATCTAAACCAAGTTTTATAACAATGCTTCTTATTTCTTATCTTTTCTTGCACTCGACTCCACCACCAACTATTCTTATTAAAGAAGCTTTTCCTTTTGATTCGCCAAGCACATTTTTAACTTGTTTAATAGCACTTGATACTTTTCCCACATAACGTTAGCTTCCTTATGAACATCCCAAACTTTAATTTCTTGTAGTTTGCACTTAAAAATATTTTTTTGTGTTCTTTAAGTGTCCCCATCTAATCCTAGGACAATAATTAAGTTTATTTTTCTCTTACAACCTTTCATCTTAAAATCTAACTAATAGATGTTGTTGGGTGCCAAAATTTCACTTGGAATGACCTTACAATCTTTACAATCTAAGCGATCTATTTTTCTTATCAAAAATAATCAATCGTGTTTTACTAGATCCATTTTTATAAGTAATAATATGCTCATCTCTTTTCTTAAATAAAGTGTTAGCAACTACAAAATCATAAGCTAAGGCAAAATCTAATATAGTCCTCATTAGTCACTCCAAATCCATAACCACCATGAATACTTTTAAAATCTTCTACCACTGTACCAACATGTCCATTTAAATCTCCCCTAATAAATACTTTTCTTCAAGAGATATCTTTTGTATTAATCCCTCTAATTCATTCCAAAATTTTTCTTTTGAACTTACCTCCAAACTACTTGAGGAGCATAGACACTTATAACATTGATAATCTTAGTATCAACAATAATCTTTAAAGCTATAATTCTATCTCCACATCTATTAATACTTATAACATTATCCTTCAAACTTTTATCTATAATCACACCTTTTCTAGTTACTTTTACGAATACCAAAGTTTAAAACCTAAACTATCAATCTCCTTAGCCTTCTCCCCAACCCATTTAGTTTCTTGAACACATAAAATATTTATCTTTCTATGAACCATAATATCTATTAATTCCATTAATTTACGTAAGAGTACCTATATTCCAAGATCTAACCTAATTCTAGTTTCATGGACTAACTTCTTTGCCATCCGTCCATAATGTGGGAACCCTTGCTTATTTAACGCACGGGCGTCACGATGCTCTACATTTTCACGTATTCAACCATACAGTAGCGTCTTCCGGGGCATAAATTACAATGATTTAAAGGATTCATGTCATAATTATTTCGACAAATTTTACGGTCTCGACTACCTAACGCAACCTCCACTTTTGCATGGGACTTGGGACTGGTAGTGTTAATAGAAAGATAAATATTTTATGTGTTCAAAACTAAATGGGTTGGGAGAAGGCCAGGTGATTGATAGTTTAGGTTTTAAACTTTGGTATTTAGAAGTCAAACTAGAAATGGTGTAGGTGTGATTATAAAAAAAGTTTGAAGGATAATGTTATAAATAGATGTGGAGAGAATTATAACTTTAAAGATTATTATGGATACTAAGATTATCAATGTTATAAGTGTTTATGCTCCTCAAAGTTTGGATGTAAGCTCAAAGAAAAATTTTGGAATGAATTAGAGGGATTAAGATACCTCTTGAAGAAAAAGTATTTTTGGAGGAGATTTAAATGAACATGTTTGTAGAGTGGTAGAAGATTTTAAAAATATTCATGGTGGTTATGGATTTGGAGTAACTAATGAAGAAGGTAGGACTATATTAGATTTTACTTTAGCTTATGATTTTATAGTTGCTAATACTTTATTTAAGAAAAAAGATGAACATATTATTACTTATAAAAATGTATCTAGTAAAACGCATATTGATTTTTTTCTGATAAGAAAAATAGATCATTTTGATTATAAAGATGGCAAGATCATCCCAAGTGAAAGTTTAAGTACCCAACATCGATTGTTAGTTTTAGATTTTAAGATGAAAGATTATAAGAGGAAAAATAAATCAAATTATTATCTTAAGATTAGATGGAGACACTTAAAGAACATAAATAAAAATATTTTTAAGAGAAAGCTACAAGAGCTTAGAATTTGGGATGTTCATAAGGAAGCTAATGTTATGTGGGAAAAAATAGCAAGTGAAATTAAGCAAGTTGCTAAAAATATGCTTGGAGAATCAAAAGGAAAAGCTTCTTTTAATTAAAATAATTGGTGGTGGAGTCAGAGTGTACAAGAAAAGATAAAAAATAAGAAGCATTGTTATAAAACTTGGTTTAGATGTAAAAACTTAGAGAAATGGGAAAGATATAAAGTGGTTGTAGAGATTAGAAAGCAATATATATGATAAAATTTAGCTTTAGTGATTTATACAGATTAGATCTGAAGAAGGTAAAAGATGTATGTTTAAGTTAGCCATCCAAAGAGATGAGAAGTAAAGACTTAGTTTAGTGGTGTATTAAGGATGAAAATAATAAAGTGCTTTTCTTAGAAAAGGATATTGAAAATAGGTGGATGAGATATTTTGATAAACTTTTCAATGAAGGATCTGAAAGTATGATTGATTTTAACAACCTTAATACCCTAAAAAAAATAAAGAATTTTACTTTTATTGTCATATTAGTAAATATGAAGTTAGAGAAGCTTTAAAAAAATGAAAAGTGGAAAAATAGTAGGACCTGATGATATTCCAATAAAAGTGTGGAAATATTTAGGAGATCAAGGAATTTCTTGGCTTACAAATTTTTTTAATGTTATTTTAAAGACTAAAAAGATGCGAGATGAGTGGAAGATGAGTTTGTTGGTTCCTATATTTAAGAATAAAGGTGATGCACAAGAGTGTGCAAATTATAGTGGAATTAAGTTAATGTGTCATACATTAAAATTATGGGAGAGAGTAATTGAGCATAGGTTATGATGTGATACAAAAGTTTCTCACAATTAATTTGGTTTCATGCGTAGATCTACTATGGATGCTATACATTTGTTAAGAGGATGGAGAAGTATATAGAAAGTAAGGAGAATCTACATGATATTTATTGATTTAGAAAGCTTATGATAAAGTTTCAAGAGATGTTCTTTGGAGAGTTCTAAAATCGAAAGGAGTTAATATTTGTTATATTCAAGTCATTAAGGATATGTATACTCGAGCTATTACTTGTGTCCAAACACATGGAGGATTGACAAAATATTTTCCTATTTCAATTGGATTACATCAAGGATCAGCTTTAAGCCCTTATCTTTTTTGCTTTAGTTATGGATGTTCTTACTAGGCATTTATAGGAAGATGTACCTAAGTGTATGTTTTTTGTTGATGATGTTTTTCTTATTGATAAGACTAGAGAGGGAGTCCAAGAGAAACTTCAATTATGGAGGTCAACACTAGAGTCTAAAGGTTTTCAGTTAGGTAGATCTAAAATTGAATATATGGAGTGTAATTTTAGTTGTAAAAGTTCTAGTGGTAGTGTTGTGATATTAGGTGAATAAGTCATTAATAAGAGTGAGTGATTTAGATATTTAGACAATATTGTTCAAAATGATGGTGAAATTGATGGAGATATTATTTTAGTAAATTCAAGTTGGATGAAGTGGAGGAATTTGGCCTTTTGTGTGATAGAAAAGTTCCACTTAAACTTAAGGAAAATTTAATAAGATAGTGGTAAGACTCTACAATGACTTAAGGTGTAGAATGTTGGCCAATAAAGAGAAGCATAAAAGCCGTTAAGTGTTACATAGATGAGGATGCTTAGGTGGATGAGTGGATATACTCTTAAAGATAAAATACGAAATGAGTATGTTCGGGAAAAAGTTGGAGTAGCTCCGGTGGCAAATAAGATTAAAGAGAGTCGCCTTAGATGGTTTGGCCACATAAAGTGTCGGCCATTCGATGACCCGGTTAGGAGAGTAGATGCATTAGATTTGCCTTTTGTTAAGAAAGGTAAAGGTAGACCTAAAAAGACATGGTTAAGATGTATAAAAATGACCTTAATATACTTGAATTAAATGAGAATTTGACACATAATAAGACACAATGGAGACGAAGGATTCATGTAGCCGACCCCACTTAGTGGGATAAAGGTTTGTTGTTATTTATTGTTGTTGTATATAAACTAAAGGATTAAATTTAATAAATTAATTCCTTAATTGGAATCCAAATGAAAAGATCACTTTAAACCTTAATCAAATCAAATAAACATAAAGTTAAATTTAAAAGTCATTAAATCATGTTTAGTTATTAATAATTGCAAACAACATTAAAATAAATCTATCAACATAAAAATATAACCAAATCAAATTTATTAAATTAAATCAAACAATCATCAAAATTAAAATTTATATGAGTCTATTGACCTCACTTTTGGAGTGAGGATTCACCTTCCTCGTCTTAAACTTAGGAACCTTCTAGGAACTTTGATTTTCTTAGTCATAGGACACTTCTAGTGAGTGAACACTAAACCCAAGCCTAGAGACTTAAGAAGACATACCCTAAGCTTAGGTTATACGCCTTAGGACAAATATGTCTTACCTATCCTATGGCCTAAGCTAACCCATGCTTGTCCACTCATCCAAAACCAACCTCCATTAGATCTTGTTTCCTATCCAAGCTCCAAGCCAAATTGGCTTAAGGACCTAACCTAAGTTAATTCCACTATGATCCTATGAATCCAACCCAAAACCCATTCAAGCAAACCAAATCCAATTTAATTATCATAAAAGCACTCTAACCATTTAATAGATCATTTCAAACTCCTCCAATACTTATAATCAAACTAATCAAATCAAATGATTCAATCAACCGAAGTTAGCCCATTTGAGCCAAAGGGTTCAAATGAGCCAAAATCCAATCAAACCCAAATCAATTACAATCAAGGCCACCAATCAACCTTAAATCCATCATTGAACTCTTATCAACATCCAATTCCACTAATTCAATTCAATTAACCCAATTGGTCCACTTGACCCAAAGTTGTCTAAATAATCAAATTAACTCAAACTTCAATCCAACCCAAATTGGATTGAATCAACCCATCAAATCTCCTCTATAATGGTTGTTGATCATCTTTGGTTGCCCAATTGCAATCATTTGGCTCAAACCAAATCAATTTGATCACCTGATCCAAGTTGACCCAATTAACCCATATGGACCAAAGTGAACTAAATGTCATTCCAACTCTAATCAATTGTAGTCAATGACTCTAATCAATTGCAATCAATGACTATCATCAATCACAAATTGAGTATTGAACATGACACAACCCCCAATTGAACCAAATCAAGCCAATTTAGTCTCTTGACCAATGTTGACCCAGTTTGACCTAAAGGGCCAAATTGAGTCAAATCAAATCCTAAACTAAATTGATTACAACCAATACTTCTAATCAATCATAAATTAAATATTGAATATGATACAACCCTCAATTGAACCCAATTTGGTCAACCCAACCCAATTGACCCACTTAGCCCAATTTGACCTAAAGGATCAAATTAAACTAAATCATTCCCAAATCCAAATTGATTCAAACACCTACAATCATTCTAAAATTATCAATTAAACCTAAACTAACTCTCCACCCAAGCTAATTTGACCATAAATTGGTCAACTTAGCCTTTTGACCTAAATGAACCCATATGAGCCAAAATCAAATCTACTTCAAATTAAACCAAACCAATTAAACCAATATATTTCAAATGATCATTTGAACATACCCAAACCCTTGATTTGATCCAATTTGACCAATTGGTCAACCTAACCCAATTGAACCCCATTTGACCCATATGGGTCAAATTGAGCTAAGCCTATTCAAACCAAGTCCAAACCCAACAAAACTTGGCATGACTCATCCTTGGGTCACCATAGGCCAGCCTAAGTGAACCTAACCCATGGTGAACCTAGTTTAGGTCAAAGTCCTTGAACCAAGCCACCTAAATGGGACAAAATCTCTATTTGGATGGGTTTTCCACTCCCCAATCCTTGGCAACTACCTTTGGCCATTCTTGGATATGTTAGCCACTAACCTAACCTATCTCATGGCTGTTGGGTTCAGCCTTTAGCCATGAGAGGGTGAGTTCACCCATGGCTCTCCATTGGTTCACTTGGAGGAGGAGGTACACCCCATGCCAACCCATGCCATTGCCTCAGCCTCTCAAGCACCTCCAACTCAGCAGTCTATTGCCACCTCTAGCCACCTACCCCGACTGGATGATTTCCAAATGCTGAGCTAATCTCAACCCTTGGTTCACTTGGGAGAAAGAGCATACTCCTCCCCCTCCATTCAAACTTCACAGAGAGCATCCTCAGAGCATTCTGAGTAGTCCTAGACCCTTTCTCGAATCCCTAGTTCTCTCCATTATCGGTGAGACTAACCACAGATCAAAACCGAGAGCCCCTCCCATCCAACCTCACCAAAACTCCACCAAACTCAAATTAACTCTACCCACACCTTCCCCTCACTGGCGAGTCAAAGCGAATCGATCCCTGATCAATTTGATCACCAGAAGGCACTATAAGACCAACTATGGCGAGCTTTACGGTGGTGCTTGGTCCACAAAAGAATCAGCGAGAAGGCAGCTCAAGTTCGTCTCAACAGGGCTTCATCTCTTCAAGACGTAGCTACCTTAGTCGATGGTTCTTTGGTTTGTAGCTCCAGTGAGGTAAAAATTTGACAAACCGTAGATTTTCCCATGGGTGTTGGTCTTTTATAACGTGAATCATGATTTTACGTAATTTCCACCATATGATCTTCTTAGATCTCCTCCCCACACATTTTGGAGTTGATCTCGTCATCCCACGAGCTTCAGTGAGCTCAGATCAAGCGATGGAAGGCAGACGGTGTCCGTCTTTTGACGCTAAGGGGATGACTGATCATCAGTCATCCACTCCATGTGATTAGAATGGATGACCATGATTTAATCTACTAGATTTTCTAATTTATTCCTTTTAAAACCATGAGATTAATCGGCGTCCAAGATCGACGGATGAAATCTGCATTGCTAAGTTATTTGTCATTGGATGTTTAAAATAACCTATCCCATGGTGCCACATGAAAAGCGATGTCATGTCAGCTTCTACGAGGCGCCAATGGTTTATGAGGATAAGTGTTAAAATGCAATTAAATGACCAGAATTTTTCAAAATTCATAACAAATTGTAGAAAAATCCAAAAATATGAGTAAACTCATTTTGGAAAGGGTAAATAGAGGATAATTTAATAAAAATAAAATCCCTAATATTTGGTTAATGAATATTGTTTAGTTTGGGTATAAAGTTTAGGCTAATTATCTTAATTAAGGCTTTATTACTTGGCCAATTGATCCCAAATTTTGTGGGTTAATTCCATGGGATGTCCTCTGCCTCTCACAATTTTCTTGGAATTTATTTGTCATGTAATTTAAAGAATTTGAAATCTCAATCTTAATTACCATCCTTAATCACTTTTATGATTGTTAAAATTACTAAACATAAAAAAATTAAATGGTTTATGATGATTAATCACTATTAACGGTGGGAATGGTGAAGGGAAATAATTAGGACCTCTTTTCTAATTATTTTTATAAATACATTTCTATGGTAGGGTTAATTAATGCATATGTTAATTAAAGGTTAATTAAGTAAATTTATGGTAAAATCAAATAAAATAAAAATGATGTTTGGTTCAAATAATTCAAATTCAATTCATGTGTTTCCCTTTATGTGTTTGATAGCATAAAGATTGTTGACCTCATTTTTGGAGTGAGTTCTCAATCTCCTCATCATAGATCTAGGACTCTTATAGACACACTAAGAGCTCCTTAGTCTTAAGACACTTTTAGTGATTAAGTGAACACTTAATCTAAGGCTAGAGACTTAGGAGGGTTAGTTATAGGGGTAGGTTATGCCTTAGAGATTTAGGGAGACTTGCCCATCCTATGGCCTAAACCCAACCTATGTTCACTTTCTCAAACCAAACCTCAAATTCAATTCAAATACCAAATCCAAATCCAAATCCAAATTCCAAATCAAATGATTGAAACCCATAACCAAATTCAAAATCAAAATTCATAAACCCTATGATTTTATCTTATGAACTTGGCTCTTAACTAAATTCAAATCAATCCGAATTCAATTGATTTTCCAAGATAAATTCAATCCCTCAATCATTTATCAAATTCCAATCCAAACTCAATTCCAAATGATTGAAACCAGAGATCAAATTTAAACTCCCAAATCCTCCTTAAGCCTTATGATTGAATTCCATGGGCTTAGCCAAATCTCCATCCAATTCAATCCAAACTTGATTGTTCTCTTCATGAATCAATCATTCATTTATATTAACAAATATAAAAGAAATATAAACTCAAATAATCAAAACCAAATTGAACTAAGTCCAAATCCAATCAAATCCCAAGCTAACCCATATGGACCTACCTTTGAGCTTAGCCAAATCCCATTCAAATCAACCCAAAATCAATTGATTTTCTCACAAATTAATTATATATTTAATTATCTTCACAAATATAAATGAAACACACAATTCAATGATCAAAATCAATTGATTTTCTCACAAATCAATTATATATTTAATTATCTTCACAAATATAAATGAAACCCACAATTTAATGATCAAAACTAAATCAAACTAAAGTAGATTCTCGTCTAAGCCCTTTGATCTACCTCCACGAGCTTAGTCAAATTTGCCTTCAAATCACTCCAAACTCAAGTGATTTTATCAAAAGACATTTATATCTTCATTTATATTCACAAATATAAATAAATATACATTCAAATAGCCAAAACCAAATCCAAAATCAAATCAAAACCCAATTTAAACCCTTTAAGCCAATTCCTTGGACTTAACCAAAACCCACTGATATCAAGCCAAAATTAATGGATTTTCTCTTGAATCAATCACTCCATCAATCATCTATCCAAATATAAATGAAACCTACAACATCAAGCCAAATTAAAACTAACTCAAGTTAAGCCCAACTTAGCCCTTTTGACTTGAAAATTCTAAATGAACCAAAACCCATCATAGCCCAAATTGATTGCAGTTGGGTTTATATTTTAATCCTAAACTCATATATAAATTCAACTAAACCTTAATCAAATCAAAAATAAGTCAATTGACTTCCCAATTACCCAGTGGCCTAAAGAACACATTTGAACGTGTTCAATCAAATTGGATTGAACCAAGCCCATCCAAACCTCATACCATGACCATTAATCACCATAGGATGATCAATTGCTTTAAATTGGGTCAAACCAAGTCAACTTGGTCATTTGACCAAGTCAACCCTTAGCCCATATGAAACCCAAATTAGCCAAAACTCATTCTACACCAAATCAATTGAAACCATTGAGTCACACCAACTCATAATCAATGATTGAACATGACTTGGCCAACAATTGAACTAAACCAAACCCAATTGGCCATTTGACCCAAGTTGACCCAAATTGGCCTAAAAGGCCAACATGGGTGAAATCATGATCCAACCCAAATTGATTGCAACAAATGGCTCATGTTCATTAAAATTTGATTATTGAACTTGACTAAGCTCATAATTGAACCCAATTGACCAACTTAGCCCAAATTGACCTAAAGGGTCAAATTGGACAAAGTTCAAATTACATCCAAATTGATTCAAACCAAGGTATACAATCCAATCCAATCCAATTGACCAATTGAACTTGAACCAACACCCCGCCCAAGCCAATTTGGCCAATTTGGTCAAATTTGTCAACTTGCCCATTTGACCCATTTGATTTCAAATGAGCCAAAATCAAACCTAGGACAAATTGACTGAAACCACTTGAACCAAATCACTTCAAATCATCATTTGAACCTAACCGAGCCTTGGTTTGACCCAATTTGACCAATTGGTCAACCTAACCCAACATGACTCAAATTGAGCCAAAACCCTTGAAACCAACCCATGTGACCTTGGAACTCGACCAAACCCAACCCAAACCCATCCTAGGTCAGCCCAAAATTAGTCCAAAACCAAAATGAGTCCAATCCAAGGTTATTACCCATTGGCTAAGCCCCTTTACATAGGATTCCACATTTTTTTTGGCAAAGTATACTCTCCTATCACTTGGCTGCCCTCACTCACCCCAAATGGGGTATCACCTGCACACCTAGTCCACCCTAAGTGGGCTAGGACTTGCCTTAGACAAAAGGAAGGTGAGTTAACTCACCTCCCTTACAAACCAAGAATGAAAGGTTCCAAGGAGATGCAATCATCAAATCCCACTTTGAGCCACCTCCAAGCTTTCCTCAACTCAAACCAAGCCACGTGGACTTGATGGGGATAACTATGATTCCCTGGCAGTGGTTGGCTGACCAAAAATGAGGGATTGATTCCGTCCATCCACCTCAGCTAATTGAGGGATATACCTCCTCAATTTGCACAGAAAATAGATCGATTCAACTCACTAGAGCTTCCTAAGGTGATTTCGAACTCCGTAGCAAGCTCTTGAGCATTCCCAAGGCCTCCCTCATTGGCATTCCTCCTTCATGAGCATAGCCAAAATAGGGTAGCTTCTTCCTCAATCCAACTAGTCCAATAACCAAAACCAAATTGCACATTCCTACACCTTCCACACACCTCGTTAAGGCTACCCAAAGTTTCCCCCAAGTTTTAAACCCACCGAAGCAAGGAGTTCGATCAGAGCTGAGCATCAAAAGCACAATTCTTGGCCTCTCGAGCAATCCACTTGGAATCAACCTAATTGTCGCTCAATAGGGCCTCATCTCTACTAGACAAAGCTACCTCAAGCGTGCGAGCCGCCAGTCTTAGCTCCGGTGAGGTAATTCCATTAAAAATAACACCTAGGTGAAACTTTTTAGAGCTTTGTGAAGATAATGTGCATGTGAGCTAATCTTAGCCATTGAATCTTCTTAGATCCCTCGTGCGATGGTGTAGGTTCCATTTGGAGCCAATCTGAGCTCAGATCGAACAATAAATGGCGGACAACCTCCATCTTTTATTGTTCGCGAGCTGATAGATCACGCACTGTCCATTCTGCGTGATCGAAATAGGCGACCATGATTAGATCACATTAGACCCATCTGATTGGAGCCATTATTAACCGCGGGATCGATCTGCACCGTTTGATCTGAGATCGGACGGTGGTGATCAATAGCGTGTTCCACCGCAATCTGACTCAACCCGGGATGTGATAACTTAAATAGCCAATCTCGCGGTGCCACATGAAAAGCACGCCGCGTCAGCGTGCCACATGGCACCAATGGGATTAGGCTTAATGAAGGCTAAATAATCCATTTTTAACGTTGAAATGTCATAAATTCATAACAAATCATAGGAAAATCCAAAAAATATAAATAAAGGCTCATTTTAAAGATATTTTAGAGAGAAATCTATTAAAATTATCCTTAATTTTGAATAGTGATCAAAGCTTAATTAGGATTTAATTAAAAATCTAATTATCCTAATTACTTCATAATTAATTAACTAATTAATCTTAAACTTTTTGAGATTGTTTAAGGGGATGACCTCTACTTCCCCTATTTTTTTTGGGATTTATTGATTAATTAGTTGGGGAAATTAATTGATTAAGCCCTAATTACCTTCTTAACTTAATTAAGTATTAATTAACCATATGAACAATAACTTAATTAATTAATTGGGTCATTTATCACTGTTTAATAGTGAGGGGACTTAGGGAATTAGATTGGGGTCTCTCTCCTAATTTTTTCCCTAAGTTTCCTTCACTTTTTCAATAAGAAATTAATTAAGGATTAATTGATTACTTAATTAGTTTAATTAAAATTAAAAACACATATGAACCTAATTAATCAATTAAGGGGTAGATCTTTAGGTGCTCAATAACCTAAAAACATTTTAAAAAATTATGGTTAGCTCACATGTGTGGAAAATCATAAATGTACTTAATTAAGTTCCTTAAGCTTAATTAACTATTAATTATGAGCTAATTGCATTAAGCCCTTTCATTTCCTAGGACCATTTCTAATTTACTTTTCAATTCATTTGTATATAATGTTGGCTCATAATTATTTAGTTAATTACTTTAAGGTAACACGAGTAAGGGCTAATTAATTAATTTAATTCATATCTTAACTTAATTAATCCATAAAATCAACTTAATTACCTCTCATTAAATCAAATTAACTTACAAACATGGGATGAGATTAAGATTATCTAACTTCTTCTCTTATTACTTAAATCAAATTAAACATCAAATTAAAAAGGACATTAAAAAGCTTTGGTTTGCTTTAAATAATTTTATTTGATATGATTGTCCTTAAGAGTTAATTTGATTGAATGAAATTATATGTTTATGTTTATTTGTTCCTCTCCAATCATATTAAATGTTTTATGTCATTTGATTCATGCATTCATCCTTTGAAAAATTGATTAAATCAAATGATTTCCTTTATGTCAAGCTTGCATGTGTTGATTTAATTTAATATATGTGTGGCTACTATCACTATTAATTCCAAATATATTTTCCAAAGCTTATAAATGAATGATTACATATGCTATGAATAAACGAATGAACCTCGAGCGAGCCGAATGACTGCTTTATTATTTTTTTTGTTCAAATTGGCGCTCGCCGAAATACTCGTTTATAGTACCGTTGGTGTTCGTCGAAAAAATATTCGTTCGTTTTTAGTGCCGAAATTAGCTCGATTTTATATTTTTATAATTTTTATTTTTTTATTTTTAATTAAAAAATAATTATTAAAATCTTATGTAGTGAAAAACTGAAATACTATTGACAAAAATTAAAGCTAAAAAATATACAATTATATACAACATAATTATTATTTTTACACTAAAAAAAAGCTTTGTTATACAAAAAAATTAAAATTAGAGATTCATTCAAAGATTTAAAAATCAAAATTATATACAATTAAAATTTATGTTCTTAAATTAAATAATTTTCAAGAAGAGATTCAAAAATCATTTTTTTACACAAAATTGAACACAACTTCAAAAAAGAAAATATGAGTTAGTACTTAGGATCAGTGGACCACATACACAGTAACACATACACTCTTCTCATTTAATAAGCTCAAAAAAATTGCAACTCCAAGCTATACATAATTAAGCTAAAATAAATTCAACCTAAAATTTTATATGATCATATACAACTTACAATTTTAAAAAATAAAAGCTAAGAAAATACAAAATTTATAATTTCCAAATATCAATTTCTAATCAAATCATTTGCTTTTTTAATGTCAAAGTTTTATAGTCTCTTCAAACTTTCCTATCTTCAAAATCCAAACAATCTTGAATCTTCAAATCAGATGACTTTATGTTAACAAACTAGCAAAAAATTATAAAATAAATATTACGCTCATAAACTAAAATAAATAATCATTGACACAAATTTTAATTTTATGAATATTAATATTCAAAAAAGACGATAAAATGAAAGATTAATATTAATAAGACTAGGATCTGTAAAAAAAAAAGTGAAAATAAGTGTAGCATTTGTTCCAAATTGACAAAATAAAATCACAAAAAATGACAATAAACTCACAAAAGATGATAAAATGAAAGATTAATATTAATAAGACTGATGTAAAAAAAATAAAAATAAGTGTAGCATTTGTTCCAAATTGACAAAAATGAAATCACAAAAATGACAATGAAATCACAAAAAAATAAAAAAAATAAGCGAAGCATGTGTTCAAAAAAAATCCAAACTATTACTATCTCCTATCATTGATTAAATGATACATCCGTACGACAAAATGTAATCTCAAAATATTAAATTAAATATTTGAAAATACATACGCCCAAATATCAAGCTAAGTTGCATCTCATACATCTATTTATAGTTTTTCATCATAGCATTAATGTGTAATATCACAAGTGATATTACACATTAATAGTTAGACTGCAAATCAATTCCAAGTGTAGCATCAAAATATCTTAATATAGCCATTAATGTGTAATATCACAAGTGATATTACACATTAATCAGCATCCGTTCCAAATTGACCAAGTGTAGCATCAAAATATCTTACCATATATTAATGTAATATCACAAGTGATATTACACATTAGCAGATCTCTGTTCCAAATTGACCAAGTGTAGCATCAAGATATCTTACAATGCTCAACCATCCTAAACGGATACTCATGCACAATAATCATCTTTGCAATTATCTCCTAATGAAGATGATCATAATTTCATGGAATAATGGAATCTCAATTTGAGTTCACATCAAAAGGCATAAAATTTAATTTTTTTTTGCCTTTGTGCCAATTCAACAACCCGCTTATTCTTGATTTTTCACATTCCTTCACATGGCTAAAAAAGTTGTGAAGTTGTACCGCTTTTGATTTATGAAATTTCCTCGACAATATATGCATTGTAAAGAGGGTATACTCTCCCAAATACGTAAGTGGTTTCTATAAAATACTCCCAATAATCAAGATACTCTCTTCCTACTTAGGGTTGACATCATCAGTAGTCTCAAATGTATGCTCCTCTGATTCAACTTGTTGTGAACTACTTGGTATATCATTACCTACAACTAAATCATTACCACATGATGCAGACTGAGAATGATCCACATTAGACATGATTGTACACTAAATAAAAAAGAAAATATGAGTTAGAATATCGTACACAACAGGCATTTTAATAACCTACAAAGAATAATCAATCATCCACAACAAGCATACCGCATAAGATTTAGAATATCGTACATGGCATAACCGAATAAGCACTTCAAGCATAAAAGAAAAATGTACACTTACAAGACATTATTAAAGAAATTGTCTATTCTGAAAATTAACCTAGATCCCCCTAAAGTAAGGGTTCACAAAAGATGAAGGTTCTTGAATCCTCAAAACAAAATAAGAAAAGACTTAAAATTTTTATTGCCCTTTTCATTCAACATAAAAAAAACAAACCCAAGCCAGAGAACATCAAACCAGTCAAAACAATAAATTTAACATTTAATTCAAAGAAAAGAAGCATAGCATTTCATGAAAAATATATGGACCGCAAGCATTGATGTGAAAATAAATAAGAACGGGCATATAGGGATGCGAAAAGCAATCAACTTGAATCTAGCTCTCAAGGAAGTACATCAAGAAATTTGATTTATCTTCACAATAATTTCGACTATTAACCGAGTCATCTTAAAGATACCTACACGGTCATGACGAAAGGATAAATCAAAAGTAAGAGTTAACAAAATTGTAAGAGAAACCAATTTAGCTCGAAGTTAACAATTGTACTTTGTTTGGTGAGGACAAATGACTCATGGATCGGCGACTTTAAGAAATATGGGATTACGCATTTTATGGGCTTAACAAGCAATGGTAGAACATTAGCAACATCAAAGGCAGCAACAATGCCGCCATTAAGAAATGGTAGAAAATGGCAAAAAAAAAAATTTAAAATAAAGATTTCCAAACAAGAACAATAAAAAGCTTAATCACAATGAAACAAGGGAGGAATGTAAATTTAAATGAACAAAGCAATGGTAGAACATTAGCAACATCAAAGGCAAGAATAATGCCATTAAGAAATGGTAGAAAATGGCAAAAAAAAAATTTAAAATAAAGATTTCCAAACAAGAACAATAAAAGCTTAATCACCCTAAATGTGAGGAATATAAGCTATGTGAACCCCAAATGAACAAAAAATGATACATTTTTGACCAAAAAAAAAAAAAACATTATGGAAAACATGTCATTTGTGAAAGATGCTATCCCAATCCATTCAACATAAAACCTAAATGCGCTAAAATGGAGAAAAGTCGAGAGGCGAGAGAAGAGGCGAGAGTCGAGAGGGTCATAAAAATGAACGAAGTCGAGACTTGGATTAGGCGAAAAGTCGAGTGGAGAGACGAGAGTCGAGAGGGTCTGAGATAAAAGAATTAGAGGCAATATCAATATCCGATTTAGCTCCGTCATTCTTCGTCTTATTTTGCATACGTTTAATATAATTCCCTACGGCTGGGATTAACTTTTTCAAAACCTAAATAATTAAGCGATGAAGTGCATAAATATAAAAAACCTATAATAATAATACTAATATATTTAGCTTATTTTATTTAAAAATTTTTTAACTAATTTTATAATTAAATTAAATATCAATTTTAAAATATTTAATGACATAAATATAAAATTTAATATAAATTCTTTATTTATTTCGAAGCTAAATCGAGCGAACATGATCAAAGGATTGTTCGTGTTTGACTCATTTATAAATCGAATCTGAAATATTTGTTAGGTGTTGCTCATTTACTTAACGAGCAGCGAATCTGAGCTAAATATCGACGAACATGAGCTTAACGAGCTTTTTTTGACGACACAGCTATGAATGCTAGTTATAAATACATAGGAGATGTATGTGATTATAGCTTAAGTGTATCAAGTGAAGTTTCTTTCCTTTTATTCATGTATTGATTTATGTAAGTATGAATGTTAATGGGTATATAGTTTGGACATCCCAGGAATACGAGGCTTAGCTAGCCCCATGTGGTGAAATTTCATATTATCAATTTCTAAAGATTGTATACTTCCATCTTCAGTCTATGTAGGATAAAATGAAGATAGAAACATACTCCTTTTATGTATTTTTGGATACCACGTAGATCCGTAGATGTTCTTATTGAGGGTGATCGGGTACGACATTGAGGAGAGGTATACTATCTCGAAAGATAGAAGTTACCACCCTACAATGAACCTAATCACCCTAATAAAGACTCCTAAGGACAATATGTTTGTATATACACCAGAGATTCTTCCCCTACTTTACATGAAAAGGTAAAGTAGGGTTTATTTTAAACTGGGTTCATTAAGTTCCCTACAGGAGCAAGCCCCCATAATTAATTACATTCCAAGAAAGGGGATTCCTTAGAAATACTCTTGATTAAGGTAAATGATCATTGTCTCCAAAGATTTCAATAGATAGGACTATCAATCGATTAGTTTATTTTTAGCAAATCATGTGGGATCAATCAAGAGGAAGGAGTTCTTATCGAAGCCAAATGAAAATAAATAGGGGATACTTAAGATATTAGGAAGCTAGTAAGCATCCCAAAATACCCTATGATTGGGATTTATATTTTTGAAATTGAATTAATGTGTTTGAGTTGAATTTTTATTAGAGGTGAGGATTTACACTTATGACCCATAGAAGGGAGAAGTAACCTTAGAACCTAAATCTAGGGAGCTTTGGCGAGGGCCAAAAGCATAACCTAAATTTAAGGCAAAAATGGGCATTTGGTTTACCTCCATAAGAGAGGACAAATCACTCGACTGCTTAGACTTACAATCGCCTGGGGGTGGCTACCAACTAATGCCTCCTACAGTTTTAAGTACATGTAGGAAAGTCATATGCTTAATGCGAGATAGCTAGGATGTTATTTATTTTTAGAAAGAGACTAAGTTCTTAAACTCACTCTTTAAGAGAATAGATCATGTAAGGGCATGAAAAATGACCTAGATCTAATGCAAAACATATTACATGTTATTTTTATTTTTTAGACAATCATTTGACTCAGGCTTATAGGATTCATATGCCTAATGCATGAGAAATAAGATTATGGGCCAAAATTAGTGAGAAGGGGAGGTGTGTTTTCACCATGGTTCTCAAAGGTCAAGCCAAGTTCTCTAGCAAAGGTGGAAGCCCTCCAATCAAGAGTGAAATAATATACTTTTATGCATGATGTTAGAAAAGAAATACTCATCGAGCTAAGGGGTTGTTAATTCTTTTATCTTGATTTTTTACTTAGGCTTTAAATGAGATTTTTAGTTGTTTATTTTTAATTTTGAGTTGATTAATTTGATAGAGGATTTATTTTTTTCTAAGATCCTAATCATCATCCAGGCCATGCATCAAAGCAAAGAAGAACTAGGAAAATATGCCATCTTAATACACAAGCTAAACAAAATATTAAATATTTTATAAAGCTAGCATAAAATATTAAAATGTCATTTTTGGTCAAGCACCACCGCACAAACCTGAAAATAAATTGGGTAGCCGAGCTCTACCCTTATACAACCCAGATTACAAATGAATTAATTTACAATCAAGTAAGGGAATTCATGTTATGGGGGTCTTCATTTCTTTTCTTTTCTTCCTTCTTCTTTCTTCTTTCTTCTTTCTTCTTTCTTCTTTTGGTTCCTTCTTTTGGATGGTTGGAAGGTAGTTGCTCCAAAGGCTTCACATGGTACATAAGATGTAATCTTATGGCCAATGCTCATCCTAATCCCCCATAACATTCATTCCAAAATCCTAATTACAAAAGTACATGAAAAGGAAAAGTAAATCTAACTAATATCTACAAAACAAAGATTAACTAAACAAACCATACAAATCCCAAGCATGTCTATTGGACTTAGCACCCCACACATGGGAAATGAAGTCTACCTGGCCTATTAGATCATGCTTAGGGGTATAAGCACCTGCATAACAAAAGCATTTATATTTTTATTACAATGCCCCTTAAGCATAATCCCCTGCAAAAAATAATGATTAGACTAAATCATCCTACCATTCATTCTATGCACATTCACCCTACCATCTAGACTAGAAACATAATATCATAAAACAAAAGAAAACATCAAGTCATGCTCCGCCCTAACCTAAAGCTAGAAGTGGTGACTTAATCTAATGTGTGTGCTTTAAAAGGTTTGTGTGGTATGCTTAGCTATGGCTTTAAGGCTTAGATTTTCTAAGTGTGAAGATGTTCAACTTAGATGGGTGATTTCATTTAAGTTGTTTAGTTGATTTGGGTTGATTTTATTTTGTATTTTGGTTTAGTTTAAGTGAATCCTACAATTAATTACTAAATTTTAAAGAGAGAGAAAAGAGAAGAGAACTTCTCTTTCCGTCCCTACCTTAAGTAATTTCTAAAGTGGATTCATATTTGATTTTATTTAGTGAATATTTTATTATGTGTTTTAATTAATCCTAAGTTTCAATTTTCCCTAAACAAACCTATTCAAAAAGAAAGACATTTTAAGATTAAGTAAAGTGAATTAATATCACAAAACACATATCATTTCATTTTTTTTCCAACATGTATAACATGCACATGGATGCATCCTAAGCATATCTATGTAGAAAAATAGAAATGTTTAGCACACTTTATGATGAATGCCAAGAAATGGTACTTAAGAAAATTGGAATGCTTTATGATGCATGATTTTTATTAAGTAGAAAAGAGGGGTTTCTTTTATCCATTATTCACATGTACATGTATATGTATAAAAGACATAAGAGAGTATGGCACCATTGTTAGCACCGGGAGTGTAAGGTACAAGACCTACTTAGGAATACTTAAAGCCTCATAACCCTGGGATTGTCCAGACTAATATACCACTTTCCTTAAATACAAACACATGTATAAAAGAGATGAATGGAAAAAGGAAGATGCAAAAAAGTTTGTATTTGTTTGTTTATTTTGTTTATGCAATTTATATGTACAAGTGTGAATGTCCTTCTTAAGTAATATCATAGGAATAAATATGAATTAGGTTAGGCAAGTGTTGTGTTCTTTTCAAATGAACTATACACTTTGCCAAATCCTTTTCAAAACTATGCCAAATGAAAAGAGAAGGAAGGCCACACTATGCACATCTTCATATTTATATCCACATATAAGCTTATAAATAATTATAAGTAGCACACTTTCAATTTTAGGTGTTTGATTTATAGATTTTAAAAATAATTTTTGGATTTAGTAGTGATAATAGCCATTCATATTTTTTTACTTTAGCCAAAACATGAAATTTGACATAAAGAAAATATTTCATTTTCAATTTGATTTCTTTTTGAAAAGCATGAATGCATGAAATTCATATGACATACACATTTAGCATGTTAGTAAAGAACTAATGTGATGAAAGCATGTAAACACATTCACCCTAATTAATTCCTAAAGACAATCTTATGAAATAAGAAAGCTTAAAGAAAATCAAGTTATTTTTAAGGAAGGTTTGATTTTATTTTGAGTTTGATTGAATTTGAGAAATATGAGGTGAGTTTGCTGCTCCTAATCCATTCCCACATATTTTTGTTGATTTAGTTTGTTCTTAGGATTATTAGATGATTTTTATATGTTGCTTAGGTTAAGGTATGAATTAAGTGTGTTAATTATCCCTTAATGACACCACCTTTGCATAGTTAATCAAATAATTATGAGCCAATGATATGACATAAAATCATACAAGGAATTTAAATCAGCAATGCACCTAGGGGAGAAAGGTACCTAATGCAATTGGCTCATGATTAAGGATTAATTAAGCTAAGGGATTTATTTTAAGTAATTTCATAACACCTCTCACACATGTGAGTTGAATTTTGATTTTCTTAATTATACTTAGGCTCTTGAACACCTAAGCATTTACCCAAGATATATTAATTGAGTTCTAGAAAGTTTTAGAATTTTATGAAATTAATTAAGGGGTAATTAGTAAATTAACTCTTAATTAAGGTTAAATTATGGAAGAAAGGGGGTTTAAGGAATATCTTAAGAAAAGTGTCCCAAAATTATTCCCTAAACCTCATATTTACTTAAACAAAATTTAATTGACTCAATCAGAGGGTTATACCATGAATTATACCCTTAATTAAGCTTAATTACATTAAGGAGTGATTAAGGAAATGTACTAGCAATTCCTCTAATTAAACCACCAATAAATCCCAAGAAAATTAGGGGAGACATGAGTCATCCCACTAATTATGCATAAGAAGTTTGGGATTAATTAGTGGAGTAAATAGAGGGTAATTGATAAAAGAACATTCCCAATAAAACCAAATCCAGAGAAAAGTACTATTCAAAATCCATTGAAATCATTTTTAAAATATTCTATGTTCAATTATTTATCCAATTCAATTTATTTCATATATATTTTTAAATTTTCTAGGATTAGATATGAATTTATGAAGTTTTCATGATTAATTAGGTGATTTAATAGCCTAATTAAATGTTTAATCCCGTTGGCGCCACGTGGACCGCTGACGCGGCATGCACTTTTCATGTGGCATGATGGGATTTGATATTTAAGTTGTCACATCATAGTGCCATGTCAGCAGCAATGCTACACGCTTTCTCCTCATCCGTCCAATCAAGGATCGGACGACTGAGGTTAGATCTACGGTTCTAAAGGGATAATCCATGGGATCTACGTGTCTTTGATCATGGCCATCCATACAAAATGCACAGATGGATGGCCCATGCTCTGTCTCTATATTTCCTTGCGGAGAGGACATCCATTCATCTTAGGGCATGATCGAGCTCGATTGAGCTCAGATTGGATTGAACCTCAACCCACACCATCAACATGCAAAGAAGATCACATCTAATGGCTAGAATCTCATGGATGACACTTTACTTCACAAAGGACTAGGCCACATTGAAATTATGCTAGGTTTAATGGAATACCTCATTGGAGGTGATCACCAGCACTCGATTCCCTTGGAGAAGCTTCGTCTAGTGTAGATGAAGCTTTGTTGAGAGTTTGCAGTCTTGAGATTGGATGGATCCTTCTAGAGGCCAAGCTCCCCTTCAAGTAGGCTTAGTCTTGGTCAAGGTAGCACCTCCCTTGCTTTAGGAACTTGGGAAAAGGTGTAGGCAAGTTTGATTTGATCTTCTGATGAAGCTTGAGGGAGGAATTGGCTTAGTATGAAGTATTAACTAAGTTGTATTTCAAGTGGAGCTCCTTATTTTTAATCTATGAAAATTGAGAAAATGGAAAAATAATTTCACTATAGAAAGCTTGGGATCACTTGGCAATGGCTCATCTGGCTTCCCTAAGTTCAATCGAGTGTGAGAGTGTCAAGATTGAATGGAATTAGGGGTAGTATATCTCCCCCTTGAAGGATCGAACAACTGTGAAGGAGCTTGCCATTTTGATCCAATTGACCCTATTCAATGGGTTGTTAAGCTCTTTAGAGGCATGGCATTCAATTTTGGCCAGAGGAGTGGGTGAGGTGGCCATGTGCTCAAACAAGGTGGAGGGAGGATTCCATGTGGCCATTTTCAAAGGAGGTGGTCGGTTTGAACTTAGGCTAGGTTGGGCTGACCCAAACCCATTGGGATAGGTGTACCATACTCCCTAATGTCCACTTGGTCCGAGAGTGCCAAGTGGTCATGAAGAGGATTTGACCAAATTTCAAGTGGATTTGGCCAAAATTTACCATATGGACTAAGGGTAAAATAGTCATTTGGCTTATGTTTCAATTTGAATATATTTGGTATGTTTGAAAAAAAATGGGTTTGGCCAAGTTTCTTTGAATTTGGAATTGGTTTGTTGTGATTTGGCTCATGTTGACCCATTTAGGTCAAAATAGGTCAACTTGGGTCAAGTTAACCAATTGGTCAAATTGGGTTAAACCAAGGGTTGGGTCAAGTTCATATGACCATTTGAAATATTTTGGTGGCTTTGGTTTGATTCAGTTTGGTTTATATTTGGTTTTGGTTCAATTGAGTTCATTTAGGTCAAATGGGTCAAGCTGACCAATTTGACCCATTTGATCTATTTGGGTTAGATCATGGGTTGGTTCATATTTGTTTGGTCATATGAAATGGATTGGTATCTTTGTTTCCAATCAATTTGGTTTATATTTGAGTTTGGCTCAATTTGAACTTTTAGGTCAAGTTGGGTTCATGGTCAATTGGGCTAGGTTAGGTCTAGTTGGCCAATTGAGGCTTTGGTCAAGTTCAACAATCATTTTGGAATGAACTTGACCCATTGGTTTCAATCAATTTGGCTTAGGTCAAGTTTTGACACATTTTGACTTTTTAGGTCAAGTTGGGTCAACTTGGGTCAAGTGGCCAATTAGACTAGGTTAGGCTCAAATGATGACTTGGTCAAGTTCAAACATTGATCATGAATGAGTTTTGATTAATGGTTTCAATCAATTTGGCCTATGGTGGATTTTGGCTAGTTTCGATTTTGTTTTAGCTAAGTGTTGACTTGGTCAACCCTTAGGTTTGACTAGGTTTGACCCAATTTGAGTGATTGATCATCTCATGATGATTGTTGATCATGATGAGAGGCTTAGTTGGGCTTAGTTCAATCCAATTTGGTTAGTATTATAATTTGGCTCATAAGGGTACTTTAGATCACTTTGGGTCAAGTGAGCCTAAGTAGGTCAAATGGCTTGGTCAAAGCTTGATTTGAGTTTGATTGAACTCACATATGGACTTATGATTGAAATATAAATCCATTTGCAAGAGATTTGAAGTCAAATGGGTTTTAATTCATTTGACAATTTCAAGTTCAAAGGGTGAACATGAGTTTGACTTAGGTTTGATTTTTGAATTGAGTTTTGGTTCAGTGATTGAAGTTTATGTTTATGTTTGGATTCATAGTTGAAGGATTGATTGAATCATGAAGAAAAAATTAAGAGTTTGGCTTGATTTGAAATTGATTTGGCTAAGTTCAAGATTTTGACTTGAAATGCTTAGGTTGGATTTTGATTGAATTTGAGTTTGCTTTTTGGAGTTGGTTTTGGTTGTTTGAATTTACATTTCATTTGTATATGTGAATATAAATGATAATATAAATGAGTTATGAGAAAATTTCATGAGTTTGGATGGATTTGAACTTGATCTAGGCTAAGTCCTTAAGAGGGAATCAAAGTGACTTAGGAAAGATTTTTTTTTATATATTTGAATTTGAATTTAGAATTTGATTGATTTGAATTTATATTTTATTTATATATGTGAATATAAATGAAAATATAAATGGGTTGTGAGAAAATTTCATGAATTTGAAGTGATTTGAATTTGATTTAGGCTAAGTCCTTAAGAGGGGATTAAAGGACTTATGAAACATTTTTGATTTGGATTTGAATTTTGGAATTTACTCATAAGTTTCAATCATGGGTTTCAATCATTTGGCATTGATTTGGATTTGGAGAAAATCAATTAAGCTGGAATTGATTTAGGTTTGATGTTGATTTGATTTAAGTTTGACATGAAGGAAGGAAGTGAGGAATGTGGTTCAAGCTATAGGGTAGGCAAATTTTCCTAATACTCCTAAAACATCACTTATTCCTATGGATAAACCTTCTAAGTCTCTAGGGCTAGGTTGAGTGTCCACCTAATCACTAGATGTGTCTTAGGACTAAGATCTCTTAAAGTCTAAGAGGAGTCCTATGTCTAAGATGGAGGAGTTGAGAGCTCATCCTAAAAATGAGGTCTACACCCTAAGGAGGCCATTTAATTACCTCACTTCCCTAGTTTAATAATAGAATGTACTACATTTGATTTCATTCTTATATACTTCAATACTAGAATTTGGATTAGCTTTACTCCATATGCATAAATGTTTCAATCAAATACAAATACAACCATTGCATGGTTCTCCTTCCTTTATTTATGTATACATCCATATGTATTTGAGAAAAACAAATATTTAGAATGGACATCCTGGGAATACGAGGCTTTAAGTAGCCCCAAGGAGGTCATTTAATTACCTCACTTTCCTAGTTAACAATGGCGTGTACTAGCTTATGTCTCTTATACATGTGTGTGTGTATTTAATTATGGAATTATAACTCCTTTTCTTTTATCAAAGATACATGCATCCATAATTGGCTAGGTGAATGAATTAATTGATCATGTGATTTGGAGCTCTCTTTCTTATGTTCATGTGTGCAAATTTACATATGGTTTGAATGCAAATGGTATATAGTCTGGACATCCCTGGAATATGAGGCTTTAGCTAGCCCCAAGGAGCTCATTTGATTACCTCACTTCCCTGGTTAACAATGACACATACCAATTTAATTTCATCCTTATGTATTTTTGTATTAGAATTTAGATAGAGCTTTAAATTAATATGATAAAATAATTCAATATATAGGAAAGTATAAACTTTAAATGTACATACTCACATCCATCATTCAAGTGTGCTAAAATATATTGTATGTGTAGGTGTACTTAGGACTTAATAATATGCGTGTTCCATGTGATGAAAAGGAATGATTTAACATGTGTCATGTTATAGTAATTCAACCAAATTAATCTTAATATGTCCTTCATATTGAATAGAATTATTTAAAGTGAACTTAAACTTAGGATTAATTTAAAATGTGTAATAAGCCATTAACTAAAGAAAATTAAATCAAATTAATATGCTTTAGAAATGACTTAAAGTAATGAAGAAGGAGAGTAATCCTCTCTTTTTCTTCTCTATATAACACTTAATTTCTAAGTGTAAATCAAGTGAAACAAAAGAAAATATAAACTAAAATTCTTAAATAAATTAAACCACTTAAAGTGAAATCAACCTCTTATGATTAACATCCTTTCACCTTTGGAAAATCATATCCTTAATGCTTAGTTAGGACATACCACACAAGCCTTAATACACACATTAAATTAAGTCACCACTTCTAGCTTTATGTTAGGACGCTATATGGTGTAATGTATGCTTTATTTTATGATGTATTATTTTAGATTGGATGTTAGGGTGTATGTTTTGTAGACTAGATGTTAGGCTGCGATTAGCCTAATCATATTTTTCACAGGAGATTGTGTTTAAAATAAATATAAATGCTCTCTTTTACATGTTGCTTAAACCCCTAAGCATAATCCAAGTTAGGATAAGTGGGCTTGGTTACCCATGTGTAGGATTCTAAGTCCAAATTATATATATAATTGCTTAGGATTGTATATGTGTTTAGCTAACACTTATTTTGCAGGTGTAGTTAGATTTACTTATTCTATTTTTAATATAATTTTGCATTAGAAATTAGGATTAGTGTTATGGGAGATTAGGATGAGCAGTGGCTAGATAGCTTTTCCTAGGAGGCCTATGATACCTTTGAAGCAAGCACATCTAAATCAAAGAAGGAGGAGACAGGAAAAATGAAGATTTGAAGACCCCTCAATGCATTTTTTCATTTGTAAATTGTAATTAATCTTTCATATTTTAGGTTATATAAGGGTCAAGCTCAGCTACCCATCTTTTCTTTTTGGGTTGTACGGTGGTACCCGACCGCATCGACCTCTTATTCTTTAACATTAGTTTTATAAAAATATTTGATGATTTGTTTAAATTGCGTAATAGAAACAACATGCTTTTTCTTGTTTCTTTATGAATGATGCCTTAATGTGTGACTTGGATGCGATTAGGCTCTTAGAAAAAAATTTACCCAACTACTACCCATAACTAAGTTTCAAATAATTCATAACCTCACATAAAGCCTAGGACATAATCAAGATAATTAAAAGATTTAGCAACCCCTTAGTTGAATGTTGTATGATTCACATCATGCATGCATCTTGAATCACTTTTGCAAAATGAGGGCCTCCATCCTTACTCATATAGGGACCGCTTGACTTGTGAGAGCAACCCTTACCGATAGAGCTTCACCCTCTTCTCTTTTGATTTAGCCCATAATCCATTTCTATCATGCATTTAGACATAAGAAATCCAAAGCCTTTTATCAAATGAAGCTTCAAAGATCAAATAAAACTTAAAAAGATTTCTCATTAAACTAAGTCATTGTTCATACCACTCATGCTCTAGTCTCTTAGGGAGTGGGTTTAAGGACTATAGTCTCTTTCTAAATAAACAACCTAACTAATCTTACAATTTCATATGACTGAATCACATGATTTTAAAGCATAAGAGGAGTTAGCTATGCCACTCCAAGCAATTATAAGTCCAGCAGTCAGGTGATTTATCCTCTCGGTGGAGGTAAATCTTATACCCATCTTCACTTAGAGTTAGGTCATGCTTTAGCTCTTACTAAAGTTCCCTTGATTTAGGATATGAGGTAGCTATTTTCTTCGGGCTACTAGCATAAATCCTCACCTCTTAGGCTTTTCCATAAACTTATGTTGATGGATTATAAGTCCTAGTAATTTAATAAAATTTCAACTCTAACAAAATAATTCTCTTCACTTTCAAACATATAAAGCCCAATCGTAGGATATATTGGAATGCTCATTAGGTTTCCTAGTATCATGGGCACCTACTTATTCCCTTTGGCTTCCAAAAATAAGACTTCTCCATGATCTTTCCCATTTGGTTTTCCAACATTGCCAATTTATTGATAGTCTATCCTTGGAATCTTTGGAGACAATAATTATCTACTTTAATTGAGAGTATTCTAAGGAATTTACCTTTCTTAGGATGTAATTAACTATGGGAGCTTTCCCCTAATATGAAAATTTAGAACTTGATTTAATTTAAACCTTGCTTTATTCATCCATGTAAAGAAGGGGAAAAAATATATGGTACATTTGAAGTCCTACCATGCCTTAGGAGTTTTTATTAGGTGATTAGGTCCATTGAAGGGTGATATCTCTATCTTTTGAGGTAGTATATCATACCTCAATGTGTACCCGATCACTTCAATAAGTATCCCATGATCTAAGTAATGTCCCCCCTCCCCATCTAAAATAAACACCACAAAGATCTTTAAGGAACTTAAGGTTAACCCATGGGTGTGGGAAAACCATATAAGTACTTAATTTAGATTCTTCCATAATTTAGTTAACCTTCAAGTATGAGCCTCATTGCATTAGGTCTTGTTAAGTGCATTGCAAATTTTAATTTCTCATTGGAATATCATTGGAGACTGATGATTAGATGGTTAATTAAATTAAAGAGGCTTAGGAAAGGGTAATTAAATTCATTACTTAAGGATTTGAGCTTAATAAATTTATAAAATTTACTTAATCACCTTTTCTTAAACACATTAATTCATCAACATGGGATGGGGCAAAAATCAAATTTCTTTCTTCTCTTTAACTTTTAATAGTTCAAACACCAAAATCAAACTTCATAATAACTTTGGTTAATATTAAAGAATATTTATTTGACTTGATTATCCTTAGAATTAATGTGATTGAACGTATCATGTGGCAATATTTAATTATTCCTTTTCAATCATTATAAATTTGAATGCCATTTATATCATGCATTCAAGTTTTCTAATAAAAAATCAATTGAATATGATTATATAGGTATATGTTGCATGTGTTGAATTAATCTTACTATAACGTGTGGCTATTATCACTAAGAAATCTCAAATTATTTTCAAAATTATAAGCTAATGATAAAAACTTAGAGTGATGTTGGTATGATTATTCTTTATGATTTATATTCACTTATCATTTAAACATGTTAAAGGATTGTTCTATTTTTATGATTTCTAGGTATGTTTACATGTGTTTGAATGTTAGTAAGTATATAGTCTAGATATCCGAGAATATGAGGCTTTAAGTAGCCCCAAGGAGGTCTTAGATTACCTCACTTCTGTGGTTTAACAATGACACATACTTAATTTCATTCATATGTGTATATGTGCTATAATTTGGATATAGCTTTACTTTACATGAGTAAATAATTTAGTAATATACAATCTTTTGCATGATTTTCATTCTTATGTTCATGTATATGTTCATGTGTACTGAAGTTAGTAAGTTTATAGTCTGGACATCCCGAGAATATGAGGTTTTAAGTAGCCCAAAGGAGGTCTTAGATTACCTCACTTCCTTGGTTTAATAATAACACGTACTTGTTTAATCTTTAATACATGTATATGTATGCTTAACTGGATTGAAATCTTTCTTTTCTACTAAAATTCATGCATTAATAATCATTCAAGCTTGTCAAACACACACACATACACACAATCCTTGGCTAACATCTATTTTGCAAGTGTAGTTAGATTTTACTTTCTATAAATATGTAATTTTGCAATAGGAATTAAGATTAGTGTTATGGGGTTTTGGATGAGTAGTGGATAGAAAGCAAAGACCTGGGAGGTCTTGAAGCGTGAAACAAAACCAAATCAAAAAGGGGAAAGGAAGATAAAGAATGAAGACATCCCCCCCATAGAATATATTTAATTATAATTATAATATTCTTTATAATCTAGGTTGTATAAGGTAGAGCTCGGCTACCTAATTTCTTCCTTTTCTAGGGTGTATGGTGGTACCCAGTTGTACTAACCTTTTATTCTTTTATGAAAATTTATAAATGTTTAATTATCATGTTTAGCATGTGAAATATAAATGGCATATTTTTCATAGGTTTCTTAAAGCTCAATGATTGAATGTGTGGCCTGGATGCGGTAAGCTCTTCAGGATAAAATTAATTTTTCTATCCCCACTAATAACTTATAACTAAATTCTAAAATAACTTGTAACCTCACTTTAAAGCCTAAGTTTTCAATCAAGATTATTAAAAGATTTAGCAACATCTCAGTTGAATGATGTATGTTCTAACAATCATGCATATTATCTTGTTTCTCTCTTGAGTAGGGAGGGTCTCCATTCTTGCACAATAGGGGAATGCTTGATCTTTGATGACATCCCTTGTAGTGGAGAACACCTCCTCCCACTGATTTACCCCATAATCTTATTTTCATCATGCTTATAAGCATAATTTTCCCAAGCCTTTGTCCAAATGAATGTGTCAAAAATGATTCAAAAGATGATAAATATTTGCATTAGTCTAAGTCATGTCTTCATGCGAGTCAATGATTTAGTCTCTTAAGGAGTGAATCTAGGACTTTAGTTTTTTTGCTAATTAAATAACAACTTAGCTATCTTACATTTACATAAGATCGGCATACATAGTTTTGAATCATAGGAGGTGTTAACTGATGGTCACTCCAGGCAGTTGTAAGTCCAGAAGAGTCGGGATGAGTTTATCCTCTCTTGTGGAGATAAATCATTGTATCCCATTTTCTGGTTAGACTTTAGTCATGCTTTTAACATGTGCTAAAGCATCCTAGATTTAGGTTCCAAGGCTATTTGTTTCCTTTGAGCTATGAGTATAAGTGTTCACCTCTTAGGCATTTCCATAATCTTATGTTGATGGATTATAAGCCTTAGCATTCTAATAAAATTTCAACTCAAATAAAAATAAACTCCCTCTTTCAAATATATAAAGTCTCACTATAGATATATTGGAGCAATCATAAGGTTTCCTAGTATCATGAGCACTCCCTACTTATCCTCTTTTGAAATTCATAAATAAGTCTTTCCACTCGAACTTTCCCACTTGACTTTCATAAAAACCCAATCCTTTGATAGTCTAGCTTTGAAATCTTTGGAGATATTTATTGATCGAGTGTTTTCTTAAGAAATTCCCACTTCATAAGATGTAATTAACTATAAAAACTTGCTTCCATAGGGAACTAAAGAACCTAACATAAAATAAACCTTGCTTTACTTTCATGTATAGTAGGGGAAATATATTTGGTATATATGAAGGCCCATCTGCCTTAGGAGTCCTTATTAGGTGATTAGGTCCATTGTAGGGTGATATTTCCATCTTTTAGGATGGTATATCTTATCTTAATGTCATACCTGATTACTTCAATAAGTACCTCATAAGATCTATGTGGTGTCCCAACAACTCCAAATTAAAATACCACATAGTCAAATAACTGAATTCAATAAACTAAATGATTAAATTCTTAAACCTAATGACTTGGTGTCCCAACAATTGCAAAGGTAGTCAACATCCTTTAGGTTTTGGGACCTCATTCCATGTAGATCTTGAAACCCCTATTGTGTCCCCCAATAGGTAAAAGATAAAATTAACTAATGAAAGGAGATGACTAAAAATTTAGAATCTCTTTACCTCAAGCTTGGTGCCATTTGCAAAATGGCACTTTCCTTTTCAAAAATCACATAACAAAATATTTGCACAAAATCCATAAGAAGGTTTCAAAAGGCATAAAAATAACCAAATATCATTTAACAATACCTACAATTATTACATGGAGGTTCTTTTCAAAATCAAAATCAAATTTTTTTAAAATACCTTTTTCAAAAAGGACATTTTCCAAAATAATAAATTTCATTCAACATACCCAAGTTTGTTGAATGAATGGTCTATTTTTAATAGAAATCATGACATAAAATTGAAACTCCACTTAGCATATTCGTATGTGCTAAAGTTGGAGTTACCTTTTTTCAAAAGCAAAAATCACACACAAAATCAAGACATATTGAACCCTATTTAACATACCCAAATTTGTCAAATGGGAATTCCTTTTCATTTTGGAAAATCAAAATAAATTGAATTTTATTTAACATACCCACATCTGTTAAGTAGAATTCCTCTTTTCCAAAGTCTTGAAAATCAAAACACATTTGGACTCCATTTGACACACCAAATTTGTCAAATGAGAGTCCCATTTTTAAAAATCAAAAACAAATTGAATTTTATTTAACATACCTAAATTTATTAAATAGATTTACCTCTTTTAAAATTATAACACATTTGAACTCTATTTGACATACCATATTTGTCAAATAAGAGTTACCCTCTTTTTCAAAAAGAGAAATCAAATCAACAAATATCAAACACATATACATTGAGCTCCTTTTATTATACCAAAATTTATTAAATGAGAGTTCCCCAAATCATATCAAATCCATATATCTCAATAAACAACAAACACATTTGGCCTCTACTTTACATACTTAAATTTGTTAAGTAAGAGGCTCATTTTCAAATGAAATCAATATATATCACACACATAACAAACAATCATCATGAGGAAAGATGTTTTCACAAAATTTTCAAACATATAATTGAAAACCTTTTAACATATATATATATCTAAAGTCTCTCCAAATATTTGAACCCCACTCAACATGCTTACATTTGTTGAGTATGGGTTCCAAATTAAAATCTTATGGTAATGTCTCTCCTCAAATATAATAAATCTCTCTAAAATTCAATAAATCCCACTTAGCATACCTAAATTTATTAAGTATGGGTTCAAATTCCAAATCAATCTAGAAGTCAATGATTGAAGACAAATATCAAAGCATGGGTCTGACTCAGTTATGTTTCACAAATGTAGTGATTTCAGCACAATAGTCTTTTCCTGCCTTCAGTCAGTGCAGTTACTAAGGCTTCCGATAGTTTGTCTTCTCTTCCCCATCAGGTGTGGATCTGGCCTTGGATTAGGCCATACACTCCTTGACCACCACTCATATGATTTAGTTTGGTTGTGGCTTCGAGGCCGTCCAAGTTACTTGTGAGGGGACAACCCTCATGACTATTAGCAGGGAGGAGTTGGCAGGATAGATGCCACTTCTCCACTTTGACATTTCATCTGACCCTGAGTTTTCCCTCACTAAAGAGAAAGGCTGTCATAGTTCCCACACCCCAATCAGTGTCAATGTCAATACCAACTGCTTTAGCATAAGTTCAGTCAGTTGTCCTTGCAATAGTTCTAGTGAGAGCTACTACCTCCTCTTTGGTCACCCCAAAGGGGAAGGCTATCTTGGCTTCCGAGACAGTCTCCCCTACCTTTGAGGTAGGTTATATCTCTCATTCTACTTTGTTCACCCGCACTTAGCACTACAAAAATAGGAAGATCAAGCAGCACCATGAGTGAGCAGCCAGGGAGATCGATGCTGCCTCCCACATCGCTGAGGAGGGTTCTCCCCATGAGACCTCTCCACTCTTGAGTGGCAACAGGTTTCATCCCCTCTCAGCCTCAGATAGAGAGGATGACTACAAAAAGATCATTGCATCGCCTCCACCACTAGCACACTTTGAGGTACCGGCTAGGGAGCGTAGGAGGGACCTATACCGATCTTAGGACTATTCTTTGTTAGGTTGGTAAAGCCTATGCATGCTTAGAGTCCAGAGAATTATTTGATTTGAATTCCGTGATTCTTAGGAGTGTCAGTGATTAGATTTATAGGGAGAGAGTCACCGAGGCTGGAGTATCCATTCAAGCAGGCAAGTGGGAGAGATGAGCGTCACATGATGGCGGCCTCTAATGGACTTCCACGATCATCTATCACGGCGATCATTCCAACATTGTTCTCATGGGCACATTCGGAGAGGAGATCTCCGGTGAGGTAGTGGGTGTCTTTGTCACCGCTCCACTCACGTCCACCATCACCCATTCAGCTTACAACATCTACCACCCCGCCAAGCTTCAGGATCCCCATCCGAGGAAAGACCAGCCCCACTGGTGATCTGACTATAACTTAAGGATCCTGCTCCATCAATTCCACCTATTGAGGTGAGATCGAGCTCCCCTGCTCGACCCTCTACCTCAGTCGTGACTAGGAAGGAGTGGCGACCCAAAAGTGTCATCATCACACCACCTCCATCGTAGATAGAGGGAGAGAGGGGAGGGGACACAGACATAGTTCCTCATGATAATTGATCCTCCCAGTGAGAATGTCCTATCGGTAGGTAGTATAGGTGCATAGAGTCAGATGAGCACAGTCTTATGGTCTGCCGTCAGTGGGTGTTTGTGCCGGTCCAGCTAGACAGAGTAGAAGATCGGTCTAGATGATATCATAGAAAACTACTTTGCTGAGAAGAAAAAACTTCTCAGGAGTGATCATTCAGATCAGGAGGAGGATATCATCCGCTTTGATCTTGATGAAGATGACATGTTGGATGACACAACTGAGGTCCACATGGTCAACACATTAGGGTCCTTGCAGTGGGTAACATAGCCATGAAGGTGTCGTGGTCGAGGAAGGTGACACTTCTCACTTGACTCATCACCTCCTCCACCAGCTCAGGTAAAAGATGATCATATAAAAAGGATGGAGAAGAAGGTAGAGGAGTTGATGGCAGTGGTTTTAACATTGCAGAACTCAACCCAGTCTCACAGCCTTCTCCAATCGTAGCTGACCAGCCAGAGTTGGTACATACTTTGGACCATCCTAGGTGCACTCCCGTAGATAATGATGTTGGTAGCTTGTATAGAAGGTCACAGATGGCACCTCCATTCATGAAAAGGACATTAAGCATATGGTGGAATAACATGTGAGGGAAGCGATGTGCAAGCTAGGGGGAGCTCATCTATTCTAAATGGTAGACCATACCGGAAGAATTGATGTAGTTCAATACCCCAAGAGTTTTGTGACACCTTCCTTCAAGATCTTTGATGGTAGTGGGAACCCTTGATAGCATATTGCACACTTTAGCGCTAGCTATTACAACAGCGGTGACACACTCCTATTTAGATTTTTTATCAACAGCTTAGCATGGGTTGCATTTGATTGGTATGTTGAACTGCACAATGGTTCAGTGAAGACTTTTCTTGAGTTGGAGCACCTCTTCATTAAGAGATTTTCTAGAGCTCAGCAAAGAGTGACTATAGGCGATCTCATTGTAAAGAAAAATCCCAATGAGTCCCTTGTTGATTATATTCTCAGGATGCACAACCTAAGCATGAAATGCGAGCCATAGCTATTTGAATAACATGCCATTGAGATTCTTCTTAAGAATATCCATGGCCTAGTCGCTTTCATGCTTAAAGGCTTTACCATCAAAATATTTGAGAAACTAATCAACAAGGTGGCTAGCCAAGAGGAAGCCAAGTAGTTTCCTTTCCCGACCAATAATCTTGACCCAAACCGCAGAAGGTGTTTGAGAAGAAGATAAGGATAGTTATGCCAGTAGATAGAGGAAAGCAGCCAGCCAAAATTTAATATGAGAGACCTAGAGCCCAGCAACCTCTTTTTTCACCTCCTCTGCCACCACCTCAGCCATCATACTGGCCACCTTAGCCACCACAATGGCCATTTCCACCACCTCAGCAGTGATATTCCTATCCACCACCATGTAGCTATTACACACCTACTTTTATTGATAGATTAAATAAACCATATTTATTCAAGAGAGAGGTAGTTAGAAAATTTTTAAGAATCTCTTAAAGAAACCAGACTTTTAGTTACCAAAGCATAAGAGGCGGAAGAAGTGGGCAAGAGCGATGATCCTAGCTATTGTCCCTACCACTACATGTTAGGCCATGTCTTAGAGGATTGTATTACTTTTAAGAATTGGCTTGAGCATAGCTACAAAGTCGAAGCCATAGTTATCCCTAAGGAATACCCCTTGGAACAACCATCCAGTTATGTTAGGGTAATGCTTGTGGATACTTGCGATTCTCTTAAGACTAAAAGGTTGGGATATCTCCTTATCCCGAATCTCTAAAAAAATCATTTCTAAGATCAAGAAGCTTTCCTTGTAGGTGCTTCTGAAGCATCTCAAACCTCCAAAACTAAAGAAATTCTGCTAGTTGCAAGGATAAGTGAGAGAAACTAACAGCAGCTGACTCAACACTTGCGGGATAGTCCATTAACACAACCACCATTCGAGTTTAGCACTCCATTCACCATTGCAGCCACCTCTTCCTCTTATCTTCTCTTCTACAGACAGGAGTGTTGTATCGATGAACAAGGGCATTAAATCCCTGACTTCACTTACTTTACTTGATTTCTACCATGTACCTCCACCCAAAAAGAAATCAATGAAGAAAGTAGATTTTACTTACATCTTGTCCACTTCTAATACTCTTGATTTTATTCTTGTTGAAAACTCTCCAAGTCTAGAAAATAATAATAGCTAGTAATTCTGATCCCCTCTCTTCTGATTTAGAATCAGACTTTACTTTTTCTAAATCAATCGGGTTCTCCTCTTGAGATTGACTTGGAGTCAACCGACTTCGAGGATCCCATAGGAGAATCTATAGGTATTCCCATTGAGAAGGTAGAACTTTCCATAGATTCATCATTCCATGAATTCACTGAAGTTAACCTGCACAGTGGCAAAGTTCTACCTCCTAGGGTAGCACCTAAGGATAAGGGTAAACAAGTTATTAGTTCCAATGAGCAATAGCCCCTCCATAGGATGCTCCACCTATGGATATGCTTATGGAGGACCAAGTTAGAGTTAATTATAATGTCCCGCACACCTTAGAAAGTTATCAGCTAAGTTAAGAATATATGACACCCTTTTCTTATCCAAAGAGATGAGGGAATCCCTAATAAAGACTCTTCTTGATCTAGATATGCTTAGCTCAATTGACTGCTACTAAAAGAAGGCACACCACTTGAAGGACATCATAGGAGTTACATTCAGTGATGAAGACCTACTTCTAGGGACAATGAAGCACAACCGCCCTGTTTACATTATAGTGGATGTTGGTAGATACAGGCTATCAAGAGTTCTAGTTGACCATGGTGCATCAGTCGACATTATGAGTCTAAGAACCCTTGCCTACTTGAGGATCGACATCTTCAAACTCCAAAAGGAAAGGATGATGTTGAGAGGATTCAATGGACAAGGCAAGAGGGCCTTAGGCTCCGTAGCGTTGCCATTGGAGATAGATAATTGGAAGACTGAAGCTAAGGTTCAGTTCATAGACTCGGATACATCTTTTAATATTTTGCTTGGGAGACCGTGGATACATGAACACAACACAGTTTCATCCTCTCTACATTAGTGCATGA
The DNA here is from genome assembly GCA_021442155.1 of Cymbidium sinense. Lineage (NCBI taxonomy): Eukaryota > Viridiplantae > Streptophyta > Magnoliopsida > Asparagales > Orchidaceae > Cymbidium > Cymbidium sinense. The sequence continues at coordinate 111,022,856 of CM038218.1, read as the reverse complement.
AGTTCATGATAGGTAGGATTGAGTACTGCGTCAAAGGAGATCTTAAAACATTCATAGTTCATGAGGTCGGGATATATGAGGATGCAGTCTATTTCCTCTCCCAAAACCAACAAGTTCATTCTCGTGAACTTAGTCAAGATCCCCATGAGGGACAAAAAGAAAGAAAAAAAGAAAAAAAATTGAAAAATAAAAGAAAAAAGAGAAAGAAAAAGAAAATAAAATGGAGCGAGACATAGACTCAGGGGAAGATGTAGAGCTTGACATTAGATTCCATCTAGTTCATTACTCCATTCAAACATATGGATAGGATGACCCGACCTCCACCGGGTAGAGGAAGAGGATAGTTTAGAGGCAGCCATCGAGGTGGAAAGCCTCCCTATTGGCAACCCAATAGGTGGTATGTCCCAACCACCAGGAGTACACCGCTATGCACATAGACTTAGAATCTAGTTTAGAGGATGAGTCTTATGTGGTTAGCACACCAGCCAGCTCTTCTCAATAGTAGATCTCTTTCAAGGTGACACTTGAAAGATAGCGATGAAGACCAAGCTCTAAAGCAAAGCATAAATGTATCCAAGTCTGTATGTAAAATGGTCAGTATCAGTTGGTAACCTTAGCTCTAACCCCACTTTCCTCACAAAAAGTTGAGGGTTTGACAGTTAAGGAAGCTCCTAAGTCATCCATAGATGTGAAGACTCGAAGGTTCTTTCTAGGAGCACTATCCTCAAGTCAAGAAGTTGATGTAGAACTTGAAGATGATTCATATAAAGATTTAATAGAATTACTTTTTGATTGGTACCCGCCGTGTGTTCTAAACATAGCAAAGAAAGTGTTAATCCCACATACTTGGTCAAAGAATAGGTTAGACTATTTTGAAAGAATATGGAAGAATGAATGCAAAAGCTCTTAATCAAGACCGGACTAGATTGATATAGTGGATCCAGTTGATGATGATGATTGCTTATTAGTCATCACCAATCATTTGGAATCTGATAGGTTCTTTTCAAATCATGCTAACTCATATGAGGAGCTGTGTTTAAAAACTTTCGATGCTCCAAATGATTTTAAAGTCAAAGATGCATAACTAGAGTTTGAGAAGGAGATCGGATCAACCATCAACGAGCTCAAAGAAATCAACTTAGGGACTCAAGATAATCCACGTTGATATACATCAATTCTTTGTTGAATCATACTAAAACCAATGACTTAGTTAGGCTATTGATTGAGTTTAAAGACTGCTGCATGGAGTTATGAAGAGATGCCCAATTTATCTCTTGATGTAGTATTACACAAACTAGCAATAGAGCCTAGTGCTAACCCTATCAAGCAAGCTCCTAGACACATGTGATTAGACATTGAATAACATGTCATTTCTGAAGTAAAAAAATTGATTGATGCTGGTTTCATTAGGGAAGAAAAATATCCTACATGGTTGGCCAGTGTCATCCTTCTTAAGAAGAAGAATGGCCAGATTTTCATATGTGTCAATTTTAAAGATCTAAATAAGGCATGTCCAAAAGATGAATTTCCACTACCAATACTAAAACTAATGGTGGACATTGCCTCATCTCATATAGTTTTCTCTTTTATGGATGGCTCATCTAGATATAACCAAATAAAGATGACCCCTGAGGATAAAAGAAACACTGCCTTTTGAACCTTGATCAAAATCTTTTGCTATAAGGTCATGCCTTTCGGCCTTAAAAATGTCAGAGCTACCATATTAATCGAATCGATGAACTAATTCATCATCAAGTTGAATGTTACTTCGATGATCTTATAGTCAAAAGTAAAGAAAAAATAGATCATCTCTTTGACTTATGAGTAGTTTTTGAATGGTTAAGATAATTTAACCTCAAAATGAACCCCTTGAAGTGTGCATTCGGAGTAGCTTCAGAAAATTTCTTAGATTTATTGTCCAACATCGGGGAATTGAAATCAATATAGACAAGATTAAGGCAATATTAGAAATGCCACACCCTAAAAGTCTAACTCAACTCAAATCATTTCAATTGAAATTAGCATATCTAAGATGCTTCATATCCAACCTATCAAGAAGATGCCATCCATTCTCAACACTTGTCAAAAAGGATGCCAAGTTCAAGTGGGATGACAAGTGCTAGCATGCCTTCGAAGACATCAAATACTACTTGATGATGCCACTAGTTCTAGTAGCCCCTATCCTGGGCAAGCCATTGATCCTTTACACTGCTGCATTAGATGACTCCCTTAGCGCTCTGTTGGCCCAAGCCAATAATGAAGGGAAAGAGCACGCACTGTACTACCTTTGCCATCATCTAATTCATGCTAAGGAAAACTATCCACCCATTGAGAAGCATTGACTAGCTTTAATATTTGCATCCTAAAAATTACTACATTACATGCTTTCTCATAAGGTGAGCTTAATCTCTAGGATCAATCCACTGTAATATCTTATGACATGATCGATGCTATCCGCCAAAGCTACATTGGTCCATGATTTTGTATGAGCTTTTGACATTACTTTTGTACCCCTCCTCAGGGGTGAAAGGATAAATAAATGTATTTCATAAAGAAGACACCCCACTTCCCCGCTAATTCTCGCTAGACCTCCCTGATGAACAAATCATAAACTTAGGGGACACTAGCATTCTCTATTGGGAGATGTACTTTGATGTGCAGCTTCCTCTCAAAGGGGAGAAGAACCACGATCTCCTATCCCATGAAAGACAGAGGTAAGAATAGTTCTCCTAACTCTGGACCGTGATGTGATCAGATTCTCATATCATCTGTTCAATCCATGCACCAACAATAAAGCCAAATATGAGGCTCTGATTGCCGGTCTGCAGTTAATCATTACTCTAACCATCCAAAATGTCAATATCTTCAGGGATTCTCAGTTAACCATTAACCAAATCGCTAGGTCCTACAAGGTTCTAAAGCTAAGCTCCATCACTACCACAAGTACACTATTGAGTTGTTGGCCCAAATCCCAGAGGTTACCTTTTACAAGATTCCTTGAGGAGAAAATGAAATAGATGCTTTAGCCAAACTCACCAAGGAGTTGGTATGTCTGGAAGATGAGTCCATATCGATAAGGGTCCAAAATAGACAAGTTTTATCCCTTATATAAATTCATCAAGAGACTCTCTCTTGCAGGAGAGGTGGTCATTGCCAAAAAGGATGATGAGTCAGATTGGATTCATGGATTACTTAACTAAAGGAAAATAACCTTAAGAGAAGTCCCTAGCATATTAGATGAACTAGAGAGCCTTTTCCTATGCTCTCGTGCAAGGCACCTTGTACTGGTGGTCCTTCGATCATATGTGGTTACGTTGTTTGGATAAACACAAAGCCCGTAAGATCATAATTATGGTACACTCAGGAAGCTCATCAATCCAATCTAAAGCTGAAAGGAAAGATCAAGAGACTAGGATACTACTGGTCGTCGATGATCACATACTGCATGGATGTAGTTAGGCGATGCCACCAATGTCAGGTGTATGGTGTGGTCCTACACCAACCACCAAACATTGGCCTCATGGCCACTTGAGTGTTGGGTTATCGACATAGTGGGTTTGATTGATCCTCCTTCTTCCAAGGGTCATCAATTCATTCTAGCTTCTACTAACTACTTTTCCAAGTGGGCGGAGGTGATCCCACTCAGAGAGGTCACAACTCAGCATGTGCTCCAATTTTTTAGGAACCATATCGTATATAGGTTTGGGGTGCCTCGATGAATTATATTTGATAATGATATCACATTCAAGAGCACCAAGATCAACAAGTTTGCTCGAAGACACAAGATAGATTGGAGATATTGTACCATCTGGGGAAAATGGCTTAGCAGAAGTCTTCAACAAAACTCTCATCTAGATAATAAAAAAGATGCTCGATAACAATCAATAATGTCATGAGCAATTAGTTAAAGCCTCGTGGACTTACCACACCACATACAAAACTCTAACTCAATCTACCCCTTTCTCCTTAATGGTTGTTCTACCACGAGAAGTCCAACTCCCATCACTAAGGATAGTTGTGCAAGCAAGTTCAAGAGAACGCCAAGTTAAGAAGAGCTCAAGGTTGAGAGACACTTACGGGCAAGCCAGAACCTTGAGTTGTATAAAGTCAAAATGATTCAAACTCATAACAAGTTGGTCCATCTTAGAGCTTTTCAAGTAGGAGAGCTTATTTTAGTTATAAGGAGACCAATCATTGCCCATCGTAATATGGGAGACAAGTTTAAACCCACTTGGGAAGACCTTTTTGCCATAGAGAAGGCCTACCATGGAGAATCTTATCAGCTCATAAATCATAAGGGCTCTGATGCTTCCAATCAGCGGGCTCTACCTAAAAAAATATTATCCATAAATCTTATTTGAAAACAATTATCAATGAAAATTTTCATCTCAAATTCCATCTCATCCATATTAAGAAACATCTTTATTTGTGAATCCACCTTGATGTGCATTTAGGGTAGGTGTAAGAACCTGAGCATAGTCTTATCCTTGATCAGCACCATACAACACAAACTACATACAACCACATATAAAATAAATTCATATCTCTCGCTACTTGGTAGTTGGGATAATGCTCTAACCCTCAGGTCGAAGCACCCAGGGTTCCTTGTTTAGGAGGATGTAAGTCTACTATGATCTCTTCTTCACTTAACCATTGCACCCCCAGCATTGTTACAAGGGTTAGTCATAGGGGTATGTTATACCTTAGAGATTTAAGGAGACTTGCCCACCTGTGGCCTACACCCAACCTATATTCACCTTCTCAAACCAAATCTCAAATTCAATTCAAATACCAAATCCAAATCCAAATTCTAAATCAAATGATTGAAACCCATAACCAAATCCAAAATTAGAATCCTCCCAAAGCCCTATGATTTTATCTTATGACTTGGCCCTTAACCAAATTCAAATCAATCCAAATTCAATTAATTTTCTCCAAGATCAATTCAATCCCTCAATCATTTATCAAATTTAAGTCCAAACTCAATTCCAAATGATTGAAAGCCAAGATCATATTTAAACTCCCAAATCCTTCTTAAGCCTCATGATTGAATTCCATGGGCTTCAAATCTCCACCCAATTCAATTCAAACTTGATTGATTTTAGTCATGAATCAATCATATATTCATTTATATTTACAAATATAAATGAAATATATACTCAAATAACTAAAACTAAATTGAACTAAGTCCAAATCCAATCAAATCCCCAGCTAACCCATATGGACCAACCTCCATGAGCTTAGCCAAATCCCATTCAAATCAATCCAAACTCAACTGATTGTCTCACAAATCAATTATTTATTCAATTATCTTTAGAAATACAAATGAAACCCATATTCGATGATCAAAACTAAATCAAACTAAAGCAGATTCTCTTTTAAGCCCTTCAACTTACCTCCATGAGCTTAGTCAAATTTGCTTTCAAGTCACTCCAAACTCAAGTGATTTTCTCATAAGTCATTTATATCTTTAATTTAAATACAAATTGATTCAAACCAAGGCCTACAATCCTTTCCAATTAACCAATTGAACTTGAACCAACACCCCACCCAAGCCAATTTGGCTAATTTGGTCAAATTGGTCAACTTGACCCATTTAACCCATTTGATTCCAAATGAGCCAAAATTAAACCTAGGCCAAATTGATTGAAACCACTTGAACCAAAATACTTCAAATCATCATTTGAATATAATCCAAGCCTTGGTTTGACCCAATTTTACCAATTAGTCAACCTAACCAAACATGACCCAAATTGACCCAAGTGACCCAAATTGAGCCAAAACCCTTGAAACCAACCCATAGGACCTTGGAACTAGACCAAACCCAACCAAAACCCATCCTAGGCTAGCTGAAAATTAGCCCAAAGCATAATGAATCCAATCAAGGTTATCACCCATTGGCTATGCCCCTTTACATAGGATACCACCCTTTTTTTAGTAGCCCTCACTCACCCCAAATGGGGTATCACCCACCTAGCACACCATAAGTGGGCTAGGACTTGTCTTGGACCAAAGGGAGATGAGTTAATTCACATCCCTTACAAACCGAGAACCAAAGGTTCCAGGGAGATGAAATCAGCCCAAATCCCACCTTGAGCCACCTCACAAGCTTTCCACCACTCAAATTGAGCCACGTGGACTTGATGGGGACAACTCTGGCACCATGACAAGCCGGGTCAGAAAACATAGGATCCATCCACCTCACCCAACCAGGACATACCCCTTAATTCACATGGGAAATAGATCGATTCAACTCGCTAGAGCTTCCTAAGGTCATCTCAAACTCCCTAACAAGCTCTCGAGTATTCCCAAGGCCTCCCTCATCGGTATTCCTTTGAGCATAGCTAAAATTGGGGAGCTTCTTTCTTGATCCAACATCACCAATTCTCAAGCAAAACCAAATTGCTCATTTCTACACCTTCCATGCACCTTGTCGAGGCTACCTGAAACTTCCCCAAGTTTTAAACCAACTAAAGCAAGGATTTCAGTTAGAGCATCAAAAAGCACAATTCTTGGCCTCATGAGAAATCCACTTGGAATCAACCTAATTGCCGCTCAATAGGGCCTCATCTCTACTAGATGAAGCCACCTCAAGCATAAGAGCCTGTCTTAGCTCGTGAGGTAAATCCATTTAAATCAAACCCTAGGTGAAATTTTTTTAGATCTTTGTGAAGAAAATGTGCATGTGAGCTGATCTTACCCATTGAATCTTCCTAAATCCCTCGTGCGATGGTGTGGGTTCCATTTGGAGCCAATCCAAGCTCGAGTGAACACATATCAAATGATCAATGGCAAACAACCTATCTTTCGTCATTCATGAGCTGATAGATCACGCGCAATCCATTCCACGTGATCAAAATAGATGACCATAATTAGATTACATTAGATACATCCGATTCGAGCCGTTATTAACCATGGGATGGATCTGTGTCGTCCGATTTGAGATCGTACGGTGGAGATCAATAGCGCGTCCCGCCGCTAACTAACTTAGCCATGAGATGTAATAACTTAAATAACCAATCCTACACCAAGTGAAAAGTGCACCGTGTTAGCGCACCACATGGTGTTGATGAGATTAGGCTTAATTAAGGCTAAATAATCCATTTTAAGGCTAAAATTTAGTAAATTCATAACAAATCATAGAAAAAAAAAAAAATATAAATAAAGAATCATTTTAAAGATATTTTAGAGAGGAATACATTAAAATTATTCTTAATTGATTTTGAATAGTAATCAGAGCTTAATTAGGGTTTAATTTAAAAATTAATTATTCTAATTACTCTCTAATTAATTAACTAATTAATCTCAAACTTTATGAGATTGTTTAAGAGGATGACCTCTACTTGCCCTATTTTGCTTGGGATTTATTGGTTAATTAGTTGGGGAAATTGATTGATTAATCCCTAATTATCCTTCTAAACTTAATTAAGTATTAATTAACCAAATGAATAGTAACTTAATTAATTAATTGGGTCATTTATCACTGTTTAACAGTGAGGGGACTTAGGGAATTGGATTGGGGTCTCTCTCTAATCATTTCCCTAATTTTCATTCACTTTTTCAAGAAGAAATTAATTAAAAATTAATTGATTAATTGATTACTTAATTAGTTTAATTAAAATTTAAAACACTTCTAAAGCCTAATTAATCAATTGAGGGTAGATCTTTTGGTGTTCAATAAACTAAAGACATTTAAGAAAATTATGGTTAGCACACGTGCAAAAAAACCATAAATGTACTTAATTAAGTCCTTTAAGCTTAATTAACTATTATTTGTGAGCCAATTGTATTAGGCCCTTTTATTTCCTAGGACCATTGCTAATTTACTTTTCAATTCATTTGCATATCATGTTGGCTCATAATTATTTAGTTGTTACTTTAAGGTAAACAGGTAAGGGTTATTTAATTAATTAATTCATATCTTAACTTAATTAATCTATAAAATCAACCTAATTACCTCTTATTAAATCAAATTAACTTACAAACATGGGATGGGATTAAGATTAGCAAACTTCTTCTTAAATTCCTTAAATCAATTTAAACATCAATTTAAAAATGACATTAAAAATCTTTGGTTTGCTTTAAATAATTTTATTTGATATGATTATCCTTAGGAATTAATTTGATTGAATGAAATCATATGTTTATATTTATTTATTTCTCTCCAATCATATTAAATATTGTATATCATTTGATTGATGCATTCATCCTTTGCAAATTGATTAAATCAAATATTTCCTTTATGTCAAGCTTGCATGTGTTGATTTATTTTAATATATGTGTGACTACTATCACTATTAAATACAAATGTATTTTATAAATCTTATAAATGAATGATTACATATGCTATGAATGCTAGTTATAAATACATAGGAGATGTATATAATTATAGCTTAAGTGTATGAAGTGAAGTTTCTTTCCTTTTATTCATGTATTGATTTATGTAAGTATGAATGTTAATGTGTATATAGTATGGACATCCCAGGAATATGATGCTTTAGCTAGCCCCAAGGAGATCATTTAATTACCTCACTTCTTTGGTTTAATAATGGAATGCACACCATTTGATTTTATTCTTATGTATTTCAATACTAGAATTTAAATTAGACTTTACTTTATATGCATAAATGTTTCAATCAAATAAAAATACAACCTTTGCATGATTCTCCTTCCTTTATTTTTGTACACATCCATATGTATTTGCACTATTAAGTTCAAATGTATTTTCCATAGCTTATAAATTAATGATTACATATGCTATGAATGATAGTTATAAATACATAGGAGATGTATGTGATTATAACTTAAGTGCATGAAGTGAAGCTTCTTTCCATTTATTCATGTATTGATTTATGTAAGTATGAATGTTAATGGGTATATAGTCTGGACGTCCTAGGAATACGAGGCTTTAGCTAGCCCCAAGGAGGCTCACTTCTCTGGTTTAACAATGACATGTACTCCATTTAATTTAATTTTTATGTGTTTAAATACTAGAATTTGGATTAAACTTTATTCCATATGCATAAATGTTTCAATAAAATAAAAATACAACCTTTGCATAGTTTTCCTTTCGTTATTTATGTATACATCCATATGTATTTGAGAAAAGCAAATATTTAGTCTGACATCTAGAATAGAAGGTCATTTGATTACCTCACTTCCTTGGTTAACAATGGCATGTACTAGTTTATGCCTCTTATACATGTGTGTTTATTTAATTATGAAATTAGAACTCCTTTTCTTTTATCAAAGATACATGCATCTATAATTGGCTAGATGATTGAATTAATTGATCATGTGATTTGGAGCTCTCTTTCTTATGTTCATGTATGCAAATTTACATATGGTTTGAATGCAAATGGTATATAGTCTGAACATCCTGGGAATACGAGGCTTTAGTTAGCCCCAAGGAGGTCATTTGATTACCTCACTTTTCTGGTTAACAATGACACATACCTATTTAAATTCAACCCTATGTATTTTTGTATAAGATTTTAGATAGTGCTTTAAATTGATATGATAAAAAAAATTCAATCAAATAGGGAAGTATAAAATTTAAATGTACATACTCACATCCATCATTCAAGTGTGCTAAAATATATTATATGTGTAGGAGTACTTTGGACTTAATCATATGCATGTTACATGTGATGGAAAGGAATGATTTAACATGTGCCATGTGATAGTAATTCAATCAAATTAATCTTAAGATTCCATTCATATTAAATAGAATTATTTAGAGTGAACCTAAACTTAGGATTAATTTAAAATTTGTAATAAGCAATTCACTAAAGAGAACTAAATCAAATTAACATGCTTTAGAAATGACTTAAGGGGATGAAGGAGAGTAATCCTCTCTTTTTTTTCTCTTTATAACACTTAGTTGCTAAGTGTAAATCAAGTGAAACAAATGAAAACACAAATTAAAATTCTCAAATCAATTAAACCACTTAAAGTAAAATTAACCTCTTATGATTAAAAATCCTTTCTCCATTAAAAAATCATAACCTTAATGCCTAGTTAGGACATACCACATAAGCCTTAATACACACACATTAAAATTAAGTCATCACTTCTAGCTTTATCTTAGGACAGTGTATGGTGTGATGTATGTTTTTATTTTATGATGTATTATTTTAGACTGAATGTTAGAGTGTATGTTTCGTAGACTTGATTTAGGCCATGATTAGCCTAATCATATTTTTCACAGGGCATTATTCTTAAGGGTGCTTAAATTAAATATAAATGCTCTTTTTTGTAGGTTACTTAAACCTCTAAGCATAATTCAAGTTAGGACAGGTGAGGCTTGGTTACCCATGTGCAGGGTGCTAAGTCCAAATTATATATATAACTGCTTAGGATTGTATGTGTGTTTAGTTAACATTTATTTTGCAGGTATAGTTAGATTTACTTGTTTTGTTGTGATATGTTGATCGTGACTTTGAAATACAACTTGAACCTAAAAAAGGCTTAATGCATGCATACCACACAAACCCATCTTTTCACATACTAGATTTATATGTCACTGACTCTAGAATTAGGTTAGGCCGATATGTTGATTGTGATGTGATATTTTTCTCATTTTATGGTGTACTATTTTAGATTAGATGGTGAGGATTATTTACTTACTATTCTGGATGTTAGGACACTCTTTTTAGGCTAACACTATTTTCTATAGTGGGATGTACTTAAAAGGAATCACTATAATAAATATAAAATAAATATCATTTGCTTGCTGAAGTCCCCTAAGTATAATAGACAAGTAGTGGGCAATCACGATGCTGTCGGTATGTTTAAAATATAAACTGTTGTTGTGCTGTATATTTTTGTTAACATATATTTTATAGGATTTAGAATTTTATTTTGGAATTTCAAAATGTAATTTGAACCTAGAATTAAGTTAGGATCTATGGGATTTGGGACTAAGAGGAGCTAATTATATTTAATGGTCCCTAGTGGAGCCTAAAGAGGTCCCTAAAGGAGGTGACAATCCTAAAGTTAGTAAAACCCCATAGATCAAACTTTTAGTTTTAGGATGGGCTGTATAAGGGTAAAGCTTGGCCAATTAATTTTTTTCAAGGTGAATAGCGGTACCTGGCTGCTCCAGCATATTTTATTTAATTAAATTTAGCTTGATTTATTTTGGGGTGTATAATAGAACTACAAGCTTTTTATAAGCTTTTTTCTATGATTGTTATGTGTTGTGATGAAGCTTGGAAGCATTATGATCTTAGGAGAATTAAATTTTCTATCTTATTATATTAATTCAACTCAAATATAAATAAATAATTTATAACCTCACTATAAATAAAGTCTTAAACACCAATGACTAAAAGCAACTAGAAATAACTAGATTTTGTGAACCTTGCTAGCATATTGTTCATAATTATTGAATTGGGTGCTTCACCTATTACACATAAGAGGACATTTGACCTATGAAGATAATCACCCTTCATGGGGAAATGTTCCTTCTCATTTTAATTTGGCTCATAATCTTTTTCTATATGCATCTTATTTTATTCATGAATTGCATACCCAAAATGTTAAATGAAACTATGAGTCAAAATACATTAAACAAATAAAAAATATTGTATTAATTAGATGCATAATACACCAATCACTATCTTAGGGTTAGGGAATGAGTTTATGCTCTTAGCTTTCTTATCCTAAATATAATAGCCCAACTATCTTGCATAGCATAAGATTGGACTTTTGATTTTAAAATTCTCAGGTGGTGTTAGTTATCAACTCCCTCTAGGTGGGAAGTAAGTCCAAAAGTTTCAGTGATAGGTTTATTTCTTAAGTGAGAAGATGAACCGATAATTCTCAAATTCATAAAATTAAACTAGGTTGAACTTGACTTATGTCAGAAGTGCTCTTAGACTTAGGTTTTGAAGCATCTTATTGAATAAGTCTTCACCACTAGGCATTTCTACAGTCATGTGCTGACAGAATCTAAGTCCTAAATTTCTAATAAAATGTCAACTTATAATCTCAATAATTTCAATTTCAAAAATGTAAAGCCCAATAATAGGATAGTTGAAATGCTTAATGTGCTTCTCAATATCTAAAAGCATTTCATAACTTTTTCCTATTAGCTTTTGAAAAGAACTCTTCCTCCTTGAAGCATTACCTTTTGAACTTTTAAATTAACTATCCTTAAGACAAGCTTTGAAATCTATAGAGATAAATATCAATTTTTTAATTGAGAGTATTCTAAAGAGAAATTTCATTTCTTCTAAGATGTAATTAACTATAGGGGTTTACCTGTATACAGAACTATGAACCCGCAATAAAATAAATCTTGTTCTACCTCTCCATGTAGTTCAGGGGAAGAATCTCTGGTACGTCGAAGACCCATTAGCTTTAAAAGTCCTTATTAAATAATTGAATCCATTATAGGGTAATATATTTATCTTTTGAGATAATATATTTATCCCATAATAATGATATTTGATTACACAAATTAGGACCTCCAAGATCTACGTGGTGTTCCAAAATAAAAATTCCCATAGTTTACTAATGTTGGACTTTTGATGCCTTTCAACCATTCTAATCTTCTGCTTGTATTTAGCAATGGTTGTTGTATTTGATGTTGAATTTTTTTCTCTATTTCTTAGTTGTAGCTATAATGTGTTTTGATGTTTTTATTTGGCTGCTTGAATTTTCTTGTGGTAATTTTGATTGTTGATTTGCTGAAAGATTTTTGTACTTTTGTTTGAAGCTATAAAGCTTCTTATTTATTGTAATTTGGTTTCTTGTACATAACTATTGGTTTTTATCTTTTTCTTCTTAAGAGTTAAGATCAATAAATGTTATATTTAGTTGTCTCACTTGTGCTACACTACTACGTTAATGAGTTTATGCAATCTTAATACTTTTAATGTGTTATGATAGTAGTATCAATAAATGATGAGATGCAACTTAGCTTGATAGTTGGCTACTTGTATTTTAACACCATCAATTAGTTTTTTTGTGGTTTATGTTTATGATTATATTATGGACTAAGTTGAGTGTTATAGTTTTTTCACTATAATTTTTGGGTTTTCACTATGCTTTTGATTTTCCACTACACTTTTACTACTACTATCTTTCCTTTTACCATGTTTTTTGTAGTTTTTAATTTAAGCAACCAACAAGATATTGATGGCATCAATGATTACTTATTTTAATTTTCTAAGCTCATTCATTATTATATATATATATATATATATATATATATATATATATATATATATATATATATATATTGTGTGTGTATATATATTAGCTAGTTCGATTTACATGAAGTGATCTATCATCGATGGCTATACAATAATTAGCTCTATTGTGAATAATGGATTATAAAAGTTAAGAGATGATTAATTTGAAGATTGAAGGATGTTGAAGCCACGGAGAATTACTGTTGTGATTACATGAATGTATAAATTGTAATGTATTTGTCATTTTGCATGTAGTTGTTATTAAGTATTAGTGTTCTTTTAGCTTTTATTGAATCAATCAATCAAATTGTTGGTTGTATATAATTATGTAAATTTTTAGGTTGAATTATTTATTATTAGTTATAATTGTATGAGTTAGAAATTTAACATGTAATAAATTTTTTGTGTAAAATTTATTATTATTATTATTATATAAATATGTATAGTTTACATCTTTTTTATTTATAATTAGGCATTTTTATCATAAATTGTATATGATTTAATTAAATAATATAAAATTACTTATTAGAAGTATTTTTAAATTTTTAATTAAAATTAATATAGTTCATCATTTTAAAAATAGAAAATCAAGTCAATTTCGAGTCGAACACAAGCCTAAGATGAACATGAACAATTTTTTGTGTTGAACATGAACACTCTGTTATCGAGCTATTTCAAACATGAGCCAATTTAAAACAAAAAATATTTAAATAAGTTGAACATAAACAAGTACTCAACTCATTCAAACTAGGCTCATTTACACCCCTAGCCACGGCCTAAACCAACCATTTTGGTTGGTTTTCTTTTGGAGGAGGGTATACACCTCCTTTTTCATTCAAAGAGCACACACCTTCCTCACAAGCTTAGAGCTTGTTCCCTAAGTTCATAGAGCTCCTCGTGCACCCAGCCGTCAGTGAGACCAGTTCCTCCGTCAGCTCGATCACCCTCCACATCCAACTTCACTTAAACTCCATCAAACTCAAATTAACTCTTCTCACACCTTCCCTTCACTCTAGCGAACCAAAATGAATCAAAAGTTGTTTGATTCAAGCATCGAAAGGCACTCCAAGATCAACTCTGACAAGGTTTGTGATGGCGCTTGGTCAATAAGATGATTGATGAAGAGGTAGCTCAAGACTTTTTTTAGCAAGGCTTCACTTCTTCAAGACGAAGCTACCTCACATTCGATGGCTAATCTCTAGCTCTAACAAACTAAAGAAAACCATAGGATCTTAGGTCATTTTTGAAGTGAATGTACACATGTCATGAATCAAGCCATAGGATGCACTTAGATTCATTCTCTCATCATTTTACCAATTTTTCTATTAAATGAGCATCGGTGAGCTCATATTGAGCGATAATAGAATAATGGTGTTTGTCTCTCATAGAAGGTCAATGATAGATTATCTACCATCCATTTTGCATGATAAGAATAAATGGTTGTGATTAATCACATTAGGAATCTTGATTTAATCTATGGGATTAATCAAAACTATTCCATCCATGATCAAACGATCAAAACAAAATTGCATCCATCACCATTGAGTTAACTGTTTAACATGATAATTTAAGTAGCAAACCAGATGGTACAATGTGGAAAACACTATCGTGTTAGTGTTGACATGACATCGACTATGTAAATCGGTTAGGTACAAAAATAATTTTTAATGACTAGAACTTCTAAAAATTATAACTAATTATAGAGAAATCCAAAAATACAAATAAACTCATTTTTGAAAGCTTAAATAGAGAGAATCTATGAAAAATAAAATTTCTAATTTTTATTAAGTGAATAATTACTAATTATTATTTGAAGTTTTTTTAATTAGTCAAATTAAGTCTTAATTACTTAGCTAATTAACTTGATATTTTGGATGATTGTCCTATAAGAAGACCTCTGCCTCTCATTATTTTCTAGCTAATTGATTGAGTAATTTGGGGAATCCAAATTTTTAAACCTAAAATGACCATTTTGTGCATTTAATAAAATAAAATAAAATTAGGAATTATAAAATTAATCATGGGAGTCTAATTATGTTTTAAAATGACATTGGTGACCAGAGAAATAAAGTAAGACATTTGGTCCTAATTATTTCTCAAAATCACCCTCAAAGGGGTTTTAATTAATTAATTAAATCATTAATTACTCTAAGACTTATAAAATTCATAGTAATTAGCATAGTTCTTCAAAAAATTTATTTAGTCCTTTTTATGCTCAGCTAACAAAGTGGTTTCTAATGAAATCCAAATCCATAATTGATTTGGAGTATTTTGAATGTAATTTATTATTTTGAGTTTTCTCCATTTCTTCAATTAACCATTAATTATAAGCCTAATTGCATTAGAACTTTTTAGGCATGTTTATTTCATGTTTATGCATGTTCAATAATTTTCTCATAATTTTTGGGCTCCTTTGGGCTTAATTGGCTGAATAATTAATTAACCTTAATTAATTCATAAAAATTACCTAAATCACTTTTAATCACTTATTGGATAGAAGTGGATCAAGGGTTAACTTTAAATCCTTTATCTCTTTAATAGGATTAATAGTTCAAATTCTAAATTAAACTCTTAATAGCCTTGATTAGGCTTAAGAGTGATTATCTTCATATGAATGGCCTAAGAAGTTAATGATTTCAAATAAGTTATTTAATGATGCTTAATTACTTTTCTTCGATTACTTATAAATTTATATTATATATGTTTCATGCAATCATAATACAAAAAAATAAATAATGGATTTCATTTAATTGCATGCTTTGGATTAATAGTGTAGCTATTAACACTAATAAATCTCAAATTATTTTCTTAATAGATTAAAATATTTATTAATCTAAATATAAATTAATTTAAATAATTCAAATATGAATTTAAATCCTATATGTATGAGCTACAATTTTGAAGGGTATATAGTCTGGAAACTTGAGGTCGTAGGACTATTGATCTTAATGAGGTCTTAATCAAACCCTTGATATAACGATGACACATACCCTAAGATTTATAGTAAAATATATAGTAAGGTTAAATTAATTTTACATATATAGTTAAGCATCTTAAAATTTTTATAATTCCATCATTATATCTATATACATGTGCATATGTATATAAATTAATAATTATATAGTCTAGACATCTCGGGTAGTCCCAAGGGGGTGTCTAATTACCTCACTTTTTTAGTTCAACAATGGCATATGCTTGTATAAACTCAATATACTAATGTGTATGTATATGTATAGGGAATAATCAAATTATCTTTTTCTACAAAGTTCATTAATCATATACTTACATCTTATATTGAATATGAACAAATAAAATATATTAATTTACTCATGCAACAAGTTGTAAAATACTAAAATGATGTACACATACTTATTAAATTTAGTTACTTTATCAAATATACCATTTAATTAAATGAATATTAAGAAGTGATGAAGCAAAGCTAAGGAGATATTGATAAATTGACCATGGTTTGAATTTAGTAAACTTAAGATGTCTTATGTATTTAGATAAAATCATTTAAGTCAAATCTAAATATATATTAGCTTAATAAAAAATTTCTTTAAGAGGATTAAAATCCATGATAATTCATCTTTTGATTCAATCTAAGGTTGGGGATTGAGTTGGGTTCCACCCCTCTTTTTTCTCTTTAAATTTATAAGTTCAAATAAAACTCAAATGAGACCAAACTATAAATTTAAAATTCACTTCAAATCATTAATCACTTTCATCGTCCTTTAATAAGGAATTTAAACATTCATCCTTGGATAAATTCAAATACTAAAGCCTGGTCCAGTCATTCCACACTGAATCATAGCACAAACTTAAAATGTCAAGTCATCGATTCTAAACTTATGTTAGGACAGTGCTTTATTGTGGATTGATATTTTATTTTGTGATGTAATATTTTATACTGAATGTTAGATTGTATCTACATAGTTTGGATGTTATGATGACATTAGACTAATAATATTTTCTATGAGGGATTATGCTTAAGAGATTATAGTAATAAAAAACATATAATTGCTTTTGCATGTAAGTGTTGTTTAAGTCTCTAATTATAATCCATTATGTAAGATTGGTTTGGTGACCAGAGGCAGGGTGCTAAGCCTAAATGTATAAAATATATAAGCACTTGTTGTGAATGAGCAGTAGCTAGAAGGCTTACACAATAGATGCCCTATGAAGCCTAGAGTGTCTAAATTCATGAGGTGAAGAAGATGATAGTGAAGATTGAATACCCCCATAGCTTTATTTTCATTTATTAATTTGTTGTAAACTAGGCTATATAAGGGTAGAGCTCGACCACCCAACTTCTTTTTTTTTTCAGGGGTGTACGGTGGTATTGAACCACACAGGCATTTTAATCTTTCAGTTAATTATATTTATCTTATTTTTTTTACATTAATTATGATTTGAAATGACATGCTTTTCATAAGTTTCTTAAAGTTTGATTGTTTGATGTGTGGCTTGATTTCCATAGGCTCTTTAGAAAATAAAAATTTCTACTTCAACTAAACAACTTGAATTAAATTTTAACAAACTCATAACCTCACTTTAAAGCCTAAATGTTTAATCAAAGAAGATTTAGCAACCCTTTAATTGTATGGTTGTATGCTATAATATCATGCAAGAATTTTGTTTCTTCTTTGTTGATCACTAAAAAAAACACCTTCAAGGATGCGCTCCGCCATCTTTGGTTGAGATGGGCAAGAGTATATTTTTTCATGAGGTAGATTAACATATATTTATCCAGATTTCTCCAAACATCACATTAGGATTTATTTAGATTTGGGTTCTAGTTCTTATGGACACAAGCCTCCATAGTTAGTTACCCCTCTTACAAAAGTAAGAGAATACTCTCAATTATGGTTGGAAATGAACATATCTATCTTATATGAATTTGGTGTCTTAGAGGCATAGTGTGGTTCATATGACTGTTAAAAAGGAAATAAGAGTGTAATCTCGATAAAGATCATATGGTTCTATCATCCCAAGATTATGTTATTCTAGCCCATGAACATCAGAGGGACAAAGCCATAATGTCTAGAGAATATGATTAGCAGTCATGGGTTGCCTCATTTCAAGTATCACAAGTAGGCATATAATTTTATTGTAAGTGGTGAAAGAGTGTTCACTTGGTGAATAGATTATAAGGTGTTTGCATGGTGAACTAAAAGATGTTTACATGATGAAGGAATAGGAGGCTGGGCTCACATCCTTTTGGAATGCCAAAATTAGGGTTGTTCACATAGTGGATGGATGTAGATTTGTTCGAGTGGTGAAAGAATTATAGAGAGTTCACATAGCAAATGACAAATTTCACATGGTGAATGAATAGAAGACTAGGCTTACATCCCTTTGGAATGCCATAATTAGGGTTGTCCACATGGTGGACGGATATGAATTTATGGTGAAAGAATTATGGTGAGTCAATAAAAGGCTAGGCTTACATTCCTTTGTATTACTAAAATTATAATTGCCCACATGGTGGACATATATGAATTTTTTTATGTTGCAAACAAATTATAGAGTGTTAGCATGGCAAAAAGATAGAAGACTGGTTGTAGTCTTTTTGTTGTAATTATTTTTTTTTAATTTAAGGGTTGCGCCTGACTAAGATAGGCCTAGGTGTATATGTGATGAGTCGATGCATCGTACGCATGGTTAACATTATGGTGATGGCATTATTGATTCATTTGACCATTTGAATAGTGTCATCTTATAGCATCATGGTGTTGGTCAAGACTCCCTGATAGTTGTACAATGATTAAAGGAGAAATGATAGCCTCATTTTAATGGGAGCTGGACATTAGATCAAAGCACCTTGGCGCTACAATGCTTTTCATATGTGTTAATTATGGAATTTAATATAATTAAATTTATCTTATTGATCACACAATAATTGACAAGATAGGTGGACCAGCACTGAGGCAATGTTCTACAACCTGAGAGGCTAGTGCCTCGGCGCAATGATTAGATGTTGTGGCATTGAGCCTGATTTATACATAGGATCTAAGGGTGTTAAGAATTTTTATTTAGTAGTCTCTCCTCTGATAGATTTTTTCCCTCTCTTAGCTCTATTGTTTCCTCCAGTTAACATATTCATCTCTCCTCATAGAAGGGTGGTGAGCAGGAAGAGGACATCCAATGATGCCGATAGATTCATCAGTGCTAATGTCGATGAGTGATATCAACATGCACTCATCCATAAACACCTGAGTTTGGAGAGGAGCTTCTTGGAACCCAGTGAAAATGTTGAAGGGGTGACCATGAGACAAACCGGGCCAAACTGGTCTATGATAATAACTCAGGTGTTGTCATGGTGATGCATGAATTCTTCGTGAATGCATGTGAAAGATAGGACAACAAAGCGTATGCACAGGGGAAAATGGTAAGTTTCAATAATAGTGTTAATAACATGTATTACAATCTATAAGATATTGATTATGATCAATATCTTGCTTATTATAATGACCATCCAAATTTTGATGAGATCCTCCATTTTCTTTCTGGTAGATATATAAATGTGCAATGGAAATGATGGGATGAAAGGATTATTAACTTTCCTGCCGTTGGTCTCACTACTGAATCTAAAGCTAGGCATTATTTCATTTTTTTCCAAGCTTATGCCCACTGGTAACATTAGCGAGGTTACCAAAGATAGGGTTGTTTTGAATTTTGCTATTCAAATGGGAATTACAATCGATTTCAAGAAAGTTAATTATAATTATATTTGTAATATGTTGAAGGAGAGTATTACTATTAGGTATGATAACCTTTTTTTTATTTATGGTTTATGTGTTATGGCGGGAGCAATGGGCCTAATGAAAAAATACTCATTCATAAGTCTCCTCAACAAAGAGGGTTATTGAGGGATTTGGGTCGAGGTTTGATGTTGGTGAAGGCTCACGTGCCCGACGACCTCTACCCCAATCTTCCAAGTCCCTGACCAAGCAACTCCAAGAAATTGGCAGTCAAGTCACAAAGTTGAGGAAAAGGGTGGATCGAAGTAGTCATAGGCAGGAGATTCTGGAGCGTAAGTTTGATCATCATATGGGTCAACAATAAATCCAATTCTCTTACATGGCTCAGTTCAACACTACACTAGTCAACATATTCCATAATTATAATCTTGCAAATCTGAGACAGGTATTCTTCCCTACGATGCCTCAGTGTCAGCCTTGTGTGATTACCCCATCGATATCAAGCACGGAGGAGAAAGAAAAAGAAAAAGAAGATGGTGATGAGTACAATTATTAGTTTCCCCTGTTTTGTACTTTTTCCTCATTTTTTGTATTTTGTAATTTATAATTTATAATTTTTTTTGAAGAAACAAAATTCTTATTTTTTTATATTTTTATGTTATATATTTGTATGTGATTAGTATTATTGGTTTATCACTCTAAGATTTAATAATTTTTTTGAATATATTCATAAAAATGAAATATGAGTGATATCACCTCGGTGCTATGAATAGATTAAAAACTTAAGAGCTTAGCGGTGCGGCACTCGCCTTATGGCGCCACGATACCAAGGTGATATTTTTTCTCCTTAGAAAACATTTTCTAAGTATTTTTTGCTTGTATTAGGGAGATATAGCACCGAGGTTCTGGTCCTTTGGCACTATGATGTTAGGGAATTTTATTAAAATATTTTAAGTCATATTTCTCATGCTAAGTGAGCATGGTGCCGTGACATAGATGCCATGGCACTATGGCACAAGGGTTATTTTGGTAGGGTGCTATGGTGCTGGTGCCTAGGTTCCACGGTGCTATCTATTATAATAGGCATACCCCAGGGCATAGCGTTATGGTGCTATAAGTTATAAATTGAGTTTCTTGTGAGATGTTTGAAAAGTTTTCTTTTAGAAATTTTGACAGTATATCACTTTGCAATGCTAGATTTCAAAAATCATAGTATGAAGCACTCTTCTCCCTTGTTCTAAATTTAAGATCGATGGAGGGGAGCGATTTTCATGTTGCATTGTAATAAAGTTCAATGACAGAGATCTTCTTTTCCTCACTAGATCCAAGATCAATAGTGGGATTATGATTTAACATTCTTTTTAAAGGTTAAATGGCATAAATCTTTTACCTGATGTGAATAGAGTGTATCGGAAGAAAAGAAGATCACCGAGAGCATGTTTGAGTGAAGTGAGAGCAAGAGTGTTCAGAGAGATAGAAAAAAAGAAAGAGAGAAAAGTGGACTGAACACTATTATTTATAGGAGTGTTTCGTTGTAACTATTCCTTCTCAATAGTCGGTGCAGCACCTCAGAGCCATGATTGTAGCATCGCAGTGCTATACCATAATTTCAATAGCTGGCTTTAAGTAATTATCCTTCTAGAAGGCTAGGGCAGCGTCGTGGCACCCTGTACACAGTGTTGTGGCATTGTGGCCAAAAAAATAAAAGATATTATATATTTTACTATATTTTTAGGTGAACACTTTCAAATAGGGGCCTCCACTCTTGCATGATATGAGACATTGATTGACTATGAGTAGCTCCCTTATAGTGAAGAACACCCCTTCTCTCGGATTTAGCCCACAACTCAATTTTATCAAGCATGTAAGCATAAATTTTCCCAAGCCTGAGTCCAAAATGATGAGTCAAATTGAAATTAAATTTATAGTTTTTTTGCATTAGCCTAAACCATAATTTTTATAGCAATCATGATCTAGTCTTTTAGGGAGTGAGTTTAAGACTTTAGATTCTTTCTTAATAAATAATATCCTAGCTATATTGCATTTACATAAGACAAACCCACATGATTTTGAATCATAGGATGTGTTAGCTAACAACTACTATAGCCAATTAGTTGGAAGAGTCAGGATCGGCCCACTCTCTCTAGTGGAAGTGAACTAATATATCCCACCTTCCTCGAGTAGATTTAGGTCGAGCTCTTAGCTTATGTTAACGATCTCTCAATATAGGTTTGGAGGCCATTTGTCTCTCTTTTGCAGCGAACATAAGTCCTCACCTCTCAGGCATTTTCATAATATTATATTATTGGAATCTAAGTCCTAGCCTTCAAATAAAATATCAACTTAAATAAATATAATTTTCTCCCTTACAATTATAAAACCTCATTATATAATAGATTGAAACACTCACTATAATTCATAGTATCATGAGTGGTTCTTATTTGCTCTCCATTGGAATATGTTAAGAACTCTTCCTATCTTAAGTCTTCCCACTTGATCTTCTAATAGTTGCTAATTCTTCCATCATCAAGCTTTAAAATTTTTTGGAGACATTAATTGGTTACTTTAATCGAGAGTATTCTTAGAAAATACCCATTTTCTAGGATGTAATTAACTATGGAGGTTTTGCCTTTATAAGAAACTTAAGAACCTAACTTAAAATAAAATTCTCTTTACTTCATCCATGTGAAGTTGGGGAATAATCTCTGGTATACGTCGACCCATCTATGTGAAGTTAGAAGTCCTTATTAGATGATTGAGTCCATTATAGAGTGATGTTCTATCTTTTGAGATAGTACATCATTCATTGATTCCGTATTCGATCATTTTAATAAGCACCCCCTAAAATTTGTGTGGTGTCCCTATGACTCCAAATATAAACACCACATATAGTACTTTGGAGGGTTTGAAATTTGGATATGCATAGAATTTTTATGAGATTTATATGTGAAAAAACATAATGTCTTAAGAAACTTTTTGGGTGTTTGCATTTATGTGCTTCTGAGTTTAATGATGGGATGAACTTGGTTGGAAGATTAGAGATGAGGATTAAGTTGTACAATGTAAGAGTGGAGATATAAGGTTATTATATTTGATCAAAGTGTTTTAGGATTAGAGTTTGATGCAAAACCTAAGAATTGTTAAGGTTAGGGTTTTGGTTATATAAAAAGGTGAAAAACTTGGCTAGGTTTAGAAATTATATTTATATTGCAAGAAAAATACTAGAGTAGTGGTCATGTTAGGATTATATTTAGAAAATGAGATATAGCTAGAGGTAAGTAGATAAAATATGATGAAAATAAAAAAACTTGAACTCATTAAATCCCCATGTTGGCTACCATGTTACATTAAGGGATTGCACTCAAGAAAATTTTATTTAGACATATGACAATTACTCAAAAGAAAGTATATAACTTATAAAGAAAAAAAATGGATAACTATAATTACAAAACCAAAGAGAAAAGATGGGGATTGACCACACTTTGCATTAATCATGCATAAAGTTAGTGACTTTTTAATTTAGGTAAATTCTAACTTGATTTATTGAAGAATCCTTAAATTATGTCATGAATGATATCAATTTTTGAATTTAAACTTGAATATGTTGAAAATGAGGATGAGGTGGGATCATAATTTTTTGTATAAAAAAGTAATAGATTAATTAGTTGTAATTAAGCTAAAATGGCTGCCAATATATATATATATATATATATATATATATATATATATATATATATATATATATATATATATATATAATATATATATATATATATATATATATATATATATATATTATATATATATATATATATATATATATATATATATATATATATATATATATATATACAACTTGTTTGCTCTCAGATTACTTCTCTAGAAGTTTCCTTTCTCTTGATAAATTGGAAAATTTTAATAGGAGCTTTTTGATTCATGATTATCTACATGAACATTATACTAAATTTTTGATTCACATTTTATATTTATTAAAAAATAGGTTTTCCTTTGCACTTAATGAATGTTAAATAATTAAAATCGTAGATTGGTCTTGTGTTTCTTTTATTCCCTTTTATTTTATTTTTTAATTAAGATTTTTTTATTAAAGCTATATCTTGTTCACATGAATTAGAGGGAATAATTTTCTAAATTTATTTATTTTAATTTGAATTACTTTGATATTGAAAACTCCTTTTACCATGTTTTATAACTTTGCTCATCCTCTCTTATTCTCTCTCTCCTTTTCTTAAATTATTCGTATTAAATGTCTTTAATTTAGTTGGATTGATACTTATTTATGGATGATATCATAATCTTAGTAGTAAGAATATACTTGAAATCAAGGAAAGGAAGATGTTTTGAGATTTCACTAGATCTTTATTAGAAAGTACAAGTTGATGTGACTTAAAGTAGTCATAAATGTCAAACTCTATTAATGTTATCCTTGGCTTTCTATGATGTTTGTTCTCGATTATGTGTATGGGGGACACCATGCAGATCTGAGAGTGTACTTATCGAGGTGATCAGGTATGACATTAAGGAATGGTGTACTATCTCAAAAGATAGAAATTACCACCCTACAATGAACCTAATCACCTAATAAGGACTCTAGGCATGATGGGTTGAATATGCGAGATTTTTCCACTTTGGAAGAATAAAGTAGGATTTATTTAAACGGGTTCTAAAGTTCTATGGGGCAAGCAAGCCCCATAGTTAATTACATCCTAAGGAAGGTGAGTTCCTTGGGAATACTCTCGATTAAAGTAGGTAATTTTTATCTCCAAAGATTTCCAAGATAGGAATATCAATAAATTGGTTATGTTAAAAAATCAAATGGGATAGATAAAAATGAGAAACTTATTATGGAAGCCAAAGGGAGATGAGTAGGAAATGCTCATGATACTAGGAAACCTAGTGAGCATTCCAATTTATCTTATGGTTGGGCTTTATATGTTTGAAATAGAAGAGAATGATTTTATTAAAGTTGACATTTTATTAGAAAGCTAGGACATATAATCCCACAGCACAAGGTTCTGGAAATTCCTAAGAGGTGAGGATTTACACTTGTAGCCCGAAGGAAACAACTACTTAAGATCCTAAATCTAAGGAGCTTGGGAAAGAACCAAAGCTCAACCTAAATCTAAATGGAGATGGGTATATGGTTTACCTCCATAAGAGGATAAACCACCCAACTGCTGGACTTATAACCGCATGGACTGGCAGCCAGCTAACTCCTCCTGTTTAAAAACCATGTGGTCAAGTCATATGTTTTGCAAAATAGTTAGGTCGTTATTATTTAGAAAGAGACTAAAGGCCTTAAACCCACTCCCTAAAGAGATCAGAGCATGAGTGGTATGAGTAATGACTTAGTCTAATACAAATCTTTTAAATTTTATTTGTATTTGACATTTCATTTTGACATAGGCTATGGGATTTTTATATGCCTAAATGCATGATGAAGTAGGTTATGAGCCAAATCAAGAAAGAAGAGGGTAAAGCCCCGTTAGTAAGAGTTGCTCTCATTTTATTCAAGTGTAAAGAATGGGACCTCATTTTACAAGAGTGGTAGGAGATGCATGTATGATATTAGACATACAATATTCAGCTAAGAGGTTGTTAAATCTTTTAATTATCTTGATTTAATGCTTAGGCTTTATGGTGAGGCTATGAGTTGTAGAAAATTTTAGTTATGAGTTGTAGTTGGGTAAAAGATTTGTTTTTTTAGGAGTCTAATCACATCTAGGCCACACATTAAAGCATCAATACAGAAAGAAACTATAAGAGACATGCAATTTCTAGTGTGCATTATAAACAAATCATCAAATAATTTATAAAGCTAGTCTAAAATAATTAAAGGCCGGTGTGGTCGGGTACTACCGTACAACCCAAAAAAAAAAATGGGTAGCTGAGCTCTACTCTTATATAACCTAGATTACAAAAGAATAATTACAATTAAGAATGAATACATGCTAAGGGGGTCTTCATCTTCTTCAAATCTTCATGTTTCTTTCCTCCTCTTTGCTTCTTTGATTTATCACTTCAAGGCATCACATGAGATACAAGACATGGTCTTTCTAGCCAATGCTCATCCTAATTTTCCCATAGAACTAATCTTAATTTCTAATTACAAAATTACATTGAAATGGAAAGATAAATCTAACTACACCTATGAAATAAAGGTTAGTTAAACATACATTCCACCCAAGCAATTATATTTAATTTGGACTTAGCACCCTGCACATGGGTAACCAAGCCCACCTCTTAACTTGGACTATGCTTAGGGGCTTAATCAACCTATAAAGAAAGCATGTATATTTTTTTTAGCATCTTAAGCACAATCCCCTACAAGAGACATAATTAGACTAATAATGGCCTAACATCTAGTCTATGAAACATACACCCTAACATCTAGTTTAAAATAATACATCACAAAATAAACATACATCAAACCATGAACTACTATAACATAGAGCTAGAAGTGGTTACTTAATCTAATGTGTGTGTATAAAGGCATGTGTGGTATGTCATAACTAGGATTTAGAGTTATAGCTTCCTAAGCATGAAGAGATTTAATTATGAAGGGTGGTTTCACTTTAAGTGGTTTAATTGATTTGTAAATTTTACTTAATATTTTCTTTTGTTTCACTTGGTTTACACTTAACAACCAAATGTTATAAAGAGAAGAAAAGGGAGGATCACTCTCTTTTATCCCTACCTTAAGCCACATCTAAAGGCTTATTACATATTTTAATTAATCCTAAGTTTAGGTTCACTTTAAATAAACTCATTCAATAAGAAATGCATCTTAAGATTAATTGGAATGAATTACTATCACATAACACACGTTTGTTTATTTCTTTCCATCATATATAGCATGCATATCGTTAAGTCCTAAACATACCTATGCATGCAATTTATATTTTAGCATACTTGAATGATGAATGTAAGTAAATGTATTTAGAATTGATATTTCATTTGTTTGAATTATTTTGTCATATTATTTTAAAGCTTTATCTAAATTATTATACAGAAGCATTAGGAAAGAACTTCAAATTATATGATTAATCAATTCAACCACTTGAATAAAGTATGAATGCATGTTTCTTTTTAATAAAAAAGGAGATTTTCATTCATTAGCTAAATGTACACACAAATGTATAAGAGTTTTAAGTAAGTATGTTGCCATTGTTCTATATCAAAGGAGAGAGATAGGAACCTCCTTAGGGCTACTCAAAGTTGTGCATTCCTGGGATGTCCAGACTAATATACCCACTATCATCATATACATATGAATATGTAAGCAACTATAAGAATGAGAATCATGCAAAAGTAGAATTGACTTATTTAAATTATGGTTTTCATCCGCTAATTGTATCACACACACACACACACACACACACACACACACAACACACACACACACACATAATATATATATATATATATATATATATATATATAAGAATTTTAAGTGCGCCATTATTTTCACACCAAGGGAGTGAGGTAGGAACCTCCTTAGGGCTACTTAAAGCTGTGTGTTCCTGGAATGTCTAGACTAATATACCCACTATTCTTATATATATATATATATATGTATGTGTGTGTGTGTGAATGTGCAAGCAACTATATAAATGAAAAATATACAAAATTTGGATTCAATTTGATTGATTTATTTGTGAATGAATTAAAGATCCATCTAAATTCTAATGTCAAAAATGCATGAGAATGAAATCAAGTACATTGCCATTGTTCTACACCAAGGGAGTGAGGTTGGAATCTCCTTAGGGCTACTTAAAGCTGTGCATCCCAGAGATGTCTAGACTAATATACCCACTAACATTCTTACTTATGCAAATCAACATATGAATATAAGAAAGAAACTTCACTTCATACACTAAGTTTATATTCACAAGCACTCCTATATATATATACATAACTAAAGTCACAACACATATTCTTATTCATTAAGAAACTTTTGAAAATATATTTGCAATTTAATAGTGATAATAGCCACACATATTCTTAATTAAGTCAACACATGCAAATTGGCATAAAGGAAATCATTTCTTACTAAATTACTTTTTGAAAAGAATTAATGCATGACTACAAGTGGCATACAATATTTTTTATATAATTAGAAAGAAATAAAGAAACACAAGCATACAATCTCATTCAATCTAACTAATTCCTAAGGACAATCACATTAAACAAGCTTATTTAAAATAAACCAAAATTTGTTAAAGCCATTTTTGATTTCATATTTGATTTGATTTATGAAATATGAAAGAGGTTTTCTAGTCCTAATCCCATTCCCATATGTGTGAATTAATTTGATTCAATAAAAGCAATTAGGTTGATTTTATGGATTGATTAATTTAAGCATGGATTAAATCAATTAATTAACCCTTACCTATGTCACCTTAAGGTAATCAATTAAATAATTATGAGCTAATATGATATGCAACCACATGGAAAGTAAATAACAATGCTCCTATGAAATGAAAGGGCCTAATTAATTAATTAAGCTTAAGGAGATCACTTAATTACTCTTATGGTTTTCTCACACATGAGCTGGCCATAATTTTCATTAGCTCTCTCTTTAGGTTATTGAACACCCAAAAAGCTACCCAAGAGTTAATTAGATAAAAGCATTCAATCAAATTAATAAAGTTATTAATTATCTAATTAAATCTTAATTATCCATAATCAATAATATGAAATGGACTTAGGGAAAGAGACAAAGAAGGGAGCCTAAGTCTCAATCTTTAAATCCTTTCAATTAGTTAATTAAAGTTCAGATATGATTTGGATTTTGATTGATTTTGTTAATTAATTAATTGATGGGTTTTAATTAATTATTTATCTAAGTGGGAATGGAGAAGACTTAAAGAAAATATTGGAAGAGGGGGTCCCAATCCATTTCCCTAAACTTCATCACCATTAACAGAGGTTAATAAGCTTAATTGATTGATTAATTTATAGTTAATTTACTTAATT
Source organism: Cymbidium sinense (assembly GCA_021442155.1). NCBI lineage: Eukaryota > Viridiplantae > Streptophyta > Magnoliopsida > Asparagales > Orchidaceae > Cymbidium > Cymbidium sinense. The sequence goes on along the minus strand of CM038218.1, from coordinate 110,993,953 downwards.
ATTATTAATTAAGATAGGAGAGTAATTAAGGCTTAATCTATTGATTTCTGCAATTAATTATCTAACAAATCCCAAGAAAAATAAAGGAGGCAGACGTCATCCCTCTAAACATCTCTAGAAAATTTAAATTTAATTAGATAATTAATTAGAGAGTAATTTGTCTAATTAATTTTTAATTAAACTTTAATTAAGCAAAAAAGTACAATTCAAAAGTAAGTAATAACAATTTTAATGGCTTCTCCTCTAAAATACCTTTAAAATGAAGGAGGGTGTATCCCCACCCCTCCCACCCTTCCTCCACTCATTTGAGGATGATGATGATGATTTCAAATTTTTGATCAAATGGTTGTGATGGGGAGCTCGGTTTGGGTAGAGAATCACTCCACTTGGCCTCAAATGAGTGGAGGAAGGGTGGGAGTTGGCCGCCAAGGGAGTAGTGGGTGTCCTTAGTGGTTTGAAATGCTCCAATGGGAATGGGGAGGTGATTTCACCTCCCCATGAGTCATGGCCAACCCAACCACCTCGGGTCAGCCCCGGTGCCTAAGTGGACCTATGAATGGGTGCCAAGTGGCCAAGGGAGGAAATGACCAAAAGTGCAAGTGTCTTATCTCATGGGATGCCCTAGACCCAAGGACAAAGTGGTCATTTGGATATGGGTTTGATATAGGCATATTTGAAATGGGTCAAAAGTGGGTTAGCCCAAATTTCAAGTGGTTTGGAGTTTATTTGATTTTATTTGCCTTGATTTGACCTATTTAGATCAAATTAGATTAGGTTGGGTCAAGTTGACCAATTGGTCAAATTGGGTCAAACCAAGGCTTTGGTCAAGTTCAATAATTAGTTTGGATTGATCTTGAACCATTGGTTACAATCAATTTGGGTTGGATTATGATTTGATCTATTTTAGCTTTTTAGGCTAATTTGGGTCAACTTGGGTCAAATGGCCAATTGGACTTAGTTTGGCTCAATTGAGGGTTTGGTCATGTTCAATCACTAATAATGAATTGGTTTGAATCAAAGGTTTCAATCAATTTGGCATATGGTGTATTTTGGCTAGTTTAGGTTTCATTTGGGCTAAAGGTTGACTTGGTCAGCATGTTAGGTTGACTTGGTTTGACCCAATTCAAGATATTTGATTAACCTAGGATGATTGTTGATCATGATATGTGATTTAGATGGGCTTAGTTCAATCCAATTTGATTTGGATTAGCACTTTCAAAAGGTCTTTTAGGTCACTTTGGGTCAAGTGGATCTAAATAGGTCTTAATTCAAGTTTAGTTGTATTGATAAATGGGTTTGAGATGGAAATATAAATCCAATTATAAATGGTTTGAAGACATGTGGATTTTGGTTCATATGATAATTTCAAGTCAAAAGGGCTAACTTAGGTTTGACTTGGGTTAGCTTGATTTGATTTGATAATTGTAGTTTATGTTTATATTTGGAACAATGATTGAATCATGAAGAAATCCATAGGTTTTGAATTGATTTGGGTATCATTTAGCCAAGTTCAAGAAATTGGCTAAAAAAGGATAAAATTAGAAATTTGATTTGATTTGGGTTTTTTTTTGGTTATTTGAATTTATATTTTATTTATATTTAGGAATATAAATGAAGATATAAATGATTCATGAGAAAATCACTTGAGTTTGGAGTGATTTGGAAGCAAATTTGACCAAGCTTATGGGTGTAGATCAAAAGGATTAAGAAAAGAAACCTATTTAGTTTGATTTGATCTTGGTCATTGGAGGGTGGATTTAATTTATATTTGCGAATATAAATGAAGGATCAACTGATTTATAAAGAAATCAATTGAGTTTGGGATAGTTTTGATTTATATTTGACTAAGCTTATGAGAGTGGTTCATAAGACTTAGGAGGAAAATTTGGTCTTGGATTTAATTTAAGATTGATTTGTTTGGTTTATAATTGATTTATGATTTGATAATTGATTTGAGATTAAATTGATATTTGAGAAAATCAATTGAATTGGGGTTGATTTGAATTTTGTTAAGGCTAAGTCCATAAGATGAAATCAAAGGGCTTAGGAAGGGTTTTGGCATTTGGATTTGATCATGGGATTGAATCATTTGACTTGTAATTTGATTTATGATTTGGAGTTTGAATTGATATTTAAATTTGAGGTTTTGTTTGAGAAGGAAAGCATGGGTTGGGTTTAGGCCATAGGGTTGGCAAGTTTTCCTAAGTCTCTATGGCATAACCTATTCCTATGGCTAAATCTTTTAAGTCTCTAAGCTTATATTAAGTGTTCACCTAATCACTAGAAGTGTCTTAAGACTAAGGAGCTCTTAGTGTCTATAAGAGTCCTATATCTATGATGAGGAAGTTGAGAACTCACCCCAAAGTGAGGTCAACAACTTCCTATTTATAGGTTTAATTCAATATTCAACAAAATAGAAAGAATTATATTTGAATAATTTAAATAAACTACATTACAAAGCATAACAATACTTATTATAAAAATGTTTAAATATTTTGAAATAACTATTTATCAATTTATTTGCACAACTATTATTTTATTCCTTAATGTTGAGGATAAGATCACTTGAGAAAGAGTTATTTTAATGAATTTAATCAAGTGAACTTCATAGAAATATCATAAGAGAGTTCTAGTTAGTTTATTTTGATTGGATGAGTGGCCTTAGGTGACTTAATGACATCAATTGTTGAGTTCATTAGCAAGTATATTATTTCATCTAGTGACTTTAGTTTTGTGACAAATAGAGTTAAGAAACATTAATTGAATGCTTCTTTACGCAACTTAAAGTTGTTAGTGAGTTGGTTTAAATTTTTAGAAACTTGTTTAATTCCACTTAGAATATTGTCTTTATTCAACCCATATAATATTAGGTATACAATAATTAGTTGATTCTCATATATCTTTAAAGAAGTCATTAAAAATAAGAGAATAAAAGCTTGTTAAATGTTAAACTCGATCTAGGGTTGCATTTGGGGCAGTTTTTTTCTTGAGGTGTGGTTTGAACCATATCACTAGTGGCATTAGAAAAATTGCATTCTAGCTATATTTTGAAGAACCTTTAGTAGAAAATCATTTTTCAACTTGAGCTAGTAGAGTGCAGTGCGGTGGTTGCAAGAAAGATGTAGTTTGACTTCTTTAAAATTAAAAATTTGAAATACCCACCGCAATATTTTTCTGCAGTAGCTCCATCATTGCATTTTCAATCCACTACCTCAAATATGCCCTAAGTGAGCAAGAATATGATAAGTGATTGATTAAATGAATTTATTTAATTTTTCCTACATGCATATAATTATCATTAAAAAGCTTATAAATATTTTTTGTGTACATCAATTCAAAGTTCTATCATTATTATTCTTCTTCCTTTGATTTTATTTCAATTTATTATTTCTTACTTCCTCAAAAAATATAAAAATAATTTAAGAACCTCCCTAATCCAAAGAAAATTTTCGACTTTATCATGAAAAAATAAGTCATAAAAGGCTCATAAGAAATGAATGTTAGCATATAAATGAGATGTTATAATCAAAATTGACTCTTCTTAATAAAATAAGGATTGAACCTAATGAGAGATTGACAAAGTTATGATCATGAAACCTCAGTTGATCCTCATAAGATTTCCTTATTATGTATTCCTCATAAGAATTTTGTTGTCCGTCACTTGCTCATTCATTAAACACATGCAAGGTTATTAATATTTTATGCATTAAATATGTAATAAGCATCATTCTATAAATAGATCAAAATTTTGCAAAAATAATTAAACTATTATTTATAATTATTTGTATGCTAAACTATTCATGATGGAATAGTGAAAGAGTAAAATATCTTAGTTGTATATGAAGATCTAGCACACATAAGAAAAAAAGATAATAATACAGGAGACACCAAAGTCCTTTCATGGAAAAATCTGAAAAGAAAAAATCATGAGTTCCAATATACTTGAAATAAGTTACTAAATATTTGGGCTTATTGTTACACTCTTTCTTGTAATTAAAAATAGATGGGATTACACAAATGAAAACACTTTCTTGATCTTCTAATTATGGTAGAGGTAGTGAAGGGGGACAATGGTTTTTTATCATAAACATAGAGTGACGATGGCCATATGTTAATGGTTTTGTGATAGTGCACCAAAAATGGTGGTCCAATTATAGAGGTTTTTAATGATTTGACTATGACAGTCGGGCAGAGGTGTCCTGATAGTGATGGTCAACATAGGGATGTCAATAATTAACCCAATCTAACAATATAACATGAACTTGACTAGAAAAAATCAAGTTCGAGTTGAACCGATTAAATTTTGGTCAAGTTCAGGTTAAAATATATGCTCATTTAATTATTAGGTTGGGTTCAAGTTGACTCACCAATCTAGAATTGATTCTATTTTGACTTGTTATCCTAAGATTGACTCGAATTTAACCTAATTTTGATATATGAACTCGAATTTGATTAGTTTTAACAAGAATTTGATCTAAAATACGTGACTAAAAGGTTCAACGAGTCGAGTTCAAATTAGTAAAATTTGGGTCAGATAAATTTTAAGTTAGAATCGAACCCAACCCATGAATCCAATTTGACACACTTAAGTCAATGGTAGTGTCACGATGATAAATTATTAGATAATGATAATCAAGTGATGATAGTCAGACAATAATAGTCAAGTGATTGAGGTCAAGTGATGTTGGCTTCATGACGATAGTCTAGCAATGAAAATCATATGATGGTAGTGTTGACCTCACTTTTGGAGTGAGGATTCAATCTTCATTTCTTAGACTTAGGAGTCTTCTAGACACTAAGACTTCCTTAGTCGTAGGACACTTCTAATGGCTAAATGAACACTTAACCCAAACCTAGAGGCTTAGGAGGAATTTCTTAGACTATGTATTAGGATCTAAGGAAGCCTACCTATCCTATGGCCCAACCATGACTTATGCCTATCCCCCAAGCCAAACAAAACCTCTAATTAATTCAACCAAATCCAGTTGAATCCTAATTCATATCCAAGCTCTAAGCCAAATGATTAAAACCCATAACCTAAATACATCTTAATCCCATAAGCCAACCTTATGGACTTAACCAAAATTCCTTTAAATCAAACCAAACTCAATTGATTTTCAAAAAAGCAATCCAACTATTTAGAACCTTCATTCTAAACTCTTCCAAAATATACAATCAAGCCAATTGACCAAAATCAATTCAATTAACCCAAGCTATCCCATTTGAACCCAAAATGTCCAAATGAGCCAAAATTCCAAATCCAATCAAAGCCATTAATCAATTCATAAATTCAACCAAAACCAACTCAGTTGAACCATTAGGTTCACTTGATACAAAGTGACCTAAAGGACTCATTTGAACCAAACTCCAATCCAACCCAAATTGGATTGAACCAAACCATCCAAAATCTCTTATATTGATTATTGATCATTCTTGATTGATCAATTACAATCAATTAGGTCAAGCCAAATAAATTTGGTCATTTGATCAAGTTGACCTAATTAGCCTACATAAGCCAAATCAAACCAAACTTCATTCCAAACCAATGATTCTAACCAATTTCAAATTGATCCTTGAACATGACTTGACCATCAATTGAGCTAAACTAAACCCAATTGGCCCTTTGACCCAAGTTGACCTAATTTGACTTAAAAGGTCAAATTGGGCCATATCAAATTCTAATCCAAATTGATTGCAACTAATGACTCAAACCCATTGCAAACTTTTTATTGAACATGATCAAACCCTTTGTTGTACCCAATTGGACCAAGTCAACCCAATTGACCCATTTAGCCTAAATTAACCTAAAGGGTCATATTAGTTTAAATCATTCCTAAATCCAAATTGATTAAAATAAAAACCTATAATCATTTTCAAATGATCAATTGAACCTAAACCAACACCCAACCCAAGCCAATTTGGTCAATTTGCCCAAATTGGTCAACTTAGCCCCTTTGACCCATATGAACCCATATTTGCCAAATTCAAATCTACTCAAAACCAAATCAAACCAATTGAACCTAAACATCCTAAATCATCATATGAACTTGTCTAAACCCATGGCTTGACCCAATTTCACCAATTGGTAAACTTAACCCAACCTAGCCCAATTTGACCTACATGGGTCAAATTGGGCCGAACCCATCCAAACCAAGCCCAAACCCATTCAAACTTTGCATAACCCATCCTTCGGTCACCATGAGTGAGCCCAAATCAAACTCAACCCCAAAACCTAATTTGACCCATTACCCATTGAGTAAAGCCTTCTAAATGGGACAAAACCTATTCTTAGATGGTCAAACCCACTCTTCTACCCTTGGTAGCCACCCTAAGCTCAAATTTGACATGAAGACCACTGGATCATCTGACCTAAAGCTAGTTGGGTCAGCCATGAGCCAAGTAGAGGTGAGCTAACCCATTTCCTTTAATTAGAATAGTTGGAAACCAAGGACAAGCCACCTCAGCCATTGACAGCCCACTCCCCTCACTTGGTCACTCAAATCGATCCACCTCACCAATTCCCTGCCACCCACGGTCTCCTGCATCGGTCGGACATCTACCCATGGCAGAATTGATCCAAGCCATAGGTTTGGATGTAGAGGAGAGTACACTTCTCCCCATTCGATTAAAACTCACAATCAGAGTTTCCCTAGAGCATGAAAGAGCATAGAAGAACTCCCATAGTGATTTTCCAAGTTCCCTGAGTCTCCCCATCACCAAAAACACCTAACCCAAAATAGGTTAGAGCCTATCTCCTTCCAACCTCCTCCAAACTCTATCATTTTCAAATTAACTCTACTCACATGTCACCAAGCTATGGCGAGGCATAACGAATCGATTCCCGATTGATTCGAGCACCGAAGACCACTCCTAGATCAACTCCAATGAGGATTCCAATAACGTTTAGTCTACAGAGCCACCGGGTAGGAGGCAAGTCATGAGCATCTTAGCAGGTCTTCATCTCTTCAAGATGAAGCTACCTCGATCGATTAACCACTAGTCTTGAGCTCCGGCAAGGTAAATTCTAGAAAACCATCAAAATCTCATTTCTTTCTTAGGCCTTTTATAAAAGAAAGTGCGATTTCATGTGATTCCAATTATAGGATCCCTTTAAATTTTCTCCTCAAACTTTTGGAGTCAATCCCAATCCTCCACAAGCTCCGGCGAGCTCGGATCGAGCCTAGGGAGGCAGATAGTGTCCGTCTTCCATCGCTCGGGGAATGAAGGATCATCCATCGTCCATTCTGCATGATTGGAATAGACGACCGTGATTAATCCGTTAGATTATCTCAATTTAATCCTAATATGAACTACATGATTAATCTCCACTATCCAATATTAGATCAAACAACGAGGATGAAAGCGTGTCCACCGTCGCCACGTTAGCGCCACGTTACATGATTTAAGTGGCAATCCCATGGTGCCACAAGGAAAGGGCTACCGCGTGAGATGCCCGCATGACACCGATGAGATTTGGGGTTAATTAGGCTTAAAAATATGATTAATTGACTGAAACTTCATAAATTCATAACTATTTATAAAAAATCCAAAAAAAATGCAAATAAATACATTTTTGGAAAGGTTAAATAAAGGAGAATTTAATAAAAATAATTTCATTTGATTTTGAATAGTGATTAAGGCTTAATTAGGGTTTGAATATTTTCTTAATTAGCTTAATTAAGCTTTAATTACTAGGGTAATTAATCCCAAATTTGGTATAATGATTTAATGGGATGATCTCTACCTCCCATGATTTTCTGGGGATTCATTGGCTATGGAAATTCAAATCCTAATTACTCTCTTAACTAATTTAATGATTAATTAAAGTTCTAAATAGTAAAAATTAATTAACTAAAGTTCATCAATCATTAATTAATAATGGGATGATGAGGGTGAGTGATTAGGACCTATTTCCTAATTACCTTTCCCAATTCATTTCATTAAAGAGAGTTAATTAATATATGGCTTAATTAAAGAATTAATTAATGGCTAAATCAATTCAAATTAAATTGCTAATCTCTTCAGATAATCAACATTTAAATCAAGGGTTCCTCTTTATGTGTTCAAACATAAAGACCCTTGAGGAAATTATGATTAGCCCATAAGTGTGAAAAAATCATTAAAGCACTTAATTAGATTCTTTAACTTAATTAATCTCTAATCATGAGCCAATTGCATTAGGTCCTTTAGGAGCATTCCACTTTTATTTTCCCTCATGTTCATATCATTCATGGCTCATGATTAAATGATTAATTAAAGTAAAGAAGCATAGGAAAGGATAATTAAATGGATTGCTTAATGATTCAAATTAATTAAATCATAAAAATTAATTAATTATCTTTCCTTAAACATATTAAATCACCAACATGAGATGGAAAATAGCAAGTGATCTCTCTTCTTTAAGTTCAATCAAAATAAAATCAAAATTAAAAAGTTAATAAGAAGCTTTGGTTTTCCTTAAGTAATCTTATTTAATGTGATTGTCCTTAGGAATTAATGTAGTTGAATGAATTATGTGGAGATGTTTGGTCATTCCTCTTCAATCACTTTAAAGGTTGTATGTCATGTGATCGTATGCATTCGTACTTTCAAAATAAAATAATCAAATGAATTTACTTATATAAAATTACATGTGTTGGCATAAATTTTATTATATGTGTGGCTAATATCACTAATAAATTCAAAATTACTTTCCAAAAGTTATAAAATGATAATAAAATATGGAATGATATTAGCTATGAATGTATGCATAGGTTTTGCATGTGTTTATAGCTTAGGCGTTTAACGTTTGGATTTCTTTATTACATTGATGTCTGAATTTACATGTGTTTGAATGATGATAAGTATATATCACATCCGAGAATACGAGGCTTTAAATAGCCCAAGGAGGTCATTTGATTACCGCACTTCTGTTTAACAATGACGCATTGTTTGATTTCACATGCATATTTATACTAGAATTTGGATAGAGCTTTAATTCACATGCATAAATAATTCAGTCAAATAAAATACAAACTTTTGCATAATTTTCATTCTTCTAATCATGTATACATTCATATGTATTTAAGATAGAGAGTATATAATAGATAACTGGAATTTTAATTTAATCCCCAAGGAGGTCATTTGATTACCTCACTCTAGTTTTAATAATGGCTCACACTTAATCTTTATAAATGTATATGTGAATTTGATTAAAGAATGAGAATCTCCTTTCAACTAAAAACACACGCATCTATAATCATTTAAGCATACCAAAAATGTCGTACATGTAAAGGTAGTGCCTTCTTTCTTATGTTCATATATGGATTTACATATGTTTGAATGATAATAAGTATATAGTCTGGACATCCCAAAAATACAAAGCTTTAAGTAGTCCCAAGGAAGTCATTTGATTACCTCACTTCTCTAGTTTAACAATTACACATAATTATTTAATTCCATTACTATGTATATTTGTATTAGAATTTGGATATAACTTTAATTTACATGATAAATAATTTAATCAGATAAAATACAATATTTTGCATAATTTTCATTCTTATAGTTGTATATACATTCATATATATATTTAAGATAGCAAGTATATAGTCTAGACATCCTAGGAATACGAGGCTTTAAGTAGTCCCAAGGAGGTCATTTGATTATCTCACTTTCCTTATCTAATAATGGCATGTACTTGCTTACATCTTTTATACATGTGTATGTGTACTTAACTAGTGAATGAAAATTCCCTTTTCTATTGAAAATATATGCACCCATAATCATTTAAGTGTGCCAAAAATATATTGCATGTCTAAGTATACTAAGTGTTACATCATATGCATGTTATGGGTGATGAAAAGGAATGGTTCAACACTATGTGATGGTAATTCAACCATATTAATCTTAAGATGTCTTTCATGTTGAATAAGATTCTTTAAGGTTAACCTAAACTTAGGATTGATAAAATATTTAATAAATCATTCACTAAAAGAAACTAAATCATAAAAATGTGGTTTTCGGAAACAACTTAGGATAGGGATGAAGGAGGTTAAGCATATTTCTTCTTTTTATAACACTTAGATGCTAAGTGTAAATCAAATGATACAAAACAAAATTCAAATTAAAACTCACTAAACTCCTAAACAACTTGAAATGACACCATCCCTTATGTTAAATTAAACTTTTATAAACTTAGAAAATTATAATTCAAAAGCCTAGCTAAGACATACCACATAAAGCCTAGTCACTCACATTAGAATATTAAGCCACCACTTTTAGCTTTAAGTTAGATCAGTGCATGTTATGATGATGTGTTTTATTTTATGATGTAATATTTTAGACTGGATGTTAGGCCGTTAATAGCATAATATTATTTTCTATATGGGATTGTGATTAAGGGGCCATCAAAAATAAATATAAATGTTCTATTTGCAAGTTGCTTATGCCCCTAAGCATAATCCATGTTAGGATAGGTAGACTTGCTTACCCATGTGCAGGGTGCTAAGTCCAAATTATGAAATATGACTGCTTGGGATTATATGTATGTTTAGTTAATATCTATTTTACATGTGTAGTTAGATTTACTTTTCCATAAAATATAATTTTGTAATAGAAATTAGGATTAGTGCTATGGGGATTAGGATGAGCAATGGCTAGAAGGCTTAGTCCTGGGGTGCCTTGTGATGCCTTAAAGAAAATCAAATCAAGAGAAAGAAGAAATGAAGAATGAAGAACCCCATAGCATGTACTCAATTCTAAGTTGTAGTATTATTGTAACTGAGTCGTATAAGGGTAGAGCTCGGCTAGCCAACTTCTCTTTTCTAGGGTGTACGGCGGAACCTGGCTACACCGACCTTTTTATTCTTTCATGGTAGTCTATAAAATGATTATTGTTGTGGTTAGTTTGTGCATTAGAACATCATGATTTTCATAATTTCTTAATTCTTGATGTTTGAATGTGTGGCTTGGATGCGGTAGGCTCTTAGGATAAAATTAATTTTTTTTACCCAACTAACAACTCATAACTAAATTCTAAATAACTTTCAACCTCATTTTAAAGCCTAGGTTGTAATCAAGATAATTAAAAGATTTAGCAACCCCTTAACTATATGTTTTATGGCTCACATCATGCATGTCATATTATACCACTCTTGCAAAAATGAGGGCCTTCATTTCAGGACATTAGGGGCCGCTTGACCTATTAGAGAAACTTTTATGATGGAGCTTCACCCTCTTTTATCTATTAATTTGGCCAATAACCAAATCTCATCATTCATTGAGGCATAAGAAATCCCAAAGCCTTTGTCCAAACATGATCTAGTCTCTTAGAGAGTGAGTTTAAGGATTTAGACTCTTTAAAAATTAAATAACAAGCCTAGCCATCTTACAATTTCATAAGACCAACTACTTGGGTTTAAATCGTAGAAGGTGTTAGCTAGCGGCCACTCTAGGCGGTTGTAAGTCCAGAAGAGTTGGACGGGTTCATTCTCCTTTATGGAAGTAAACCATTATGTCCCCTTTCCGCTTAGATTCAGGTCATGCTTTTAGCCTGTGCTAAAGCTCCCTAGATTTAAGATCTGAGGTTGCATATTTCTCTTGGGCTACGAGCATAAATTCTCATCTCTTAAGTATTTCTACAATCTTGTGTTGATGGATTATAAGACCTAGCAATCTAATAAAATTCAACTCAAATCAAAATAAATCTTCATTTTCAAAAATATAAAGCCCCAACATACGATAGGTCAGAATTGTCACTAAGCTTCCAAGTATCATGAGCATTTCCTATTTATTTTCCTTTAGATTCCAAAAAAAGTCTTCCAATTGAACAAACCCACTTGATTTTCCAAAATAGCCAATTCATTAATAGTCTTAACCTTGAAATCTTTGGAGACAATAATTGAATACTTTAATCAAGAGTTTTCTTAGGAAATCCCATCTCCTAGGATGTAATTAACTATAGAGGCTTGCCTCCATGAGGAACTAAAGAACCCGATATAAAATAAATCCTACTTTACTTTTTTATAGAAAGTAGGGGAAGAATCTCTGGTACATACGAAGACTCATCATGCCTTAGGAGTTCTTATTAGGTGATTAGGTTCATTGTATGGTGATATTTCTATCTTTTGAGATAATATATCATACCCTAATGTTGTACCATCATTAATAAGTACCCCATATGATCTGCGTGGTGTCCACACCCACCATCCCAAAAACACCATTTTTTTCGGTGACTTAGATTGTTCCTCTCTATCTTTAGTAGTCAATTATTGACTCCAAGCATCGATAGTGGACTTATATGTTATTTAGGCCCAAAACTATTTTTTTTTCATTGGCACTTTCCCTATTTCAACCTTAATCAAACAACATCCTTTAGGTTTTAAAACCTCACTCTAAATAGGTCTTAAAACCCTTATTGGGTCCCCCAATAGGTAAAAGTAAATTGATCAAAGAAAGAAAAATAACCAAACATAAACCAAGAACCTCTTACCACTAGCTTATTGAAGTAAGGTTCATCCAACATTTAACAACAATTTAAATAACATCCAAAGCAAAACAATAAAGAATCTTTTACAAAAATTTTTAAAAATCCATTTAAAAAATGAAATTAATGAACTCCCATTTAACATAATCAAATTTGTTAAGTAAGGATTATCATTCAAAATCAAAATTAATCAAACATTAATAAAAAATCCAAAACAAATTCCCTTCTTCAAAAGTTTCAAAATCCTTTTTCAAATAAAATTAACTAACTCCATTTAACATAATCAAATTTGTTAAATGAGAGTTCTCCATTTCAAAATTAAATAAGACCAACAACAAACCACAAAACAAAGCCTCTTCCCCAAAAATTTTCAAATCTCTGCATGCAATTGAACCCCATCCAACATAACTAAATTTGTTGAATGTGGGTTCCAACACAAGATTAAAAACAAATCCAACAACAACATAATCTAAAGCAAAGAATATCTCCTTCAAAGATCTCTAAATCTCTCCAACATGCAATTGAACCCCATTCAACATAATCAAATCTATTTAATGTGGGTTCCTTCTCAAAATCAAAATCAACAATTTAATTCAGTAACATCAAAGCAATGTCTAATTCAGTTCTCTTTTTCAACAAGGTGAGATACTGTCGTCTTCTTTCCTTCTTTCACCCTTAGCATATCCGGCAAGCTGAAATTCTTCTTTTCTTCTTGTGTGGATCTAGCATTGGTTCAAGAAATACTCACCACAGCCCCCGTCATCAAGTTTGGGCTTGGCTTTGAGAACTTCAAAGTCACATGTGAGGGGTCAGCCCTCACCACTGTTAGCTGATATGAGGTGGCAGGCAAGAAGTCACTCCTATAGTTTGACCTGTAGTATGATTCTGAGTTCCCCTCTTTGAAGAGGAAGGTTGAGGTTCCCTCCGCTGCCAGTCATCATCAATTCCGTTAAGATACCACCATTGCCCCTACTGAAGGGGAAGGCCATCTAAGCCTCTGAAATAGTCTCCCCCACCTTTGAGGTCGATTCTAGTTCCCCTCCGGCCATACTCACTAAAACTGAATGTCATAATAAGAACCACAAAATAGAAAGACATTATGAGCGTATGGCCAAGGAGGTAGATAAAACCTCTCATGTTGCTAAGGAGGGTTCCCCTCATGAGACCTCTCCACTCTTAGGTGGCAGTAGGTTTTACCCCCTTTTAGCTTCAGAGAGAGAAGAAGGACTACCGGACCCCACCACCTGCAGAGTATGATACACAGGGAGAGGAGGAGGCCCTATGCTAGTCTACGATCTATGCTTCATCGAGTTGGGAGAGCCCACAGATGCTCAGAGTCTGGCACATTGCATGATTTGAGGAGACTGATCCCTAGAAGTGTTAGTGAGAAGATTCACCAAGAGAGGGCCACTAAGGCCAAGTGATTGTCCAAGCGAGCAAGAGAGAGAGGAGGAGGTTCACCAGGCAGTCGGTGGCCTCTGCTTTGATGGATTTTTTTGATCCACAGGTTGACATAGCCAATCATTTTGATCGCATAGTCCTTACCAATACCACCAGTCATAGGAGGAGATCTCTAGTAGAGAGGCAGCTGCTATCACCCACATTACATTGCTCCACTCATTGTCCACCTTCACTAGTTTAGGTTCCACCACTACAGTCCCCACCAAGTTCCATAAGCCCCATCTAGAGAGAGAGCTTCTCCTTTGGTGATCTGGCTATGACCTAAGGATCCCACTACATCTACTCCACCCATTGAGATGAGGCCGAGCTCCCTTGCTAGACCTTCCATCCCAATAGTGGTGAAGAAGGAGTGGTGACCCAAGAGTGTCGTGGTTAGTCCACCACATCAGTTAGAAAGGGAGAGGGGAAGGGATACCTAAGTCCCAATGGAAATTGAGTCAGCTAGGGAGAGCACTCCACCTGTGCAAACCATTAAGTGCATAGATTCCACACATCTTAGTCTAGTAGTCAGTCATCAGCCAACCTATGTTCCAATAGAGAAGAGTCGAGTAGATGGCCATTCTTTACGATGGCATTCTGGAGGACTATCATGCCGTGATGAGGCATATAGTCAGGGATGATCAGTCTGATCAGGATGAGGGTATGGTAGAGTTTGATGCTGATGAGGATGACATGTTAAATGATCTAGTGGAAGCACATTTGATGTTCGACCCTTGCACATGGAGCGTAGGAAAGGCATTAGAGGAGGTGAGGCATTAGACTCAACTCCATGCCACCTATAATAAATCAAGAAGAAGGATGATCAGATAGATAAGATAAAGAAGAGGGTAGAAGAGTTGATGGTAGTGGTCCTAGCCTTTAACCCTTGGCCAGCCCTTCCCCATGAGCTGATCACTGAGCTAGTTCATACCCAAGATCATCCCAAGTGCACTCCCATGGAATATGATGTCGATAGCTTGCATAGGAATGTTACTAATAGCACATCCATGCATGAAAATAACATTAAGCAAATGGTGGAGTGGCAAGTGAAGGAGGCATTGGTGCAAACCTAGGGGAGCTCATCTATTCCAAAGGGTAGACTATACCCAGAGGAATTTGATATAGTTCAATACCCCAAGGGTTTTGTGCCACCATCCTTCAAGATCTTTGATGGCAGTGGGAACCCAAGGCACCATATAGCACATATATGAGCCAGTTGTTATAACATCGGTGGCAGTAACATACTTCTTTTTTGGTTATTTGTCAATAGCTTATCAGGGGTAGCATTTGATTGGTATGTTGAACTGTCCAATGGTTCAGTGAAGACCTCTATAGAGTTAGAGCACCTCTTCATCAAGAGATTTGTAGGAGCTCAACAAAGGGTAACTGTATGGGACTTCATCATAGAGAAGCAAAAGCCAAATGAGTCCTTTATTGATTATATTCTTAGATGGTGCAACCTGAGTATGAAATACAACTCACAGCTACAAGAATAATATACCATTAAGATTCTACTTAAGAATATCCATGGCCCAGTTGCCTTCATGCTTAAGAGCTTCACCATAAAGATATTTGAGAAGTTAATTAGCAAGAAGGCTAACTTACAAGAGGAAGCCAAATAGTTACCCTTTTCAGACCAGTCATCCAAGCCACAGCCTCAGAAGGTCTTTGAGAAAAAGCTTGGAATAGTAGTGACAGTTGATATGGGGAAGCAGCCAGCTAGAGCACATTTTGAGTGGCCCAAATTTTATCAGCCTCCGTTATCACCTCCTCTTCCACTACCTCGGCTGCTATAATGGCCACCACGGCCACCACAACAGCCTACTTAGCAATGGTACTAGTATTCATCACTAGGTAGCTATTTTTCACCTACTCTTGCTAAAAAAACTCAACAAACCATATTCTTTCAAGAGGGAGATAATCAAGAAGATTTTCAAGAACCTCTTAAAGAAACTTGATTTTCAGTTACTCGAGCCTAAGAAGCCAAAAGAAGTGTGTCAGAGTGATGATCCTAACTAGTGCCCTACCACCGCATATTAGGCCACATCTTAGAGGATTGTATTACCTTCAAGGATTGGCTTGAGTGTAGCTACAAGCCAGGAGCTATTTTTCAATTATGAGGGATAACTCAGTGAGGGTGGAAGCCCAACAAACTACCTCACTTTGCAGATAGATCCATAGCATACCACCCCAGTCCGCACTCTTCTCACAGCTTACTACCTCCACTAGCTCCTCCACCTCTAGCAGGAGCATTGTATCTATGGATAAGGGCACCAAATCCCTCATTCTTCTTACTTTACTTGATTTCTACTATATACCTCCCCAAAATTAAAGAAATCAATGAAGAAATCTGATTCCACTTACATCTTTTTTACTTCTGATATTTCTATCAATTTTTTTCCAATTGAAAGCTCTACAAGTCAAAGTAATAACTCAAATAATTTTGATCAATCCCAATTTGATTTAGAAATGAATTTTATTTTTGAATCACTCGAGTTCACCTCAAGATTGACTTGGAGTCATCTGACTTTGAGGATCCTTTAGGAGAAGCTTTAGGTGTACCCGATGAGCAAGTAGAACTTACCACAAACCCCTCATTCCAAGAAGTCACTGATGTCAACCATAGAAGTGGAAAAGTTCTACCTCCTAGTGTAGCACCTCATGATAAGGGTAAACATGCCATTGGTTCCAATGAGTAGATATGCCCCTCCATAAGATGCTCCACCTATGGATATGCTTGTGAAGGATCAGTCCAAAGTTGATTACAACATCCTCACTCTTTCTAAAAAGTTTTCAGCTAAGTTAAGCATATATGATGCCCTTATCTTATCCAAAGAGATGAGGGAATCTCTAATCAAAGACTTGCTTGATTCAGAGATTTGCTTAGCTTAACTGATCGCTATTGGAAAGTAAGCATGCTATTCAAAGAGATCATAGGAGTTACATTCATAGATGAAGAACTACTTCTAGGAATCAACTATCCCCTCTACATTATAGTGGATGTTGACAAGTTCAAGCTATCTAGAGTTTTGGTTGATCCTGGTGCATCAGTCAACATTATGAGTTTAAATACCCTTGCCTACTTGAGGATTGACATCTCTAAACTCCATATGGAGAGGATGATGTTGAAAGGATTCAATGAACAAGGTGAGACGGCCTTAGACTCTATAGTGTTATCCTTAGAGATAGATGATTGGAAGATTGAAGCTAAGTTTCACATAATTGACTTGGATACATCTTTCAATACTTTCTTGGGAGACTGTGGATACATGAGAGCAACATGGTTCTATCCTCTTTACATCAGTGTATCAAGTTCTTAAGAGGTGGAATCAAGTATTGTGTCAAAGGAGATCTCAAGCCATTTGCAATTCATGAGATCGGGATATATGAAGATTTAGCCTACTACCTCCCTGAGAAACAAAAGTATATTCTCATGAATTTAGTCAAAATCCCAATGTAACAAAAAAGAAAAGAAAATAGAGTGAGAAATAGGCCCTAGGGAGGAAGTGGGGACTGAGATTAGATTCCACCCACAGTTCATTACTCCATTCGAATAAGTGGGCAGGATGACCCAACCTCCACCGGGACAAGGAAGAGGCAAGTCTAGAGAGTCCCGAGGTGGAAGGCCTCCATACTTACCACCCACCAGGAGATTCATCCTAGCTTTTAGGAGTACATCTACTATCCTCATAGACTCAAAATCTAGTTTAGATGATGAGTCTTATGTGGTTAGCACATCGGCTAGCTCTTCTCGATAGCAAATCCCATTAAAGGTGACATTCGAGCCAGAAAGTGATGAAGACTAGATTCTCAAGCAAAGCATAAGTGTATCCAAGTCCTCATTATATTAAACTATTTGGTATCAGTTGGTAATCTTAGCTCTAACCCCACTTTCCTCACTAAAATATTGAGGGTTTGGTATTTAAGGAGGCCCCTAAATCATGTGAAACCATGAAGATTCAGGGGTTCTATCCTGGAGCATCATCCTCAAGTCAAGAAGTTGATGTAGAACTTGAGGATGATTCATATAAAAATTAATAGAATTACCTTTTTATTGGTACTCGCCTTGTATTCATAACTTAGCAAGGAAATATTTAATTCCACATACATGGTCTAAGCACATGTTAGATTACTTCGAAAGGCTATGGAACAATAAATGCAAAAGCTCTTAACCAAGACCAGAACTAGGCTTCAGTACAAGAAGCCCAGTTGACGATGATGATTACTGTTTGGTCATCACCAATCATTTAGAATTTGATAGGTTCTTCTCACATTAACTCATATAAGGAAGTGTGCTTAGAAATTTCAAATGATCCAGATGATTAATAAGTCAAGGATGCACCTCCATAATTCAAAGAAGAAATTAAATCAACCATCGATGAACTCAAAGAAATCAACTTGGGAACTTAAGACAATCCACACCCAATGTACATCAGCTTCTTATTGAATGAAATTGAAATTGAAACCAATGACTTAGTTAGGCTACTCACTAACTTTAAGGACTGCTTTACATAAAGTTATTGAGAAATGCCTAGATTGGCTCCTAACGTAGCAGTCCATAAGCTAGCTATATAGTCTGATGTTAACCATATCAAAAAGAGCTCCTAGATGCATGTGATTAGACTTTGACTAACAGGTCACTTCTAAAGTCAAAAAACTGATCGATGCTTATTTCATTCGGGAGGAAAAATTCCCCACCTTGTTGGCTAGTGTCATCCCAGTTAAGAAAAAGAATGGCCAAATTTGCATATGCGTCAATTTTAGGGATCTTAATAAGGTATGTGCAAAAGATGAATTTCCACTACCAATACCAAAAATGATGGTGGACATTGCCTCATCTAATGCAGCCTTCTCTTTCATGGATGGTTCATATGGATATAACCAAATAAAGATGGCACCTAAAGATGAAAGAAACACTACCTTTAGAACACTGATCTAAATTTATTCCTACAAGGACATGCCTTTCATTTTAAAATGTCGCCATGCCCAATATAGATCTCATTGATGAACTCATTCATCACCAAGTAGAATGCTACCGATGATCTCGTGAGAGAAAAAGGAAGACCATCTCTTTAACTTGAGAGTAGTTTTCGAGCGGCTAAGACAACATAACCTCAAAATGAAATCTCTAAAGTGTGCATTCGGAGTAGCTTCAAAATTGAAATTGATCCAGAGAAGATTAAAGGGATATTAGAAATGTCACCCCTAAATGTCTAACTCAACTCAACTCATTCCAAGGGAGATTGGCATATCTAAAATGCTTTATATTCAACCTATCAGGCATATGGCAACCATTTTTAACATTGGTCAAGAAGGATGCCAAGTTCAAGTGGGACGACCAGTCCTAGCATGCCTTTGAGAGCATTAAGCAGTATCTGATGATGCCACCAAATTTAGCCACCCCTATCTTGAGCAAGCCACTTATACTCTACACTACTGCATTAGATGATTCCCTTAGCACTTTGTTGGCCCAAGTCAACGATGAAGGAAGGAGAATGCACTCTACTATCTTATTCATTGTCTAATCCTTACTGAAGAAAACTATCCACTCATTGAAAAGCATTGTCTAGCTTTAATCTTTGCATCCCAAAAGCTACGATAGTATATGCTTTCTCATAAACTAAACTTGATTTCTAGAATCAATCCACTATAATATCTCAAGACATGGTCGACACTGTCGAGACGGTTGGCATGATGGTCCATAATTTTATCGTAGTTTAATATCACTTTCATACCCCTCTGTGTGGTGAAAGGATGAGCACTCAAAGATTTCTTAACAGCACACTCACTTCCTGTTGACTCTCTGCTTATTGATGATCTCCCTAATGAATAAATCATGAACTTAGAGGATAATAGTACTCACCACTATGAGATGTACTTTGATGGTGTGGTTTTCTCTCAAAGAGGAGAAGAACCATAATCTACTCTTTCAGAAAAAGTAAGGGTAGGAATAGTTCTCCTAACTTTGGACTATGATATGATGAGATTCTCATATCATTTATCTGATCCTTAAACCAACAATGACGCTGAATGTGAGGCTCTAGTTCGATCAAGAGCTAGTCATTTTTTTTGGCATCTAGAGCATCAATATCTTTGGGGATTCTTAACTAGTGTTCAACCAAATCACTGGGTTCTATAAGGTCCTCAAGCCCATACTCCATCGCTACCACAAAAATACCATAGAGTTGTTGGCCCAAATTCCATAAGTGACCATCTATAAGATCTCTCAAGGAGAAAATGCCATAGTGGATGCCTTAGCCAAGCTTTCTAAGGAGTTGGTGTGTCCGAAAAATGAGTCCATATTAATAGAGGTCCAAAATAGGCAAGTCCTGCCTCTTATTGATACTAAATTCATCAAAAAAAAATACTCTCTTGAAGGGGAAGTTGCAATTGGAAAAAAAGGATGATGAACTGGATTGGAGGCAACCCTTCATTGATTACCTAAACAAAGGTAAACTACCTCAAGAGAAGTCTCAAGCACACCAAGCGAAGCAAATGGCACTTTCCTATGCCCTCGTCGTTAGTGTCTTATACTGATGATCCTTCGATCATATGTGGTTACATTGTTTAGACAAGCATGAATCTTGTAACATCGAGGTACATTAAGATTATGTGAAGTTCACCAATATGGTCCCAAGATGAAAGCTAAAATCAAGAGGCTTGGATACAATTGGTCGTTGATGATCACCGATTGCATGGATGTAGACAGGCGATGCTATAGTGGTTCTACACTAACCACCCAACATTCTTCATCCCACTTTGGCCTCATGGTCATTCAAGTGTTGGGGTACTGACATAGTGGGTTTGATTGATCCTCCTTCGTCTAAGGGTCACTGATTCATCATTGCAGCTACAGACTACTTTTCCAAGTGGGTGGAGGCGATCACGCTTAGGGAGGTCAAAAGCTCAGCATGTGCTCCAATTTTTTAGAAATAATATCGTATATATATTTGGGGTACCTTGCCAAATTATATCTGATAATGGTACTACATTCAAGAGCACCAAAATCAACAACTTCTCCTAGAGACACAACATAGATTGGAGATACTCTACCATATATTACCCACATACAAACATTTTAGCTAAAGCCTTTAACAAAACTGTCATCCAAATACTCAAGAAGATGCTCGACGATAACAAGCCATAGTAGCATGAGTAGTTAGTTGAAGTTTTGTGGGCATACTGCACCACCTATAGAAATTCAACTCAATCTATCCCTTTCTCCGTTGTGTATGGGTTCGAAGCGTTCTACCATTAGAAGTCCAACTCCTATCACTAAGGATAGCTGTGGGTAGTAAGATTACAACTGATCAAAATGCTAAGTTGAAGCTAGAAGAACTCAAAGGTTTGGAGGAGAAACGCTTATGAGCAAGTTAGAACCTCGAGTTATGCAAAGCAAAAATAATTCAAGCTCACAACAAGTTGCTCCGCCCTTGAGCTTTTCAAGTAGGAGAGCTTACTTTAGCTCTAAGGAGACCAATTATTGCTTGTCACGAGATGAGAAGTAAGTTTAAACCCACTTGGGAAGGCCCTTTTGCCATAGAGAAGGCCTACCAAGGACGATCCTATCAACTTATCAACCATAAAGGAGAGCGCCCGATGCTTCCAATCAACGGACTCTATCTTAAGAAATATTACCCATAAAATAATGTTTAAAAATAATTATCATCAATAAAATTTCATTTCAAATCAAAATCTCTTCAAATTGAAAGAATTTCCTTTTGTAAATCTTTCATGGGGTGTCTAGGGTAGGTGTAAAAGAACCTGAGTAGCATCCTATCCCTCATTAGCACAACACAAACACAAAATTATACATAAACACAAATATAAAAAAACACAAATCCTTTGTTTTGGGTTACTTTGAGTCAAGATAAGTCTCTCAATGGCTCTCACTCATCACTGCTCTAGGTCGAGCTTAATTCACTACTTAGCTAGTGTGCATCCCTAGTGGCTTCTTGCTTAGCTGGATGTGAGTCCTTGTGCCTTCTTCCTGGAATAACCATTACACACCAATGAGCCCTATCAGTATGGTATGTCTTATTGCATAACTGATAAGCTACCTTCATGTTGGCTTTGTTTAAGAATATGTGAGTCCTCGTGCTTTCTTCTTGAACTAGCCATCGTGCACTAATTAGGTCCGAGTTTATCTTTGAGGATTAGTGTAAGACCCCCAACAACTCCTTTCCTCCTAACTACTTCAAGTTTGTGTCCAGTCCATCTTTGTGACTTCCCACTTAGTAGTCGCCTTAGGTTAGATAGTAGATGTCTAGCGATGAGATTATCCGATGATCAATTCCACTTAGGAAGATGTAAGTCTCTGATGTTTTCTTCTTAGATTGCTTGTTGCACACCAATGGGCACCTTAGGTTGGTTGGTGCTTTGCTGATAGCGACCCACCTAGTGGATAACATTGCTCAGGAAGATACAAGTCTATGTGCTTTCTCATTGAGTTGACCACCGTATACCTATAGTCTTCCTTTTTTAGGGATCAAGATAATGCCCTTAGAGGCACCTCCCCTATGGGCATTCTATTTGGATTACTTTATTATGACCCCATCTAGACACTACCCATGTTACTACTGGATTGGACAGTTCCCCTTTCCTAGTAGTCACCCTTGTGGTTGGAAATTCTATCTACATATGATTAGACTCTCCCATGGGCCAGCAAATCTAAAATAGGCCAAAGCCCCTGTGGCTCCTTCTTAGTGTGGTCCCTCGCACACCAACAATGTCCACACAAATAAATAAACAAAATAAAATAAATTCTCTTGTGGATTAGGATAATGCCCCCCATAGAAACTTTTTTCTAAGTAGGCATCCTATCTTTGGGCAGTGTTAGCAAAACTCCCTAAAGGAATCACCTTGACTACTTTTGAGTTGAGATAAGATCCCCAGTGACACTCACTCAATAGTCGCCCTATATTGGGTTCGATTTATTTTGCTATCAACAAGTCACCCCAATGACTAATTTTGCTTTGGAAGATGTAAGTCCCTGTGCTTTCTTCCTAACATAGCCATTGCACACCAAAAGGAAGCCCTTTTGTTGGATAGTCCTACACTTCAACCTGTAGACTACCCCTTTCGATTGATAAATCTAAGATAGGCCCAGGCTTATATAGCCCCTTTTTAGTATGGTCCATCGCACACTGATAGGGTGTAAATTAAATCAAATCAAATGCCTTAACTACTCTTGAGTTGGGATAAGATCCCTAGGGCCACTCACCCAGTTGTTCGCCCTAGGTCGAGTTTGATTTGTTGTGCCATTAGCAAGTCACCCCAACGGCTGATTTCACTTTGGAGGATGTAAGTCCCCATGCTTTCTTCTTAGCATAGTTGTTGCACACGAAAAGGAACCTTAGGTCGGATAGTCCTACCCTTCAGCTAGTAGACTATCCCTTTGGATTGGTAAATCTAAGATAGGCCCAAGCTTACATAGCCCCTTCTTTGTGTGGTTCATCTCAAACCAACAGGGTCCAAATTAAAATAAATCAAATTAAACTAAATCAAATTCAAATTTAAACTTACCTCCAAGGTGGAGCCAAATCAACAAATGAATTAAGTCAACCAAATTAACCTCCACGGTGGAGCCAAATTAAATTGGAAAAATCCAATCTTGATCCCCAGATTCAAGCATGTATCCCTAGCAGATCCCCTTTCCATAAATCAAATAAAATCAAACAAACAAAATAAATTCAACAAAATCTCAATCCCTAACATATTTCCTCTTTTACGCCCTTGGCATAAACCAATCTCTGAATCTGATCCAATTCATGTGCGATTCACTAGTGAATCTCTCTTCATGTCCTCCACATAAAATTAATATTTAATCAATTCAAACCCAATCTTCTTGGCTCTATTATGCCCGTGGCATGAGATGAGTTGTATTTCACTAAGATCATGATTCTATCTACCTCTTGGTTTAGGAATAGAAAGTCTTCATTAGCGCTTGCAATCATCTTGGACACTGTTGATTGTCTCGGTCAACGCCAATACGTGTGGTGTGTCTTGTTAATTACACCACCCTAACTGGGGGTCCTTTTACTGGCCTCACTTTTGGAGTGAGGATTTAATCTTCCATCTTAGACCTAGGAGTTATCTTGACACTAAGACCTTCTTAGTAGTAGGACACTTCTAGTGGCTAAGTGAACACTTAACCCAAACATAGAGGCTTAAGAGGAATTACCTTAGGCTATGTCTTAGATCTAAGGAAGCCTACCTATCCTATGGCCTGAACATGACTTATGCCTATCCCCCAAGCCAAACCAAAGCTCTAATTAATCCAACAAAACCCGCTTGAATCCCAATTCATATCCAAGCCCCAAGCCAAATGATTGAAACCCATAACCAAAATCCATCTTAATCCCTTAAGCCAACCTAATGGACTTAAACAAAATTTCTTCAAAACAAACTAAACTCAATTGATTTTCATAAAAGCACTCCAACCATTTAGAACCTTCATTTCAAACATTTCCAAAATCTACAATCAAGCCAATTGACCAAAATCAATTCAATTAATCCAAGGTAGCCCATTTAAACCAAAAATAACTAAATTAGCCAAAATCTGATTAAATTTAAATCAATTGCAATTAAAGCCATTAATCAATCCCAAATAAATTTTCAAACTCAATTCAACCCAAAACCAACTTAATTGACCCATTAGGTTCACTTGACCCAAAGTAACCTAAAGGGCCCATTTGAACCAAACTTCAATCCATCCCAAATTGTATTGAACCAAACCATCCAAAACCCCCTATATTGATTATTGATCATTCTTGACTAATCAATTACAATCAATTGGGTCAAGCCAAGTCCATTTGGTCATTTGATCAAGTTGACCTAATTAGCCTACATAAGCCAAATTGAACCAAACTTCATTCTAAACTCAATCAATTGAAACCAATGATTCTGACCAACTTCCAAGTGATCCTTAAACATAACTTGACCATCAATTGAGCCAAACTAAACTCAATTAGCCCTTTAAACCAATTTGACCTAAATGGCCAAATTGGGCCAAATCAAATTCTAATCAAAATTGATTGCAACTAATGACTCAAACCCATTACAAATTGATTATTGAACATGATCGAACCCTTGGTTGAACCCAATTGGACCAAGTCAACCTAATTGACCCATTTAGCCCAAATTGACCTAAAGGGTCAAATTGGTCTAAATCATTCTTGACTACAAATTAATTAAAATCAAAAACTACAATCATTTTTAATTGATCAATTGAACCTAAACTAATACCTAACCCAAGCCAATTTGGTCAATTTGACCAAATTGGTCAACTTAGCCCATTTGACCCATATGAATCCATATGAGTCAAATTCAAATCTACTCAAAACCAAATCAAACCAATTGAACCCAAACATCCCAAATCATCATTTGAACTTATCTTAACCCATGGTTTAACCCGATTTGACCAATTGGTCAACCTAACCCAACCTAGCCCAATTTGACCTACATGGGTCAAATTGAGCCAAACCCAACCAAACTAAGCTCAAACCCATTCAAATCAGCATGATCCATCTTTGGGTCACCATGAGTCAGCCTAAATCAAACCAAACTCAAGTCCAACCCAATTTGACTCAATACTATTGAGTAAAGCCTTCCAAATGGGATAAAACCCACTCTCCTACCCTTGCCAGCTACCTTAAGCTCAAATTGGACATAAGGACCACTAGCTCACCTGACCTAAAGCTGGTTGGGTCAGCCATGAACCAAGTGGAGGTGAGCCAACCCACTTCCTCTCATTGGAACACTTGGAAACCAAAGGCAAGCCACCTCATCCTTTTGTAGCCCACTCCCATCACTTGGCCACTTAAATCGAGTCACCTCACCGATTCCCTGCCACCCACGGCCTCCTGCACATGTCGGAGTTCTACCCATGGAAAAATTATTCAAGCTATTAGTTTGGATGGGAAGGAGAGTATACTCTTCCCCATTCAATTCAAACTCACAAGCATAGTTTCCCTAGAGCATGAGAGAGCCAAGATGAACTCCTAGAGTGATTTCCCAAGTTCCCTGAGCCTCCCCCATCACCAAAAACATCAAACCTAAAATAGGACAGAGCCCATCTCTATCCAAACTCCACCATTTTTAAATTAACACTTTCACCAAGCTCTAGCAAGGAAAAATAAATCGATTCCCGATCGATTCAAACATCGGAGACCACTTCCAAACCAACTCTGGCCACACCTCAATGGGTGGAGTAGATAGAGTGGGATCCTTGGGCTATAGCTGGATCACCAAAGGAGAAGCTCTCTCTTAGAAGGGGGCTTGTGGAACTTGGTGGGGACTGTAGATGGTGGAACCTGAACTGCTGAAGGTGGACGAATGAGTGGAGTAAAGGTAATGTGGTGACACACTCTACGAGATCTCCTTAGATCTCTTCCCTGATCATTTTAGACTCAATTCAACCATCAAACAAGCTCGTGAGCTTGGATCAAGCAGGAAAAGGCCAACGATGTCCGTCTTCCGATGCTCACAGGATGACAGATCACCGACCATCCTTTCCACATGATTAGAATGGACGGCCATGATTAATCAATGTAGAAATCTTATTTTAATCCTTTATAATTATGGGATTAATCTCAACCATCCAATCTGAGATCAGATGATTGAGATGAAATTGCATCTGTCGTCGTTGAGTCAATAAATGTGATAGACATTTAAAAAAATCAATACCATGATGCCACATAATAAATGTTACCACGTCAGTATCCACATGGCACCGATAGTTTAAAATGACTTAATCAGGTTTATAAAATAATTAAATAGGCAAAATTTCAAAAAATCATAACTATTTGTAGAAAAATCCAAAAAAAGCAAATAAAAACATTTCAGAAAGCTTAGACAAAAGAGAATTTTATAAAATAAAATCTATAATTAATATTTAATGACTAGTGCATAATTAAAATTTAAATCTTAGTCTAATTATCTTAATTAAAGCCAAATTAGTTAGCTAATTAATTCCAAATTTGGCATGTTCATTCCATGGGATGTTCTCTACCTCCCATATTTTTCCTAAAATTATTTGCCATGTGGTTTGGAAAATTCTAAATTTTCAATTCTAATTACCCTCATTAAATGATTTAATAATTATTAAAATTAATAAATAGTAAAGTTTGGTAATTAATGTTAATCAATTAATGTAAGTAGTGGGGTAACATAGGAATTAATTAGGACCCCTCTCCTAATTATTTCCAAATGTATTCCCTTAAAGGGTTTAGTTAATATGCTTAATAATTAAAAGTAAATTAATAAAAATTAATAATGAAATATAAGTTAAATCAATTTAATTAACTCAAGTGCAACCCATTAATCCCTTTATGTATTTAATATCATAAAGTTGTTAAAGAAATTATGATTTTTCCATTAGTGTGGAAAAATCATAAGAGTACTTATCTTAAATTTTTTCCTTCTTTAATTTAATTAATTCTTAATCATGAACCTAATTGCATTAGATCCCTAAGTGCATTGTAAATTTTACTTTTTCAAAGTATATCATTGAAGACTCATGTTTAGGGGATTAATTAAATTAAAGAAGTTTGGGAAGTGTTATCAAATTGATAAAATTAATAGATTGAACTCGATTAATCCATAAAATAAATTTAAATTTTCTTTCTTTAACATGTTAAATAACCAACATAGGATGGAGTGAATTTTGAGCATTGTTTCTCGTCTTTAAGTTTTCAATAACTTGAATATTAAAGTCAAACATTAAAGAAACTTTGATTATATTTAAGGGATGATTATTTAACTTGATTGTCCTTAAGTTCTAATGAAATCAAGTATGTTGTGTGGTGATGTTCAATTACTTTCTTTCAAATTATCATAAATGTGCTTGTCATGTGCTTCATGTATTCATATTTTAAAACTAAAAGAATATTATTACATTTAAATTGCATGAGTTGGACAAACGTTATCATATGGTGTGGCTATTATCATTAGTAAATCTCAAATTATTTTGAAACTATATGTTAGTTATGAATTTAATGATTTGAAGCTTAAATTAATGCTTATTATAAATAATTTATTATGTGAAAAATGAAATTTTCATTTACTTGTAATCAAAAGATGACAAATGATAGTTTTATTTCTATGTTAATATTTATGTATTCATGTATTTGAATTGACAAGTATATAGTATGGACATCCTAATAATACGAGACTTTAAGTAGCCCCAAGGAAGTCTTAGATAATCTCACTTCTCTAGTTTAACAATAGCATACTTGTTTAATTTTATTTATTTGTGTGCATACATTATAACATAAAGTAAAACTCTTTTCTTTTCACCATTAAGCTTTACATAAATAAAAGGTGTTCATACACAATCTTTATATGATTATGTATATGCTTATATGTATTTAAATTGACAAGTATATAGTTTGGACATCCCAAGAACATGAGACTTTAAGTAGCCCCAATGAGGTCTTCGATAATCTCACTTCCATGGTTTAACAACGGCACGTACTTGCTTAAATTCCTTATATATGTTTGCATATGCTTAAATATGGGATGAAATCTCTTTTTCCTATCAAAATCATGCATCAACATTCATTAAATATGCAAAAATATGAGTACATTGAATGTATATATATATATATACTAAACAAAATATTTAAGAAATTAAAAAGGAAAGAATGAGGGTATTATCGATAATGAAAGAAAGTAGTGGTATATCATTCATGTGATGGTGATTCATTTCATTGGTCTTAAGATGCCTTTCATGTTTGAATAAGGTTCATTAAGGCTAATCTAAACTTAGGCTCAAATAAAATTCATGAATGATCTATTAAAAAGTTAAAGCAATAATAACCTATCTTTAGAAATCAACATTATGTTAGGGATGAAAGAGTTAAGTCTCTTCCTTCTCTTCATAATGATCAAACCTTAAGTAAGAAGTGAATAAAAAAAAAGATGCATAAGTTAAAACTCAATCAAGCAACTAAAAGACATAAAGTAAAACCACCCTTAGTGGGTGAGTTAAATAATTTTAAACTTTAGAAAATCCTAATTTTAAAGCCTAATCAAGACATACCACACTTAGCCTTAGCACACACTTTAGAATACTAAGTCACCAATCCTAGCATTAGGTTAGGGTGCTTGTGGTGATATGTTTTATTTTATGATGTAATATTTTAGACTGTATGTTAGGATTGTTTGTGAATGGACCAGATGTTAGGCCGTTATTGGCCTAATGTTATCTTATGTGCAGATTGTGCTTGAGGAACTATTGTAATAATAAATAAATATAAAATTACTTTTGTTTGTAGGTGCTGCTTAAGTCCCTAAGCATAATCCAATTAGGATAGGGGGCTTGGTTACCTAAGTGTAGGGTACTAAGTCAAAACATGTGAAATATAACTGCTTGGTTTATATGTTTATTTTTCTCATAACTATTTTGTTGGTGTAGTTAGATTTTATTTTCATAAAGATGTAGTTTTTGTAATAGGATTAAAATTAGGATTAGTGTTATGGGGTTTAGGATGAGCAATGACTTGAAGGCAAAGATTTTTGAACCCTTCTAAAGCATATAGCAAACTAATCCAAAGAAGGAAAGAAGATAAAGAATTAAAGACCTCCATAGCATTTATTCCATTTATAAAGTTTAATTATAATCTGGGTTGTATAAGGGTATAGCTTGGCTACCCAATTTCTTTCTTTTTCAGGGTGTGTGGTGGTACCCGGCCACACCGACCTTTTATTCTTTTACAAAAATCTAAATGTTTGAATGTTATGTTTAGATTGTGACAATAAAAATGACATATTTTTCATAGGTTTTTTAAAGTGTGTATGTTTGATGTGTGGCCTAGATGTGGTAGGCTTTTTAAAATAAAATAAATTTTTTTATCCTCACTAAATATTTGAATGTTATGTTTAGATTGTACAATAAAAATGACATATTTTTCATAGGTTTTTTAAAGTGTGTATGTTTGATCCTCATAAAAGAAAATAAATTTTTTTATCCTCACTAAATAACTCATAACTAAATTCTAATCTAACTCATAACCTCACTCTAAAGCCTAGGTAGATAAATAAGATAATAAAAGATTTAGAAACCCCATAACTGATTGGTTATATACTATAACAACATGCATGTCATATTGTTTTATTCTTGAATATAGAAAATCTCCACTCTTACATGATAAGAGACAAGCTTGACCTTTGAGAGTGGTCTCTTATAGTGGAGAACACCTCTTCTTGCTAATTTTAGTCCATAACTCAATTTAATCATGCATTTAGGCATAATTATCCCAAGCCTTAGTCCAAATTAATGTGTCAAAATAATCCTAAAACTTATAAATTTTAACATTAGTCTAAGTCATATTTGCATACCAAACATTATTTAGTCTCTTACGGAGTGAGTTTAGGATTTTTCTTCCTTCTTAATTAAATAACAACCTAACTATCTTACATCTACATAATACTACATAGTTTTAAAACATAGAAGGTGTTAGCTGGCAGCCACTCTAGGCGATTGTAAATTCATAAGAGTTGGGATGTGTTCATTCTCTCTTATGGAGGTGAACCATTATATCTTATTCTCCTCAATTAGACTTAGGTCATGCTTCTTGCTTATGCTAAAGCATTTTAGACTTAGGTTCTGAGGCTGCTTGATTCTCTTTTGCTATGGGTATAAGTCCTCACTTCTTAGGCATTTCCATAATCATGTGTTGTTGGGTTATAAGTCCTAGCACTCTAATAAAATTTCAACTTAAACAAAAATAAATTCTCTTCTTCAAAATATAAAGCCTCATCATAACAATTATATTTCCTCAGCTTCTTTAGATTTGCTCCCTTCTTCTTCTTTAGAATTTGTATTTCTCATCTTTATAAATAATTTATAGATCTTTTTAGAAAACTTAGAGATATTTTCAGTTTAATCGAGATAGGAAACTTTTATTATCATAAAAATATAGCTATACTTAAAATCATAGAAAAAATTTACCACTATATTGTAAAAATGGGAAGATCTTTAGGTACCAAAATAAGTTTATTAGGTTTTCCATTTTTATATTTATTTTTTTGAGTTTATTAATTTTCATAATTTTGCTTCATAGGTATGTGTCATTATTATACCAGAGATTAGGGATATAAAGACCTCATTTGGACTAGTAGCCTTACAATCTCGGGTGTCCAAACTATATGCCATATGTTGTTAATTATAAAAAATTTTATTTTTTGTTAGATTAACATCTTTTAGTCTTAAAATTAGTTTAATTTACCACAGGTGATTTTAATTTAAGTGATTTAATGATTTGTAATTTTATTTTCTTTTAGTTGCATTTAATGTTAAGATGAGATTAAGTTTTTAAGAATAAAGAATATAATAAGTTCCATTTTGATTGGAACCCATTCTATTCAGCATCCTAAGTCCTAATATAATGAAATCTTCGCCCTAAAGTGAGGATTCATTCTAAAGGATTTATCTAAGATTTTAGGCATCTTAATTAACCTCTTTTGGATTTGGTATGAGTTTAGTTCAATGAATGTTTTAATTTTATTTATTTTTAATTCTTCCTTTCATTTATTCCTTTTATTTAATTTTTGATTAATCATATCTTGATTTAGTTTTTTTCCTTTAAAGTATGTTCCTTCAATCAAGTTCAATTAAGGTTCCTTTATTATAATTTGTTTTGAATTGGTTTCCACTTTAAGTATAATTTATTTATTATAGTTTGAGTTTTGTAATTTGATTTTGTTTAATTCATTTGATTAGATTAATTTCATTTATTTGATTTGTATTATTTATTTAACTTAGATTAATTACATTTACTTATTACATTAGTGTTTATGTTAATGTAATTTACTTTGATTTAATTTTCATTTTGATTTCCTTGCATAGTATGCTTAGTTTATTTAGATTTATTATATTATTCATATTATAGCTTTTATTTTATATTTTTATTTTAGTTTAATTCCTTATTCAATTAATTTTGGTTTTAGGTTAATTTTATTGGTTGGTTAACATTTATGCTATGTTTACTATATGTTTGTTTTATATTGATGTTTTATTTAATCCATGTTCATTGTATATTTGCCTAATGTTTATGTTAGGTTTAGTAACTTAGATTAATGTTTTACATTTTAGTTTAACTTACTTAAATAATTCATCACATTTTAATTTCATGATGCATTAACTTATATTTTTTAATTAATTATTTATTTGATTTTAATTACATTCATATAATCATTTCATTAGTGTTACGAATTTTAGATTAATTTTATTGGCTTCAACATATGATTCCATTTGTTGATTTAGGTTAGATCATTATATGTTAAGAATTTTTTTCTTAAGATTCAAACTATATAATATAATTAACTTAATTTAAGGGTTAATATCTTAGGATTGTCTTGTTCACTCAAGTTGAATGAGTTGAGAGGATTTATATGTCAATGAAGTTCATATTTAGATCTAAAATTTAATGGCTAACTTTAATCCTAATTGGCTAAAAGTGATATTTAATTAAATTTTGTTCTTTTAATCCCTTCATTAAGTTTCTTCAAATATATAATCAAATGATTTTATTAACATCAGAGGGTTAGACAATTTCTTTTGAGAGGTCTGAAGTTAATTGAAATGTTTTAAGTTAATTTTTCAAAGTCTCATAATCTTTATAATTTTTTCTTTAATATTTTATGTAAATTGACCTAGGGATTTGAAAATTTAATAACTTCTACTCTACCAATTAGCCTTCAAAATTTTAATGGTAGATGAGTTTCTTTCAATTTGATTTTTCTAAAATGTATAATTTAGGTTTAATTAAGATTTTAATTATTTCACTAAAATCTAAATTAAGCCTCAGTTAAGATTAATTAAGGAATTTGATTTTTTTTATATTTCTCTCTCAAAGATGCATCCATAGAGGGTTTCTTTCATATTTTTGGAAATTTGATTAACTTATTATGATTTTTCTAAGTTCATGTTCATTATTTGGATTAATTAATTCAATTAATCATCAAATTAGGTGATTTTGTATTTTATTAGGTTTTATAGAGTTTTAATAGTGTGTTTAAGTTCATTAGGGTTTGTTATGATGATTTAGATTATTTCCATGATTTTGCATAAATTCTTTTAATTAATATTTATTTATTTTATTAAATAAAGTTTTTGAATTGAAAATTTCTTATCATCAAATTTATTTTGAAATAAATCATCAAAAATTTCTCTGAAGTCTATTTTGACCTTAATATCATTTCCCCGAAGTTTTAAACCATTAGGATTAATGGATTAGGTTTAATTAAAGTTTTATTGTTTACATTTAAAGTCAAATTAATTCAAAATTACCTAATAAAAATTGGAGATTTTGGGTTTAATGGATTCCTCTCAATTTTTTGGCTTAATATTTCATTTATTATGATTTTTAAAATTTTTATCATTTGTCTATAATTTTTAAATTCAAAAATTTGTAAATTTCTAATTTAACCGCATCGGCACAATGTGGCACCACTTTACACATGACACCGCACCATTCATCAATGCAGGATCCTTGTGGATCCTGCATTAAAATAGCTATGGAATGCGGTTTATTTTGGGTCATGTTCAATTAGATGGCTCTGATCAATCCGTGATCTCCTATAAGAATTTAATCATATGGTTCAACTAAATCTCGTCTATTCCTAATAGAAGGAATGGATGGTAGAGAATTCACCTCTCTCGATGGCAATGAAAGTCAAGAGTCGTCCGCTAATTTGAGATGATTTTCGGCTATCCAACTAGTGAAATCACTCGATTTCACTTTCAAAACCATCAAGACCTCACGCTGGATCACATCTTTACAGCTTGATCTCCCTTGAGATCAAGTTCTCTTCACAAAGGCCCAAAATCAAATGTAAAGGAGGTCAGGTTTGGTGTGTACCTGGCCGGCGATGATCTCAGGCGATGGGGTTGACTTGGTTAGCTTCAAAAAGGTGTGACGAGTCTTTGGAAACAAGCAATTGAGTTTTCTCCCCTTAAATCAGCCTATGGACCAAAGCACAGACGAATTATGGTGAGCTTGATCATTATCTAGCTTGTCGGCGGCATGGGAGTTTGAAAAAGGTTACGCTCAACTTCATTTCACTCGTGGGAGGTGATGGAATGCTCAATTTTCATAAGATGATCTCTTTCTCTCTCTCTCTCTCTCTCTCTTTGCCATTAGAGGTCGAGAGCCTCTTTATGCCTTTCCTCCCTCTCTTGGTCAGCAAGGGTGATTGCCACCCTTGGAGGCTAACTCTAAGGGCAATCAGCTGCTTTACACATGTCTAGAGGTGTTAAGATGGAAGAACAAGGAGAGGGAATGGAGTGGTGGATGAATCCTTGTCTTCATGCATCTCCTTCTTGTCATGGCATATTCCTTTATTTCATATTGACTTGGACTTGATTAGGTTGCTTAATATTGTCAATCACCCTTAACCCATCTTAGATGGGTTTAGATGTGTTTCAAGGCATTTAGTTTAAGCTTGGGTTCAAACGGTGACATTTAAAAATTCTTTTGTTTAGGTTGACTTGGCTTGGTCCATTTGGTTGATTAATATTGAATTTATACTTTAATTAGATCAATTTAATCATTTAATTTATTGTTAATCAAAGATTTTAATGGGATTTGAAGTTTATGATTTTTCTTACCTCATGTTTAACCCATTATTGGATTAAGTAGTTTGGGTTGAAAAATTGAGTCAAATAGTGTGCTTGGCTTAATTACAATGCATTTTCTTTTCAATTATGTTGATCCAAGAATTTATGAATGGATTGGATCATTCAATTCCATTTGCATGGGGTTTAAAACCCAATTTGGTCCATTTAGGCTTAATGGGTTATGTTTGGGTTCATTTAGGTCAAAAATCTATATTAGGTAAATTAAGCCTAATAATTATTTGATTTATGTTTATTAATCATTTTATGTGATTTTATACAATTAATTTACATTACTTTTATTTTGATTTGAATTTGAATTTGAATCTAATAGGGTCCATTCAGGCCCATTTAGGTCAAATAACCTACTTAGCCTAATTAAGGCCTCATTGGATTTATATTCTTTTAAATTTATGTTTAAACATGAATATATCATTATTTAAACCATTTGTATTGATTTTATTTCATCAAATTTTGGTGGGTTGACCCTTGACTTGGTGGGACCCACAAGTCAAACCCTTTGCCAAAAGGGTTGACCAATTTTTGACCTAGATTTCGATTTGATTTTATTTATGATTATATTATGATTTCATGAATTTTATTTAACTTTATTTGGATTTAATTTGAGCTTTTTGGGTATATGTGACTTTTTAGTTTAAATAGGGAAATTAGTTTAATTTCCCAAATTAAACTTTAATCAAAGCCCAATTAAATTCATATTTCCAATTGGTGTATGTTTTGAATTAGAGGTTTATTTTTTATTTGAAGTTCGGGTTGAGTTCACTTAAGCCAATTAAGTTAAACTAAACTCTAAAAAGGATGCATTAGTTACTAGATGTAGTACCCTTAATGCGTAATATGAGATTCACAATCTAGGATTAGGTATCAAAATTACAAATCTCAAAAATGATATTAACCTCATCCAAAAATGAGGCCAACAAATACAATTGGTTAGCAAAGATTCCACAAGAAATTATTGCAGGGTAAAGCACATGGATGTAAAATAGAATGTCGTTGGATTGTTGCTATAGGTTATCAGGCCCCATCAAGCTATCCAATGGAGTGATTAACTTGTCTCATTAATGAATGAATATGGGTGTGTTGAGAGCTTTAATGAATAGATTTGCTAGCTAATCATGAGTGTTGATATGATGGACCGAGATAGCTTTATTTTGATACAATCTTAAATAAAATGGTAATCAACCTCTATGTGTTTTGTATAGACATGAAAAATGGGATTGTTAGGCAATGCTAAAGTTGAAATGTTGTCACAATACATGGTTACGACAGTGTAAGATCAAAATCTTCAAGAAGTCTGTGAAACTATATAATGTTTGGTGTTGTTGTTGCCAATGCATAATACTCGACTTCAATGGAGAACTGCATAATTGTAGATTGTTTCTTAACATGCCAGGAAATAAGGTTGGAACCAAAGAAAGAACAATATCTAGATGTAGATTTTGTCAGATTAATCTCTAGCCTAATTAGAGTCAGTGTAGGCCTATAATTCTAGAGAGCTTAGAAACAGTAGTATGCCATAATTTGGTATGCCTTTTAAGTATTTTAGTAGTTGTTTGAGTTATTGATGATGGATGTTGAGAGATTTGTGCATTTTTGGCATAGTCTGTTGGCAACAACTGAGATATTGGGGCGAGTTATGGTGAGATATTGGAGTGAGTCCACGATGGTTCAATAGAGAGATGGGTAAGAGTGTACAAGCTATGGAGGTATAGAGGGGGAGTGTTTAGTAGTAATGGGTGTAGAGATGGATTGACATGATAACATACAAAAAATTTTAAGGATATCAATGAAGTAAATGGTTTGGCTGAGGTGAAGACCCATGGAGATTATAGTAGCTTGTATATTATGGAGTTTATATTCACAACTCCATGTAGATCTTGTGGGATCTTATTTAGGTGATTAAATACATCATTAATACCATCTTAAGTATAAAAAGATCACTTTATAATTGATTCAATTACTTAATAATAACTTTTAAGGCTGATGGGTTTGCATATTCCAATGATTTTTCTCCTGAACTACATGGATGAAATAGAATAGAGTTTATTTTATATTGGGTTTTTATTTCCAATATGGGCAAGACCCTATAAATAATTAGAGGAATTAGCTCTTATCTCAATAGATTTCAAACTTTAAATCATAATTGTTAAATATGAACATCAAATGTGATAGATTAAAAGGAATAGTTCTTTTTGAATTTCAAATGGGAAATAGTAGAAAGTGTTTTGATACTGGGAAGCCCAATAAGCACTTAAAATTATTCTTTGGTTTGTCTTTATAGCTTTAAACAAGAGATTTATTTCTATTATGAGTTAGTATTTTATTAGAATATTAGGACTTAATTTTCAATAGTACAAGACTGCAGAAAAGCCTAAAAAGTGAAGACTTAGTCCTATAGCAAAGAGAAAAAGAATGGTTCAGACCCAATATTTAAAAGTGCTTCTAACATAAGTTAAAATCTTAACCTAATCTATTAAAAAAATTAAGATGTAATCGTTCTTTCTCACCTGAGAATACAAACCTATTTCTCTTAGATTTATTTTCTACTAATAAGATTGCCAGCTAACACCTCTTATGATTTAAAACTTTAGGTCTAATCTTATGAATGTAAGATAGTTAGATAGTTATATTTAAAAAAGGAAGCTAAGAGCCTAAACTCACTCCCTAACCCTATAATTATGACTAGTATGTTACGCTTCTTGCTAATGCAATAATTTTTAATTTGTATATATTTTAAGATAACTAATTTTATTATAAGGCTTTGGGTATGCATATTACATCGAAGATGATATGCAGTTAAAAATAAGTTATGAGCTAAATTAGAAGAAAAGACAAACTTCTCTAGGAAGGGTGGTCATCCTCACAGGTCAGATACCCACTTATGTGCAATGAGAGACGGGCTCATAAAGATTTTTAATTACTTTTAACATTTATACTTAATGCTTTAGTTATGTGAGGTTAGGAGATATTTATTTTTATATTTGATTATTTAATTAAGTTAGGCTAAAATTTTAATCTTATCCTAGGAGCCTAACTTAAATCTAAGCTTTTCATCACATAACAGCAAACATATAAAGAAACATATGAAAAATATGCAATTTTATTACACACCATAAATAAATCACATCAAATAAAATAAAATTAATAAATTGGTTAGTGCAATCGGGTACTACTATACACTCAAGAAGAAAAGGAAAATTGAAAGTTGAGCCCTACCCTTATACAGCCTAGCCTAGAAAAAAATGTTTTGATCTATGGTGCAGTCATCATTTAGCTTTTTTTTTCATCAAGATTATTACCTCATTCAGAGACCTCCTTCTTAGGCTCCATAAGAGACCAACAACTAGTGAGTCTGGTAATCTAAAGTTCCATAGATTCTAACCTAATTCTTGGATCAAATTACATTTTAAAATTTTAAATAAGAAAATCTTAAAATCTGTAAAATAGATGTTAGCAAAGCACAAAACACATCACAGTTATATAAAAACATACAGGCTTATCACCAATGGTTACTAAGCCTAAATGTTCTAATGGCCTATGGTCAAGGACTTAAGAAAATAGCACCTGCAAATAAATATTATTTATAATAGTTTTTGTTATTATTACAATTGTTTCTTAAATATAGTCCCTTACAGAAACTAGTGTTGGTCTAATTAATAGTGCCCTAACATCTAGTTTACAAATTAATAATCCTAACATCTAGTCTACGAACAAATAATCCTAACTTCTAGTCTGAAATAGTACATAAGAAAGTAATACATTATAGACAAAGTATCAACCTTACTTAAGTCTAAGGTTTGTGGCCTCGTCATCTATTATGTGAAATGGAGCTAGTGTGATAGGACTGTACTAGGCTTCTTTAAGTTTGAGTTTCAATTGGAATTTTTTATATTTGTTTAATTTATCAATTGGTGATATTAGTTTAAGTAGTTTAGATGATTTTTAATTTTTATTTTAAATTTTAATTCATTCTTCTGCTAAATTTGAATTTAAGTTCTAAAGAGTGAAAAAAAGATTATGCCCTCTTACAACAAGACTTAATCCGCTTAACGCCTTAATCCTAATAAAGTAAATTTTTCACTAAAAGGTAAAAATTCACTTTAGGAGTATAACCTAAAGATTTATATATTTTATATTTTCATTTAAATAAATTAATTAAATTAGGTTTCATTTGATTTAATTAAAATTTGACTTAGACTTATTACGATTGATTTGATTAGAGTTCAATCCATAATTGCTTGAGTTCATCATGATTAACTTGATTAAACAATGAAGAATGATTAACTTGATTTATTGATTTATATAATCGAAGTTTGATTAATGATTAACTTAATTTAACTTTTTAATTTGTTCAAATGGAGTTTAATTTTGTTAAGTGTTTGATTGACTAAACTCAACTAAAGATTATTTGGGCTCATTATAGCTAAATTAAGTGATTAGCTTGATTAGAGATTAACCACGTGATTAACTTAATTAAAAGTTCAACATTAATAAATTAAACTAATCATGATTAATTTGTTTTAATTGTTCTTCAATTAAGACAAATTAATGATTAATTAAGCTTGACCTTAATTATATATTTAATTTAATCAAATTATTGAAATTAATTTAATAATTAATTAAATTTTTTATAACTAATCCAATCAAGTGTTGAGCTTAATTAAAGACTAATTAAGTGATTTATTTAATTAAATATCAATTAAAAATTAATTAAGCTAATCATAATTAATTTAATCATAATTTAATTAAGAATTATCTATGATTTTAATCAGGTTAATTAGGATGTGATTAGTGGCTTCATTATACTTTAAGTCAATTTTAAGTAGATTAATTAATTTTAATTAAGACTTAATTAATGTTTAATTTTGTTCTATATGATTAATTTAATTGAATTCTAATGAAGAATTAGATTTATTAAGTCTAATTAGTTTAAATTATTAGTTAAGTTTGATATTGTTTTATTTAATTTATGGTTTAATAATAGTGATGACTTAGGTTTTAATTTGTCTATAATTTCTAGATAAATATTCATTTATAATTTATTTAATTTTTTATATTTTATTTAATTTAGTTAATTAGTTAAAATTGGCTAAGATTTGAATTTAATAATTTATGCTCTGATTAAGACCAAAGTGTTTTATTATTTTAGTTAGATATCTCCTAAAAAAGTTTTAAAATTAATTAACATTATTTTTGCCCTTTTAGGTATTTTTCTTAACTAATGAATCGATAGCTTTTAACCCAATGATCCAAATACCATTAAACGTTTATAGGAAGTGGGCAATGATATGATGAGCCTACCATAAAAATTTCATATTGGCTAAGCATATATTTTAAGAATAATTTGAAAAATAATCATTTTCAATAATTTATAAATTATCCTCAAAATATTTAGCAAAATTTAGTGTTTTTAATTTTGGTGGATTTCTCTCGAAAATATATATCCAAAGAGGGCTTATTTATAAATCTTTAGCTTACTAGTTAGTTTTTTATGAATTTTTGAAGTTCATGCTAAAATAATTCCAACTAATATAATTTTTAATTCCCTAATTCTTTTTAAGTCCTAATTAAGTTATTATTATGATTTAATGAGATCCTTAGGGTTTAATTAAATTTTTTAGGGTCTTGATGTTAATAAAGATATTTAAAATTATTTTTATCTATTTTTGTGATTTTTATAATTTTATATTATTTATTTTGTTTAAATCGCCCTAATATGGCTAAGAAAAATCATAACTTTTAATCTAGTATTCTAATTGACTTGAACTTTTATGACAAGTAAAAATTTGCAGTAAGTTTCTATCCAAAAAAATTTTGCTCAGTTTTAGTTGTATTTTAAATTTAGTATAGAATTATCATTTTTTATAGTTTTCAATTTAAGCTAAAAATACTTAGAGAAGTTCAAAAATTTTAATTTTGTTAGATTCCTCTCTACAATGTGAATGTAGGGAAGGATCATTTATACTTTTTAACTAATGGTTAATTTATTATAAATTTTTGAAGTTTTGATCCATTTAATTTATTTAAATAAGATTCATCCATTTATTAAACCCTGTTTTAGTTGATTTTGAGATTTAACCAACTCCCTAATTAATTTTGTTGTGATCTTTGATATTAGTGAAGATGTTTTATATTATTTTGGTACATTTTATGATCTTTAATTTTGTATTAATTATTTCATTCATATTAATATGCTTTAAAAAAATCACAACTCCAAATTTAGAGCTCTCGTTGTCTTGAAATTTTTAGAATTGGTAGATCTTAGCATTATACTTAAATCTAAAATTTCAATCCAATCATGTTTATCTTTTGGGAGCAATTTAAAAATTATCATTTTTGATAATTTCTAATTTAAGCCCAAAATATTTGGTGAAATTTAGTAATTTTAATATTATTAAATTTCTATTTAAAATATGAATCCATAGAGAGTTTATTTATATTTTTTGGTTTATTGAGTGATTTATTATATATTTTTGAAGTTGAGTTTGATTAAGTTAATTAATTAAGATTTATTTAAGTCTCATTTTGATGATTTTATGATTTAGTGTAATTCAGAGGACCTAATTAATTTTTCTTTGTTCTCTGATAATTATTAAAATATTTTAGATTATTTTGATGCATTTTCATGATTTTCATAATTTAATAGTATTTATTTAAGAATAGCTACTAAATTTCAAAAATAATAACTCCTAATCGAAAGCCCATTTGACATGAAAATTTTATGATATGTAGGTATTAACATCAATTTCAATTTTAAAATTTTAGCTTAACCGAATTAGTATTTTGAGGTTAATTAAAAAATAAATATTTTTAATAAATTTTAAATTAATCCAAAAATACTAAATAAAATTTAGTGATTTTTTATTCATTAAATTCTTTTCAAAAATACAAATCCAACAAAGGCCTATTTGCAATTTTTTATTTAGTATTTTATTTTTATGATTTTTTGAAGTTATATGTAGTTTTTAGCATTTTTTAAATCAAAATATATCATATTTTTCTATTTAAATCAGCCAGCGCCAACTGGACGATCCTTTAAGCATGTTAAGCGTTGATTGGTCCACATTAACCTGAGGTGGATTTAGGCCAAAAAAATAGTTAGATTTGGACGTTTAATCTAAGATCAGACAATCAAGATTAAAACATGATTACTAAATAGGTTTAACTCGCCTTGTTAGTAGATCTAATCTGATCGTCCATCTCAATAAAGTGGGATAGACAGCTAGGAAGCCTTTTTCTATGATGCTAGCGAGAGAAGTAGGCTCCTCCATCAGGTGGTTTGAAATTTCGGCTAACCACATCAGATTTTTTCCATTTTTTTGCATAGGAAGCATAGGAAATATGCATGTGATCACTTGAATCCTATGATTCTTCCTTATTTTCTCATGATTTTATCTCATCAAATAAGAAGTCCATGGTTTTGCCTAAAGTTCAAGGAAATACCTCACTGAAGCCCTTATTCAGTGGATTTTTTTTGTGTGCTGAAAATGATCCTTGCCTTGAGATGAAGCTCTCTTGCGATTTTCCTCTCTTGTCTCCTCTTAGATCGTTCTAACCAACAACCACCACTAGGATGCAAAAGATAGGAGGTTTGAAGCCCATTTTCTTTCCTTCTTATCCTTAGTCAAAAATCATAATCATGGTCATGTGGAGGTGTTGGCCATGATGAAATGTGAACTATCCACTTGTTGCATTAGGTGAGCCATTGATAGAGAGTATTCATAGGTCAAACAAGTGGGTGTATGGAGGAGATGAAGAAGATCATAGCTATTGGCACTTTCCTTGATTTTCGTCAATTTATTTTCCTCTTTTCTGGACTTTGAGTTTTCCTTATTCTCATTTAAATTTAATTTCATTAGCTCCAATCATGGTTTGGTGGGCCTATGAGTTGGCATGACTTTATTTGGGTTCACTTTGGGTTAAATTTTGGGTTAACCCAATTTGTTTTAACTTAGTTTGGGTTGATTCAATCAATGTCCATTGACTTTTTTGAGTCATAACTTTAATCCAAATCATGCTTAATTGATCATTTGAAAGATTATAAATCAACTATTTAAGTTTGACTCATTTGACCTCATTTACCCAAATTAAGTTGAATACTTTCAATTAATCATTTTGAGGATTATTTAAGCTTTAATTATATTTAAATAGTTATTTAGATTGATTTAGATTTATTAATTTCATTTAGTTAGGATCAATTTTAGTTTGACCTAAGATTAACCAAATTTAGTCCTAAATGGGTTAAGTTGAGTTTGATTGAGTCAAATAACCAAATTAACCCAATCAAAGTGTGTTGGAGCTTACATTATGTATGATTGAGCATTTAGAATGATTTAGATCAATTGATTTCAATTAATTTAAATTTGATTTTAAATTTAACCCATGTTGACCTAAATTGGGTTTAAATGGGTTAAGTTAGGTTCAATTAGTTACGTTGCCAAATTAGTCTTTAGACCCAAGAAAAGTTGGATTATATTTTATTTTGAATTTGGAGTAATTTAAAATATTTAATTTGAAGTATTTTTAATTTTATTTTGAATTTGACTCAATAAAGTTCATTTGGGTTCACTTGGACAAAGTGATCCGATTGGTCTATTTGAGCCCTCATTTGAATTCAATTTTGGGCTTGATTGGGTCAGTATGCTAATTTAAAGCCTTTTGGGTGATTCAATTTGATTTAATTTGGTTGAATTTGATTTGGATTAACTTAAGTCAAATGAAAATTTAACACCTAATTAAATTTATTTTGTATTTAATTGAGTTTTAATAGTACTCTTAAACTTTGGTATCAGATCAATTTGATCTAATTTTGACTTAATTTTATTTGGGAAAATTGAGCCTAAATGAGTTGGTTAGGTTATGCAACCCAATTAACCTAGTTATGATTCATTTGGATTTAGATTCACATTCAAAAGTATCTTTTCTTGATTCTTGTTCAATTATTTTGAATTTGAAAGGTTCTAAGTTCATTTAGACTTATTAAGCTAGGATAGGTCTTGGTGGAGCCCACTAGTTTGACCTAGGCTTAGTCCTAAGTTTGATTTTAGTTTACATTTTAGATTTAAATTCTAAATTTTATTTGATTTAATTTGTTTCAGTTTTGAATATGGTGCCTAGCTAGGCACTAAGGAAGTACCCTATGTACCTAAGTGAGGGGGGGCCTCTAGTTTAAGATTGAAGTCCTAAATACTAATATATAGATAAGTGTCAATCTCATTCAAAAATGAGATCAACATATACCTAGAAAGTAAAATAGGTTGCCAAGGTGCCTCATGTTGAATCTAGTTTTCATCTTGTTAATGAAGTTAGAGACTGTGGTGTATTGATTATTAATAATTTAAAGATCATCTACATATATAAGAACGATGAGGAAGACATTGTTTTGTTTATATAATAGTAGAAAGTGGTTGTGTTTGCTAGTTTGGAAGTCAAGGTAATGCAAGAGTTTCAAACCATTGCTTAGGAGCTTATTTGATGTCATATATGGCCTTTTTGAGTATATGAATATGATTTGGATGGTGTGGATTCGTAAATCCTAGTGGTTATGTCATGTAAACATGATTATTGAGGTTATCTTGTAGAAATGCATGGATACATCAAATTGGTGGATAGTCTAGGAGTTGGTGAGTGCAACGGTAAGGCAAACTTGAATTATCAATAGTTTTGCAATCAGACTGAAAGTTTAAATGTAATCAAGATCTAATAGTTGTTTGAACCCTTGAGCTACAAGTCTTGCTTCGTAGAAAGAAACTAACCCATCAAGATTGTATTTGGTTTGATGGTCCATTTACTGTCGAGGAGATTTTAAGAGAGTCATGGAGGTATTACATCCTAAGTTCCATGTTGTTGTAGTGCCATGAACTCTTTTGACATAACTTTCCTCCAGTTGGTATCTCGGATGGTAGAGGAGTAGATTGTGGGGTTTGAGGTGGTAGTAGAGTGGATTAGGCTGAATTGCTAGTTTGGTTT
Source organism: Cymbidium sinense (assembly GCA_021442155.1). Classification (NCBI taxonomy): domain Eukaryota; kingdom Viridiplantae; phylum Streptophyta; class Magnoliopsida; order Asparagales; family Orchidaceae; genus Cymbidium; species Cymbidium sinense. The sequence continues at coordinate 110,949,440 of CM038218.1, read as the reverse complement.
GAGATGGTCTATTTTAAATCGAGCAAACATAGAGTATGTCTTATTGGGTGGTGGACGATTGATGTTAGGAAGTGGTATATATTTGCGAAAGGAGAAAATGAGTTGTTTGAAGGTGTGTGGTGTTTTAATTTGGAGTCAGAGGGACACCACATAGATCTTATAGGATACTTATTGAATTGATTGAGTGTGGCATTAAGGCAAGATGTACTATCGAGGATGATAGAAATATCACCCTATAATAGACCTAGTCACCTAATAAGGACTCCTAAGGTAGATGGGTCTATGTATATACCATAGATATTTCCCCTACTTTATGGAGAAGTACAGCAAGGTTTATTTTATGATGGGTTCCTAAGTTCCCTATGGAAGCAACCATAGTTAATTACATCTTAAGAAATAGAAATTTTCTAAGAACACTCTTGATTAAAGTAGTCAATAAGTATCTCAAATGATTTTAAAGCTAGACTATCAAAGGATTAGGTACTTATCAGAAATCAAGTGAAAAAGTTCAAATGGAAAGTCTTATTTTTAGATTCCTTAGGAAGATAAGTAGGGAGAACCCAAGATATTAGGAAGCCTAATGAGTGCTTTAATCTACCCTAGATGAGGCTTTATATTTTTAAAGAGAGAATTTACTTTTGTTTAAGTTGAAATCTCATTAGAATGCTATGGCTTATAATCCAACAACACAAGATTGTGGAAATGCCTAAGATGTGAGGACTTATACTCACAGAAAAAGAGAAATGAACTACCTCATAACCTAAATCTAGAGTGCTCTAGCACAAGCTAAGAGCTCTGCCTAATTCTACTCGGGTAAAATGGGATATAGTGGTTCACCTCCACAATAGAGAATGAACACATCCTGACTCTCCTGGACTTACAAGCGTCTGGAGTGTCTGTTAGCTAACAACTCCGACACTTTAAAAACTTGTAGGTTGGTCTTATGTAGATGCAAGCTAGTTAGGCAATTATTTAATTAGGAAGGAAGCTAGCTAATGTTTGGTATGCAAACATGATTTAGACTAATGTTGAAAATTTATAAGTTTTTGGATCATTTGACACATTTATTTTTGAACCAAGGCTTGGGATAGTTATGTTTAAATGCATGATAAAATTGAGTCATGGGATAAATCAGTGAGAAGAGGTATTCTTCGCTACAAGAGACTACTCTCACAGGTCAAGCATGTCATCTATTATGTAAGAGTGGAGATCCTCTATTTTCAAGAGTGAAATAATATGATATGCACGGTGTGATAACATACAACATTCAGCTAAGAGATTGTTAAAACTTTTATTATCTTAGTTAAGAACCTAGGATTTAAAATGAGATTATGAGCTGTATTAAAATTTAGTTATGAGTTATTTAATGATGATAGAAAATTTAATTTTATCTTAAAGAGCCTACCGCATCCAGGCCACACATCAAATCATCACACTTTAAGAAACCAATGAAAAGCATTATGTTTCTATTGTATAAACTAAACATAATAATCAAACATTAGAATTTCATAAAATATTAAATGGCCAGTGCGATCAGGTACTGTTGTACACCCCAAAAAAGAAAAGAAATTGGGTAGTCGAGCTCTACCCTTATATAACCCTGATTACAATTTAATATTACAACTAAAATAAATATTATGGGGGTCTTCAATCTTTTGTTCTTCTTTCCTTCTTTGGATTAGTTTTCTCTATGCTTCATAGGGCCTCACGGGTATTTACCTTCTAGCCACTACTCATCTTAAACCCCATAGCACTAATCCTAATCCTTATTGCAAAAATTACATATTTATGATAACTAAAGTCTAACTACACCTACAAAATAGATGTTAGTTAAACAAACAAACAAGCCAAGCAATTATATATGACATATTTAGACTTAGCACCCTACACTTGGGTAACCAAGCCCACTTGTCCTATTTGGATCATGCTTAGGGGCATAAGCGGCACCAGCAAGCAAGAACATTTATATTTATTTATTATTACAATGATCTCTTTAGCACAATCACCTGCATAAGACATCATTAAACTACTAACATCCTAACATCTAGTTTATGCACAAACAATCCTAACATCTAGTCTAAAAATATTACATCATAAAATAAAACACATCATCATAACATACACCGACCTAACTTAACACTAGAATAGTGATTTATCATTTTAATGTGTGTGTTAAGGCTAAGTGTGGTGTGTCTTAATTAGGCTTTAGAAGTATGGTTGTCCAAAGTTTTAGGATTATTTAAATTAACAATTATGGGTGGTTTCACTTCAAATCTTTTAATGGATTGATTAATTTTTTTGTACCTTTTTATTTCATTCGATGTATGCTTAACACCTAATCATTGTGAAGAGAAGAAAGAGGTTTGACTCCCTTCATCCCTACCCTAAGATATTTTTTAAAGTCATCCTTATGACTTTGGTTTCTTTAGTGAACCATTTATGAACATTTTATTAATCCTATGTTTGGACTAGTTTTAAGGAGTCTTAGTCAAACATGAAAGGCATCTTAGAATTAATAAAATTCAGTCACCATTACATTAATAACATTCCACTACATCTTAAATGCAATCATATTCTTTAAATTCTCTTACCTTTTTGAAAACATGAACATGTGAAAAAAATGGCATGCACATTTAAAATGATTGAAGACAAGTAATTAAATAATGCCACATAACATACTCAATTACATTAAGTCCTAAAGATAATCAAGCCAAATAAATATTCCTTAAGACTAACCAAAAGTTCTTATAAGATTTAATTTTGATGTTTGAGTTATTAAAACCTAAAGAGGAGAGATGATACTTAGTATTTACCCCATCCCATATTGGTAATTTCATATATTTAAAGAATGAAATTAAATTAACTTCTTTAATTTAATTAACTACTTGATCATGAGCCTTCAATGATACACTTTTAGGAAAGTAAAATTTGCAATGCACCTAAAGGAATCTAATTCAATTAGGCTCACACTTAAGAGTTAATTAGATTAAAGAAGAAAAGAATCTAAGTTAAATACTTTTATGATTTTCCCATACCAATGGGTTTAATCATTATTTATTTAATAACTTTATGTTATTAAACTCATAAAGGGAAATTAATGGATTATGTTTGAATTATCTGAACCAATTATTAATTTTGTTTGATTGTTTCCCTTAATTTTCCTAATTATCCCTTATTATTAAACATGTTAATTAACCCTCTCAAAGAAATACACTTAAAAAATTAATTAAGAAAGGGAGCCAAATTATTTTTCCTCACTATTCTCACTGTCCACAATGATTAATTACCATTAATTATTTAATTTTTTTAATGTTCAACAATTTTAATAATTATTAAATTGATTAAACAGAGTAATTAAAATTGAAATTCAAAATTCTTCAGATTTCATGGCAAATAATTCCAAGAAAATTATGGGAGGCAGAGGGCATCCCATAAAATCATCCCACTAAATTTGAAATTAAATAACCAAGTAATTTGGCCTTAATCAAGATAATTAACCTAAGCTTCAAACCTTAATTAAGCATTGTTCACTTAGCATAAATTAGATATTTTATTTCTCATAAATTCTCCTTTGTCTAACCTTTTGAAAATGGATTTATTTGCATTTTTTAGATTTTTTTACAATTGGTTATGATTTTTTGATGTTCTGGCTATTTAATTATATTTTTAAAGCCTAATTAACCCTTTAAACTATCAGCTCCATGTGGATGTTGACTCGGAAACCCTTTCCACATGACGTTGTGATATTGGTTATTTAAATCGTCCGATGTGGCAACTGATTCAGCGGCGATGGACGTGGTTTCATACCGGCTATTCGATCGGAGATCAGAAGGCCGAGATTAATCCTGTGATTCCAATGGGATTAAATCAAAATTTCTAACGTAATTAATCACGGTCTTCTGTTCTAATCACACGGAATGGACGAGCGATGATTCATCATCCCATGAGCTCCGGATGATGAACACTGTCCTCCTTCCACCATTCGATCTGAGCTCACCGAAGTTCATTCTATAGTGAAATTGACTCCAAAATGATCAAGGAATGAATCTAAGGAGATCTTACAGTAAAAATCACATGAAAACACGATTCACTTCAAAGAAGACCAATACCTAAGGGCCAAAGCTACTATTGCCAGATTTTTACTTCCCCGGAGCTAAAAATTGGCGGTCCACTGATAGAGGTAGCTTCGTATTGAAGAGATGAAGCTATGCTATGAAGATCATGAGCTGCCTCTCCACCGATTGGTCTGTAGACTAAATGTTATCGCAAAGCTTACTGGACTTGGTCTTAGGACATCTTTCGGTGGTAGAATCGCTCAAGAAATGATTAGTTTCAGCTCACCGAAGTGAGGTAAAGGTGTGGGAAGAATTAATTTAAGATTGGTAATTTTTGAAGAAGTTCGAATGGACGGAGCTCATGGGTTCAATTGGGAGTTAGTCTCACCGGTAGTGGGGTGCACAAGGAGCTCAAATGAAGGTATAGGACTGTGTAGAATGCCCTAGGGAAGCTCTGTGTTGAGTTTGAATGGATGGGGAGGAATATATTCTCCTACCAAGATAAACCAAGGGATGGGATTAGTTTAGCCTTTAGCAGCCGTTCGACGGGGGTAGGTGGCTGGAGATGGCAAGGGACTGTTGAGGTGGCTGAGGGTGAGAGGCTGAGGGAGTGTAGTGGGCTAGCATGAGTTGTACCATCTCCCTTAGGTGGACTAATAGATGCCTATAGGTGAACTCGCCCTCTCTTGGCCAAAGTTGAGCCCAACAGCTTTGGGTTTGGTTGGTTCAGTATTCCTCTTGTCCAAGAAGAGCATGGTTGTCATTAGGTAAGGAGGTGGAGAATCCACCCAAATGAGGATTTTATCCCATTTGGGTGGCTTGGTTCAATGGGTTTGACTCAAACCAAGTTCACCATGTCTTGGGCCCACTTGGATAGACCCATGGTGATCCAAGGATGAGTCATGCCAAGTTTGGCTAGGTTTGGGCTTGATTTAGTTAGGTTTGGCTCTATTAGACCCATATGGGTCAAATGGGTCAAGTTGGGATAAGTTGACCATTTTGACCAAATTGAGTCAAAGTGGTGACTTGGGTGAGTTCAATTGGTCATTTGGAGTGAATAAGTCTAATTTTATTGATTCAATTTGGATTAGATTTGGATTTGACTCATATGGTTCAATTTGGGTTAAATATGTCATATTGACCAATTTGACCAAATTAGCAAAATTAGCTTGAGCATGGGTTAGGTCAATGTTTGTTTGATCATTGGTGATTGATTGAAAAAGTTGATTTGAATTGATTTAGATCATTTTGTGAATTGGTTCAATTTGACCCTTCAGGTCAAATTGGACTAAATTAGCTAATTGAGTTAAGTTGACCAAATTAGGTTCAATTGAAGGTTGGATCATGTTCAATATTGAATTAGGGCCCATCTGGGGCCGCGTCATAGGGTCGTAGAATCATGAAAATGTGACATGGCTATGTTTATTTACTGCGGTAGTTTTGCTTTCGGCTCTACTTCCCGTTCGAAAACATCATCATCTAACCAGGCTCATTCAACCACGTTCAGCAAAATTTTTTTTATGCTCTATAATTTTGCCCTCGCCTCAAACTCATGACCCCGAGAGCTTCTATTATGCCATCTTTCATCCCCAAGCAAGTATCCTATGCCTGGCATCTTCACTTCTTTACGGTATCAGCTATGATTCTTACTTTCCTTCTTTACAGTTTCATTCCTATGGTTTATTCTGGTAGATGTCATCTTCTCAGTTTTTCCTTATATCTGTGGTTCCTAGTGAACTGAGTTTTCTGCTCTTCTTTCGTTCTATATGTAATCAAGTCAGATGTGGCATTTTCATTTACTATTTCAATTAGTTGTTTAGGGCTAAGGTTTTTTCAGTGGATTTGGAGGATCTAGTTTTTCTGCTGTTTCCAATTGAAATGGGTGGTGCTACCTTCTTTGCTCTAGTTTTTCTTCTCTTCTTTCATTCTATATGTAATCAAGTTAGATGTTATTGAGCAAAGACATTTTGGGAGGATTTGGGGGATCTACATTCTTTGTGGGGTTGCCATTGTGCTATTCTTAGTGTTTTTAGCCTGCTCCAGACTGTTGTTTCTATGTTAGGTGGTTGGCTGGGTGTAGGGCAAGCTGATAATGTATGTGGATTGATCTAGGGAGGTGTTACCTCCTATTTCTTGGTTGGCTGGGTCATTGGGCTATTCTTCCTACTGTTGTTTTTGCTATGTATGATTAGCTTGTTGTTTCAGTTTAGGTCTTTATTGTGGTTGTGTGGGTGGCAAGTTGTTGTTGTTTTCTTTTCCCTGGTTGGTTTACTATGGCCTAGTGCTACTGTTCTTATACTTTAGTGCATGGGTTGGTTGCTTTTATGATTGCCTATGGTGGATTGAATATGGTTGGTATTGCAACTGTTGAATATAACATGTAGGTATTTCAATGCCATTCAGATCATTTGGTGATTGCAGTAAGCTTCATGTAGGCTGTTCAGATCTATGTTGTTGTTTACTGGGCAGCACACATCATCTTTTTTTGTACTTTTGTTGTTGTTAACATATCTACATACTTCATGCCTTTATTGTTGGTTTAGGGTGATTGCAGCATGATTCATATAATGTTGGTTAGTTGTGGTTAATATTTTTCTTTAGTTTCTTTAAGACATTGTGGGATGGATTTCTTGTAGCTTGCAAGTTGTAAGAGTATTTTGTTTTCTTGCATACAAGTTCAATATTTTGTTGTTACATGTACATTGATGAAGTTGTTGCATTTGTGTGTTACTGAGATGAGTTGGAGTTTCAGTGGCTGTGTGAAAGCTTATGTTATCTTATTAATATGATTTTGTTGTATTTCAATGCATACACTTTTAGCTTAGTACATGTTGGAAATTTTCAGGACTTTGATTTACAATTTTTTGGATCTTCTTCTTGAATTGGAGAGCTTTCATGGGCTTCATGGATCATCTAGGACAACAATAAAAGAAGTGTTGGCCTTGACACTCTATGTTTTATCACACAATGGATCCATGAGAGCTATGAGTGAGAGATTTCAACATTCATCTGAAACAATAAGCAGATATTTTTCTATTGGTCTCAATGCACTTGTTAACCTTTCTTCTAAAAATATTGAGCGGGATCCAACCTTCGTACAAAGAATGATTTTCATATGCCATACTTCAAGGTACTTTCTATATGAGTTATGTAATTGTGAATGAGAGTATGAGTTTGTCACTTAATACATGATTGTATTGGAGCCATAGATGGGACACACATTGATGCTCATGTCCCAAACAATGAAAAGATTGCTTACATTGGTCGTTGTGGTTCCCCAACATAGAATATAATGGCAGCATGTGATTTTAATATGTGCTTCACATTCGTGATGGCTAGATGGGAAGGCAGTGCACATGACAGTCGTATATTTGAATTTGAAACACAATGTTTGCAATATAACTTCCCAATGCCGCCTTCAGGTTAGTTATCATTGCACATTGTATCTTTTACATGAAAATATGTCACAATCAATTTAGTTACTATCTTCAACAGGCAAGTACTACCTTGTTGATGCTGGTTATCCTATGCAATGTGGGTTCCTTAAGCCATATCCTAACACAAAGTACCATATACCAGGTTTTGAAAGGAGTAATCATGTGATTCGTAGTAAGAATGAGATGTTTAATAAGTGTCACTCATCACTACACGGTGTCATTGAATGTGCTTTTGGTGTTTGAAAGAAAAAAATGGGATATATTACGTGATATGCCCACATATTCTTTCAAAAAATAGGTTAAGATAGTTATAGCAATGATGGCTCTACATAATTTCATTAGAAGACATCATTCGTGAGATGATATAGAATTCAATTTTGTGGATGAAGACCCTCTTATGTCCCATCGGAGGCATATGAGTTTCGAATAGGCCAATCAATGTTAGATCTCAATCATGAAAATATTAAATTAGAGCTGCAAGATAGAGATGAAACTTATGCGAGAGAAAATTGTTGATGCCTTGGTTAATGTTTAGTTAAGGCCTGACTAGCTTCTATTGGCTATTTTTTATTTTGGCTACTATAAATCTGCTAATGTTTAGTTTCGAATGGGCATTTATTTTGCACACTCTTTGCTAGATAATTTAGTACTATATTTCCTTAATAATTAATGTAGGATAATTAAAATTTCTTGTTTAATGAAAGCTGCTCAATCTCTTTATGGAGATTGAATAGAAAGAATGGGAGTTGATGTATTAATCAGTGATTGGCCATTAGTATCAATCTCAATACACTTGTTTATTAGCCTCTTCTATTTAATCTTAATGCACTTGGTGTAATTACTATTTGTGATTGGGCTGATGTTTCAACATTTTCATTTAACTGGCTGGTTCACTACTGCCTACAGCTACTATTCTTTTAGCTATTGGCTAGGTTATTTAGCTGGGTGCTTCTTTGTTTAGCTATTAGCTGGGTGCTTCTTTATTCACATATTGGATGGGTTGTACTGGTTGGTTCACTACTTCCTAGAGCTACTATTCTTTTAGTTGCGGCTCCAGCCCATTGGATTAATTTTTCTGGTGCATGGACTGGTGTTCTTTGGATTATGCTGGTTGTGACTTGAATGCTTCCCTCTTTTCATGAGTGGCTTTCCTGATGGGTGGTGTCAACTGTAGCGTCATGTTGGTTGGCTTTTCTATTTTTCTTGGTTGCAGAATCTATACCATTTAGTGCCTTTCAATATGGTATGGTGCCTTTCAATATGGCTTGGCTAATGGCTATTGATATTACTATGGTTTGTTGCCTTTTATTTTTCTAGTGCCTGAATTGTTTTATTTTATTTCTTACACTTGTGAAGTATTATTATGTTGATGTCATTTTCCCTGATGGTTGTTGTCGGTTGTATGACCCTGTTGGTTGGTTTTACTTTTTTTTGTAGAATTTGTACTTAGTTGGCTAGTTGGTGGTTATGTTTTTTATTTTGGCTAGTTGGACTTGTTGTGTTGGCAGTTTTGGTTTATTTTTGTGCTTTTTTTGGTGGTATGGGATAATTATTTAGCTTGTTGGTAGGAGTTGGCTAGCTATGCTTTTTGTTTGGCAGATTGGACTTACTGTGTTGGCAATTTTGGTCTATTTTGGTGTCTATTTTGGTGTCTATTTTGGTGGTGTGGGATGATTATTTGGCTTGTTGGTGGAGTTGGCTGGCTATATTTTTTGTTTGGCTAGTTGGACTTGTTGTGTTGGCAGTTTTGGTCTATTTTAATGCTTCTTTTGGTGATATTTGTCTTATATTTTTGGATTGAGCATAATAATCGAGGTAAGTGGGCTATGATGACTGGGATGATTCTCTAATTCTCTTATTGGATCGTGGCATCTTATGTGATTATAACCCTTTATTTGAAGTTTGGATGCTCACATAGATTGTTATCCCTTGAGAAAACACTGTTTGAGCCTGAGCTGTCCTTCTTATTTTCTTTTAATGTATCTTTCTATGATTGCTTATGTCTTTTTTGAGCTTCTTGCAGGTATTTATACATGGTTGAACTTTGTAGTGCTTATCTACCTTTCTCATGAGGGGATTGCTACCTTGTTGCCATTTTTCACTTTAGTTTTTTCATGTATTCTATTCTTATATTAGTTAGGGGAATTTCTTTATTAACTCTGATGTAGCTCTTAGGAGCATTAGATTTAAGATTTTTGCCCTACAAGGATTGTGTATCTTCTATTTATGTTAATAAAACTTCTATCATTTTGTTGGGATATAAATATTTTACTGTTCAATTGCCATTTTAAAAATATTATGCAATGTCACCCGTCCTCATATTAATATTTTTATTGCTTATACAGTTTCTTTATCAGGAAATATAAGTTCAAGGAGCTCTAGTGAGTCCAGAGTTGTGTATTGTAATTGTGCTTTATCATGTTATGTAATCACTTCACATAGGAAAGAAAATTATGGGAGGAGATTTTTCAGATGTCCAAAAAATAGAACAATAGATGATTGCAATTATTTCAAATGGGTTGACTAATTCGAGGGGGACACATCAAACAGTGATCATGCTAGTAGGATAGCAATAGAAAAAAAATAAAAATGATTTGATCAATAAGATAGTAAGCTTAATATTTTGATCGTATTAGTTGTTTGTACTTATAACTTTAATATTATTATTATTTATTAAGTTGTGTTATTTATTAAGCGATGTGTAACCTATTAATACACTATCTTTGCAGGTCCCAAGTCCGGATGTGAAAAGTGGAGGGTTGCAATAGGTAGACAACAACCAGCATAAAACTTGTTGAAATAATCATGACATGAATCATTTAAATCATTGTGTTAATGCTAGGCGTCTTTAATGACAGATGGCTTGAATATAGTGAAAAATGTGCAAGGGCCACTACATTGGCACTCGGGTGCAGTGTTAAATAAGCAAGGGTTCCCACATTATGGACGGATGTGGGCAAAAATTTTACTCCATGAAACTAGAATTAGGTTAGGATCTTGGAATATAGGAACTCTTACAGGTAAATTAATGGAATTAGTAAATATTATGGTTCATAGAAAGGTAAATATTTTATGGGGAGAAGGCAAAGGAGATTGATAGTTTGGGTTTTAAACGTAAATATTCAGGTTAGAAGTCAAACTAGAAATGGTGTAGGTGTGATTATAGATAAAAGTTTGAAAGATAATGTTATAAATAATAGACGATGAGATAGAACTATAACTTTAAAGATTATTATTGATACTAAGATTATCAATGTTATAAGTGTTTATGCTCCTCAAGTAGGTTTGGATGTAAGCTCAAAAGAAAAAATTTGGAATGAATTAGAGGGATTAATACAAAGATACCTCTTGAAGAAAGAAAAGTATTTATTATAGAAGATTTAAATGGACATATTGGTAGAGTGGTAGAAGATTTTAAAAGTATTCACGATGGTTATGGATTTGGAGTGACTAATGAAGAAGGTAGGACTATATTAGATTTTTTCTTAGCTTATAATTTTGTAGTTGCTAATACTTTATTTAAGAAAAGAGATGAACATATTATTACTTATAAAAATGGATCTAGTAAAACACAGATTGATTATTTTCTGGAAAGAAAAATAGATCATTTAGATTGTAAAGATTGTAAGGTCATTCCAAGTGAAAGTTTAAGTACCCAACATCGATTGTTAGTTTTAGATTTTAAGATGAAAGATTGTAAAAGGAAAAATAAATCAAATTATTATCCTAGGATTAGATGGGAACATTTAAAGAACACAAATAAAAATATTTTTAAGAGCAGGCTACAAGAGCTTAATATTTGGGATGTTCATAAGGAAGCTAATGTTATGTGGAAAAAGCAGTGAAAAGCAAGTTGCCAAAAATGTGGTTAGAGAATCAAAAGAAAAGCTTCTTTTAATAAAAATAGTTGGTGGTGGAGTCATAGTGTGCAAGAAAAGATAAAAAAATAAGAAGCATTCTTATAAAACTTGGTTTAGATGTAAAAACTCAGAGAATTGGGAAATATATAAAGGGACCAGTAGAGATTCTAAGAAAGCAATATATGATATAAAAAATTTAGCTTTTAGTGATTTATACAATAGATTAGATACCAAAGAAGGTGAAAAATATATTTATAAATTAGCCAACCAAAGAGATAGGAGAAGTAAAGACCTAGTTCAAGTGAGGTGTATTAAGGATGAAAATAATAATGTGTTTTTCTTAAAAAAGGATATTGAAAATAGGTGGATGAGGTATTTTGATAAACTTTTCAATGAAGGATCTAAAAGTACAATTGATTTTAACAACCTTGATACCCTAAACCAAAAAAAAAAAGAATTTTGTTTTTATCATCGTATTAGTAAATCTGAAGTTAGAGAAGCTTTGAAAAAAATAAAATATGGAAAAATAGTAGGACCTGATGATATTCCAATAGAAGTGTAGAAATGTTTAGGAGATCAAGGAACTTCTTGGCTTACAAATCTTTTTAATATTATTTTAATGACTAAAAAGATGTCAGATGAGTGGAGAAAGAGTTTGTTGGTTCCTATATTTAAGAATAAAGGTGATGCACAAGAGTGTGCAAATTATAGAGAAATTAAGTTAATGTGTCATACATTAAAATTATGGGAGAGAGTAATTTAGCATAGGTTATAATGTGATACAAAAGTTTCTCACAATCCAATTGGTTTCATGCCAGGTAGATCTACTATGGATGCTATACATTTGTTAAGAGGTTTGATGGAGAAGTATAGAGGAAGTAAGGAGGATCTACATATGATATTTATTGATTTAGAGAAAGCTTATGATAAAGTTTCAAGAGATGTTCTTTAGAGAGTTCTAGAATAGAAAGGAGTTAATATTGGTTATATTCAAGTAATTAAAGATATGTATACTAAAGCTATTACTTGTGTCCAAACACAAGAAGGATGAACAAAATATTTTCCTATTTTAGTTGGATTACATCAAGGATCAGCTTTAAGCCCTTATCTTTTTGCTTTAATTATGGATATTCTTACTAGGCATTTATAAGAAGATGTACCTTGGTGTATGCTTTTTGCTGATGACATTCTTCTTATTGATAAGACTAGAGAGGGAGTCCAAAGAAACTTGAATTATGGAGGTCAACATTAGAGTCTAAAGGTTTTCATTTAAGTAGATCTAAAACTAAATATATGGAGTGTAATTTTAGTTGTAGAAGTTCTAGTGGTAGTGTTGTGACATTAGGTGAACAAGTCATTAATAAGACTGAGCGATTCAAATATTTAGGTTCTATTGTTCAAAATGATGGTGAAATAGATGGAGATGTTATTAGTAGAATTCAAGTTGGATGGTTGAAGTGGAGGAATGCATCTAGCCTGTTGTGTGATAGAAAATTTCCACTTAAACTTAAGGGAAAATTTTATAAGATGGTGGTAAGACCTGCAATGACTTATGGTGCAGAATGTTGGCCAATAAAAGAGAAGCATAAGACTAAGTTAAGTGTTACAGATATGAGGATGCTCAGGTGGATGAGTTTACTCTTAGAGATAAAATGCGAAATGAGTATGTTTAGAGAGTCGCCTTAGATGGTTTGGCCACATAAAGCGTCGGTCGTCCGATGACCCGGTTAGGAGAGTACATGCATTAGATTTGTCTTATGTTAAGAAAGGTAGAGGTAGACCTAAAAAGACTTGGTTAAGATGTATAAAAAATGACCTTAGTATACTTGAATTAAATGAGAATTTGACACATAATAGGACATAATGGAGATGAAGGATTCATGTAGCCGACCACACTTTGTGGGATAAAGGCTTGATGTTTTTGTTGTGTAACCTATTAATATAATTTAGTTGACTTATGACTATATATGAGAATTACTTATTTTATTTTTGTTCATTTTGTTTAAAATTATTCAACTAATATGGCTATAGGGATATTTTAGTCATTTCTACACAAATAGCTACAACATAGCAGATTCTGAACTTAGTTTTCCAAATAGAATCACAGCTTCACAACAGCAGGTTCCTGCCACCAACTTCTTATGCAGTAGATTCATAGCTGCTTCGAAAAAAGCTGCAGCTGCCCCCAAATAGGCCCTTAGTGATTGGTTGGAACATTGGTTTCAACCAATTTGGTCTAAGATTTGATTTGGATCAATTTGACTCTTTAAGTCAGATTGGGTCAACTTAGGTCAAAGGATCCAATTGGCTTTATTAGGTTTAATTGATTGTAGTGGAGTGTTCAATAATGACCCATAATCATTAATAAAAGAATTGGATGGCTTGAGTTGATCCAATGGGAGTTTAATCAGAGTTTGGTTCAATTACCCCTTTTAGGTCACTTTGGGTCAAGTGACTTGGCTAAGCCAACTTGGATCAGTTGGGGTTATGGATGTTTGGGATGTGTTCAATGATAAATTTGAGGTTGATTGGTGGTTTTAGTTGCAATTGATTTGGGCTCAATTAGATTTTGGCTCATTTGAACCATTTGGGTCAAATGGGTTAACTTCGGTTGGTCACATTCATTTGGTTCAATTGGCTTGATTGCAAGTATTAAAGTGGCTTGAAATGATCTATTGGATAATTAGAATGATTGAGAAACTCAATTTGGATTTAAATTTGCTTGAATGGGTTTGAATTGAGTCATAGGCTCATGGTGTATTAACTTGGGTTAAGATCCATGTTAATTTGGCTTGGAGCTTGGATTAGGGAACTAAATTCAAGTAAGATTAATTGAATAGGCTTGGGGTTGGATTAACTCTATTTACATGAGCTTAAGTTTGTATGAGTGAATAGGTATGAGTTTTGCTTTAGGTCATAGGATATAAAACCTATTTGTCCTAAGGTAGAGTCTAAGCTTAAGGTTATGCCCTTTAGGTATCTAAGCTTAAGTTTAGTGTTCCCTTAATCACTAGAAGTATCCTAGCACTAAGAAAATCCCAGTGTCTAGAAGGTTCCTAGATCTAAGATGAGAAAGATTAATCCTCACTCCAAAAGTGAGGTCAACACGGTGCAAGAGCTGAAGGTGATGGGGATTGAGGAGTTATGTTCAATAGTTGTGGTTTGAGTGAGTTTTGGATGTATCGAGTTATAAACAAAGGATGGGGTGGATTATGGAGTATGAGTGATGGATATGACTATAAGTGGTGGTGGGGAAGAGGAGGGTGGCAAGAAATGTAGAAGTTGGGTAGACTTGAAGTGTAAGATATCTTCACTAAAAAAACATGCCTTGATGTATAGATTTTGCATAATTTTGGTTTGTAGCATTGATAGACCTTTTATTGTGATGCATAACTAATGTGAATACAATTGATAGATGTTGTAGATAATTTATTTTGAACAAGATGCTTGATCCATGGAAATCATTAGCAGCTGAATATTTTGAGAGAGGAGTAATTAGATAATTGTATGTATAAAAGCTGATTAGGAGACTTATTTTGGGTTGTAGGTGAAGGAAGTTTATTGATGAGATGGGTTACTATGAGTAAAGCATGTACCTAGAGAAACAAAGGAACATTGACATCAATTAAGATAGCACGAGTTGTCTTAATGAGATGGTAATGTTTGCATTCGACTACACCATTCTATTGAAATGTATAGGGACATGTGGTTTGTTGAAGGATTCTATAGTTGATTAAGGTGTTCTTGAGGGTGATATTGAGGTATTCACCTCCTCCATCATTTCTTAAAATTTTAATGGGCGTTGAGAATTATTGTTTAACTATTACTTTGAAATGAGTTATAGTCATTGTGGCTTCTAATTTGGCACATAATGGGTATACCCTAGAGTAGAGAGATTAATCATCAATAAATGGAATGTAATAGTGATAGGCATTCAACATAGTAGTAGGGGACAGTCCACATATGTCAGAATGAATTAACTCTAAACTTTATATTTATGAGACTAAAATATAGAGAAAGATAAACAATGAGCTTTTGAGAGAGAACAAGTAGTACATTTGTGAGCAGAATTAGAGATGCATAATGTGAAATTATTTTAGCAATAACATATAATGCGGCTGCAAATGAATGCCCCAATCTTCGATGCCAAGGTCTAAATTAACTTTGGTGGACAGCAACATGAGTTGAATGGTGGAGGAGGATGCAAGAGATTAAATGGGGTAGAAGTCATTATAACATGGCCTTTTAAGGAGAGGCTTACTGATCTTGGAGTCTAGAATTGTATATCTATGTGCATCAAGTAGAATAGAACAATTGTTATCATTAGTTAAATGTTGAATAGAGAAGAGATTATAAGAAAGGTTTAGGACATGGAGAAGATTGGATAATAATAGCTTACCTGTTATAGTTGGTAGAAGGCCTTGTCTGATTTGTTGGATTAGAATAGTGTGACTGTCACCAAGTGTAACTTGTTATGTACCATAATAAGGTTTGAAGTGATGTAAATGACTAGCAACAGGTGTGAGATGAGAGAATGCTATGATATTAAGGATCCATTTAGTGGAAGTAGAAATTGAGGTGGCGGTTGGTGATGTTTTAGTGGTAATACTTGTTATGTGAGAGTTGAATCGTTGTATTGTAGTTCTTAGCAGTGCCAACATCTAGCAGCTAGTTTGGCACAGATTTTACTGAGAAGTGGAAGGGAGGATTGTTTAAGGTAAGATTGCACATGCTGTAAGGTTCTATTGGAATGCATAGTTGAGCAACCTTGATTGGAATAAACAAGTTAGGCCACATCCTCAGCTTTTGGTTGCTAGCAAAGATGAATGTTGATCCTGAGTAGAGAAATGGAGTAGTTTATAGGTTGCTTTAGCTTGGAGATTTGTTTCCTCACTATAAAGTAGGTATAGATCATTTAAGCTGATGGGTTGAAGGCCTTATAGAAATTTTGAAGGCCTGATAGGTAGGTATGTGGAAGACCGTTGAGGATGTAGTGAATAATATCTTCAATTTTGAGTGTAACTTAGCTGCATCAATTGCATCGATTTTGGATTTAATTGTGCATATGTAGTTGGTCATTGTTTGATCCTTCATGGTGAGGTGGTAGAGTTCTTTTTTGAGTTGAATGATGTAAGAGTGATTATGAGATTGTAAATGATATTCAATGGTTGTTCGAATTTCAGCACATGTGTTGAGAGTTAAAACATAGGGAAGAAGAGGATGAGAGATAATAGAGTATGAGGCTACAACTAGGTATTGGTCAATATGCATCCAACTATTGTAGGCTTATTTGGGAATGATAGATCCATCCTCTTGATCAAGCTATTCGAGAAGGTGGGAATTCGATCCATTGAGGGATCAAGAGAAACCATTAGCTCAAAAGATTTTGAGAACATGAGATTTCAAAATGGGATGATTTTTTTGCACTAAGTTGAGTAGAGATATTGATTTTGATGTTAGACATTATGATTTTGAGTTATGGTGGTATTTAAGTGTTTTCTATAAAAGGAATATTAAATTTAATAGTCTTGAGAAATTGTATTGCATACACATAAGTACTATTATATAGGTTATATATATAGGGACTGTATAAGAGTACAGTTGGTCATCAAAGATTCTACAAGCAGTTGTTGTAGGACATAGCACATGGATGTTAAATAGAATGTCATTGGATTGTTTTTAGAGGTTCTCGCATAAGAGTAGGATTCAAGGTAATTTTTTTAAGTGTTTTTAAACTTGTTGGAACCGAAGTTCGTAAACACACCATAGAATTAAGAGTATAGAAAGATGTAAGGTAGAGAAGATAATAAGAGAGAAAAGCTTTGATAATTTAATTAATAAGAAAGTTCATTGAGTACAATAATTTGGGATCTTGGGTGTCTAACCTCATTTATAATATTTGACTCCTTATTTATATGTTTTTATTGATACAAAACTTTCTCATATCTATATCTTTGTCGTCAAAGAAGAGGTTGACCCAATACTTTATTTCTATCCTAGCGAATGAAGACAAGGTTGGATAGAAGATTCCCGTTACTCATTGTTAATAGTATTCATAATACTAAACTGATGAATGACGAGTAGACAAACACCAAATGAATGACTTCCGAGGAGATGAATACCGGGTTGATCAGTATTGACTTGACTTAGTTAACTATCATTTGGCCATTTACTCAGTAGGCTTCTCAATTTCGCCATTTTAAATGCTCCTCAAATTGCTAAAAAAAAATTCGTAGTCTCCCTCAGTCTTCAGATGTTGTCGTGCTAGAGAAACACGTACAATAATACTACAACTTGCATGTCCAAGCCATATGCCATTTATCGATCGGAAGCTTCCGAAGTCCAGAAAAAAACACTGAATAAAAGAAAAACTGTGGAAAAATCAAAAGATAATTTATTTATTATTTTAATCTTTGCTTCTCGTCATCATGAAGAAATGGCACATGTCTGAAAGGTGCTTCTCAAAGGTCATGCAGAAACTTCTAGGAATTTACGTTCAGCATAGAGAAGAAAAAGGTTATTATTAATTTATTCTGAATTGTGTTTAATAGTAATGTTGTGATATTAGATGAATAAGTCATTAAAAAGAGTGAGTGGTTCAGATATTTAAGCTCTATTGTTTAAAATAATAGTGAAATAGATGGAGATATTATTAGTAGAATTCAAGTTGGATGGTTGAAGTGGAGGAGTGCATCTGTCCTATTGTGTAATAGAAAAGTGCCGCTTAAACTTAAGGGAAAATTTTATAAGATTATTGCAAGACTTACAATGATTTATGGTGCAGAATGTTGTAATAAAGCGTGGAGACTAAGTTAAGTATTACAAAGATGAGGATGGGTGGATGGTACTTTTACTCTTAGAGATGAAATACAAAATAGTATGTTAGGAAAAAAGTTGGAAGTAACTCCAGTGAGAAAACAAAAGATTAGAGAGTCGCCTTAGATGGTTTGGTCATATAAGCGTCGGCCGTCGATACAGGTTAGGAGAGAGATCATTTTTGTTTTATGTTAAAAAAAGGTAGACCTAAAAAGACTTGGTTAAGATGTATAAAAAATGATCTTAGTATATTTGAATTAAATGAGAATTTGACACATAATATGGCACAATAAAGATGAAGGATTTATGTAGCTGACCCCACTTAGTGGGATAAAGGCTTGTTATTGGTGGTGGTGTTATATGGAGAATTAATAGTTACTATAAAAAATCTTTTATTATATGTATTATAAAAATAAAACTATTATATTGATATGTTTTTAAAATTGTAGTTATAAGCATTAAATTGGGCCTTTTTTAGATTCTCTTACAATTTTTCACCCTATAAGATTTTGGGAATGACCTTCCCTGGTGGGCTTATTGGAGAAAACTTTTTCTTGGGTTTAATTAACAGATAATACAATTCAATATGCGGGCGTGTTCCTTAACGTGAAAAATTGGATTAGCTACATGACTAATAATTTTATTTGTAAATTAAAAATAAATAATTATTATTAAAATCTAATATAAGGGGCATTACGTACACACCAAACAATTCTAATATATTTACATATTAACATCTAAATTTTTATAATTACATGCATAATGTTGAATGCAAATCGTCCGTGAGATCACACCAAACTAATTTTTGGAGGCATGAGAGACAGAGAAGGAAGGGAGGAGAATATGAGAAAACTGAGAAAGAATCTTAAGAGGGTAAAAGAAGCTCTAAGACTTATCACTACAAAGAATTTAAACACATAGAATTGCTCAAAATTGCATTGATTTTCCTTACCAGGCATCAACTTTTGACTCTTTATTCATAAACTCTTATTGATACTTTGTATATTATATATTCTTTATTGATTGTACTTATAATTAATGATCATAATAACAATAAATGAGAGAAGCTTTGTAGTCATTTGATAGTAGATATGGTTAACTGTATAACCTAGAAAGTGTTGATCACTTTGATTAAATGACAGATCTGTCGACTTGAATATAATGGCAAGCAAATTGTCAATTGGATGATTTCATAAGCCTTGACCAAGCTAAGGGGGTCTCTGATTAAGATGTCATGTTTGATCTAGTGTGATTTAATGCTTTGTGCTTTGCTTTGGCTATCTTTGTGTAGTGATGCCTACTTGAGAACACCTCTTTTGGGATTTAGTGGTACATATTTAGTTCTTTAATTTCTTTTACTTATTTTTGGAGGATTATTATGAAATTAAATAAGAGAATTAAGATATTAAGCACATTAGTAGCTGATTTGATTTGATTGACTTGTCTTTTTTTCATGTATCCACGTCAGCATAGCTTGAGCCTATAAATAGGACTTGATAACCTTATTTTGGAATACTCCTTTTCCCATTCTCTTGTTTGCACAAGTTTTTAGATTTTCTTACTTGTTTGTAATAAAGATGAAAGTTTTAAGAGACAAGATTGATATTCAGAGGGAGGATATTGTTACTCATCTATTTTGCAAGCAAAAAAGGTCGAGTAGTTAAAAAAAGAAGAGAGTGAAGAAGAGAGTGAGGATATAAAGCCCATGTTCGATAGTTCAAGTCAAGGCTGCTATGGATCAACTTGCCTCTTCCTCACAAGTAGCCATTCCTAACATGCAAGTTGATCCCCCTATAGAGTTGTCACCTAAAAAGAAAGGTGTGATTAATTTCTCCAGTTTAAGTTATTTTTTCTATTTTTGCTCATGAATGAGGGTGACAAACTTTTCATGTAGTTCCTTTTTTTCAATGAGTGAGCTAAACCTGATTGTTCTCATGGATATCAACATTCTTAATGAATAAGAGTATATCGACATTGGTCAATCCATCACTTTTTTAAAGATTGAGTCTACCTTGGCTACTACTAAAAAGTCAAAGGAGATGTTGACTAGCTTCCCACGAATTGTCTATGTTCTAGCTTAAGAAGTCACCAAAGTCAATCCATCAAATTCTCGATCCTATCCGAGAACAAGATATGCCAAGGATCTTTGGTGACCCAACATGGAAGGCCATTCAACTTCGAGAGAACACTCCTTTGGAGCTTGCATAATGATTTTAAGATAATCCCATGAAGCTAGCTGTCTATATAAGAAAATCAAAGAATTAAATGGTGATACCAACTCACTAATGCTAACCATCATTGCTAATGAGTATGAGTATGATTTGGGGATGTGTAATTTAATAAAAGAAGTGCCCAAACAAAGAAGTGCATGCACTAAGATGAATAAGAGTTATGTAAGGACATCATCGCTCTCCATGATCAACTATATGTCAACCAGAGTTATGCAAAGTAGACTCAATGAATCAGTTTCTTGTGGCAATTTTATATTAAAGTGTGTTGACCTCCACATATGTGTCATAAGTCAAGTCAAGTCCACAAGTCAAATTCGATGGACTTTGGAGGTGACAGTATGCAAACTGAGGCTCAAAATGCACTGAACATCACTACAATAGTCGAAATGACCTTCGATCGGCGAACAGACTTCGTCGTTACATTCAGAATATCGAAATTGATCAAAATATAAATATTGCAAAATCTAATGATCAATCGAATAAACACTCAATGTGTCGATATGCGCCCAGTCGAGGGAATGCGACAATGACCAAACGACCTCCGTTTGTAAAACTAATCACGCCATTAGCCTCAAAACATCAAAAACTATCAAATGAGATTGTACACGCCCAATTCATATGAGTCTGTACAAATGTCAAATGATCAGAAGTGGCAGTGCACAAATCGAGGTTAAAATATACTGAACGTCACAAAAATTAACTCAAATGACCTCTGATCGACGAACGGACTTTGCCATCACGTTCAGAACATCGAAACTGATTAGAAAATAAATATTGCACAACTTGATGATCAACCGATCAATCACTCAAGTCATCAATGCGTCTGCTCGCATATTGAAGTCAGGAGGCACAGATGCAAGCCAAACGACCTCCGTTCATGAAATTGATTACGCTGTTAGCTTCGAAACATCAAAATCTATCAAATAAGACTATTCACACTCAATTTATGCAGTCGACGAATGTTGAGTGGTGGTGAAAGCATTTTGAGCTAAAATTGTTGATTTAATCTTGAACCAAATGACCATCGATTGCGAAGCCGTGGCGTTGCGTTTGAACATCGAATAATCTTAAATTGATATATATATATATATATATATATATATATATATATATATATATATATATATATATATATATATATATAGATATATATATATATATATATATATATATTGATTTTATAACATAAAGTTCGTTAAAATCAACTAATTTAAAATTTCAAAACCTAAAATTTAATTCAGCCTAAGTGAGGATTATTAATCCTCTCTATCGCGGTTAGACCCTAACAGAAAAAAAAAAATCAAAAGGCTTTCTTTCCCTCTCCTCCTCCATAAAACCGAAAAAGGGTAAGGACCCTCCTCCTTTCTTCTTCTTTCTTTCTTCTTCCTCTCATCTCCCTTTTTTTCTTTTCTCTATTTCTTTCTTCCCCTCACAAATATGAAAATCATCCTCCCCTTCCTTCAACTTCATTTTGGCTCTCCCATTTCCCTTATTTTTCTCTAAAATCAAAAATTCACCCTTGTTTTTCTCTCATTTCTCTCCAAAACCGAAAATAAATTTTCAGATTCCCACATTTTCTCAAAATTTCCCAGTTTTCTGTCGAATTTCCCCTTTCCTTCACCACAATCGGAGGAGGCAACACCATCAAGAGGCGGGTTCTTCTTTCGATTTCTAACATCGTATTCCTTGCATCACCTCTCCAAATTTTGCTTCGTCAAAATCAGGGAAGAACACCGTCAAGAGGCGAGTTCTTCTTTCGATTTTCGGCGTCACACTCCTCGCATTATCCTTCTAATCTTCGCTTCGCTGCAATCGAATGAAGCAACACCATAAAGAGGCGGGTTCTTCTTTTGGTTTTCGACGTCGCATTCCTTGCATTACCTCTTCAAATTCACCTGCATGTCGAGAAGCAACAATCAGAGCGGGTTCTTCTTCGGTTTTTTGACGTGCACTCGCATTATATTCCCAATTTTCTCTTCATCGTAACCGGAAAAGCAACACCATCATGAGGCAGGTTCTTCTCTTGGTTTTCGGCATATCCAACCCCATC
This sequence comes from Cymbidium sinense, assembly GCA_021442155.1. Taxonomy (NCBI): domain Eukaryota; kingdom Viridiplantae; phylum Streptophyta; class Magnoliopsida; order Asparagales; family Orchidaceae; genus Cymbidium; species Cymbidium sinense. Next base: position 110,926,991 of record CM038218.1, on the reverse strand, counting down.
TCTTTGTCGATCTTTACAGCGCGCAGAAAAATGAGTAAGAACATGTGGGATGTGTGAATGTGGATATATATACATGCTTGTATTTCTTTGCAGGTTTGAAGGCCTCGTCGTGCTCAAGAGGGCTCGACGAGATGAATAATCAATTGTGGTGTCGCAAGACACCACTCGCTATGCTCATGAGGGCTTACCGAGTAAGCCAACATCCGTTAGATGTCGCTCTCCCTAGACGAAATGCTACTGAAATTTTGTCTAATATTTAGACTTAGAATAAAAATGAAATGAATACACTCTGCTTCTTTCTCTCGGTTTCAAGACCCGCTAATGCCCATGAGGGCAGTGGTGTGATCTGGTTGTGGTGTCAGACACACTCACTCATGAGGGGCATGCAGAGAAACACTTAGATGTAGCCCCTGAGGATGATGTCGGGAGGCGATGCGTCAAATCAAATCTTTAGGAAAAATGGGAGAGTGAAATGAACTGGCTTAAGAACATTAAGTAAGTAAACCTACAGCTAATTTTAAACTAAAATCGTCAAACAAAAAAGGGGGGAAAGTAAAATGACATACAACAAACATAAAAGTAAAATAACGAAAAAGAGGGGTGAAAAATACTTAGGAAATTTATCTAAGCAGAGTTGAAAGCTCACTAAGTTTCTAACCGTTCTCTTTCAAATGCTCCAATTCTAACCCTTCAAACAAATGGAATGGAATTAAGACTCCCTCTTGGCCTTATTTATAGAAATTAGGAGGGTTAGTGAAGGGCCCACTTTCAAAAGAAAAAGAGGGGGGAAAACGAATGTATGAAGGTTCGAATAAAAGGAGGGGGAAAATAAAAGCCACTATGAGGGGTAAATCTTCTTTGAAAACAACAAATTAAACTGTCTTTTGAATCTATAGCTTCAAAATAAGGTTTTCCACCGAATCTGCAATTCTTTGTACAAACAGACAGAAGCCGATGCTAAATCAATATCTACAAAAATCATAGCGCTTCCTTTAATCAAAAATTAAGGAATTTCATTTTAATCATGATTTTCAAAATCAATAAAATCACTAATTAGGTGAAATTATCTAAGCTATAAACACCTACATGTGCTCGGACATAGATATTTCAAGTGCAAATTTTAATGTATGAAAATGCTACGCAGGTTAAATTGAAATTAAATGAAAATATAAAATAAATGTCATAATTCAGAAATAAAATTACCTAAATTACTAATCACCCACATGGGTCTCGACACTACACTGAGTGCTTAAATTCAAGTGTCTGAGGATGCTGCTTGGGTTACTTCCTAGTTTAGTCTTATAACTGGGTTCGGGTTAAGAAAATCTAAAAACCTATAATAAGAGTTTCAAATCAGTGAAATATCGGCGATTACATGGTGATAGTAGATATAATCCTTTATTAGCAGCTAAACATAGTTTATAGGATCTAGAGCTCTTAAACATAATCAAATTAATCAATTTTTCAAATCAAATTGAGAGTCAATCTAAAAACTACTTAAATAAAATGCTATCACTAAAAACTTAAATCAAACTCATTCCATCCACCTTCCGCAACTATTTGTCAGGAGTGACAAACTAATAAAACTCTAGCTCACAAAGGAGCCAATGTCAAATCAAGTGTTCTGCTATGTTCACTCTCAATCAATCTCCATGTAAGGACATGGCGTGTCCTTTGACTGGCTTGGATAGGCTCCATAGATAAGCGATTCTGACGAGTCCTCACGATGGTGGTTTTGGTCAGGGCTCCATTATTATAAGGCTCGTATGCTCCCAATGGCTCGCCCTTTGAGTTGTGAATCATAGGGTATACTTTAGCAAACAACCCTTCTGCTAAGGTAGACTTAAGACTATCTCCTTAGACAAACACCACCCAGTCAAGAATTTCTTACGGCGTAACTCATGTGTTCTTTAAGGATCATTTGGTTAGGTTGGGTACTACCTCCTCGTGAATAGACTAGACTGACTAGGGATGGAGAATCATAGGATCTAAATCGGGCACATCATCGTGCCCCCAACCATCCGATTTAAGCTAAAATGATGAATTTCATAGTCTAAATTTTAAAACTCCGTATGTTGTTACTATACGCTACACATTTGAGCGATCTAAACGGCTAGCCTTAGTCGAAAGTTCTCTCTCACTTATTGGGAGGGGTAATTAACTTTAGGGGCTTGCGCCTATAGGAAACCTGGAACCAGATCTAAAGTCCTCACAAAATGAGGGTGAAATCTCAAGGTAGTGTCTTATCTACTATTTCATCTACCTTCAGAAAATTACACTGACATTTTTAAATCATACTCTCTTCAATTCAAATATTATCGATTGGGTGAGTGATTCTGGCGACTCAGTTGGACAAGATCTCTTTCCATCTTTGGCTAGTCATATACATGTTATAGTAGCAATGAAATTTTTTGAAAATTCAAAATAAAAATGATGATTTAAGTGTGTAATAAATTCAATATGAGGCTCTATGTAGACTGAATCATTCTGTAGAGTATATCTTTATTACACCATTATTTTATTTTGTAGCACCTCTGCATCTTGAAAGTATAAGGTGAAATAATAATTGCTAATTACTAATCCCCATCTTTCACTTTCGCATAATGGATCTACAAAGCACTCTTTTCACCGTTCAGCTAGGGCGTGGTGCGAACATATCTAGCCAATGTCATCATCAATATAGGAGATGTCGGGGCTACCATTCAATTTGGTAGCTTGAATTTTTCGGCTATCGTAGCTGTAACTCCAAAAGTACCCACCCATGGTACATTCGTGCGAGGCCATCTTTGGAAGGCCTCAGTTCTTGAAGTTCTACTAGCCATGCCAAGTTCAACTCACCTGTCAAGGAGTTCTCCTGACAGAGAACTTCAATTTTCAAAAGGATAGGTCAATTCGAAGCTCCCATGATGAAAAGAACCGTCAATGGGCATACTGTGTCTTTAATGTCTCGTGGTACAGCTGTTGCGCCAGTTGAACCTTTTGTACCCAGAAAGTATGCTCATGAAGCTTCCTCATCAGGGAGTAAATTAACCAGAAGATATTGAATAAGGAAAATCTTTGGTGAGGGCTCAGATCTCGTTTAAGCGACCAGTGAACAAGCAATCGCACGAAGCAGTACCTACCCACAACAACATTGATAACTTAAAGTGGGTAAAAAAGAATAGCTCTACTGGTGAAGTAAAGCAGTCTTTCTGAAAGAACCAACCACATCATGCTCCACCACAATAGAGGAGACAGCTTGAAACACTGTCTGTCATGATACATAAAGTTCTCAAAGTAGCCAAGGACAATGGCCTAATGAAAAGAAGATTTCAGAGGCCTGTGGTGATGAAAAATATTAAAGCTCCACCAAGAAAGTTGTCATCTCTTCTGGTAACTAGCCAATGAGCCCAGCATACTTCAAATGGTGAGCATTGGAGCATGACACTTGGACCGCATGTCCAAGAATCCGTTATCGAAAGGTCCCGATGAAAGGATAAGCAAATATGGAGATCCCTAATGAAGTCACGAAGAATGGAAGGTGGTGTGATACATATACTGTCGCCTCTAAAATAACTCATCAGAAGTGGATACCCAAAAGAAGTGATATTATTGATGAAAGATATGATGGTCGACACCGTGGAGAATCTTTTAGGGGATCCCATCATCGATCAAGTTCACCCCCACAAGAGAAGGTTGACTTTGATCGCAGTCCTTTAATAGAATAAGTGTTTGTTCCGCACATTGAACTAGAGATCCACTGGAAACATCGATCGAAAATTCGTGTGCAAGAAGAAAATAATGAAGAGACACTATGGAAGTGGAAGTTGTCTATATGGTCAAAGATATAGATGAACTCTCCACTCAGCACCATCAGCAGCAACGCGAACTCAGGGAACTTGAACCTATATTTGACATTTATGAAGAAGAGTCTTCACAGAAGTAAATAGAGGAAGGATCTTTGATCTTTGCTGAAAATGAAGAAGAAGAATAGTAGAATGAGAAAGATATCATGGGTGTCGAAGCTGTCCATATGGTTGAACCAGAAAATGATCAGCCTGGTACACGCTTTTATACTCAGCGCCATCGTATAGCCCCAGCAACAGCTGTCTCTACAAATGCACACGGAGAAGGACAGTCAAGTTCTTCCCCTGAAAATGAGTAAGGAGCAGAACAACAACAAAAAATAGAAGAAGAAGAAGAAGAAGACCCTGTAATGATTGATGTCATGGTGCTAGCTAGAGAGCAAAGAGAAATGCAGTACCGAATGGAGGTCAAAGACAAGGAGATTACACAACTTGGTACTAAAATGAATGATATGATGGTATAAATGAACATCATGATGGAGATATTGCAGAAGAATATCACATCAAGTGCAGTGCCTGTTTGTCTGCTAATCAATAGGTAGCTAATAATATAACTTCTATACCACCAGCCACTGTGGTACCTCAAGCTCCTACAGTACATGCTACATGAAGCGAGGAATGAAGTTAACCCACTACCTCTCCAATCGACAATTCAAAATTTGGCTGGTACACCTGGAACGGTAACAACTGCTCAACTAGAAACAATAATCAATGAAAAGATAAAAGCAGTCATAGCCTCAAAGCAGGATGAAAAGATGGTGAGTAAGAGTCACCCTTACCTTGCTGAATATGACCAAGTGTCGTACCAGAAAGGTTACTCAGTGCTGAAATTTAATACTTTCAGTGGACTTGGTAATCCAAAGTAACATCTAGCTCAATTTAAGGCTACTTATGGTAACACGGGAGGGAATGATACACTGCTTTTCCATCAATTCGTCAGTAGCCTGACCTCAGCTGCTTTCGAATGATATGCGGAATTATTAAATGATTCAGTTAAAATATTTGTTGAATTAGTGACTATATTTGTGAAGAGGTTCGCTAGTGCAACCGAGAAAATCATAATCGCTGACCTTGCCTTGCTGAAAAGAAGGAAAGACGAGTCAATGACGAAATTCATAAGTCATTGGCATAACCTAAGTATGAATTGCGAGCAACAATTCAAAGAAAAACATGTGATCCAATTGTTAATGGGCAATATGGATGATAAAATGGCATCATTTTTATGCATGACGTCGATTGCAACATTCCAGGACTTGCTCGATAAGGTACCTAATTCGAAAAGTTGAACCGCCTTAAGTCTGAAGCCTATGCGGATAAAGCAAAGAGAAATAAACCTTCAGACTCAAGAAAAAATGAAATTCATGCCACTTCCTATAGCTCAAATGGTGAAAAGTGGGTGATATATAATGTGGATAAAGGAAAGCAGTCAATGTATAATGATGATAAGGGAAAGAAGCCTATCTATTCTAATCCACAACCAAATTAATATTGAGAGGCAATGATAAACCTCAGACTTTTCTAAGTGGTGGGGAGCATCCTAAACAAGCGATAAGAGATGATGAACGAATGTGGCCATCTCTTAAGGAAAAGATGAACAAAGAATATTCCTTTAGAAGGGACAATGTGGCCAAATTATTTCGACAAGCAGTCAAAGCCAGTCTATAGTTACCAGAAATTAAAAGGCCTGAAGAAGCTGATCAAGTCAGTAATCCAAATTACAGTCCCTATCATCGAATGATCAGACACCCTATTGAAGATTGTTATGTCTTCAAAGATTTGCTAGAAAGGAAGTATCAACGAGGTGAATTTACACTATCCGACAGTTTTCTAGTCAACCCAAAAAGAGAGTCTATAATGATGATTACGTCCTCTTTCGTATCATTCAGCAAAGATAAACAAAAGGAGAAATCAGTTCAGACTGAAGAATGGCAAATAGTAGTCTCCAAAAAGAGTGTGAAAATGTTGAAGCAGCTAAAAATTGTCCCTAGTGTTAAGTGGAAATCACCACTTGAATCTATATTGGACTTAAGAGAGATGCCTAAACCAAGTATTTAGGCTTCTCAGCGGCATTCTGATAAGGCTACTTCGTCACAGCATGAGAAGCAGTCTACTAAACGCATGCCTCATAAATCAAAGAAGCTGGCTAAGAAAAGGAAGATCAAGAAGAGAACTACAACTCAAAAGATCATTAACAATCTAGAGGAGTATCACCAGCCGGTAAGACAACCATTTAGGCTTGCAGACTTCATGCCTAAACTTTGCATTGCTGAATCAGATGAAGAAGATAAGGGTGAATCTTGTCCAGTGGAGACATGTTGAATCATCTGTGTGATGTCAGATATTCTTCAACATCAGTTACTCCAAAATGATAAGGGGAGTCAGACAGACTCGACCAACCCGTCAAAATTTTTATCAGGAAAGCAAGAAGTGCATGAGGAGCTAATATCTGAATTTTGTTTAATCAATCAACAAGATAATAACAGTTCAGATGAATATCTATGTTTTTTCAACAAAGAATGACCAGACTCATCCATATCATCACGTATGAAATATATGAAGTTGAAAAATGAGTCTATCCCTTTTGGTCAATCTTCTAGAATAAGAAGGGAGCTTGAAGAAACTACCTCTTCAGAAGAATCTGAACAAGATAAAGTGATTCAAGTTCAATTGAGAAGTGGTAAAGTCTTACACCTTCATCAAAGAAGAAAAATACAAATAAAGACAATGGCAAACAAATTGAAGTCACGAGGATATCATTCCCAAAAATCCTTAAGTGAAGCCTAAATCAAGAGAAAAGATAGATTATAATATTTTATCACATTTGAGAAATATCCCTGCACAACTGAGTGTGTATGAGGCTCTCTTTTTGTCAAAAGACCTTCGAGAAACTTTGATATAGGCTTTCAAATATCTGGAGAGTTACGAAGCTTACTTTGCTGAGAAATGCATGATCGAAGCATTGCAAACTTAAGATCTCCCAGTAATCACATTTTCTGAAGAAGATCTTATGTTGGGAATAACGGATCACAATCGTTCTCTATATGTTACTGCAGAGAGTGATGGCATCTCGATCAACCAAATATTAATTGATTCAGGTTCTTCTATCAATCTTATGAGTCTAAAGATATTAAGAGGATTATCACTTGATATCTAACATCTTGGGAGAAATAAGTTGATGGTTTATGGTTTCAATGAAAAAGGGCAGAAAACTCTAGGTGGTTTTATTCTCCTGCTCAAATTCAGGAATTTATATACATAAGCCAAGTTTCATGTAATTGATGCTGATACATCATTTAGAGCACTCTTGGGCCGGTCATGGCTGCATGAGTATGGCATGGTCCCATCAACTATGAATCAGTGTATGAAGTACCTAAAAGAAGGAGAAGAATTCATAATTCCCGGTAACCTACAACCATTCTCCATCAATGAAGCAAAGATCTATGACGATGAAAAATATATCATTCCTAAAGAGCCTAAACTAACAGAGCCTCTTGAAGTGGTAGCATCCACTTCAGGAACTAAAAAGCAATTTCACAAAGTGAAAGAGCAGAAGAAAAGTGGAAGAAAGAAGGCAATGCTGACTCTTCCTAAAGCACTTGATTCTGCACCTAAATTAAGAAAATTAGTTCCTCATTTGGGAAGTGACGCAGATGGAGGAGATATTCCTACCAAACTTAAGGGAACTTATAAGCTCTCAAGAAAAGCAGAATATGAAATAAGCGATTCTGATTCAGACTATGATTTTGAATCTACTTATGGAAATAGAGTTTAGATGGCTACATCAAGGAGGATAGCTCACTTGGCAGAGTAAGATGACTCACTCAAAATTATACCCATCCCTCAGCAGTTCTTTAAAGAAATCACTCCACTGGAGGTTCATGATATTGGAGAATTGATAACATTCTATGTGCCGCCATTGATTGAGAGTAGTGGAACGAGAACTCTATTTTATAAATCTAAAGAGTCTTAGCCTCACAACTTTGATCGGCCTACTCAACATGAAAATTATGATGAGATAGTGCCACAAGAATACCAATATACTATCCATAGGAATTGCGAAGAATGATGCATAAGCTTGGAATTCATATTGGAACTACTAAACATATGACTCAAATCTTTAACAAAATGTGGAGCCAAAGAAGTCCTCGGGCATCAAGAAGAAGTGATAAGTTTATTACTAAAGGTATGGGGTTCATCCGCAAATCTCATCAAAATAGAGCTTGTTATAATATAATAGTAGCTCAGATAGAAACTTATAGTGATGAAGAAGATGATTCCTATGAAATTCTACTTAAAAATGATGAAGAAGTAAAAGTCAAGCCCGCACTTGAAGAACTTGAAGATGGTGGACAAATAGCTACTATGGATGAACTTAAAAAAATCAACTTATGAGCTAAGGATGATCCCCGTCCAACTTTCGTCAGTGCCCTTCTACCCGGTGACAAAGTTGAAGAGCTAAAAATGCTACTTTGTGAATTCAGGGATGGCTTTGCCTAGACATATTCTAAAATGTCAGGCTTATCCCCTAATGTAGTAGTTCATAAACTAGCTATTAAACTAGATGTGATGCTTGTTAAGCAAGCTCATAGGCGAATGAGATTGGAGATCGAAGAGTAGGTAATTGTAGAAACAAGAAAGCTGATCGAGACAGGCTTCATCTGATAGGAGAAGTATGCAGATTGGATAACCAACATTATCCCAATTAGGAAGAAGAATGGCCAAATCTGTCTCTACATTAACTTCCGGGACTTAAATAAGGCATGCCCAAAGATGACTTTCTGCTTCCCATATTAGAACTACTAGTGGATAACACTTCCAACTATGACATGTTCTCATTCATGGATGGATCGTCGGGATACATCCAAATCAAAATGGCACTTGAAGATAAAAAATATACATCATTCAGAACACCTATTGGCATCTATTGCTACACGGTCATGCCCTTTGGCTTGAAAAATGTTGGAGCATATACCAAAGATCCATGATGTGTATTTTTGATGAGTTGATTTATCAAAAGGTGGAATGTTATGTCGACGATTTAGTAGTAAAGAGCTTGAGAATTGTACTTGAGAGAATTAGAAAATATGATCTCACGATGAATCCTCTAAAATGTGCATTCGAGGTATCCTCTACAAAATTCGTGGGGTACATTATACGCCACAAAGGTATTGAAATTGATCCTGTTAAAATCAAGGCAATCGTGGAGATGCCTCCACCAAAAAGTTTGCATCAGCTCCGTTCTTTACAAGGATAGCTCGCATTCATCCGTCGATTCATATCAAATCTATCAGGATGCTGTCAACCATTTGCAAGGTTAATGAAGAAGGATGCTCCATTCAAATGGGACAAAGAGTGCCAAGAAGTCTTCAATAGCATTAAAAGTTACTTGTTAAATTCATCAATCCTTGCAGCGCCTACTCCTAGGAATCCCCTCATACTCTAATGTACCGTGATTAAGAGTCTTGAGCATTATCAGTAATACAACACAATGAAGAAAATAAAGATAATGCTCTTTATTATATCAGTCAGAGATTAATAGGAGCAAAAATGAGACACTCTCCCATAGAGAAGCACTATTTAGCATTGATCTTGGCAGTCTAAAAGCTTCGTCATTATATGTTATCTTACAAGATTACTCTAATCTTAAAGATCGATCCACTGAAGTACTTGATGAAAAGACCAGCGTTGACAAGTTGCTTGACAAGATGGGCAGTATTATTTCTACAATTTGATATTACATATGTTTCATAAAAAGCAGTGAAGGGACAAGTTTTAGCAAATTTTCTTGCTGCACATCCCATCCCTGCGAACTCTTCTCTTAATGTCGATTTGCCCGATGAGCAAATTATTCTCATTCATGAAAGAGAAAAATTACAAATTTGAAAATGTACTTTGATGGAGCCTCGATCAAACAAGTCCAACATCTAAATTTCCCAAGAGCAAGAGTAGGAATCAGCATCATCTTCATAACACCAGAAGGTGGGATAATGAGACGATCATATGGATTGACTGAGCCAAGAACTAATGAAGCTGAGTATGAAGCATTAGTGGCAGGCCTTGAAGAAGTTATTTTCATAGGCATTCAAAACTTGCATACTTTTGGAGATTCTCAGCTTATTATAAATCAAGTACTTAGCATCTATAGAATCAACAAGCTTGAGTTAGCTAATGAAGCAGATACCAAATATCACACTAACTCGAGTCTCTCAATCCAAGAATAGTAAAGTCGATTGCTTGACAAAATTAGCTAAGAAAATGACAAGTATGAATGGTGATTATGTCATGATCAGCATATCTACCCGACGAGTCTTAGAGCCAGTAAAGTATCAATCCCTACAGGTAGAGGGATTATCAAATGACCTAGTAGGATGTAACTCAGGTTGCTCCTTATACTCCCCAAAATCAATAAGTTATACCAAGAAGAGTTAAGAAGGACATTGCTTTAGAAAAGCAATGGGAAGCCTTTATTGTAGACGAGCCACATGATTGGAGGAAACCCTTCATCGACTACTTTAAAGAAGACAAGTTATCAAATAATAAATCACTGACAACTCAAATCGAGAATAGAATGTTGTGCTATGCTTTCATCAATAACACTCTATATCATAGATCATTTGAGAAAATGTGGCTACGATGCCTAAATACAGATGAAAGCACCAAAGTGATGGTTGAAGTTCATGAAGGACTTTGTGGTGCACATTAGTCAGGTCCCAAAATGGCAGTAAATATCAAAAGAATGGGCTATTATTGGCCATCTATGATGAGAGACTGTATCAATCATGCTAAGAGGTGTCATGAATGCCAAGTACATGAGAATATAATCCATAAACCTCCAAATCCATTACACCCAACAATAGCGTCTTGGCCATTCAAATGTTGGGGCATAATGTAATTAGACCAATCGATCCACCATCGTCAATTGGACATCGCTTCATCCTAGCACTGATTGACTATTTCTTTATGTGGGCTGAAGCTACCCCATTTAAAGAAGTTACTATTGATCTAGTGATCAGCTTCTTCACGCATAATGTAGTCTATAAATTTGGAATGTCACGCCGAATAACTTTTGATAATGGCACAGATTTCAAAAATATAAAGATTTATAGATTCTTGATCGATACAAAATTGATTGGTGATACTCTTCAATATATAATCCAAGAGCAAATAGTTTGATGGAGGCCTTCAACAAGACATTAGTCAAGCTGCTCAAGAAGATTCCACTAAAAATAAGAGAAAATGGCATACTAAACTAATAGAACTGTGTGCATATCGAACCACCTATAAAATGCTGACTAAAGTCACTCCTTATTCATTGGAGTTTGGAACTGAAGCAGTTCTTTTGCTCGAAGTTGAGTTGCCTTCACTTTGAGTAGCCATCAAATACAATCTAACTGAAGATCAAAATGCTCGTCTAAGGACGGAGGAACTCAACGTGCTCGATGAAGTTAGATTGCAAGCTCACCAAAATCTGGAAGTCTATCGAGCAAAGATGTTTAGGGCTTTTGAACATACGGTGTGGCCTCAAACATTTCAAAAAGGGGAATTGGTCCTAGTGCTAAGAAGACCAATTATTCCTAATTGAACATTTGGTGGCAAATTTGAGCCTAACTGGGAAGGCCCTTTCGTCATTGAGAAAGTGTACCAAGAGGGGCATACCAACTCATTGACTTAAAGGGTGAAAGACCAATGCCGCCAATTAATGGTCGATACTTGAAAAAGTACTACACATGAGGAATACATTCTTGAAGTACAATAGAAATCCCCCTGCAAAATAAGGGGCATTTTTTTAGTATATATATATATATATATATATATATATTTAGGTCGACATCATGCTTCATGTCAAGATCCCTAAATAAATATACTCACTCCATATGAAAAACTCTTCCGTGAAAATTCCCCTGTTACATAGGGGGTATTTAGATTTTTATAGATAGATGAAATCAATGTTGCATGTTAAAACCCTCCTAAGAGCATATCAATTCAAATATTAATGTATTTGCTTAATTTCATCTTGAGAGCTCTTCTAAATGTGTTTTAGAATTCACCCTGTTACACGGGGGCATTTTTAGTTTATGTTAAGTTTATTTGAGTTAGCATCGTGTTATAAGATGAGATCCTCGAATATATTCTGATTCAGGTTGACATCGAGCTTTATGTAAAAATCCCTGAATTTAATTATAACTATCATTGCTAAAGTTGCAGGAACAGAAAGAATATATTGCTACGCATGAAAAGACAGTCCTAAATATCAAAAATTTATCTCCCATATTTATCAAATTCTGGAGGTCAAGTCAGAAGAACTCCTGATTTTGGAAGCTTCAATCAACTGAGTTGAAAAAATATTAACCTCGGTATCCTAAATTCTAAGACATGGATGGGTTCTAAAGGTTGAACTCAACAAGCCCACAAATGGCTGAGTTGCTGATGCTCTCCTCACTCAACAAGCCGCAAGAAAAGGCCGCAATAAAAGGGCCCCAGTTCGTTAGTCCAATGACCAAATCACCAATCCACTATAGCTTAAGTCGAAGACTCGAGTAGCTTCTAAAGGTCGAACTCAACAAGCCTCAATGTGGTCGAGTTACTGATGCTCTCCTCACCCAACAAGCCATAAGAAAAGGCCGCAGTGAAAGGGCCCCTACTCGTCAGTCCAATGATGATAGCTGTTCAATCTCAAACTAGATCTAGATTAGTGATCACAAGTAACCAGAATCCAGGAGATCTTTCTACTTGATCGATAGATCAAGACAATCTGAGGAAACGCTCAACTCAGGGCTACCTCAAATCAATCTATATATTGTCCACAGGGTGATATCTCAATTTATTCTCAAATGATCTGATCAAGCTCAAAGCACAGATCAAAGCTAATTTCTTCATCAAGTCCGTCAAAGCAGAAAGCATAGGACCGAGGAAGCAATTCCATAGTTCAAACAAAGCCGACGGCTGAACTAAAGGAAATTCGTGGTTATTCAGTCTATTAAAGCATACGTTGCTAGACTAATAACTAAATATTGACCCTATATAAGCTGGTCATCATCATGTACCTTTCAACAACCACAAAGCAAAGCACAGGGTTCATGGAGTGCATACACTTCTTGACAAGTCAATATAGACAAATCGGTCCCTTCATCAAGTCCTCTCAAAGAGGGGACGAAGGAATTTTAAATCTGACCAAGCACAGATAAACCAATTCTCCAGTGAAATCATTCATCAAAATAAATAAACCAATTCCTCCATCAAATCCAAACAAGCATGAAACTAGGATTGGAAGAAACTCAAATCTGCAATGACATAAAAAAAAAAAGATCTTCAGCAAAGCCATTGAAGAAGATAGTAGATGGTGTAAGAACTCTTATCTATCCGACAAGTAAATTCTGATAAATCTGTCAAGCCCATCATTTAGCATGTCCTGAATAAGGCAGCATACTGATGACAAATCCTACAAAAGCTCTGTAAGCTACTAATCGAAGCTGAAATTATCCAAGCTCTGTGGCCAGCCCAAAGGGTCAACCAGTTTTCAACAAACGTGGCTCGCTCTATGCACGAATCACAATTGTTGGGGGGCATTTGTTGACCTCTACATATGTGTCATAAGTCAAGTCAAGTCCACAAGTCAAATTCGATGAACTTCGGAGGTGACAATACGCAAACTAAGGCTTAAAATCCACTCGACATCACTGAAAATGATTGAAATGACCTTCGATCGATGAACGGACTTCGCTATTGCATTTAGAATGTTGAAATTGATCGAAATATAAATATTGCAAAATCTAACGATCAATCGATTAAGCGCTCGAGCTATCAATATGTCGACACGCATATTAGAGTCGGGAAGCTACGATAATGATCAAATGATCTCTATTTGTGAAATTGATCATGCCATTAGCCTAAAAATATTGAAAACTATCAAATGAGACTATTCGTGCTCAATTCAGATGAGTCTGTGCAACTGTCGAATGATCAGAAGTGGTAGCGTAAATCGAGGTTAAAATACATTGGACGTCACCAAAATTAACTCAAATGATTTCTGATAGATGAACGGACTTCCCATCACATTCAGAATATCAAAACTGGTCAGATTATAAATATTGCACAACTTATGATCAACTGATCAAGCCCTCAAGTCGTCAATGCGCCTGCACGCATATCGAAGTCAAGAGGAGCCGTTATAAGCTAAACGACCTCTGTTCGTGAAATTGATTGCGCCATTAGCTTTGAAATATTGAAATATATCAAGTAAGACTATTTTCACTCAATTCAAATGAGTCTGCATGAATGTCGAGCAGTCAAAAGTGGCGACACGATTTTGAGCTGAAATGGACCCAATTTGACGCCGACTTGAACCAAATGACCTCCGATTATAAAATGGACTGTGTCATTGCGTTCAGAATATCAAAATAACCTTAAATTGATATATATTTTGATTACCTAGTCGTGTCGATGTAATGTTCACATTAAAATCGATTAACTAATTTAAAAACCAATTTCAAAACCTAAAATTACTCCTAAATTTCAAGCAATTTGCTAGAAGCGAGCAGATTGTAAGAGAAGAGCCAACTCGAAAAGAAGAGGGAGGTTTCAATCACACGCGTGCAGAGGAATTAGGTTTAATTCCTCTTTCTCGCATGGATCAGATGATTAAACGAAGGAAGCTCTCTCACTCTTCCTGCACGCAAAGGCTCTTGATCTCCTCCCACTCAATGGATCTCCCCTCTCTCTTCTCCTTCAACAATCCCCTTATAGATCCTAGATCAAGGGTGGATCCTCTTCCTTCTTCTTATTTTCCTTATCCCCTATCTCCTCAAAATCCATCCTTCCTTCATTCCTATTTTCCCCCTTGTTTTCTTTATTTCTCAAATCGAAAATCAATTTTCAAATTCTCTCATTTTTCACCAATCTAAAATTTCCCCCATTTCCCTAATCCAAATTTCACCGCAATCAGAGGAAGCAACACTATCAAGAGGCAGGTTCTTCTTTCAGTTTTCGACGTCGCATTCCTTGCATCACCTCTCCAAATTTTGCTTCGCCAAAACTGAGGAAGAACACTGTCAAGAGGAGGGTTCTTCTTTCAGTTTACGGCATCACACTCCTCGCATTATCCTTCCAATCTTCGCTTCACCATAATCGGAGGAAGCAACACCATCAAGATGCGGGTTCTTTTTTCAGTTTTCGGCATCCCATTCCTTGCATACCTCTTCAAATTAGCCTCGCTGCAATAGGAGAAGCAACACCGTCTAGAGGCAGGTTCTTCTTTCAATTTCCAACATCGCACTCCTTGCATTACATTCCCAATTTTTGCTTCATCGTAACCGGAAAAGCAACAACGTCATGAGGCAGGTTCTTCTCTTTGTTTCCGGCATATCCAACCCCATCTCTTTGCCAATCTTTGCAACACGTAGAAAAATGAGTTAGAACATGTGGGATGTGTGAATGTAGATATATATATATATATATATATATATATGCTTGTATTTTCAGGTTTGAAGGCATCGCCGCGGGTTCAAGTGCAACGAGATAAAATCGTATGGTGTCGAAAACGCCGCTATGCTCATGAGCGACCGAAGCCAACATCCGTCAGATGTCGC
This sequence comes from Cymbidium sinense, assembly GCA_021442155.1. Taxonomy (NCBI): domain Eukaryota; kingdom Viridiplantae; phylum Streptophyta; class Magnoliopsida; order Asparagales; family Orchidaceae; genus Cymbidium; species Cymbidium sinense. The sequence goes on along the minus strand of CM038218.1, from coordinate 110,911,561 downwards.
TCCCCCTAGACAAAATGCTGCTAAAATTTTATCTAATTTCTAAACTTAGAAAAAAAATGAAATAAATACACTTTGCACTACATTTCTCTTTCTGCAGGTTTCAAAACCCCGCTAATTCCCATAAGGGCATAGTGGGTGTGAAGAGAGTTGTGGTGTCGCCAGACACCATTTGCTACGCTCATGAGGGCGTACCTAGAAAGCCAAAATACTCCGATGCATTATGTGGGGATGGCAGGAAGAACATAAAATTAGTCAAATCTTATGACTTAGGAAAAATGGGAGAGTGAAATAAACTAGCTTAGGAACATTAAGTAAGTAAACCTACAGCTAATTTTAAACTAAAAGCATCAAACAAAAAAATGGGAAAAGTAAAATGATATACAGCAAACATAAAAGTAAAACAACAAAAAAGAGGAGTGAAAAATACTTACGAAATTTATCTAAGCAGAGTTGAAAGCCCACTAAAATTTCTAACCGTTCTCTTTCAAATGCTCCAACTCCAACCCTTCAAACAAATGGAATGGAATTAAGACTCCTATTGGCCTTATTTATAGAAATTAGGAGAGGGAAGTGAAAAGAAAAGCAGGGAAAGCAGATGTTTGAATAAAACGAGGAAGAAATGAAAGCTACTCTAAGAGGTAAATCTTCTTTTAAAATACTCATGGAAGTTTTCAGGCGTTTAGGGGACGAGAGCGCCGTGGCCTCGTCGGTGCCGTACGTCTGGCGTCGCGTCTTGTAGCGTGGGGTCTTACGGCCAGCGATGGCGCCATCAGTCAAATCTCAGGCGGGCACGTGATTTAATGGCGAGCGCAGGGCCAGTCGTCTGAAGCGGTCGGCCGCGTCTGGCGTGAACCCTGGCCGTCGCAGCGAGTGGAGAATGAAGCGTGGGTTACGCCGCCGCCCGCTGGCATGCAGCAGCGCTGCCGGCATCAGCGAACCGTTCCGTGCAGTTGAGTTCGGCCGTCCGTGTGATGGTTCGTGGCGTCGCGTTCAGTGCCGCGGGTTCGAACCTAGCGGTTGGTCAGCGGCGTGAGCGTCAGGGCGAATGGCGGGCAGGCCGCTGGCGCCTTTTATGTCGCGCGTCTGCCGTTCTGCATATCCATGGGTAAGCGCCCGTGGGCGGCGAGAATTTGAAGGGTTTTGAGCCATTTTTGAGGGTTTCTACCACGTGGGGCTATAAATACCCCTAGGGTGAGAGGAGAGAGCACACCCTCCCTGAGTGAGGGTCCTTTGGAAGCGATCAAGAGGCATTGAGGGCAATCAGGCCCACCGGTACATATGTCGTGGTTCTTCTGCGGCCTCGTCATCAGCCTCATCCGTCACAGGTTAGGAGGCGATCAAGGCCGGTACATACATCGTGGTTCCGGTTTTATCCGGTTCTAGCCTCGTTGGGTATGCAGGTTAGGAGGTGATCAAGGCCCACGGTACATCGTGGTTTAGGTTTACCTCGTCGGTTCTTGGCCTCGTCGAACCGTCTGGGTTAGGAGGCGATCAAGGCCCACGGTACATACGTCGTCGTTCCGGTTTCGACTCGTCGGTTCTTGGCCTCGTCGGGTGTTAGGAGGTGATCAGGCCCGATGCATCTGTGGTTCCGGTTTACTCATCCAGTTCTTGGCCTCGGACCGTCACGGGTTAAGAGCGATCAAGGCCCACGGTACATCGTCGTTGTTCGGTTTACCGGCTCGTCGGTTCTGCTCGTCGGACCGTCGGGTTTGGAAGCGATCAAGGCCGTAATTCATCTGGCGAGCTCGATTTTCTCTCGAAGAGGCGTCCTTCCGTCACCGGGTTTGGAAGCGATCAAGACCGTAGTTCATCTGAGAGCTCCGGTTTTCCCTCGAAAGCGTTGGCTATCGCAGCCGGACCGGGTTTGGAAGCGATCACCGGAGAGGTTGGATGCTTTCGGCATGGTGGCACTGCGATAGTAGTCAGCGGATATCAGCGGCGATAATCAGTAAGCGGTGGCTCGGCAACCAGTGGTTAGCTGAGCCGGCAAGAGTGGTCGGCTGCTACCTAGTGAAATCAACGATGTGGCCAGCGTCGGTAGTCAGGAGGAAGAGACCGGCAACGATAGTAGTGGTAACCAGCAAAATTACCGATGATGGTCAGCTGGCAGTGGCCAGCGGCAGTGAATCAGCCAGCGATAATAAACGATAGTAATGCAGCGTGATAACAACGATAATCAGCCAGCGTTAGCCGGTGGATTGTTAGCGGCCGCAGCAAGTGGTCAGCAATGGCTGTAGCAGCAGTAATCAGCGATGGCAATAGCTGCTATCAGTAGTTAAGCAGGAATAAGCGGCGATGTAGTAACCAGCAGCAATTGTTAAGCAGCCGGCGAAAGTGGTCAACAAGCTAGCGATAATGTCAGCAATTAGCGGCTAGCGTCAGTAATCAGCAGAGATGTCAGTGATGATAGTGGTAGCCGCGGAATTACAGCGATAGTAACAAAGTGCCGGTAGTAGTCAGCAGCAGTGGTTAACCGCAATTAGTCAGCAACAGCTACAGCATGGTAAGCCAGCAGTGGTGATAAGCGTCAGTAGTAACGATAAGCGGCCAGCGAAAATCAGCGGAGATGATGCAACGATAATTAGTCCAGCGAAATTACCGGCGATAGTCGTAGTAATGACCAACAGCTGGCCATTCTGATGGTTAGCGGCAAGAGTCAGCAGCAGCGTAGCAGCAGTAGTCAACGATGTAATGATCATAGTCAGCGAGATGTCAGCAACGATAAGTGTCGATGATTACAGCGATAGTGTGGCAGTCCTGGCAGCGGTAGTCAGCGGCAGATTAGCCGGCGCAAATCAGCGGCTGGCAGAAATGAAATGTGGCGGTAATGGCGATAGTCAGCGGCATTAGCCGGTAAGTTAGCGGCAGTTATTGGCGGTCAGCAAGGGGAGTGGTCAACAATAGCGGCGATGTCAGCAGTAGTGGCCGTATTGTCGAGATAGCGTGACATTGATCGGTGGCGTAAGGCAGCGGTGATGGTAGTCGGCGGTGGCGATTAAGCGTCGATCGGAATGGAAGAATGGGAATCTTTGACTATCTAGGTTGTTTGTCGAGTGTGACTTCGATAGCGTTAACTATGTGGAAGAGGTTGAATTGAATCCGGCGAGATTTTGACCTATCAGAGATTGTTTATCGAGTGTTGCGATGGCGTTAACTTGTATGGAAGAGGTTGAATTGAATCCGAGATTTTGACTATCTAGGTTGTTTGTCGAGTGTTACCGATCTTTGTTAACTGTATGGAAGTAGTGGTGGGAAGTCCACAAGGACCTTTTGACTATCTAGGTTGTTTGTTAGAGTCTTTGCTCGATGGCGTTAACACAGTATGGAAGAGGTCATGGGAAGTCCACCAAGGACCTTTTGACCCACTCGAGGTTGTTTGTCGAGTGTTGCGATGGCGTTAACTGTATGGAAGAGATTGAAATCCACGAGGATTTTGACCCATCAGGTTGTTTATCGAGTGTTGCAGATAACCTTTGTATGGAAGAGGTCGATTGAATCGAGGATTTTGACCTATCGAGGTTGTTTGTCAGTGTTACGATGATGTTAACTTGTATGGAAGAGTGTGGAAGTCCACCAATGACCTTTTGACTATCTAGGTTGTTTGTCGAGGTCTTTGCTGCGATGGCGTTAACTGCGGAAGAGGTTGAATTAAAACATCCATTTGTGGCTGTAGCCAAAGTTGCTCCTTAACCTTGGCCTTGTTTTTCCATGAGTATGATTTATTTCTTGGGATGATAATCAATTAGATGCTTAACATGGGTGATCTTCTGAGATTGAGAGTTGCCCCCCAGTTCCCGACAGAATCTGAAGGAACAAAGTTTGATGAATCTTCATTCTTCACTTGCGCTCTTTAAAAGCTTGAAATGATCCACCTCGATGGTGGTTTTGATCTTGTTGGGAAACTTGGTGCATCATACTGATGAAATAATGGAAAGCAACATTCCAGAGGCGTAAGCTGTTGTGTGCTAGAAAACCAGTCGTGGTAGAGTGAAAGTTTACGCCTTAGCCTTGTTGTGAAGTCCAGCACACACACAGGTAATTAAAGAGCGAACAAGAGACACTCCAGAATTTTTAAACATGGGAAACCTCGAAAAGAGGGAAAAACCATGGGGCTTGATAAAAGCTTCCACTATGTATCATTTGACTACAAAGTCTTCGATAACGGGATTACAAAATTGCATATGAGAGAGGAATAACAAGCGTGTAACAATGATCAGTTGTAATTATTCTTGATGGTGGAGATCTGGGGTAACCGGTGGGAATCATGATTAGTGACGGCGGTGGCGGTGGCGGTGGTTAATGGCAGTCGGCGAGTCGATCTTGGGGGTGCGATCTTGCTTGGAGGATCTTCAAGCTTGAGCTCTCTCTTCCTCCTCACTTGGGCTTTTCCTTCTTCATGCTTGACTCTTCCTTTTCTTCCTTGCTTGGGTTCCTCCTTTTCTTCTTACTTGGACTCTTCCTCTTCTTCCTTGCTTGGACTCTTCTACCATGCTCGGACTCTTCCTCTTCTTCCTTGCTCGGGCACCTCCTCTTCTTTACTGGTTTCAGCTCCTCTTCTTCTTTACTTGGCCTCTTCCTCTTCTTCCTTGCTCGGACTCTTCCTCTTCTTCCTTGCTCGGGCACCTCCTCTTCTTTACTTGTTTCAGCTCCTCTTCTTCTTTACTTGGCCTCTTCCTCTTCTTCCTTGCTCGGACTCTTCCTCTTCTTCCTTGCTCGGGCACCTCCTCTTCTTTATTGGTTTCAGCTCCTCTTCTTCTTTACTTGGCCTCCCCTCATGTGAGGAATGAAAGCCTATTTATAGATGGGAGGATGGGCATTCTTGTAAATTCATGTAAAGCCCGTACCACTCCCCTCGATCGGACGGCTCAGGATGATTCCTTCGATCATTTGATGTATTTTGAGCATTTGGATGCCCAAATGAAGTCGAATTATGAGATCTTAGACTCGTTAGATCATCGTCGAGGCCTTCGATTTGACTATAAACACTCAATATTTGAGAGGCTGTTTTGGGATTTAATTGATGTCCCAAAGATTCCAATGATATTTTAAGTGCTTGATCTCGATCGGTTTTGACTCAAAATCATATCGCTTTCGACATCAAGATTTGTGCTTTGACTAGTGGTATTTTGAGAGCCATATCAAATCTCTTGAGTCAAATAATCTCCACATATTGAGCCTTCAGGGTGTGCTTTATTTTTTATTATTTTATAGAATAAAAATTTGCAGTTGGTTGAAAAGTTATGTGGGACAGAAAAGACGGTGCATTAATATTAGTAGTCATTGTATATGGATAACTTTAAATAGAATAAATCTAGCGAGATTGTGCAGGGTCCTCCAACTCTAACTTTATATGGTAGATGTATTAGCAAGTGCTCAATTGAGTCAAAAAATAAAGGGAATATCCTTTCAAGCTTACAAAATATGAGTAGAATGATGACATCTAGTTGCTTTAGAGCATCAAAATTGAATCGCATTAAATACAATTCTTTGAAAAATAGATTAAGCTCGATCGAAGGATTCAATATTTAATTAAGTAAATGAGTGAATGCAACTAGTAGTAAGCATTACAAGAAAATGTGACAATTATGGCTTTTCATTCCAAATATTTTTCATATGCTCACATCAATGTATCGACTCAAATTAGATTCATACCCATATGGTAACTTCAATGATTATATCCACTCATAAATTGTTCTCTGCTGATCTAATGTGAGATAGTAGTTGCTTCAATGCTTCAAAAAAAATTTTCCAGTAATTTTTTAGCTTTAACTCTCTTCTCCTATAATATTCTTTTAAGTCTAATATGGCCTCAACATTATCTTTATTTTTTATTCCTTAATAATCATCATAGTGTTGAATATATTGTTAAAGAAATTTTTCTCTACATGCATCACATCAAGAATATGTCTAATTAGATTAGACTTTAGCAAGGTAAATCTTATAAAATACTTCTTTTGGTCCAATTGTGATCAATACCATAACAAGGAAGACGACTATTTGATAACATGGGACAATCACTTACATTAGAAGAACTAACAATCTGCAATAAGTCTTCCCCACGTAATCTTGGTGGAGGCCTAAACTTCTCAACTTGATTTTTTATGAATGCATCCTTATGTCATCTAAATGGGTGGTCAATAAGTAGGGATATATGGTGATAATCAAATCAATAATTTTTTGGCCATTTTTTAGAGTAAATACATTTGATAAATCCATGTTGTATGGACAGTCCAATTTTCCAACAATACTCTACCTTGATAATATTCCATAAGTAAGAAAATCATTAATAATCCATATAAGTGCTACATTTATCTGAAAGTTCTACTTTATGATAATATTATATGTGAGTACACTAGTATCCCATAAAATTTTCAACTCATCAATTAGAGGCTATAAGAAGACAATAATTTTTACATAAAATAATATTATATGTGAGTACACTAGTGGCCCATATAATTAGTGTAAGAAATATAAAAGATATGAAACATCTCTAGAGGTAGATTATATGATGGACGTTCACTGGCTAACATGAATAAGGCAATGTAGACTGATTATATGGAGAGAAACCATTAGCTATATATCAAGTCTGACATTACGTGGCTTAGCTACAAAATTAGGATAAGTATGATTGAAATGCTTCGACACTTCTCAGTCTAATGGACAACTCAAAAAATTTGATTCAGTTGCTCTCTCACAGTGTCATCGCACATGTTTAATTGAATACATAAATGCATATAGTCTTTAAAGACGTAAAGCGATAAGTAGAACCATTGCTTGTAGGAGCATCTTTCTTTTTGTATTATTTTCTACTATGTGGCTTGAATTTAGGTGCTCCACAAAATTTACATTCAATATTCATTACATTATTCTTGTAATACAATATACAATCATTAACGTAATAATCTATCTTTTTTGAGCACAAATGTAATTTTAACATCAATTTTTTTATTCTATAGAGATCTTATGAAACTAAATTTTTCATTGGGTTTGTCTTCTTAAGCAGCCGTGCAAATTGATTAATTAGAACATTCACTTGGCATATTATATTCAATTTTGATGCTTAACATTCTTACGGCCATAAATAGTTCAGTGTGGTTCATACAACCTTCACATGGTAGTTGTTGTGCTGCATTTAGCAAGTTGTAGGACTTTTGAGCTTCTTTGTTAAAATGTTTATTCTTTCCTAACTCCTACAAACTTAGCTCTTGTTAAAAAAGACTAATTCTTATGTTTCACACATGGATATCAAAACATTTATTTTGAAAGATAAATAAGGAGTTGAGATGCCACATATACAAAGTGCTCAACACCATTCAAAAATTCATTAGTTAATCCTTTTTATATGGATGCAATCTATTGTACATCCATGATCATTCACTATAGATATCCATATGCCATATAAATTAAGAGGCGAAAGGATTATATTCATATTCTATATAAATTATAAAATTAATAATGACTATATAATCAAAGCCTAATATAACATAAGTGTAAGATCATAATTAAGCTTCTTTTGCATTTTAAATTAATTGGGATATTCAATTAGTCTACGTCGATAAGCCAAATCTAAGGTTGGCCGGTGAGATAGAGGGAGGAGAGGGGAGAGTTCACATAGAGAGAGTGAATGTTGTGCACCATGAGAAGAATACACATAGAAGACAAGTGTAATTTATAGACTAATTTGAGATATATTCAAAAAATTATGATGAGAAAAATACTTATAATTTGGTAAAATTCTAATTTTGATATTTTACATCCTCTAAACCATTGGTCATATGAGCCTATAATAACTTAATTAATTTTTTTATGAAATTATATGCGATATAGCGTGTGTGTGTGTGCGCGCGCGCGTGTGATAAATTTTTAAAAATGTTATGAACAATTAAGATAGCCCAAGAAGTCTAAATTAAAATTTTAATAAAAAATAAACCTTAACAAAAATAATTGGAGATCTAACTCTAAATAAGCTACATTATGTAAGTATCAACAAAATCTAAGCTATAAATTTAAAAAATTTCAAAAACTTCAAATCAATATTTCTCAAAAATGAATGGATAAAATCACAAATAAATAGCTAAGTGAAAGAGGTTTACCTTTGAATTCATGGTTGGACAAAAATGCCTGTTTTGGAGGAGATTTGATGTGTCTTAGCTCACCCTCACCACCGCCAGAGAGAGAGAGAGAGAGAGAGAGATGCCGTGGAGGAAATGGAGTAGGGGTTGGACGTTGGTTCGCCGACCCCTATTAAGACAGCTTTCTGATGGAATTTCCAGCAGACAGTCTGCTGAAAATTTTCGACTAAAAATTCTGCCGGACTTAAATGAACTCAGCACTGTCAATTTTATCAGTAGGAATTTTCATCGAAAAAATTTCGATTGTAAATCCATCGGTTAGTTTGCCGATAAATTTTCAGCAGTGTACCATAATAGCTGCTTCTCTTATAGTGAGATTTATAAAGAGAGGCTTTTTTGGCAAAAAGCAATTTAAACAAAAAAATAAAATAATAATCCACTAAATGGTTGATGCAAATGCCCTTCAATCGCACTTTTTTTTTTTTTAAATAAGTTGGTGCCTTAATGATATTATAAATTAATGATCTTGAGCTTACTGGATTTATTTTTTTAAGTTATGTGCTTCAAAATAAGTTTATTGACAATTAAGAGGCCGTTTGGGAACACTTTTATTATTTTATTTTTTTATTTTTATATTATTTTTAAAAATATATTTATTTAAAATATTTTTTATGTGATTTTACTTTTTATTTTAAAAAATAAAAAAATGTTGTTTTAAAAATACTCAAAAAAATATTTTGAGTATTTTTAAAAATAACAAGTACAATCAAATAAATTTATTTTAAGTAAAGTATAAATAAAACAAAACAAAAATAAAAATAAAATAAAAAATAAATGTAATCACAAATGGATCCTAAGTTTTTGGTGATCTCAAGATTTAGAAAGATTATAATTTAAAAATTAAAATGCCTTAAAACATGATAGTTGTACCAAGATTTATGTTAATTAGATTTTTTTTTTTTTTTTGACATATCAAATGCCATCTTTTACTAATTAAATTGCTATATAGAAGATTAAAATTTTATATGATTTCAAAAAAATTAAATGAAGATGTTTTCTTAGTTGATGTCTATTGAATAATAGTATGAAAAGTTAACTTTATATGCAATAGAATAGCTATAAGTGGAAAAAAAAATGCTATTTATTTTTCTTGGAGAAATATGTTTGAAAGTTCATTTTGAACCAAATTTCTTCTATTGTCATAGAAATAAGAGTCATATAAACCTTCAAACAAGGAGCTATTGGAATTTTTTTTTTTTTTAGAATCTTCTTCATTTCCAATGATCTTCAAGCACATGTGATTAATTTGCAGTGAATATTTATGATAAAGTTCCCATCTTTATCTTTAGTTATATATTTGATTATTTAGGATTACATGCATTATTTTGTCATTAAATCCTAAACCTCAAAAAATAACATTATATATTAATCAAATGATAAAAATAGTAAAATATTTTTCAAACTTTGTTATGGACAAGTTTTAAATAAACACTTAAGTAGTATATATGAACACATTCATGATATATTTGAAAATTATTTGAATATATGATTTATATAAGATTCAAATATTATTTGAAGATGGTTTGAATTTTATTTGAAGATAATTCAAAGAAGATTCAAACCATAATTGAATATGATTTGATCATTATTTGAATATGACTCAAGAATAATTTAAACATTTTAGCAATATTCAAGTCATGTTCAAATAAGGTTTAAGCAAGATTCTAATATGGCTTGCCCATGGTTTGTTAATGATTCAAATATGGTTTAATTAGATTTTTCTTTTTTCTTTTAGTTTACTCGTTTGAATTACTTTACTACATAATACATATGTATATTTTTACTCTAATTATACATTTAAATAGTTATTACACTATTAGCCACATATATGGGAGTGATGGAAAATAGTTAAGTAGTTGAGAAATTGATTTTTATTAGAAGGGCTAATGAATCTTCATTTTATTAAATTTTCAAATCCTCAGAGTTGCAATTTCTAGATCCATAGTTTATTAACTACTAATAAGGATGGTGATAGTGTGTACTGACTCCATGAGCTCCATTGCTTATGCAGTTGATTTTAATGATAACAAATATATAATTATATGGAATTAATATTTTATTTTAAGTATTTTAGAAAGCTCAGCAAACTCAGTGTGCTCAGTCAAATTTGGAAAGTTAAGATCAATCTGGACTAGGATAATTTGAGAATCTTCTTAAATATTTATTTAGATCATATTTTCAATTATTCTTAGAATAACACTTTTTGGATAATTTAAGTACTTCATAAGATAAAGCCTTATCCATTACTTTTTAAAGTGAGTTAAATTTATTTTATATTTTATTAAGTTATTTCCATTCTTGGCTTTATTATTATTCCATTTAGTTTAGCATGAAATTAAACTATTCTTTCATTTTCTAAATTATTCTTTCGCTCTCTACTATTTTTTTATTTTCTCTCTACTAACAATAATCCTTTCTATTTTTTTATTTTGGTGAATTTTTTATTGATTTTGGCATGAAGAATTCTATAGGATTTATTCAAAATTTTTGTCATATTATTTTTTTCTTATTTATTGAAATTTTAAATTTATAATTATTTGAATTTTGAATTGGAGTATTTTTATATTTATATTATATTGTGCCATGATATATTTTCAAAATGTTTTTATTATTCTTGGCATGTGTTGGAAGACTCCTAATACACTTTAATTTATTATAATTGAACTTATTTGAATTAATTTAGGTTGATTAAAATTTAAATTTAATTGAAACTTAATTAATTATATTTTCTATTTTTGAGTTTTCATTTAAGGAAATAGGTAGGCTGACCCTTTCTTATTTAAAATTGATTAATTTAAATTACATAAATATTTCAAAAAGCATCTCAATTGATCTCTCTTGATTTTATATTGATTAATTACATTGATTGGAGATTGATTCCATTATGAAAACTCTCTTGGTTGAAATTTTCCTTGATTTATTTTAATGGATTTATTTATGAGTCTTGTCTTCTTTTGTTCAATCAATTTAGTTAATTGATCTCTCATATTATTTACATAGATCATAATTGAATTCCTTTAAGAATTTATTTTTTCATTGCATGTTTTGAAAATTTTAATTCAATGTATTTTAAATTAATTCAAAACATTTCCTTGATTGATTATTTTCCTTAATGTATTTGATTCATTTATGTTAATTGCAATATCTTCTTTCCCTCTTTTTATCCTTGGCCAACCACACCTATTCTAATTTGAACTACATTCAAGTTATTGTCATGTTATTGATTATTTGAATTCAAAATATTGCCTTAATTAATTTTCCCTCTTAATTTCCTTTGCTTTGTTGAAGTGCACATGGATTTATTTGTCATGAGATTGTTTAATTAATTTAAGTGATCTCTCTCTCTCTCTCTCTCTCTCTCTCTGCTTGGCTAATTCTCATTCAAATTTAAATTTTATTTGTATGTGATTAATTGTTCAAAATAACTCTTTCCATATTACTTTTCCCTCCTACTTATTCCCTCTCTTTTCTTCTTGACTTGGTTTAACCCTCTTGGATTCAAAGCTTATTTAAAGAGGTGTTATCCTAAGTTACTTTCTTCTTGCTTCTCTCCACCTTGGCTGACACCTTGTTAGTTGAATTCTTAGAGTGTTTCCTTGATTCAAAGTGTTAAAATATTCTCTTGTTTGCTTCCACCCTTGGTTGAGAGCCATATTGAATATTGCTTAAAGATCAAGTGCTTAAGATTATCTCCTCTCTTCCAAACTTCAACTACATCCAAGTGGAGATCATCTTCAGTTTTTCAAGCCTTGAAATGTTCACATCAAATCATTGATTTCATTATTCATAATAAGGACTTGAGTAAGAATATTAATTTTATTTCAATCTTTTGAATCATTGGTTTTATTGGCTTGCTTTGATTCAAGTGCTTTATAGTTAGAGATCTTTTATAATCTTTTTTCATTCACTTCCAAGTGATTTAAAAGATTTTCTTTTTGGATTGATTGAATTAAAATCATAAGGTTTTTATAAATATTGACTTTCATATTCAAGTTCTTAACCATCCACTTTATGAAGTAATTTTAAAGATTATTCTTCATTCTTTCATTTTTGTGTTGAGAATATTTTCAAGTTCATATCATTATCTTAAATTTTCATAAAATATACAATATAAGGTTAAGCTCTCTTTTCTTATTTGTCTTAATATTATTTAGTGGATTTGAGTGCAAAATTATTTTTAAATTTGAGAGTTAGATATTTATATTATATATATATATATATATATATATATATATATATATATATATATATTATTTCTTAAATTTATTTTGTGGTTGTACTTATTCGATGTAGGAAAGTATGGAGTTAGGGTTGTACTTGCCCAATATTAAACAGTATAAGAGATTAGTGTGGTATTTATTTTTGGATATGGGACACCACGCAGATCTTAGGGGGTACTTATTGAAGTGATCGGGTATGACATTAATGAATGATGCATTACCTCGAAAGATAGAAATCATCACCCTATAATGGACCATAAGGACTCTTAAGGTATGATGGGTTTTCGAATATACAAAATATTTTTCCTACTTTATATAGAAAAGTAAAGCAAGATTTATTTTAAGCAAGGTTTGTTAAATTCCTTATGGAGGCAAGCCTCCATAATAATTACATCCTAAAAGATGAAATCTCTTATGAATACTCTCGATTAAAGTAGACATTAAAGTCAAAGGCTTTAGGATTTTGATGCCTACATGCATGATGAAATAAGATTGTTGGCTAAATCAGGAAAGGGGTGTTTTCTAACATAGAAGAGGCCCTCAAAGGTCAAGCCTTCTCCTATCGTGCAAGGATGGAAACCTCTTATTTGCAAGAGTGAAATAATATGATTTGCATGTTGTTAGACATTCAACATTCAGCTTAAAGGATTGTTAAATCTTTTAATTATATTGATTTATGTCTAAGCTTTATGTGAGGTTACGATTGTAAAATTTTTAATTGTGAGTGATTAATTAGGGTAGAAAAATTAATTTACCCAAAGAGCCTCAAAGCATGTTGTTTCTATTGCGCAAGATAAACAAAATATAAAATAATTTTATAACTATGGACAAAAGAATAAAAGACTGGTACAGTCGAGTACCGCCATACAACCTAAAAAAAATGGTAGCCGAGTTTTACCCTTATACAACGGTAATATGAAAGAATAATTATAACTTACAAATGACAAATCTATTGGGGTCTTCATTTCTTCCTTCTTCATATCTTCACATGTCTTTCTTCATTCTTCTTTGAGTTGGTGAGCTTCAACATCAAGGCAATGCATGGCCTCCCAAGACAAATCCCCCTAGCCAATGCTCATTCTATACCCCATAGCATTTGATCCTAAGTCCTAATTGCAAAATTACATTTAAAAAGAATGAAGTAAATCTAATTACATCTGCAAAACAGAAGTTAGCTAAACATACATACAACCCAAAGCAGTTATATGTATAATTTAGACTTAGCACTCTACATATGGGCAACCAAGCCCACCTGTCCTATCTTGGATTATGCTTAGGGGTTTAAGAAACTTCTAGAAGAAAGCATTTATATTGATTTTTCAGTAGCCCCTTAAATATAATCCCTTACAGAAAATATGATTAAGATAATAGTCTAACATCCAGTTTATGAAGTATACACCCTAACATCCAGTCTAAAATAACACAAAATAAAACATGCATCACACCATGCATCATCCTAACATAAAGCTAAAAGTGGTGACTTAATTCTAAAATGTGTGTTAAGGCTTGCGTGGCGTAGCTTACCTAGGCATTAGAGTTAAGATTTTTTAAGTGTCAAAAGATTCAATTTAAAGGGTGGTTTCACTTCAAGTGCTTTAATTGATTTACAAGTTTTAATTTGTGTTTTCTTTTACTTTATGTGACTTACACTTAGCAACTAAATGTTGTAAATAGAAGAAAAGAGGTTACCATCTTTCATCCCTACCATAAGCTACTTTCTAAAGCATATTAATTTGGTTTAGTTCTCTTTAGTGAATGGCTTATTACATATTTTAAATTAATCCTAAGTTTAGGTTCACCTTAAATGATTGCATTTAACATGAAAGGCTTCTTAAGATTAATTAGGGTGAACTACAAACACATGTCATACATCACATTATTCATTTCCATCACATGTAACATGCATATGATTTAATCCTAAGTATAACTATACATGCAATATATTTCTTTTAGCACACTTTAAATGAAAGATGCATATGTGTATTTTGTAGAAAATGTGATTTTCACTCATTAGCTAAATGCACATTCAAGTGTATAAAAGTTTTAAGTATATACTTCTCCATTGTTAACTAGGGGAGTGAGGTAAAGACCTCCTTGGGGCTACTTAAAGCCTCGTGTCCCCTGAATGTCCAAACTAGATATACCCACTATTCTTGAATACACATGAATGTACAAGTGACTACAAGAATGGAAAATCATGCAAAAGTTATATTCTTTCAATTGAATTATTTATACATATGAGCTAAAGTTGAAAAGGAGATTTTCATTCATTAGCTAAATGTACATATAAGTGTATAAAAGTTTTAAGTGAATACTTCATCATTGTTAACCAGAGGAGTGAGGTAAAGACCTCATTGGGGTTACTTAAAGCCTTGTTTCCTTGGAATATCCAAAGTAGATATACCCACTATTCTTGGATACACATGAATGTACAAATGACTACAAGAATGGAAAATCATGCAAAAGTTATATTTCTTTCAATTGAATTATTTATACATGTGAAGTAAAGTTCTATCTAAATTCTAGCATAGAAACATATAGGAATGAATTCAAATAAATGTTGTGTCCTTTTCAAATGGGCTATGCAGTTTTTAACATTCAAACTTTCTGTAAATCCATATATATTAAATAAAGAAAACTCCATATCACATGTTCTAAGCCATAGACACATGCAAGATTATAGATATTTATAACTATTATCACTCTAAATATTATAGTTGACTTATAAACTTTTGAAAATAATTTTGATTTAATAGTGATAATAGCCACACATATTCATAAGTTAATCAACACATGCAAGCTTGACATAAAGAAAATTCATTTAAATTTAAATATTTTGAAAACATGAATGCATGAAATCAAATAACATATAACATTTAGCATGATTGGAAAGGAATACTTGAACATAAGCACATGAGTTCATTCAACTAAGTTAATTCTTAAGGATAATCATACTAAATAAAATCATTTCAAGCAAACCAAAAGTTTCTTATGTCACTTTTAACTTTATGTTTTGACTTTGATTTAAAGATGTGAGGAGAGGTTAAATGATCTTAACCCATTCCCATGTTTGTGATTTAATTTGGTTTAATAAGGATGTAAGTAAGTTCATTTTATGAGTTAATTAAGTTGTAGTGGGATGTTAAGCACATTAATTAACAAATTTTTATGTTACCTTAAAGTAATTAACCAAGTAATCATGAGCCAAGATGTTATGCAAGCACATTGAAATAAAATATGCAATGATCCTAAGAAATAAAGGGCCTAATGCAATTGGCTCATGATTAATAGTTAATTAAGTTAAGGAACTTAATTAAGTACTCTTATGGTTCTCTTATGGTTCTCCAACACTTGAAGATTAACCATAATTTCTTAATCTCCTTGAGGTTATTGAATACTTAAGGAACTAACCAAGATTCAATTAATTAAGTTCAGAGGTGTGAATTTAAATTTGATTAGTTAAACCATTTAATCAATTAATTAATCACTTAATTAATATTTATTTTAATTAAGCTTGCTTTAACTAAAATCAACTTGAGGAAAGGATTAAGAAAGAGGTTAGGAAATGGGTCCTATTTTTGTTTTAGCTCTCTGATGTCAATTGAAATATTTTAAAACTATTTTGATAATTTTTTTAATTTTCATAAACTTATTAATTTTATTTTACTAAAATAGGCACTTTGAACTTAAAATTTTGATCTCCTAATATGTATGACATTTTGACTTCAAATTTTTATGGTAAGTAGATATTAAGCTCAATTTCAATCCTTAAAATTTTATATCAATTTGATTTATATTTTTAGAGTAATTATTGAAATTTGATTTTTACTAAAATCTAAATTAAGCTCAAAATACTCAATGAAATTTGGAAATTTTTTGGTTTGTTGGATTTCTCTCGGAAAGATGAATCCAATGAGCTCTTATTTGCAATTTTACATTGACTATTTTATTTTCTATAATTTTTTAAGTTTCACGTGATTTAAATAATTTTTAAATGTAAAAATACCCTAATTTCTTACTTAAACCGGTCGGTAATGGCATTGGCAGGCAATGGTGCCATCGGCAGTGATTGATTTCTGATGCGATGCGGACTTTGAGCGAGAAATCATGTAGAACGACGCAGACGCGTGGTTCTGATCAGATGGCTTAGATCAAATTCACGATGTGAAGGTTGAAATCACACAGATCTAACGTGAAATCACAGCTGTCCATTTCCTTGAAGCGGGATCAGACGGTTGTTGTTTCTAAGTTCTTGAAAAAGGGATGACAAGTAACCGAGAGGAGTTTTATGAGATTTTATGGCGAATGAAATTTCATCCAAATTGGGTCGATTTCACATCGATTCTCACCAAAAAAATTCTATTTTCACATTGGGATTATGTAAAATGAAAGTTGCAAGGATTTTCTAAGAAAAATTCCTAAAATTGTGCAAAAATTGTCACAAATAAAAGAACTTATGGCCGACTAAAGGATTTGAAAATTATCACATCAGGGATGTTTTCTAACGGCTATGTTGATCCGAGCACATTCCTAAGTGCAAATGAAGCTTTGAGATGGTCCTAGGCTCTTTCCTCCACATGGAATGTTGTATCCACCAATAGCCACCGCCACCTCGCCAAAATTCGCTCCATTTTTGTGTTTTTTAGCTCAAAGGAAGTAATGAATGGGTGTTGGTTTGCTTGGAGGAGCTCCTGGAATGTCAAGAATGCCATAATGAATTCTAATGAGGCTTCCCTTCCCTTGTGCTTGGTTTTGGCTTAAAATCACCTATAATGGTGATTTTTTTGGCTCATAGTGGATGTCATATGGCTTGGGGTGATTTGGAATGGCGGGGAATCATTCTAAGTGGCTTAGTTTGGTTGGCCAAGAGGGATAAGTGGGTGTCCTATGGGTTTTAAATGCTCCAATGGGGGAGGTGAGATGAATTCACCTCCCCATGAGTCATGGCCAACCCAACCACCTCTTGGGTCAGGTTAGGCAGTGTCATTGGAGCTTAGGTGGACTAATGGGAGGGTGTCAAGTGGCCAAGGAGTGAAAATGACCACTTACATGAGTGTTTTGTCTTATGTGACACCCTTAGACTAAGAGTAGAATGGTCATTTAACATTGGATTTGATTTGAGCAGATTTGAAATGAGTCAAAAGTGAGATGGGCCAAATTTCATGTCATTTGGAGTTTATTAAGTTAGGTTTGGCTCAATTTGACCCATTTGAGTTAAATTGGGTAAAAATGGGTTACATTGACCATTTGGTCAAATTGGATCAAACTAAGATTGATTCAAGTTCATATGACTATTTGGAGTGTATTGGTGTCATTGTTTGGTTCAATTTGCTTTGGATTTTATTTTGGCCCATTTGAGTACATTTGGGTCAAATGGGTCAAGTTGACTAATTTGACCTAATTGAACAAATTGGATTGGGTCATAGCTTGGTTTGGGTTTGATTGATCATTTGAAATGTATTGCAATTTAGTTTCAATCAATTTGGATTTGATTGGGTTTTAGGTTGATTTGACCCTTTAGGTAAAATTGGGTTCAATGGGTTTTGGTCAGTGAATCAATTAGGCCTAATTGAGGCTTTGGTCAAGTTTAATAAATAATTTGGAATGAACTTGAGCCATTGGTTGCAATCAATTTGATTTGGATTTTAATTTGACCCATTTTGGCCTTTTAGGTCAATTTGGGTCAACTTGGATCAAGAGGGCCAATTGGGCTATATTTGACTTAATTGAAGGTCAAGTTATATTTAAATGTTGATTTTGGGTTTATTTGAATCATTAGTTCAATGGATTTGGCTTAAGTTGCAATTTGACTAGTTTGGGTTCATATGGTTTAAAGGGTTGACTTGGTCAACAGGCTAGGCTAACTTTGTTTGACCTAATTTATATCAATTGATCATCCTATGGTGATCAACAATCATGTCATGAAGTTTAGATTGGCTTAATTCACTTTGATTTGGATTGAATTAGATCTTGGTTCATGTAGGTCAAATTGGTCACTTTAGGTCAAGTGAGCTAATTGGGTTGAGTTTGAATTAGTTGAGTTTATATATGAATTTGGGATTGATATATAAATCTAATTGCAATTGGTTTGGGTTCAAATGAGGTTTGGTTCATTTGAATATTTCAAGTCAAATGGACTATGTTGGATTTGACTTAGGTTAATTTTAATTTGACTTGATGATTGTAGATTTCATTTATATTTGAATGGGTAATTGATGGCATGATTGATTCAAGAGAAGATCCATTAGTTTTGGCTTGATTTGGATGTCATTTGATTGAGTCCAAGGAATTAGCTTAAAGGATTCAAATTTGGGTTTCGATTTGATTTGGATTTATTCTTGGCTATTTGATTGTGGATTTGATTTATATTTGGAAGATAATTGAAGGTACAATTGATTTACTAGAAAATCAATTGAGTTTGAAGGGGTTTGAGGGCAAATTTGGCTAAGTCCATGGAGGTAGGTCCAAAGGGCTTATAAGGGGATTTAATTTGATTTGATTTAGTTTGATTAAAATATTTAAGTGTAGATTTCAATTATATTTGTGAGGATGATTGAAGATATAATTGATTCATGAAGAAATCAATCAAGTTTAGATTGAATTGGATGAAACTTTGGCTAAACCATGGGATCCAATCATAAGGCTTATGGAAGATTTAATCAAGGGCTTCAATCATTTGATTTGAAATTTAGATTTGGATTTGGATTTGGTATTTGGTATTTGGTTTGAGATTTGGATTTGAATTGAATTTAAGAAGGTGCACATAAACTGGGTTTGCTATAGGGTAGGTGATTTTCCTAAGTCAATAAGGCATGGCCTAATCCTATGATAAACCCTTCTAAGTCTCAGGCTTATGTTAAGTGTTCACCTAATCACTAGAAGTGTCTTATGACTAAGAAAATCTTAGTGTCTAGAAAACTCTAGGTCTAAGAAGAGGAGGTTGAAAGCTCACTCCAAAAGTGAGGTCAACAATTAGTTGTAATCTGATTTTGATTAGTGAATTCCTAATCAAGGTGATAAAGCATGGGCATAGCTGATTTTTTTGGTTTTGACTATACTACGTAAAAATCTTTAAGCCTCCTGTCTTTTCTTTTATGCACTTTACCTTTCTTATTTGGTTGGTTATTTGTTTTACTATTCCCCACCCACCCACCCACCCACTCCCCCTCCCGCCTCTTTAATGAAGAACAAAGAATACCCAATTGTATTTGATATTATAGGTGAAATTATAATGTTTAGAGTTACAAAGTTTGTACTGATTACTAGCTTAAAAAGTAAAGAGTTTATTTTGAGAATGATTTTGTGAGGATGATCAAAGGAATAGGTTGATTGATAATAACTTGGATTGAGATAAAAACTTTAAAAGGCATACTTATAAAAGTATTTATAGTGTACTAAGAGGGAAGATTAGTGAAAACTAGATTTATGCTACCTTGTAAATTTTGTCCCTTTCAAACTATAACATGTACAAGCTTATGGAACCATGCCCCATTAATTTCATCCATTGAATTAATGCAAGATAATTATTTTCTTCATGATGTTGGAACTTTTTAACAACTTTAAAGAGAATAAAAAAGGAGTGGTAGTGGAAAATACAACATATTTTTAATAATAAAATATTCTAATAGTAAATTCAAATCATAAGATAAAAAAATCTTTTTACACTATTAAAGGGACAAATTTCTTTTGTTCATTGATAAATTATGTGACACTAAATTCCATTTTAATTTTTTTATAACATATTGATTCTTTATATTGCCTAATAAATAATAATCGGATGTTATATAAAAGCACATGCTACAAACATCATCATATTGGATAAAACATCTAATTAATACTATAAATTTCCATATACAATGAGACTAATAGGAAAGACTCTTCAAGTGGCCGAGAAAGCCTTGTTGTACATCATTGGAGATAATAAAAGTTATTATGTCTTGAATTACTGTAAAACTTGTATATTTTTCAATGAATCAAAAATAATGTACATTAGATGATATTTGAGATTTTACTATAAATGAAGGCAAAGATGTTGTGTAACCCTAACTCTTTTTGCACCTTAATTTAGATCTTGTAGATAATGAAGCATTCATTTTATAAGTGCTTCCTTAAATTACTTGAGATGTTATGATTATTTGATAACTGATAAGAAATTTTCTCCTCAAAATCATCTTATATTTGAAGGAGGGCCACCATATATGAGGCCCATATATGAGGCCCCCATATATGAGGCCTCAAGTTCTATAATTTTGTAACTCATTTAAAAAATTAATAAAAATTTATGCAAAGTACTATATTAGATAGTTGATGAGTGTATTTTATTATATTTTAACATAAAATATGACAAATATGTGATACAACACATAAATTGCTTGATTGCAAGAAATAATTTTCTTGAAGTTACACCCAATCATATACAAGTTTATAGAGATTGTATGTGTGTAAATATTGACTTCACTTTTATAGTGAGTTCTCAATTTTCTCATCATAAGCCTAGGACACTTATAGAAACTAAGAGCTCCTTAGTCGTAAGACACTTCTAGTGATTAGGTGAACACTTAACCTAAGCCTAGAGACTTAGGAGAATTAACCATAGGAATAGGTTATGCCCAAGGGACTTAGGAAGACTTGCCTACCCTATAGCCTAAACCCAATCCATGCTTCCCTTCTCAAATCAAACCTCAATTCATATCAAACCCAAACCAAATTTCCAAGACCCATGATCAATCTCATGTTCAAATTCAAACTCAAGATTTCTCCATGAAACCTCATAATTGAATTCAAAACCTTTCTAAGTCTTTGATTTCATCTTATGGACTTAGCTTAGCTAAATTCAAATCAATATCAATTCAGCTGATTTTTATCAAAGATCAATTCAATCACTCAAATCAAATCAAATCTGAACTCAGTTCCAAATAATTGAAACCCAAACCAAATCCAAGTCCAAATTTCCCTCTTGATCCTTATGACCTACTTTCATAAGCTTAGCCAAATCTGCACCTAAATTATCCCAGCCTTGATTGATTTCTTTATAAATCAATTATTCCTTCATTTATATTTACAAATATAAATGAAATTCATATTCAAATAACCAAAACTAAATTAAACTAAATCCAAATCCAACCAAATCCCTCCTTAAGCCCTATGGACCTACCTCCACAAGCTTAATCAAATCTTAACCCAAATCAACCCAAAATCAATTGATTTCTTTATAAACTAATTATTTATTCATTTATATTCACAAATATAAATAAAACCCACCATCAATAAACAAAAATAAATCAGACTAAATTGGTTTCCTCCATAGCCCATTTGACATTCCTCCATGAGCTTGGTCAAATTTGCTTCCAAATCACTCCAAACTCAAGTGATTTTCTCATAAATCATTTATATCTTCATTCATATCCCTAAATATAAATAAAATATAAATTCAAATAGCCAAAACCAAACCAAAAATCAAACTAAAATCTAATTCAAGCCCTTTAAGCCATTTCTTAGACTTGGCCAAACCATATCCAAATCAAGCCAAAACTAAGGGATTTTTCTTGAATCAATCATTCATTCAATCATTTATCCAAATATGAACAAAACCTATAATTATCATACAAAACTCAAGTCAACCCAAGCCAAGCCCAAGTTAGCCCTTTTAGCTTGAAAACTTCAATTGAGCAAAACCCATTAGACTCCAAATTGATTGCAATTGGATTTATATTTCAATCCTAGGTTCACATATGAGTTCAAACAAACTTGAATCAAGCCAAAACCAAACAAATTTACCTATTTAGGTCCACTTAACCCAAAGTGGCCTAAAGGCCTTTTTGAGCCAAGTTCTAATTCAACCCAAATTAAAACCAAGCCCATCCAAACCTCATATCATGATCAACAATCATCCTAGGATGATCAACCACCTTGAATTGGGTCAAACCAAGTCAACTTAGTCCTTTAATCAAGTCAACCTTTACCTCAAATGAAACCCAAATAAGCCAAAACCCATCATACATCAAATTGATTGAAACCATTGATTCAAGCCAACTCATGATCAATGATTGAACATGACTTGACCCCCAAATAAGCCAAACCAAGTTTAATTGATCATTTGATCCAAGATGACCCAAATTGGCCTAAAAAGCCAAAAATAGGTCAAATCATGGTTTAAGCCAAATTGATTGCAACCAATGGCTCAAGTTCATTCCAAGTTAGTTATTGAACTTGACCAAAGCCAAAATCAAGCCCAATTTGACCAATTGGTCAACTTGACCCAACCTAGCCCAAATTGACCTAAAAGGTCAAATTGGCTAAAATCCAAATTAAACTCAAATTGACTCAAACCAAAACCTACAATCATTTTTAATTAACCAATTGAACATGAAACAATACCTAACCCAACCCAATTGGGTCAAATTGGTCAAATTGATCAAATTGGTTAACTTAGCCCATTTGACCTATATGAATCCAAGTGAGCCAAAATCAAACCTAAGCCAAATTAATTGAAACAACTTGAACTAAAACTCTTCAAATCATCATTTGAACCTAACCCAAGTCTTGGTTTGACCCAATTTGACCAATTGGTCAACCCAACCCAACATGAACTCATATTAACCCATTTGACCAAATAAAGCCAAAACCCATAAAACCAACCCATGTAACCTTGGTGGCCAACCAAACTTGACCCAAATTGACCCTAGGTCAGCCCAAAGTCAGCCTAAAAGCTAAGTGGACCCCACCAAAGCCATTATCCATTGGGTAAGCTTTCTTCATGTTGGATTCTACTCATAAATGGCTAAGTCCACTCTCTCATCACCTTGGCAGCCCTCACTCACCCAAATGAGGGTTCACTTAACCCACCTAGGCCACCTAACCCAAGCTAGGTCGGCCATGGACCAATGGGAGGTGAGTTGACTCATGACCCATACAAACCAAGCACCCCATGGACAAAGGAAAGGAAATCTCCCCATATCAGACCTTGAGCCACCTCCCAAGCCTTCCCCACCCCAGCCACGTGGACGATGGAGACAAATTTACTCTCGATGGTGTAGCCTGAGAAAATGGGATTGAATTTCGTTTGTCCACCTCAACAATGAGGGGTATACTCAAACAGGATTTGTAGGATTGATCTTCGCTTTGAGCAGAGAGTGAAGGAGAGTCTCCCGCCATTCCGAAACATCTTAAACTCTCATTCTTCTCCTTCGATTTACGCCAAACCCAGGGAGGTTCATTTCGGTTCAAGCTTTCTCATTTCACCACCAAATTTCAATTCTTTTTGCACACACCTTCCATGCACAATATAAATGCCATCAAAATCATTTTTCAATCTCCAAAGCCATCGAAAGCTCAATTTTGATCAAGGTCGAAGCTCTAAAGTGTGTGATTTGGTCATTCGAGGGATCTACTCCAAATCAAGGCCTAAGCTTCTTAACAGGGCTTCGCCTCTACTAGACGAAGCTACCTCCGTCGATCCCACCATCAGTCTTGAGCTCTTGCGAGGTAATTCTAAAAATCATAGCATAAGTGATATTTGGGTTGGTCTTTTGTGGAAGAAATGTGTATGTCATGCAATCTTAGCCGTTGGATGTGTTCCTTTCCTTCCCTTGATGGTGTGAGATCATTTTGGAATCAATCCAAGCTCTGGTGAGCTCGGATCGAACGGAGAGAGATCACGAGCCATCCATGTGGATGATTAAATCACACTTAATCAAATTCCCTCTAAAACTTAAGATTAATCAATCTTCAATCTGGATGGATGCACGAAAGCGTCGGGTTGACTCAGCGATGTGACAACTTTAATACCCAATCCATCGTACGACATGGGAAGCGCGTTGCGTCAGCACGTCATGTGGCACCGACGAGATTAGGGCTTTAATTAGAGTTAATTAATCCATTTTTAATACTAAAACTTTCAAAATTTATAACTAATTGTAGAAAAATCCAAAAAGATACAAATAAATGCTCGTTTTAAAGGTATTTCAGAGAAGAATCCATTAAAATTATGCTTAATTAATTTGAAATAGTAATTTTAGCTTAATTAAAAATTTAATTAACTTAATGACTCTCTAATTAAGCACCCAATCAATTTTAAAGTTTTTTAGGATGTTTAGGGAGATGGCCTTTGCCTCTTATTAGTTACTTGATTAAACAAATTGTTTAATTAAGCCCTAATTATTTTTTTTAACTTAATTAAAGGATAATTAAGCACATGAATAATAATTAATTAATTATTTGGACCCTCTAATCACTTTCAACAGTAAGGGGTCTTAGAGAATTGAATTGGGGCTTCCCTCCTAACCTTTTCCCTAAGTTTCCCCTCTCTCAACAAAAATGCTAATTATTAATTAATTAATTAATTAATGACTTAATTAGCTTAATTAAAATTAAAAGCACATCAAATCATGCTTAAGTTCAGTAGGTGGCTTATGATATTAAATTGGGACCTCCTTCCCAACCTTTTCTCTTAAGCCCATCTCATTTCAAAAGATAATTATTAACTTTGGAAATTAAAAAAAAGAGAGATGAATTAATAGATAAATTGTTTAATTAGTTAAACTAAAACCTATTTAAATCTATTTTTCTTCCTTAATTCAACTTGGGTAGAGCTTTAGGTGCTCAAGAACCTAAAGAGGCTTAATGAAATTATGATTAGCTCACATGTGTGAGAAAATCATGAAAGTAATTAAAATAGTTCATTAAGTTTAATTAATAAATGATTATGAGCTAATTGAATTAGGCCCATTTCATTTTATAGGAGCATTGTTATTTATTTTCCAATGTATTTGCATATCACATTAGCTCATAATCATTGAATCAATTACCTTAAAGTAATATAGGTAAGGAATAATTAAGTGATTTAATCTGTGCTTAACTTAATCAATCTAATTGCTTTTTATTAAATCAAATTAACTCACATATGGGGAATAGATTAGGATTAACAAACTTTCTCACATCTCTTAAATCAAGTCAAACATAAAATCAAAAATGATATTAAGAAGCTTTGGTTTATTTTAAATAAACTTATTTGATATGATTGTCCCTAGGAATTAGTTGGATTGGATGAAATTACATGCTTGTGTTTCTTTATTTCTTTCCAATCATATTAAAAATGTTGTATGCCACTTGATTCATGCATTCATTTTTTCAAAAGTTAACTAAAAATAAATGATTTTTTATGTCAAGCTTGCATGTGTTGATTCTAATTAATATATGTGTCACTATCATTAGTAAATCTAAATATATTTTTCAAATCTTATAAATAAATGATTATGTATGTTATAAATGCTAGTTATGAAAACATAGGAAATGCAAATGATTATAGCTTAATTATATGGAGTAAAGTTCTTTTCTTACATATTAGAATTTCAATAAGACTCTACTCCATGTACATAAATCTTTTCAATCAAATAAAACACAACTTTTGCATGGTTTGCTCTCCTTTATTTATGTGTACATTCATATGTATTTTAGTAAAGCAAATAGTTGGTCCTAGGCACCCCAGGAATATGAGGCTTTAAGTAGCCTCAAAGAGGTTATTTGATTATCTCACTTCCCTGGTTAACAAGGGCATATACTAGCATATATCTCTCATACATGTATGTGTATGTAATTATGGAGTTAAAACCCCTCTTTCTTTTACTAAAATACATGCATTTGTAATTGTTTAAGTGATATAATTAATTAATCATATGATTAAAAGTTCTCTTTCTCACATTCATGTATGCAAGCTTACATGTGTTTGAACGCAAATGGTATTTAGTCTAGACATCTCAGAAATACGAGGCTTTAGCTAGCTCCAAGGTGGTTATTTGATTATCTCACTTCCCTATGTTAATGACATGTATTTGTTTAATTTCATTCCTATGTACTTTTGCATAAGAATTTATATAGAGTTTTAAATTAAGATGATAAAAAAATGATTATGTCAAAAGGAAAAATATAAGCTTTAAACATACATGTTCATATTCATCATTCAAGTTTGCTAAGACATAATATATGTATAGGTATGTTTAGATTTAATCATATGCATGTTACATATGATGAAAAGAAATAAATAGACATGTGTCATGTGATAGTAATTAATTTCAACTAATCTTAAGATGTCTTTCTTATTGAATGAGTCTATTTAAAATGAACCTAAACTTAGGACCAATTTAAACTATGTAAGAAGTCATTCACTAAAGAGAATTCATTCAATTAATTTTCTTTAGATTTGACTTAAGGTAGGGATAAAAGAGAGTGATCCTCTCTTTCCTTGTCTTCATAACACTTAGTTGTTAAGTGTAAACCAAGTGGAATAAAAGAAAACATTTAAGTAAAAATTAAATTAACTAAATCATTTAAATTAAATCACCCTTTATAATTAAATCCTTTTATACTTGGAAAATTACAACAAAGCCTAGCTAAGGCATACCATACAAGCCTGAATACACATACCTTAGAATTAAGTCACCACTTTTAACTTTATGTTAGCGCAGTGCATGGAGTGATGTATGTTTGATTTTATGATGAATTATTATAGACTGGATATTAGGATGCATGCTTCATAGACTAGATGTTAGGTCATGATTAGCTTAATCATATTTTATGTAGAAAATTATGCTTAAGGGTGCTTAAAATAAATATGAATGCTCTCTTTTGTAGGTTGCTTAACCCCTAAGCATAATCTAAGTTAGGATAGGTGGACATGGTCACCCATGTGCAGGGTGCTAAGTCCAAATTATTCATATAATTGCTTGGGTTGTATGGTATGTTTAGCTAATATTTATTTCGTAAGTGTAGCTAGATTTACGTTTCCTACTCTTAATGTAACTTTGCAAATTAGATTTAGTGTTATGGGGTATTAGGATGAGCGGAGGCTAGAATGCTTTGTCCTAGGAGGCCCGTGATGCAAGAAGACCCCTCCCTCCCCCCCCATAGCATTCATTTATTTATAATTATAATTATTATTTCATATAATGGGTTGTATAAGGGTAGAGCTCGGCTATCCATTTC
Source organism: Cymbidium sinense (assembly GCA_021442155.1). Lineage (NCBI taxonomy): Eukaryota > Viridiplantae > Streptophyta > Magnoliopsida > Asparagales > Orchidaceae > Cymbidium > Cymbidium sinense. The sequence goes on along the minus strand of CM038218.1, from coordinate 110,884,227 downwards.
TCTTTTCAGGTTGTACGGCGGCACTTCACCACACCAGCCTATTATTCTTTCATGTTGGGTTCATAAATTGATTGATGTTTTGTTGACAATTGTGTAATAAAAATGACATGTCTTTTTTTAGTTTCTTCATATATGATGATTTAATGTGTGGCCTAGATTTGATTAGGCTCTTAGAAAAAAATAAACTTTCTACACTAACTACAACTCATAACTAAATTTTCTAAATAACTCATAACCTTATTTAAAGCCTAGGTATTAAATCAAGATAATTAAAAGATTTAGCAATCCCTTAGCTGAATGTTGTATGTTTAACATCATGCATATCATCTTGAATCACTCTTATAAAATGAGAGCCTTCACTCTTATACATATGGGAATCGCTTGACCTATGAGAACAACTCCTACTAACGGAGCTTCACCCTCTTCTCTTTTGATTTGACCCATAACTCATTTCATCATGCATTTACATATAAAAATCATGTGGCCTTTGTCAAAATGAAGAGTCCAAAATCAAATAAAAATTGAAAAGATTTGCATTAGACTAAGTCATTATTCATATCACTCATTCTCTAGTCTCTTAGAGAGTAGGTTTAAAGACCTTAATTTCTTTCTAAATAATAATAACCCAACTATCTTGCAAAATCATATGACTAGACCACATGGTTTTAAAGCATAGGAGGAGTTAGCTGGCTGCCACTCCAAGCCGTTATAAGTCTAGCAGTTGAGTGATTTACACTCTCTTGTGGAGGTAAACCATATACCCATCTTTGCTTATATTTAGGATGTGCTTTGACCCTCGCTAGAGCTCTCTAGATTTAGGATCTGAGGCTGCTGTTTCCCTCGGGCTACAAGTATAAATCATCACCTCTTATGCATTTTCATAATCTTATATGTGAGATTATAAATCTCAGTCTTCTAATAAAAGTTAACTCAAATAAATAATTCTTCTTAATTTTAAACATATAAAGCTCAATCATATAATAGATTATAATGCTCACTAAGTTTTCTAGTATCATGAGCATTCCCTACTCATCTCCTTTGGCTTCTATAATAAGTATCTCCTTTTGATCTATTCCAATTGATTTTCCAAATATAACCAATTTAATGATAGTCCTATCTTTGAAATCTTTAAAGATAATAATTACCTACTTTAATCAAGAGTATTCCTAAGGAACTCACCTTCCTTAGGATGTAATTAACTATGGGGGCTTGCCCTCATAAAGAATTTTAAACCGATTAATATAAATCCTACTTTAGTCATCCATGTAAAGTAGGAAAAAAATCTCTGGTATACCCCATCGTGCTTTAAGAATCCTTATTACATGATTAAGTCTATTATAAGATGGTGATGTCTATCTTTCGAGATAGTGTACCATTCCTTAATATCATACCAGATCACCTCAATAAGTATACCCTTAGATCTGCGTGGTGTTCTCCATACACATGAATTTGAAAACAAACACCATAGTAAACTTATTTCACATTAATATAGATTTATATGTTTATTATTCAAATAAGCTTTAATTATTTTGCAAGAATTACTATTTCATGTGGGAATTTTATTTGTAACACCACACAGATCTTGGGGGTACTTATTTAGATAATCAAATACATCATTAAGAAATAAATATATTATCTAGAAAGATAAATATATTACATAATGGATTTGATTACTTAATAAGGACTTGTAAGGCTGATGAATCTTTGATATACTAGATATTCTTCACTTAAACTACATAAAAAAGTAGAACATGATTTATTTTATTGTAGGATTTTTAGTTCTCTATAAGGGCAAGCCCCTATAGTTAATTACATCTTTGAAGAAAAGAAATTCCTCCTAAGAATATTCTCGATTAAAGAAATATGCTTTCATTTATATGGATTGCAAATATTGTCTTAAAAGGATGGCTAATTTGGAAATTCAAAAGGGAACACTCTAAGGATGGAAAAATTCTTTTTGGAAGCTAAAAGAGATTAAGTAGAAAATACTTTAGATACTAAGATGCACAGTAAGTATTTCAATTATCATATTATTGGGCTTTATATTTTTTGAGATTGAATTTATTAGAGTTATGAGTTTGATATTTTTTAAAAAAAATCTAGGACTTAGATTCTAACAATACAAGATTGTAGAAATGCCTAGTGGTTGAAGACTTATTCCAACAAAATGTTTTAAACCCTAAGTACAAAATGCTTTTGACATAAGTCAGAAACTTAACTTATTCTATGTTTTGAGAATTATCGATTCATTTTCTTACCTAAGAAAATGAAACTATCCCTCACTCTTCTGGACTCATTTTCTACTTGGAATGTATTATTAACTAACACCTCTTGATTTAAAATCTTATAGACCCATCTTATGCAAGTGGAAGATGGCTAGGCTATTATTAGTTAGGAAAGCATTTAGAATCATAAACTCACTCCCTAAGAAACTAGATCATGTGTGGTATGTATTTCAATGACTTAGACTTATGTAAAATAATTTATAACTTTTTATTTCATTTTGACTCATTTATTTTGGAATTGGGCTTGGGAGGATTATGCTTAAATGCATGATGAAAATTGGTTATGGGCCAAATCATAGAGAACGGGTATTCTCTATTACAAGAGATTGCTCACACAAGTCAAGCATATCCCTTATCGTGCAATGGTGGAGATCTCTTATTTACAAGAGTGAAATAATATGTATTTGAAACATACACCCATTCAGCTAAGGGGTTACTAAATATTTTATTTCTTGATTAAGATCATAGGCTTTAAAATGATATTACAAGTTGATTAAAATTTAATTAGAATTATTAATTATGATAGAAAATTCAATTTTCTTAAGAACCTAATGTATCTAAGCTTCATCATAGAACACAACAATTATAGAAAGAATCCTATTAAAAACATACAGTTCCATTACACACCCCAAAATAAATCAAGCATAAGTTAAATAAATAAAATAGGTCGGTGCATCCGGGTACCGCTATATACCAAAAAAAAAGGGCAGCCAAGCTTTGCTCTTATACATCCCAGTCTAGAACTAAGTTTAATATAGCGAGTCTTCATTAACTTGAGGATCGTTGCCCTCTTTAGGGACATCCTTGCTCCACTAAAGACCATCAAATAAGTACAATCAACTCCTATTATTCCTAAATCTCATAAATTCTAACCTAATTTGAGGCTCAAATTATATTTTAAAATTTTAAAATAAAATCTTAAACCCTGTAAAATAGATGTTAGAAAATATAAAGCACACCAGCAATTTATATTTCAAACATATGGGCTCAGCATTAGTGATTACTAAGCCCACCTATCATATTTGACTATGCTTAAGGACTTAAACCGTACTATGACAAATAACATTTATTTTATATTTATTATAGCATACCATTTAAGCACAGCCCCTTGTAGAAAATAGTATTAGCCTAAAAAGAATGTCCTAACATCAAGACTAGCGAGCAAATAATCATAGCCATTCAGTCTAAAATAGTATACCATAAAATAAGAAAAAATATTACATCACAATCAACATATCAACCTATCCTAATTCTATGGACAATGACTTAGTATTCTAGTGTATGAAAAGAGGGATTTTGTGGTATGACTGTACTAGGCTTTCTCTTAAGATCAAATTTTAATTTTAATTCAGAGTTTATTTAATTTTACCATTGGGAGGTTTCAATTTAAGTGATTTAATTTATTTATGATTTTATTTTGATTTTAAATTTATTTTGTGTTAAGGATGGATTTAATTTTTAAAGAATGAAAAATAAAATAAATTCTGCTTAGAGCAGAACCCATTATATTTAACATCTTAATCCTGGTATAATGGAATTTCCACCCTCAATTGAAAATTCATTCTAAGGGTCAAATTAAGAACATACATATCTTAATTAACCAATTTGAATATATTGGAATGATTTAATTGAATTAGATTTTTTTTAATTTAGTTCGAATTTCAAATTTTGGATTTATTTAATTTCATGTGTTTTGATTTATGACAATAATTTTGTATTAAGTTTTAGTTTGATTTAACTCAATTTTTGTAATTTAATTAATATTTAATTTCTTTAAATTGATGTTTAATTCTTTTCTTCAAATTTCACTTTAAAGATTTAATTATATATGATTTTTATTGATTAAATCATTTCAATGTTGTTTAAATTTAATGATTTTATCTTTTCAATTAAGTTTAGTTTGATTTAGTTAAGTTGATTTGACAAAAATTTTTTTGATGTAATTAAGGTAGAACTCAATTTACAATTTCAATTTAAAGAACGATTGATTAAAGTGTTCTTTTTATTAATGAGTAAATGATTTGCTTTATTGGATTTTATTAATTTGTGTTGATTATAGTTTGATGATTATTTGGTTTAATTTGATTGATTTTTTATTTTAGTTTAATTGATTTAGTCGATTTGTTTAAGTTTTATATTTTATGATGTATTTTTAATATTGTTTGAAGTTAATAATAATTGAATAGAATTTAATAGCTTGGATTTTATTATTCAAATTTATACTTAATTTTATTAGGGTTTATTTATTTGATTTGGTTTGATTAGATTAAGTGATTTAAATGTTGGCTTTGGTTTCAATTAAGTTTGATTATTTATAATTAGAGTATCATTTGACTTTATTCATCTATTATGTCATTAAATTTTGGTTAATATTTTAATTATGAGTTCATGTTTAATTTGGTTATTAGATTTATATATTTAATGATTAATTAATTATCTTATTCAAGTGGATTGAATTAGATCTAATTTGGTTATATATTGAATTGATTAAGTTTACCTTTTTTTTATTTGATTTAATTTGATTAATATTCAATGATTAGCTAAGATGAGTTTGATTTATGATCAATTTAATTTAAAGTTGAATGATTAATCAATATCCAATTTACTTTAGATTATTGAGTTTAAGTGGTTTTATATGGTTAAGATTCAGTGCTTGATGTAGGTTTAATTAGATTAGTTTGATTTGTATAGTTAACTAAGTTGATTATTTATAGTTGAAAAGATAAATTATGTAATTAGAGTTTTGATTAGTTTCATTCCAAACTAAATGATTTAATGATAAACCTAGTTAAAGTTTAGTTAAGATTTGATAAATGATTGTTGAATGTTTTTGATTAAATTTTTAATTTATTTAAAAATTAGTTGATTATGTTGCATGGTCGATTTGATTAATCCATATTTATTTGAATTTATTACAAATAGTTTAATTAAAGTATGATGAATGATTAATTTGATGTCCATGATTATATTGATTAATTGATCTAAATAATTGGTGTCTGATTATTAGTTATCTTAGTCTATCTTGTTTGAATTATTTTATCTAAATTGAGTTTAGTTTCTTTTGTTAAGTCTTTGATTGACTTATTTAATTTAATTTAGTTTTGTTAAATAATTAATTAACTTAATATGATCTATCTTGTTGAAAGTTGATGGATTAATTAAGTTTAATTTGATTGAAAAATTAATCCAATTAACTTAGGATTGATGATTGATTAAACCTTCATTTTATTAATGGTTAATTTGATTAAGAGTTTAATTAATTAGCTTAATTTATTTAGTGATCAATTTATTCAATCTTAATCATGTGATTATTTAGTTTCATTATTATTGGGTTTAAAATGTTTGTCTTAGTAAAATAATTGATTAGGTTATAGGTTAGTAGATGATTGATCGATTTGATTAACAAACAGTTTAAAATAATCATTTTAATTGAGAATGGATTAATAATTAATTAAGTTTAGTCATCAATCAAATGATTACTTTTTTAAAATAATTAAATTTAGCCAAATAATTAATATTAAGTTTAATTGAAGGTTACCTAAGTGATTTGATTAAAGATTAATTCATTCATTCATGATAAGCTTAATCAAAGTTTAATCATGGGTTGATTGTGGTCTTTACACCAAATTAAAGTTTAATTTGATTTAGGTTGATTAGTTGTTGAAGCTTTTAATTTGGTTTTATGTTTTTATATTAAAAATTTGATGATTTAGGTTCATTTAGTTATGTTTAAATTTAAAATTTTAATTAATATTTATTTGAGTTTTATTAGTTAATTTAATTAAGTTCAAATTTATGTTGGTTTAAGTTTAATTTAGTTTAGATGAAAGACTATGCACTATTTTCTTGATTCAATTTAGGATTTGATTAATGAGGGTTTAAGTATTACTTTCTTTATAATTTTCTTTTGATATTTAATTTATTGGAACTTAGATTTAATACATTCAATTAATGTTGATCTTAGTGATTTATTAAATCATAACTTTGAATGATTTTTTTAGACTTATGAAGATTCTTTGATGATAATTATAATGGTTTAAACTATTTTCAAAATATTTCTTAGTTTATTTAATTTCTAATAATTATTTATGAAATTTGGCATTTGAACTTTGAAATTCAATAATTGTCAATCTACTTACTATTTTGGGCTAAAATTTTTATGGTAGATGGGTATTAATGTTAATTTCAATTCTTTAAAATTTTTAAATAAATTTGATTAATATTTTAGGATTAATTAAAAAAATTTGAGTTTTATTCAAACCCAAATTAATCTTAAAATACTTAATAAAAATTAGGCATTTAAGTTGATTAGATTCATCTTAGAAAGATGAATCCAACGAACTCTTATTTGTGATTTTTTTGGTAAGTATTTTTTTATGATTTTTTGAAGTTTTAGGCAACTATTTTCTCTTAGTGATCCACAGTTTCATCTAATCAAATGTCAAGGGTTATGTTTCAACTAAAGACTTAAGGAATTACCTCATTGGAGCCAATGTACAATGGTATATTCAATTCAAATATATTTATGGACGTGAAATGAAGCTTTGTGGTGAATATGCCCACTTGCCTCCTCTCCGATTGCCAGAAACACTATTTGACTGCTGCCTACTATGAATTTGACCGATTTTCATCTCGTCACATCGGGGTCTTCAGGTAGACACTCAAAATCACTCCTTTCCTCACCAAGAATGCATTCAAAGAGCCAATACCCTTTGAGGAGCTCGGTTTGGCTCCATTTGAAGGTTGGTTGTGAGCCTCCATTAATGGAGGTGGTGGTGGCCGACCAACCAAGGCTTGCCACTTGGAATTCGGTGGTCAGCCAACTGGCCTTTGCCTAAAAGTCAAAGGAAAGTGATGGGTGATCTCCTCCTCCATGTCATCACCATGTCCAAAGAGATGAGGATTACCAAAAAAATTTGTAAGTTATCATGGAAAAGTCTAACCTCATTCATTGCCAATGTAGGTTTAAGACATATATCATTATTTCCAATATTCTCAACTAAACCTTGCATTATCTTAGGTTCATGATAATAACTTTCTTTATCATATTGAAAATGGGGATTCAAAAATATGTAGCTATGTGGATGTCTTGTCTTAGTTGACTATCCCATCTTCTTTTAATGATACCAGTATATTGTTTATAAAATCTCTTCGTATTTCTAAACATATTTTTTATTGTTTGTCTAGCTTTTTACATACCAACATAAAGATATCCAAGTGACAAAATCAATTGCTCGAAGTAACTTATAACCATTTAGAAATTATGAGTCAATGTTAGTTATTGCTTCAGCTAATAACAATGAAATAAAATTGTATAAAGCAGAGATACTAACTTTATCAAAGGCCTGACTAACTATGATACTATGAAAGAGTCATCTAAAACTTTAAATATAAGATAATAGAAGCTACTTCTTTTCCTTTTATGGTTTTAGACAACTTTGAATATGTATAATAAAATGCATGTAAATCATATTTATGCTTATGGATACTCTTCAATGTAATAAAAGTTAAGGCAAATTGTGTTGCTGGGACACACAATCTCTTTCCATTAGGCTTTTTTTTTTGTAGCCATGCTAGTATAAATACATGATTATAAATAAAAAATTGTCACTTTTGATGCATTTTTTTGCAACTCAACAATATGAGGCATTGAACTAATATCTTTCAGAACTATATTCAAGCAATGTGTAGAATAAGGTGACCAATGGATGTTACCATTTTTTGCAGCATTATCAATTACTATTTATATGATATTCTTGGACCTTCAATAGATAAAACACATAATATTGCTGCATATATTTTTTAACATCATAAGTATCAATAATTTTAAAAATGAAACACCGTGTGGACAATAAACTAAAAAGTTAATTAAAGTTATGCTTCTATTGTTTACTATCATCCATTAAAGTATATTCAGTCCTTTTTCCAAGTATGCCTATAAGATTGAACAAGTAACCTACATTCTTCTTTGCAATCCCTCAATTAATTTACTCTCATTCTATAATAAGATGACAATTGTAACCATGACTAATAGATGCAACTACACCAAAAGCTTTATGTACAAATGACGAGTTCAATATATTCATAAGAATATAATTGTCAAAAAAGTCATATAGCCAAGGCCAAATCAATACGGTGAATAACATCTTTTGATGTCAATACACTCCTCAAAGATGGTTGTGATTTTGATTTTAATCCAGGTGCAAAGTAATTTTCTATTTCATCAATCTCCCACTTTCCTTTATCTTTCTCCACCCCTTTATCATGAGTAGTTGAACTTAAAGTTTTGGAGAGAGAATTAAAGCTCTTTCTTCTTCAATGACTAGACCATGATATAAATTTGTATTTTATTCTTTTTTTTCTTTATTTTTTCAAAGAAATTTATTTTAGATTTTCTTGCATATGATAACATATATCATGAGGAGCTTTTTTACATTCAATAATATTACCCTTTCCCCCAACAAGATGGCCCTTTACCTCAACAAGATGTTATTTCATTTTATTCCTTTGCCTTTATAAATAATTTCACAATGCAAACATTTATATTGTTTCTTTCCATCAGGATCTTTAAATTCACTGAAATGATTCCATGCAATATCAATTTTTTTACGAACATTTTGTATGAAATTATAGGTAGATTTTCAGATGATTCAATGCTAACATAAACTACATAGTTCAAATATTAGAAATTAGAACCACATTCAAACTTATCATTTGCAAATAAGTATCAAACAAGTTGCAAACAATTACTAATCAATTTGCAAATTAAATGGCCATAAAAATTGTTGCAACATACAACATTCTCAAATAGCCATGCGATCAATTTGCACATTAAATGGCTATAATAGATGGCTCAAGCAAGAAAAGCTAAAATATCACATATCAACCAATGTACTTTATAGCCACATTTATATATTTAATAAGCTACGTAAATACAAAATTTTGTAATGCAATGTACATACATATAAATCAATTCACCTACCTAGCCACCACATCCATAGGATTCATTTTGGATGGTTGAGATTTAATCCAACAAATTTATTCAAAATGACTCTAATTTGGCTGACCTAAATCCAAGCAATTTAAAATGAATTTTACCACTTGGATTTGGAGTAATTAGACCCGTTGGCAACAAAGCTATATGCTATAGTAAAAAATAAAATTTCAGAAGCAAGGAACATCCACTTCTTCGTACGATTAGAACTTCATTAATGTTTGTTTCAAGAAATAAGCATACATTGAGAAAGCATGGAATAAATGGCTAAAAAGCATATAACCAAACCTGCAAGTCGTCGTACACCCTAATGTATGTAAGAATATGACAAATTTATTTTATATCATATAATAATTATATAATAACATCATAATTATAACAAACAAAGCTACATCAACGATAACCCCAAATTCAGAGTCAAACAGTTAAACTTTTAAATATAAATTTAGAAAAGTGAAATTAAGATATCAATAAAAAAAATCTAATTTATATGACGAAGAAGTATTTTCAAATAGATAGTTAGATACACTAAATTTATTTCAATGTACCAAATTAGTTTGGATCATAACTGCCCCAGCACAAGATCAAATCAAATCATTCAACGATCTCGCATTAATTAAACTATGATAGAGCCTTAAAGAAATTAAGCTGTGCTAGAAACCTTAGCCAACATCGTCACAACTTTCAATGTTTCGGCTTTTTGTTGATCTCGCCTCGGGGAGGGTTGAAATGTCAAATACCTGGCTAATAGGCTTAAGCCATTAAGACTTGGTATATGCGTGGAGATGTGAGACCGTTTGATTGATGATCATTGACTATGAAATTTATGAAAATAGAATTGGATGATCTTTTTAAACCTCACTGATTTCACAATTTCTAGGTCCAATCGGGTTTTCTAGCTAGTTGTAGTCGATTGCTTATTGAACCGATTTCTTAAAATTATCAGACCGGCTACCTGGCCAGTTCGCGGTTGAACTGGCGGTTCAATCCAGTTTTTAAATCCTTAATTTTGATCGTTAACATCAGGAAGAAGAGAGACATTGAAAAATAAAGGAGTGAGGGAGAGAGTGAGAAAGTGGGAGATAGTGAGGGTGAGAGCAAGAAATGAGAGTGCTCGAGCTAGTGGCTAGGTTAGCTAGGTGGAGTAAGCCGAGGAGAAGAATTAGGGCTTCTTTCTCTTTTATTTATGATAGGGCTTGGAGGGTGCCCACTATGCAGCCGTGTTGGTTTAGGAGCTACTTGAGCATAGTTGGGCTAACAAGGCGAGGAGGGGTGAGGAAAATTTTGGAATTTTTTCTTTATTTAGGCTAGGGGAGAATTAATGTAAATTCATTGCTAATTTTTAAAAAAAATTTCAGGGTCGACAATTGGCCACTATGAAGATCACATAGATTCATCCCGGAGGCTGGAACCCTATTCAAATATGATTGAATTTAATATGAATAGGGTTTGAATATTATTAGAATATGGATCCCAATTTGTTTAAATGTTTTAATATTATTCTGATCATGAATTTTTCTTGAAATATTAACAGACCTTATGACTTAGTTGAAAATAAGAATAATTTTATCCAAAATAATCTTTTAGATTTATTTTCTCATAAAATCATATAAAATTAACTTTTCCTAAAATACAATTAAAGGTTCGGTGGGCTCTAATGTAATCAGGTCGGATTGTAGCAATATATTTTGTTTGCACCTGGAGGGACAACGAACGCAGGGCTAGCCGGCGAGCGAGCGAGCGAGCGGGCAGGGAAGCCTGAGACTGAGAGACGGAGAGTGAGTGCCAGGCAGCAAGCGAGAAAGTGAAATCGGCACGCCGCGGCGGCGGTTTCTCACTGGAATTGAACCTTGTTGGCGAGACACTTCCTCTGACGCTTCTTCTCTCGAGTTCTTGGATAACGACGCGGTTGTATCATATAAGGTTTTTTTTGGTTTGCATCCACATAACTCTTGCCACTTCCTCATGCCAACTGGAGCAATTTTATGGATCTTACAGTCATCAATCCGTGACAACTTAATATCTCAGGATTTGAGGCCAGCTCTTTGATTCGAAGAAAGATGGGTATCATTGAGAAAATCAGGGAAATTGAAGCCGAAATGGCTCGAACTCAAAAAAATAAAGCTACAGGTTAGTTTGTATTTTTATTGATGTACTTTATATGTTTATCATCGATATACTTCCCCTTGCTAGGCAAAGAGATATAGGAACTACACTAACATTGTCATTACTGCCTTTATTAGCCTTACCATAATTACTTAATTTATGTTTATCTATCTATCTTTAATCTTTGGACTTGAATATTTAATGATGCTTAATCACTTTCTGACACATGTATAAATTCATATATGTGCACCGAAAACGTCATTGCGGAGGAATGATTGATCGGTTGGCCGTTAGTCCAGGGAAGGACTCCCGACTTATGAGAGTAGAACTCAAGCTTCAACCTTCCTCAACCTTACTAAATATACTACCAATACGGTGATTCATTGAAAACAATGGATGTTTAATATCGATACAATTAATTTTTGAATTTGTAAATATTAGCATTTAATATTGACTCATCGAAAAGATTACTAGTTCAATATATTACGACAAGTGAAGGAACATTCAACATAGCTAATATTATTGTAGTTTTAAGATTTGTGTATTACATAATTGGTTCATGTCCATGGAACCTGTTATCTGCCGCAATTGTCCAAATCAAGAACAAAATTATCAATGTATTTTTAATGTCAATGTAATCCTTGGATTAGCTCCTCTATTTATTCATAGCTTGTACTCTATAATCCTTGAAGAATTGAATCAATGAAGTCTTCTGCTTATTTTTATATTATATCAAAGCAATTCTTTTCCTTTTTTTTTCCTAATTTTCTCTCTTATTTTCTCCTGTTCATTCTTTCTCTTGGTTTTCCTATCCATCCCTTTTGCCTAGGGCTACAAATGAGTTGAGCATTCAACAATCTACTTGTGTCTCATCTCAACTAGAGATCATTCATGATCATTTAATTAATGTCGAACAAGTTTGAATACATTTATAAATACTCGGTCATTAAATGAACAAACTTGAATAACTCCTTGCATGATTCATTTATGATTATGAAAAGTATCATTTAAAGCTCATGAAAAAGCTCATTAATAAAGTTCGATAAATGATATTGTTTAACATTCACAAACATGCTCGTTAAGAAGCTCGATAAATACTTCATTTAACATTCATGAACAAGTTTGCAATAAGCTCGTAAAGATACTCATTCAAATTTATATAAATTAAATCATTAATTCTAAAAATTAATTAATAATAATATATATATATATATTAATTTAATTTAATAATAATTTTAATTAATTAAAATGTGATCCTTTTAAATAATTTTTAATTATTTTCTAAACTAAAGCCACTAAAAGCTTAAAAGATTGTTTGGTTAAAAACAAGTAGCTTGAAAATACTACTTATTAATTTGCTTAATAAAGTTCTTTTGATTATAAACTAAATTGCTCGATAATGCTACTAGTTAATCTACTCGATAAGCCTTGTTTAGTTCAAAATTAAGTAGTTAAATAATACTATTCATTAATCTGCTCAATGAAGCTCATTTTATTTTTATAAATGTGCTACTTGATAATAGCTTGATTATCCTAATATGAATTGAACATAAACTGAGCTCAAATCAAGCTCAAACAATCTGAATGATAGATGAACCAAGCTTGAACGTGAATTGAGAAGCTCGATATGAACTCGACTCGAACCCAAATTTTATAAACAAGCTCAAGCTTGAACACATTCCTGCTTGGCTCAACTCAGTTTGTTTGTAGCCTTACATCTACCCCCTCTAATGGCTAGTAGTAGAGGAAGCACCTACTTTGAGGACACCACCACATTAGAGACCTTTGTCCTTCCCATTATTGGCTACAAGCTTAATGTGCAAAATTTTATTGAATGATCTCAATCAGTGATGATGTTCTTCTATGAGAAAGATAAGTAATATTATGTGGAAGGTGGAAAATTCTATGGTGATGTCACTGCTAATAAAGTTATGACAAATGAAATTGTGAAAAATTTCATGTTCTATAAAATAAATAAAGAAATTTGGGACCCATAAAAAATCTACTTGAATTTTGACAATACCTCAACCATATTTGAAGATCAAGAGCATTTTTCTTAACCTAAGATAATGCAAAGACTCGTCATGGGATATTTCAACTTTTTAACTCATTATTTGTATTTATTTTACATCTTTGATGAAATACAATAGTGGTGCATAGAAGTCAACAATACATGAAGATAGTGGAACATGAATGAGTGTAAAAGTTCTTACTTGGCCTAAATAAAAATTCAACCAATGTTTGTTAGATAATCCTCAGCATGAAACTTCTTCCCAATATTCGTGAATTCTTCTGTAAGGCTCGAAGAAAAGAAAGCAATACAAATGTTATGTTTGGGGTGCCTAATAATTCTTAAGACTTTGATAGCTTTGTCCTTGTAACTCGTGGAAGCCAATTCAACAATTGAGGTGATAAACAAAAAGGTGAACATATCTTGGTGCATTTATTGTCACAAGATAGGACACACTTGCGAAAATTGCTAGAAGATACACAAAATCTCTAGACTACAATCATGGACAAGGTGAAATCATGAAGTTCATGGAAATGTTGTCACTATTGCAACTATAATGTCATTTGACCCAAGCTTGTTAGACAAAAAAAAAAGACCTATATAAATTGCTTCGTCAAGCACCAAAGTCTCAACAAATTGTTTAAATCACTGAATTTGTTATGAGATCAGCTTCTATTTTTGAAAAAAGACAACCCTTTTGATACTCTCATGTACATGATTGGTATGAATTTTTCATGAGCATACATCATACTGTAGAAACCTCATTTTTTAAATTGTAAATGGATCCATTTCAACTATTGTTTGCATTAGATTTATCATTCTTTCAAATGACATTGCCCTTAAATCTATGCTTCCATTTGATTGCATTCCTTGATGCTCACTTTAGAGTCATGTGCTTGTTTCAAGTTAGCACCATAATTCAAAATTTCAATAAGATGGTGAAACCTCTGTCGAATACTAAACTTTCAAACTGCTTGTTAAACTCCTCCAAACCTACCCTTATGCCCAAATTATGTCATTCATTCCAATTATAATCTTTGGATTTTCCTATTTTGTCGGCACACATCCTCAACTTTGTTGCAAATTTGAACTTGTATCATTCAATTGTATTTTTTTTTGATACTCACTAAACAAAATGAAGTATAAGTGCTATTCATCATCTACAAAAAAGATTGTACACTACCATAGATGTCACATTTTTTGAAAACCATCCTTTAATATCAAAGTTGATATTCAGGTAGGAGAGTTTTAGGAAATTGCATCTTTGAGAATTCGAAGATATTATTAATTCATCCCCACTCTTACCGCCAATCCAATTGTTCAAATAATCTCCACTCAAAGGTCATAATTACTAAAACTCACCCAAACATAGCATTTACCATTCAAAATCCATACATAATGCCACCATTAAAGAAATTGTTGTTCACTCCAAAACGCCAAAAATCAAATTGGGAACATAGATTCAAGCACCTCATGCATCAAACCATTATTTAGATCTAAGACCTCTCAACTTCAGATCAATAACAAAATTATTGAACTAATTTTGCTTGATCTTGATTAATCTATTTCCATTAGGATAGGTTTTAGATCTTATAACAAACACCATATCTGTAATTTCCATATGGAAAGTTAGCTCTTACATATTGAGCTTTGCTTTAATGATTAATGGAGGTTCAAATTCCAAAACAACATTCAAGATTCTATTAGGCAATTTTGGTGGAAGTGTGTTGTATTGGAAGAAATATAAATATTTGAAAGAATTGACACCTAAGAAATCCTTGAACTTCAAAAAAGAGTACAATAAGATGTAACTAGATTTTCTCCATTAAACACAACATTGATGAAAGTGCAAATAAATTTAAAGCCTAGTTATTGAACAAATGTTTCACTTAGCTCTATTAAACACAACATTGATGAAAGTATAATATGAGAAGACATTTTCCCTGATTGTTAAATTTAACTCCATTCTTGTAGTCTATGGCTGGCGGTGGCATTGGCAGCGGCCGAGTGTGGTGGTTGTGGTAGCAACCTGGGGCAGGGTGGTGGCGTCAAGGGCGATGGAAGCGTCGATTCGTGATAGTCCGACAAGCGGCGATTAGTTATGCGTCGATTCGGCGACAAGCGATGTCTCACTTTATACTAAGAATTGTAAAGTAAAATCGTCTAAATCGGTCGAAATCTTTTTTCACCTAATTTTAACAACTAGGTAAAAAAGAAATGCATTAGAATTTTATCTTGCATTTCTTTTTCAGCCAACCAAATAGGGTGATTTCATTTTTTACTGAAAAGGAATGTATTGCATATCTTTTTCAGGCAAACAAACAACCCCTAAAGGATGATCTTGAAGAAAAGTCTATAAATATCCAACTTGGGCTTGATGGTCAAGTTAATGTGAGCGAGGTATGCAAGCTTCAAAAATCTTTATATAGTCTAATAGAATTATCGTGTACATGACTTGATTGAATAGTAAAAGGTGATTAAGATACATGTATTCAATGTCAAACTATTCAAACTATGTTCATGAAATATCTATCAAATTATAAGATTATCATATTTATTGTTTATATTGACGACACTATCGAGGGAGAAATAATCAATCTAAAAAAACTTTGAGTGAAAGAATTTGAGATTAAAATTTTGAGACAAATTCAATAATTCCTAACTAGGAAAAATGCTCAATCAAGAGATAGCATTTAAATATCTCAATGGAACTATGTTCTTGACCTTCTTAAATAAATTGAGATGTTGGGATGTAGGTCAATGTATAATGCTATGGATCCAAATGCTAATATGTGAATTGTGGAAGAAAGTCCATCTATTGATGTATTAGAGACTTGTTCAGAAATTGATTTAATTGACACATACCAAACAAATTATTTGCTTCTTTTTTTATATGATAAGTAGATCTATGAATAATCACACAAAACACATATAGAGTCTATGTTTTTTTGATAATTTATTATCTTAAGAAGAATCCAAGCAAATAATTATATTTTAAGAAAACTCCTAACATAAAAGTGAAATTTTAATAATTCGAGCAAGTTCTATTATTGAGCAGTGATCAACTAATGGAAAAAAAAATCTAGTTTGGCCCGAATTAGTGGTGAAGTAAAATTTAGAGCTATGTTGTTGGGGATTTATGAAGGAACTTGATTGGAGATAATGTTACAATAATTGAAGAGATAATTGATAAAGGTATCACATAATAAGGGTATCATAAACATTGTAAAGAACTAGGCTCTTCATGATAATACCAAATATATGTGGATTAATTACCATTTTCTCAAGAAAAAAGATTCATAACAATACTATCCAATTTGTTTACACTTTCACATTCTTAAACAATTGATATTCTCGTTAAGGGCATAAAGCACAATTTTTGATAGTTTGAACTAAAAGTTAGGCTTGCTTGATATCTACTAACTTAAAGGGAAGTATTGGTTATTGATGTTCACGGATTTGGTTGTCCATCCACTTGCACTTCTTTATGAAGTTTTCAAGATTGCTTCATCTGCCTTTTAAGCCATGATATTACTCCTTCATTCTTTTTGTATTAGTAATGTAATGAATATCTATTTCAAATAATCAAATAATTTCTTATTTTTTTTCTAATTATATTTTTGTTATTCATGAGAAAATTATGTATCATTTGGTCTATTTATATCTAGGTTGCACTATAGAATCTTTGAATAATTGAATCAATAAAATCTTTAACATATTTGTGCATGCATACATACCCAAACACACATATTGACTTACATACATACATACATACATACATACATACATATATATATAAGAAATAAAAAATTGCATTTACTATTCTCTTTGGACATTATGAGTGGAACGTAATGTCATTTTATCGTAAAAATGCTCCATTTGAGTTTCAATATATTATGAATGGTATGTTTGAATGTTATGTTAAATATATCATTTCATACATCGATGATGTTTTCATTTTTTTCAACTCCATTGATTAACATTTTAGTTATCGCAAACTTTTAAATAGCTCATACAAAAAATGGTTTAGTAGTCTCAATTAATAAAATTAAACCGTTTCAAATAGAAATTAAATTTTTGGGTCATAACATATTCAATGTATCTATTATTCCCATTAATAGAAGTATTAAGTTTGCTAATAAATTTAAGAAATCATTCTTGATAAAAATTAATTATAAAGATTTTTAGTTCTCTTAAATTTATCTCCAATTTTTACCAAAATTTAGCACATGATTCTGCACATCTTTTTGATCGATTAAAGGAAAACCCACGCCATGACAAACATATACATCATAATGGTTTAAAAAATTAAACAAATGGTTAAAAATCTTTTGTCTTAATATAGTATATTCTGACACTTTTAAGATTGTTGAAATTGACGCATCCGATTTTAGATATGATAAAATTTTAAAATAACGAAAAAATTCTAAAGAAGAATTAGTTCGCTTTATATTAGACAGTTGAGATATTACACAAAGAAAATATTTCATCATTAGAAATAAATGGTTTCTATTGTTAAATGCATTTCTAAATTTCAAGATAATCTTCTTAATATTAAATTCTTATTACGAATTTATTATTTTTCTATTAAATTTATTATAAAAGAAGATGTCAAAAATTTAGTCTCAAAATAATTTTTTGCTTCATGGTAAGCATAACTTTCTATTTTGATTTTGACATCGAATTCATTCATGATGCTAATAATTTATTATCTGATTTCCGAACTCGTGAATTTCTAGAGAGACAATTAAGAGTGGATCACCTCGCACAGAAGGATGGACTGCTCTAATAGATGCTACGCTCCTCTCGAGGGGGGGTAGAGGGAAGAGTTCGTCTAGCTCCCCAGTTGGAATGATCGACCTTCACACTTATCTTTATGACACTTCTCAACTTACTATTGAGAAGGGGGAATATTTCAAAGTTGCGACATGCCTCAGATTTAGTAGCCCAAGAACTAGATTACTTCACTAAAAAATTAATGTAAATTATTATTGAAATTAATTCATCTGATTATTTCATCAATAATTGTGGCACTACTCAAACGATATTTGAGAAATAATCCGTTCCCGTAAGAGATAAATCTATCTCGAGAAATGTATGAAAAAGTATTAACACAGCTTAAATGTGTTAAAATTTTTCATGTTAAAGATCGACAATACTGCTCATTATGTATGAAAAATATATTATACATAAAGTTTGGCATCAGATTGAATGAGGCTTTATTCCATTCCAAGAAAAGTTATTTTTCTCTCAGCCAATTTACAATATAAAATTAATGTGAATTATTGATGTTACGTATATGCAATGATAAAAATTTTCATCATGATTAACGACAAAAAATGTCATTCGTGGATGTTCATCGTTAATAAGGATTATTGCCAATAGCCTATCTACATGATTTTATAGATAATGGAACTATTTTCACGTTGAAATGGATATCTTTTCAGTTCCAATTAAATATTTTTTACTAATTGGATGGAAGCCGCTCATATGATGCGGACTATCAACTCTAGAAGGATGATTCAAGGGCAAAACCTTACTTATTTCTTCATCGATCCAAATTTCATGGATATGGTTATAAAATGTTATTCTTAGGAATGATTCGTTCAATTAACTAGTCCTATAGATATAATTTATGCTCAAGTGGTGGAACCAGATTAATATTAAAAAGAAACTTAAATAGATTTGAACTATTATTAAAACACATTTAGGATTAACTATTCCTCCTAAGCCTTTATATTTCGAATTATTAGTTCACGTTGTTCTTGATAACATTCGAAGAATGTATCCCCATAAAAATCTGGATCAACATAAAGAACATCTAAAAAAAATATATGAAGCCCAATTTGTAGAAGTCTTCAAGTATCATATTTACATTTGTGTTAGCGGCGACGTCGACGTGGAATCTACTACTAAAAATGATCACTAGAAGACTCAGAAAAAAAAAATTAAAGTTACACTTTATCAAAAGTAAAATGTCACTACATGCTATCTAAAGAATAACTTTTTTAAACTTTTAATAAAGTTATTCCCTTTTTTTTGGGAAGTTGAGCTATAAGGGCAACTACACACACGCACGCAGTGCGACTTGAACCTGGTCCACAACGGAAGGGGGAAATCCCCCGATCGATTGCTCCGGCGCTTTGGCGCAAGTTATTCCTTTTATGTCATATTCTCCATTATTCTATCTTTGTTTAACTGGAAAGCAAAGAATATGTGTTGTATTTGAATGTGTTTGGAGTTCATTTTCCCCATATATGAGGATAGTATGTATTATATTAGCATGCAAGTTTGTAAGCCTTATCCTCCTTGGGTGTAATTAATGGTTCTTCTAAGCTTTCATCATATAAGTATAATTAATTTGCTAATAATAAGTAAAATTTTTAATTTTATATTTCTATTTGCCTTTTTGTTTTTATCTCTGAATTGCCTGAGTTAGATTGGATGAAGAAGTTATATTCTGATTTATCAGCAATCCTAAAGAAATTCTTATAAACAAAATAAATAGACTTAATAATAAGTTTATGCATTTGAATTACTTCAAGGAAGAAGTTTTAGATCTAATCATAAAACAAAAACTTCTTCCCCTCCAATTCAAAACAAAATACAATCTTTTTACAAGATTTTCAAAATTCAATCTACGGTGAAAATCTGATTGCTTTTTGGCATAAAAAATTTCATAATGTTGGACTTCCGTACATTGAAAACTTCAATAAACTGGATATTCAAACCAAGGCTCGCCCTTGTTAAATGAATGAACATTACTTTGTCTTATGCAAGACAAAACTTGCTGAATTATTAAATAAGAAAAGAATTTGACAATCTTACTCCCCTTGTACTTGTACTACTTTTTAAGTTATGAATGCGGCTGAAAAAAAGCGATAAACCGAGACTTATAATAAACTTCAAGCCTCTTAACAAAGTTCTTAGATGGATCAAATATTCACTCTCCAATAAAAGAGATTTACTTAACATATGATAATTTGTATTTAATCTGTAATATTTCATCATCAACTGCTCTTAATTTCTGAGTGATTTTTTCAAAATACTTAGAATGTATGAGTCCTTTTGAATACAATTTAAATTTGCTCCACTATCATCGAGTCTTATAAGATTAGGTAATATTTATATTTTATTTCTGATTAGTTTAATGAAAATATACCATTTTTGGTACATTCACCTTTGAATATTCTGAGGTAATCCACTTTTTTGATTTTCAGTTACTTCTGGATTATTCGGGGATCTGGAATTGGCAATGAGTAAACCGGATATTGGTTTATCTCTAAATCCATCATTTGGATATTCATTTGTTCTTGCTCGGCTCTTATATCTCTGATTTCTTATTTTAATTGATTTATTTTATTTTTTAAATTAATTATAGATATTTCTGGCTGACTATTTTTCTCACCTATTTTTCTATATATTTTTTTCATGGAGTACATAGGGAAGTTGTAAAAAGAGTTTTCTAGCTCCTTTTCTTGTAAAAGTTTTAGTCTTATTTCAAGTTGATGTATCACCAACTTGAGCTAAGATTTTGATAAACTAGTCTTTCTGATCACTGGTTAAAGTGAACATACCAGACATTTCTATAATATTTTTGCAATAATTTGTTTGTTGGCATGAAGTATAACAATTATATTTTTCTTTATTAGAGGAGTTTAGGACTTCCTCTTCTTTAGATGAATCTAAATTTTCAGACTTTGTGGAAGTCAAAAGGATTTTCATAAAGGTTTGTTTTAAACCATCACATATTTTTAGTTCATTTAATTTCTTTTTAATGGTATATTTATTGGCATAATGGCCAATTCGTCTGCACTTGTACATTTAATGTCTGCTTGATTTTTCTTTTTAGGCTGAGGTTTTGAACTAGAGGTCTTCGTAGTCCTCTTGTTTCTTATTGGTTTGACTATCTCTTTTGGTGTTTTCTTTCTTTTAAAAAATTCACCAAAAGGGGCTCGCTAGCAAATTGTTTGAAGAATTCACCAAGTTGCCTTTTTTCCAAGCTATGTTCCCTTCTCGACTGATTATTCAATCTTCTGTCTAAGCAGTGAGTCAAACCAGTGCAAATGCTAACAGATATGAGTATTCTATATGTGAATGTTTCATAGGAAATCATGCCATTACATAGGCGAAGATGGGTTTTAACCTTTTCTGCAAATAGATTAGACAAATCCTCAATTAACTTTTATTTTCAATGCGGGCTATTGGTGTCGTTCAAGGTCATAACTCTTGCACGGAAAACATCTTTATACCATCTAAAATGTGTAAGAGATGGACATCTTAATTTTTGGAGCAAGAATTTGATTTTTTCTCCTTGATCTTCTATGGCATCTGTAAAATGGTCTAGATGAATTGAACCATATTACAACAACAACAACAACTTTTAATCCCACTATTTCACATGAATCCTTCGTTTGTGTCTATTATATCAAATTCTCATTTAATTCGATACTAAGATCATTTTTTTATACATCTTAACCAAGTCTTTTAGGTCTACCTCTACCTTTCTTAACATAAAAAATCTAATGCATCTACTCTCCTAATTGTCATCGTATGGGACGTGGCCAAACCATCTAAGGCAATTCTCCCTAATCTTATCTACCAGGAGTTCCCAACTTTTTCCCAACATACTCATTTTGCATTCTATCTCTAAGGGTAAAGCCACTCATCCACGAGCATCCTCATTCTATAACACTTAGTCTTATGTTTCTCTTTATTACAACATTCTGCACATAAGTCATGGTCTTACCACCATCTTATAAAATTTTCCTTAAGTTTAAGTGGAACTTTTATCACATAATAGGCGGATGTATTCCTCCACTTCAACCATCCAACTTGAATTCTACTAATAACATCTCCATCTATTTCACCATCATTTTGAACAATAGAGCCTAAATATGAATCGCTCACTCTTATTAATGACTTGATCACCTAAAGTCACAACACTACCACTAAAACTTCTACAACTAAAATTACACTCCATATATTCAGATATTATAGACATTATTTTCATTAAACTGTTATTGTTCTTTGAGTTTATTTTATAATAAGATCGATCTCACTTAGAAGATCATCTCTTTACTTGTTAGAAAGATAATGGTCCTGCCACTTTTAAGCATTCCCGAAAAGTCAAAAATAATGGCTCTTACAGCTTTGGAGGAGTACTAGATCTTCGTCGGGCTTCAAAGGTTGTAATATACATCATCATTATGTGAAGAACTTGATGGATTTGATGTTTAGCTAGTCCATCAATATTCAATTTACAGAGTGTATTGCCATCGCATGAAGTGCCAATAAAGTTGGTTGGCTCTTCAAAGAGTACATCTCGGGGTGTCGATCATTTATAGTAGTGCTTTTCCAAGGCCTTCTTTGGGTAAGCCACTTGTTGAGAGTGAGGGGAGACTCTATCCACAACTCTTTAAGTATATTTTTGAATTTTTTCCATTTTATCATCAGACGAGTCTTCCTATTTAGAAACTTCATCTTCCTGACATTTAAATTTAATGATGAAATCTTGATTATCATCACTAATTGGCCCTCATTCAAAATCCAATTTAGGAGGAGCTTGAAAAGGAGCTTAACAATTAGTGAGGGACTTTCTGTCATTATAGATTTGCCTTTGTCAAGGAAGGTACTATGGTCAAAGGAAAGTCTTTGAGAAAATTTCTTCTTAATAAGCTAATCAATCTTCGTTTTTAATCGAAACAAATGATCTGTAATAACTTCAAGAGTACTGTTGTTATAATTAAGTTGTTTAATTATAACACAAAACTCTTTTAGTACTTGTGGATTTGTGATAAGTTTTCCAAAAGCAGCATTATCTAATGGTTTATCATCTATCATTCTAACAATCGGCGGCGAATATAATGACTCAACCACTTTTTCTTACTCATTTAGCCATTTTTTATTACTTAAAATTGCTATTTGAATTGATTGAGTATAGTTTTCAAAGAACCATACTACAAAAGGAATTGTTGCCTTTCCCTGCTTATTTCTTTGTGTCATTTTCTCGAAATATATGTCAAATATTTCAATTCTTTAACTTTCCATTGTGATATTTTTATACCACCTTCAAAAATCATCATTTTTGGGCAGTCTAAATTCCCTCGGAATAGTTTCTCTTGATTTAGAACTTATTTTATAATTCATTGACACTAAAGTTCATTTTTGAAGGAGCGAGAGATTTCTCTTCTCTCATTGAATGAAAAATATGATGATTATTTAGTTGAATTGCCTCAATGAGTGATTCACTAATACAAATAGGTGATCCTATAGATCTTGATCTTATCGAAGTCTTTGACGGGAAAGAGACTTTTGGAAGAGTTATAGATCTTCATGGATTGAATTTAACCTCAACATCTTCATCAGATGTTTGAATTATTTGATTGATGTCTTGATTAATGGAAGGTCTAGGGGTTACAGTCGAAGATATCATCCATGACTCAGGAAATGTGACTTCATTTCACTTAATATCTCTATTGGTGGCTATATGAGAAGCTACTAAGTTTGTTTCAATCAAGGTTGTTCACTCCATTGGTTGAACAACCTTTTTGACATTTGGTTTAAGAGTATTTAAAACTCTAAAGTATAATCTGAAAATCAGTGTAATGGTTTTAGATCCTGGGAGAAAATCATAGCCATGAAGTTGCATCTATAACTTAACCATTTCAAATTGGTTTATATCGATTAAAGATAGACATAAATTAGGGAAAGTATTGAAATAGATTGGCCATGGTGCAGGCTAGTTTCAATAAGAGATTGGGTCAGTTCAGATAACCACCATTTCTAAGGCGCTAGAATAGAAATATTTAATCCTTTGAGAGTTAAAAATTTAAATGTTATCTGCATTAGCCTTATATGAATGTATTTATAATTTTGCATATATCTATGCAGATCTTCTTATGTCAATAGATAGATAGTTTTATCTATTTGATCTATTGTGATAGACTGTTCAAAAGTCTTAATGGAGGTCTTCCCTTTGAAGCCATATGTGCTTATGCGATAAATTAAGGATTTATCGACTTTGGGTAAGGACCATCTATTTAAATCTTCATCATGAAGAGGGAACTTTGCTAATTCAGCGTTTTTAATTAAATTATTATTTTTATAGAATTTTTAATTGTAAGATTAGAATTTACTGCACTAGACGAAGAGGAAGCCATAGGGAGAAGGGGAGAGTTTTTCATCGAATGGTGTAGCTTAATTAATAAACTAAACTATTTTGAGTTCTAATAAATTAAATTCATATAACTTTAGAGATAGCTTTAACCGTCAACATAACCCAGGTCTTACAGCCTTAGCAAATCATCATTTGGGACTTACCATGCAACGAAGCCATGTTCTCTATTAAGCATATGAAAATAATTGATTATAAATCACCACAGGGTTTGTTGAGTTGTTGCAATATCTAGTTAATGATTTATAAGAAAATTTAATTTTTCTAACCTAACTTTGATATTACCTCAACACAATAAATCATTTAGTTTATAAATTAAATTACTTCATTCTCTAAGAACTCCCCTTTAAGGGATTCACCCCATCATGACTCTGATATCAATCTAATCCAGATAATTTAATGGTAGAAACAAGAAGGAAAATCTAAATTTAAAATAGAAATTATACTTTATTATTAGCAAATTAATTATACTACATGTTGGAAGTTTAGAAGAATCACCGATTATATGTAAGAAGGAAAATGCTTACAAACTTACACATCAACATGATAGATATCGTCTTGTTGTATAGTGAGGATGGACTTCAAACACATTCAAATATAACACATTCTTTTCTTATCATTTAAGCAAAGACGAAATAATGGAGAATATGACATAAGGGAATAATTTTATTAAAAGTTTAATAAATTTATTCTTTAGACAGCAGGTAGTGATACTTTACTTTTGGTAAAGTGTAACTTTAATATTTTTCTTCTAAATCTTCTCGTGCGCTTAATAATATAGATCTACTATACATCATTCTCAACAATAGATTTCACGTAGATGTCGGCTTCGACAGAATCGCTGTTATCTCAGATGTAAATTTGATGCTTGAAGACTTCTGCGAATTGGGCTTCATATATTTTCTTCAGATATTCTTTGTGTTGATCCAGGTTTTCATAGGGATACCTTTTTCGAATGTTATCAAGAATATCGTGAACTAATAATTTAAAATTTAAAGATCTAGGAGGCATAGTTAATTCTAAATATTTTTTAATAGATTTGTTTAAATTTCTCTTTAACATTAACCTGGTTCTACTACTTGAATATAAATTGTATCTATAGGATTAGTTGATTGAACGAGTCCTTCTCAAGAATAACATTCAATGACTATATCCATGAAATTTTGTATTCGATGAAAAAACAAGATTTTGTCCATGAATCATCATTCTAGGGTTGATGTCGCATCTTAGGCGCGACTTCCATCTAATTAGTAAAACAAATTATAATTAGAATTAAAAAGATATCCATTTCAACGTCGAAGTAGTGAATTATTGTAAAACTATATGGATAGGTCTTTGACAATAATATCCTTATTAATAATGAATATTCATAAATTATATTTTTAACCATTAATCAGGAAGAATATTTTTATCATTACATGTAAGTAGCACTAATAATTCACATCAATTTTATGTTATAAAAATAGTTTTTTTTTGGAATGGTGTATGACCCATTCGCTCTAATGTCAAACTTTATGTATAATGCATTTGTTACACATAATGAGCTACATTATCTGATTTTTAAAATGAGAATTCTTAACACATTTGTGTTGTGTTAAGATTTTTTCATACATTTCTTGAGATAGATTTATCTTCTACAAGAAATAATTATTTCTAGATATCTTTTGAGTAGCACTAGATTTTTGATTGAATAATCAGATGAATTAATTTCAATGATATTTTACTTTACTTGTTTAGTGAAGTAAGTTGGTTCTTGGGCTACTCAATCTTTGAGGCATGTCGCAGTTTTGAAAGATTTGCTCTTTCAATGATAGGTTGATGGTGCCATAAAGATAAGTGCGGAGGTCGATCATTCCAACTGTGGAACTAGATGGACTGCTTCTTCTTTCTTTTCCCCCTTGAGAGGAGGCACAACCTTTGTTAGAGGGGCCCATCCTTCCGTATAGGGTAATCCCTCCTGATTGTCCCTATAGGAATTAACTAAAAAATAAGGTAATTAGTTGTTAGCATCATGAATGAATTTAATGTCAAATAAACGGAAAGCCGTGCTTATCATGATGCAAAAATTTATTTTGAAACTAAAATTTTACATCTTTTTTATAATAAATTTAATAGAAGAATAATTAATTCATAATAAGAATTTATTATTAAGATTATCTTGGAATTTAGAAATGCATTTAACAATAAAAAATATTTCTTTTTTAATGATAAAATATTTACTATGTTTAATATTCCAACGGCCTGAAGTAAAGTGAATTAATTCTTTTTGAGAATTTTTTTGTTTTCTAAAATTCTGCTATATCCAAATCGGATACGGTAGTTTCAACAATCTTGAAATTATTCGAATGTGCTAGGTTAATAGATGAAAGATTTTTAATCTTTTGTTTTATTTTTTGGACTAGTATGGTGTGTATGTTTGTCCATAGTGGTGGATTTTTTTTAATCGATCAAAAAGAGGTGCAACGTCATATGTCAGATTTTGGTAAAAATCGGAGACATAATTTAAAATATTTAAAAAATTTTATAATTGATTTTTATCAAGAATGATATCTTGAAATTTATTGACAAATTTAATGTTTCTATTAATGGGAATAATAGATAAATCAGATGTGTTATGACCTAAAAATCTAATTTCTATTTGAAATAATTTGATTTATGTGGCTAAGACTACTAAATCATTTTTTTTTGTAGGAGCCATTTGAATGTTTGTAAATGACTAAAATGTTCATTGATGGAGTTAGAAAAAATAAAAATATCATTGATGTATATAATGATGTATTTAAAATAACTTTGAAATATTAAAACTCAGATGGAGCATTTTTAAGATTAAAAGACATTACGTTCCACTTGTAATATTCGAAGGAATAGTAAATGCAATTTTATATTTGTCTTTTTCTTTGATTTGAGTTTACTAGCAACCTAATTTCAATTCAAATTTAGAAAGATTTTTGTTTTGTGCAATCTATTAAGTAAATCCTTTTATTGGGGAGTGGATATTTCTTTCATCTAAAGACTTTGTTAAGAGGTTTGTAGTTTATTAGTAGTCTCGGTTTATCTCTTTCTTTTTCAGCCGCATTTATTATATAAAAAATGGTACCACTTCACAGGGAGTAAGATTGTTGAATTATTTTTTTATTTAATAATTTGACAATTTTTTCCTTGCATAAGATACAAGTTCATTTATTTGACAAGGGCGAGCTTTGGTTGGAATTTCCTATTCATTGAAGTTGTCAATGTACGGAAGTTCAACAATATGAATTTTTTATTCCAAAAAGCAATCCAATTTTCATTGCTGATTGAATTTTGAAAATGTTGTAAACAAGATTGTATTTGGTTTTGAATTGAAGGGGAAGAAAGTTCTTGTTTTATGGTTAGATCTAAAACTTATTTTTTAAGTAATTCAAATGCATAATTTAATTATTAAGTCCATTCATTTTGTTTATAAGAATATTTTTAGGATTGGTGATAAATCGGAATATTACTTCTTCTTCCTACATTTCGCAGTGTATTTCAATTTCATCAATCTTGGTGATAGGTATTATTTTGAGAAGAAAAGGGTTTCCAAATAATGTGTTGTATATGGTTTTTAACTAATAGAAATGTCATATGAATGTAAATATCATATATATATATATATATATATACATACATGTATATATATATATATATATATATAGATTGACAAAGGCGTGCACACACACACACATACATACATATGTACATGTACATACATACATACATATATATCTATTGTGTTCTACTTTTTGAAACTTATCATATTTCCATATTAATTGCATACTACATCATGTATAAATTTGTGCTCAATCCGTTCAAAAAGAATAGAATGCAAACACGCATATTGTACACTTTTTTTTATATATATATGTTTAAATGCAAGTGTGAACTGGGCGTTAAGGCTGAAAAAAGATTCAGTTGTTCCTACATTTTTTTTGGATAAACTTGTTATTCTTGTTGATGACTAGGATGAATTTAATTATATGGATGAGCATGCATTTTATATGATTCTGATCAATTTGAAGCTAATATCTTGGTGAAGAAATATCCAATAGCCTCACCCCACATCGTTGGGAGAAAACTGTTATTCTAGATGCGGAAGAGGATATCTTCAATTTTATTTTATTTATGTGTATTCATTCTGTTTGATTTTGTTCAATATGAAGCTGATTTGATGTCATAATTTCTTGTTTCTATTTCCAAAAATTGTTTATATATTTCACGCTGGGTTTGTATTTCTTGAAAATGAATGAGCTGCGAGATAAAGAAATGGATTGGATGTTTTATTGAATAGAGTATCATCTTGGACAACTAAAGGCGAAGATAGCAAAATTAAGAACACAATTATTGGAGCCTCCTAAGGTACACGTCATTTTCTATCAATGTCTTTATTTTTTTTACATACGTGATCTAGCGTCAATTGTAGCATAGCAGTTTTCTCCTTTATCACTATCTTCACTTATTCATATTGAACTTATAATGCAAGTATAACATCCTAGGATTTATCCTCTTATCTTTTCTGTAAAAAGTTATTTCTCCTCCCATAATCTTGAAGGTTGTATTGATGTCTCTCTTTTATGAATCTTTGGCTGATGTTTGAAAAGAGAAGCATGGTATATTATATTATATTGAATTCCACACTTGATGTATTTTCAATTTACATGTGCAGAATATAGTGTTTGGTATTGTGAAGAATTGGAGAGAATTTGTTGTATATTTTATTTCATCATTTGTACCGAATTTATACAAGTCTATGAGAATCGCAGGATGAAATATACAACATTTATGAAATGAGAAATAACTATAAAATGAATTATTATTAGCACAACTCGTGGATTGGTGAGATGGCAATATTCATCTCATGGTTCAATGAGGTGTCATGCAGAGAATAAGGAATGTAAAGGGCTGATTGCTGCATCAATCCTAGTGGAATAGCTAGCAATAGCTAGCTGTTGTGCAATGATGAAGGCAGCAGGTTGGCGAGAGCCAGTTTGGTGTGCTCAGGCGGAAGAGGGGGGCAGTGAAAGTCTAGATGTGGGCAGTAAGCAAAATTATAGGAATTGATTTTGAGTTTATTTTTTTACACTAACTTCAAGTGAATGAATGGATGTTGTCGATTCTAAGTTTGTATGCCAAATCTTAAAAGATTATCTTTGGTGATCCTTTGGTGAGAATGATAATGTTGGCAAGTTGCTCTCATATGGTGATGAATGAAACACAATTTAGATCATAGCTCAACTTTGCCTTTATAAAATGTCTATCAACTTTGATATGATTTATTTAGTTATGTTGCACAAAATTATGTGCAATATTCATGATTGACTTGTCATCACAGTAGAGCCTTATAAGACCTTTCCATTCAACTTCTAAATTCTACAGAATGATTTTATAGTCATAACACTTATAGATTCTAGTTTCATAGATTTAAATTTTATCTATACACTAAATCAAGTCATCATACATAGAATTATTATATCTTTCAGTCTTTATTAGTATTAATGATATAAGAACTTGAATAGTGATCATTTTAACAACTAAAGCAAATATTTTAATAGAATCAATCTGATAAGTTTAAGCATTACCTTTGGCCATTAACCTGGCTTTATAATTTTCTAGTGAGCTATTAGATTTTATTTTGTAGTAAAGACCATTTATATCTCTTATATTTTTTTTAGCAATGTCACCAGTTTTCATGTTTTGTTTTTTTTGAAGGGCATCTATTTTTCTACATATTATTATTTTAATTTATATAATTTAAAGTCTCAGAGATGGTTTTAAGGATATAAATAATATTGAGGCTACTAAGTAGAAAATGGATCTTATATATGCCAGATTGTGTAGAAGTTGCTTGTCTGGAATTGAGTTATTTATTGGAATTATGGCCATGAAAGGGCATTTTAGGTAAACAAAATTATTTGTGAATGATATTTCTTTCTTGAGGTAAGTAAAAATAAAGTAGTAATTTTTTTCATTGATAGTGACATCAATAGACTCACTTTTATCATGGGGGGATGATAGCATTTATACCTACTTTGTGTGGGAGAGTAGCCAAGACATTTAATTGGTTTTAGATTGAGTTTTCTTTTAGTTTGGGGATGTGCATAAATAAATGCAAGTATTCCATATGTTTGGGGAGTAAGTTTATTTGAGGAAAGAATTTGATTAGAATTTGTGTAGGACTCTTAAATTCATGAATTTTATAGGTAACATATTTATGGTGTGAGTTGTTTTTACAATAGCTTCCCTATTGCTATTTTGGAATACTCTTTTGACAAAAGAGAGCAAGTAGGTGACTATTCTTCGTTTAACTATCTCATTTTATTAGGGTGTATATACATAAGATGACTCATGCATTATTTTTTCTTGGGAGTATGAGGATATATAATGATTAAAAAATTCTTTAGCATTGCTAGATTTGACTTTTTAATTCCAACAATAAATTGATTTTTGATCATGTTGAAAAAGGTAGGAAAAATGTTACATCACTTTTGGATTTTAGTAAAAGGATTCATTACAGTCTGGCAAAATAGTTGATAAATAAAACAAATCATCGAGCTCTAGAAATGTTAGGTGTAAGGATAGCCCCATATGTCATATGAAGGAGATAAAAAAACGTAGATTTTAGGTTCTTGTATCAATTATTGAAAAATTGATATTATTGTATTTTATTAACTCTCAAATATTATAACAAAATTTATTTATATTATTATTTTTAAATATTAAAAAAATATAGTTTTGTGAATACAAATAATGGATGGCTAATACTTAGGTGTTGGAGTTGTATCCTTTATTTATTGGATTTAGAAGTTTTTGAAAGAAAAGATAATACAACAGGTTATATGGAGCTTTATTGATTTTGGGTTCTTTAAGTTGGTAGAGATGATCTTTTCTTTTTAACAAAAGTCCAATTGTTCTCCTCGTATCCTATTTTTGAAATACACAATTTAAAGGGTAAAACACAAAATTGTATTATGAATATGTTTGTAGCTTTTCTATATATAATAAATTGATGAATAATATAGGGTACATAGTGGGCAGTTTGAAGCGTGAGGGATTTGTTTATAAGAGTGTTTTCTTAACTAGTAATGGTTGTTGATGATTTGTACAACAACAACAACAACAAGCCTT
Organism: Cymbidium sinense; assembly: GCA_021442155.1. Lineage (NCBI taxonomy): Eukaryota > Viridiplantae > Streptophyta > Magnoliopsida > Asparagales > Orchidaceae > Cymbidium > Cymbidium sinense. The sequence continues at coordinate 110,852,512 of CM038218.1, read as the reverse complement.
TATCCCACTAAGTGGGGTCGGCTATATGAATCCTTCGTCCATTGTGTCCTATTATGTATCAAATTTTCATTTAATTCAAGTATACTAAGGTCATTTTTTATACATCTTAACCAAGTATTTTTAGGTCTACCTCTACCTTTCTTAGCATAAGGCAAATCTAATGCATCTACTCTCCTAACCAGGTCATCGGATGACCGACGTTTTATGTGGCCAAACCATCTAAGGCGACTCTCTCTAATCTTACCGCCTGGAGCTACTCCAACTTTTCAACATACTCATTTCACATTTTATCTCTAAGAGTAAAGCCACTCATCCACTGAGCATCCTCATCTCTCAGAATACTTAACTTAGTCTTACGCTTTCTTTTATTGGCTACATTCTACATAAGTCATTGTAGGTCTTATCACCATCTTATAAAATTTTCCTTAAGTTTAAGTGGAACTTTTCTATCACACAACATGCCGGCATTCCTCCACTTCAACCATCCAACTTGAATTCTACTAATAACATCTCCATCTATTTCACCATCATTTTGAACAATAGAGCCTAAATATCTAATCGCCACTCTTATTAATGACTTGTTCACCTAATGTCACAACACTACCACTAGAACTTCTACAACTAAAATTACACTCCATATATTCAGTTTTAGATCTACTTAAACGAAAACCTTTAGACTCTAATGTTGACCTCCATAATTCAAGTTTCTCTTGGACTCCCTCTCTAGTCTTATCAACAAGAAGAATATCATCAAAAAAAGCATACACCAAGGCACATCTTCCTGTAAATGCTTAGGAAGAACCTCCATAACTAAAGCAAAAAGATAAGGGCTTAAAGCTGATCCTTGATGTAATCTAATTGAAATAGGAAAATATTTTGTCAATCCTTATCTGCAAGAATTATTTTATTTTTTTGTTAAGATAGAGTATATGAAATGAAATAAATTTGTGTCAGAATTTGATCATATGATTTGTGGTTTTGAATTAATAATCATGAGTTGAAATTGAGCATTTAAAAATATGAAATGAGGAGGTAATACTTTAGAATACAGAGAAAGTATGTGTCATATGAGCCTTTTCTAGTGATACCAACTAGATTTTTAGCATCTCTTTTTTTTATTTGTGAAACTTAATGGGTGATTCTTTGGTGTTACCTTTGTTTATATTTGTAATATATGTATATCTCTATTCTTTTGTTTGTTCTCCTTATGTTATCCTATTTTTGCTTGTTGGTTCTCACGAAGCTTCCGACATCTTTCTTGTATTTATTGAGCTTTTTTGTATTATGTACACTACAAGAAATCTTTATTGACCATCTTTGTTGGATTTGACTACATTTTCTCTTATAGAGAAGAGAGTTTAGTGCTTGATGTCTACTGCCTTTGTTATTAAGGTCGAATCTTTTATGGGATATTGGTAATCATAGCTCCCATTTTCTCTTCTTCCATTTGGATGTTGGCAATGACTTTATTTATTGAATGTAAGTTTTCCTTTTTGAGAATTTGTACCTCTATAATATCAAGCCCAACATTCAATCAAACAAAGAAATCATAAAGTCGATCTTTTCAACAAACTTTTTATTTAGAATTGCATCTTTGCATTATTTGTTTGGATATTGATAATAATTCATTTTTTGCTAGAGGTCTTGTAGTAGATTGGAGTTTTCTATAAGGGATTGTTTTCTTTGCTTAGTAGATGAGATAGTGGTGTTGGTCTCATATATTTGAGCTGCATAATAGACTTTAGAATATGTTTGATTCACCATATCACATGTTTTCTTTGTTGAATGAAGGAATATGTAAGTGCCACTTATCTCAAGAACTATAGAGTTCCATAACTAGGACATCATCATGAGTCTTGTTCATCCTAAGTTTGATGTGGGATTGTCTTATTGAGTTTTAGCGACATGCTTGTTTAAAATTACACAATAAAAAGCCTGCCTCAATGCTTTTTTGAAAAAATCACAATGAGGCTTACGATTGTTGCTATGAGGCTTATGCCACACATGATGTGAAGTTAGCCTCAAGGCCCACCTTGCCTCAATTTTTGTGAAGCATATGCTTTTAAATTTATATTTTAAAAAAATCAAATATAAGTTTTAATTATCCAAATAACACATACACAACCGATCTCTAGATAACCATTAACCATGCACTCTCTCTATTCCTCATGCATCGTGTGCTCATCACTACCATCATTATTTGATACTCATACTTTAATATTGAATAATTAGAGCGGGAGAGAAAAATTTATTATTTTTGAATTACTATATCATTAGCATTTACTTTAATATCTCATGTTACTTTGATGTTAGTATAATATTTATAACTTCATGATTAATGTGAAGATATTAATATGTTATTTGATTCTCTATGCAATTTATTATTTCCTATTATAGTAGGATATTAATTTATTATATTTTAATATATTAATAAGTTAGGATATTAATATATTACTTCTTGCTTTGTGCTTTGATATATGTATAATATTTTTTACTTTGCACAATTTGTTAATTTTGAGACTTACGCCTCAAAATGTCTTGAAGCTTATGCCTCGCCTTATGAACGAAAAATGTCTCAATACTCAATTGCACAATTTTAAACTTCGAGTGCCATTATTAGATTTTGAGAAAATTTATTGTATATTTTATTTGATCATTTGTGGGTTTAAAATTAAATTAGTCCCTCAACTATTTATGAATGACTAATTAGTCCTGCATCAAAGGGACTAATTTGCTCGACTATTTGATAGACCAAGTTGATCCTTCCATTTGAAATTTAACGGAAAGTTGTAGAGAAATAATGAATACTACAGGGCATTTTTGGAATAACAAAAAATAAAAATAAGTAGATAACTAATAAACCCTACCCTTTTCTCATTTTCAGTCATGCGCTGCACCACGGAAGGACCAACTTGGTCTCTGATCAAATAGGGATCAAATTGTCTCTAACTAAATTGATTCTTCATAAATAAGGACTAATTTGGTTAAACCTAAATTATATCGCCCAAGAGAACTTATAGTAGAAAATATATAACATAGGGAATGAAAAATTACCAAATTAACTACAAGTAGGACAGCCTATGGATTAGTGAGGTGATAGCAATAATTTTATGGATTAATGAGGTGTCATGGAAAGAGTAAGTTTGGTGTTAATTGCAGTAGCTATCCTAGTGGAATAGCTAGCAGTGACCAGGTGTTGTGCAGCAAAGAAGGCTGAGAGCTGGCGTGAGATAGCTGGGCTTGCATCCATGTAGAAGAAAGAGGTGCTAAGGTGAAGTTTTGATGTGGGTATTAGGAGGCAGATTTGTAGGAGACAGAATTGTAGGAATTGATGTTAGGTTTAATTTGCCACACAAACTGTGCTCTTAATCTTATTGAGCTGTTGTTTTTGTTTTAAATCAGGGTTCAAGTGGAGGTGGAGAAGGTTTTGAAGTTACAAAGTTCGGTCATGGTCGTGTAGCGCTAATAGGATTTCCCAGGTTTGTTTTCTGTGGACAACCTCCTAGCTATTTTACTGCTTATTCGTGGTTACTACATTTTGATTTTGGATGATTTGTAGGCTGCATTATTTCAATCTTGAATCATTAAAGTTTGATGCTTTAGCAGAATGACTTGTATAAAGAAAATTGCGCATAGATGCATGCCTTCTCAATTACTTCTAGTTAGTACACTTGATGACCTGTTATCGTTAATTTATATCACACTTGGCTGTCACTTGTCGAGGTTACAGAAATCATGCGGCTCTGTAAAGCCTTAAAAATGTAGGTTATTATGTTTTTAAGGACATGATTAGAAAATTGTCATACCTTTTAACTGCAATACTAATTTATTGCTGGTAATATAGAAGTCAAAAGGAGGACAAATTAAGAACATTAATATTTTTGATTAAACTTTATAGTTCTTGAGCTCTATGGTGGAAGAGAAGTTTTTTTCCTTCTTCTTTTGGGTATAAAGGGTAGTTTTCATAATTTTAATACATAAGATTTCCTCAAATTCAATTATAATTTTTTACTGAATCCTTCTTCTTTAAGAGAAGTAAATAATCTTTTATTATCATTAATGAAAATTTTTCTATGAAATACTGGTATATCCTCCTAAAAGCAACTTGATCCAACTGTTCTCTTAGCCATTGTTGTTAGTTGTTTTTTTTGCCACTTCAGTTTGTGCTACGTTAATTGATTTCTCCTTCTTTTTTCAATTTTCTCTTTTCAGTTGTCCTTATCAGTTGGAAGCCACGATCTTCTATACTTTTTTCATTTAATTACTTTTAGACCTATAGATGAAACATTCCATCTGTAACTTTTATGCTTTACTTTTAAACCTATAGATGAAACATTCCATTTGTAACTGTTATGCTTATCTACTCGACAGTGTAGGAAAATCAACTCTTCTTACTCTTTTAACGGGCACACACTCAGAGGCTGCATCTTATGAGTTCACCACGCTCACCTGCATCCCTGGAATTATCAACTACAATGATACAAAAATTCAACTCCTTGATCTTCCTGGGATTATTGAAGGGGCATCAGAAGGCAAGGGCCGAGGTAGACAGGTAAGTTGCATCTTTTTTTCCCTTCAACAATGCCTTTACTTATTCTTATGTATCAGTCAAACAATGCATATTAAATTATGAATTTTAACTTCACTCATGGTTGTTTCAAAACTAATATTAGTTGTCATGACCAGCATAAAGGAGATAATAGTAATAATCATTGTCCTGATGAACTGTGATGACTGTCTATCATATTCAGCAGTAGAATGGTATAATGCCAAAACAGTTACATGCTCTCTTTTGCAACCCCATGGCGTGGAGTTCAGCTTATGGTGTTATCTTGCATTTTGTGCTTCCGAGCATCTAGGGTTACTTGAAACTTCGTACTCAAGTAACCAGTTCTTCCTGTATAGCCGATAAGAATTTACTTGTGTTAAAACTGTTTTGAGAAAGGAGGAAATAAAGCATGAAAAAAAAGTTAATATGCATGTCCGGTTGCAATACCATTAATCTTGTATATACATATTTTTCACTTATATATTTGAGTTTATTATTGTTTTTCCAACAAATGATTCCTAGTTTTAATTTTACAGGTTATTGCTGTAGCAAAATCGTCAGACATTGTGTTGATGATTCTTGATGCATCCAAAGTAAGTAATTAAATTTAAAATGGCAGAGACCATTCTCTTATTAAACAGCAGCTTTTTTTTTGTAATTTCAACAGAGAACTTTTGAGAACAAAACGTTCCAGCCTATTGCCGAAAGATGTAATCCTTTTTTGTTCTTATTTTCCATGCTCCAATGGTTTAAATAGGCAAGAAATCAGAACAATTGAAGCGCTGTTTTAAGGTTTGACTAGCTCATTTGGTTTGGTGATGCAGGAGAGTATTGAATACTTCAGGGATTAAATACTTCAAAGCATGAAAACAAAGCTAACTAGATAGTATTAAAGAAATGGAAGGGGATAAGAGGATGATTTAAAGTAAAGAAAGAGGAAAGATCAAGAATCAGTAACTGCAACTGACTGTTGGACAGGGCATCACATCTAGAAGAGTTTCCAGTTGATGCAAAGATTTCACATCCAATAAATGGAGATTTTCATTCAAAAGTCAGCATAATATAATAATTTCAGTATTATGATCACTTTCTAGAGTAAGGTCCTCAATAATAACCAACAAAATCAAAAGCACATTAATTAATAATGTTGACAATAATGAAAATAATCATCAACATTTTCATGATCATTAGTTTTATCCTAATTATTTTGGTCTAGCTAAATGAATCTTTACTTTTCTTTCTATTATGCTAGGTATTATCTAAATTGTTAAATCTTTTTTTTGCAAATCATTTCAAACAACATCTATTCATATTATTTTAAGTTTTTTTTCTCTTTCTAATTATGAATACTAAATTTATCTACCAATTTAATGGGTGCATCCTGTACTCTTATACATATCTAGACTTTCTAAGTCTTTTTTAATTACTTTATTTTCAATAGATGTCAATTCAATTATTCCTCTAATATCATTCTTTCTTATTCTATCATCCTAATCTACACATCTTTATTAATATTCTCATATTCCCCATGCTTAACTATGAAAGATATTTTCATCTCCCAACATTCAGATCCTTATATTATATCTAGTCTAATTACAAATTTATAAACTTTTCTTTTTAAGTCCTCGTGACCTCATTTGATACTTGTTCATTTTAAAGTTATATCTTCATATAATTCCTATTTTTTATATATTAGGACCAACCTTTTTAAACATAACACACATTGATATCTTTTTATCTTCTAATATTATTGATTGATAATCATTAATGCCATACTTATTAAAAATGTATATTATATACCCAATTTTTATTATGTTAATTCTATTGATTTAGTTCTAAAAATAAAAAATAATGGATTTAGTGCTAATCTGTGATGTAATTCTATTGATTTTGTGATAATATAAAATTTATATTTTTCACTATTTTCATGTGTGTGCAGCTCTAAATCATTTAATTCTATTAAGAATATTCACTGAGAAGATGGGACATTTCTATTCTTGGTTTTTACAAAATAATTAGATATTTTTTTTAGTTCAAGGAACTAACAAGTGTAGTAAGTCAAATTAGGATAGTTTTTTGCTTTTATTTTTCAAAAGTCGAAAAGCACGATTTGTTTTTTCTATTTTTTTTTTGAAAATTTTGTCTTTGAAATTATTTTGAGAATCGAAGCTGTTAGAGTCGATATGTCGGAAAATTGTTTGAACTTTTCAAAAAAAAAAAAAATTTTGTAATACCCACAATAACTTTTAAAAGTTATTTTTTTCACAACAGCTTTACAACTAGCTTTTCATAAAATCTACAACTGCCTTAAATAGACAAAAAGTATAACATATAAAATCAAAATTGCTATCAATAGAGAACTTTCAACTCAAAACTATTTAACAAGCTTGCCTTCTATATAGTAGATAGAAAATGAAGTTTAAGGGGATGAATCGTCAAAGATGGTGTGCACAAGCTTCATCGAGTTAAGAGAACGAAAGACATGGTGTTAGAGTTGGGAACAAAGAGGAAGGAGAGTTATACTAGAGTCCTATGAATTGGCTAGGGCATGAAGAGATGATGGTTGGGGATATCACACATGTCATATAGCTCACAAACTATCATATGCTTGTTCTTTGGTATGTTAATCTTGTGATTGGCCCTATTGGGTAGTGTTGATCCATGGAAAAATTTAATTTCCACCTAAAATAATTTTGACACAATTTTAAGCATGTCAAATGTGTGTCGGGACATGTCAGAGATATGTTTGTTTCTAACACATATCCAACATGTACATGAAAGTTATTTGAAAGCATTTGTGCTTCTTAATTATTATTACATATTTATGTATTTAATAAAATCAATATATTTTAGGGGTTGTTTGGTTGCCTAAATTTGAGGTGTAAAGTAAAGTAAATGCTGGGGTTTTAATTTTTTTGGTGTTTGACATGGTGTAAAGTAAAATTTCAGGTAATGTAATGTATTTAGAATACATTACAAATGTCATTTTTAGTGTATTTGAAATTACCTTTTAAAATATTATGGTCGCCTGCCATTGCCGATCCACGACATTGTCGTCACGCCGAGGCCGTAGTCGATTTGACCGTTGCCTACCCACCGTCACCGGCCATGCCATTGGTGTACCACTCCTCTTATAACATCAAGAATACTTTACATTACATTTATTTTATAAAAAAAAAAAAAAAAATTCATGTATTTATAGTGTTTTCAACCAAACAATTTTAAAATCCAATCACGCGTTCTTTTCTGTATTATTTTTTTTTAGGCCAAACAACCCCTTAACTTACTCTTTTCTTAATGCACACAACATGGTATTTATTTATATACTTTCTCATGAACAATTAAACAATATGAATATCCTTTGTTTGCCCTTTTTCGTTAATTATTGTAACACAAAAATCGCTTTTAGCATAGATGATCTTGGCATGAAATCAAATTGATTCTCAAAATTGACATAATTTTTCTACAGTCTATGTTTCATTTTTCTTTTTCATAGCTTTAATTTATAGTTTTTAAGTTATATTCTTTTATAATTAGCATAATCTTAAACATTTTTTTTTGTTTTTAAAGAATGATATAAAAATGATTCTTCTCTAATCATTTCATCATTTATTGAAAAGACTTATTAACCCACTATTACAATCTTTCCATGACTTTAAAAATCTTAATAGATATCTAATCTAGACCTATTATATTCGCTTTTAATATTTATAATTTGATTGAAATCTCTAAACCTCTTATTACTTCCCTTTACAATTTTACATATCGTTTTTTTGATCAATCAATAATTTACTTTATTGTTTCATTTAATATGCTATTCTAAATAATTTCTTTTGAAAACTTCTTTTAAACAATTTTTTAATATATAATATTTTGATCTTTAACTATGATCTTATTATCTTTATTTTTAATGCATCTAATTTGATCAAAGCTATTAAAGCTCTCATCTATATCAGTATTATTTCTATATCTTCTCCTCTTTTTTTAAGTACCAAGCCTGCTAATAATTTTAAATATTTGTAACTTTTTTGCTTAGTTCACATTCTTCTATGTAAGGGTTTTAACTTCTTTATAATCATTATAATTTTTAGTGTGATCCAAATAATATAATTTCACTTGTTCATGCAAATTAAAGATTAATTTTAGGTGAGGCTCATCCTTGATCATTCAGATAAGCATTAAGTTTTGTTTGTGTTCAAAATCCCACATTAGTGTAGTATGTTTGCCTTAGTAAATACAACCCTGTAGAATCTAAAAGGCATGTTTAATGTATGGATCATGAAAACTTCATATCCAAAGGCCAGGTTCAATGTTTGAAACATGAAAACTTTTGAAGAGATTCTATTTCCATATCATATTCTCTCAAAAACATAGATGCTCTCACATACTTCATAATATTATGTCACATACTCCAAATATTATGCACAATTTTCATTGGTTTTAGTTTTAGATGAATTTTTATTTTAAGTCTGATATACTATATCACACTTATTGATGTAGGATGTCTTAAGTTGAAGGATTTTTTAATGCAAATTTTTAATGAGATGCATAAGATTACATATACAAGCCCAAATACATAGTCTACAAAGTCTTATTTTAGGCAAAAATTCACTACTTTTGATAAAAACTAGAAAGTACATAGAAGTTTTTCTAGCAATAATTTAATGAAGACAAAAATGAAAAATTAACTGTGAAAGTTGAGATAATGAAAACCACTCAACAATCAAAATTCACATTGCAATTCGAAGTGGAAATTGTATGTGATTTGTTCAAATTAAACACACAAACCACACACACGCCTCATACTAATTTTTGAAAAGTTTTTAATGTTTGTAGTTTTGCACCACTCTTAAAGAATTCGCATCCAATCAACACAAATTTTAGAGGAAATAAAATTTTGTTAAGTAATTATTTTCTTTATAAGCCTCAATATCCCCTTCTATAATCACATAAAATACCAAATGGAACCTCCTAAATACAAAACCTAAATTCATGAATTTTGTTATATTATCAATTTATGAACCTCCTTTGCCCTAGCTCCTTAGCATTGCATCCTCGTGCCACTCTTCTCTCGTTGGTCCTCTTATTGAGTCGCCTCGAGTTTCTGGATCTGTTATCAAACTTGCTTACCTTCTCAAGGGTTTCCATTTGGTTGTTGATACCTTTTGGCATGGCCTTCCTATGCCACGGGCCATTACCTTCATTATGGATGGCATCTCCACTGATTTTATTTGTTACTTGCATTTTATCTCATTCCGTGCCACTCATATTTCCTCATTCACAATAATTCCCATGAGCATTTTTGTTTCCACTAACTCTATTAGGTTGATCTTATAGGTGATCAAAATCCTTGTTTCCGCTCTTGACTCAATCCTCACCCCCCATTGTAGTTGCCCTTTGAGTTATGCATAGGTTCCTCTTATTCAGGCTGATGTTTCTTTGGCCCTTGTTTCCCCCACAGGTCCTATTTATAGAGGATCTGTGGTTATTTCTCATGTTACTTGCACTCATTGGTTCTTCAATTAAGTTGTTGGTAAATTATTGCTTAATTCATTCTTAATTTATCTTCTGAAAGCATTAAAGAAGTATATAATAATATCATATTAGTTTAGAAAAAAATAATTTTTCACCGCAAGACTTTTAAACTATGCATAATATTGAAACACATCTTATTAATCTTGTTCATAATTTGTAGATTGATATACAGTTGGGCCCTATATTAACTTAATTACAAATATTCATTTTTAAATTTATATTTTATAATAACTCATACCGGTTTAGAAAGAACACTTCACGAAAAGGATTGAACGTATCCTATTAATTTCAATTAGGCGTGTCCAATTCTTTGGGAGTCAAACATTAAAACATTAAAAAATTGTTTTAAATCATTGATCCAATTTTAAAATTTGCTCATATTGTGTCACTCATTAAATATTGGGATGTAATTTTGTATCTCATATAGCCACATTGTAGTTGTTTGGGCTAGTTTCATTTATATTGCATCATGTGATTATTTTATTGTGTGTTATGTCTTCTAATCAACATGATGATTCTATATTAAATTTTGATATGAAATCCAACACAATGTCTTATAGTCTATAATTTTTTAATGCAAATTTAAGATGAGATGCATTATTACATACATGAAATCAATATTCAAAGTTCACTAGCTTCTTATTTAGACAAAAAATTTGTATCTGCCTTTATTCCACTAAGTGGGGTCGGCTACATGAAGCCTTCGTCTCCGTTGTGCCCTATTATGCACCAAATTCTCATTTAATTCAAGTATACAAGGTCATTTTTTATACATCTTAATCAAGTCTTTTTAGGTCTACCTCTACCTTTCTTAACATAAGAAAAATCTAATACATCTACTCTCCTAACTGGGTTTTCGGACGGCCGACACTTTATGTGGCCAAACCATCTGAGGCGACTCTCTCTAATTTTATTTGTCACTAGAGCTACTCCAACTTTTTCCCGAACATACTCATTTCACATTTTATTTCTAGAGTAAAGCCACTCATCCACTTGAGCATCCTCATCTCTACAACACTTAGTCTTACGCTTCTCTTTTATTGGCCAACATTTGCACCATAAATCATTGCAGGTCTTACCACTCATTATGCAACACTTAACTCCATTTTATGAAAATTTAAATAACACAAAATATGTATCAAATGGTATTTTAAAAATTATCCAAATAGAAATTTTGTAAGAAATGTTGGGTCAATAGAAACCCCATGTTGACTAAGATTCATATTAGAAATAGAAATCTATAATGTAATATACTTTACCATATGCAATCACAAGTTATGTAGATGAAAAAGTAACAAGGAAATAAGTCACTAAATAAGATCAAGACCTCATGTTGATACGAGGATAAGACTTCCCTTGGAAGTTATCAATCATTAGCTATGTTGCACTTGACCATACAAGCTTGAGAAAAATTAAAATTTCATTAAGAAATATATTTACTTTTGCGTGCTTTTAGAGCTCATATCTATGATCGCAATGTAAGCTGATTGTCTCTCAAAAGCCAGGAATATCTATAATGCTTATCATCACAAATTAACGAGTTTCGATTCTGCTGCAGTGTCAAACTCAAAATATAGTAAATAGCTATTCATGATATTGTGCAATTAAATAGAGAATAGATGCAATTCACAATAATTAGAAGCATGGAATCAACAATTCCATCAACAATAACCAACTACAAGGACACAACAACAAAGAGCATTTATTCCGGGTCTGTTTGGGGCAGCTGTAGTTTTTTGAAAAGTTGGTTGTAAAGCTGTTATTGGGAAAATAGTTTTTTGAAAAATTATTGTGAGTATTATAAATATTTTTTTTTTTTTAAAATTCAAACAATAATTTTTTGATAGCCACCACACTCTAACAGTTCTGATTTTCAAAAGTAGTTTTTCATCACAAATTTTTCTGAAAAGCAATTAAAAAGCTAGTAGACAATTATAGCTATAGTTGTTTTCTGACTGTTTTTTGAAAGTTAAAGCAGTTCGAAAACTGTCTCAAATACATCTTCATCAACAATAACCAATAGTTGACACCATTAAATTTATCAACAATAGCCAATTGTTCCATCACATGAAACACATATAGCCAACAACAAATTATTAAGCTAATTGTTTATCCAAATAGCAAATCAGAGAAATATTGTGAATGAATAGCAAACCAAGAACTAATGACTGATGAAGGAACTATAACCAACTACAAGGTCACAACAACAAAGATCATCAACTTCATCAACAATAACCAATAGTAGGGACCATTGAATTTATCAACAATAGCCAATTGTTCTATCACATGAAACACATATAGCCAATAACAAATTAATAAGCCACAGTTGATCCAAATAGCAAATCAGGGAAATACAGTGAATGAATAGCAAACCAAAGAATTAATGGCTGAATCAAGGAATTCTTGGCTGAAGATTGAACTGACTCAAAGTAACATAGGGAATCAAATAGAATCGATGTAGAAATTAAAGAGCACAAGTAGCCTCTATAGAGATTGTCATCTTAAGCTTGCTTAAACCAAAATATAAAAAGCAATATTAGGAAATAAAAATAATTAAAATAACACAAGTTTTTTTCACCTTTCATGGTAAACCAGCACTTTTTTTTTGAAGATGAAATATTGGAGTTGGCAACTCTATTTATTTATTTTTATTAATAGCAAGTTTTCCAAGGTCTATCCCAATCAGGATATCATTTATTTATTCATTTTTGACTTATGTTTGATGGGTAATTCCTTGTTGGGCTGTTGACTCATGCCATATACTATTCAAACTATCACAAAATCAAATTATTCAAGATTTTTTTCTAAAAGATCTTGTTATGTGAATGACTATTCGGTGTGTATGCTATAGTAGTCTCTACACTTGATTCATTAAAGGAACCTCTTATAACTTCAGATTGGCTAACTTTTCCTCATCTTTAAGTCCACTATTTTGATCAATCCAATATTATATTCTCTAGGTTATTTTTTGACAAATTTCTACAAATGGATGCTACTATTACTAGTCTCTTCATGCCATTTATGGCTAGAGCCCTGATTGAAATAGATGTTATTATTTCTTTGAAGAAGTAGATTTAGATTGGTTTTTTTCCAAAGTGATTATTGATAGAAGGTTGAATTTGATGGCATATGTTCATATTGCTTTTATTGTAATTTTTTTGATCATAAGTACCGAATATTTAAAAACCCATTTGAAATAGAGAAAATTATCTTTATTGATCCTAACACTCAGGATAAAGGGGAGCATAGAAGTGATCAAAATTTTACTTACAAACTTGCTGGTCACAGTTTAAAAAAAAAAAAATCTAATTTGTGCATAAAATTTGGAACCAATTTTAGATATTGTTATGATTCAAAGCCCTAAGGAGGGCGTTCATACCTGATCTATAGCAAGAACATCGTTTTAGATCTAACAGAGAAGTTGTGTCCCGATTGTATTAATAAAGAAGCCCACATGAAGTGCCTAATCATAATGACAAAGAAGCTTGCATGAATAGAAGCTATTAATGAGGTATGAACTATAACAACCGAAGCCACATGAGCATGTAGGAATAACAACCACATTAGATGAGTAGAATAAGAGCATTGAGTATTTGATATGTAATTTCATAAAGTATGATATTAATAACTATAAATTAATATTATTGATAGATAAAGTGATATCTATATAATTGAATGTTGATATGAATGTTTTTACTTTTAGAGTTAATGGTGGACATTTAAAGATATGAGAATTGCTTCAGGAGTACTACGTAATAAGTGAGTATCATTGAGATTCAAAGTTTAATTTTATGAAATTGAAATTAAGTCAGTTACGTTTTACGAATCTGAGTAAAGAGTGACAAACAAGTCTTTATTAACCAAATTTGAGTGTGCCTTAAATAAGAATACTAAGTTGGCTATGTGACAAAACTAAGATGAATGTATTATGAAATGACTTTATTAAAGGGGTAATGCGAGTAACTTGACTGAAGGTTAGATGGTGGAACATAAATTTAACTGGTTTTTGTCTTTACAATAAAATTTTAGTAGATATTGTGTTGCACTAATAAGATGATAGATTAAGTTACTATTTGAAGGATTAGAAAGGAAAATGAGTAAATCAAATGTAAAATAGAAATTGTGCAAAAAGATTTGCACAAAACAAATTTAAAACCTCATGCAACATTATGTAGAACAAATGTAGAATATGGATTCATAAAACTGGCTCAAAATCTTTGGATTAAGGTTAATGATGATGGTTTTGATATGTTGAGATGTAAATATCAATATTTTCTTTTTTACAAAATTATTCCCTTCTCTAGATCCATTATTCCAGTCCATACTACATATAATCTGAACTCATCGGATAGAATCTTTGGGATATGGCTAATTATGATGTTGATGATACATGGAAGTGAAAATATTCTAGTTTTTCTAGAATTGTATTCCACCCCAAACCAATCATTCTTCTTCATATTTCATCATAAAACACACCACTTAATGAACCACAACCAAACTAAGAGCAAAGAATTTGGGGTGAGGAACATATTCTGAGATCCTACTCCCTTTAGCCTTCACCAAGATAAGTACTTGTTTTTCCCTCACAAGGGAAAGAAATTGGCCTCAATAAAGTATGAAGCGGAGTGTGTTTAGGGGCAAGGTGACCAACTGATGGACTATACCACATTCTTGTGTCGATTGAGTACTAAATTGTGGGTAGACGGTGCAGATGACTAAAGGTTTAGGCTGTTCAAACCTTCGTTTCTGCATTCAGTAATGGGAGGCCTGATTGATGGCCAACAAGAGGGAGCAGTAATTGCTGCTTAATCGATTTAGCAGCTCGCCTTTTAATTGGCTGGCTCAAGGCCTTTTAATAAATAAAGAAGTTTTTCTTTTGTTTTTTGACTGATCCAGGTTATGTGGTGCAGTGTTCTTGAGATGGTTTTTCTCGTCAAATTTTTTTGACAAAATTTCTCTAGTTATTGGTACCATAAGATGGGAATTGGTGTTTACACGTTGAATCTTTGCCACATTTTGATGGAAGACTGGAGAATCACATAGCAAGATCGTAGGCTTAACACAGACTGCTAAATTATGTTAGCTTTTCTTGTATAAACCTATCTTTTTGAAGTACAGTTTACTCGTTCTGTTCTTATTCTAGCCATAGTTGAATTTATACTTGCCAAACTTTCGTTGCTCTTTTTTGTTATGTTACAGTTACAAATATTACAAGTCATTTTACTGTCATCTACCTTGAAAATGTAGGAAACTGTCAGTTGTCTTGTATTTTTCATCATCTTTTGATGGAATAATTATTGCTTTAGGGTCCACAAAGGAGACTGCTGCTTGCTAGCTCTCTGTTTGACATTACACATTTGCTGAAAATATTGTTTATTAGAGAGTTTACTTGTTCTTGCATTTTCTTGTTTATCATATACCTGAATAGGTCCTTTTGGCTTTGATCGAGTATAATGCAAATTTTTTTTTTTATGTGCATGCTATGCCACTACATCTTCAGAGTGAAGGGCATCGTCAAATTTTGACTAGAGAGTTGGAAGCTGTTGGCCTGAGGTTGAACAAGAGGCCACCTCAAGTACGTTTAATACTATCATCATTGTGTTTTTAGTCTGAAAGTCTCTATACTTCATCAGTCTTCTACTTTTATTTTTTTTCTCCACTTGATGGCGTCATGCTTTTCCATATAAATCTGATGATTGGCAACGCAGAAAGGTAAGTTTTCTGAAAAGTTTTCTGAAATCTGTATTACATGCAACTCATACCCAAATGACCCAAATCATATATTTGTATATTGCTGTTTGATTGAAAAAAAAGGATCCATATATTCGTATATATATATAGTTCTCTCGAAGAAGAGAATGATAAGTTTTTTCTCATAGATTTTGATGTTATGATTGTTTAAAATCTGGGTCGACTGTTCATTCTCTTTGGCATCATTAATCTAACAGGATACATGATTTCAAATTTTATAGGATTATTTGATCATCAATTAGATGCATAAAAAATTTCACAAGGAATGACTATGATTGCATGATAAAATAATTATGATTTCAAAGCATAGAGACATTCAAATGACTTGGAATCAAATATATGAATTATTGATGATATTTTTGTTTGGTAAATTATATGAGTAAAATTAAACTTTTATGAGGATAGTATAGATTATTTGATTATACTTATTTTTCTTACATGATGAAAAATAGAATGAAATTAGATGAAATTGATCCACAATTATTTCTCATATTGTAAAATACAATCAAAGATGTGTTCTTGAGTTTTAAAATTATGAAAGGAAAAATAAAATTGGGAGGAGAATAGGCATTCTTCTCCTAGGGGGAGAAAAGTCCACCTCATCTCATTTAATAGAAAATGGGTAATAAAATTGAATTAAGAAAATGATTAGATGATTTATGATGAAAGAAAGTAAAATAAAATTAAATTTTATTAAAAGATATTGTCTATTCTCATATTTGTTGTTTTTTCATTTAAATATTATAGAAAAATTGATTGTAATGTTATATATTTTGATATGCTTAACAAAAATGCATTTAGATAAGTGTATTTTTAAAATATAATATTATTTTAAGTCTTATTTTAATTCTCATCAAGTATAGAATAATCTCATTATCATGAGATTATGTACTTTGTAATTATGATTAATTAATATGATTCATAAATTAACTTTCTTTAAATTTAGGCCTTAATCAAATTTTTGTTTTGTTTTGAATTAATAAATATTTAGGGTATGTTTGGTGTAGTTGCAATAGTATAAAAAAGTAATGGTGTTGTTGTAGAAGAAGTGTCATCTAAAAAGCTATGGTGGGTATTATAATATTTTTTATTTAAAAAAGATAGATCACATTTTCTTCTTTTTCTTTAAAAATGCCTTTCTCACCGCAGATTCTCCAAAATATGACTAGAATGCAATCCCCAAATATTATTGCGGTGCATTTTGGCACCGCATTGCATTGCACCCTCAAATGCAGCCTTAATCAAATTTTTTTTTGTTTTGAATTAATAAATATTTAGGGTATGTTTGGTGTAGTTGCAATAGTATAAAAGAGTAATGGTGTTGTTGCAGATGAAGTGTCATCTAAAAAGTTATGGTGGGTATTATAATATTTTTTATTTTAAAAAGATAGATCACAGCTTTCTGGTAGTCACTACACTTTGCCAAGTCAGATTAGAAAATGCAGCTTTCTCATTACAGATTCTCCAAAATATGGTTAGAACGCAATCCCCAAATATCATTGCGGTGCATTTTGGCACCGCACTGCATTGCTATCACTCCCTCAAATGCACCTCACCCATAAATTTTCCTCTAATGATAATTTTTTAATAATGAAAAAGAATTATTAAAATGGTTAAATCTAATTCTAATTTCTTGATTATTGCCCTAAAATGAAATAACAAAGATAAGAAGAGTAATAGTACACATGCTAATTGTAGTTTCCATATGTTAGATAGTCATATTGAAATTTTTTTTGGGTGTAGTTGACCATTAGCTAGTCATTAATCCTTAGTGAAATTGAACATAATAGTTGAAGATCATTTGGCTAAAAGAACGGACAAGAAATGATAGAATTGCAGTCACCAAGAGGAGGCACATCATCAATTAGAGTAGGACGACAACTTGACTGAGCTTCATCGAGATGATCAAGTTCATGATGATTTAGCAGTATTGGTTTGGTTGATCTAGCCTAATTTACATATGATCCACTATCATGCATCATACATGCTAATGAGAGGAAGTTAACTTGACCTAGACTAGTTTGAGTTTGTCTAGTCCATATTGATATATGTATTATGATAAGATGATTAATTTTTTTAGTGTTAAGGATATTGCAAAAAGATCTCTAAATAACTTCAAAGTTTTGACGTATCAATTTTCCATCTTTAATTTTTGCTTGAAGGGTGCATCATCTTATCTCTTATAAATAATACTAAATAACATCATAAAAGGTGACAAATACCTTTATTACAAATTAAATTGTCCAGCCTTTGCCCATTACTAATTTAAAAATAACATATTTATAAAAAATAAACATGTAAGAATAGTACATAATTGCTAATTATAATTTTTAACTAATTATACTAATAATACATAATTTATAAATTTTATAACTATTTTTACAATATCATCTAATATACTATATTTAGTAATAATGCATAATTTGTATAAAAAATAACTTATGATACAAATAATAAATTTTTTAATATAATTATTATAAATAAATGAATGTTATTATTAACAATTATATTTATATTAAAAATAATAAACTTTTAAAAAATATGTTTTATTTTGATTCTATTTTAGTTTTTTGGTTCTCTTTTTCAAATGCATGGACATTGCAAGGGCAATTTTTTTGGCAAGTAATTTATATATAAATATTTATAAATTATTCAGTTATAAATTCTAAGTTATTTAATTTTATATTGTATAAGTTATATTATTTATTATGTTCATATTAATTTCCTTATGCAACAAAAAGTTATATAGTATTATATTTAATTTCTTTAATAGATTTTTGAGATCTTATTTTATTTCATAGTATTCTTAATGTTAATTCTTTGGATATCACATTTTTTTCTTATAATATTATGTTCCATTATATAACGATCAACTTTCTTTGGTCAAATTAGTTTTCACATCAACTTTGGGCTCATGTTCTATGATAATTTCATAAGGAAAGCCTTAGTAATTCACGTGCTCTAATTAAATCAACTACATAATGGTGGTACACTTTAGTACTACATCATTATATATTTTTTCATATAACTCTAATTAATTATGGGGCTTATACGATGTATATTCTGGCAAGTATAAATATGTTCATTTTCTATGAGATGAAGCAAAATAATAAGATTAAAATTCTTTTCTTTTATTTCTTATCACTTTTTTCACATGGTATCAGAGCATTGACTCTAAGTCAATCATCGTTTCTCTTTCATCTCTCGTCTCTTCTTTTGCTCTATAAAAATCTGTGTATGTAAAGATCTCTGAGGTTCAATGTTTGCTCTTTGCATACAAGCTCTGCATATTGCTCAACCTCGTGATTCCTCGAGGGTTTGTTTTGACGTAGTGATATGGCGTCGTGATCCTACAACAACTCTCTTCAATCTCGTAAGTTCGCTTCAACCTTGCGATTCTGCTTCTTATTTACTCGCATTGGTGTATCATTTTGTTCCTTACCATCCCGAGTCTGCTTAGATTCAGCCGAGAAACATTGCTTTGTGATTTGCTTCATCTTAATCACTCATGATTCAATATTCTTTCCATTCTAAATTTGATTTGATTCTTCTCTCTTAAACATGACTATGGTTAAGCATGAAATGGTCTCGGATAAAAGCTTCTCCTCTGATGCCACCACTAGGTCAAAACCTAGAATTTATGGCCACATTAGTAGGCTTGAAAGCTTCTATTTAAATATTTTAGAGGTCTGACGAAACTACCTCAAGTAGGCTTAATTAGCTGTAATATTTGTTAAAAAAAGGCAATGGAATGATTATCTCATTGGTGCAATCATTCCTTAAAAAGAAAATATAAAATTTAGAACATGGAGATTTGAAAATAAATAGTTATGCATTACCTCATTAATACTATAGAAAATGAAATTGGCCCAAAATTTCATATTTAATGGTATTAAAAAAAAAAGATCTAAGCTGAAAGCAAAAAAAAAGCTACTTGAATAATAAAAATATCGTAGAGTTATTAGAACTCAGTGCTGCCCTCCACATTCGGTAAGGAGATCTTTTTGTTACTTAACATTACAACACTCTTAAATTGTTTTCTCAATAATTAGATGTCTTTGAAGAATTAGATTGGGAGGGTTCATGGAATGTGATAAGATTTTGAAAATAGTTGAGGAAGGAAATAATTTTCAAATTCTTTCTAGAGCTACCTAAAAATCTTGATGAAATATGAGGAAAGATATTTGGATGTAAATTCGCTTTCCCATTTGAGAAATGTTTTTTGAAGCATGAAGAGGAGAGGTAGAAAAAATATCATGATGGGAGATTAAGGCACTCCAACAACTTTGAAAATTTAGCACTCCCCTCTTAAGGTTATATACATCAAACAGAAGTTACTCAAAAGAAAAGGCTCTAGTGCGACTATTGTTGAAAATCTAGACACAAGGAAACCTATAGGAAACTATATAGAAAATAACACAATTAGAAAGATGTACCGCACAATCGTTTATTCTACTTGCCGCTAACTCTACGTTTGCAGAGACTGTACGCTTCCATGCTTTCAGCCTAGCACATGTGATGGCATTGCAATAGATTAGGTGTATTACATATCTTTAGCTATCCATTAAACGGAGAAGTGCGGAAACATTTCAATCGTACTTATCTAGATTTTACAGTTGAGCCACAAAACATCATACTTGACTTTTGTGCTGATAGTTTTACACTGTTTAGTCAGTCCACATTACCTTATTTATGTTGGTTAGTGATAGTTACACCATACAATTTATCACCAGAGATGTGCATGACAACTCCTTATATGTTCTTTACTTTGATCATTCTTGGGTCATATAACCCTAAAGCAAAATTGATGTCTACTTGCAACCATTGATAGATGAGCTAAAAATTTTCTAGAATATTAGTGCATTGATATATGATTGTTTGCTGCAAAGTAAAACTTTCAGATGAAAACAGTATTTATGTGGACTATCAATGACTTTCCTGTGCATGGAATGCTGTCAGAGTAGAGTACTACTGGAAAGTTAGCTTGTCCATACTGCATGGATTTATCAAATACACTCACTCTTAAAAATGGCCAATTTTTTTTTTTTTTTGATTTGACTATTATCATATGTTCCTCCTTGCTGATCATTCATTTAGAAGAAATGATGCATTCATAGAAGATCGAGTTGAGAAAGCTAAGCCACCTCCAAGATTGAGTGAGGATGTTTATGACATATTATTAGTTTTATCCTGACTATAATTGATCTTTTATTTTATTTGACAGTTGATTTGAGAACGGGAAAACTATTTAGAATGAAGAGCTATGTCTGCCACATTTTTCTGCAATGCTTTCTTTAAGGCATTCAGTCCTTTATCAGAGCAAATTCTAAATCCTTTGATCGAACTTAGTCTCTTCTTTAAGGAGCTATCCTTAGCTTGATTAAATGTGAAGTTATAAAACAACTATAAGTAAACATTGTAGTCATTATTTATAAGCTTGAAAATATATTAACCCCCCGCCCCACTTTTTTTTACTCTACGGAGCACCTACCGATACATGTATCATACAAAGCTAAAGTGAGAGGTCCAGTACAATATCATTGGATGTACCCATTTGAGATATAACTATTTATTAGTAGTAGTAATATCAATTAATATTCAATTTATGCATAATTATTTCTCAAAATTCATATAGATTCTTGTATAAACTGAAAAGAATTATGAAGAATAAAACACACTCTGAAGGTTTAATATGTGAAACTTACTTGACCTAGGAGACTACAACTTTTTGCTCATACTATTTTGAGCCATATGCACGTTTAGATAATATCGATGGTGTTGGATCTTTACAAAATGTGTAATCTATTTTCTAACCATCCGAAAAGCATTGGGTAGAAGCACATTGCGATATCTGAATGATAAGATGTTTAGGGCAGCGATAGTTACTCTTCTGATAAACTGCAATGAGCCACAATATCTCATTTTTATTTTTAATCGAACATATCTCTTACCTAATTATGTCAATTTAATTATTGAGTTCAGGTTATTCGTGAACTCATGATGTTGAGACTATTAATAAGAAGGTCGAAGGTGAATTCTCAACATGAAATTACATGTGAGCAATCATCACTAAGATCTTAATATATTTTTATATTAATTGCACAACTTCTTTATTCTTCTTCTAAGTTCTTGATTAGAGAAACAGAGTGGAAAATCAAGATCTTCATGACCTAGCTTGGGGTTCAAAGCTAATTGTAAGTACATGACAGATTTATGATGTAAATGGTTATAAATTCTACATAAGTTATTGGGCAAAGGAAAGAAAATATATAACTCCAGTGTTTGTATTCGAGGAAACACACATTTAGATGATGAGATAGATTACTATGGAGTTCTACAAGAAGTGCAGTTATAGTATCCTGGATCAAATGAGAGGAATGTCGTTCTATTCAATTGTGATTTATTTGATTCTGTGCGTAATAGAGGGATAAGAAAGCATAAGTCATATGGGATCACTGAAGTGAAGTTGACTAGAAAATATATTAAGTACGGTTCATTTATCCTTACACAACAAGCCACACCAGTGTATTACCTAAGATATACAGAGAGAATAAGAGAGGAAATGGATTGGGCTGTGGTAATTAAAGTCAAACCCAGAGTAAGAGTGAAAGTTAAAACACCATCGAAATTGCTCATCAAGAGGATGAGATGGTGGATTTCAAACTTCCGATTGATGATATAGAAACAATTATGAGCTTGATTGATACTAATGTTGATTATGAGAAACTTATTCAGTCTAAAGATGAGAGCAATGAGGATGATGATGAACATGACACTATAAAATTAACTTTTACTGATTCATCGAAGTAGAAGACCAAACATGCGCTAAAGGTATTTGCACTTTTTTTTTTGTAAATATGTGTTAAAAACAATAGTCTGGAGATACATATTATCTTTTTTACATATTTTAACTACAAAATAATTTTTTTTTATATATTGTACCTGTCCACTGCAATTCACATACTACTTTTTAATACATTTTTTATATATTGTACTCGCATAATACAATTCATGTATTGTACTTTTTATATATTGTACATGCATACTATAATTCACATTATGTATTTAATTTTTACATATTTTTTTTATATAATGTATCTATGTAATACAATTCATGTATTATCTTTTTTATATGTTTTTTATATACTGTATCTACATACTAATTCACATTCTATTAGTAAGTTTAAACGAGGTGTCAGCAAAAAAAATCGTTGCAAAATTTTCTACAAGGCCATTTATGGCGGACCATTCCTGCTAGAAATTTCTAGCGGGCAAGTCCACCGAAAATGCCACTGGGAAAGGCTTTGTCAGAAATTTTTGGCGGTTCACTTTTTCGCGGCATTTCCAGATGGTCTTTCCTCGGTTCTTCTTGAAGAACTTTATGGATGAAAATCCATCAAAAAATCTTTTTCGTTAGATTTTTTGTTTGCCGAAAGTCATTTCCAAAATCAGGGTCTTACTGTCGGGGTAAAATCCGTCGAAAATCCATCCAAAACAACTTACCGATGGATTTTCGTTGATTACCAACGGATTTGTCTGCTGGAAATCTATAGTTTTCCTGTAGTGAATCTATAAAGTATGCTATTTTTTGTATATAAATCCTTCCCATGGACGTATCTAAGAATTCTGTAGATAGCTTGAAGGTTTGACTCTTCTGGTTTGTGCATGAGCACACTAACGTGACTTACTGTGAATGTGATGTCAGGTCAGGTTTGAGATAAAAAATTAATTTTGAACTAATTTTTGATTTTGTTTGATGTGTACTTTGATTCCTTCATCTATGTCCTTTTACTTGGCTTAAGTTTTCACACAGCTTGCATTCCATAATTTTTGTTCAGTTGATTGGAGGTAAAAGACTTATTTAGCCAGGAGAGAAATAATTTTTATTGAGGTTGGATAACTTTTATACCTAAAAAGTATTCGAATTTGAGTAGCTCTTTGATTTCAAATTCTTTGTCAAGTTTCATTCTTAGGACCTCCTTCTTGATTGTCATCACTTGTAATTATTATATCATCAATATATATAATGAGTACTGAGATTTTTCTATTGTATGAGTACTTTATGAAGAGTATATGATTGCCTTGATTTTGTTTGCATCTAACTTCAATTATAGCTTTTATGGATCCTCCAAACCAAGCTCTTGGAAATTGTTTTGATTAATATAGAGCATTTTTTAATGTGCATACTTTGTTCCTTATCAAAACACTATCAAATCCTCATGGTGGATCTATACTCTTCATCGACATCCCTAGGTGAAAAATCATTCTTCACATCATATTAATTATTTTATGAACCACCTAAGATTAGCAGCTAGAGAAAGCAAAAATTAGATTGTATTCATTTTTTGCGTTGGGAGCAAATATTTCTTAATAGTCAATTCTATAGAATTAGTTGTATCTTCTTCTTTATAATGAGGTCTTGAAATACACAATGATCAGTAATAAAGACATTTTATAGTTATGATCTTTGGTAATTTTATGGATTGATAAAAATGTCAATTGTAATGTGAGGAATATGTAATATGGCACTGATGACAAAAGTATGGGTTGTGACATTTATTAGATATTCATCTACTTTTTTTTTTTTGCAAGGTTTGTAAGTTTGAAAATTATTAGCAAGGTTTGTCTTGAGGTTAGGGGCACTTGAATCTAGGATCCATGTTTGGGAAGGAGTATTTAAGATACTTAAAACACAAGATCTGAAAGTCATATCATTTTGGGTTGTATAATCTAGATGACTTTTCAGAAGAATTGAGAAAATTTTGTAGTTTATCAATTTCTTTTGAGTTGAGTCTATCTGTTTTTATAAGGCTCGTTTCTTTTTGTTTTTATCATAGTCTTTGGGATTTCCATAGAGTTTTCATCATTTCTCTTTGACATTCCATTTTTTCTTGCAATAGTTGTACTTGAGATTGCCATTGGGAGGAGGCTTTTGTCCTTTGGGAGAGAAATTTGTGGCACAAATCTCTTACCTTGGGGTTTAGTACTCTTCATGGAAGATTTTGCATAGATTGGATTATTGAATATCACCATTCTTTCTTATCTAGTTCGTACAATTGAGAAAACCTTAGTTATAGAAGGAGGATTTTTTTTACTTGAGCTTTCCATAAATTGCTTGAGAATTATTGCATTTTTAATAATTCAGTTCATGCAAATATATCTCCATAGCATTAAAACATTCAATGGCAGAAATGTTACTTTGCTTGGTAGTGGTGAGTTTCATTTTGATCTTGTAGATGAGTGTAGCTTCTGAAGGTTTTGAATAGGTTTTTTTTGATGGCATCCCAAATTCTTTTGAAGTGGATAGGAACATGTATGGTCAACTGATTTTCAATGTCATTGTATTCCACAACCATGTCTTGATCATGGAATCCATTTCTTTCCAAAGTATGAGCTTTGGGCCCTTCGACTCTACAAGCAGATCTATAAGATGTTGGATCTTTTTCTTTCCATTACAAAAATTCTTTATGTTTTAAGATTACTCCGGATAGTTCCAACTATTCAAGCAATATGAGGCTTGAAGCATATGTAGTTTTCCTTTAATTTGATTTGCACTATTCATGACAGTTGACTTGTTGGAAGGAGAATCAAGGAAAACATACAAAATGAATGAAATGATGAGCTTCGATGAGAATGTGATGGGTGTAAGCATGAGGGAGAACAAAGATTGTAAGAAACCTTAATCTTGCTTTGATACCATGTAGAAAAGTAGAGAATGTAGAAAATGTAGAAAAGTAAAGTAGAAAATATATGAAATGCTACTTAGAGTATTTTATTGCTTCCAATTTGGACAAAGTTTGTAAGTTTATATAAATTTGTCTATATATCTTTCCACAACAACAACAACAACAAGCCTTAATCCCACTAAGTGGGGTAGGCTACATGAATCCTTCGTCTCCATTGTGTCCTATTATGTGTCAAATTCTCATTTAATTCAAGTATACTAAGGTCATTTTTTATACATCTTAACCAAGTCTTTTAGGTCTACTCACCTTTCTTAACATAAAGACAAATCTAATGCATCTACTCTCCTAACGGTCATTGGATAGACGCTTTATGTGGCCAAACCATCTAAGGCGACTCTCTCTAATCTTATCTGCCACTAGAGCTACTCCAACTTTTTCCCGAACATACTCATTTTGCATTATATCTCTAAGAGTAAAGCCACTCATCCACCTAAGCATCCTCATCTCTGTAACACTTAATTTAGTCTTATGCTTCTCTTTTATTGGCCAACATTCTACATCATAAGTCATTGCAGGTCTTACCACCATCTTATAAAATTTTCCCTTAAGTTTAGGTGGAACTTTTCTATCACTCAATAGGCTAGATGTATTCCTCCACTTCAACCATCCAACTTGAATTCTACTAATAACATCTCCATCTATTTCACCCATCATTTTGGAATAATAGAGCCTAAATATCAATCCACTCTTATTAATGACTTGTTCACCCAATGTCACAACACTACCACTAACTTTACAACTAAAATTACACTATATATTCAGCTTTAGATCTACTTAAATGAAAACCTTTAGACTCTAAAGTTGACCTCCATAATTCAAGTTTCTCTTGACTCTCTCTGCCTTATCAACAAGAAGAATGTCATCAAAAAAGTATACACCAAGGTACATCTTCTTGTAAATGCCTAAGAAGAACATTCCATAACTAAAGTAAAAAAGATAAGGGCTTAAAGTCGATCCTTGATGTAATCCAACCCAAATAGAAAATATTTTGTCAATCCTCCTTGTTTTGGACACAAGTTTCTAGTATACATATCATTAATGACTTGAATAACCAATATTAACTCCTTTATTCTAACTCTCCAAAGAACATCTCTTGAAACTTTATCAAGCTTTCTAAATCAATAAATATCATATGTAGATCCTCCTTTCTTTCTCTATGCTTCTCCATCAAACCTCTTAACAAATGTATAGCATCCATAGTAGATCTACTGCATGAAACCAAATTGATTGTGAGAAACTTCTGTATCACATCGTAACCTATGCTCAATTACTCTCTCATAATTTTAATGTATGACACATTAACTTAATTCCTCTATAATTTGCACACTCTTGTGCATCACCTTATTCTTAAATATAGAACCAACAAACTTTTCTCCACTCATCTGACATCTTTTTATTCTTTAAAATAATATTAAAAAGATTTATAAGCCAAGAAATTCCTTGATCTTCTAAACATTTTCACACTTCTATTGGAATATTATCAAGTCCTATTATTTTTTCACATTTCATTTTCTTTAAAGCTTCTAACTTTAGATTTACTAATAATGATAAAAATAAAATTTCTATTTTTGTTGGTATTAAGGTTGCTAAAATCAATCAGACTTTCGATCTTTCATTCAAAAATTTATTAAAATACCTCATCCACCTATTTTCAATATCCTTTTCTAAGAAAAGACTTTATTATTTTCATCTTAATACACCTCACTTGAACTAGTCTTTATTTCTTATCTCTTTGTAACTTATATACATACATCTTTTCATATATTTAATCTATTATAAATCACTAAAAGCAAATTTTCAGATCATATATCTTTCTTAGAATCTCTCTACACTTTATATCTTTCCCAATTCTCGAATTTTTACATCTAAACCAAGTTTTATAACAATGCTTTTATTTCTTATCTTTTCTTTGACACTCGACTCCACCACCAACTATTCATTAGTTTTCCTTTGATTCTCCAAGCACATCTTTAACTTAATTTCACACTACTTTTTTCCACATAACATTAGCTTCTTTATGAACATCCCAAATTCTAATCTCTTATAGCTTGTTCTTAAAAATATTTTTATTTGTGTTCTTTAAGTGTCCCCATGTAATCCTCTACAATAATTTGATTTATTTTTCCTCTTACAACTTTCATCTTAAAATCTAAACTAACAATCGATGTGTACTTAAATTTTCACTGAATGACCTTACATTTTTACAATCTAAACGATCTATTTTTCTTATCGTAAAATAATCAATCTGTTTTAGATCCATTTTTATAAGTAATAATATGTTCATCTCCTTTCTTAAATAAAGTAAGAACTAAAATCATAAACCAAGACAAAATCTAATATACCATACCTTCTTCATACCCAAATCCATAACCACCATGAATACTTTAAAATCTTCTACCACTCTACCAACACGCCCATTTAAATCTCCTCCAATAAATACTTTTCTTCAAGAGATCTTTTGTATTAATCCTCTAATTCATTCCAAAAATTTTTCTTTGAGCTTACATCCAAACCTACGAGGAGTATAAATACTTATAATATGATAATCTTAAGTATCAACAATAATCTTTAAAGCTATAATTCTATCTCCATATCTATTAATATTTATAACATTATCCTTCAAATTTTATCATATAATCACATCTACACCATTTCTAGTCAATTTCTATTAATACCAAAGTTTAAAACCTAAACTATCAATCTCCTTGGCCTTCTCCCCAACCCATTTAGTTTTGAACACATAAAATATTTATCTTTCTATGAACCATAATATCTATTAATTCCATTAATTTACCCGTAAGAGTACCTATATTCCAAGATCCTAACCTAATTCTAGTTTCATGGACTAACTTCTTTGCCCGATCCGTCCATAATGTGGGAACCCTTGCTTTTAAACACACCGCATACGCATGCTTCTAGCACATTTTTCATCAGATTCGATACAAGGTGTCGCCTGTGGGATGCCCTAGCATTAACACAATGATTTAAAGGATTCATGTCATGATTATTTCGACAAGTTTTACGCTGGCTGTCGACTACCTATCGCAACTCTCCACTTTTCACATCCGGACTTGGGACCGGCAAAGGTAGTGTTAATGATTAATCCTCTTATAGGAAATAAATCAAAGCAAATTACTCAATACAAATGAGAAATGATTAATCCTCTTATAGGGTTAATGATCTTAATCCATGTGCACTAGGAGCTTGGCTTTTGATTGAATGAAAGAACTAGTGTATGAGGACTACACTAAGTGCCAAACCATATAAAGGAGTTGTACGGTAGTTGTGGTCCCACAGCTATCAATAGAACTGCATACCTATTTGAAGATAGTCAAAACAGAGTTTTTTTTTTCTCCTTGAGAAAAATACATGTTTTTAGTGATCTTAATTTGATGCTAATGTCCTTTTTTTCCACAGATATATTTCAAAAAGAAAAAGACGGGAGGCATTTCATTCAACAGTACTTGTGCATTGACTCACGTTGATGAAAAGCTTTGCTACCAGATTCTCCATGAGTACAAGATACACAATGCAGAGGTACTTTATTTTCTTGTTATATTATGCTTATTTACGTTTCTCTAATTATGAGCAGTCTTTCCCTAACAAATTATTTCTGTATTGTAAAACCCATCAAACTATATGTTTCTTGTTAAATCTGGCAATGCATTAAGGGCTATTTTGTTTTGACTGTATTGTTTGGTAGTGATTGGAGCTGAGTCGAAGCTTCATCAAAGTGAGTTTCATTGGTTTTCGTTAGTTTTGCATGAAGTCAGTCCTTTGAACTAAGTTCCAATGTTAGCTCCGACTGTAATGATCATTTTTTTCAACATATTATTAATGTTAAATTATTTTGTTATTCATATGAATAAATGCAATGTGGTTGCACATTCTCCTTTTAATGATATGTTATATTATTGTTATCTTTTATAAAATGCAAAAGTGAATGTAACTTCTAATGCGTCATAAGTGAACCCCATTTTCTCTATTTATTAGAGGCAGGTTCTAGAGAAATGAATTCTTTATCTACTTCCTATCAAACAAATATTCAAAAATCATAGTTCCAATCACTTAAAAATACTTCAGTTGAAACAAACAAGCCCCAAGTTTTTGAAATATATTATAGCATCTACAGCAATATCCTGTGATGTGTTTAATATTTTTTTTCCTGATTGATATCTACTTAATTTTCTGTCACTACTCTATGGGTGTCTTAGTACATTGAAGATGACGTGAGAATATTGGTATAATTGTTCACGAACCACAGAAATTGAGATAGAATTTTAACTAATATCCTCTAGGGAAGTAACTGAAGTCACGGCCTTTTAAGGTCAAGTTCATGATTTGATTTATGCTCTTTTTTTCCTACAAGTTCTTTTGATTAAAGCCTTCTATAATCCCTTTTGAAGATCTTTTCTTTTCAACGTAACATTTCTGGTTTCTCTCACTTTTTTTATGATAAAGCTGAGGCTATGTCCTTCGCAAAGATGATAAAGATAAAGTACAAATGAGGATTAAAAATTTCGTGAAGTACACAAAATACTGATAGCAATAAGAAGAACAGGTCAATTTACACATACCTGATAAAGAGCTTCTTGAGGTTATCATGAAGGACAAATTCTTCATGTTGTGTTTCACGATTTAAACTCCCTCGCCTCGCACATATGGATTCATAAATAAGTCAAAATAAATGATGTTAAATTAGACAATCTTCTCATTGTTTTGTTTTGTTGTTGAAAGACACTCATTTTTCTTTTGATGTAGGATATTTTAAGTTGTAGGGTTCACTAATGCAAACCTAGGATGATATGCACAAAAAACACACAAAAGATTAAAATTTATAATTTTAAGCTGTTGATTCAGGTAAAGGTTAGTCTCTTTTGGTGAAAGGCACACAATAGTTGAAAACACAATTTACTCCAAACAAATATATAAAAATGTCAAATTTGAATTGCACAAAAATTTAAGAATGAATATAAAATTCTACAACAATTAAGATTTACTCAACAAAATTGAAAAACATAAAGCGATGAACTTGACATAAATTTTAATCATACAAGACAATCACAAAATAATTTCAAGATGAAAGAACAGAGTATACAAATCATCTATTTGAAGATCAAAGCCTTACATTGGAATAAATATAAGCATCTTTGAGAAGTTGTTAAGATTTGGCAAACACTCAAAGAATCCACATCCAACAATATACAAGTATTTTAAAAAATATTCATTAGTAAATATATGCCTTAGGAGTCTTATTTTTAATTGGAAATGTGAGCTCCGAAAATTTGAGTCTATCTTCTAGATTAAGAGAGTTTGATTGATGTTGGTTAAATTTTTCAGAAGGCTAATGCATTTGTAGATAAGACAATATCCAAAGATTTTGCCATCATTTTACGAGTACTTTATATTTGGTTCCTATAAGTGTAAGCATTTATAGTTAATTACCCTTCCTATTATTGAGAGAGAATTTTCAATTAAGGCTAGTCGATATGTTGTTAAATGCTTAGCTTATAGTAGTAGTGAGTGGAGTTTAAAATTTTACGGAATTTATCATTTAGCTTAAAGCATATGCTTGGGAGAATATTTCACACACTCGATCAAAATCTCATGGTTATGTCATCTAAAAATCGTGGTCACTTACTACTTGGTCGGGGTAGTCGACCCTCGATTGAAGGATCCTTGCTCGGCCATATGGGTTGCATCGTCTAAGGAGACCTTATAAATTTGAAGTGGTGTTTGTCTAAGGGGATAATTTTAAGTCTACCTTACCTAATAAGAGGATTTTTGTCATATCAAATATATTTTATGATTCAAAGCTCAAATAACAAAGCCATTAGAACATACGAGCTAAAGCCGTGATCGTAATGATACTATTTGGCGATAAATCACTCTATCAGAGGGCTTTGATCGTAACTGTAATTTATGTGATGTCATTTAATGGTAAAATCACACGGACAAATGACACGGGCTAGGTCATTGGTGTCATAAGTTTATTTGAGTATGAATATAACTATATACTTGATTTGATATTAGCTCTTTTATGAGCAAATGTTGTCTTACTTTGTTACCCCCCAGCAAACAGTTGCAGATAGGTGAATGAATTTTGTTTTAAATTTTAAATGATTAATTTCATTCTATTAGCATCTTTGAATTTAGACATGATTATTTTACAATTAATTTAAATTTGAACATACAATGAATTGACATTAAAACTTTATGAAATTTTGATAGTGATGATTCGTCTTGTTAAAATTTTCAATCAACACGACCATCATTGGGTTAATTTTGTCAACTTTACTTATTTATTAGTAGAGGATTCGGGTCTATAAACCTTGTATGATTTAAAATTTACTTGAGAATTGATCATTTTACAAACCTTGTCAACTTTATTTCAATTGTAGAGGATCAGGTTTAGGTTTTGCATTTATGAATTTGAATTTGAGATGATTTAATATTGATATTTTTAAAAATTGGATAATAATAACCCCCTCTAGTTGAATTTTGCAATTAACATAATAATCACCGAGGTGCGAATGACTTGAACATTCACATTACAACTTGAGAATTTTATCTTTAAATTGAACTCCTTTGAGATTTTCAACATTCAACCATTATCGATAATCTAAACTTTATCAACTATGAATCTTTGCCAGTAGAGGATCAAATATAGATATGTATTTAATGGATTTGAATTTAAGATGATTTAATATCACTACTTTGAAATTTTGGATAATAACAACCCTCTGGTTGAATTCTACAATCAACACAATGATCATCAAGTAATTTAGATATTGTTAACCCTGCCACTTTACTAGCAGAGGGTTGGTCTATGGCTAGCATTTTGAGATTTATATTTGATATAAATTAACAATAACATTTTAGAACTTTGAAATTAATACACATTCGATTGAGATTTACATTCAACACAATCATCATCGGGGTAATCTAGACCTTGTCAACTCCGCCTCTTTGTCAGCAGAGGATTAGGTCTAGGGCCAGTATTTAGAGATTTATATTTGATATAATTCAACATTAACATTTTAGAACTTTGAAATTAATACTTCTTTAGTTGAAATGTACACTCAATACGACCATCATCGGGGAATCTAGACCTTGTTAACTTTGCCTCTTTGCCAACAAAGGATTGGGTCTAGGGTTTGTATTTAATGAATTTGAATTTGAGACGATTTAACATCAATAATTTAGACATTTGAACATTAATAACTCCTCATGATTGAATTCTACAATCAACACAACCATCGTTAAGGTAATCAAGACCTTATCAACTATGTTTGTTTGCTTGTAGAGGATTAGATATAGGGTTTCATATCTTGAAGTTGAAATGAGTTAACATCAATATAGTGATAACCCCTTTCGGTTGATATTCTTAGTTAATAGGACCATCATTAGGGATTTAGAGATAGCCATTTCCCAGTCATATGACTGAATTAGCTTGTCAAAGACTTACTCAAGCAAAGAAGGTTATAACAACATCAATGAGTCTTGTTAACTCGAACCCAATCTTAAGACCCAATCGGGAATCAACCCATGCAGCATCCTTAGACATTAAATTTGGACTTGTAACACATGTCGGGGCATATGCGGGCGATTAATTGATTTCAAGTAATTACATATAATTGATCATTCATGTTATATAACACTTGCACGAGGTTTAAGGTCTTTGGTATTTAACTTAAGAAACCCCTTGGAACACATGTATCTCATTTTTGGTTATTTATATGAATTTCAAACATCAAGTTTAGATGTCGTGTCGCCTTATAATAAATGCACTATTTCACCACTCAAATTATTTACACATATCTCGATGCAATAGGATCGATGATGTGATCACCTCATAATGTGTGTAAATATTCTATTCATTCATTTGAAACTTATATAAGCTTTATAACACTTGAATAAAGCATAAGCTTATTTTGAATATATGTGATGAGTTTATTTTTATTTGAATACTTGTATATATTTTGAATATGTGGATTTGAATGTGAGATTGTTCCATGAAATGTGTAAAAGTTTAACTCTTTAAAATGCTCATATGAATCAATAAAAGGTTTGAACTAAGCAAATATTGTTTCATAAATTATGCATGAAGTTCATCTCATTTGAACATTTGCATG
Source organism: Cymbidium sinense (assembly GCA_021442155.1). Lineage (NCBI taxonomy): Eukaryota > Viridiplantae > Streptophyta > Magnoliopsida > Asparagales > Orchidaceae > Cymbidium > Cymbidium sinense. The sequence continues at coordinate 110,818,796 of CM038218.1, read as the reverse complement.
CATATCAAAGCACTTAAATTAAATGAGAAATGCTTAGTGAGACATGCATGTTCCACTTAAAGTCTTCCCCTTCTTCAGGGTTCTTCATTCAATGAAGTTCTTAATTTTATAACTCGCTATTTGATACACCTTTTTGTTTTCATAGCTATTTATTAATAAGGCTTCTCATTTTCATGCCTTATCATATCATTGAATGTTCCAAGCTCACAAATAAACACCCATGTTATAAACGGAGGTGCATCCTCTTTTTTGTATTCAACCTTCAATCCTACAAAATTCTTTCGTGCAAGTGTTCATTTCAATTAGGTATTATTGCATAGATCTTAAAGAGTACTTTAATTGGAGTTGGGTGTTTTGTTATGATGTGTATAGAAAGCTTACTCAAAGTCTCCTATATTTATGACCTTTTTAATGATTTGTATTGTTTTTATAACTCATTATTAATAGCCCTCTTGTTTTCACAATTCATATTTAATGAAATTAATTATCATTAATATGCAGCCCACATGAGAGTCTAATCAGGTCTATAAATAGAAGGGCATCCCCTTCTTCTAAATCTAGTGTTTCATTTGTCTTAGTTTTTATGTGGGGATTCTTGCAAGTTCATGGCCTTTGAGCGAGATTGTACTTGCATTTCAAGTGAAGTTTGATTCTTTCATTTATCAATTGTAAGTTAATTTTCTTTGAGTTTCAATTTAAACATATTTGATTTAATTTTAATGTTTAATTTTTCTCAATATGTTCTAATCTGAGTCTCCTATAAGTGTGCAGTTTAATAGAATTTTGGCAGAATTTCGATAGCATCCTGACGTTGTCCCATCGTAGGGGCTGCTTTGGGGTGCTGGGCCCACCCATCATGTCAAGAAAGATGTATATGAGTGGTATAAATCACAGCCTGAAAGTATTTTCCATCGCCAAAAAAAGGCATATGGGGCTTTCATACTTACATGAAAAATACAAATTTTCTAGCCACGCTAAGAAATGAGTACTTATTTTTTGGCGGTTTGAAATCTTCCTCACTGCATTAAGAAAGGTGCGTATGGGGGCTTCAGTTCTGTGCAACGAGCAAAAGGATAAATGGTGGGGTGAGATAGATTGGAGTTGTAGCAAGCACTGGGTGGTGGGCGTAGAGGTGGACGGCTTGAACCAAAAAGGAGCAGTGAATGGGCAGGTGGTGTTGTTTGGTTTAGGTGGACATGCAGCCTAGCACAGGGATTGGAGAGTCCGATTGTGCATGAGAGTGGGGAGGAGACTTGTGGATTGTTGCTAGCTAATAGAGAACTGAGGGGAAGAGGCAGGATGTGTGTACAAGGAATGAGAGGGAGGATGAGCTAGGATTTTTGAACATTAGGGAGATGTGCTTTTTAAAGCACAGAGTAGGGAGAGATCGGACAAGTCGCAAGTATAGGGAGCAGCGAGTAGAGGAAATTAGAAATGGGAGAGGAAGTCAGGATCTTGTATGTTGTTGGATGTGAGAGAAATTAAGGGAGAAGGAGCTTGATTAAGAGAGATCGAGAATGAGAGGGTCGAACCAGCATGAAGAAAGAGGTTGAAAAATGATAGGTTTTGGCTAGGGTTTTTCAGATGTAGGCTTTTTTAGTTTTTTTTTTTTTGATTGGTTGGGTAAATGACAACCAATAAGAAGACATGAGTGGCTACATGGAATGGATGGGTTAGGCAGCAAACTAGGGTAGATGAAGAGTTAGCTGAGGATTTAAGTAGTTTTCGCAAAAATTTGATTTTATTTGTTAAATTCATGGGGATTACATGCAGGCCACTCAAAACATTATATTTTACCTATTTAACACCCTAAAGTTACTATTTACATGCCTGACACCTTAAACGTGTGAATAGTACACAAATACCACTCCCCATCACGGCATTTCCGCTACGTTTCAACTCGCCGTCTATCGTTAGGTTTAAAACTAGTAACACAAAACCAGATTAGACGTAATCTCACAATTGCAGTTCATGTTTATTGATGCTTCGCCGCTACATTTTTGTGGTTGGTGCATAAACTGCACTCGTGATCGTGATTTTGTCCAGCAAGTTAAGATTTGCAATTTCAAAATTTGAAAGTCAGCTAAGAAATAGAAAGCACTAAAATAAGCGTATAGTAAATGACCTGTTATAGAAATCAATGCTTCTGTTTGCTGAGTGCTACTACCATCTTCGAAATAGCGTTACATAATGTTTTTCTAAAGAAATGTTTATTCATCTCCTCTGCAATAAATGAAATGTCAAGCAACAGTAATTCTGTAGTTCAAGTCTGGCAAGCACTGTGTCTCATCAAGAACTGGTAGAAAAATGCATGATACTTCAAGTGGTTTATTATGTAACATTTCTTCAAAGAAGGTAGCAGTTGATCTCATGCATTCAATTTACATAGGGCGAAGAGTTTAGCGATGCACGAATAGGGATGCAACAAGACTGAATTTTCCTACACAAAGCTTGAAGTTCGTATTAATGAGAACCTAAAATTGCTGAACCTTATGAAACTTACAGACAAACGGCTCCATGAGTGTCTCATGGGCTGTTTGGATGCCATTAAGTCCTCTTGAATAAGAGCATCAGCTGCATTCACCATACTAACTGGGGATTGTATGAAACATCTACATACCACTCCAAGGAATTTGACCTTAAGTTCTCCGGAGGCAAAGGTTTCGACCATGATTTTTGTGGGGACTTCTTCCAGTGATGATTGTTGCAGTGGCTTCTTCCGTCAAAGATTGCGGCAGGGGCTCATTATGGAGGAGAGAATAGCTTTTGCGCTGGAGAAGAGCAGACTCGTGGGCTTTTTCTCAATAACAGAGACGGTGACGATTCGAAACGGAGAGGAGATGTTGTGACAGAGAGTAGTATTTATGTTCTATTCAATAGTTTAGAGTGTTAGACATGTAAATAGTAACTTTAGGGTGTTAAATAGGTAAATATGATATTTTGAATAGTAGGTATGTAAATCCCCTTAAATTCATTAGCATATTGTTTAATTTAAATTGATTAAATTTCAACTATTTTGATAATTGTGATTAATTTGAGCTTTGTAATTACCCCATGATTATTTTTGCTTTTCATGCATCCAATTACTATGCCTCCTCGAGATGTGTGCCAAATCTCAAAATTCGTATGAATTTTGATGAATTTCGTCATGCGACAATTATAGGCAATATGGTATCATTCGTAAGTATTTTTAATGTTCTGGATGCGATGGTTGTGTCCATTTGAATGGAAGTTGTTTGAGCAGCATCGGAGACGATTGAAGTGAATTCTAACATAAATTATGTATTGTCGCATTCAGATTGCTCGACGTTCACACATATTCGGCCAAATTGATCACATAAGATGTCATTTGATAGATTTTGATGACAACGACGGCGAAATTTTACTAACACGTTTGGGACATCAAGACTTCCCGATCTTGATATGTGCATAATTGTATTTAAAATTGCTTTTGTTTGATCGAACGGTTATTAAGCAATTCAATGAGGTTTTTTTAATTAATTTTTGCATTCTAGATGTATCGACGTAGCTTATTTTTCAAATCGAAGACATTTCGATCAATTTCAATCAAGATTGTGTGGTTTTGACTTAATTTGTGTGACATTAAGACCGATAAATATAAGTTTCAACATATATGCTCAATTCTGTTTATGAAATACAAATATAGTTCAACTGAAAAAATAAAAAATCTAGAATTAGTAACTTCTCAAAACCCTCAAAGATCTATTGTAACATTGCAAGTTTTAAATTCAACAATATTAACTTTCCACTTAAACAACAAGTATTAAGACCATTGTTAAGACAATTTGTAAAGAAAGTAGCTATCATATGCGATACCAACTATAGCGAAGAAAATCACAAGGAAATCAACTCATGAAACAACATATCAACTTCATTTTTCATCCATGAAATAACATGGATCAGTGACAGGTTCTGAAGAAAAGTAGAGACAACCATAGACCCTAAGATTGGAAGCCAAATAATGGCTAAACATTTGCTAGATAAAAAAGGGGAATCGACCAAGCGATGAAATAGAGAATCAACAATTGAATTAGAGAATCAAAGAGTTGAATCAAAATGACTTATAGTAAACCATAATACAATAATTAAAATACTAGTGAACACATCTCATTCTCATGAGCGCTATCTTAATAGACATGCTAAATAAAAAATAAGTTAGGAAAATAGAAACTAAGATATAGAGAACTAAAATAATACAACACATGATTTATATTTTCAATGAAAGACTTTTAGGTTTGTATCATTATACCTAATTTAAAAAAATTTGGCTATGATGAATTAAGTCCTTGATATTGTCATGCAAATTTGGATAAAATTGTTCTATTTCTTGCAAGGTAATTCATGAATCATCACAAATAAGCATGTCATTTCAAATTATATGATACTCTTAATATCTTCAACAACTGTTGGAGCAATCTTTGTAAGATATCTCCTAGAATAAGATGTGTTGATCTGCTTAGTAAGGTGCTGTATGTGAATTTGTAAGGAGATAGAAAGATAGAAGTCATTTTAGTAGATATTGAAATCAAATCCAATATGTTGAATAATGGAACACTGCAAGAACTTTCAGGAAAAAAAAAAGAATTTAAAAACATTTTATATTGTATGATTTTATGTGATTTAATTTCTTAAAGATTCCTATGAAGAATATTTCAAGATTTAGACATTATCTTATCATCTAATTTAAATTTCTCATCTCTCCTGCTTACATTAATAATAAACTTATAATTGTCATGACTAATAATCAATTTTATGCAAATCTCTTCATATAAGTTATACAACTAATTCAAATCATGCTAATGATATGAAGCATTGATAATGTTAATATATACTAATATGCGTCTTAAGGGTTGCTTTCAATGACTATTAGGAAGTTCCTAAAAGATAAGATGTTAAAGCAAATTGAATTAAACAAATCGTACAAATATTTCATTTCTATATAAATAAACAATGCTTTTAAAAATAGGGATTATTTTTAAAATAGGCTTAGTGCTAATGATAATTAGTTGTTTAGGCACGAAAATTTTTTTTTAAGAAAATAAGGCCTGTTTTGACGGACGGCATTTTTGAGAGAGAGAGAAAGAGGGAGGTTTTATTTTTATTAATTTTTTTAATTAATATAATTATTTAAAATATATAATTATTTTTTTAATAAATATATATATATATATATATTTATTTATATATAATTAAAATATTCTATAAAAATTATTTTTAAATTATTTATATAACTTAAAATTTTATATAATTTAAATATATAAATAACTAAATAAATTTATAAATAAATATATATATATATATATATATAATTACTTTATTTATACAATTTATAAAATATTTATATAATTTATTCTTTTCTTTATTTATTTATTAAAATTTATTTATTTATATATTTTAAATATTTTTATATTATATATTAACAAAATTAATAAAATTATATATTTTAAATAATTATATTAATTAATAAAAAATATTAAATAAATTTATAAATTTATATATATAATTAAAAATATTTTTAAATTATATATTTAATTATATATATAAATAAAAAAAATTAACTAAATATATAAATATTTAGTTATTAAATATTTTATAAAAAATATTTTTAAATTATATATTTTAAATAATTATATTAATTAAAAAATTAATAAAAATAAAACCTCCCTCTCTCTCTCTCTCTCTCTCTCCTTTTGTAAAACCACCAAAAAAAAAAAAAAAAGGTCGCCAAGTTTGATGTGGACTAGCGTTAGTCGTCCGTCAACGACTACTGTTCTAAAAAAAATTTTTCCACTAATTATCATTAGCACTAAACCTATTTTAAAAATAATCCCTTAAAAATATTATAAATAGTTTAAATATTTGTGGTGATGATTTATACATTTTCAGATTTGACGAGATAGATGAAATTTTAAATTTGGGTTTCTCTTAAAGCACTCCACATTAAAAACTTCACTTTATCAACTTAATACTTTGTTTATTAATTTGTAAGTTTAAGAATCATGAAGCAAGGACACTATCAATTTTAGTTTACTTGTAGAGATGATTTTGTTAGAAACTTAAATGAGTTAAATCTTCAAAATCTTTAGTTGATTAATCATCTAAACTTCGATTATTGGTTTAGATTCATTCTCTAAATCTACTATGGATGCTATACATTTGTTAATAGGTTTGATGGAGAAGTATAGAAAAGTAAGGAGGATCTACATATGATATTTATTGATTTAGAGAAAGCTTATGATAAAGTTTTAAAAGATGTTCTATGGGGAGTTCTAGAAAAGAAAAGAGTTAATATTGGTTATATTCAAGTCATTAAGGATATGTATACTAGAGCTATTACTTGTGTCCAAACACAAGGAGGATTGAAAAAATATTTTCTTATTTCAGTTGGATTACATCAAGGATTAGCTTTAAGCGTTTATCTTTTTGCTTTAGTTATGGATGTTCTTACTAGGCATTTGCAGGAAGATGTACCTTAGTGTATGCTTTTTGTTCTTCTTGTTGATAAGACTAGAGAGGGAGTCCAAGAGAAACTTGAATTATGGAGGTCAACCTTAGAGTCTAAAGGTTTTCGTTTTAGTAGATTTAAAACTGAATATATGGAGTGTAATTTTAGTTGTAGAAGTTATAGTTGTAGTGTTGGACATTAGGTGAACAAGTCATTAAAAAGAGTGAGCGATTCAGATATTTAGGCTCTATTGTTCAAAATGATGGTGAAATAGATGGAGATGTTATTAGTAGAGTTCAATTTGGATGGTTGAAGTGGAGGAATGCTTCTGACTTATTGTGTGATAGAAAAGTACTCCTTAAAATTAAGAGAATTTTATAAGATGGTGATAAGACCTGTAATGATTTATGGTGCAGAATGTTGGCCAATAAAAGAGAAGCATGAGACTAAGTTAAGTTAAGTTTAGATGAGGATACTCGGTGGATGGTAACATAAAATGCGAAATGAGTATGTTCGGGAAAAAGTTGGTGTAGCTCCAGTGGCAAATAAGATTAGAGAGAGTCGCCTTAGATGATTTGGCCAAATAAAGCGTCGGCCGTCCAATGACCCGGTTAGGAGAGTAGGTGCATTAGATTTGCCTTATGTTAAGAAAGGTAGAAGTAGACCTAAAAAGACATGGTTAAGATGTATAAAAAATGACCTTAGTATAGTTGAATTAAATAAGAATTTGACACATAATAGGACACAATGGAGACGAAGGATTCATGTAGCCGACCCCACTTAGTGGGATAAAGGCTTGTTGTTGTTGTTGTTGTTGTATAAGTTCATATTCATGAACTTTTATTAGGAGTTCTGGTTCATATTTAGGAGCAGATTTGATTTCACATAGAAGCTCAAATTTGCAATCAATATTTGATTGTAGTTATAATTGGAATGTATTTTCAGATATGATTGTAGATTTGAAGTTTAATCTCTAATTTTTGTTTAAATGAAACCTTAATTTCAATTCAGTTTTAATATTTGATTGTAGCTCTTGCTCAAGTGGGTTTATATTCATGAACAAATTTTAAAATATATACATAATCTGATTTAACAACATCAACTTTATATTCATATGTTAATTGTAAACCATTTTTGCTTGTAAACTATCTTTGAAAGAGTATAAATTACATTTTCTTCTGTGAGATAAGATTTGAATATGTACAATTCTTTTATTTATGTATGTTTGATAGCCCAGCGAAAAGAAGATAATGATTTATCTTTATTGACTTAATTACATGTGTTGTAGTCCTAACATAATTAATATTTGTAATATGTCTCAATCATTAAAAAATCTGGATAAAATCTCAGTATTTTTGGTGAATTATAATATAGTTATTTCAGTTTAATTAAATAAATAATGATAACAAAATGGTCTTGAGGTAAATGATTTTTAGTTATAATGCTCATAAACTGATGACAATATTTATACACACTATAATTAACACGCATACAATGAGTAATATGTTTATGCAGTTGATCCTTATATTCATTAATTGATAGATATTACTCTTTAAGTTGATGCTTTAGTTTAGTCCATGCAGGTTTAATTTTACTTACAACATCTAGCCAAATTAATTGAGCGTGTCCCATTAGTTTTGATTTAGCACATTCAAATATTTCATAATTAAATAAATGGTTATATAAAAAAATTTAAATTATTAATTATTTTGAAAGTTCTTCAAGATTGTGCTTCTCAACAAATGTAAGTATATACTTTTGATCTTATAATAGTGGTAATGTGTTTGACTAAAATCAAAATTGCTAATTTTTTTAATTTATTAATTTTTTTCGTAAATTTTGATTGACCTACTTAATATTTCGTTCTTCTAGTTTACATGATATTGCTTCCATGAGTGCTGATAGTTATTTGATGCGATTTGTCTTGGGGTTTGGGTACAAACCTAAAACCACACAAAAAAGTTAAAATTCATAATTTTTAGTCTTTAATTTGGGAAAAAATTAGTCTCTTTTCATGCAAAATCAACAACAAATATAATTCAGTTGAAATGATAATTTAGAAGTCCAAAATTATGAAATTTCTCTAGAAATTTATTAATGAACATAAAATTTCATAATGATTAAGATTCACAGCTCCAAAAAAAGTGTGTAATTAACTTGATAAAATCTCAATAATCAATTTACCAATTTGAAGATCTATGACTTATTGCTGATTCAATAAGAAGCATCTGGTAGAAGTTATCTTCAATATTTACAGATTAAGACCAAATTGGTTCCTCAACTATTATGAAGGGTAATTTAGTCTAAATACTTGCTGAGGAATTTGGTCTTTGATGGGGACCAATTTGGTCCCTCCGTTTGAAATTTCCCAAAGTGTGTGAATGAAAATGAGGAGGATAGGGTTTATTAGTTATTTACTTCTTTTTATTTTTTGTTATTGAAAATGCCCTGCAATATTCATTATTTCTCTTCAACTTTTTGTTAAATTCTAAATGGAGGGACCAACTTGGTCCCTGATCAAATAGTCAAGGGATCAAATTAGTCCTCCTGTTTAGTCTGAGATTAAATTAGTTCTTCATAAATAGTCGAGGGACTAATTTGGTCCTAAACCCATATTTACAGTGTTGAAAGAATTCAGATCCAACATTACACAAATGTAAAGAGGAAAACATAAAAATTATCAGTTTTTTATTGAAATGATAAATGGCTTAGACGGTTCTAGCTATTTATAAACCAAAAGACCAAAAATTATTAACTTCTCAGAATCTTTGAAGATCTGATCAAATACTGCAAATTTTCAGTTCAATAATCTTAGATTTCCTCTCAAACATCAAGTACCAATCCAATTTAATGACAGCAATAGGTTCATTAGAATAAGAAATATGCAGACACAATTAGCTATAGCAGGAAAGTAGGAAAAAAAAGAAGAGACCAGCGTTGGTTAAGAGAAAGGAAACTGCACGAAAGCCAACGAATTAAACACCATATCATTAACGGAGAACATCCACTACACAAAGACAATCAACATTAGTTTCCAGAGAAAGGCAGTGGAATAGATGTGAACCCCAAACGTGTAATAATACTGTTCCAAACAGAGGGTGAATAATTGCTGAATCAGAAAAATAAGGGGAAGAAGCCATGTGTTATAATGGGGAATCAGTGACAACTAAACTAAGAAATCTTGAAGTTAAATCAAAATGACTTACAATAATTAATCAAAACTAATAAGGTAATCATAATATTAGATAACACATTCTGTTTTTATTAAGCACCATCATCATAACCATGTTTTCAAAAACAAACTAGAAAATAAAATTTAAGGTATGGGTGCAGCTAAAATAATATCCACACTCATGATTTGTGTTTTCAGTGAATATAGACGTCAGTTTTGCATCATTGCTCCTTCTAAATAAGTTATAACGCTAAAAGAAAAAGTATCCCAATTTCATTTGTAGGCAACAGGAACATTGTTCCTCTCCAATAAGTGTAGATGGACGAAATACAATGAACTCTATTATTGTTGCTGAAAAGTTGGTAACTCTTGTTAAAATTTATGTATAGCATTCCGCATCAGAAAGATATGGAAACTATTCAGAATGTATATTACAAGTGCAGCACACTTTGGCTGGAACAGTGTTTGGCTTGAACATGAAGCATATACTTGATTAATTTCTCAAGAATATTAACCAAGTTAAAGTAGAGATCTTAAGTGGAAATATGGACTCACATATACACAAGTAGTTAGCAGTGATGATTCCACCTTTAGTAAGAAAAAATGATTTTCACATTGAATCTTCCCTATATGTCCCCCTAGGAGAATCTCTAGAACTAAGAGTAATAGTATATATGAGAGAATAAACGTGATCTATATAATCTTACAAGAAGAATGACCCTATTCTAATGTATCCTTCAACCATTAATAGGAGTAAAACTGAGACTAACAATGTGTAATATGGATTCCAAGCAATCCTTAAAAGGTCTTTGAAAGTAGTACTTGAAGGAATGTTACTGTTTACATTCCAATAGATGTTTACGAGGGGCTGATTGGTTATCTTTATCACTTTAATGTAGCCGGAACAACTTAATGGAATCTTCCACCAAAAATCCATAGGGTATTTTGCCTTGAACTCCTTAATAATTAAAAGTGAAGGGAGAATTATTAGAACCAATAGCCTTTCAAATCCATTTAGCAAGTAGAGATTTGCTGATTGATAAAAGATTAAGTACATTGAGTCCTCCATATTTCTTTTGTCTGCAAATTTTGTCCCAATTGAGAAAACAGATGATTCCCCCTATCATTAGTGTTATCCTTCTAGAATGATTGTTTCTTGACTAGTCAAATTTTCTAAGAACCCATGAAAGAATCTAAAAGTAAAAGAAGAATGAAGAGGTAGAGAAACTATAATAAAACTGATAAGTATTTACCTTCTTCCACTAGAAAGGAATATATTCTTCCAACAAGATGCAATGTTCTAGATATTTTCAATAACTGGAGTCCATAATGATTTTGGAGTGATTTTGAGCTAAAAGAAATTCCATGATGTTTAAAAGGTAAAGATTCCAAGCCATAACCCTTAGTATTAGCAATGTAATTAGCTTGATCCGAGATATTCTCGATAGTTAAGGGAAGACTTTGAGAACTTAATTTTTAGGCTAGATGTTCACCAAAAATGAAGAATGTATGTGTCTAGATAAATTGCTTGTGCATCAATATTACCACAAAAAAGTACCAACAACAAATTAAATATTATTGCTGTGCATAGAGTGTTCATGAATAAGACACCTCAATCCAATTGTTAGAAGTAGCAACCTATATTGAATTAGACATTTGATTCTCTTTCTTTTCTATCTTGAATTTTCATAATGTCGCTTTTGCTTGAAATTTTTTTTATTTAGCAACATTGTATCCTACTCATATGACATATCATAGATATTCCTTTCTTTATTTAATTGTAAATTCTTTATATCACAATATTTATTATTTTAACAATATTGAGGGACAAAAATGGGATCAATTTTGTATCACAATTTCAATATGATGGATCATTTTTGGATCAATTGTGTAAAGTCAAGAGACTAAATTATAGAAATGTGATGATTTGGCACTAAGTTGGCTATATACAAATGATCGTGAGACTTTGTTTGGGATTTAATCTCAATTTATATAACTGTACTTTTTTTAGCTATGTTTTTTATGAATATGAAGATCTTTTCAAAATTAGTGGCATTCAATATGTTTCATTTATCTTACTCGAGCTCCACTAGGTGTGTTAATCACAGCAAATTTCACCTGGTGACTATTAGAGAACAATGGCATCTAGGTAAAATAGACATGATAATTCTGTGGGCATAAGTGTTTTATTCTTCATGATGCACCCCTTGCTATTGTTATGTTGATCATCCAACATTTTATGTTTCTGCGTTTTAGCAATTTTTTGCCTTTCTTCAATATGATCCTTAATGAAAAACTTTTCATACATGATACTAGTTCTGTTTGCCTCAAGTCCTTTTCTCCAGCTCATCCCTCTAAATAATACTTGTATGATATTACTGCCAGGTTCTCCTTCCTGCATTTAGGATTATGGTTGGTGTTTTAGTTCTTTAAACTGCTGCCATTTAGTGGATTTATTGTTCTTGTATAGTATGTTCTACTTCATGTCTGCTTTGATGCTTGCTTATATCTAGGTTCTATTTCGTGAAGATGGTACCGTGGATGATCTTATCGATGTAATCGAGGGCAATCGAAAATATATGAAGTGTGTTTATGTCTATAACAAGATTGATGTCATTGGTATAGATGATGTGGATAGACTGGCTCGTCAGCCAAATTCAATAGTAATCAGCTGTAATTTGAAGGTACTCATGCCCCGCACCCATTCTTCCCCTCTTTCCTTCTCAGTCAACATATCTTAGAGCGTTTTTGTTGTTCCGTTTGTCGAAATGGTTATGTTAGCGGTAGCAGAAGTTGAGATGCACTTCTTTTGGTTTGATGTGCTTCCTAGTGCACCAGAACAAAATTATAAGGTGAAGGGAGGCCTTTTCTAATCAAGTTCTTAAGAATTTCTGGTTTACCATTGCCTTGCAGCTGAATTTGGACAGATTACTTGCAAGGATGTGGGAGGAGATGGGGCTTGTAAGAGTTTATACAAAGCCACAAGGACAGCAACCTGATTTCTCAGATCCTGTCGTTCTCTCTACTGTATGTTGCATCAATTCTTATTTTTTTTCTATTTATGGTGTCTCAACTTAAACATCGATGCTTCCCTATTGTCCCTTTTTTTCTTTATTTTGAAATCAATCAGGATAGAGGTGGCTGCACGGTTGAAGATTTCTGCAATCACATTCACCGCAATTTGGTGAAAGATGTGAAATATGTGCTTGTATGGGGGTTGAGTGCAAGGCACTACCCCCAACATTGTGGGCTATCACATGTTCTCCATGATGAGGATGTTGTTCAGATTGTAAAGAAAAAGGTATTGTCCACTATTCTTGGTTATGGTTGGCTCCATCGATTGTCATATTCCGTTCTGCGCCTGCTCATGTTTCTTTCCTTTTATATGGTTACAATCCTTGTGTAAGAGTGCTTAAAGTAGATTATCTTTTCTTTCAGGAGAAAGAAGAAGGCGGAAGAGGCCGGTTTAAGTCACATTCAAACGCTCCTGCTCGCATATCCGACAGAGAGAAGAAGGCTCCCTTAAAAACATGATCATGGTACAGATCTGATGCCTTACTCTCATAGTTTTCAATTGTATAGCTGATAGAGTATACTTGTATCATGATATTTGTTACTTGTGAGAGGTTTTTCAGCAGGCAGGCAAGGTTAACCATGTTTGAGCTCTTGCAGGTTTTGTTGATATTGAACCGCCTCTTTTTGCCATAGTGGAGATTGCAGCTTGTCTCCCTTGTACCAGGCAGCTGAGGTTCTTTGATATTGGACGTTTATCTGCCATTTTTGTGCTACATTTTGAATATTCTTGTTTTTATGCTACCCAAATTCATTTCATTTCATGATGTGCTTCTATGTTGTAATCATCTATTTAAACTTTTGTATTATGAATATTACCCCCTCTACACATTGTTATTTACATTGAGAGTTTCATATCCCTGTTGTTGCAGTAGCTTTGATTGTGTGGGTGGATTTACTTTTTTAATATATTTCTTATTTTTAATGGATATAGATTGAAATATTCATAGTTTGTGATAATTATCCCTGTTGTAATACTGTGCAATAGTAGTATTCATATTCACAATAAATTTTAAATTTATGCCCATAATTTTAAAGATTGGACTGGCCGGTTCGGACTAGACCGAGTATAATGTCATCTCTACATAAAATTGGCTAGAATTTGGGTTGAATTGATGAATTAGATTTGTTTTCAAAGATTTGGACGGTTTAAAATTATTTGAATTTTAGTTTTATATTTTTAAATTGATAGTTAAATAAAAAAAATTAAAAAAATTAAGTTAAAAATAGTTAACATACTTAAAATAGTATATCCTAGAGTTTTACTTTAGGAGTATATTTAAAATATTTAAGAATGTAGAGTTTTAATTTTGAATGTTTATTTTAAATTAATAAAATAGTATTATTGTATTATTTTAATTATATTAAAATGATTTTATTATTTATTATGTCATTTTATTTAATTTTTGGTTTAATTTTAATTGGATTATTAAATTTTAAATCTCTCCTTATTAAGATTTAATATTGAGTTTGAGTTTTACAATTTTAAAACATTACTTGTGCATTCAAAATGTTTAATTAATTTAGTACTTTTTTTTTTCCGGCATCATTGCTTAGGATTAAATAAATCGAGCCGAGTTGAGTATATGCATATTCAAATTCAAGCTTGTTTATTATTATCGAGCTCGTGCTTGATTTAAGCTTGAGCTTGTTTATCATCATGGAGCTCGATTCGAGTTTATTCACGAGCTTGATTCATACTTGATTATCGAGCTTGTTAACTTGCACCTTTTCTAATGAAATAAATGAGTTTTAATCAAGCTTTAATTGTGCTTGTTCATGAGAAATTTGTTGGTAAATATATGAGTTGTGTCAATTAAAATTTATTAAGCCTAAAAAATAAAAAATTTAAATAATATTGTTCATAAATAAGTTTTAATTTAATAATAATTGAGCTTTTTAATAAATTTGTTTGTTAATTTTAAATAATGTTAATGAACATAAAATAAATTGATCAGAAATTGTTCAAATATATTCATTTAATAATTAAATATTTATAAAAATATTTAAATTTATTCAATTAATTAATTAAATGATCATAAATGATTTACAATCGAGTGGAGCTAGGAAATATATTGTCCAATATTAGGTTTATTTGCAGCCGTATTACTGTATTCGTTTACAGAAGCTCATATAGTTACAAGAAATGAAATTTGCCCAAGCTTTCTACAGATCTGAAAAGTTACTGTCGAACAAGATTTGGAGGGTGGATGCCAGGTTTCTGGACAACCAATGCTCCCAAACAGCATTAGCCAATGCAACATAAATCTGGGGTAGAAACAATTTTATAACAAATGATAAAATTCCCCAACGCAATAACTTCATGAAAAAGGGCCATAACTAATAACAGATAGCGTTATAAAGTATTGGAATGCAGCAGTTAAGATGGAACAATTTTATTTTCACTTTTGGATCAAATTTTTATCGTCAAGAGGCCGTATCTCCTTAATCTTTCATCTTCCTAACCTAAAAGTAACAAAGAGTTTAATTTAGGAGTTATTTGATTGTCTGAAAAAAAAAAAATAGAGTATAAAAAGAATGCAATGTATTTGAATTACTTTAGATTATTTTGTTAAAATTTCTACAAATACAAGAGTTTATTTTTTATTTTTTGGTGAAATAAATATAATGTAAAATATTTTGAAAGTTATCAGATATCGTAGACAAACTGATGATTGTATTTAAATTAATTCAAATTTCTAAATTTCTAAGAATTTTAATGTATTATATCAGTTTAAAATTTTACTTTTTATTATATCAAATGTAAAAAAAGTTAAAATATGTATTTACTTTGCTTTATTTCATTTTATCCTTAAATCTAACAGCCCATTAGTAGTAATGGCTTAAGTAGCGATAAATTTAATGTTGAATAGCTAGTAATTTTTTCTGCTATATTTGATCCCGAACTGCCTATGATCTCACACCATTTATACTAGAACTCATATGAAATAAATAAAGAACTCAGAGAGAGAATAATAGAAATAGAGAGATCTCACCCTTTTAGATTTGGGAAAAAGTATGAAAGAAGTCAAGGAAAACCTCGTACCCACCGTCTCTTAGCTTGGTTGGTGGGTGGCTGACGAACTGACATGTTGATTCTCTTGGAGGTTCTTGAGGATATCAGGGGCCGTTATGCTGATGATGAATGTGAGTGTAGGATTAGTCCATCACCAGATGGGTGGGGTGTTGGGTGTATAACCTTCAAAAAAAAAAAAAAAAAAAAAAACCTCGTGGGTGGTCTTGCCTATTTGAATATTTTAGTTGAGTTTTAACCTATGTCTTGAATTTAATCCAAGGGTGCTAACTCATATCTTGGACTTGATCCAAAGACGATTTGACTATACATATTTAGTTCCTCGATTTTTTGATCCCTTTGATAGTGAAAAAGAATAACATAATAAAACATTTAATCAATTGAAAAAAAAATTTAAATATATTTATCTTTGATATGGACACATTAATTTTCTTGTGTTCGATGTCCTATGTCTTTCGCTGTTATCTATCAATGAAGCTGGAATGACTTCATCTCTTCATCATTAGCTTACGAGTTTTTCTCTCTCTTTTTTCGCTCCTTCAATAATCTCTGCGACAAATGAAGAACATTCATTATAGACAATTTTTTTAAAATAAAAGATTAGAATGAATTAAGAATTAAAGAGTGAAAATAAAATTTAAGAAAGGTATCCAAATCAAACAGACGCTGAGCTCGAGTAGTGATCTTGAAATGTGACTTCTCAATGGCGACTCTCTTAATAGTTTAAATAATAATATTCTTTGCGTTAAAGATAAATGATGTTTTAAATTTAAAATCAGCGAAATTTATTTTAAATAATTTAAATGGTGAGGATTCTGACTTTAAATATTAAATCGACTCTAAAATATCCTACTGTATTTAAATAAATATTATTAAAGCTATATGAAGACTATAATTAAGTATTTCAATGGCGCCTTTGCGCATTGAAGATGCCATTTTCCTCTGCATACCTTTATTTTTCATCAATTACCTTTCATGTCATACTTATTTTAAAAAAATTGCCTTCATTATATCAATTCAACATCTGTAATGAAAAGCTTGGTGCTGCTCTATTTGGCAAGTCCAAGAAAAATGAGAGTTTAGAGAAGAAGAAGAAGAAGAAGAAGAAGAAGAAGAAGAATAAAGACTAGAGTAGAGAAAGAGCTGAGGGAAAATCACAAGAAAGGGACGTCCTCTTCACCTCTTACTACAGGCCTTCAATTGTCACGGAGGCTCTGGATGTTACCACTGAACCTCCTCTACTTATGGAGAACTTAGTGACTTTGGATGTTTGCTATGATGTGATGACTCTGCTTGCTGAACTAATGGTGCATGAGTTAGAAGGGATGAGCTCCCACTCCCTAAATCTGGATCTAAAGTTAATGTTACTATATGATATTTTTAAAGTAAATACGCTTAAAAATAATTCAACAAGTAATTTAATGAGTTTATCTTGATGTTTGCAGTGTGATTCACTCTGGGCGAACTCGTTGGTGAGGATCGATTTGCTAATCAATGCACTCCACCAGTTGTTGCAAAGGTAGAGGCTATGGAGAAGATTGAAGAAGGCATTGAATGATATACTTCAATGGATGATTGAAGAAGCTGCTCTTATTGAAGGTAAAATGCGCCTTCTTGCTCACTAGCCTTGAACATACGTGCCTAATATGATCTCGTGTTGCTTGCAAATACCTCCTCTAAAGGGAATGCACAATTATTCATTCAAAGAAGTGCAATGACTCCTCCAATTGTTCAAGTGCCTAAAGCACACAATATGCCAATGCCTTCATTTAAAGATATCACTGCAACCTCAATACCTCCTCAAGCGGCTATGGAAACTGAGTTTGAGGAAGATGAAAGAAGACTTTACCAATGAGATGACTGAGTTGATGTCAACAATTGAAGCGGTTAAAGCTGAACTACTGAACCAACTGTCCGAGTTAAAGTGCTCTTATGGAAGTTGAAGGATGAAATTGGTAGAATAAAGACCTTTGAAGAAATGAAGAAGCAAGTTGCCGAAGTCACTTGGACTCAACTCAGTTGAGCCAGTTCATAGTCGGAGGAAAGTTCGTACTGCAGCAGCTCATTCAACATGGGAAGATCAATGCTGAAGATCTTAATAATCATTGCTTGAAGTTCTTTCATTTTTTCTGTTTCAAGTTGTATGACAGTATCTCTTGTGGCTTGTACCGTTGTTAAATTTTTTGTTTAAATTTGAATGATAATGAAATATCTTTTTTCTTTCCATTTACTCGTCTTTTTTTTCTTTTATCTTTCCTAATATTTTTTTGGATATGAAAAGATTTTCACAAAAATTGAGGTGTTACCCCATAATTACCATTTTACCCCTTACAAAATTTATATAAGTTGCTCCTCTTAGTATTATCCTTCACTTTTATTTTCACTTCCAAAGTGTTTTTTGAGAGTTCTTCAAACCCTAGATTTTCATTTTTTTCCTTCTCTACTCTTCTAGCTATGAATAGAATGGGTTTTGTCTTCTACAATAATAACTTTCACCTAGAGCTCATTTGTTGGAGAGTTGAAGTTGGGGAAAAGATGCTTAGCCATGCTTGAAGTAAACTTTGTGTTTGGCAATGATGTGAAGCTTAGGTTAGCATGATTGAACAAAATCTTAACCCATTAGAGTCCTATAGGTTAGATCCTAGTCGACCTTGAAAACCCATCTTCCCAAAACTTAGTTTAACATCTTAGACTATCCTAGATTAACTTAAGTAATCCATAGTAAGTCTTAGCTCTTAATGTTTAAATCCAATCAAATCTAGGGTATTGGATAGATCCTTAAACTTAAACCAACTTAAATTGACCCAAAATCACACACAAGTTCTCTCTATAAGAATAAACTCTCAAGTAAAAGCTTAACTCATAAAAGCAAGGTGAAAAAAAGAACAACCAAAATAAAGTGTAGCCTCACTAAAAATAATTTTACCAAAGGATCTCTTAAGAAAAAAGAGGAGAGAATTCTCCCCACTTTTTTTTTTCCAAGAGAACACCCTTCTATATGTCTCTCTTAAGCTCTCTCATGTTCAAGTTGACAGGTTAGGCTCCTCAAGGGGGGATTTATAGGAAGGATGCTAAATAAAATATTTGAATATTAAAGTTTCATAAAAATATTTCAATGGTACTCTATGATCATCCATCATATCATATGATCAATACAAAAAGTTAGGTATATTCTTTTATTTAATTGAGCTGAATGATATGATTGTCCTTACAACCATTATAATCATATTGTACGATCAAATATTATACTGTATGATTAGCACAAAGTTAAAATTTGATTCTCTATTTGTTCACTCTATATAATCACATAATATAGTTTGAATTATAGAAGAAAAAATCTTTCATCAAATCCCATAAATTTTGGACTTAAATTGGGTAATTATCAAACTAAAAATGAAATGTATGAAGTAGTTTATACTATATGATTAGTTTAGATTTGACAAATTCAAATTAATTGACTAAATCATGATTGCTATAATTAATTAACAAAAATGAACAATTGTACAATATGATTGCTAATTGTATGGATAATCAATTTATATTTGGGAAGTTTGGAGTTGGTGACTAAAATTAATTAATGAAACTGAATAATCATACAATATGATTTCTTAAAATAAAATAATTTTTAAAAATAAATTTATAAATTTCATTCTTTAAAGTGTGCGTACTTCATTTTTTTTAGCATTCACAAGCAAGTTATGTAGCCATGGGATTGACTTGAGTTTTTTAGCATCAAACCATTCATTATCATTGTCCTCTTAGGCTCTAGCTTAATCTAGCTCTAGATTAAACATCTAGTGTTTGTGTTATTTGACACAACACTCATTCAACTACTCATTTGTAATACTTGTATTGATAACTTACAATAGCTTGCACTCATAGCTAATTAATATAAACAAATGGTCAACCAATAATATTTATGACCATCAAAACCTAGAATTCATATGAAGGTTCATTGGGTTACTAATCTCCCCCTTTTGATGATAAAAACAATTTATGGTTGTGCTTTAATAAGTAAAAGAAATTGAGATAACTCCCCTCAATTTATTCCTCAAATAAATATGTGATCAATGAAGCGATGTTTATGAAAAGATGTAAAACTATGCAACATGCAAAAAATCTTAATAAAATAAAATAAATAATAATTTGATTTCCCATTCATAAAAAAAATTGAAGTGAAAAGATAGGCAAGTGTATGTAGAAACAAATCATGCAAATACTAGAGGTACAGTAATGTATTTTATGAACTAAGTCAAGTAATTTTTTTTTTAAAATACATACTTATAAAACAAAGTATATTTAGAAAGCTTATTCAATGGTTGTATTAAATGCTTACTAAATATATCTAACTAACATTGTAATGATCTACTTAGATATGACACTTTTGTAGTTGTATTTCATCATCTATGTAAATGACATCTATCAAATTACTAAAATTTCTAAACAAGTTTCTAATAACTAAAAAATTAGCTTAAGTTTCATTTTGATGATAAGAGATGCTATTGCATGATTCAAGTAGATGAAAAATTGTTATGAAGGCCACTTAATAGCAAATTGGGGAGGCACAAACTTTTTTTTATCATTTTAGCTTCTTTCTCCCTCTTTTTGGATTTTTTATTTGGCTTTTATCCAATATGTGCATCCCAATTGTACTAATGCCATGTCTTGATTCATTATATAATTGTTAACATCATATACATCCTCACTAATATTTATGCACAAATTAATTTATTATAAATGTAAAGAAAATAAAGTAAAAAAAAGATGTGATTTAAATAAGAAAATTCATACTGAACAGTTATGCACATCATTATAAATAAATTTTAGAGTGTTTGGCTAGGTTAGTGATTCATACTCCTACTATAGATTTTGTATTCCAATGTATACTTAATTAAAATATATAATATAAATAAGTTTAGAGAAACATCACATCAACTTATGATTCCGAATATAATAGAAAAATATACATCTAAGAAGCCATGCATAACAAGCATGCCAAATGCGGAAAATGCAATTAATACAACATGTGATCCAAAAAATGACTACCATAAAAGTAAAGATAAAAAGACTATAACAAATGCAAAAGACCAAAAAAAAAAACCCTTAAAACTCAGATGGTCCCTCATGTAGTGGTGGTGGTGGTTAGAAGATGTTGTGAATAGAGTTAAGCTTGAAACCAAGCCCTTTCTTTTGCACAATATCATTGGTATTCCTTTAGTAAGCACCTTGTTCATCAATATGTTTGTATAATTTTTTCTAAAGTCA
Organism: Cymbidium sinense; assembly: GCA_021442155.1. NCBI lineage: Eukaryota > Viridiplantae > Streptophyta > Magnoliopsida > Asparagales > Orchidaceae > Cymbidium > Cymbidium sinense. The sequence goes on along the minus strand of CM038218.1, from coordinate 110,797,787 downwards.
AGCAAAGTGCCCGATATATGCATCATAGGAGTAATGGTAATGTGTTCAAGGTTCTCCCTCTTTGACTGCTTCCTCTTTTTCCTTCAGCAGGGACTTGAATTGGGCACTGCTTCTCACTGTATAAAACATTGAAGGAATGATTCGTGAAATGAAAATGAGTATGTTCTAGTGCCTTGGGAAAGGTGAGGTTGTATTTTATAGTATGCATGGAATCATGATTTTTAAGGTTAGATTGTAGTTCCTTTTGTATATAAGATTTTTGATGATAGTGAGGTTTTCAATGTAAGGAATCAAAAGGTTAACAACATTAAAATGATTTAAGTTATGTAGAAATAGGTTGCGATGGAAATAAGAGTGCGATGTTATGCGATCACTAGCTTTATGAATGACATTATGCCTAAGCACATGTTGAGTATATGTTCATTGACTAGAGGTTGATGTCAGTGAAGAAGTGACTCTCAAATGATTAAATATATGGATGACTAGTTATAGGTAGGCTCACTAGAGATTCCATGGGTAGAGAGACAAATGTTTGACACATGAATGTATTTATAGATTTCAATGTTAGAAATAAAAAATTCCCTACCACAAACTTTAGATTGAAGAAGGGTATGATCAAATTTATGATTAGGTTTGCAAAAAATTAAAAAAGAAGATCAGAATGATAGGGGTAGGTAGGTGAAATTAAAACTAAAGAGTCTTGTTTGCAAAATGATCAAGAATAGAGTAAGGCAACTTGTCTTATAAAAGAAAATTTAAATTAATAATGCCACACTCTTTATATTTCAAGTACCTCTTTGTTTCTGGATCTAAAATGATTGTTGTGCTTACTTCATGGTTTTTATCTTGCCATGGAAAGAAGCCTAAACACTATCAAAAACTTGAGAAAGCATTAGAAGAGAGGATGAGAATTTGTGAGTAAAAATCATGAAATGATGGGCTATATATAAATTTTTGGGTTTGTGAGACTATATAGTATGAACAAGGTTCAAACAATACGATTTAGATCATCCCAATTACTATTTTAATTGAGTTAATCATACAATATGATTGAAATTATATAATACTATTTAGTAATGTTAATCATCCCAACATTCAACTCAAATGACTAGTTAATTAGGTTAATCATATTGTTCCAAACATATCATATAGTACCATATGGATTATATGGTATGATTTATTTTATTGTATATCATCCAGATATTCATCCCAATTTCTGTTTGATGATTTAAACAAATATATCATACAATACAATCATGGATCATATAGTAGATTAGCAGTTTAATCTTTAACCCATGATGAGCAATAAGTGAGATTTTTGGGATCAATCTTAAAAGAAGAAACACTAAAAATATAATAAGATACAAAATGCATGAATTAATAAAAAGTACACAAAATAAAATAAAAATAAAAACTGAAAAAAAAATAAATGAAGATGATCTAAGAACTTGAGTCTATCACTTAAGTGTAATCTACGAGAGCTAAACCTATAAAAATTCAAGGCTTTTATGAAAATATCTGCTAACTAATTTTCCATATTAATGATATGAATATCAACATCTTCTTTTAGAATATGATCTCTAATAAAATGATGAACAACATCTATGTGCTTGATATGTGAGTGCTGAATTAGATATTTAGTTATACAAATAGAACTAATGTTGAATTAGAATTGTGCTTATTTATATACGAAGATAAAAGGTTATAACTTCAGCCATAAGACTTAAGAAACTCAACTTCTAGCAATTATGTACTTGGACTCAATAGTAGACAAACCAATAGAGTTTTATCTTCTACTATTCTACAAAACTAATAAGTGACACATACCTAAAGTACTTTTTCTATTAACTTTGTACCTAATAAAATCAAAATCAGAATATCTAATAAGTTCAAAAGATTTGCTCTTATTCCTAAATTAGGTGTGGCAACCAAATATCAAAAATCCTTTTATAATTGTCAAATGAGAATCTTTTGGATCATCTTGAAATCATGCATAGAGACATATACTAAATATAATATTAGGTCTACTAGTAGTTAAATAAAGTAAAGAACCTATCAACCCATAGTATTTTTTAGGATATATGAACTTACCTATATGGTCCTTGTCTAACTATGTACCAAGGCTCATGTTACATCTTTCCAATCCAAATTTTGGGTCAATTCTTTGCTGTATTTAGATCGACTTGAGAATGTACCTTTTCATCCTTACTTAACATTGAATTCTAAAAGCATTAAGCTCACCCATCAAGCTCTATTAAATTTTTTGCTCTTTGGTGTTGAAAAGTTTTAACACATCAACAAATTAGTAAATTTGAATAATATGCCAACCACATATTTGCACAAGAAGAATATTAGAATTTGCTCTTTTGAATAGTAATGTAGTAATAATAAATCCTTTCACAAATTTTTTTTAATGAAAAAGTACTAAGCCTATCATACTAAGAACATGGTGTTTGTTTCAAATCATACAAGGCTTTTTTTTTTTAATTTATATACATAATTAAGGTATAATAAGCTTTCAAATTTAGTTGGCTATTTTGCATACACATCTTCTATTACACCATTCAAAAAACCTCTCTTAACATCCATTTCAAAAAGCTTAAAACCTTTAAAATAAGCAAATGCAAGTAATAATCATATAGCTTCCAAACGAGCAATTAGTGCAAAAGTTTTTTTTTCTTCAAATCAATACCTTATATTATATTAAAATTTTAGCTACAAGCCATATTTTATTCTTAATAATAAATTGTGAGTCATTTAATTTATTCTTGAATACCTACTCCCAAACAATCTTTAAGTTGAGGATCTAGACACTAATTCTCAAACATCTGTCTAACTACTTGATTTAATTTTTTTCTAATTGCCTCAACCAAGAATTCATCATATATTACTTCCTCTACATTAGTGGGTTTAATCATGGATATCGATAATGTATGGTTAACATTTTCTCTAAGACTATTTCTAGTTTTAAATCCTATAAATAGGTCTCCTTAAATTAATTCACGGGGATGAGTTAGAGCATATCTCCACTTTTTAGGTAGTCTTCCCTTAATATCTTCATTTTCTTTCAAACCATAATTTTTAATTTTAGGCACTAAGCCATCCTCTTCTACAAATTATCTAGAATGAGAAGGGACAACTAATTCATAAAAAAATAACGTGCATTGACTCTCTTACTAATAAGGTCTGCTTATTGAAGATGCTATAAGCCTTTCTTAGAAAAGAGAAACTTAGAAATATTGCCTCTAGATTTAGAATCAAACTTCCCTAAGTTATTTTTTTTTATATTATTCAACATAAAATATTTACTCTAAAAAATATGCAAATGCTACAAATTTGGAGTCATACATTTGAGAAGCTCATAAGGGGTTTTATTCTTCTTGGATATAATATTTACTTGATTTAGAACATGGAAAGCTATGTTAACTGCTTTGATCCAAAAATAGTTGAGAATCTTTTACTCATTAAGCATGGATCTAGGGGTTTTTATAAGTATTCTTTTCTTTTATTTTTCCACTCTATTCTTCTATAGTGTCTTAGAAGCTAAAAAGTTATGTTTTATCCCTATTTCTTCACAAAAACTTAGATGCAATACTACTACTAGTTTTTCTTTGAATTCAAATAATAAAGATCTTAAATTTAGAAAAAAATCACTTTAATGTTCTAAGAACCTCACTCAATTAAACTTAGTGAATTCATCAACAATAATAAATTCGTATGCCTTTTCCCCAAACTAGTGGTGTTGATAGATCCAAACAAATTCATGTGACTAATTTCTAAAGGTCCTATAATGATTATTCCTATAATAGACCTAAAGACAAACTAGATTGCTTACTAAGTTGACAAGAATCACAAATGATCATAGTGAAATCTTGTTTAGGTATGCCTCTAACCACAATATCTTGCATAATCTTTCTAAGTGTGTGCATGATCAGTGTGCCATAGTTTCCTATTCCACAACTAAGACTCATCTAGCATGGATTTAAGACAAACAACCAAAGAACAACATAAATTATTAAGATCAATCATATAAATATTGTTAATCCTAACACCAACTAAAATAGGTTTATCATTTAAATCAATCAAGTATTTATCATTAAGAAACTTTACATTACAAATCTTAAAAAATTTTACATTAAAAATCTTATTACAACTGATTAACACTAAGCAAATTGTATTTTGAACTATCAACAAGAAGGACCTTCTTTATAGATAAAGAATTTCTTTTATGAATGCTACCTGATCTGAGTACTTTATAAGTTGTGTTATCTCCAATGGTGACCTTTCCTTCATTCTTGAGTTTTAATGAGATGAATTTACCTTTTGTCTAAGTATATGTATTGAGTACTTATTGCCTAAGTATCACATGCCTCAATCAATCCCTAAGTGAAGGCACATCTAAAAAATAGATTTAGGTTAGTTTTTTGGACACCTAGATTTGCTTGGGTTCCATAATTATAGAAATAAGAGAGCTATAAAAAATTTTAGGAGTTTTTGGAATCCATGAATATATTGTGTTTGTATGTTAATTGTAGATTTTTTATGTTTTCAAACATACCACATGAAAAACATCAGACATTTGGGAAGGAATGCAAGATCTTGTTAGCACCAAATTATTTTTTTTTGAGTGAGTGTATTCCTTTTATAAAATTCTAATTCTTTTTCAAGTTTTCGTTAATACATTTAAGAAAGCCATTTTTTTTAGATAAGTCATATTATTTTTCAGCATTTTGAATTTCAACTTTTTTGTAATCATTTTCTAAAATTTCATATTCATGCAAAAATCTCTTATAACTCTTTTTGAAAGAAGAGAATTTTTTATTTAAAGTTAAATATTTTCTTTTCAATGATTTGAATGTAATATGTAATTCATCATAAAAGTTTAAGAGTTTATCATAATTGACATTATTAACCTATTCATCATTATAATGGTTAGAAAATTCTTTTATCATCAAATAGAGATTTATGGCTTATTCTACAACTTCTTCTTCAAAAGGAGATTGAATTTGAGTTGATCAAGAAAACTCGTTTAGTCCTTCTTTTTGCCTTTCTTGTATTACCTTTTCCATCCTATTTATTCTTTTGATTGATATTTTATAATAAGATCAATAACCTTCAATGAGTTTTGATTTCACATTCACCTTTCTTTCAATCCAATTTCTTCTTCTTGTCTTTTAAAAAGGTTTTGAACTTCCTAGTCATGAATACTACCTGATCATCCTAATTGGTGCTTTCCTCCTTAATGCATTCATAGGTATTTACTTGTAGTGTGACTGTCTTTTCAATTTTTCTATCATCTATGTCTATATTTATTTGCAAAATATTTTATTCCTAAAAAAAGATCTAAACAAGTGATCAATTAAATAAATAGATAAATATTTAATTTAAAATAGTCGTAACCTTGGCAACCCAAGATTCAAGTAAACAATGTAGAATTTTGTTAACTTCTTTTGGCATTTATAAAATCTCTTCTTAATTTACGTAGTGAGGTGATGATTTTCATAAAGTGTGTACACATGTTAGAAATAGACTCATGAGATACATTAAAATAGTTCATAATCATGTAAAAGTATTGATATGTGACTGTTTAACTTTATTAGTTCCTTCATAAGTAACATAACTTTTTTCAAATTATTTTTAACAATTCTGCAACTAAAAACACATATATAGCACTTAGATTTTTAAAGCACAAAAATGATTTAAATATTTAAAATTTAATGTTGCTAAATCTCTATCTTCTATTGACCACAAATTAAAAGGAGTTTTAACACGTTTGCCATTGACAATTTCTTATGGGGTTGTATATCATACATCTATCATAATACACATGTAATAATCTAATGATTGAATAAAAGTGGAGATGCAAATTTTTCATAAGTCAAGTGGTATACATAAAATAATGGAGGCCAGGTAAAAAGTGTACCCTTTCATGGTATTTCAATTTTCTAAATGTGCCATTGCCATATATTGATAGTTGTTAGATTGATAAACAAGCAACCGACTCTGACACCATTAGTAAAATGGAACACCTAAGAAATTTTTTTCATAAATAAAATGGTATATTATCAAATAATGGATGTTAGGTAAAAAGAGTACCTTTCCATGGTATTTTAGTTCCCTAAATGTGCCATTATCAGATATACTTGTAATTGTTAGATTGATAAACAAGCAACTGACTTTGATACACTTGTAAGTATGAATGGCAGGGAGGGGTGGTGGGTTGCTAGTCAATTCATGTGCTTTAAAATATTTCTTCAAAAGCAAAATTAAATCAAAACTTTCAAGTTCAATGATAGAGAAAACTTAAAATTCAAAACCAATAATTTAACACAAAAGATAAGAACAATAGAATAATAAAAGAAAAGAAAAAAAGAAAGAGAGGAACAAAATGATTTAAAGTGGGTTGGCCAAACGGACCTTGTTCACTTTTCAAATCTTCTCCAAAAAATTCACTATCCCTTCTTTGGCATTAGTAGCCAAGGTGGATATGCCTCTCTCCCTAATGGTTAATGGAGAAACTCTACATCACTCTTATTTTCTTTTAAGATAAGAAAGATGCCACTCCCTCTCCACAATACAAAAGCTTCTCTCAATAATTAATCTCACACAAGTTTTGACTACAAGAATAAAGTCCCAAGTTAAAGCTTAACTCATAATGGTAAGGTGGGTGAAAAAGATCAATGAAAATAAAGTGCAACTTCACTAAAATTAATTTTTACAAAGGATCCCTTAAGGGGGAAAGAGGAGGGGAGAATTCTCCCAACTTTTCTCTAAAAGAGTACCCTTCTCTAAGCCTCTCTTAAGCTCTCTCACATTTAAACTGGTAGGTTAGCATCCCTAAAGAGGGTAATTATAAGGAGGATGCTAAATAAAAAATTTAAAAATTGATTTTTAGTAAATAGATTCCAATCATACTGTATGATCATCCATCGTATTGTATGATCATTATAAAAAGTCAGATATATTCTTATTTTTAATTGGACTATATGATATGATCATCTCTATAGCTATCATAATTTTACTGTATGACAAAGGATCATACTGTATAATTAGTATAAACTAAAATTTGACTATCTGACTCTCTATTTGTTTGCATTGTATGATCACATCATGGTAGTACAAACTATATAAGAAAAAAAAATCCTTTAATCAAATCTCATAAATTTTTTAGCTTAAATCAAGTAATTACCAAGTTAAATTCATACTATACGAAGCAGTTCATACTGTATGATCAGTTTAGATTTAACAAATTTAAATTAACTTACTTAATTGTGATGGTTGTAATTAATTAGAAAAAAATGAACAATCATACAATACGACTATTGACTATACAATATAATCAGTTTAGATTTGATAATTTTGGACTTAACTGATTAAATTATGGTGGTTGAAGCTAACTAATAAAATTGGATAATCATATTGTACAAATGGTGTCACACAGTATGATTTCTCATGAAATTATTTTGTTTTTAAAGATAATTTTTAAAATTTTATTCTCTCAAGTACAAGTGTGTATGCTTGGTTATTTTTCAACATTTACATGTTAGTTAAATGAAGAAAAAATAAAATGCAAGTACCAAAATGATGTAGCCTTGGGCTTGACTTAGGTCTTCTAGCATTAAAGCATTACTTATCATAATCTTCTTAGGAGTTTGCTTGATCTAGCTCTTAAGTAAACTTCTATTATTTTTTCCATCTTAGACAACCTTCATTGAGTTGGTCATTTGTAGTACTTACATTGATAACTTACTTTAGCCTACACACAATTGATTAGTATAAACAAATGATCATCCAATAATATTTGTGATTATCAAAACATATAATTTATGTGAAGGCTCATGGGTTTAACAAGGTAAAGCAACCCAACTTCTTGAGACCCACTTAGGTTGAACTAGGTCCTGCTTAGTCAATGCATTATTTTGGGCCAAACCTATCCTTTTAATTAGTTAACTTAACCTAAATTTGGTAATTTGTCTAAAGTTAATACACTTTAGAAAAGTTTGAAAAAAATCTTTAAATAATCTTAAGGACTAATCAACTAATTAGACCTAACAAGTATTACTTGGTAACTCATGAAGGTAAGGTCAAACATTTCTTAAATGAGTAAACTAAGTTGAATTCTCTAGCTATGACTAAATTAGTTTAAAATTATTACATGGCTAGACAATTATTAATCATTAAATAGTTGTTTCCTTAGCCAATGGCACACTTGTTATAAAAATTTATTTTATCATAGAAGGCCAAAAAATTGAGAGAGTAAAGGTTAAGAAGATTATGAGCAATATAATGTGATATTAGAGAGAACTTCTTGATATTATTTGTACTTATCAAAAAGGTGGCCAAATGAAAAGGAAAAAGGCTTATGTTGAAGCTTTTTATCTCTTCAATCCATTGAAAGTAAGTATCTTGTCTCTCACCTCTTAATCTCTTTAAAACATGTAGAGATATTATAAGAGAATTTAAGATAGGCTAGACCTTACCTTTTGCTCTTCTTCTTAGCCTAGTAAACCACTTCTTTCCCAAATTAAGAGCTCAAACTCTTAATAGAAAGAAAAAAAAATCTAGTTGGTTCTTAATTATCACCATCATTTAAGTCACCTCTATTGTCAATAGGTCCTAGAGTGATAATTATGCTACCTCTTGACCAAGCCAGCTCCCCCAGTCATCCCATATAGGTCTAGATTAGATAAGCCACACAAGCTTTATTTCATGTCCTTGGGTAGTGAAGGACGAAGGGATTGCAATTATTATTGGATTCTAGGTGTAAGATCCCCTAGTGTTAGTCTTGTTGCATGCATCACTATGGTATGATACAAGCTTATCCAATCTAGCCAATCTTATAATGCCATGTGTATGGGCTTTGCATAATTAACAAGTAAAAATCTAGGGAATTAAATTACTTATTAAAACATGTTAACATCATTTAAAAAAAAGTAAAAGTGGAATAATCCAAAAAAATTTTATTTAATTTTTAAAATTATTCTTTATTTTTTTAAAATACAAAAGATTAAATTTATTAATATCATTATTTAATATTTTTAAATAAAATTATTATTTTTACATATAAAAATTAATATTTTAAAATTATGGAGTTTTTCATTATTATATAGAACATATAATTGATTAATCATAGTTTGATTTTGTTTTCATAATTAATATGTCTTGATTAAAATATTTTTTTAATTAAAATCTTATATTAAATTTATTTTAATTTTTTGAAAAATAGTAATATAATTTAATTATCATAATTAAGTTTTGAATGCATTTAGGCATCTTCAAAACTATTAAAAAAAATAAAATAAAATAAAATATATATATATATATATATATATATATATATATATATATATATATATATATATATATATATATATATATATATATATATGATTTTCTTCTTTTGTTTAATTCATAAATAATAAAATTAAGATTTGAAAATTTTGAAATTTTTTAGTAATTTCTATATCAATATTTGGATTTATTAAACTTATTTTTAAAATTTTCATTATATTTAAAACTAAAATATTTTGTATATTTATTTTAAATTTATTATTTAAATAATAATAAATAATAATTTTAAATCTTGTTTAAGATGAGCTTAGAATAATCACTACATTGCTATCTTGTTTTTTTTAAAGAAAAGAAAATATTTTTGTATTTAAATGAAATATGTTTGTAATTAATTTAATAGTAAAATAAATATATTATCAATATTGAATAAATCACTTATATTAAAAATACAAAATTTTTGTAACTATCATCATAAGTACCCTAAATTTTATACATTATTATGAATTGGGTGCTCACATATTAAAAAAAATTAATTAGAAAATGAAGAAGCATTTGAACTATTTATATATATTTTTAAAAATAATGATTTAAAAATGCATTCACATCATATATATTATATTAAATCATAAAAGTTTTCACATTATTTATATTATATTATGCATTAACATAATCATAAAGATATATATAGTATATATATATATATATATATATATATATATATATATATATATATATATATATATATATATATATATATATATATATATATATATATATATCTATATATATATATATATATATACCTTTGCATGTACTTATTGTATTCTTTTGTATTTAAAATTTTATCTTGTGTTGCATCTAGCATAATATAATAATTGTAATAAAAATAGAAGTTTTTGTATGTGGCTAAGATATGATGTGATTAGAGCTATGGTTTTATTGTGTTCTTACTAACATATATTTTACAGGTGATCCTCAGATACCATGCCTTAGGATGATAGATCATAGTTAGGGATTTATACTTTCTTTTACTAATGCTTATCATTATATAATATATTTATTATGATATATTGATTACTCTATGATACTATAATTAATTATACTTGAGTTATCTATGATGTTGATTAGAGTCCTTGGATTGAATATTATTCACTAATGTCACATTTAATAAAAATGATAATATTTCTAGCATCTTTTTAGTGTGAATTGTGATTAAATATATAGGTTCATCATGCTAGAAATAGATAAGTGATATATCATTTTTAATCATGTTGATATATATACTTTATATCATAGCCTTGTGGGCTAAATGTTGTCTAGGATTCACTTAAGCATAAAAAGCTTATACACTTCATGCATATGTTTCTTCTTTGTCTAACTAGCTTAAAGGTGTATTTGTCTTCATATTCAATCATTGATAATATATCTTTTGGCTAATAGGCCATGCACCTTTTTTTTTCCCATGATTAGTCTTCTTTCTTTCCTTAGGTTAGTCTTCTTCTCTTTTAGAATTAAACATCTTCTTCATTAACATTAGTCTTACTTTCTTGTGATAAAGACGTTTTCTATGTTAGTTAACTTATCCTCTATTTATTAAGAATTAGTTAGTTTTCCCTTATATTACCCTTCTCAATAAGATAATCCCCTTTCTTATGATATTATTCTTCAGGGTCACTTATAAATGCCATCCTCTCTTTTACAACCTTATAAGTTATGGAACTTTCATTCTTAATACTTTTTTTATGCTATAGTTTTGGATTTTTCTGATGATCCATACTTGCTTAATACTCTAGAATGTATGTCTCATCATGTTTAAAATATTTCATTTTTTAAAGCATCTTTATGCCAAGATTATATTTTCAAAATTAATTAACAACCTTTTAAGAGAAGAAGGATTCCTTCATACTTAATACTTAGGTTTTTTTTATCATAATTCTATGATTTTTTTCCCATCTTATGAATCTACCCATGGTCATTACCACCTCATCAATACAAATCTACCACCACATGAGCAATATCATGTCTTAGAATTTTTTGTCCTTAACTACATTATTGATTGCCTCTTGAATATGCCTCAATGTTCATTGATTTTAACTCAACTTGAAATTTTGAGTCTTTGCATTCTTCATTGGAAGAGATTAATCATTATTTAGTAAACACAAGAAAATTATAAGAAAAAATTTTTTAATTGAGAGTTTTTATTATTATTATCAATGAAGATTATAATTAATCTTAAGAGAATTATTCTCTTGTGAAACTTCAACCCTTAGAAACTATAATTTAAATATGGGAACATTTATATGATTTAGATGTCAAACTTGCATATTCCTGATATTATGGATTTATATAGTATATTGATCAAGGATTGTTTCATTATAACAATTCATATCTACTTTGCATTTTATTAAATTTCTCATCCTACATCTCTTATTTTAAAAAAATAAAATAAAATGTTAAATTAAGACTTAAAAGGATACCATGTTTAGATATAAATGTATGAATTCTATAATTAAAAAGATAATTAAAGCATACATTGATTTTTTTAAGCCATATTAGGGTGAGAGAACATCAAGCAATATGTAGTGGATAGCACTTTGATATTATTGGTATTCTTTTTTTTTTTTCTATGAAGTTATGTATGAACTTAAGTTCATTAAAGAAATTTTAGATCTTTGTTTAATCCAAAAGCTTTCATAGAGGGAAGCTTATATATGTTTATCATGTGTTAGCTTAACATTCATCCTAGAATTAAGAGGCTCATTCTTCTATCGTGATCGATCTTATGCTTATGATGACTTTCTTACTTTTTTACCTTGTTGTTGTGAAGTCCATGTTCAAAGTAGAATATTGCTATACTATTAAAAATATTCATTAAAAATATATTTTAATTTATTGTATAGATAGTTTAATAAATATAGATATAACACCACTTATTTTTATTTGAGAATAATTTGATTAGTAAATTAATAAACAAATTAATATGATTTGTCATTGGTGTGTGTTTGTATACAAATGAACAAAAGTACTTAGACATTTACACATGTGAGCCATTAGAGAGATGTTGAGCATGTGTATTATGTTTAAAGTCCTTTAGGAAAGAAAAACAAACCTAAGGTGGTTTATCCTTACAAAGACACTCTCTCAAATTGAAAGACATGTTTTTGTGTACAAAATGTGGAAAATAACTATAACTTTTACCAATAAGAATGAGGAGCAAGTGTCCTCCAAAGACGGTCTCATTATCGAGGGTTTGGATAAATAAAAGAATCTTTTGTGAGTTATTCTTTGTTGAAGTTAAGAAAATATGAAAATCATAGTTAATGATGAGCTCCTTACTCTTTCATAAGTTTTCTTTCTCCTTAAATTTTCTTGGAGGATAGGAGATGATTTGAAATGGTGGTCTTCCTTCCTTAGATATAAGCCTTCTACTTTTATGATGTGGACATTAAGTTTTCAACTAATTAAGGAGGATTGAAAAAAATGATATTGGTTAAGCTTCCACAAAAATTTCCTTTATTTTAGAATAGATTTAGCTTCTTTAAGGTTGCAAGTAAAATCAATATTTCTCTTGCTACTGATAATCTTTTATCCAAATAAAATCTTCTTGCCCCTACCTTAAGATGGTCCAATTGCTCTCAGTGATAATAAAAAGGTTTAGGTCATTTAAGATTGGAAGTCAAATGCTTCTATATTTTGCAAATTTTTAGCTCATAAAGAAAAATCATGTTCTACTCAATCCCAAGCCATTAATATGGGGGCTAAGGTAGGAGAGCAACTTTCCATTGGAGACCTATGGGTCACTCTAAAGTGCATCTGTTGAGATAGGGTTGAGTTTATGCAAGCCATATCAAACTTCTAGTCAAATCCTATTTTGTCTCTTAAACATTCTAACCTTCATCACTTCCTCTCTAAGCTCCATATTCAAGACCTATGCAAAGTATATAGATAAAGCATCTTCCATCTCCCCTTACATATGTTGCATCCCTTACACCTTCAACATATAAACCTAATAAACTCAAGAAGCTTAACCAAGTGTTGAACCAACCCTCTCTAATTCATGGCTATTTATTTCCAAAAGGTCTTATTTTTTTTTTAACTCCAACTAGTTTAATGTGGACAAGATCATGAAAAATTCTACTAAAGTGGATGATTCTAATGCCAAGTCTAACAAATTTGACATCAAATTAATAGTTCAAACTTCCGAAACAAGTAGAACACCTAATTAATAAAGATTAATAGAAATTGAGAGAAAAGATTTGACTAAAAAAAGTATTATGATATATAAACGAAATATTAGGCTTATAAAGTTGAGATGCCATAAAATATATTTAATCTCATCGAACGCATTGTAAGGCCATTACATTGATTTCTACTGCTATGAATATTCTCCTAAAATATTTAAGATTTTTGCTTTTTATAAGAAAGAGATAATATTAACAAGTTGAGGTCATCCTTCTGTAATTATTTTAGCGACTAAAATTTAATTATAATAATTTTTAAGACTATTAAATTTATTTTAAGATAGCAAATTCATTTTATTTAAATTATTATTAGAATATTTTTCATCAAATTTTTTTCTTGTCTCTACAAGAATCAAAAAGTATTTGTAAAAGGAAAAATGAGCCAAAATTGATGAGGGCATATGAAAAGATAATTACGCCTCAATTTTTTTTTCACATCATGTCAGTGTCTACTAGATTTAACATGTTATAATTATAAAAAAAATATATACTTTGAATATTATTTTAATTAATATTTTACGGGCTTAAGGTTTTTTTATTGAAAAGTTGAGCTATGGTGATAAATAAGTTAAAAATTAGTGATTAACATGCACTTTAAAATAAAATTTCTGAATGGGCTGCCTGCCATTTCTCACAGGCGGACCCCTCCAACTCAATACTGCAATTCCCCTTCTTGTATCTAACGCTTATTGTGTAAATAATTCCATTCCTATCAATCATGACATGTCTGTTGAGAAGCAGTTCAAATCATACTGCATCGTGTTGGTGACCTTAATGAGGATGGTCTCAGCTTTTTATAAGATAACTCCAGCTATCAAATCAGTTAAGCAGATCATTATATATATATATATATATATATATATATATATATATAGTATAAAAAAATATTTTTGATTATTATCTATGAAGACATTAAAGAATGAAGTGCACTATCATAAATAAAATTTTATTATAAGAAAATATATTTTATTAGTATCAATATAACTTTCAAAAAATTGAAAAATATCAAAAAATAAAAATAATAAATACTAATATCATCCTCAAAATAATAAAATAAAGAGGGGTTTATATACATTAGCTCTCAAAACACAAAAATATTAGTTTCAACATAGAAATAGACCTCTGTCACATTTCTGTTCGCCCCCGTTATGGAGACCTGGTAAGAGTCATAAGATAAAATATATATCCTCTTTTTCATCATAGATAAAATATATATATCATCTTCTGGAGAAAATATCATGTGCGGAGTTTGGATATAGCTCTGCATCCGGACGCCAATCAGATTTGGACACGTGTCGATGCTTAAAATACTAATTTTTGACTTTCACCTCGTGGTAACAGCTGGACCTGTTATCGTTAACGTGACCGGGACCCAACCTGGACCGTTAAAATAACGAGATTGCATTGCTGAATGCCATTTTCGAGCAAGTCTAGATGCCGTTTGAATGCGTGGGAGAAATTTAAAAGCCATATATAATGAATTTAGGGCACTCAGACAAAGAATAAGCATATTTAAATTTTTTTTTAGACGAACTGCAGAGAAGAGAAACAAAAATATCTCGTTTCAATCAAGAAAAAAAACTGTGAAGATGGAGAACGAGCAGTATAGTGGTAGACTTCATACGGAGACCAATTTAGTAGATGATGTTATAAATATGAATGCATAGATAAATTTTCTACACAGTTGTATATACATAGTTTTTCTGAAACAATGCTCAGTGATCTTCTATGAAATCCTTTTTGAAAAATAAATTTTCTACAATATTTGGAATGTTTTCCAGGAGTATAATCTGTACACTCTAGAGTGTACTCTTTTTTTCATAAATAAAGCATTGTGTCCTTCCCAATGATGGATCTAAATAGTATTATAAGCTGTTTTGAGTGCTTTCCAAAGGGAATTGAGCTATTTTTTTTATCTATTTTTCAAGAGTATAATCTATATACTCTAGAGTGTACACCATATTTTTTAATTTTAAAACACAGTGTACCTTCCAATTATGAATTCATATGATATTATAAACTATTTTGGGTGCTTTTCAAAAGAATTTGGATAATTTTGGCTCATTTTTTCAAGTGTACAATTTATACACTCTAGAGTATACATCTTATTTTTTAAATTTAAAGCACTATGTACCTTTTAATTATGGATCCACATGACATAATAAACTATTTTGGGTGCTTTTCAAGAAGATTTGGGTAATTTTGGCTCATTTTTCCAAGTGTACAATCTGTACACTCTGAAGTGTACACCATATTTTTTAAATTTAAAGCACTGTATACCTTCCAATTATGGATCCATATGATATTATAAACTGTTTTGAGTGATTTCCAAAAGGATTTGAGTAATTTTGGCTCATTTTACCAAGTATACAATATGTACACTCTAGAGTGTACTCTTTTTTTTTAAATTTTAAATGATGGGAGACTTCCAGTTATGGATCTAAATAATATTATATGCTACTTTGAGTTCTTTCTAAGAGGATTTGAGTAATTTTAGCTCATTTTTCTAAGTGTACAATCTATACACTCTCGAGTGTACACCCTATTTTTTAAATTTAAATGATGGTGGACTTTCAATTATGGATCTAAATGGTATTATAAGCTATTTTAAGTGCATTCCAAGTGGATTTGGATAATTTTGGCTCATTTTTCCAAGTGTACAATCTATACACTCTAGAGTGTATGTCCTATTTTTTAATTTTATAGCATTGTGTACCTTCTAATTATGGATCCATATGATATTATAAACTATTTTGGGTGCTTTCCAAGAGGATTTGGGTAATTTTGGCTCATTTTTCTAAGTGTATAATCTGTACACTATGGAGTGTACACTCTATTTTTAAATTTTAAAGCACAATGCACCTTCCAATTATGGATCCATATGATATTATAAACTATTTTGGGTTCTTTCCAAGAGGATATGGATAATTTTAGCTCATTTTTTCTAAGTGTATAATCTCTACACTTTGGAGTGTACTCTCTTGTTTTTTAATTTTAAAGGAATGGAGACTTCCAATTATAGATCTAAATAGTATTATAAGATGTTTTGAGTTCTTTCTAAGAGGATTTAGTAATTTTAGCTCATTTTCTAAGTGTACAATATGTATACTCTGAAGTGTACACCCTATTTATAAAATTTAAATGATGGTGAACTTTCAATTATGGACCTAAATGATATTATAAGCTATTTTGAGCGCTTCCAAGCTGATTTGGATAATTTTGGCTTAATTTTTCAAGTGTACAATCTATACACTCGAGACTGTACACCCTAGTTTTTTAGTTTTATAGCATGGTACCTTCCAATTATGGATCCATATGATATTATAAATTATTTTGGGTAGTTTTCAAGAGGATTTAGGTAATTTTGGCTCATTTTTTCAAATGTATAATCTGTACACTCTATAGTGTACACCCCATTTTTTAATTTTAAAGCACTGTGTACTTTTCTAATTATGGATCTAAATATTATTATAAGCTATTTTGTATTCTTTTCAAGAGGATTTGGATAATTTTTGCTCATTTTTCCAAGTGTATAATCTGTACACTCCAGAGTGTACACCCTATTTTTTAATTTTAAAGCAATGTGTACTTTCCAATTATGGATCCATATGATATTATAAACTATTTTGGGTGCTTTCTAAGAGGATTTGGATAATTTTGGCTCATTTTTCTAAGTGTATAATCTACACTTTGGACTGCACACCCTATTTTTTAATCTTGAAGCATTGTGTACCTTCCAATTATGGATCCATATGATATTATAAACTATTTTGGGTGCTTTTCAGAAGGATTTGAGTAATTTTAGCTCATTTTTTCAAGTGTACAATCTATATACTCTGGAGTGTATACCTAATTTTTTTTTTTTAATTTTAAAGCACTATGTACATTCTAATTATGGATCAATGTGATATTATAAATTGTTTGGGTGCTTTCCAAGAGAATTTAAGTATATAGTTATACATGTTCTATAGATTTTCATAATACGTGTGTGTGGGTAGGTGAATGAGGCAAAACATTGGTGCAATGATGAAGCGGTTATGTCTCATGAACCAATTGTAGGCAAACTCCTTATCATTATTCACAATGAGAAGGAGTCATATGAACTTTATTGTGATTATGCACATCAAACTGGATTCAATATTTGGAAGGATCATGCTAGTTATTGGCCGAACTTGAAGAATTTAAAATAAAAGGATTTCTTATGTGCAAAAGCAGGTTTAAAAAAAAGTCTCAATCTAAATTGCCTAGTGAAATTTCAAAAAATAAATACTATGATCGATTGTCCAACCATGATTAGATTTTTTTTATTGATTTAGATGGAAATTGGAAGGCTAAGAAATTTATAGAAAGTCATAATCATTCCTTAGCAAAGCCGGGTGACCAACATCTTCTAAGATCTTATAAAGGCATCAATGAAAAGAAGATGATTGTATTAAAGTCAATAATAGAGGCTGAAATTAAAGCAACTGATGCATTCAGCTATCTTACTGAGGAAGTTGGTGGAGTGAAGAATGTTAGATTTACAAAAAGTGATGCTTTCAATTATATTCAAAAAGAAGGAAGAGCAAGGATTGTGAATGTTGATACTAATGAATTAATACAATTGTTCAGGAAAAGACAAGCAGAAGATGGAATGTTTGCATGGGATGTCTAAATTGATGAATAAGATAGTTTGTTTTTTTTTCTAGAGCGATGGAATGTCAAGGATAGACTATGACTATTTTGGAGATGTCATAATTTTTGATATAAGTTATCGACTTAATAAATATAATCTAGTCTGTGCACCTTTTGTTGGAGTTTATCTTCATTGGAAAAATATTTTATTTGGAGTAGCATTTCTATCCAAAGTAACAATTGAAACATTCACATGGCTATTCAAAACATTTATTTGAATAATGAATGAGAAGCATCCTATAATAATATTTACTGATCAAGATCAAGTAATGACGAGAGCTATTAAAATTGCATTACCTCATACTCTTCATAGGTGGTTTCAATAGCATATTTCTAAGAAATCTCCTTCAAAAGTACACTACTTCAATAGTAATAAGACTGTACAAAGTCTCTTTTATACATGCATGAGTAAATGTGATTTAGAAGAAGAGTTTGAACAGCCTTGGTCTAAAATGCTAGAAGAAGGAAATTTGCATGATCATGCTTGGCTAGCTGAGCTATAGGATTAGAAGGAAGTTGTCTACCACATTTAGTAAAGATTCATTATATATGGGTATTTTCTCAGTGAAATGCAGTGAGTCCTTGAATAATGTATGTCATAGAATCTCTAAACTAACAAGTTCTATCACCGATTATTTTTTGGGATTGGAGAAGGTTATGGACACATGATGACATAATGAATATGATGAAGATTTTAAGTGTAGCAACTCAACAATTGTTCTATTTGTTAGAACTAGTCCTATATTAAAGCAAGATGCTATGTTTTAAATAAAAAAGATTTACACATTTTTTGAAGAAGAATTTTTGCATGGAGTGGGTATATTAGCAGTAAATGTCTCTGATGAAAATCCCATGAAATATTTGATTAGAAACTTAGAGAAAACTAGCATTTCCAAGACATGGACTATTCATTTTGACAAGGCATGTCTGAATATAACTTGTAGTTATAAAAAAGCTGAATTGATGGGATTACTCTGTGCCCACAACATTATAGTCTTTAGTCTAGAAGATATTATGAGGATTTCAAAGAAGTATCTTCTCATGCGATGGTCTTCTAGAGCAAAGAAGGATATCTACTTTGAAAGTGCTTACATATAATTGAAGTATTTACAAATTAGGAATGGCTATCTTGTTGGCATCATCTTTCAAAACTACATCAATAGATATTCATATCAAATAAGCACCAAATCATAAGATAATAAGGAACCTGAGCAGTATATGTTAGATTTTTTAAAGAAATTATCTAACGATGTTGATTCAATATTGTGTGAGAATTCACCTTAAATGGAGCATACAAAGAAGAAAAAGAAGTCTATCATAAGAGATTCTAATTATAATAACTTACTGAAGGACCCAAATAAGATGCGACCGAAGGGTGTTTCAAATGCAAGATTGAAAGGATATTATGAGAGAAATAAGAAAGCCAAGAGTACTTTCTAATAGTTTTTAATATTATAATCTTCAAATATTACTGTAAAATTTTGACCCATTATGCTTTTTCTATTACAAAGAGAAATGAATAGGTTTTAACGGCTGGAGAACAAAGAGAGTCACCCATTGCAACACCTTTTTCTATAATTCCATAATGCTTTTCAGAGGTACATATGGTATAATACTTTATTTATGCTTTCAGATTTTAAAAATTGATTTGACATTCCTAAATCAAGAATTTTACTCCAGCTCAATAGTTAGTCAGCCAATAGAAGGATACACCAAGCTGATGATTGACATGATTAGAGGGACACATTATGATGCATGAAATAGAGAGTCAGCCATTTTTTAATTACTACTTTTTATGTTAAGTTGAAGCACAATTTTTTATGTTCATAAAATGTTTAAATTTTCAGTTCAGTTTGATTGAAAGTATTTTACTCTATTATTATTATGTTGTACTTTGAAGCTCAACTATTGTACTTTGAAATATGTTGATTATTGATTTCTGAGTGTACTAGTTTTATACAACTGTCTGCAGCCATAAAATCCAACATATTGCATAAATTGAAACTCATAATCCAACATATTGAATATAGCATATACTGCTCCTGACAAGCACTCCATAATTTAAGTTAGTCTCCCATTACTTAAATTTAAAAAATAGGTTGTACATTCTAGAGTGTATAAAGTGTACTCCTTAAAAATAGATAAAAACTACTAGAATACTTCTAATTCCATATAAAATAGTTTATAATATCATATTGATCCAAAATTGGGGAGTAGATAAAGGAAAACTAATCAGAAAAGGGAGTAGAATCTAGAGTGTACAGATTGAACTCTAGAAAAATAAATACAAAATAGCTGAATTCCTGTTAAAAAAAAGAAGTACACTCTAGAGTGTATAGATTGTACACTCTAAAAAAATAAAGAATACTAACTCAAATCCTGTCGAGAGGCAATCCATGCAACATATATTGTCATTCTGATCCATAATTAGTAGTGCCAAACTATTTAGATTTTAAAAAAAGAGAGTACAATCTAAATGTATAGATTGTACACTTTAGAGTGTACAGATTGTACACTCTAAAAATCTAAAGATTATTAACTCAAATCCTACTGAAAGGCACTCCATGCAACATATAATGTCATTCAGATCCATAATTAGGTAGTCCCACACTATTTAGATTTTTAAAAAAGAGAGTACACTCTAGAGCATATAGATTGTACACTCTAAAAAATTGAAGAATACTAACTCAAATCCTGCTGAGAGGCACTCCATGTAGCATATAATGTTATTCAGATCCATAATTAGGTAGTCCCACACTATTTAGATTTTTTTAAAAAAAGAGGGAGTACACTCTAGAGTGTATAGATTGTACAGTCTAGAGTGTACATAATGTACACTTTGAAAAAATGAAGAATACAGACTGAAATCCTGTTGAAAGGTAATCCATACAACATATAATGTCAATCAGATGCATAATTAGGTAGTCTCTCATTATTTAAATTTTTAAAAAAGTGTGTATACTCTAGAATGTATGTATTGTACACTAGAAAAATGAGCCAAAATTACTCAAATCCTCTTAGAAAGAACTCAAAATAGCTTATAATATCATTTAGATCCATAATTCAGAGTCCCATAGTGCTTTAAAAAAAGAGTACACTCTAGAGTGTATAGATTATACACTCTCAAGTATACATATTGTACACTCTAAAAAATTGAAAAAAATTAGCTCAAATCTATTGAAAGGCACTCCATGCAGCATATAATATCATTAAGATCCATAATTTGGTAGTCCCACACTATTTAGACTTAAAAAAGGGAGTACACTCTAGAGTGTATAGATTGTACAGTCTAGAGTGTACAGAATATACACTCTGAAAAGCTGAAGAATACTGACTCAATCCCGCTGAAAGGCAATTCACACAGCATATAATGTCAATCAGATCCATAATAAGGTAGCCCCACATTATTTAAATTTAAAAAAGGGAGTACACTCTAGAGTGTACAGATTGCATACTAGAAAAATTAGTCAAAATTACCCAAATTCCCTCAAAAAGCACTAAAAATAGCTTATAATATCATTTATATCTATAATTTAGAGTCCCATAGTCCTTTAAAATTAAAAAAAGGAGTGCACTCTAGAGTGTACATATTGTACACTCTGAAAAATTGAAAAAAATAACTCAAATACTATTGAAAGGCACTCCATGCAGCATATAATATCATTTAGATCCATAATTTTGTAGTCCCACACTATTTAGATTTTTTTTAAAAAAAGTATACTCTAGAGTGTACAAATTGTACCGTCTAGAGTGTATAGAATGCACACTCTAAAAATTTGAAGAATACTGACTAAAATTCTATTGAAAGACAATCCATGCAGCATATAATGTCAATCAGATCCTTAATTAGGTAGTCCCACATTATTTAAATTTAAGAAAAAAAAAGAGTACACTTTAGAGTGTTTAGATTGTACATTAAAAAATAAGCCAAAATTACCCAAATCCCCTTGGAAAGTACTCAAAAATATCTTATAATATTATTTAGATCCATAATTAGAAGACCCCCATCATTTAAATTTTAGAAAAAAGGGTGTACACTCTAGAGTGTATAGATTATACACTTGAAAAAATGAGCCAAAATTACCCAAATCCTATTGAAAGGCACTCCATGCAGCATATAATGTCATGCATATCCATAATTTGGTAGTCCCACTCTATTTAGATTTAAAAAAAAAGAGAGTACACTCTAGAGTGTACAGATTGTACAATCTAAAGGGTACAGAATATACACTCTGAAAAACTGAAGAATACTGACTCAAATCCTACTGAAAGGCAATCCATGCAGCTTATAATGTCAATAAGATCCATAATTAGGTAGTCCTACATTATTTAAATTTTTAAAAATAGGGAATACACTCTAGAGTGTACAGATTGTACACCAGAAAAATGAGCCAAACTTATCCAAATCCCCTTGAAAAGCACTCAAAATAGCTTATAATACCATTTTGATCCATAATTGGAAGTCCTATAGTATTTTAAAATTTTAAAAAGGAGTACACTCTAGAGTGTACAGATTGAAAATTGAAAAAAATAACCCAAATCTTATTGAAAGGTACTCCATGCAGCATTTACTGCCATTCAGATCCATAATTTAGTAGTCACATACTATTTATATTTTAGAAAAAGGGAGTACACTCTAGAGTGTACATAATGTACACTCTAAAAAACTGAAGAATACTGACTCAAATCCTACTGAAAGGCAATCCATGCAGCATATAATGTCAATTAGATCCATAATTAGGTAATCCCGCATCATTTAAATTAAAAAGAGAGTACACTCTTTAGTGTACAGATTATACACTAGAAAAATGAGCCAAAATTATCCAAATCCCATTGAAAATAACTCAAAATAGCTTATAATATCATTTAGATCCATAATTGGAAGTTCCACATTGCTTTAAAATTAAAAAAAGGAGTATGCTCTTGAGTGTATAGAATGTACAATCTAAAGTATACATATTGTACACTCTAGAAAATTAAAAAAAATAACTCAAATTCTATTGAAAGGCACTCCATGCAGCATATAATATCATTAAGATCAATAATTAGGTAGTCCCACACTATTTATATTTAAAAAAAAGGAGTACACTCTAGAGTGTACAAGTTATACACAATGGAGTGTACAGATTGTACACTTTAGAAAACAGAACAAAAATGATTGAAATCCTCTTGGGAACATATTAAAATAGTTTATAATATCATTTAGATATAAAATTAGGGAGTCCCACATTATTTACATTAAAAAAAGGGAGTACACTCTAGAGTGTATAGACTCTCCTAAAAAATAGATAGAAAATATCCCAAATCCTCTTGGAAAGCTCTCCATACAACATATAACATTATGTAGATCCATAATCGAAAGCCCCTCATCATTTAAAATTATAAATAAAGGAGTACACTCTAGAGTGTGCTCTAGAAAACTAAACAAAAAATACTTAAATCCTGGAAAGAACTCTTAGAAATCAGCACCTTACAAAATTCATGAACATCTTTAAGGATATGTACAAGAAAGATAAATAAATAGATTATCTACATACACATTTGTGGTCCAACAATTCATATATACACCAACCCTCAGGTATTCAAATTTCTATATTTCAGTTATTTCATATTTAAATAGAAAATATCATAAACAAACTCTACTTTAAAGAAATTCATCTTGTTTGGCCAATCTTGATGCTTAGCCTAGGCCATTGGAGGTTTGCTAACCACTGCCTCCATATATTTCATATAAACATGCCATAGTCAAAGCTATTCTCTTGGACTGGTATACCTATGATTACTTCAACTGGCCATTCCTCAAAGTTGGTCTCGAAAGCCTCACCAGCATCTTTGACAAGTTGTTTAATCTACATATGCACCAAGATAAATCCAATAAGGTAGTTGCAAATAATGCATTTAGGAAAAATTGAATAAGCCAAGTATTCTTACAATATCAGGAAGTACAACCCTATAGATTGGGTTCAGTAATGAGTCATAAAAGGACCATTTCCCTTTTTTAAGATGCACCACTAGTAGTGTCCAATGCTGATTTTTGATAATTGAAATTAAGATTAAATCAACCCTTGAAACACTATCTCCATTAATGTGCTGTATAAATATTATGCTTTCTTTTTCATAGCCAAATTTAGCATAACTCTGAAAAGAACACAAAGAATAGTAGAATTAAGTAGTTTATAACTTAAAAATATTTTGAAGGCATCTTATGACCTAATAAACCTTGCATAAACTCACCAGTGTAGACATGATATGTACAGATATGTGACATATAAACTAGGACAAATCTTATTCTTCTATGCCAGTAAATAGGTGAAGGCATCAACATGTGCATTGGACAAATACCAATCTATTAGTAATTAATCAATTTGGCCTCTACTAATAATGATATTCTTGACTAAGAT
Source organism: Cymbidium sinense (assembly GCA_021442155.1). Lineage (NCBI taxonomy): Eukaryota > Viridiplantae > Streptophyta > Magnoliopsida > Asparagales > Orchidaceae > Cymbidium > Cymbidium sinense. Next base: position 110,773,180 of record CM038218.1, on the reverse strand, counting down.
AACATTATCACTCCTGCATGTGAGCAATCTGAATTAAATTGTGATTTTAGTAAAACTGAATTAAATATGTTAAATAATGCCATACTTGTCCTTAAATTGGGCTTACGATGTGTCGATGAACTCCAACATTGGTTTGGGTATAACGTCTCTTGAAGAGAATTCAATGGTATTTTGTGTCTCAACTGGCTGCAAGAAATCACTTTTTGTAGGAGTTGTATTTAATATCTTTTGAAATAGATGCTTCTAAAATGAAGAGTATCATATCTTTTAGTTCCTCAACCACTATTATAGCAGTTGTATTGCTCCTTTATTGCATGAATTTCTTTGACCTTTAGCAACAAAAAAAAAACAAATTATTGAAATCAACCTTATTAGTTTAAAGTAGTATAATGGATAAGAAACTACCTCCTCTACACTTCCTACCTCTGGGGTGGAAACTGCAGCAAGCTTTGCTTCTTCCTATACACCCTAATGAATGGGGACAAGATAGTTTTTCTCTTTCAGTCCTGTCTCACCTTGACAACACGAACAATACTACCCACTGAAGGGAGACCTATCTTACCTTTGTATTCAATCAATTACACATCTTTCAGTAAGTTAGTTTCCAGGGGCACATCTGGCTGCCCCAGTGCTAGCCTCATCAACAGCTTCTTCCATGATTGGGGGGTTCTATCCACCAACTCTCGCCTCAATGATAGTAAGCCTTGCATCAATAGCATCCACTCTTTTAATTATTGTGTCCTCAAAATATGATAACCTATCCTCCAGGGTCTTGATTAAAGGAAGTGTATTGTCCTTCTCAGCACTACCTGGAGGGGTAATAGCATATGGCAGACTATACGCATATGAAGGAGGAGAATATCAAGGAGAGAAATAAAGAGATCTACTTGGGGCTTTAGTCCTTGGACTTGGACTCCTTAGTGGATCACTATGAGATGGCTGCGAGATAGAGAGCTCTATTTGAAGGAGCCAGATCTTCTCCTTTGTTATGTCTTCAAATGATTGAAAGACCTATGTTACATAAATAAGAAAGCTTGAGAATTTTGAATAGAAATAAATTAATTTTGATGTAAATAAAATAAGTATAATGAGCATCACTTGGTCTCCTTGCAAACCACTAATGGATTCTCTACAAACTTTATTTTTGACCACCGTAACATACGGGGCTTGCTGAAGGAATTGTGGGGCTTAGCGCTCTTGTGTGCTCCGAAAACCAAATATGCATTAAAGCATTAAATATGTTAGCTTGAATGCTAAACAAAATATAAATCCAAAAATATAACACATACTATCAAAAGAGTGACAAAGCCACTCATGTACATAGGTGTTTTCTACATCACAATTTTTGATGTAATCACATCAAATTGGAAAAACAAAAAAAGTCCATATGGATTCTAGCCAATTGTAATTAGAAAATTTGTCTATATTGTCAGCATAAGATATTAGGACTAAAGCTACTCTATAATTGTGATATATAAAAATATATTTGAAATAAAAAATTGTATATACAACTTCACAAACTGTGCTGAGCTCAATGTATAATTGACATTATAAATTTTTTTAACATACATTGAATTGAACTTTAATAATGGGGATTTCTGCCATGTGACCTTCTCCCCTCTATTTGACATCCCTATGATTAAAGCAACTTCATCAGTTATGAAGAGATGGTAGTGGCCACCAACATAGAAAGCCTGCATTTCAATATTCCAGTAGGATAGGAGCGAAGTGATAGCAGCAGGATCTTATTGAATGGTAGACATTCTAATGAAATGATGAATATGTAGCCTTTTTAAATATCAAAAATTTCCTCAGTGAAGTTTCTTGAAATGGAATCACACATTGCTCTGAAGGTGGATGGCCTGCATTTGAAAGTTATCTGTTTGATAGACATTCTAAGCTTTAAATGGAAAATGAACTAATGAGAACATTAGAACTAAATTGTACTCTTGGAAAACTATAATAAAATAGCCCAAATCCTCTTGGAAAGAACTCAAAATAGCTTATAATACCATTTAGATCAATAATTAGAAGTCCCACAATGCTTAAAAATTAAAAAAGAGAGAGCACACTATAGAGTGTATAGGCTATACTCCTCCTAAATAGATAGAAAATAACCCAAATCCTCTTGGAAAACACCTAAAATAGTTTATAGTATCATATGGATCTATAATTGGAAGGTACACACTGCTTTAAATTTTAAAAAAGGGTATACACTCCAGAGTGTATAGATTGTATACTTGGAAAAATAAGCCAAAATTATCCAAATATTCTTGGAAAGCACCCAAAATAATTCATAATATCATATGGCTCCATAATTGGAAGGTACACAGTGCTTTAAATTTTAAAAATAGGGTGTACACTCGAGAGTGTACAGATTGTACACTTGAAAAAATGAGCCAAAATTACCCAAATCATATTTGAAAGCACCCAAAATAGTTTATAATATCATATGGATCCATAATTGGAAGGTACATAGTGCTTTAAAATTAAAAAAGAGTGTACAGATTGTATACTTGGAAAAATGAACCAAAAATACCTTAATCCTCTTGGAAAGAACTCAAAACAGCTTATAATACTATTTAGATCCATGATTGGAGTCCCCCATTATTTAAATTTTAAAAATGGGTATACACTCGAGAGTGTACAGATTGTACACTTGAAAAAAATGAGCCAAAATTACCCAAATCCTCTTAAAAAATAGCCAAAATAGTTTATAATATCATATGGATCCATAATTCAGAGGTACACAGTGATTTAACATTTAAAAAATGGTGTACACTCTAAAGTGTATAGATTGTACACTTAGAAAAATGAACCAAAATTATTCAAATCCTCTTGGAAAGAACTCAAAATAGCTTATAATATCATTTAGATCCATAATTAGAAGTCCTCCATCATTTTAATTTTAAAAAAATGTGTACACTCCAGAGTGTATAGATTATAAACTTGAAAATGAGCCAAAATTACCCAAATCCTCTTGAAAAGAACTCAAAACAACTTAAAATAATATTTAGATCCATAATTAGAAGTCCCCCATCATTTAAATTTTTAAAAAAGGGAATATAATCGAGAGTGTATAGATTGTACACTTGAAAAAATGAATCAAATACCCAAATCCCCTTGAAAAGCACTCAAAGTAGTTTAAAATAGCTTAAAACATAAATTGGATCTCACAAATCTCAATACATTACTATATAAATATAAAATAAAGCAATATAACCTTGACTGTACTAAATGTTCGAAACTTAAAAAGAGTCTAGAATAATACCTTATATAGTCATATTCAACGGAGGAGATGAGATGTTAATAGTAAAAAAAAAAGTGAAAATCCTAAAATCTCTAAAGTTCAAGAATGACTGAAATAATTCCTCATGGAGCGTTTTGACAGAGAAGATGAGATAGTACCTTGAATTTTAATGTCTGACAATTAGCACAACCTTGGAGGAATGTCGGATGCTAGTTTTGACGCACGCTGGGAGGGAGGTGAATACAATCTCTGTAGGAATGAACACAGTACAAAAAATACCTAAATTTATCTAGCGCTTGGAATCAAAAATGGCATCCATCCAAACTCAAAAATGGCATCCAACAGTGCAATCCCATTGTTTTAATGGGCTAGGTTGGGTCCTGGTCACGTTAACGGCAATAGGTCCTACCGTTATCATGAGGTGAAAGTCAAAAATTAGCATTTTAAGTTTCGACACATGCCCAAATCTGATTGGTGTATGGATGCAGAGCTGCATCCGAACTCTGTACATAATATTTTCTCCTATTCTGAACCTCTTGTGGTAAAAATTTTAGGTCACTGAGAGTAAGAGAAGGTAAAACCAATAGGAACACAAGAGATAAGCTAATCTCTCGTAAGAACTACAAGATACAATATATACCCTCATTCTCATCATGTCTCTTATCCTGATTCACTTGGGGTCGAAGTTTTAGGTCACCAATAGTGGTAGAAGGGCAAATCAATAAGAATTCAAGAGATGAGCCCTAAGTGCCTTCCCTGTGTTGCCAACTATATAGGTGCGATCAGACTGAAATGTGAGTATTCTTGTGCTCACCTTATGTTGCATGTGCTTGTAGTGGTAGTAGCGATTCTTGATGATTTTCCAACTTAAATTTTGAGTGTATCTATTATTTAAGTTGTTGGCGTTGAAAGTATGCCATTACTGTCCTTAATCCTAAAACCATTTTGTATGCAAGTATAATTCTTATGCAAGGATTCAATTGCAAAAACAATTAGGTTATCTATGTTCTTTCTACACATGTGAATTTAGCATAGGTGAGGTCTGTTTCTTTATCTTCATAACTTGAGATGCACCTCCTTTGTCTCACTTCTATATTTTGTTCAATAGGTTTGCACAGAAGAAGGAAAGAAGAAGTTGCTAAGTAGAAACCAAATAAAATGTGGGTAGACTCTAAGATCCCTTCATGACCTCTTCTAATTTTCTAAATATTCTTCATTTTGGAATATTTATTATCATATGTACTCTTTTGTTTCCTCCCAACATATTGGCTTAGCAATTCTGTAAGAAACATCCGAATCAAGAAAAGAAAAGAGAACAAAGATTACTTGTGCATTCTCTTCTATTATATTAGTTAATTATGTTCATGAATGGGGAACAAGATGATGTGTGTAAGCTTGTATCATTTTGTGGCCATATTCAAACATGTCCCTTAGAGGATGCCACATTATCTCTTCCTTTTTAGGAGTGCTAATTATTTTTGAAATTTAAAATTCGTTGATATATTATAATATTAATATATTTAAAATTGATATGTTATTACTTGAATTACTTTTTTTCCCTCAATGATGCTCATAGAAGAACTAATATATATATATTTTTTGTTTGGTTGCATCCATGTCATCTCTTTTATATTATTTGAAATGAGTGTGAGTCACACAACATCATCAATGAACATTCACGATTATTAACTATATTGTCATTTGAACTTAAAGTGTAATCAATTAAATTGTTATAGAGGAGTAAATCATGGATGACAATGTTATAGGTGCCCTCGGAATAGAGTCAATCTAGTTTGTTGTTTGGACCTTGCTTTGCTGGTCCCTTGTTTGGAGCTTAACTTTGTTAATGTGCGGTTTGGACTTTACCTTCATTAGCTCTAACTGGCCTCACTTTTGTAGTATTATTAAAATTTGTTGACCTACGTAATATAAATCAATTTAATGATGGTGCAAAAGTTGGGGGACAAATGGAGGATGTGTGTTGATTTCACTAACTTAATCCAAAGGACGGGTATCTTCTCTCATGAATATATGAGCTTGTGGACTTGACAGCTAGATTCTCAGAGATGAGTTTCTTAGATGCATTTTCAAGATATCATCAAATTTAGATGCACCCTACAAACTCTAAGAAATTTACTTTCATTATTTCTTATGGGCTATACTGTTACAGAGTTTTACCTTTGGGATTGAAAAACACTAACGTGACCTATTAGAGACTCGTAGATCGAGAATTCAAAAAATAGACTAGGAGAAATGTGGAAGTCTATGCTGACCACTTGCTAGTCAAAAGTAAGTCACCAATACAACATATCTGAGACCTCAAGGAGACATTCATCATACTTAAATCGTACAACATGCATCTTTGGTGTAGGTGCAAAATTTTTTTGGAGTTTCTTATTACCCCTGAAGAAATAAAAGTGAATCCATATACGGTGAAAGCTATACTCGACATGCCCTTACCAGCAAACATGAAAGAAGTACTACGACTTATTGGATGAGTAGAAAAACTAAATAGGTTCATCTCAAAAGTGAGAGAACAATGCTTGCCATTTTTCAAGTTTCTCAGGGGAATGAAGAAGTTTGAGTGGATCTCATAATGTAAAAAAGTCTTTAATGATATAAAGATCATACATGCATCTTCTCCTTTGTTATAGAGCTTAAAAGAGAGAGAAGTCCTATTGTTATACTTAGGAGTGGGAGAAGACTCAATCAATCAATCCTAATCAGAGAAGGTGGGAAACAATGGCCCATCTAGCATGTTAGCAAATCTATGTGAGGTGCCAAGTTGAACTACCTACTGATGGAGAAACTCATACTCACATTAATCGCCTCAATCACGTGACTACGACCTTATTTTTAGGCACATTCCATACAACTCATCACTAATACCCTGCATAAATCTATGCTCGCTAAGCCTGATCACTCAAGAAGATTACTGAAATGGTCAATAAAATTGAGTGAGTTTGACATATCTTATTTTCCTTAGACCGCTATCAAAGCTCAAGTACTCGTGGATTTCTTTGTTGACTTCAACAACTCACAAGATATTCTCATCATCCTGGGGCCCTTATGAAGACTATACATTGACGGCTCTTCCGATGAATCAACTATGAGGGTAGGTATAGTACTGAAGAGTTTAGGAGGGATCACCATCACACAATCAATTAAATTGGGCTTCGAGGAAACAAACAATAAAGATGAATATAAGCTTTGCACATTGGGTTGAGATCTGCTAAAGTACTTGGGGCCGCACATGTGGCGTTTATTAAGACTCACAAATGGTAAGATAAGTGAAAGAAGAATATGAAGTTCGAGATGCATCTTTGATAAAATATGTGCTTAGAGTAAAAGTAATGATCAAGAAACTAAAATATTTCAAGATTGAATAAATCCCCAGGAAGAAAACCAACTCACTGATATGTTATTTATGGATACTAGACTCGAGGAGCACACAGTCATTCAACTTGCCCAGCTGAGTACTGAAAAAGAAAAGCTATTAGAGATAGACCATGAATACATGCTAAGTTGGGTCAATCCCATCAAAAATTATTTATAGACTGATGAAACCAAAGAAATGACTAAGGGCTTGAGGAGGTTCAAAATTAGAACAACCAAATACCTATTGATAGGAGGTGAGCTATTTTGAAGGTTGGTGACCTCGTCCAACCTTAGATGTGTGAAAGAGGTAGAACACAAGAAAGTCCTTGAGAAAATCCATTTTGGCGAGTGTGGTAGCCATTAAGGAGGAATGACACTTGCCAACAAAATTCTAAGACAAGGGTATTTCTACCTCACATTGAGAAAGGATGTTAGGATGTTAAAGAGTTCACGAGATGTATACATGATAAGTGTTAAAACTATGAAAGTTTCATGTCATTATACTACCTTCATCATGTTTTTGTATGTTAAATTGCATTTATTTTAAGTCTATTTATATTATAACAAGAAAATCATCAAAAAAAAAAAAAAAAAAAAGAAATTTAGGCTCAGCGCCTAGGCGTTGTAAACGTAGCACCATGGCCAGCACCTCGGTGTTGTAATTAGCCTAAATTAGGGAATTTTACATCAAGGGAAATGCCTATGCACCATCTTAGCAATGCTGTAGTTACATATCAGACTCACTTTAGGGAAATTTTCACCATGACATTGTATTGAAGAAAAAAATATGAGCCAAAAATAGCAAGCATAACACCACAACGCCGTAGTGCCACTTCTAGTGCCACAATGCCATGGCCAGACAAAATAGTTTCGTGATGATTCAATGATGATCTTGAACAATTTTTGAAGCATTTATGGTAGGAGCATCTAGACAACCAACTAGGGATATATCTAGGCTATAAATATGTTATATTTCCAAGGCTAAAGGATCTTTTTTTTTTTCAATTTTTTTTCTCTTCTCTTGATAAGATGGTGAGTGAGACTGTGTGTTCTTATGAAGCACTTGGAGAGTGACATTCCAAGTGCTGTGAGAGTGTGTAAGAGTAGTGTGAAAGAGTGTTTTCTTAAGAAAAAGGTGGAGAACGACATCAACAACCTAAGATTTTTTGCGAGGGATGTTGGTTATTTCCATGAGGAAGCGGTAGAGGATTGTAATGAGTGAACTTAGAAGATCTACTCGATGCGTTCTTTCCATTCTTCTCTGGTTATCATAGGTCTTGTTTTAGTATGTTTAATATGATTTATATCTTTCTCTCTATTATGGAGCACTAATCTATAAAGTATTCTAAATTTATGTGAACTTTTGAGATATTTTTATTGTATTAATATAAAAAGATTATTTGTGCTTTGAATGAAAAATATATTTTACTTCTTTTCATGCATCGTTTACTTGTAATCTAGCCAATTATAATGTTAAAAATAAGTGTGATCTAGAGATATCGATGGAATCCTAGAAGAACTAGTAGGAAAAAGACAAACAAATATACTAAATGATCATTAATGTGCTAGATAGGTTAGAGTAGCTAAATAGTCATTAAATATATGATTATTTTTATAATTTGCAATCACTCAAAAAAATAATAGTAAAGTAAACAATCAAAACTTACTTGGCACTAGGTAAAAAACTAGGTAAACTTATCTGGAGATAGAGAGTACAATACTTTTGCTCCTAGTTGAAGTTATAAGTTTTTTAAATTAATCCACAATATAGTTTAATATAATACATCATATAAAAGATTTATTAAATTCATAGTACTTATTTTGAAATTAAAAAACACCTACATATTTTCTATAAAATATAAAAAATTGTTATTTTATTATCTTGTAAAATAGTAAATAAAAATTTTAATTAAGCACTTTAATTTTATTGGATAAAAACTATGTTTTAAAAGATTAATACTTAACTTAATATAAATTAATATTTAATTTTTCTTGTGGGATCAATACTTTACTCATTTTGTATTACTTGATTTGACACGTCCACTTACGTATAATGCTAAAAAGTATCGATCAATGCAATACTAGAAATTTGTATTACTCTAACAGCAACCTTCATAACCTTTGCAACCCATTACTAGTCTCAAGCCATTTGTTGTTTAGGGAATGGACCTGATAGGTCAATTGCAAGTCACAAATTGATAAAGAAAGATCATCTTATTCATGATCGACTATTTCAGCAAGTGGATCGAAGCAAAGTTACTCATAAAAGTCACCTCTCAGGTAATAAGAAATTTTATTTGGACTATCATTATTTGCAGATATGGGTTGCCACTGGTGATTATTATTGATAATGGGCCTCAATCCATCGAGAGAGGCCTAACAAAATTCTACAAGTCTCAAGGAATCAGGCTAAAGTTCCCATCAGTGCATTACTCATAGAGTAATGAACAAGTGGAAGCCTTTAACAAGAAGATACTCAATTTGCTTAAAAAAACAAATAAATAAAGGAACCAAAGCTAAGTGGGTAGACACATTACTCACAATATCGTGGGCACTCAAGACAACTCCCACTAATGCAATTAGACACTTGCTTTTTACATTGTCACATGACATAGCATCCATCCTACCTGTCGAGTATGAAGTCCAAAGTCGAAGTTCCCTAATAATGGAAAGAATGGGAGATGAAGATGGTGAGTGGATTTAAGCAAACTTAGAGGCTATGGAAGACACACTTGATATGCTTGAATAACTCAGAATTGATGCATCCTAAAGGCAAGAGAAAACAAAATGTAGATGGCCAAATACTGCAACCATTATGTGAAGGAGAAGTATTTCAATGGTGATGATCTCGTGCTGAAGAAAGTAGATGACTTTGCTCGATAGAATTTTTTGGATAAACTCACCCTTAATTGGGTGGACCTTTCATAATTAAAGAGCAAGTTAGTTTTGATGCATACTGACTACAATCTTATTCTAACAAAGAAATACAAAAGATATGGAATGCTAGAGACCTGAAGGAGTTTTATCTTTAAGGGAAAATTTCAATTGTTTGTACTCAATTTACTAATTTTGAGTATTATGTATTTTACTACTTTTAATAACAAAATTTTATATATTTTAGAAGAGTTAACTAGCAGAATAATTTCTAAAGGAGCATACTCAAATGCTTGAAAGTGAAACTTATACTCGAGGAGCTACGAGATTAACCAAAATAGTCGGTGCATCATTCTTGGCCTAAGAAAAGGTCCTACTTAGTGAGCAGTGAAAGCCCGAGTAAGAAGTCCAAATACTTGTTGCACAACTCTTAGCCTGAGAAATACTGGTGTTGAGCAAAGCAAACCCTTAATGTAATAATACTCGGAGAACTGTGTGATGACTCAGGATACTCGGTATACCATTTCTTGGCCCAATAAAATATCCCACTCGGTGAGCATTAAAAGCTTGAGTAGGAGACCCAAATACTTGGCGCACCATTCTTGGCTTAAGATGACTAGTTTGACAATCTATCTTCGAGGACTATAGTGTAAGACCAACACATTGTGAGGTTGGTAACTAAATTTAAAAAAGACCAACTCTCCAAGTTGGCAACTCAAAAGATCAACTCCCATAGTTGACAACTAAAAAGACTAATACTCCATATGGTTAGTGACTATAGTGTAAGACCGACACCCCATGAGATTGAAAACAAAACTAAAAAAAACCAACACTCTATGTGATTGTGACTATAGTGTAATGCTGACATTTTGTGAGGTCGACAACTAAACTAAAAATAACCAACATTCCATGCGATTGATGACTTTAGTGTAAGATCAACAACCCATGAGGTTGGTGACTAAGAAGAGATTAATTATCCTAATTGGCAAGTTAAGGCTAACACTTTAAAAGGGTGACAATGCAAAATATGACTACGAAGGGAATGAGTTCTCATGATCATTGAGGAATTCTAAGTCACTAACATAATTATTCATATAATAATAAGCAAATACCTACTCTCCACTCTAACGTGACTATATAAGGCCCTTCGTGTGACTAGTGGCAATCATTCTAAGCTATAATCCATTTCATTCAAATTAATAATCATCAACATAACAAGTAAATATAGATTACCTATTCCAGAATGATTATCTAGGGAAGATTCTCTCAAATAGTCAACATAAGCAGAGTTACTGATGTATTAAGTTAATAAGTATACATAAATTCATAATACTAAAGCTACTACCCAGTGAAGCTTCTAGTGATCAGTGATCTAGATAGTCTAAGTTATAAATAAGGCTATTTGAACATCATCAAACAAGTATCAACTCAAAAATATAACATTCATTTGGAAACATTCAACAAAGAAATAAATCCATTCGCTACTTAAATAAGTATGCTTGACTAAAAATATACTTATGATTATTATTTCATATAAAATATTTTTACAGTTAAATGAGTAAGATACATGCATCCTACTTGTTAAAAAAATATAATTTCTTACTTAGAAGTGGAGGAAGAAGTGATATGTTAACTCAAACTACTCTTATCATCATCATCATCATCCGAGTCCATGAGTGTGAGTACATTTGAGAAGTTTGCAAGATTGGTGTCAAGATGAACATGTTTTATTAACTTGTCGATAATAAAGTGGACATCATCTTTAAACTTCTACCACAATATCTCCTAGTACTCGTTGGAATTGAGAAACCAGGTGAACTTAGCTTCTCTCTTTTGAAACTATTCAGCTTGATGTGAAAGTTCCTCCTCCAATTCTCTCTTTACCTCCATAAGGCGAGTAAGCTCCATGGTTTCCCTCAACTTCTCCTCCTCTTGGTGAGTAGCCTCAACTTATAGATCTCTATGGTTGGCTTTAAGAGTTACCAGTTTCTTCTTTATACTCGCCAGCTAGGACTTACTTGCAAAGGTCTCCTTCATCTTCCTAAGAAAGTTGTGGCAAATCTCCCAGGTTGACTACCACATTATTGCTTGAGCGGTCATGGTAGCATGTGGAAAGCAAGAATTAGGATGGTTGCACAAAAGGTTGTTAAGATCCCGTGAGAAAATAGAAGAATGTTCATAGGCTTTATAGGTGAGCTTGCATAAGTATGGACTATAATTATCCTCCAAGCTTTTCTCTTGCTCTTCCTCTTCAGCAAACTCATTGCTCTACTAACAGTTCTAAGGAGTCAAGCTCCCGGCTCATTTTCTAGACTTCTTGGGAGATGTACTCAGCCCTTCCTCATCTATGGTCTTAGTGGGAGCCGCACTTGGCTCCTCTCTCCTCTTCCTCCTCGCTAACCTTGAGAGAGGTTAGTTCCTCGTCATCGACCACTCGCTCATTGATTTTGTGCTCACCTTCTTTAAAGAATTGGAACACTTCAAGGTCAAGTTCGGGAGCAACAAGAGTCACCTCTTTTGTGAGTAAACAAGAAGAGAAAAATTAGAAGAATGTGTGGCCAAATGAATAAAAGGAATTTATTGAAGATGGAAAAGACCTTGCCAAAGTGAAGGTAAAGAGAGACATTCAGGCTATTACCTTGCAGCCACTCCATTACCTCCTCCTCCTGACACCGGGTTTATTGAGTTTGTTCTACCGGTAAGGAAGAAGGACAGTCAACACTGACCACTAAGTTATGCTCTTCACATATAGAAGTTGTGATCACCACTTCTACACTTTATTTTGTAGACCATAAATTTTTGATAAAGTCATTGAAAATTACATGGTCCCATCTTTGTAGCTCTTCATCATGAATGCTCGAAAAAAAAAGGTCAAAACTTCATTGAATTCTCTCTTCCCACAAGCATAAGATAAAAACAATGATACTCGCCACTGAGTTGGAAAGGGTTTGGGCGGGCACCACTCTGAAGATGCCAAGGATGTTGATCCACTCATAGGGAAGGAAAGTTGGAACCCATTCTTGATATGGGTGAGTGGAATGCATAGCTCATGCATCTTCATTGAGTTGAGGTGCTCGCTCTTCTCGGCTACTCACATAGTAAAATTTGTATTGGCACCACAGTATCTGTAATATACAAAGGTCATGATAGAATAGATTAGCTTGGGAACTTTTTTGATTTGAGCTTGGTGGAAAGTAAATCAAAAAATACTTACAAGCAGAGAAATAGAAAAATATTTATTTTTATTTATGAGTAAAAATCACAACACACTCACTATACCCCTAATACATTATCTTTTTAGCAATTTTATTATAGGGTCTGAGTCCCAGTACTCAATGAATCCACCTTTCTTGCACATATAATCAAACATAAAATTTGAGATAGAAAGGAGAAGAAAAGTACTATGTGACTTGACCAAGTTCTGAAATAATGTTATCTCAGCTCTCATGGTTACAAAGTAGTGTTGGTACTTCGCCTCCAAGGACCACCTCACTATGACTCTAGCTCTAATTATGTTTACAGCTTGCCAATGTCTCATTGGGATGAGTTTAAAGCTTCCTTCAAGAGGGCGAGCTCCCTTTGTAGAGTGACGACCTCAAAGAAATCTTATTGCTTTTTCTCCACATCATTCCTTGGTCAAAGAGCAGACTCACCCTTCACAAACTCATTATAATCTCTGCTAGTAGGAGAGGAAAAACTAACCATCATTTCCCAAATCTCAATAAAAGTGAATCTAGCCGTGAAGACAAGAGCATCTATAGTCACCTTGAGTTGAGGAAAACTCTCTTCCAAATCCTTGTGTGGCATTGATAGTTTGGAGCATCTATATTGGAGTCACTGTTAGTTTGTGAGAAAATAATTCATCAAAAATTGGGAGGGGAATTTAAATGAGAGGATTTGTTATGGGTCCAACCCTTAGGAAAAAAAATCCACCTTTTAAGTACTTGGGAAAAGGCCTAGCAATCACCCATGAAAAGGTGAAGCAACTTTATGAAGTTACTTGGACTATCAAAGAAAATGACTTGGAGTGCTGGCGAATGCCCCTCATCATCCTCTGCTGAAGTCTGAACACTAGACATGCTTAACTATTACAAAAAAAGAAAGTGATAAACTCAAATAAAGAAGACTTGTAGCACATAATGGTAAGAAACTCTCACCTCACTGAGACATTTCTCTACTCCTATCTTTATGGTAGTTGGCCCAGCCATTCGGCCCACCATAACCTTCATACACCAAGTCAAAGTTAAATCTTCTCCTCCATCCTCTTCTTCAAGAACACTCGCAGGTTGCACACTCGCCATAGTGACACACTCCTCAGATATGTGGGTGATAGATTCTTATCATAGTTTAAAGAGAGTAGACGAGGTGACTGTGTTGCAGTTGGAGTAGTTAAAGTGCTTACTGTAGCTATAGAAATCACAGTGACCTCTTTCGAACTCTTCAATTTCTTGGCCTTTTTGCGAAGGCCCACCCATAGAATTGTAGGATCAATGTTGTCGCTAGATCTCTTTGCATCCATAGAAATTATGCTTTAATATGTTTTGCAAAGTCTACCCTTAGGAGTTAGAAGGTGTATTTATGCGAGTAGCTGAAGAAATACTATGCACTTAAAAGAAGAAAGAGAAAGATCTATCTATGGCCTTTAGAGTGTTGAAAAATTAGATCAATCCAAAGGTGATGTGATCTCATAATTGCATGAATTTTCTTATATCATTAAATATTTTGAAGAAATTATTTTTCTATCCTTTTTGTGAGGTGCATCTATAAAGAGTAGAATAATCAGAGAGCTAAATGTATACGTAAAGCTTCAGGCAAGCTCAAGCAAGCCTTTATATCAAAGTAAGTGTACTAACATAAAGGGTACTCGACAACTTAGAATAAGTATAGTGAGCCAAAGGACATAGAGAATACTAACATAAGGGTAAAGTATAATCCAACTCATCGGCCTTCAATGACTATGCAAAGGAACAACACGACTACTCTCCCTTTGCCCCTTCCTTACTTGCATACTCATTAGATAACATGTTACTTTTTGGTAGATCTATACTCGCTCACTGCCATCAGTTTAGGCAAGAATTCACTTGTGTTAAAATTACCTTATATGACCTTTTTATGTATGGACACCTCTTGAGATTATAAAAGAGAAACTTCTTTTTTACGAGGGTACTTTTTGGCTCTCACTTTAACCCCATATTTTGTACTAATATTTTGATCAATAAAGATTATTATTTCTCTTACACTTTTTACTTTTCTATCTTCCTGCTAGTAATCTTTCTGCGTAACTCTATTTTTCATGTATCGTAAGAGGTTCTATCTCTATCCACATAGACAAATTTAGATTCAATAGTTATTGATTATTTTAATCATTTTAGCTACACCCACTCTCAGAATCACTACTTCGATTTAAATTAAAATGTAGAAGTTATCATTATACGCTCCTTCATTGTTAATGTCCTTTATAAAACATAAGCCTAGATTTTGTTATGCTCATGAAAATAATGAGAGATCTTTTTTGTATATATATTGAATCATAATAGCATATGATGATTTTCTTCTCATTCAAAATTTTCTTTATGGTCCCAAGCCTTTTTCAATATCATCTTTTTTATAAAGAAAAATTACTCTTAGATAATTATAATTAGGAGTAACATATATACTTATTATGTCATTTATTACATATGAGAAAGTACTAAAATAATAATGATTTCTTGCCAAATGGAATGAAAGAGGAACTGATCAATCGAGCAATGTTGGTGCAAATGATCTCTAGCCTATAAATTAAATGTTTTTTCAATGGCATTAAAGGCATATTTTTTTTTGTTTGGCGTCATGGTCTTTTACCTTAAATAAATATCTATTTGATAGTAAGCGACAATATTGATTAAACTCACTTTGCTCAGAAGAAAGAGCTGAAATATTCATAATATAATATTTTCTATTTTGGAATCAACATTATTATCCTACTTTTGCACTTTCTAAAACTACATATTTGTTATTTTAGAGCATAATCGAATGTCTGGTTTAGGTTGTCTAGCAAGTGAGCTCTAATTTAGGATATATCCCCTTAAATGTTTTATAGAAAAAAATGATATTAAAATTCAACATAATCTGATTCCACTCCAATCATCTATACATTCTCCGATTTAGTAATATATACTCATAAGTCCTCTATAGGATTATTACCACCTAAATCAATGCTAAATTAAAATTCATTATTTTAATAAATAATAAAAAAAGAATGTATAGAGTTTATATTGATTTTAAGTACTAAAAATTTCTTATAAGAAAATTCAAAAATAAATAAATTATATTTTACATGATCATATTCAAAACAAGGGTTAGATTTTCTTAAACAAAAGAGTTATATATATATTTTTTTGAAAATTTATACTAATTTTGTTTGATATATTTCTGCATGAAAAAAAGTTAAAAAAGAATGATTATTAACATTTGTGAGGATGCATTTTGTAATTAAAATTGTGGTAATTTTATTTAGAAGTATACTTTTAGCACATAATTCACTTAAGTTGATAATAATATGAACTATTTAAAATAAATTAAATGTTAATCATTGAGCCAAATTTATTAACACATGATAGGTTTAGAGGTTTGGCTCTCATAAAACACTTGACTTTAGTTTAGATAGGGCTTCAAAGATGGCTCTGGCTTAGCTTCAATAATGGCACATGACATCTTTGAAAAAGTGGGTATGTCATAGCTTCGACAATGGTAGAGACAACTTTGACTTTTGCTTAAAAAGGCTAAGAGTATGGGATAGCTTTGATGATGAGGGCACAACACATACGACTTCGATAATGATAGAGATGATGATGTAGAGTACCATTTGGATCTATTCAATAGATCTCAAGCTAAATCCCAATATTATGTGAATAAAAAATTTAGAGCTCATGATTCATTTATTAGATCTCAAGCTAAAGCCTAAGATAATTCAAGAATGAATGATGTTTAGCCCATTAGATCATTAAAGCCCATTCTATTATTTCAATTTTTAAATCATTTAATTTTTAATTTCTTAGAAACTATAGATTTGAAACTTTCATGCTTGGTATGTGAAGTGGTTGAATCAACATAAAATAGTAGTAGATGAAATTGGTGGATAACATTAAATAATACACTAACTTTCAGAAGAATGACATCGAGGACAAATAAATTTTTAGTAGGGAGAAGATTTTGATAATCCACATCAAATAAAATTAGTTAAAGAAAATGTTGTTATTATTCTTATTAGAACTATAAGTAATACAATAACTTGGCAATTATGCCCAAAATATGGAGGTTATATGCTCCAAATATGCCTTACACATGCACGCAAAATATCTTAAAGGGTTATTAACTCTATAGTTTTAATGATAAAAAATATATAATTGGTGAACCTAATGATTTATATAAAGTGATTTTATGATTAGTTAATATTTGAAATCAATAAAATTTGTAGAAACATATTTACTACATCTAAAGCTCAAGATGATCAAGATATGCTCTTTAGAGTCCTAACGAGCCTTCACAATTATCAAGTTTAGTATGACAAAATAATATCGAAAGTTGAAGTCCTAATTAATCAAATCTATAGACTCAGATTAAGTTTAAATATCATTTATGCTAATTATAGTTTTATAATATAATAATAAATCATTTTAAACTTATTTATATAAGTTAGAGCTTTTTATAAATGATTGCAAAGTATCATCATCATTGAATAAATATTTAATTTATATCTACAAAAATGATTCTCAACTTAATTTAATTCCATTAGATTTATCTCATCTCATAAACATAAATGATATATTACTTATATTCATATGTTTAGAAAGATTTAAATTATTATATACATATAATTTTATTTATATTTTATTATACTCACATTTATTTATGTTAAATATATATTAATTTTATATGTAGATAAATTTAACCAAAATACCTCACTGTTTGTTTCTCCCTTGATTACTCTCTTTCGCTTTTTTGATCTCTTATAATGAAAGCAATGAATTGTTTGAAATTTTTGTGACTCAATTTAAAAATATTATGAATAATAATTTTGACCTAATCCAATTTCATCAATAAACTTCATTCCTTCTCTCATCTTTAAGGAAGATAGCCGATTGCTTAATATCACTTCCTATGAAAAAGAAAATCTTTGAGGCTGTGTTTAGTATGAATGCTGACTCTATTGCAAGCCTTGATGTTTCTATTGCTCAATTCTCTTAGAAAATGTGGAATTACAAGAAAGAAGATATTAGTGATGATATCTTGGATTGTTTTCCTGAGAAATCCTTTTTTAAATGTTTTACTAGTACCTCCATTATTCTTATTCCCATAAAAGAGAACATAGAGATGTGCAATGAATTTTGTCCTATTAGCCTTTATACTTTCTTTGAAAAATTAATCTCTAAAATATTGGCCGATAGATTTAGTATGTTTCTTCCTAAAATTATCTCCTCCAATCAAACAAGTTTTATTAAATGGAAGGTGATTTCTGATGATGATATTTTAGCTCAAGAACTTATTCAAGATTTGGATCTTCAAATAAAAGGATTGAACCTTATTTACTAGTTAGATATTTCTAAAGCATATTATAACATTTCTTGGCACTTTTCTTACGTGAAATGTTTTAGGTTTAATGACTCTTTTATTAATCTTATTAGAAATTATAATAAAAATGTTGGTTTTTAGTTAATATTAAAGTTCCTCTCATGCTTCTTTTCATCTACTCAAGGTTTGAGGTTGGTCTTTTTATTATTTTAGTCTAATGTTTATTTAGTGGCATTAATAAAATTTATCAATAATCTCCCATTGTGCATTATTAAGGTTTGCTAATGACTTTATCAATTTTCCATTGGTACCTTACCTCGTATTAGAAAGTTGAGAGAATTTCTACTTAGTTTTGAAAAGGAGAGTGGCTTAAGTATTAACAATTGTAAAAGCTATTTTATAACTACTTCCTTTTTTTAAAAAAAATAATTAGATTAACCAAATTTCTAATCTCACTGGTTTTAAATATTAGCCCTTGCTTATCAAATTTATGGGTACAACTCCCCTCCTTTTTAAGAGTATCGAGTGATCTCAATAATTTGATGATATTATTCAAACTGTCCTTAAAAACTTTCATTTTGGAAATTTAATCTGTATCGATTGGAGGTAGATTACCACTTATTAAAAAGTGTGTCATGCTCATTACGACTTAATATTCTCTATAATATACAACCTACACTATATGTAGTTTATCATTCAGAGAGACTATTTAATAAGTTTTTCTGAGGCTCCTAAAACTCCTTCAAATAAATACTTGGTCATCTTGGTCCAAGAGGAGGCTTGTGTTGTAAGTATTTATCTGACTTAATCAAAGTATTTTTCTTTAAACTTTGGTTGAATTTTATAAAGGCTTTAGTTTAAGATCTTTATCTATGGAAGCTAAATATTATCAAGGAAAATATCCCCTTATTTGTTTCTATATTGTTGGCAATTCCCTCACTTGGATACATTTATGTGCTATCAAATAAAATGTTGACCAACATATCTAACGAGGTGTTGGTTCAAGTACATCTTTCTTTTGGCAAGATAACTGGTTGGGTGATGGCTCTATTGATTCTATTCTCAACACCCAATCTATCGCTACTATATAGTTAATCAATTTATTTTGAATAATAAATGGAACATCCAAAAGTTATATGACTATATCACCTCTTTTATCATTGTCAAAAGGATTAAGATCCTAATTGATCTACACAAATTGGATTACATGTTTTTTAATCTATTGATTCTATTCTCAATACCCAATCTATCACTACTATAAAGTTAATAAATTTATTTTTGAATAATAAATGGAACATCCAAAAGTTATATGACTATATCCCCTCTTTTATTATTGTCAAAAGGATTAAGATCCTAATTGATCTACACAAATTGGATTACATGTTTTTTAATCTCTCATCCTCTAGTGATTTTATTTTTTAAGGACATGTGGTACTTTGTAGAATTAAAATAAGCTCATCATCAATTTTTTTTAGAAAGATTTGCATTTCAACATTCAAACACCTTTTTCCTTTCATGCTTGGAGAATTATCAATAATTTCGTTTCTATTAATTCTCTTTTATGACTAAAGGCTTTTATTTTCCTCCAAAATATCAAAATTTATTTCATATTGAAACAATCAACCATGCTTTTTGTAATGGTTCTATTTCTTCTCATGTTTGGTTGTGGTATGATGAGACATTTCAGACATCTTATTTTTATGGTAATAACTCGATAACTAGCTTATTAAATTAGTGTTTTCATCATAATAAAAATGGTTATATTAAAATAGTTATTGTGTTATCTATTCTTTGGTTTATATGGCTAGGTAGAAATGATGCCAAACAACAAATGTATCCATGAATCATATTAGAATTATTTTAAGAGTTAAAGATAAAATTATATCTCTTTTTAGCATAAAACTTTTTAAATCTAAAAACTTTGAAGGTGATTCATTTGTTACTGAACATTTTGGTATTAATTTGTTGCACATTAGGCATCTGCGACTTTTTGAAACATCCTCAATTTATGTTTTGACAAAAACTTCAAGAAAGATTCATTAAAATTAATAGTGATGGATCTATTGCAAAACATAACAATTTTGTGGGTGTGTTTTTTGAGATCACTAGTAAAGTGATCTTGGTCATTACATGCTCTCTATTGTATATTCAACTATATTTGTTGAATTGATGGTTATAAACTTTGTTCATAATTTGTGTGTCACATTGAGTATATTGAAGATTTGGATGAAGTAAATGCTATCCTTTTTTATACATTTTAAGTTTAAATGCTAAGGGAAATACAAAAATATTCTATTTGATTAATAATAAAAAAAATTTATTACTCTCTTCTTTTAACTATAAAATATCACACATTTTAAGAGAACGAAAATGCTTATGCAGATTTCTTAGCCATATTAAGGGGTGATTTGCCTAACTTCATAGAATTTATTACTACTAACCTCCCCAATCAAGTTTGTGGCCTTTTAATATTGACCAAACTAGTCTTTTGCATGTCAAATTTTACTAGGAAGCCTACATTAAGTTATGGTTTTAACTTATGTTAATGTTAATAATTTTGATAATATAGTCTCTTTTATTATTAATTGCTTATAATATTTGTTTTGTAAATTTGGATATTTAATTATAATGGCTATGATGGATCTAATATCTTTACTACTAGATAGTGTGATCATTTCATTTGGTCGAAAAGTGATTACTACTCATTTTCTTGTTAAATGCTAGTGGCTATTCATTCATATATGTTGTTATATTATAATAGTCATGCTTTTTTTTTGATAACTCATGTGTTTTGAGTTTGCATCAAAATTCTATAATAAAATTTAAATTGAATGTTATTTGGATAATTCATGCTATTTCCTTTAGCCTACACATTAGATCTTTAAAGATCAATTATTTACATCAATTGTGGTGATTTGATATGAATGAGGACCACATATTTTACTATTATTTTCATATTCATCTATTATACTTTAAGGCAAATGAAGGCAATTATGATTTCACCAATGTATATATAAGGTTGGTAGCAATCATTTTGTTTTATTACCCTTCTTATTTGAGGTTGGTGCCATCTAACTTAAGTTATTGCCCCTCATATATATATGGTGATTTCCTTTAGATGCTTCACTTAATCTTCTCTGTTGATGGTCACGTTATATTGATCCCAAAACTTCATTGTTACATTGATATCTTAGCTATTAATTTTTTAAGATCTATTAGTAAAAGAAAGACAATAGAATCTGAATTAAGGTACAAGCTTAAAAATGAAAAAAAACTGTATGAAGACTAAAGTTACTATTGATCAACTATGTTGCTTTAATTATCTTTTTTCTTATCCATATTTAAATATATATTTGTTTGTTAACATTAACACAAATCATATACTAGTCTTAGATTGGATTAGACAAAAACATTTCACAAGGTGTGTTGGCAACATATTGATGGACACTAATAAACTAAACAATTTGGCCAAACGCACATTCAGATTCATGCTAATAGGTGAGGAGTTAAAAGAGGAATCACATTCTACTTTTAAAATTTTATGAACACTCTAAGTAACTCTAACTATTTTTTATATTATAATTTGGTAGATGGCTTGAATATTGAATTAGTTTTCTATTCAACTTACCTACCTTTTAGGAGATTAAAGGTGGCTAGAAGAGAAGTTTTAGAGCTAAAGGTGAAAGAAAGGAGAGCTATGGCTGTAAATCATGTCTACAAGTTGGAAGGTGGAAGAGACAAGTAAGATTTGAAGATCCGTTGGTGGCCTTTGAAGAATATATATATATATATATATATATATATATATATATATATATATATATATATATATATATATATATATATATATATATATATATATATATATATATACATATATATGGATGCAACCAACCCCTTTGAGATCTAGTTTTGTTTGAGGATCCTCTCGTGTTGAGCTATCTTCATTTCATTGGATGGTTTATCTCTTTTTTGTGACTCTTTCTTGAAGGCTTTGGATATTGTACCTTTTTGGTTTATTAATGAAATATTAGTCTACTTTGTAACTTAAAAAAAATTAAATAATAATATAATATTTACTCATAGAGAGAGAAAGAGAGAGAGAGAGAGAATACGAAAGAGAATTTTTTTTAAATTGTTTAAAATACTTTCAAATATTTTAAGCTATGCACTATTTTTTTAAATAAATTTAAAATTATCTTATACAAATATTCTTATTCCAATTATTTTATCTTTTTACAACTTAAAAAAGTCAAAAAAATGAAGTATCCGACTTGGAGCACCATGATGCCACAATCCTGGTGCCTAGGTGTTGGCTTTGTTGCCCCAAAGTCTAAAGAATCCAAAAAACACTAATCACTCCTGCTGATAGCCACCCTCATCAGTGATAACCACTCAAAGGGGAGAGCGGGAGCAGTTAGGTGGACTCCATTGCATTCTCTCCTTCTTGCATGAGATAAAATTAAAACTAGGCTGTCATTGATTCCAAGTAAAATTCGAAATGAAAAGTTTATTTTATACAATTCCTCGCTCCACAAAAAAATCTTAAAGACTTCTACCACTGATCTTGGATCCAGTGTGAAATGATGATCCCCTCCGTCGATCTTGGATCCGAAGTAAGAAAAAAACACAACCGCATTAATACAAAATGTTAAGCATTGTTATGAAAAAATTGTGCTAAAATTTAGATTAACTTAAAATTTAAATCATTAAATCAAGAATCTTAAAAACAATCACATTAATACAAAATGTTAAGCATTGTTATGAAAAAATTATGCTAAAATTTAGATTAACTTAAAATTTAAATCATTAAATCAAGAATATTAAAATTTGTAGGTCTCTACCATCAAACTTGGTTTTGATGTGGATGAAAATCCTCCCTCCATTAATCTTAGATCTAGAATAAGGGAGAAGAGTGCATGTTGCACTGAAATATTTTAAAACCTAGTATTGTTAAGCCGTTATACAACCAAAATTTTATAGAAATCATCAAATTTCCCAAGAAATTTGGCCTAGAATAAAGGCTCCCGACTCGTAGCACTGTAGCACTATATACATAACATTGAGGTGCCGAGCTCTCAGAAATTTGGACCATGGTGCTCTACTTTGCAACACATAGTGTTATCTAGACAACATCTTGGCTTTGAATCCTAGCACTGAAGTGCCACTTTCTCAAGTTGTAAAGTCAAAATGTTCATTTGCAGCAATACAACACTATCTACATAACGTCAAGGCACTCTATTAGGGTCGTGGCGGTGAAACCTAGCACCCCAATGCTACCTTCTTGGGTTGTAAGGTCGAAATATTCACTTATAGCATGACAACACTATCCAGACAGCGCCTAGGGGCCTTATCAGCACCACACTGCCACTTCCCTAGCACTTAAGCATTGCTTTCTTTGATTTTTGGCCCAAATTCTAACATATAGTGCCACAATGCTAGCTTTTCAGTGTCAAGGAAATGACTTCTCAATGTTGATAATCTTGAGTTAAAATTATTTTTAACTTATAATCACATTATAATTGAATCCTCGAGATAACCTATTAATAATTAAAATAATAAAGAGAGTATAAAAATTTTTATTATAATTTTCAAACATCTGAATAAGTGCTGATTGAACTCATTCATGTAAGAAAATTGTTGTTGTTATTGACCCATATGATAATCAAATCTCTTCTCCAGTTTCTGTTTCCGCCGATTGCTTTTGCCCACCCTTTTTCTTAATTCTGAGACTTCTTCTCTAATTTCATGGAGTTTCTTATTTGAAGTCTTGGAAGAGTTGGATCTAGACTGTGGAGCACGTGAGCTTTCTCCTACTTTCATTTTTGATCCAAACCTTTCAATCATTCTTTTAGTTAAGGAGCCATTTGTATAAGGAATTCTTCATCCGGGTCCTTCGATGCACCAGCTACAACACATAAAGAATAAATAAGAGAAGGATGACCATACCCTAAGATAGTACTACCCCTTGAGAATATTATAAATTGAATTATAAATAATCTTCCTTATATCTATAGTGAAGCCCTTTTGAATCACAAAATTTAAAATGACTCTTTTCTTAGTCACCCCACTGATGTTCCCAATAGGCATCAGTTTGACAAAAATAAAAGAATGCTAAGTTTTAGCCTCAGATATTAGGTCGGTGGCAGGAAAATTGATAATCTCTTCTTTTTACTATTTCTATTAAATATTGCATTTATAACAATAAGGAAACTAAAAGTTTTATTAAAATTAGAGTGATTATTGCTGTAAAAAGATATTGATCATATATAAAATTTTGTGAATTGTAATATGCATTAATGATAGTACTATCAAAATATACTTATTTCCCCCATACAAAAACTTTATTATCCTGGTAATCCTTTGCATTAGAAAAAACTTTCGCACCATAAGGATGATGTAAGTGGCGTTGTCGTAGATGAGACACTCCCAACCTCACTCATTGATGACCCTCTCCATGCTCCCTCCCAGATTGTAGAAGCTCCTCTCTGGAATGAGGTACTTGCTAATAAGAGCATGCTGGTACCTCCCCTCTGCGCCAACATTGACAAATCTATTAGCGTCACTCAAGGGTGCCATCTTCTTGTCTATCTAGATGATCTTGAGTGGCATATTTGCTATCCTAGAAATGAGCAAAAACTGAGAAGAAAAAGAAAACAAGAGCTTTAGAATAAGAATTTTGGTAGCCTAAGTCTTATTTATAGACTGGACCCAATGCTGTGGTGCTGCTTTTGTAGCATCGAGGTGCTAGCCTCTTAGTTTTTGAAATACGGGACCAGTGCTGCGGTGTTCTACATATAATACTTAAGCACTAGTCAATTGGCGAAGATGGTTACCGTGCCTGTCAAAAAGATTCATATATGACCATTAATTTCATAATCAACAAGATCTGTGAAGTGCGCCAGACATTGATGGAGTGTTATGGCAGTCTAAAAGTTTTATCCTTTTTTGTTAAATGCGCTTACGAGTCTGCCGACCCTTTGAACAACTTTTTGACTTATGCTGCTATGCTACTTTGATAGCGCCTAGGTGCTTGCCAAATAGTCAACTTACTTTTTGTTATTCTTTATGTCTCCTCAGCGTTGTGGCACTAGGTTTACGGTGCCTAAATGCTGCCCCCTTTGGTTTGAGGCTTATATTTTTTCCTGCCAGGATTGGGGCACTGAACTTTATGTGTTGAAGCCCCAACTTTTCAGTGCCATGGAGTTGAACCCTTAGCGCTATGACACTGCTTCTATAGTGCTAAGGTGCTATCCCCAAGGAATAAGAAGTCATATAGTTTTTTTTGTTTTCCATGTGAACACCCCTACCATAAGTAATAGTCCAAAGGGACTTAAGTCCACTCTATTCATTCACCATGTGAACATTTAAATTCTCTCTGGCTTTCAATGGATGTAAGCTCACTCATTTGTTCGTCATGCAAACTTCTCTATAATTTCTAGCATTCTAAAGAGATGTAAATCCAATCCGTTAGTTCGTTATGCAAACTCTAAACCCAATTAGCATTTCAAAGGGATCTAAGTTCAATATATTCATTCATTATTCAAACATTCTAATCGATATTCCAACGGAATATAAGTCCAATCTTTTTGTTTTCCATGTGAATACTCTAACTACATTCTAATAGATGTAAGCCCTATATATGTCTACAAAGCATACTTTATTGAATTATTAGATAAACTTGTAAACTAATTTTAGCATTAATTCACTAAACACCTACATAATAACTCCAGTCTACTCGAGAAATCTGAGATAATATAACCCATGATTATTAATCAGACTCCATGGATATTACGACTGATAGCCCTTAGATGTTGATAGATTGGAACGACGATAATCTCGGAACCATGGAACTATGGGATCTTGATCGGGAGTACCCACCTTTTTCCTTTAGACAGTCATCCACATAACACCTCGAAACATCGATTCATATCAGAGATATGTCTATTTCCAACCTTAATCGATAGTGCTCTCTTTTTGCTGTAAGAGGGGTAATTAACTATGGATGCTTGCATTCATAGAAAGTAGATAAACCTTAACATAATGTTAAGGGAAATTTAGTTGAATTTATATCAATCTACCTCATGAAGAATGAACTTCCAGAATATCCTAAATGGCAGCGGAGATTTGCAAAGGTGTTTTTCCTGAGTGAACATTATCTAAGTTCAAAAACTACTTACACATTTTTTCAGTCTATGCTTACATATATGCCAACAAAAATTTTACTACATAAACTCTTTCATTTATGGATTAAATTATTCCATAAATCAATTTTCTCACTCAATTGAAGTGTAAAAAACAAATTTTTTATATTATTATTTATTTGCAATTCCATTTTCCTTACGTTTTGTTTTAATTATATCAACATTATTTTTATATTACATAATAATACTCCAAATTTATTCCATTAGTAACTTTTCTTCATTTTTTTTAGGAAGAATGACTTATTATTAAGAGAATAATGGCTAATAAAAATTTTGTGAAAATCACTCATATTTCTTTTCTTTTTCTCATTATCATCAAGAGAAAAAAAAAATTATGTGTTGATCAACATTCTTCAAGCTTGAGAGATAAGAGCACGATCATTTACAAGAAATAAATATTGTTTAACCATTGATATTGTATTGTAAGATCATTTTAAGTTTCTTTTTAAATTTTGATTTGTTATATTGTTAAATCTAGTGTTGGCAAAATTTGGTTATGAGAGTTTCTCTTTTGACACTTGGGGCCTATTTGTTATCAATTTTTTTATTTTTTTGTTTTTGCTTTTATGTTAATTTTAAAGACAAGTTTTATTAACACATTTTTTAAAATACCAAAACTAACTTTTAGATGTTTTAAATATTTTAAAAATAAATAACATTATTTTTTTTTAAAAATATATAAAAAAATAAAAGTATAAACTAAGAAAACCAAAATTGATCCCAAACTACCCTTTAGTGTGAAATAGATTTATATTTTAGCAGTGGAATCTTAATTCATGGGTTTGATTAGGTGTGATGACTGTAAAGCCCAACCATATAAAAATTAACTTGTTTGCCTTTTATTTTTTTACATTTTTGGTTTATGATTTTCATTATTTCACAACATGTTTAAACTTGATATAATTTATTTTTAAAAATATTAACACACTAGTTCACCTACTTTCTAGTGTGTTATAACCATCAAGAGTGTTATTTATATCACATAAGCTTGTGCCACAAAACATTAGAAAGGTTAATAGATAAGTAATTTTAGATTTTTTTTTAAAAGAAGTTAAGTAATATTTTTCCCTACAAATTACTATCATTGCCACAATAAATAAGAGTGCTATAAATGTTCTTTCAGCATATAGGTAAGTTGCATAAATATTAATGCAAAAAAGCCATAAGTCATTAGGGATAATATTATTTAAGGAAGTTTTTGAAGAAAGATTGAAAAAGGAGATAGAAGAATCACCCAAAATCTCTAAAATAGAACAAATATCAATCCATGAATCATTGAATGTAATAAATTTACCTTCATTAATAGTATATTTAAGTTGATGTTACACATGCTCATTATTAAGCCATAATAACTTTTAATATTGAGAGGAGCTAATAAGTGGAGTAATGCAAATGGAGATATAATAAATAAAATCTTTGTGCTCCTAAAGTTCCATAATTTTTTATTTTGCAAACAAAATGAAGAGAGAAGGGAGAGATAGCTCGAAGGCCACTTTTGCTATTTTGGTTTGGTAGAATAACTTTAATCGAAGATGCAAATTTCTGTTATTCGAACTCTTTGATAAATAAATTTAGAAAAAACCTATTAATACTCTAATGGCATCACTTAAATTTGAAGTGAATCTAAATGAGTAGGAAAAATAATTACAAACAAGAGATTTTATAAACCATCAAATGGTTGAAGTGGTGTAAAACAAAATTAAGACTATTTATAGAGATAAGATTCACTTCTCTATAAAATAGAAAATCATAAAAACATAGATATCTAATCAGGCTTAAACTATTTTAAACAATCAATTTGAATATTAAATATAAAATAGGAAATCATAAGAACATCGATGTCTAATAATGCTTAAACTTTTTTAAACAATCAATTTGAAATTATATTAAGTATCACAATCATTAATAATATACAAGAGCTTATCATAAAAAAAGTAAATTGATAAGGAAAAATGGACTGACATTATCTCTAACTGTTGGGGGAAATTAAGATAGGTATAAAGTTTTCTATTGATGATTACTAAGAATGACACAAAATAAATACAAGTAATATTATTTATACAAACATAAAAATAAAGCTTGTTTTAATTAATTGTTGAAGAATATAATCATAATTAATGATATTAAAGTTTTTCTAAGGTCCGCCTTAACATAAAAAAGTTGTTAACTATCATAAAAATAAAATGTTATTAACCTTTTCAGATTTTTAGTAGCAAGTACAATATTATTAACTCTCTCTACCCTTAAGAAATGTAGATTGAGCTTAGTAACACTATCCTAATTTTATTAGAAAGAAGCTTGATAATGATGATCACTTTTTAGAAGATATTACAATGTGAAGTAGGTCAATAAAAAGAGACTTGATTAGCATTAAGCTTCTCAAGAATCAGTAAATTATTATAGTGAACATATCTAAAAATTTTGAAAATTTATAAGAAATTGATAGCTTTAATTGACTACCAAAAATGCGCTCTCAATTTGTTGGCCCAAAAGTTACTGCATCCTAATTTACGCATGACATGAAGTTAACAACATTGTGATTAATTTATAGAGTTCTTAGAAGACCTCCATATACATTGGGGATCTCTTCTTATTCTAAAAAAATCTTTCTCATGCTTAAGAAGTTCTTATTCTTAAGAAATTTTTTCTCCTTCATGTGAGTTTTACTACTCTTGAAGAAGCTTTTCTTTATTCATGAAAAAACCTCTTGGACCTTTGGATGCTCTCAGGCTAATAATTTTTTTATGTACTAAGGAGATCATTTACACATTAATTAGAGACCACATTTAACGAATCTCTCTGCATAAAGCATGCATCATTGTGCCTTACAAACCTCATAATATTCTTATGATAATAAAAAATCCTAATACATAACTTAATATCATAATGACATATCAATAATAAAATTTAATACCACTACAATATCATATATAGCCAAGGCATGCACCAACTAATTATGGGATCTTCAAAACTTAAAGATAATTATTATAGCCTCATGGCCAAAGTCACTGTGATGTTGACCAACATTACTTACAATCTCATACCTATAAATATTCTTGGGAGGATCAACGCTAAAGGGATAGATGCTAGACTAGCTTGATATTTTTTAGAGCACTTATACTAAAAGACCTCGACTTCACTTAACACCTTTCAGTTCTCCTATACTTTTCACAACTTTATTTATCTTTAATATTTTTTTAATAATAACTACTTTTATGTGATCTAGGAGGCATTATTATAAAGCTAATTATAACACCTTATCGTCTTGGATGTAGGTTATAATGATTGAATCACTCTAGATCTTAGTGTGCAACTATTTCGAATTGCTCTAATTTTTATTGGCTCTATGCTTAGTCTGCTTATCTCCAATATAATTGATTGAATAACTCTAGATATAATGAGTTCCATTTGTCCCTATCTCAAACTTCTTACCATCTTGAAAATGTCCATTTTTTACCATTAATATTTGAAATCATTTTTGGAAGCTAGTGTCATGCTAATGCGAAACAATATACCATGGGAGAATAAACTCTAATCTCTTATATAATTCTTAAAATTCTGTAGTCACTCACTTCTAGGCTTAGAAGAGGTAATTTATAATTTATTAAACTTGTTGGGTCTCCCTATAGTTTTAACATCCCTAGATGACTTACATCACTCTTCTCCTTCCATTTCTCTATCTTGGAGAAAAGGAATTATGACTAATGGCATTCTAACATCATTATAACTGTCCATTATCTGACCTACCACTATTAGATCTCTTTTTAACCCAAAGATTTTAGTGAACATTCTACTAAACAAGCTCAAGTTTTTGAAAATTTTATGCTAAACCCAATGACATAGTTAATAAAAATTTGAAATTTTTATGACTCTTCATTCCTTTACCTACATCTACCAATTCTTCCTTCAAACCAAAGATCAAAATGCCTTAAATTAAGTTTAAGTTGAAGTGTGAATAAATTCAATTTTTAAATTTAATTTTTAAGAGAATGTTGTGATATTGCATTTGATAATGATAAAAATTGAAATTAAATTATGTATTTTACTTTTTGATAAACAATGTAACTATGATATATAGTTGACATATCACCAGCAAAACATTTCTTAAATCAAGCATAGATCCTAAGGTATTTAGATCAAGAACTCTTAAAAATAACTATTAGACTACTCTAGACTTTATTCTTAATAAATTTATAAGCAAAATAAATTTTTTAATGAGCTAAACCCAATGACACCCAAAAGTTCCTTAATTTGAGTCTAAGCATATGAAGATATAATTAGATAATTTATGATAAGATTTAATAGACTAAAAGACCTATGAATATTATGAGCTTCTAATTAAAATGAGCATCTAATTGAAAGAAATCTAATAAATAAAATATCACTTAATTTTGATGTCATTAAGGTAATTAAATATTTAAAAATATTAACTTATCAAAGGGGATTATTTTGAATCATCTGATGGAGTGCTCATGAATTTTACCAAAACTAATTAAATGACATTATAAAAATCTATAAATAGATTCTCATTTTATAAATGAAGGGTATCTTAGGTTAAAGAGAGCATAAAACTTATAGAATTCTAGTACCTTATAAAATGACTGATCCCCAACATCACTACTAATATTGATGACCAATATCAATGTTAATAAAGTCAACGCCTATCATTCAAACTAATGATAATGCCTGGTGATACCAACATGTCATCACATAACATTGATATCAATGTTAACTCCCATTAATGCTAATAAAGTTGTTGCTTCTTAGCCAAAGCAATACTAATGCTTGTTAATGCCAACAAGATTCTCACTCATCATCTTTAATAACATTGGCACCTAACAATAACTAAACATCATTGTAAGCAATAATAATGTCAACAAACACTAATTTTGATAATAAGATTATTAGCCATCTTCTTTAATAACATCAACACTAATTTTAATGCATGAAATTTATATTAATGATGATGCTTGTGAATTCTAATAAGGACAATGTCCATAGTTTCTACTAATGTCAATGATCAACCTCATCAACAAAACTAATATATGGTATTAACACCAATATTGATGTCTGTCGACTAACAAAGTCATTACTTGCCATTAAGGCCTACCTACACTATTACCAATAAGAGCATAACTCATCTTCAATGCTAATACTATTGATACTCAATTTTAATACTAATGCTAATGCTAGGTGCCAAAATTGCTATTAATGCTTGTTATTGATACCAATATTTCCAATATATGTTGACACCAATAAGATTATCAATTACAATTGTCCACAATAATAATGTCTATTATGACACTAAAGCACACCAATAAGATCATCGCTTATAGTCATCCACAACAATAATGTTTATTATGACACTAAGATAACACAGGCTATCGATATCAATGTTGGTACCCATTGATGTCAATAATATAGACTGTTGTTGACATCAACATCAACATCAACATCAACATTTATAGTTGGTAGCTACATGCAACTCATATTAGCGATATAGTTTAAATTTTTAAAACCAATTTTGATGTTAGATGTAAAAATTATTATCAACGCTCATCATTAACACTAATATTGACACCCATCATTGATGGCAATGCTAAAGTACATCGACACTAGTCTTTGTCGACAATAATGAGGGCTAATTTCACTAGTAAGGTTGATGTGTGCCATTGGTACCAATTTTGAGATCCACCAATGTAGTAAGATCATCAATTGTTGTTGAAATTAATGTTGATGTTTGTAGTTCACACATATATGCAACTCATATTAGTGGAATAATTTCAATCAAATCATGCCTTGTGGTTTTCTTATTTCATAAATTTTGATATAAAAAAAATTCCAAGTCACTCATGAGTTTCTTTTATTTTATCGTATATATTGTATGTACAAGATCTTTGTATAATACTAAGACAAAAAAAAAACTCTCTCAATGGCGGCAAATAATTTTTTGTTTTGTTTTTTTTTGTCAAATTATGATTTAATTATGAAATAAAAATATACTTTTGAGCTGTGATTGCTAAGTTCCTTAAAATTTTTATTAAGTACTTATCATTTACGAGGTTATAAATCATCATGAATCAACATTAGATATTTCATGCCATTTGAGTTGACTCTTTGATTGACTCAAATTTGACTTGATTTGAATTACAAACTAACTTGATTAGACTTTTTATATTATTTTGAGACAACATAGTTGACTTGAGCAATAACTTGATTTTGAGTTGAGTTCAAGTTAGGATAAACACATTCATTTTGAGTTTAAGCAAAATTTAAACAATTCAAATTGAACAACACCACTCCTGGTTAAATTCTTCAAACCTTTTTATGATTCTACATTTAGAGTTTATCTTAGCAAAAGGAAAACCTACTTTACTAGTAAATTGAATTAAGGAAACCAATTTATTCTTTTAAGTATTGAAAGAAAAGACAAATGGATAGAAATGAAGTCATTAAAAACAAATTGAAGTTATAGTAGCATCTTTTTTTTAAATAACAGGACAATAATATTTTAGGCAGATGCTGGTTTTAAAAAGTGCCATTAATTTTTTTTAGTTATATTATTTTCTTATATTATATTTTCATGGGAGTGTAATTTTAGTTGTAGAAGTTCTAGTGGTAGTGTTGTGACATTAGGTGAACAAGTCATTAATAAGAGTGAGCGATTCAGATATTTAGGCTCTATTGTTCAAAATGATGGCGAAATAAATGGAGATGTTATTAGTAGAATTCAAGTTGGATGGTTGAAGTGGAGGAATGTATCTGGCCTATTGTGTGATAGAAAAGTTCCACTTAAACTTAAGGAAAATTTTATAAGATGGTGGTAAGACACTGACTTATGGTGCAAAATGTTGGCCAATAAAAGAGAAGCATAAGACTAAGTTAAGTGTTATAGAGATGAGGATGCTCAGGTGGACGAGTGGCTTTACTCTTAGAGATAAAATGCGAAATGAGTATGTTTGGGAAAAAGTTGGAGTAGCTCCAGTGGCAGATAAGATTAGAGAGAGTCTCCTTAGATGGTTTGGCCACATAAAACGTCTGTCGTCCGATGACCCAGTTAGGAGCATAAATGCATTAAATTTTCTTATGTTAAGAAAGGTAGAGGTAGACCTAAAAAGACTTGGTTAAGATGTATAAAAAATGACCTTAGTATACTTGAATTAAATAAAAATTTGACACATAATAGGACACAATGGAGACGAAGGATTCATGTAGCCGACCCCACTTAGTGGGATAAAGGCTTGTTGTTGTTGTATATTTTTCATAGGGGGTAAGACCTGTAATGATTTATGGTGCAGGATGTTGGCCAATAAAAGAGGAGCATAAGACTAAGTTAAGTGTTGCAAAGATGAGGATACTTAGGTGGATGAGTGGCATTACTCTTAGAGATACAATGCAAAATAAGTATGTTCGGGAAAAGATTGGAGTAGCTTTAGTGGCAGATAAGATAAGAGAGAGTTGCTTTAGATGGTTTGCCCACATAAAGCATCGACCATCTGATGACCCGGTTAGGAGAGTAGATATTAGATTTGTCGTATGTTAAGAAAGGTAGAGGTAGACCTAAAAAGAACTTGGTTAAGATGTATAAAAAATGACCTTAGTTTTTTAGAATTAAATGAGAATTTGACACATAATAAGACACAATGTAGAAGAAGGATTCATATAACTGACCCCACTTAGTTGGACAAAACATGTTGTTATTATTGTACTATATTTTTTACACATAAACAATGCTTGCAATAAAAAGTTTTTTTAGATTTCTTAAAATATTTTTCTTTAAAAAAGTAATTCTTTTAACTTCAATTTAATGACTGAAAATTTTAATCAGAGAAGCAATACTCATACTTCTTAAAAATATACTTATAGCATTAAAAGTACGCCTATAAAATATTATTTTGGTCATAAAAAGAAATATCATTAAAAATCTTCATTATTACTTATTTTCAATAACGTACGCCTATAATTTAAAATGCTTTCAATAAAGTATAGTTTTCAAAATAAACTAAATTTTAGACAGGAGTATATTGTTTCAAACTAAAACATCATAATGTCTAAATGACTCTTTCCAGGCTTTACTTTAAATCATAAGCATGCAACTATAATTTTTTGCATGTTCGTTTGCCCATCAAAATAGGGTTACGGAACGAGAGTTTAGTACTTATTTTTCAGAAAAGTATAGTTCTCATACTATCAAATGAACAAAAACGACCTCGTATCTCTTCTCTTATCCTCCTTTAAGATAGTTCATATCTCTCTCTCTCTCTCTCTCTCTCTCTCTATATATATATATATATATATATACAGCACATAGCCTGTATAATAGATCCAGACGAATCTAAATCAGATACAGCCAACATAAAATCACAAGTTCGTTCTGTTGAAGCTTTCATATGCATATGCTTTGTCAGGTGCATGTACGTTAAAAAAATTGTTCACTTTGATCTCTATAGAATAAGTTCATTCCAAGGATCTATCGATATATAAAAAAAAGAGACTTAATTTGAACTAAGAAAATATTATTACATGCATTATAAACACTAATTGACTTCAAAACGTCAAATTAATGATGATGTTTGATGCAAAGTAAAAATATGATTGGGGAGAAAAGTAACTCTTATTTGAACGGGCATAGTCTGACAGAAATGGGCGAAGCACCGCTCTCATCTGTGTTCTCTTTTGAAGAGGGTGAAATCTTCATAGTCTCTCTTGCATTAGTCTCTCTATTCTAAGAAACATATACCCATCATCTTTTAGAGCTATAGATTTTTTCTTCATTATGTGGCTAAAAAATATAGCGATTTAAGAAAATACGGACATCTAGACACATTTTAATATACATATTCACTATGGTTAAAGCTTATTCAATCAAAAGTAACACTATCAAGAAAAAAAGTACTTAAGTGTTACATTTTTTAACATTGTAACAATTGCTCAACCTTATTGCTCACTGATTGAAAGTCATGGCTGCTTATACTCTCCTTGGCTATCCAAATGATGATGAAGAGGCCATGCAAGTCTCGATACCAGATAAGCTGAGAAGCTCCTCATGGGAGGCTGCTCTTAGCCCTAAGAAATCTCTTGTCGTCTCATCTCTTCCAACTTGATCTCCCTCAATATTCCTCTCTGCCGCGAATTCCTCACCACCTCTCTCTCCTCTCTTTGGGTTCCTTACTAGTCCCCCCAGTGACTCTTCAAATGGATGAACAAATCCTGAAGAAGAAGGAAATGGCAGGAACTGAAGAGAAGAAAAACCTGATGAAGCTATTCCAAAAGCACCGCTAGTCCATTCCTGACTATTTGAAGAAAACAAAGAATGGAGTTCTGATGGTCTGTTTATGGTGGACCCCATCTCAGCTGCCTTCTGTAGCAGTGCAGTGGCTGAAAAGTCTGGAGAAGGAAGAGAAGATGGCTTCAAAGGACATATATTTGAAGGACAGATTGAATGATTGAGATGGCTGAGTGATGTTGGTGTTGATGATAGCCATTGTGGGATTTCTGATATCAAGCCAGCTGAGAAGTTATTGTTGATGTCTAAGTTGTTGAAGGCATTGGGATGATGAAGATGGAGCTGGTTCGGGTTATTGATAAATGGGTTTATACCCATTGTTCTTGTATAATTCTCTGCTGCCAGTACTTCACAGAAGGCTTTGTGTGTGATAAAGCTGTCTCTCCTGCATCCACATATTAAGAATAAATCATTGTTGGAACTACATTGGAAAGGAAAATGATAATCGATTACAATGAAAAATAATACTATTTTTGACCTTAAATATTTGTTGACTGTGCAGGTCATAATTCTTATTTATGTGTTGGGCTGTTTTTTTAATGAGAATTAAGTATTCTATAATTTTATGTCAAATTTTAGAAGGAGTAAGGATGCGTTTAGGGAAGCTTTCAAACTATTTTGATTTCAGAAAATAATTATAGTTATATTTGACTATTCAATTTTCTGTCTATTTTTTAAAAATTTGGTGATGAAAAGTTGATTTAAGAATCAACGTTATTAAAATATGGTGACTAATGTTTGAATTTTTTTTAAAAAATTATTTGTAATATGTATAATAGCTTTTTAAGAAGTTACTTTTCTCACAATAATTTTATATTCATTTTTATAAAATTGCAACTGTCTCAAATGAACCCTAAATATCACAAGGATTGATACTTCTATGAAAATTTTAAGATAAAGTTGATGAAGTAGCACTTAAAATGATTATAATCTATGAATAATAACAATAAGTATATATGTGACAAAGATACGTATATATTAAGGAAAGACTATTAGATAGGCACTGGAGACATGTCATCCATTGAAAATAAAATTTTAGTGAATAATACATTTTAATGATTTGAATCTGTACAATATATGAACGAAAATGCATCAACTAGATCAGTTATTTAATGTCAAAAAGATGTGGACTTGCTAGAAGATAGTATAGATAAAAGTTATGTGAACTTGCAATAAACATTCATGATGTTTATTGCAACAACAATACGAAATAATTAGAATGTTGAGAAATAAAATAAAATAATAATAAAAAAACCATTAACTAACCTAACTTAATTATTTTTTGTTCAATATTTAGAAAGCATAAAAAATTACACTTCAAAGAAAGCAAAACAAAATGAAAAGTAAAAACAAATATATATTCTTGCTACGTACTGTCATTAATCCCAGACTTTAATTTTTAATACTTTGGCTATTAATACCTTGAGAAAATGGTTCCACAAGAACATCTATACTCCTTGGAGCCACAGATCTTTGAATGTGCCTTCCAATCTGAGAGCACTGCATACTTCTTAGAGCACTTATCACAGCTCCATTTCTTCTCTCCATGCTTTCTAAAAAAGTGCTTCTTGATGCCAGTGAGGTCACCCAGAGCTCGAGAGGGGTCGTGATTGGAGCAAGATGGCTCTGGGCAGATATAGACCTTTCTTCTCACAACCTCGCCTTTCTGTCTCTGCTTTAGCTTCCATGGTAGGTTGTGGCCTCTTTTGTGAAGCTGCAGGTTTTGTTCTCTTTGGAATCCTTTCCCACAAACCTCACAAACAAATTTGTTTGTGGCTTGCAAGCTCTTTGGGGACAAAGCGATGACCTCAGCGTTTGGATCTGCATCCATTTTGCAGAAAATTGAATATATATATATATATATATATATATATATATATATATATATATATATATATATATATAGATTTTAGAGTATTTCAATTATTCAAATATAATCAATCGATGGTGATTTAATGTTTCTTATAGGAATTTTTTCAAGGACATACAAACTGAATTCTTCAGAAAGGCAAAGATCATTTGAAAAAAACGTAACTTTACTTAATGCTTTGAGCTAAATTTAGCTAAAACTACAAGACACTTCTTTCGTTTTATATCATATTTTTATTATAAGTTGTTAAGCATTTCTCTTACTTGAGCAAAAATCAATACAACCATAATGGGTGTTTTTAGCAATGCATAGAGGATTCTGTTGAGACATTAAAAGAAATATCTTGATGCTCAAATATAAGTAATATCTTTAGTTAAATTTAGTAAGGCATATTTCGTTAACCAAATATTACAAAATCATTAGGATAAAAGCTAGCATGTATAAGAAGCAGATTAAATTGCTCTTGGTTTTGCTCTAACGGGAGAGAGAGCGAGAGAGAGAGAGAGAGAGAGAGAGAGAGAGACCTGGAAATCCTGGGAGACTCCTCTTCTTCTTAGCTGGGTTTGGTGTTGAGGAAAAACAGGCTTGGTTATCAGAAGATCTGGAATTTGTATAGACATCGACGTCTAGGGTTTTCTGAACTGCAAACCCTTTCATCACTCTAATTGGTTCAGATTGAGAGAATTCTTAATTTAAGTGGTTGATGAGGCTGAAAGGAGAATTGAGAAAGAAAACGATTCTAAATAAGAACAATAGTCAAGTTACTGAAAGCTGTGAAAGTTCACCACCAGTAGCAGGATCTTATTTTCAATACATCTAATTGCTATAAAGAAATCTGCCAAGCTAATCAACAGCAGTGATGTCAGCAAGCCTTTTTACAGGAAGTGGAAGGAGAAAGAAAAAAAAAAAAACCAAGCAAACCTTATTACAGTTTCTGTAATAGATGAGGAAATGTAAAGCAGAAAATATTAGTACAAGAAGCAGGCATGGCTAACCAGTCTATATGAGCTCCTTACTACCATCCACAGCTTACAGAAATTTTTGATGATTTATAATTCAGTGAATGGAATTGAGAAAGGAAATCGAGAGAAAGAGAGAAAGTGAGAGGGGGATGAAATTAAACAGGCAAAAAGTGAAGGAGAAGAATTTGCCGACTATTGAAGTTTCACACGCTTTACAACACTCCATACGTAGTTCTTTGTCTTTTGCTTCCCTGTTACACATGTCCACATATTCTCTCGAATCTCTCCCTTGCTGGCTACTTTTTAGCATATTAAAAAAAAAAAATCATCCATAGAGGTCGGACTGAACAACATTCACGGGTATGAACAGGATACTGGCCATGGACAAAAAACAAAAAACACAGCTTTCCTGATAAAAAAATTAATAACAAATTATTAATATTGATGACTTTTAATATATATATATATATATATATAATATACCACTTTTCTTAAATACATGTACATGTACAAAGACAAATGAATGGAAAAAGAGTCATGCAAAAGATAATAAATGTTAATTGTGTCCGGTCGGAATCACCTTTTAACTATGAGAAAATATTACATGTGAAGTCCTCATACATCAGGATTTCAATGAAAGTAGACACATTGCATTAAATAATTTTTTATATTAATTTTAATATAAATTAAAGAAGCTGAGCAGAGGTGGCGGAATATGATTGAAGTCCTGATAAAAACTACATCAGGATTCGCATGTAATATTTTCTCTTTAACTATTGGTAGTTTTATGTGTATTCTTCTTGAACTATGAGTTGCAATTTAGAAAAAATATTAGCATCATACGAAATGTAATGTACATAGAGTTTTTTATCATATTTTTTGTTAAGACATGCAAAGTTATTTTGTTTTACAGTGAATGGTTAAAAAATATATTGATATAAAAATACTAAATCATTGGTCCTAGTTTATAAACTTAAACATTTGGATTTAACAATTATTGTATTTAGCTAAACTTTAATTAATTCTCTTTAGTCTATGTGGAATCAAAATTGATTGCCCTGTTGGATACATTGGCTCATGTGTTTAGTGACTCACATGAGACTTGGTCATCTTTCACGATTCTATCATGGTTAAACAAAGTTCAAAAATAGGTATATGATAGAGTAGTTTTTGGTGCATGAAATTTCATAAAATATTAATTTATGAGAAAGTGATGGCCAATATGATTAAGTTTGATGTAATGTGAGGGAGAGATTATCAAAACACTTAAAAGTTTTGGACATTCTCATATCCAATAGTTAGCCCTCAGCCAGAACTCATAAGCTTATCTCTAGTTAAAATGAAAGTTAACTACTAATGTATTATCCCATCTTTAATTAACCTTTTGACCACTCCAATAATTTTAAAATTTATAGATATAAATGTTATACACTACATATGTTTAAGTGATAATATTATTTTAGTAAGAAAATAAGTATTAGTATTAATCATATATGTCGACATCATTTTGGCATGATAAATCTATTAACCTTTTCATACTATATAAGCTTTATAATATTATTAATCACTATCTTAAGGTTAACTTTTTCTAAGAGTGAAAAGGATGTGGAATAAACATCTGCTCTTAGAGCTTATGCCCTTGGAAATGTTGAGTTCATATATAATAAAAATTTTTTATCTTAAGTAATCAATGAGTTTTACTCATAAAATTTCCTAATAAATTAATTTATTTTAAAATAAAAATAATCCAATTCTATGATAAATTCATGATATTTATAGATATAGGTGGAGATGTCAAAAACAATAAACCAATTGGGAATAAAGATCAACTCAAGAGTCAATGCAGGGTGTTTTTTGGTTTCTACATGCCAATGTTATGATCATATAAAGTATATGTTTCTATTTGTTATATTTTCCACTAAAATTTGGTCTTATTTTGTTTGTTATTTTAACAATTATTTTAATATTAATTAGGGCATGAACATCTGATACATCATGTTGACCAAATACTTACATTAAATATTTCAAAGACTATATCTTTAGAAAATT
The DNA here is from genome assembly GCA_021442155.1 of Cymbidium sinense. Taxonomy (NCBI): domain Eukaryota; kingdom Viridiplantae; phylum Streptophyta; class Magnoliopsida; order Asparagales; family Orchidaceae; genus Cymbidium; species Cymbidium sinense. The sequence continues at coordinate 110,732,757 of CM038218.1, read as the reverse complement.
TTACATTTTTATGGGTTTCCAAGAATAAAAACTATAATAACACCCTTATTGATTAAAAATTATCATTTCTAACTACCAAAGAGTATAAATTTTTAATAATTTGGAAAAGAAATCAACTCATCTCAATTTTTTATTGCACATATTCAATATTTACAACTACATATTTAAGAGAGTTCATAATCTTATCACCATTAAAGTTAGTGTTCTTCTAGGCTACTATCATTTAATGCATTTTTTGAAGGTCTCAGCTAGAATTTTCACATTATGGGCATTGCATTATTGCTCATTGGTTATTAATACTTCCTTTTGATCTTATGGCTATGATTACTTGATCTAAGATTATTAGATTAAGTGAAAGAGGTATGATTGAACTTTTCTTCATTAAAATTTGATATTTGATATTTAGGAACTATGAGAATTTGAATTTTTTTATAGTCAAATTAGCTATTAATGATTAGTTATTAATTGTTTTATCATTTTATTTTGTCTCTAGTAGCATGGGGCAATTAGACTCCCTTCGCTACCTTGAAATTCTTAATAATATTTTGAGGGTGATCATCAATTGGTCTTTTATTGCTCTTGTAATATCTTGATATTGGTCTTAATAGGCAAGGGACATGCTAATATGCTGAGTATTTTTCATATATCTATGTGTGATTTTCATATCGCCCTCTTTATACTTTTAGTGTATGGTATTCATCCTAGGTTGGTGTTATAGCTTATCAATATTTAGTATCTAAAATGAATATTTCATTGTTCAAATAGATTTGTTTGGGTAGCAGCTTATCATTCATATTGGATGGCTATATTTTTTAATGGACAGTCAAATATCAATAATTTACTTAGCTTAGGATATTTTTGTCAAGGCCAACAAAAAAAAATATTGTGAAATGCAATCTCTCATTATTCTAGAACATCTTCAAATTTTTTATATCATTTGAAGCTTTTGATAAAGAAATAGAGTTTTAATATATTTAGCTATCTTTGTTATATATTTTCTTTGTATATACCTCTGCTCTATCATTGACTCTATGTTCTTTCTTGGAGCTCCTTATAACTACTATCTTTATTTGCTTGGGGTTGGCTTCATGGTTAATATTATTAAGGTTTTCTTTGATTCCTTTAGGTTTTCTTCTTTGCTCTTAGAAATTATATGCATCTATATTGGGTAGATGTCGCCTAACTACCTCTATCTTATGGCTAGTAAGACTCCCATCTTCAAAACTTTCTAAAGTGATATCCAACATCTTCTTCTTTCATCTCATAAAGGCCAATAACTTTAGTGCTCTCTAATAGTACATTGAGTAAATTATTAGCCCCATTTCATATATCTATGGTTAGTAAATTTTATGGTGAATGACATTTAATTAATTATTAGAATAGTTTGTTGAAATTTAAAGTCAATAATATTAATATATTATGTTTATATATAAGGTAATGAATATTGAAGTTTTTTTTCATTAGAATTAGGAAATGGTTTTTAGATTGTCATTTTTTTAATGAATGTCTAATTACCATTATTTTGTTTTATTTTTGCACCTTAGGGATTTAACTTTTATTAAACTGTATTCTTTTAATTTTAGATACATTATTTGGCAAACATTAATGCACTACTATCCCTATCACTACTCTATCAAGCCAATCATTTAATAGAGTAATTAATTAATATTACGTAGTAACTATCAATTTCTATTTAAATTTGTTTCAAGTATTGTGTTTATAAGTAACACACATTTATACTAAAAAAAACTTTAACAAAACTTATTACCATATTACAGAAAATAATCATTTTTTTGATGATACTTTTGATAGAGTTACCCAAAGGAATTAACCAATAGAATTACTAACAGGTTTTCAGTCGATAAAAAATTCCAACAAAAATCTCCACAGGAAAACGTCAGCTCGAACTTTACTTTTGTCTAGTGAAATTTCCGATGAAAATTCCATCAAAATTTCTGCTAGAAATTTGTTAGGGTCTACGAACTTACCCTCTATTCCATTCCATTCCTTCCTTCCTCAGTTTCTCTCTCGAGCAATGGAAAAAAAGACACTAGGCTTGTGATGAACCTCAAAAAGTAGTAATTTTCATTGATTTCTTTGTAGAATTGATGATAAACCACTTCCTCTAGTTTCTACAATTATTTATTTGTGATTTCATCATTCATTTTGGTGAAATATAGATTTTTTTTTAATTTTTTGAAAATATTTTCAATTTATAGCTTAAAATCTATTGATATTTTTCTGAAACTCATGAATCTCACAATATATTTCTTGTTTGGACTTTAGATGGAAGAATAGTTAGTGTAAAATTTACATTTTTATTAAAATTTTAATCTGTGTTTTTTTGGGTGATGTATTTTGTAATTATTTGTATATATTAAAATTATAATAAATTTTTTTTGTAATTTCTAGATGAGTATATAAATGTATTATTATTTATATTAGTAAATATTAAAAAAAAAACATATTTATATGATTGTAGGCTATTAAGGTGACTTTTGTAAGTTAAGTAAAAAAGAAATCAAAATTGTAATTTTGTAAAAATATGGCTATATTATCACATTGCTTTAAATATCTCTTGTATTCATGACTTTATTTGGCTTAATTTGAAATAAAAATAATAATCATAATACCTCAATTCAAAAATTCACACACATTAAATCTTAATTAGTTTAAGAGCGTGGGGATATTTAAGGTCTTCTCATTCTCCCTCAATCTTGTTGAGTAGTCTTACATTTGACTGATGGTTGATTGACACACAGTAGATATCTATATTAGTTTAAGAACTATTTGACACTTATGACCTTCTAGTGGAATGCTCCTTGCTTGTGAGCCACTTGTAATTTTAGTAAGTTATATCAAATATTTATAAGTTACAAAATTAGACACTTAGGCCCTTATGTCATATTGGGCCTTGATTATGTCATCATTTTTAATTCTATAATTTATATAGAATATGAATCTATTTCTCACACTTCTTAAATTATACATCAACAATGGATATTTGTAATGAATACAATAAGTCACATTTGACTGATTCTTAAATGGTGTTGAGCACTTTGTGTACGTGTTATCTTAACTTTCTATTTATTTTTCAGAAGAAAAGTTTTAATGTCCACGTGTGAGGGAAAAGAATCAAGTCTTCTTAACACTAAATAAGTCATATTAGAGTTGTATTGCATGAGATTCCAACCAAATTATTAGTTTTAAACTTCACATGATGTATGAGCTACATATTGATGCTAACATTAGTGTCTTGACAAGTTATGCACCTTCAGTTAAATATGATTCTTGAGATATTATTAAGAAATGATCTTTGTTGTAATAAGACCTAGGTTTGTAAGAGAAATGCAAGAAAAATAACAAAATAAAGAAGCTCAAAAGTTCAACGACATGCTAAATATGGCATGATGACCACTATAAGAAAGTTGCATTAACCACTTTGAACTATTTATGGCTGTAAAAATGCTAAGCTCCAAAACTAAATATAATTTACTATGTGATTGTTTTACCTAAATTGTAGGGCTGCCTAAAGAGACTAAACCACAATAAAACTTAATTCTAAAGGACTTATACTTAACAAAAATTAGTGTCAAAGTTATGTTTGAGCTAAAAAAGATTGACTGTTGTGTCAATGACTGTTTGTTGTACTACCAAGAATAATACAATGAATGTTGAATGCAAATTTTATGGAGCACCTAGATTCAATCCATAGAATATAAAATAATGTAAATAGAAGAATGTTACTTACAAGCAATTATTATACTTGTCGTTTACTCCGCATCTTAGAAAATTACACATATCTAGACATTCAACTAAGCATATGTGATGACACTAGGAGAGAACAAGGTGAATTAAATTTTTTGAGTTAGAGAAGCATGTAAGCATTTTAACCATACTTATCCTCATTTTTCTATTAAGCCACATAATATTAGACTTGATTTATATGCTCTTTGTTTCACACCATATAGTCAGTCTATGTCACCTTACTCATGTTAATCAGTATTGTTTACACCTTGTAATCTACTTCTATAGATGAACATTACCATAGATTTTTACTCTAATTATACCTTAATTACATAAACTTAAAGAAAAAAATTAATCTATTAGTATATCCTTTGATTAATAAGCTGAAAATCTTATAAGTCAGTAGTGTACTCACATATGATATCACTACAAAGTAGAACTTTTAGATGAAAATAATTCTTATGTGGACTATTAATGACTTTTTTTACATATGAAATGTTATTATGGTGGAGCATTGATGGAAAGTTAGCTTGACCATACCTCATGAATTTATGAAAGGCCTTTACTCTAAAAATGATTGAATTTTTTTTTTTGATTTAGTTACCATCATATGTTCTTATATGTTGACTACCCATTCAAATGAAATAAGGATGCATTCTTAGTAAAATAGTTGAAAATTCAAGCCTCCACCAAGATTAAGAGGGGTTGATTTATGAAATAATTTGTTCAATTCTAACTATAATTGATTCCCAAATATTATCTGATAGTCATCTTCGAGGTTATGGTGTAAATCATAATTTAATAAAAAGAAGTATTTTTTAGGATTTAACTTAATAAAAGTCTATTTTGACTAGTCATAATCTTGATTTGATACATATAAGAAATTTTTTGTGATAACATATTCAACACTATAATAGATGTTAAGAGAAGAAGTAAAGATAATGTGAGTGCCAAATCTGACTTAAATGAATACTATTGGAGAAGAGAGTTAGAGATAAAGAAAAGTATAGATGAAATACTTTTGAAACCTAAAGCTAAGTACGACCTTATATTACATCACCAAAGAAATGTTTATGAGTGGGTACAGTCATTAAAGTTAGCATACAAGTATGTATTATGGTGTTTTAATTTGGAGTTGTTGGGACACCACGCAGAACTTAGGGAGTGCTTATTGAAATGATCAGGTATGACATTAAGGTATGATGTACCATCTTGAAAGATGCAGACATCACCTTGAAATTGACCTAATTACCTAATAAGGATTCGTAAGGCGGATGGGTCTATGTATATACTAGAAATCTTTCCCCTGCTCTACATGGAAAAGTAAAGTAGGGTTTATTTTATGCCGAGTTCTTTAGTTCCCTATGGAAGCAAGCTCCCATAGTTAATTATATCATAGAAATAGAATTTTGAAGAAAATTCTCGATTAAAGTAGTCAATAAATATCTCTAAAGATTTCAAAGCTAGACTATCAAAGGATTTGATATTTTTGGAAATCAAGTGGGAGATTTCAAGTAGAAAGACTTATTCATGAATTCCAAAGGAAGATAAGTAGGGAGCACTCATGATACTAAGAAGCCTAGTGAGCACTCCAGTCTACCCTATATTGAGGCTTTATATATTTTAAAGAGAGTGTTTATTTTTATTTGAGTTAAAATTTAATTAGAATACTAGGGCTTATAGTCCATCAACACAAGATTATGAAATTCCTAAGAGGTGATAACTTATACTCGTAGCCTGAACAAAATAAGTAGCCTCAAATCCTAAATATAGGATGCTTTCGTACAAACTAAAAGCATGACCTAAGTCTAATAAAAAAATAGAACATAATGGTTTACCTCCGTAAGAGAGGATAAACCCATATGGACTTATAATTGCCGCCTGCTAACACCTCATATGCTTCAAAATCATGTAGACCAATCTTATGTAAATGCAAGATAGTTAAGCTATTATTTAATTAGGAAGGAAACTAGAGCCTTAAACTCACTCTTTAAGAGACTAGATCATGACTAGCATGAAGACATGACTTAGGCTAATACAAAATTTATAATCTTTTATATCATTTTTGACACATTCATTTGGACAAAAGTTTAGGAAAATTATGCCTAAATGCATTATGAAGTAAAGTTATGGGCTAAATTTATTGGAGGAGGTGTTCTCCACTACAAGGGATGCCCTCAAAGGTCAAACATCCCCTATCGTGCAAGAATGGAGACCCTCCCTATTCAAGAGTGAAATAAGATGATATGCATGATTATTTTAACATACATCATTTAGCTAAATGGTCACTAAATCTTTTAATTATCTTGATTATAACCTAAGCTTTAAGGTGAGGTTATGAGTTATATTTAAAAATTAATTATGAGTTGTTAATGATGGTAGAAAATTAATTTTATCCTAAAGAGCCTACCGCATCTTGGAAACAAATTCAATCATAAAAATTTAAGAAACTTATGAAAAATATGCCAATTCTATTACACAAGTTAAACACAAAATCAAACATTCATAGATTTTTGTAAAAGAATAAAAGGCTGGTGCATCTAGTTACCACTGTAAAAAATTGAAATTAAGTAGCCGACCTCTACCCTTATACAACTCAGATTACAAAAGAATATTACAATTATAATGAAATAGATGCAATGGGGGTCATCATTCTTTATATTTCTTTCCTCTTTTTGATTTGGTTTTGCTCCATTTCACAGGGCCTCTCAGGTCCTTGCCTTCTAGCCACTGCTCATCCTAAATCTCATAGCACTAATCCTAATTTCTATTACAAAATTATATATTTATAAAAAATAAAATATAACTACACCTGCAAAATAGATTTTAGCTAAACAGACATACAAACCAAGCAGTTATGTTTCACACCTTTGGACTTAGCACTCTGCACATAAGTAATCAAGCCCACTTATCCTAATTTAGATTATACAAAAGGGGATAAGCAACCTGCAAGCAAAAGCATATTTATTTATTTATTATTTCAGCGGGCCCTTTACCATAACCCTCTACAGAAAACATTAGGCTATGAATGGACTAACATCTAGTCTACGCATAAGTAATCCTAACCTCCAATCTAAAATATCACATCACAAAATAAAACATAATATTACAACATACACCAGCCTAACTTAGAGCTAGAAGTGGCGACTTAGTATTCTAATATGTGTGCTAAGGCTTAGTGTAGTATATATTAACTTGGCTTTAGAATTACGATCATCTAAATTTGGAATGTTAGAGTTACACATGAGGGGAGGTTTCACTTCAAGTTATTAAAAGGACCAGTGAATTTTTAATTTATGTCTTCTTTTATTTCATTTGATATTTACTTAGCATCTAGTTATTATCAAGAGAGGAAAGAGGCTGACCGTCTTCATCTAGGTTATTTTCTAAAGGAAAGTTATTATAATTTTTAGTTTCTTTTAGTGAATGATTTATTAAACATTTTATTAATCTTAGGTTTAGCTTAATCTTAAAGACTCCTATTCAAACATGAAAAACATCTTAAGAATAATGGGTTGAATTACTATCACATGGATAATATTACATCATTCCTTTTCATCATCAATAACATACATATGTTTTTATTTTTATGATATTTAATTTATCATACCTATACATGTAATATACATATGTGTATTTTTGGCACACATGAATGATAGTTGATGCATATATTTTTAAAAAGAGAGATTTCATTCATTAGCTAAGTAGACATACACATGTATTAGAGATTTAAGCAAATATGTGCCATGTTAAACCAAGGAAGTGATGTAATCTAAGACCTCCTTGGGGCTACTTAAAGCCTTATGTTCCCGGGATATCTAGAATATATGCTTGCTATCTTAAATATATAAATGTATACATAAACATAAAAATGAAAATCATGCAAAAGATTTTATATTAGCAAATTATTTAATCATGTAAAGTAAACCTCTATCCAAATTCTAGCACATGTACACATATGAATGAAATTAAGTAAGTACGTGCCATTATTAAAGGAAGTAATCTAAGACCTCCTTACTAAAGCCTAATTTATGTCCTGTCAGTATACTTATTAACATTCAAACATATGTAAACATATACATAAATCTTGAAAATAGAACAATAACATGTTTAAACTATAAGTAAATGTAAATCATATAGAATATTCATAGCCAACCATTAATTTAAACTTTTAACATTAGTTCATAATTTTAAAAATAATTTTAGATTTATTAATAATAATAGCCCTGCCATATAATAGGATCAATTCAACACATGCAACTTATACATGTATAACCATATTCATTTGATCCTTTTACTTGAAAATTATGGATACATGATACAAGACATATAAATTTATAATGATTGAAAAGGAACGACTAAATATTTTCCACATAATACATTCAATCACATTAATTCCTAAAGATAATTAAGTCAAATAAAATTCTTTAAGATTAGCCAAAGTTGTTATCAAATTTAATTTTTGGATTTAAATTATTATAACTAAAATAAGAGAAATGATATTTGCTATTTTACCATGTTAGTGACTTAATGTATTTAAAGAAAAAAAATTAAGTAAATTTTATAGATTGATTAAGTTCAAATCATTAAGTTATTAATTTAATTTCTCTTTCTTAAACCTATTTAATTTAATTATATACTTAATCACGAGCTTCTAATGATATGCTTATGGAAGATTAAAATTTGCAATACTTCTAAATGGACCTAATGCAATTAGGCTCATGCTTAAGTTAATCAAATTAAGGGAAAATCTAAACTAAATACTCTTATGGTTTTCCAACACCCATGAGTTAACCATAATTTCCTTAAAGATCTTTATGTTATTGAACACATAAAGAGTAACCCATGAATTCATTTGAAGTACTTGAAGCAAATTTGATTTGATTTCACCTTTAACTTATTTAATTAAACTTTAATTAACACATGCATTAGTTAACAATGGAAATGTACTTAAGAAAATAACTAGGAAAGAGGTCATAGTTATTTTTCTTCATCATTCTCCGTTTATAGTGATTAACCATTATTAATCATTTAATTCTTACTATTTAGCATTTTAATAATTATTTAGTTGATTAAGAAGAGTAATTAGGATTAGAATTTTAAATTCTTTGAATTACATGGTCAATAAATTTCAAGAAAATTATGAGAGGCAGAAGACATCAAATGAATTAACCCACCAAATTTAGAATCAATTAGCTAAGTAATTAAGTCTTAATTAGGGTAATTAGCCTAACCTTCAAAATCTAATTAAACATTATTCATTGATTAAACATTAGGTATTTTATTTTTATTAAATCCTTCTCTATTTACCTTTTCCAAAGTGGGTTAATTTATATTTTTTAAATTTTTCTACAATTAGTTATGAATTTTCAAAGTTATGGCTATTTAATGATATTTTAATCACTTAATTAACCTCTAAACTGTCAGCACTATGCGGAAGCTGACGTGGCAGTGCTTTCCATGTGGCACAATGGGATAGGTTATTTAAAATGTTTGACACGATAATTGAGTCGGCGGATGCAATTTCATTCCCGTCGTCTAATCTCAGATAGGATGATGGAGATTAATCCTGTGATTTCTACTTGATTAAATCAATAATCTAACATATTAAATCATAGATGTCAGTTCTAATCAATGATCTGTCATCCTCAGAGCACTGGAAGACGGACATCATTCGCCTTCTGTCACTTGATCCGAGCTCACTAGAGCTTGTAGATTATGTGATTGACTCCAAAACATGCGGGGAGGAGATTTAAAGAGAACCTATCATGAAAATCACATGCAATCACAATTTACTTCACAAAAGACCAATAGTTAGGGGAAAATATATAGTTTGTTGGATTTTTACCTCGACGGAGCTAAAGATCAGTGGTTTATCGATTGAGGTAGCTTCATCTTGAAGAGACAAAATCCTATTGAGAAGATCTCAAGCTGCCTCCCTGCTGATTCATCTATGGACCAAGCTCCACTACAAAGCTCACCAGAGTTGGTCTTGGAGTGCTTTTGATGATTAAATCAGTCGGGGATCAATTTATTTCTACTCACTATAGTGAGGGGAAGGTGTGGGAAGAGTTAATTTGAGTTTGGTGGAGTTTTAGTGAGTTTGGAAGGATGAGGCTCTTGATTTTGATTGATGGTTGGTCTCACCAATGATGGAAAGCACTAAGGATTCAGAGAAAGGTCTAGAACTACGTGGAATACTCAGGATGCTCTCTATGAAGTTTTTTTTGAATAGGAGAGAATTATACTGTCCTCCTCAAGTGAACTAAGGGCTGAGATTGGCTCAGCCTTGGTAGTCATTTGGCCGGTCTAGATGGCCAAAGATGGCAGTGGACTGCTGAGGTGGAGGTGCTTGAGAGGCTGAGGCAGTGATATGGGCTGGCATACGGTGCACCTCCACTTCTAAGTGAACCAATGGAGAGCCAAGGGTGAGTTCACCTTCTCATGGCCCAAGGCTGAACCCAAAAGCCTTTGGTTAGGTTGGGCCAGTGGTCATAGTGCCCAACATTGGATAAAAGTGGCTACCAAAGCTTAGGGAGTGTGAACCTACTCAAATAAGGATTTTATCTTATTTTGGTGGCTTAGTTCAAGGGTTTTGACCTAAACTAGGTTCACCATGGATTGGGTCCACTTGGGCTGACCCATAATGACCCAAGGATGAGCCATGCCAAGTTGGGTTGGGTTTGGACTTGATTTGGATTAACCCATATGGGTCAAATGGGGTTCAATTGAATTAGGTTGACAAATTGGTCAAATTGGGTCAAATCAAGGGTTTGAGTTTGTTCAATAATCAAGCTATGATTGATGGGAGTCATTGATTTCAATTAATTGGGGTTGAAAGAAGATTTGGTTCATTTTGGTATATATGAGCTAATTGGATCAACTTAGATCAAGCAATCAAATTAATTTGCTTTAATTGATTACAATTGGCCAATCAATGATGATCAACAATCATCATAGAGGAGATTGGATGGGTTAATTCAATAAAATTTGGGTTAGATTAAAGTTTGAATTAATTTGGTCATTTAGCCCACTTTGGGTCAAGTGAACTAAATGGGTTGATTAGGTTGATTTTGTGGAATAGGGTGTTAAAAAGAGTTCAATAATGGATTTAGGGTTGATCGATGGCCCTGATTATAATTGATTTGAGTTTGATTAGATTTTGGCTCATTTGGACCTTTTGGGTCAAGTGGGTTAACTTAGGTTGATTGGATTCATTTGGTTCAATTGGTTTAATTGTAAGTATTAGAATGGTTTGAAATAGAGTATTGAATGGTTGGAGTGCTTTTGTGAAAATCAACTGGATTTGGTTTGTTTGAATGGGCTTAGATCATTGGATCATGGTGGAATGAACTTAGGTTAGGACTTAAGCCAATTTGGCTTGGAGCTTGGATAGGAGACAAAATTCAATTGAGGTTAGTTGTATTGGCTTGAGGTTGGTTCGAAATGAGTGGACAAGCATAGGTCTTGGTTTAGGCCATATGATATGTTGAAACTATTTGCCCTAGGGTATAACATAAGCTTAGGGTAAGCCCTTAGTCTCTAGGCTTTGGTTTAGTATTCTCTTGGGAACTATAAGTGTCTTATGACTAGAAAAATCTAAGTGCCTTGAAGGTTATTAAGTCTAAAACGGGAAGGATGAGTCTTCACTCCAAAGTGAGGTCAACAAAAGACCCCAATAGGTGTGGTATAATTAGCAAGGCCCACAAACATATTGGTGTTGATCGAGATGATCAATAACATCCAGGAAGATCATAAGCACTAATGATGGCTATCCATACCTAAGTGGAGAGGTAAGTGGAATTATAGATCCTAGCATGATGCAATTCGTTCATGCCGAGGGCATGGGAAAGATGAGTAGATTTGGTTTAATTTGTTTGAGAATTGATTAAGGACATGAGGAGAGATCTATTGTGGATTTGCACATAAACTTAGTGGGATTAGAGATTGGTTTATGCCAAGAACATAAAAGGGGATCCGTTGGGGACTAAGATTTGATTATATTTGTTTGATCTATCAGAATAGATTATGTTGATTGGTTTTGATTTGAACTTAGGTTTTATGTTGATTTGATTATGTTGATTAATTTGGTTTAAGTTTTGTGATTCACTTTAATTTTAATTTAATTTATTGAATAAGTGTGACATTGTCAGTGATGGATTGCACTAAGGATGGACTATGTAAGCCTAGGCCTACCTTAGATTTACCAGCCTAAAGGGGTAGTCTACCGGCTATACAATATAGAATATCCAACCCAAGAGTTTTCTGTCGATTTGCAACAGCTGCACTAGAAAGAAAGCACGGTGACTCACATCTTCCAAAATAGAGTCAACCATTGGGGTGACTTGCTAATGAAATAACAAGTAAAACTTGACCTAGGGAAACTACTAAGTGAGTACCTTTGGGGGTCTTATCTTAAAATAGTCAAGGCAATTCTATAGGGAGTTTTGCTGACACTGCCTAAAGATAGGATGTCTATTTGGGAAGAGGTGACTCTGAGGGTCTTATCCTAATCCATAAGAGATGTTATTTTATTATTTTTTGTTGGTTTATTTAGTTTAGTGTGGACCCTATTAGTTTGTGAGGGGCTACCCTAAGAAGAAGCCATGGGGGATTTGGCCTATCTCAGATTTATTGGCCTAATGGATAGTCTGTATATTCGCTGTATAGAGATTCTAATCACAAGGGTAGTTACTAGGAAAGGAGAACTGTCCAATCCAATAGTAACCTAAGTCATGTCTAAATGGGTCATGAAGAAGTAATCCAAATAGAATGCCTATAGGGAGGGTGCCTCTGGGGGTCTTATTCCTGATCCCTAAAATATAAAGCTTATAGGTATTCGGTGACCGACTTAGGGAGAAAGTTCGGGGACTCACATCTGCCTGAGTGATGTTATCCACCGGGTGGGTTGCTATCAGCAAAGAGAACATCAGGAAAGCTAAGGTGTCCATCAGTTTATGATGATCAATCTAAAGAAGAAAATATTGGGGACTCACATCTTCCTAAGCATAACTGATCATTAGGATAATCTATCGTTAGCTAGACAACTACTATCCCACCTAGAGCGACTGCCAAGTGGGGAGTCAGCAAAGAGGACTAAACTTGAGCTTGAAGTAGAAGGATGAGGAGCCACTCGAGGCCTTACCCTAATCCTTAAATATAAATTCGGACCTAGTCAGTGTGTGGTGGCTAGTTCAAGAAGAAAGCTTTGAGACTCACATCTTCTTAAGCAAAGCTAGCATCTGGGTATCTTATTGTTCATGTAATAAAGCACACCATACTAACAAGGCACTCATTGGTTTGCAGTGGTTATGCTAGGAAGAAAGCACAGAGTCTCACATATCCTCCTAAGCGAGAGATTAACCACTAGGGAGACATACTAGCCAAGTAGTGAACTAAGCCTGACCTAGAGCAGCTACTGAGTGAGGGTCACTAGGGGTCTTATCTCGACTCAAAGTAGCCCAAGGTGATTGGATTTTTATTTGACTTGTTTATGTTTATGTGTAATTTTGTGTTTGTGATGTGTTAATGAATGATAGGATGCCGCATAGGTTCTCTTATACCTACCCTAAACACATCAAAAAGTTGATAATTGAGAGTACTTTTAACTTGGACAAGAGTTTAATCAAATGGAATTTTTATTGATGGAAAATTGTTTTGGACATTATTCATGCATAATATTTTTTTAGATAATGCTGTTGATCAGAAGCATGGCATTCTCCTTTGTGATTTATGAGCTAATAAGATCCACCCTTATAGGCCTTTTCTATGGTGAAAGGGTCTTCAAAGTAAGTTCAAACTTGCCTCCCATCTTGTGATGGGCAATAATTGGCCTCATTAGAACTAAAATAAGCTCTCCTACTCAAAAACCTCTAGGGCGGACCGACTTGTTATGAGCTTGAACCATCTTTGCTTTATACAACTTGAGGTTCTGTCATGCTTGTAAGCATCTTTTTTCTAAACCTACAAGTTCTTCTAACCGTAGCTTGGCATCCTATTCAGTTATGATTTTGATACCCATAACTATCCATAGTGATCGGAGTTGAACTTCTAATGGTAAAATGGCTTTGGACCTATACACTAAGGAGAATGGGGTGGATTATTTTGGAGTTCGGTAGGTAGTATGGTAAGCCCATAAGGCTTCAACTAACTGCTCATGCCACTATCATTTATTGTCATTGAATCTTCTTGAGTATTTGGATGAGAGTTTTGTTGAAGGCTTCTACTAAACTATTCACTTATGGGTAGTAGATGGTAGTACCTCAAATCTATATTTTTTCTACAGGAAAAGTTATTGATTTTGGTGCTTTTGGAGGAGATACCTTTATCAAATATGATTTGGCAGGGTACCCCAAATCTATACATGATATGGTTCATAAAGAATTAGAGCACATGCTGAGCTTTGACTTCCCTGAGCGGAATCACCTTCTCCCACTTGGAGAAGTAGTTCATAGTTGCGAGAATGAACTAGTGACCTTTGGATGAAGGATGATCAATCAGACCCACTATGTCAGTGCCCCGACACTCGAATAGCCATGAGGCCAATGTTAGATGTAAAATATTAGGTGGCTAGTGTAACACCACTCAATGTACTTGGCATTGGTGGCATCGCTTTGCTATGTCCATGTAATCTATGATCATTATTAGCCAATAATACCAAGTATTTTGATTTTGGCTTTCATCTTGGGACCAGATTGATGGGCTCCGTATAGTCCTGAGTGTACCTTGATCATGATCTTACGAGCTTCATGCTTATCTAAATAACGTAACAACATATGATTGAAGGACCGTTCATATAGGACACCGTCTATGAGGGTGTAGGAGAGTGCCCATTTCACTTGATGTTCTTGAGATTTCTCTAAATAGAGTTTACCTTTATTTAGGTAATCAATGAAGGGTTGCCTCTAATCCAGTTCTTCATCCTTTTTGGCAATAATAAGCTCCTCTTCAAGAGAGTAGAACTTGTTTATTATGAACCTTTCTTTTAGACTCATCTTTTGGACACACTAACTCTTTGACAAGCTTAGCTAATGCATCAACTATGATATTTTCTCCTCAGGGGATCTTATAGATTGTGTCCTTTGGGAATTGGGCTAGTAACTCCATGGTGTACTTATGATAGTGATGGAGTTTTGGCTTCATGACCTTATAAGACCCAGAGATCTGGTTGACAACTAGCTGTGAATCCCTAAAGATGTTGACATTCTGAATGCCTAGCAAGATAGCTAAGTCTAGATTGATGATAAGAGCCTCATATTTAGTTTCGTTGTTGGTGCAAGGCTCGGATAGATGATATGAAAATCTCATCATATCACAGTCAGGTGTAAGGAGGACTATTCCTATCCCTGCCTTTCCTCGGAGAGTAGATTATGATTCTTCTCCTCTTTAAGAGGAAGATGCACTAACAAAGTATATCTCCCAATGGAGAATGTTTGCATCTCCTAAGTTCATGATTTGTTCATTGGGGAAATCATCACTAAGCAGAGAATCTGTATGAAGTGAATGCACCGTTAGAAAATTCATGAGTGCTTATCCTTTCACTACACAGAGGGGTATGAATGTGATGTCAAAGTATGATAAAATCATGGACCATTGTGTCAACCATCTAGATAGCATCGTATCATGAAATATTGTAGTGGATTAATTCTAGAAATCAAGGTTACTTTATGAGAGAGAACATATAGTTCCATAGCTTTTGGACTATAAAGATTAAAGTTAGGCAATGCTTCTAAATGGGTGTATAGTTTTCCTCAGTAGGTATCAAATGATGGCTGAGATAGTAAATTACATTCTCTTTTCCCTCATCATTGGCTTGGGCCAACAAAGCATCAATGGAGTCATCTATTTGCAGCAGTGTAGGGTATTAATTGTTTAACCGAGATATGGGCAGCTTAGGACTTGAGGCGTCATGAGGTATTAGAACTTGTCATCCAATTTAAACTTGGCATCCTTCTTGACTAGTGTGGAGAATGGTTGACATTTATCTGATAGATTGGATATAAAGCGTATTAGATATGCCAACCTCCCATAAAATGATCTTAGTTGGGTTAGATTTTTAGGGGTGGAATTTCCAATATCACTTTAATCTTCTCTAGGTTAATTTTAATTTTACGATGTTTTACAATGAATCCGAGAAACTTCCTTGAAGATACTTTCAATGCGCACTTCAGAGGGTTCATTTTAAGGTTGTATTGCTTTAACCGCTCGAGAACTACTCTCAAGTGAAAGAGATGGTCTTCTTTTTCTTTAATTTTTATCATGAGATCATCAATATAACACTCAACTTGGTGATGAATGAGTTCATCGAAGATTTGAGTCATGACCTGCTAGTATGTGGCACTATAATTTTTAAGGCTGAAAGGCATGACATTATAATAATAAATTCCAATCAGAGTTCTAAAAGTATGTTCCTTTCATCTTCATGTTGCCATCTTTATTTTGTTTTATCCAGATAAACCATCCATTAAAAAGGATACCTCTTGAGATAAGGTAATGTCCACCATCAGTTCTTGTATTGGTAGTGAAAATTCATCTTTCATACACGCCTTATTAAGATCCCTAAAATTAATGCATATGTGAATTTAGTCATTCTTCTTCTTAATTGGAATGATGCTAGCCAACTAAGTGGGGTATTTTTCCTCCTGGATGAAACCAACATTGATCAGTTTCTTGACTTCAGAAATGACCTGTTGTTCCATGTCCAATGACATGCTTCTAGGAGCTTGCTTGATGTGATTGACATCAATCAGGTTGTATAACTAGTATGTGAATCACTATATCTAGAGCTAATCTTGGCATCTCTTTATAACTCTATGTAAAAGCATTCCTTAAATTTAGTGAGTAGCCTAACTAAGTCATTAGTTTTAGATTCATTCAACAAAGAATTGATGTATGTTGGGTGCAGATTGTCTTCAGTCCCCAAGTTGATTTTTTTAAGTTCATCGATGGTTGATTTGACTTCTTCTTCAAATTTTGGGGGTGCATCTTTGACTTGGAGATCATATGGATCTTCTAAAGTTTCTAAGCCCACTTCCTCATATGAGTTGATGTTATTTGAGAGGAACCTATCAGATTTCAAATGATTAGTGATGATTAGGCAATAATCATCATCATCGACTAGGCCCACTATACCAAAGCCTAGTCCTGGTCTTAATTAAAAACTCTTGCATTTGTTGTCCCCTAATCTTTCAAAGTACTAAGACCTATGCTTAGATCATGTATGTGGAATTAGACCTTTCTTTGCCAAGTTAAGAACATAAAGTGAGTACCAATCAAAAGGTAGTTCTATTAATTTTTGAAAGATTCCTCCTCAAGTTCTCCATCAATTTCTTGACTTGAGGATGCTGCACCTCAGGAGGTAGAAATTTATCGCTATAGTGGTTGACATCAAAGACTTCTTATGATGAGGAGCTTGTGGAAAGTACCTACTCATCGAGTATACATACAGCTTCTCCTAAAGGATCATCGGAGTTGGATGACTCTAAATCAATCTCAAGTGGTGAACCTGAAGATTCAGAAAAGGGAAATCTATTTCTGAATCAAAGCAGAATTGATCAAAATTATTTAGAATGTTATTGCTATGAGTTGGAGAGCTATCAATAAATAAAATCACTGAGATCATCAAAGGTAGGTAGGATGTAAGAGAAATTATTCTTCTTCATTGATTTTTTTAATTTTGGAGGTGGTACATAGTAGAAGTTAAGTAAAGTGAGTGATGTGAATGGCTTGGTACCCTCATCCATGGATACAATGCTCCTACTGGTGGTGGAAGAGATAGTAGAAGCAGTAATTGTAACGGTCGAAGAAAAAATGCTAGACTCGAATGGTGGTGGTGCTATGGAACTATCCCGGGCATGTAATGGCTACAACTTGGCTTTTACCCCCCACCCCCACCCACCCCCAAGTTGTCTCTCACAATTGGTAGACCTTCCTTGGTGTTGGAGGTTTGAGCTGAGTCAGGCACCTGTAGAGAAAGTTTCTTGATTTTAGAGATGATCTTTTTAGGGGTATGGGATAAAGAAATATCCCAACCTTCTTTTATCTTGAGAGGATCAGATATATCTCCAAAGACTACTTTAATAGAGCTAGAAGGTTTCTCTACTAACTATTCTTTGGAGATAATTATGGCTCCTGATTTGTTGCTCAAGCCAATCCTTGAATGTAAAATAATTCTATAAGACATAGCCTAATATGTGGTGGTAGGGGTAGTAGTTCATTACTCTACCCACTTCCTCTGACTTTTAGGTTTGAGTAGCTAAAAATCAATCTTTTTAAGAAGGTTCTTGAAAATCTTCATAACTAACTCCCTATTGAATGAGTATGGCTTGTTGAGTTTATCAACAGAGTAGGTGAAAAATAGCTACCTGGTGGTGGATACTAATAGTGCTATTAAGTATGCTATTGTGGTGGCTGTGGTAGTGGAAGAGGAGGCAGGAGTGGAGGCTGATGAACTCTGAGCCTTTCAAACTATGCTCTCAATGGCTACTTCCCATTATCCATTGCTACCACTATTCCTGACTTCTTCTCAAACATCTAATGGTTCTTGGGCCAAGATGACTGGTCTGAGATGGGTAACTATTTGGCTTCCTCTTGTAGGTTAGCCACCTTGTTAATTAGTTTCTCAAATGTCTTTATGGTAAAGCCCTTGAGCATTAAGGCAACCGGGCCATAAATATTTTTGAGAAAATCTCAATGGCATGCTACTCTTGCAGTTGTGGTTCACATTTCATGCTTAGGTTCATCCACCTGAGAATTTTAATCAATAATAGAATAGTTGGGTTTTTGTTTTTCTACAATAATGTCCCCTATAATTACCCTTTGCTAAGCTCCTGTAAATCTCTTGATGAAGAGTTGCTATAATTCTACAAGGACTTCACCAAATTGTTGGGCAGTTTGGCATACCAATCAAATGCAACTTGAGAAAGGGTACTAATAAATTGCTAGAAAAGTAAAGTCTCCACCACTGGCATTGCAAACCCTAAAATGCTATATGCTACCTAGTGTTCCTCCACTGCCATTAAATACTTTGAAGGATGGTGGTACAAAACCCTTGGGGTACTGAACTACATCAAATTTCTCCGGGTAGGATCTACCCTTTGGAACCGATGAGCTCCCTCGAGCTTGCACCAATGCTTCCTTCACTTGCTACTCAAGTATTTTGCTTGATATATTTTTCATGCATGGAGGTACTATCGGTCACCTTCCTATGCAAGCTACCAACATCTTCATCCATAGGAGCAGTGTTCTTGGGATGATCTAGGATGTGCACTAGCTCAGGTCTGTCAACCTCCATAGGAGTGTGTTATTAGACGGGTGCTTGGTTTTGCAATGCTAAGGCCACTAACATTAATTCCTCCACTCTTCTCTCCATCCTATCATTCTGATCATCTTTTAGTTTGATTTTTGGAGAAGGCATTGTGTTGAGTATGATGCCTCACCTTCCTCAACTACAATGCCTTGGGCTTCTGGCTAGGATGTTACCTATGCATCCTCAGGTATCTACCATATAGACTTCAATAATATCATCCAAAAGGTCATCTTCATCAGCATTAAAATCTACCATACCCTCCTCTTGATCAAGATCATCTCTAACTATCTGCCTCATCATGGCACAATAGTCCTCCAAAATCTCCTCCAAAGATCGATCATCCACCCACCCCGACACTATTGGGATGTATGTTGAGTGGTGACTCATAACTGGGCTGTGCTCTGAAGAAGTGATGCATTGGATTTTCTAGGTAGGAGGATAGCTATCTTTGGTTGCCTTAATAATCATGGGAGTCAAACCAATATCTCTTCCTTCCTTCTCTTATAGTTGTGGTGGTGGAGTGACCATGATGCTTTTGGGATGCCACTCCTTCTCCACTGTTTGGATGGAAGGTCGAGTGGGGGGAGCTTGGCCTCATATCAACTGGGCGAATAGATGAAGTGTGGTCCTTAGGACATAATTGTATCACCAAGGGGGATGCCTTCCCTATAGATGCTGACTTGTGGTTATTGGTGGGCACCTCAGATGATGGAACAGGACGGGTGATGGTGGTTGATGAGTGGAGCAATGTAATGGTTATGACACTGGCTACCTCTCCATCGAAGATCTCCTCCTACGGCTGGAACTAGTGAGTACTATCCTGTTAGAATGGTGGCCTTTGTCAACTCCGATCAATCAAAGCTGAGGTCGCCGATTATCTAACAAACCTCCTCCTATCTCTCTTACCATCTTGGGCAGCAACTTTGGCCTCCATGGCCTTTTCTCTATAGATTTGATCCTTAATACTCATAGGGATCACTCTCCTCAGATCATGCAAAGTAGTAGACTTAGAGTCCATGGTCTCTCCCTACTCTCCAGAGCACGGACCTCAGACCAACATAGGGTTTCCTCCTCTCTCATCCGGTGTCTTATACTCCATGGACTATGGTGGTTGGGCTGATGCTACAATCTTCCTGACATTCTCCTGTCCCTCTATAGTGAAAGGGGGTGAAACCTACTTCCACCAAGGAGGGGAGAGGTCTCACGAATAGATCCATCCTCAACTACATGGGAAGCCTCTCAACTTCCTTGGCCATGCGCTCGTAATGCCTCTTAATTTTCCTATTTTTGTTATGGCATTGGGTGTTGGTCAACGGTGCAGGACGAGAGCTAAAACTAACCTCCAAGGTGGGGGAGACAATCTTATAAGCTATGAATGACTTTCCCTTAAATATTGGGGCTGCTGTAGAGGTGGTCCTAGTCTTAACTAAAGCTGTGGTTGGTATAGATGGTACTCATGGCAGGGGAACCATTAAATATTTTCTCTTCAGGGATGGAAACTGAATGTCTGAATGGAGATCCAACTGCAGAAGGGGCTTCCTGTCAGCCACCTCCTCCCTACGAAGGTCTTTATGAAATGCTCAAATCATCCAAACTTGATGATGGGGGCCGAGGTGAGTATGGCCTGATCCATAGCCAAATCCACACCTAAGGAGAAGGAGAAAATGAGCTTTCTGGCAGACATAATGACTAGTTGTTTGGAGGAAAAGAGAATGGGTTTCTTCTTCATTGTTGGAAAAGAGAATGACTTAGGATTAGACTCTTACTTTGATTATTGCTGATTTGACTTTTGAATTGGAACCCTCATTTAATAAATTTGATTATGTTAAATGGAGTTCATGTGTATGTTGGAGAGATTTGTGTTTTTGGAAAGGAATTTTCTTCAATGGAATCTTGAAAATGTTGAATGAACCTTACTTTACCAAACTAGTGGTAAGAGGTTCTTGATTTAGTTTGATTCATTTTTGGGTGATTTCCTTAGTTAATTTTATTTTAGCTATTGGAGGTCCAATAGGGGTTTTAAGACTTACTTGGAGTGAGGTCCTAAAATCTAAAGGATGTTGGCCACCCTAAAATGAAATAATGATAAGTCCAACAGAAAGAATGATAGTCTTGGACTTATATAAGTCCACTATTGATGCTTAGAGATAATGATTGACTACTAAAGATGGAGAGAAGAACTATCCTTAGCGGAGTCACCAAAAAAATCCATGGTGTTTTAATTTGGATCATTGGGTCACCATGCAGATCTTAGGGGGTACTTATTGAAATGATGAGTACCATATTATGGTATGATGTACCATCTCATAAGATGTAAATACTACACTATAATGGAGCTAATCACCTAATAAAAACTCTGAAGGTAGATGGGTCTTCGTATAAACCAGAGATCTTTCCTCTACTCTACATGGTGAAGTAAAATAGTATTTATTTTATGCCAGGTTCTTTAGTTCCTTATGAAAGTAAGCTCTCATAGTTAATTATATCCTAGAAAATAAAAATTTCTTAAGAAAACTCTAGATTAAAGTAGTCAATAAATAACTCCAAAGATTTCAAAGCTAGACTATCAAAGGATTTGATATTTTTGAAAATCAAGTGGGAGATTTCAAGTGGAAAGACTTATCCATGGATTCCAAAGGAAGATAAGTAGGGAGCACTCATGATATTAGGAAACCTAGTGAGTACTTGATCTACCCTATTGTGAGGCTTTATACATTTGAAAGAGAGAGTTTATTTTTATTTGAGCTAAAATTTTATTAGAATACAAGGGCTTATAGTCCATCAACATAAGATTGGAAATGCCTAAGAGGTGAGGACTTATACTCATATCCTAAAGAAAATAAGTAGCCTCAGATCCTGAAATTTAGATGCTTTAGGCTAAACTAAAAGCATGACCTAAGGCTAATCAAAAAATGGGACATAAAGTTTACCTCCATAAGAGCGGATAAACCCATCCCAACTCTTCTGGAATTACAACCGCCTGGAGTGGCCGCTAACTAACACCTCCTATGCTTCAAAACTATGTAGAACAACCTTAAATAGATGCAAGATAGTTAAGCTATTATTTAATTAGGAAGAAAGCTAGATCCCTAAACTCACTCCCTAAAAGACTAGATCACGACTAGCATGAAGACATGACTTTGGCTAATACAAAATTTATAATCTTTTATATCATTTTTGACACATTCATTTGGATAAAGACTTAGAACAATTATGCCTAAATGCATGATGAAGTAAAGTTATGGGCTAAATCTGGGAGGAAGTGTCCTCCACTACAAAGGATTCCCTCAAAGGTTAAGCATACCCCTATTGTGCAAGAATGGAGACCCTCCCTATTCAAGTGCAAAATAAGATGATATGCATGATTGGTATGACATACATCATTCAGGTGAGGTTATGACTTATATTTAAAATCTAGTTATGAGTTATTAGTAAGGGTAGAAAAAATAATTTTATCTTGAAGAGCCTATCATATTTAGGCCACACATTCAATCATAAGACTTTAATAAACTTATAAAAAAAATATGTCATTTCTATTTCACAAGTTAAACACAATAATTAAACATTCATAGATGTTTGTAAAAGAATAAAGGTCGGTGCGACCGGGTATCATCATACACCCCAACAAAGAAAAAAATTGAGTAGCCAAGCTCTACCCTTATACAATCTTGATTACATAAGAATATTATAATTATAATAAAATAGATGCTATGGGGGTCTTCATTCTTCATTTTTTTTCCTCCTTTTGATTTGGTTCTACTCCAAGCTTCACAAGGATTCCCAAGTCTTTGCCTTCTAGCCTGCTCATCCTAAACCCCATTGTACTAATCCTAATTCCTATTACAAAATTACATGTTTATAAAAAATAAAATCTAACTACACCTGCTAAATAGATGTTAGTTAAACATACATATAAATCAAGTCATTATGTTTCACACATTTGGACTTAGCACCCTGCACATAAGTAACCAAGCCCACCTGTCCTAATTTAGATTATGCAAAGGGGGATAAGCAACATGCAAGCAAAAACATTTAAATTTATTTATTATTTTAGAGGCCCCTTTAGCATAATCCACTGCATAAAATATCATTAGGTCATGAATGGCCTAACATCTAGTCTACACATAAGTAATCCTAACATCTAGTATAAATATTACTTAAAAAGAAAACACAACATCACAACATACATTGACCTAACTTAGAGCTAGAAGCATTGACTTAGTTGTAATGTGTGTGCTAAGGCTTAGTGTGGTATGTCTTAACTAGGCTTTAGGATTATGATCATCTAAATTTGAAATATTCAAGTTAAACATTAGGGGAGGTTTCACTTCAAGTTATTAAAAGGATTTGTGAATTTTTAATTTATGTCTTCTTTTATTTCATTTAATATTTACTTAGCATCTAGTTATTATCAAGAGAGGAAAGAGGCTTGAGCCTCTTCATCCCTACCCTAAGTTATTTTTTAAAGGCATGCTATTATGATTTTTGGTTTTTCTAAGTGAATGATTTATTAAACATTTTATTAATCTTAGGTTTGGGTTAATTTTAAAGAATCCGATTCAAACATGAAAGGCATCTTAAGATTAATGATATTGAATTACTATCATATAGATAATATTAGATCATTCCTTTCCATCATTAATAACATACATATGTTTTCATTTTTATGATATTTAATTTAGCATACCTATACATGTAATGTAAATATGTGTATTTTGGCACACTTGAATGATTGTTGATGCATATATTTTTAGTAGAAAAGAGAGATTTCATTTCTTAGCTAAGTATACATACACATGTATTAGAGATTTAAGCAAGTATTCCATTGTTAAACTAGGAAAGTGAGGTAATCTATGACCTCCTTGGGACTACTTAAATCCTCGTGTTTCGGGGATGTCCAGACTATATACTTGCTATCTTAAATTCATATAAATGTATATATAAACATAAGAATGAAAATCATACAAAATATTGCATATTAGAAAATATTTACTCATGTAAAATAAAGCTCTATCAAATTCTAGCAAATGTACACATATGAATGAAATTAAGTAAGTACGTAGCATTGTTAAACCAAAAAGTGATGTAATATATCACCTTTTTGGGGCTACTTAAAGCCTCGTATTTTGACATGTCCATACTATATACTTACTAACATTCAAACACATGTAAACATACACATAAATCATGAAAATAGAATAATACTTTAACATGTTTAAACTATAAGTGAATGTAAATCATATAGAATATTCATAGCCAACCATTAAATTAAAATTTTATCATTAGTTCATAATTTTTAAAATAATTTGAGATTTACTAGTGATAATATCCATGCCATATAATGGGATCAATTCAACACATACAACTTATACATGTATAACCATATTCATTTGATCCTTTTTACTTGAAAGACATGGATACTTGGTACAAATGACATACAAATTTAAAATGATTGAAAAGGAATGACTAAACATTGCCACATAATATATTCAATCACATTAATTCCTAAGGACAATCAAGTTGAATAAAATTCTTTAAGATTAACCAAAGTTGTTTTGAAGTTTAATTTTTCGATTTTAATTATTAAAATTTAAAGAAGAGAAATGATATTTTCTATTTTTCCCCATCCCATGTTAGTGACCAAATCTATTTAAAGAGAAATAATTAAGTAAAGTTTTTCGATGGATTAAGTTCAAATCATTGAGCAATTAATTTAATTTTCCTTTCCTAAACTTCTTTAATTTAATTAAATATGTAATCATGAGCCTCCAATGATATGCTTATGAGAAATTAAAATTGGCAATGCTTTTAAAGGGACCTAATTCAATTTGGCCCATGCTTAAGAGTTAATCAAATTAAGGAAGTATCTAAACTAAGTACTCTTATGGTTTTCCCCACTCATGGGTTGACCATAATTTTCTTAAAGATCTTTATATTTTTGAACACATAAAGAGAAACCCATGAATTCAATTTGAATTACCTAAAGCAAATTTGATTTGATTTCACCATTAATTTACTTAAATAAGCTTAAATTAACATATGCATTAGTTAACCCTCCTATGGAAATGTACATATAAAATAACTAGGAAAGAGTTCCTAGTTATTTTTCTTTATCATTCCCACTATTTATAGTGATTAACCATTATTAATCATCTAATTCTTACTATTTAACATTTTCAATAATTATTAAGTTGTTATGGAGGGTAATTAGGATTAGAATTTCAAATTTTTTGAATTACTTGGCTAATAAATTTCAAGAAAATTATGGTAGAAAGAGGACATCCCATGTAATTAATCCACCAAATTTGGATTCAATTGACCAAGTAATTAAGCCTTAATTAAGATAACTAGCCTAAACTTGAAACCCTAATTAAGCACTATTCATTAATCTAACATTAGGGATTTTATTTTTATTAAATTCTTCTCTATTTACCATTTCAAAAATAGGTTTATTTGTATTTTTTAGATTTTTCTACAATTAGCTCTGAATTTTCAAAGTTCTGACTATTTAATCACTTAATTAACATCCTAAACCATCGACGCAATGCAGAAGTTGACGTGACAATGCTTTCCATGTGGCACCACGTGATAGGTTATTTAAAATGTCCAATGCGGTAGCTGAGTCAGTGGCGGTGGATGCAATTTCATCGCCACTGTCCAATCTCGGATTGGATGGCAGAGAACAATTCTATGGTTTCTAATAGATTAAATCAAAAAAAAATCTAATGGAATAAATCACGACAGTCCATTTTAATCATGCAAAATAGATGACCAATGATCCGTCGAGAAGATGGAAACCGCCCACCTTTCTTGATCGAGCTTCGGCTCTGGGATGATGAGATCGACTCAAAACTTGTGGGGAGGAGATCTAAGGAGCTCCTATGGTGAAAATCACGTGCAATCATAATTTACTTAACAAAAAACCAACACATAGGGGAAAATCTATAGTTTGCTGGATTCTTACCTCGCCGGAGTTAAAGGCTGTTGGTCCGTCGACTAAGGTAGCTTCATCTTAAAGAGATGAAGCCTTGTTGAAAAGATCTCGGCCTCCCCACTGATTCCTCTATGGAGCAAGTGCCACCTTAAAGCTCAGTTGGTCTTGGAGTGCTTTCCAGTGATCAAATCAATTGGAGATCATTTGTTTCAACTCATTAGAGTGAGGGGATGGTGTGTGAAAAGTTAATTTGAGTTTGGTGGAGTTTTTTGAGGTTGGATGGACGAGGCTCTAAGTTTCCATTGGTGCTTGGTCTCGCTGGTGATGGAGAGCACTAGAGATTCGAGAAAGGTCTAAGACTACTCAGAATGCTCTCAAGATGCTCTTTGTGAAGTTTTTTTATGGGGAGGAGTATACTCTCCTCCCCAAGTGAACCAAGGGCTGAGATTGGCTTAACCTTTGGCAGTCGTTCATCTAGGGTAGGTGGTTGGAGATGGTTATTGCTAGTCATATTTAGTGCTTTTACTTGATCAAATACTAAATTCTTTGATTAATCTTAGTATATTTTTTTTAAATAATTATGTTCAACTCAATTAAATGGGGATGCTCTAAAGCAACTTGAAACCAACATTCCACTCATATTATACAAGCTTAAGAGGGTATTCCTCCTTTTTTTTTTCTCAATGGAGCATCAACCAATACATCTACTATATGAAGCAAGAGTAGGAGGTTTAGTACAATATAGTTTGATGTGCCATTTTGAGAGATATCTATATTTAATGACTAATAATATTAATTCACTAGTTTTTCGGTCACACTTAATTTATGAAATTATTACATATTTTTGAATAAAATTAAGAGAACTGTGAAGAATAAAGTACACCCTGAAGGTTCAATATGTAAAACTTATTTGGCTTGGAAAATTATAAATTTCTACTTCTATTACTTTAAGCCACATGTATAAAAGGATGATGACAAACATTTTGGAGCTTCACAAAATATGCTATCCATTTTGAAACTATATTAAAATCATTAGCTATACATTCTCATAAAACTCTACTTAATAAGTTCATGCTTGGAGAAATGAAGTGAAGAACTAGGACCTTCATTACCTTGCTAAGGAACCCATGTGAGTTGTAAATACATGATCGATTTATGATGTTAATAGCTATAAATTTCATACTAGTTCTTAGTCAAAATGATGAAAAACATATAACTCAGGTGTATGTGTTAGAAGTAACACTTATTTTGATGATGAGATACTTTATTATGAAGTTTTACAAGAAATTATACAATGGCAGTGTTTACATCTAAAAAATGAAATAAATTGAACATCCCAATTTGGGGTGCTATAGTGTTGCAATGCTAGTGCCTGTTGCTATCTTATAGAATCTAGAAGCTAAAACCAGCCCTGACAGTTGACAACGTACTTAAATAACACAGTGTCATGGTGTTGTGAACCCAGTGTATAGGCTCTGCCATGATAGCTTTCAATTTTCAAAGAAAGAAAACTAACCCTTCCCATCTCACTAGTTATAACCGTGAGGGAGGGTGGGGGGGGGTGGGAGGGAGCAGGGGAATAATTATGGAGAAAAAATCACCCTAAATTTGAGAACGGTTACCTAAAATCCACTATAAAAGGAAGAGAACTACCCCTACTAGTTCTTCTTTTTCCCTCACTCTCTCTATATTCCACTAGCCCCATTCATGCTCTCATCTCTTGCACTCTCAATAATGCCATTTTGGTTGCTACATAAGAGCATTCTCCTAGTGCATGAGACAATATCAAAGCCTACTACTTTTAGCTCCAAGTAAATTTTTTTGAAAATGCTATTTTTATATAATTTGCTCTTAGAAAAAAATTAAAATATTCCACCATCGATCTTGGATCCGGTGAGAAAAAAAGATGATTATCTCGTTATTCTTAGATATGGAGTAAAAAGAATGCCCTCAAGACCCAAAATTCTAGAATCATGTAGTCTGAAGACCTCTACTATTGAACTTGGTTCCATCGTGAGATAAAAATCCTCCATCCATCAATATTGGATCTAGAACAAGTGGGAAGAGTTCTTTTCTACTAAAAATGTAAAAACCTAGCACTACTAAAATGTTTTGCCACCAAGTTTTCATAGAAATTGTCAAATTCTTCAAGAATCTGGTTCAAAGAACAAAGTTCCTACTCCACGGCATCAGGGCGCCATGGTTCAGTGCCAAGGTGCTAAGCTCTCAGAAATGCAATACTTGAAACTCTATCCTACAGCACAGAGGAGCCAAATATCTAGCATTGTGATGCTAAGCTCTAGGTTGGTATCTCATTTTTAGCGCCACAATGTTGTATTTCAGCACCGTAGTGCTACACTCTTGAGTTTCACCTCTTTAAAGTAGCACCGTAAAACTATTTTCTCAGCACTGAGGCACTACTTTTAGTTATCTATTCCACCATTGATCTTCATTTGGTGTGAAATAAAATTCTTCATCCATTGATCTTGGATCTGGGCAAGGGAGAAGGGTGTTAACGTACTAAAAATCATAAAATTTAGCATTGTTAAGGCTCTATGCTACCAAAATTTTAAATTTCTCCAAAATAATTAAATCTTAGGCACTAATGAAATATCACACTGACACTATGAGTCTAGCACTGAGGTGCGTTGTGATCTTGAGAAAATTTAAACTATAATACTCATTTGATAGCAACATGGAACTAATAGGTCAGTCTATAGTGCCGCGCTCTACGAAAATTAAGTTTTAAGTAGCAAATTAATTGTGCCAAAGCGGTTATATGATAGCACTAAGGCATTGATCTCTCTAACATTAAGCCGAAGTCATACCTATAGAGTCATGATGCTGAGCTCTTGGGTTTTAATCTTATATCTTTCATCTTGATGGTGCCAAGGGGCTAGTTCGATAGTGTCGATGCACTGAGCACCTATTTATTTATTTTGAATGGAAAAGCTTTATTATTAAACTTTAAAAATCCTAAAGCAATCAATATAAACATAGAGCATTGAAATAAAAATGTCTTTATTAATAACAAAATTTATTACAAAATTTTAACAATAATAAAAAAGAAAAATAGAAAACAAAGAGAAAAGAAAAGGAAAACTAGTAATCATATTCATTATCATTCTCATTCTCCTCTACTTCTTCTAGCTCTAGCGGAGTGCTAACATAAGGGTGATATTAAGACACTGTTGGAAAAGAAGCCTGACTCAAGACACTATTTTTAGACATATGAACAAGTGCTAAGTTAAACTCAGCTATGTATGAAAAATGTTGCTGCTAATGAATCATGTTGTGGTCAAATTTTATTCCTAGTTTTTACCGCTGTTGACTAGTTTCACCAACCCTTTTCTTTAAATCTAAGATTTTGTCTCTAATTTCTTGGAGTTGCTTGTTTAAGGTCTTGAAGGATTTGAGTCTGGACCGAGGCACACGTGAGCTTGTCCCACCTCAGTCCTTGAACCAAATATTTCAATTGATTTGTTAATTAAGGGAGCCTTTTGTATAAGGACTTCTTCATCTGACTCCCCTTGCCCACCCACCATAACATACAAAGAATCAATTAAAGAAGGGTGATTGTACTCTATAGTAGCACTATCGTTAAGCATATTATAAATAATCCTCTCTACATCCATAGTAAAGTCTTTGAATTACAAAATTCAAAATGGATCTATCCCTAGTCACCTCATTAATATTGCTAGTGGGCATTAACTTGGCAAAATAAAATAAAGCCAAGCTTTAGTCTCAGCAGTAAGGTCGATGGTAGAAAAATTGATGATCTTTTCCTCTTGCATTTTTTACTGGATATTAAGAGTTTTAGTAATGAGAGAATTAAGAATTTCATAAAAATTGAGATGATCATTATAATAGAAGAGATACTAATTGTAAACTACATCTTGCAAATTATAATATAAAGTAATAGTAGTACTATCAAAACTTACCAATTTTCTCAAATGAAAACTTGATTATTCTAGTGCATTGGCAAAGAACTCTCTCACCACGAGGATGATGCAATATATGCTATCGTAGGCCAATTTCTCCAGCCTCACTTATTGATGATTCTCTCTACACTCCCACCTTGATTGTAGATACTCTTCTTTGGAATGAGATGCTTGTGGATGAGAGCATGCTTATACCTCTCCTCTACTTCTACACTAATGAACATGTTAGTGTCACTTGTTTATGTACTTTATCGATATATTTGGTATCCTAAAATGAATACAAGTTGAGAGAAGAAAAGAGAAAGGATTTACGAAAATAGAATCAAGGCTTTAGAATAAAAAATTCATAGCCTAGGGTCCTATTTATAGATTGGATACAATGCCACAGTGCTGCGCTGATAGCACCAGCCTCTCAGTTTTTGAGATTTAGGACCCACACCACCATGCTACACATGCGACGCTTAGGCGCTTGTCACCCAGTCAAATGATTATTGTGATGGTCAAAAAGAGCACTTATTATCATTTATTACTATCAATTTCATAACTGACTGTAATTGAAAAGCGTGTCAAACATTGATGTAGCTATGCTGCTCCGACACAATGCTGTAGCATTGGTCAAAAAGTTTATCTTCTCTAATTAAAAGCATCTATCCATTTGCTAGTTTTTCTAAACCGATCTTTGACTGACACCAAATAACCAGTGCCTAGGCACCATTTAATTAGTCAACCTAATCAAATTATTCCAATCTCATGCCATTTTAAGCTTTGCAGCACTAGCCTTATAGCGCTGATGCACCGAACCCTTGGGTTTTAAGACCCAAATTCCTATCCTCTAATGCTATAGTGCTAATTACTCAATGCCAAGGCATCATTTTAATAGGCTGGTGCCATGCTTTTAGCACTGAAGTGCTTCTCCTTAAAAGCACAAAGTAATATTAGCCATGCAAATATCTAAAATAAACTAACATTCCAAAGGGATGTTAGACCAATCTATATGTTCTCCTTGTGAACCCATAAATAACTAGCTTCCTAATGGATGTAATCCTAGTCCTATCTTCACCATGCGAACCTCTTATAGATTATGGCATTCCAAAGAGATGTAAGCCTAATCTATATGTTTGACATGCAAACCTCTAAACCCAAACTGGCCTTCCAGAAATGTAAGTATAGTCTTTATATGTTTGCCATGCAAATGACCTATATTCATATGGTATTCTAAAGGGATGTAAGTCCAATCTATCCATTGGTCATGCGAATAGCTTACTGACATTCTAAAGGGATGTAAGCCCAATCTATCCATTGTCCATGCGAATGCCCTGCTGGCATTCCTATGGATGTAAGCTCGATTAATCTATTTGGTTTCTATGCAAACACTTTGATGGTATTCTAAAGAGATGTAAATCTTACCCATGCTTGCAATGCAAGCACAACCCAAACCCTATAAATCTAGTATTCAAAGGGATATAAGTCAAATCTATCCATTTTCCATGCGAACACTACTGTATTCTAAGGGATGTAATTCCAATCTATACATTTTCCATGTAAACACCGTATCTGAACTACAGATATTTGGGATGAGGCAACCCATGACTACTAATTGGACTCCCTAGATATTACAGCTAGCCCTTTGATGTTGGTAGACTATAATAATGTAGTCTTGAGATGACGGGACCATGGGATCTTGATCTAGACTATTATCCTATTTCTCTTAGATAGTCATCTATATTATGCCATATACACCACTAGACATTGATTTATATCAGAAAGATATGCTTTTATAACCTTAATCGAGAGTGCTCTCTTACTGTAGTAAGTGGGGTAATTATCTATGAAGGCTTACATTCATAGGAAGTAAAACCCAGACCTAAATAAACCCTAACACAATATTAGGAGAAATCTAGTTGAATATATATATATATATATATATATATATATATATATATATATATATATATATATATATATATATATATATATATATATATATATCAATATATCATAAAGAACATACTCCTACCCATCTCAATAAAGATGGCGAAGAATTTCCAAAATGATGTTTTTTTAGCGATCAGGTGGTATCTTAGATCAAATGAGAAAAATATCTTTCTATGTATTTTGATTGGTTTGATCTTATTCCTAATAGAGGAATAAAGACACATATGTCATATGGGATCACCGAAGTGAAGTTGAGCTGAAATTATGCTAAGTTTGATCTGGTTATCCTAGCACATCATACTATTTGGGTGTACTACATTAAATATCTTGAAAGTGTAAAAGGAAAAATAGATTGGGTAGTAGTAATTAAGATCAAGCCTAGAGCAAGAGTTGAAGTTTAAAACACTATTGATCTTGTTCATCAAGAAGAGGAGATGACATGTTTTGAACTTCTAGGTGATGATGTTAATCTAGTAATAATCTAACAATATGCTAATGGTGATTATGAAGACGTTATTCAATCTCATGATGAGCACAATGAGAATAATGAGGATCAGGATAATTTAAATTCAAAATTTAGTGTTTAATTAGGAGAAACTACATAACAGGTACATTAAATGTAGAATATGTTTTTTATTTTATTTTCTTCTTATATGTAGTCTAATTTTACATTACCTATTCTTTATTTAATGATTAGGATGTATTGGATTTTGTTTTTATATATACTATATTTATGCACTATTTTCATGTTTAATGCAAATTTTATATTTTTTAATTTTCTAGAAATGTTATTTAGGTATTCATTGCCTTCTATTAGTTTATTACATTTCTTTGCTTATTTTTTGTTGATCTAATCATTATAATTTCACTTTATTATAGATGACATCAATTGATGGTAATGGTGTCCCCCATAAATGCTTCATATGTACTTTTGAAAGTAAGAAGATGACTCTTTCCTGGCCCAATTTTCATACTATGACTAATGTCACCATCATATTTCAACGTCATCATGTCATATATTGGACCAACACATACACATGCCTATTAATCCATAGAGCTTGCTAACACCACTCCATTTTATTACTTTTAGACACATATATCAAAGGAATTCCAACTATTGCTATTAACTACCTCGTTAGACTGATCTATCGATGCCTATTTTGCACAATGGAGTTGAGACACCTATGCCACATATTTTTATAAGGCTAGAGAAAGACACATAAGTTTGTTTGTATTACTTTCATTTTAAAATTTTTTGTGTTGCTGAACTTGAGCTTTTTTTAGGTTCAATCTATCAAGACAAGCAATACATAAAATAAGAGATATAATAAGAAGAATTTTTTTGGCTCCATATATATCATGAAAGAAGGTACAAATAGAAGTGTGTGACATGTGGTTCAAAAAAATGAGGAATTACTGTAGCTCTTTATACTTATACAATGCAATACATTGTGCATCTACTAATTTTCATTAATGTGTTTTACATAGCAGAAAGAATTTTGGTGGCTATTAGAACACAACTAGAATATTAGAAAGAATTTTGAATCAAGAGGTGTTGCACATTTATGATATGTTTATGAATATATGCAAGTTTGGATAGAGACCTCTTTAGATTGGGGAGAAAGTGTAGTTTGAGCTATGTAGAGCTTGGGCATCTCTAGATTATGTACATAAAAGGGAGCAAGCTAAATAAAATTGATCATTTGATCACATGGTATAGGGAGATCCCTGCATACTAGGGGCATAGTTGTACACATTGAGTATAGGACAAGATTGGTAAGTTATAAACTACTTTATTAATTAAATTTATAAGTACTATTTATTAACTTCATTGACATGATTACAAAAATAAGAAGGGATCCCATAATAAAAGAATTATATAGTAGAACATGTTAGCATTAGGTGGACCAATGGTGGGTTGATGTCAGTCACAAATAGCCTATGTAAGTAAAATATTTATTTTTTGAATCAAAATTTTGTTAAAAAATATATCTTATTTCAATAACATCATGATATTTTTCACAAGTTTATAAGACTGAAGGAGGTGTAGAGTCAAAGTTCCATTAGTGTAGGAAGTTCAAGTGGACAGTTTGAGTAATAAGAGTTTGACATTTGAAGAGAAGCAATTGGAGGTAAGAAAGAAGAAATAATATATGGTCTAGGTTTGTAGGGATTGATTTTTAATGCATGCCATTTTTTAGAAGCATTAATTCAATCAATGAGCTTGATAGAAAGCATGTTGCTATGGTTGAGGACATGAAGACTTAGATAACTGCTCAGATGGAAACTTAGATGTCTTCCATGAAAGCAAAAATAGTAAAAATGTGTCGAGATAGACATAAGTGAACAGTGCTAGTAGAGGAGGAGGAGAGGAGGACAAAGAAGATGATGAAGATGATGATAAGGAGACTAATGATTAGTAGTTTTATATCCATATTTTTAGTATTCTATTTCCATCATGTTATTGTTTATGTTTAATTTTAGTCATTGAACATTTTTATGTATTGTTAATGTTTTGAAATAATTATGTAATGAAATGTTGGTTTAGAACTATCTTTCATAATGGCATGGACTTGTTTGTTGAGATGCTGTGATCTTATTATAGTCTGTTGCGAATCAATTGTATGCTTATTATGTAGTACTATTGCTGGTGTAAAAATGTGGAAAACATGTGAATCTCTTTTCATTTATTTCAATTCTATTTAGGTTTCTAATGGATTTCTAACAAATTTTTTGTTGCCATTAATGATACAAATTATCATGTGGAAATTTTAGCAGGCAAAAATTTTCAATAGTAGGTTTTCTAATAGATTTTTTATGGAACCTTCCATCAAACACTTTTTGGAAAAAATTCCACCAGAAATCTACGATCAAAAATTTTTCCATGTTAGATTTTCCCATGACTAGATCTGTTGGTTCAACTAAATTTTTTTCCAACAAAAACTCCATCAAAACTAATTTCTAATGGTTTTTTTTTGCTTTTCAGAATGCATTTCTAATCAAGGTTTTTTCGATGGATGAAAATTTCTCAGAAATCCATCAAAAATACAAGTTTTTGATAGAAAACATGTGATTTTTTTACTGATTTCTCCTAAACTTCATGTAATATATGAATCACTTTACATTAATATTTATATTGTATTAAAAAATTTTAATCAAAATTTTTTATAACAAATAATAAATCATATTTATATTATAATTTTATTATTAAATTTAAAATATTCTTTGTAAAAAATTGTATCTCATTTTTAGCTAACATATTAAATTGTACTTCAACTAGCATTATTCTTTTAAAAACACCAACTTCAAAACAAAAAAAAAACTTTTATAAAATATGAAATGATGTTTAGGCTACCAAATATAAATTCTTTTATGTGCATGATGTAAGAAAAAATTTCATGCTAAACCAATAAAAATATAGCAAATGAAATTGTGTAACAAAAGTTAAATGTATAATTTTTCCTATAATGTTTTCAATACCAAAGATCTACTAGCCATTTTGGTATTTTATTTTCGATTGATTGCGCTCCTATAAATTTATTTAAATCCATTTGATTAAATACTCATAATATTGTTGGATGGCTTATAAAGATTGATTAACAATTGTGGATAAGCTATTAGGTCTTATTGTAGAAAATGAATGCATTCTTTGTGCAACATTTTAAGAATCCCATAAATAACTTTTCTTCATGTAGTCTCTCTTTATATGGCTAGTTTGAAACTTATGATTTTCATAAGCATTTCATTCCCCTCTAACTCACCAAAACACCTCTTATTTATAAGTTTTTAAAAATAATAAAAGAATATAAAAAATTACCTTGGATTTCTCTCCAAACAACTATAAATTAGTTAGTCAAAGAGGATCCAACTAGTAAAAAATCCTTTAAATTAAACTATGATGACTACCTAGATTTATTAAAAATATCTAATATATTTGAAAATAATAATAAATTTAATTTTAATAAAAGTATATCATGTACCAATTCAAACCACTTCTAAATATCTAGTAAAACTAATGCAATAAAAATTAAGTCTAAATATAATGATTATTAAATAAAAATTTTAAATGTATTAAATAATCTTTGAAAACATAAAAAAATTGTATAGAAATATATATTAGTAATATGTCATAAAATTTCAAGTTAAGATAAAAACTTGAAGTATACTAAATAAAACTTCAAGGCAACAAAGTTATTACTTTTAATTAACATGATTAAGTATCATGATTTTATTTTACTAGATTTAATGATATATATGAATCATCTAAAATTATTTAAACTTATCAATATAAGAATCACTTACTTAAGATAGCGCAATCATATATATATAAGTTAATCTCATTATTTTTAATTAGATGCTAAATAAATTAAATAACTCACAAGTTCATATAAAATAAATTAAAAATAAAGTAGAAATTTAAAATCAACTCGACTTATTAAAATAATTTGATAAGCAAATGTTCTACAATCTATGATAGACATAATAATTTGAAATAGTTTTAACTTTATTTATAATTTATGAACTTTTCTATCTCAATGCTTGGGCATGAGCAAACATTTTATAATTGCAAATCTAGTAATTAAACAAATCCTCTATAAGAAAACATGTATTCTTGTGCATCTTTTGTGTCCCCTTGATTATCTTCTATCTTTCTTAATCATTTTTTTTTAATTTGATGATCATCTAAATTGATTGATATCAGTTCATGTTCCAAAATTCAAGTAATCTTGAAATTACCTAATATAAATAGTTAGAACCTCAAAACATATATTTATTATCATCAAAATAAGCTCATGAATGCTATAAGTTGATAGGATTAACAATCTCCTTCTTTTTGATGATGATAAACCCATGTTATCTAATGAATAGGCTAGAAGAATATAATATTTCTCCCTCTATTTAGTAATACTAATATAAATTCTTTTTATTAGCTCCTCCTAAGAATATGCTTATAAAAATGACCTATATATATATATATATATATATGTGTGTGTGTGTGTGTGTGTGTGTTTCATTTAGTAACATTAAAAAGTGATGGCAATTGCATTTTAAACAAAATTATGTTATAATATAAATCTAATGTATTGTATTAAATATCAAAATATATGCTTGACTATTATAAGATATGATTTTTTTGATTGGCCTAAAAACTAACATAAACACATATATCAAATATGATATCATCTTATTAGTATTAAGGTATATTCATAATCTTAGCATACTTCTATAATGTTATTAATTTTGATTTACTTTACAGTTTGGCTAATAGTGGTCTTATTGGATTTAGTTTTATTTATCAAAAATTTTAGGTAATTGGTGCACTTAGTTTGAAAGATAAAGATGTAATTCACAAACCATTTTTCTCAGAGTTCTAAAAAATTTTAGTTCTTTCATCATATCATTCAAATTTCTTAAACATTCTTATTGAGAATTCATGACATGAAAATATTTTCAAACATTCAAAAAAACATAGATTTGTATAATGATTATGACGCTCTTATACTCTTAATAAAAGAGGTATATTTACTCAACCTTTTATAAAGTCCTGATTTTAAAAAATAAACTTAGTCTATCATACCATACTTTAGAAGCTTGATCTAATTCATATTATGTTTTCATTAAATTATATACATTATATAAATAATTTTTAATTTTACAATGTTGGGGTTGTTCAAAACTTTGCTGGTCCTAAGTCCAGATGTAAAAAGTGGAGGGTTGCGATAGGTAGTCGACGGCCAGTGTAAAACTTGTCAAAATAATCATGACATGAATCCTTTAAATCATTGTGTTATGTTAATCCCCAGAGTGGCGTGAATGAATTTGGAATCTGATGAAAAAATGTGCAAGACCTTGCATGGCGTGGTGTAGTGTTAAATATGCAAGGGCTCCCACATTATGGATGGGTGTGGGAAAAGAAGTTAGTCCATAAAACTAGAATTAGGTTAGAAACTTAGAATATAGGTACTCTTACAGGTAAATTAATAGAATTAATAGATATTATGGTTCATAAGAAGATAAATATTTTATATATTCAAGAAACTAAATGGGTTGTGGAGAAGGCCAAGGGAGTTAATAATTTAGGTTTTAAACTTTTGTTATTCAGGTAGGAGTCGAGTTAAAAATGGTGTATGTGTGATTATAGATAAAATTTTTAAGGATAATGCTTCAAATATTAATAAGATTAGAGATAAAATTATAGGTTTAAAGATTATTATTCATACTAATATTATCAATATTATAAGTATTTATGCTTTCAAGTAGGATTGGATGTATGCTCAAAAGAAATACTTTAAAATGATTTAGAGGGATTAATATAAAAGATACCTCTTGAAGAAAAGGTATTTATTAGAGGAGATTTAAATGAACATGTTGGTAGAGTGATATAAAATTTTAAAAGTATTCATGGTGGTTATGGATTTAGAGTGATTAATGAAGAAAGTAGGACTATATTAGATTTTAATTTTGCTTATGATTTTGCAGTGGCTAATACTTTTTTAAGAAAAGAGATGTGCATAATATTACTTATAAGAATGGATCTGGTAGAACACAGATTGATTATTTTATGATAAGAAAAATAGAGCATTTAGATAGTAAAGATAATAATGCATTTGAGTGAAAGTTTAAGTACCTAGCATCTACTGTTAGTTTTAGGTTTTGAGATGAAGGATTGGAAGATAAAAAATAAATTGAATTATTATCCTAAGATTATATGGGGTCACTTAAAGAACACTTATAAAAAATATTTTTAAAAGCAAGCTACAAGAGCTTAGAATTTGGGATATTCATAAGGAAGCTAATATTATGTGGAAAAAGTATGAAGTGAAATTAAACAAGTTATAAAAAATGTGCTTGAAGAATTAAAGGAAAATCTTCTTTTAATAGAAGTAGTTGGTGGTGGGGTCAAAATGTGCAAGAAAAGATAAGAAATAAGAAGCTTTATTATAAAACTTTGTTTAAATATGAAAATTTGGAGAAATGGGAAAGATATAAAGTGTCCTATAGAGATTTTAAGAAAGCAATAGATGATGCAAAAAATTTAGATTTCAGTGATTTATACAATAGATTCAATGCCAAAGAAGGTGAAAGATGTATGAATAAGTTAGCCAAGTAAAGAGATAAGAGAAGTAAGGACCTAGTTCAAGTGAGGTGTATTAAAGATAAAATCATAAAGTATTTTTCTTAGAAAAGGATATTGAAAATAGGCGGATAAGTTATTTTGAAAATTTTCAATGAAGGATATGATAATGCAATTGATTTTAGTAACCTTAATACCCTTAAAAGTAGAGAATTTTGTTTTTATCATCATATTAGTAAAATTGAAGTTAGAGATTCTTTAAAGAAAATAATGTGTGGAAAAGCAATAAGATTTGATGATATTCCAATAGAAGTGAGGAAATGTTTAGAAGATCGTGAAATTTTTTGGCTAGAAAGCCTTTCTAGTGTCATTTAAAAACTAAAACAATGTTAGATGAGTGGAGAAAGAGTTCATTGGTTTCTATAAAGGTGATGCACAAGAGTGTGCAAATTATAGAGGAATTACGTTAATGTGTCATACATTAAAGTCATGGGAGAGAGTAATTGAGCATAGGTTACGATGTGAAATAAAAGTTTCTCAAAATCAATTTGGTTTCATGCCAAGTAGATTTACTATGAATTGTATACATTTGTTAAGAGGTTTGATAGAAGTATAGAAATAGTAAGAAGGATTTACATATGATATTTATTGATTTATAGAATGTTTATGATAAAGTTGCAAGAGAAGTCTTTTAGAGAGTTCTAGAAAAGAAATGAGTTGATATTGGTTTTATTCATCTCATTAAGGATATGTATTTTAGAGCTGTTACTTGTGCCCAAACACAAGGAGGATTGAAAAAAAATTTTTTTTTTTATTTCAGGTGGATTACATCAAGAGTGGCTTTAAGACCTTATCTTTTTTACTTTAGTTATGAATGTTCTTACTAAGCATTTACAGGAAGATGTGCCTTAGTGTATGTTTTTTTCTGATGACATTCTTCTTGTACTAGAGAGGGAGTCTAAGAGCTATTTGAAATATGGAGGTCAACCTTAGAGGCTAAATGTTTTCATTTGAGGAGATCTAAAACTAAATATAGGGAGTGTAATTTTAGTTATAGAAGTTCTAGTGGTGGTATTGTGACAATGGGTGACTAAGTCATTAAAAAAAGTGAGTGTTTCAGATATCTAGGCTCTATTGTTCAAAATCATGGTGAAATAGATGGAGATGTTATTAGAAAAATTCAAGTTGGATGGTTGAAGTGGAGGAATGTATTTGGCTCAATATATATATATATATATATATATATATATATATATATATATATATATATATATATATATATATATATATATATATATATATATATATATATATATATATATATATAGCTTAAGGTAAAATTTATAAGATGGTGGTAAGACATGAAATGATTTATGGTGCGGAATATTGGTTAGTAAAAGAGAAGCACAAGACTAATTTAAATATTGCAAAGATGAGGTTGCTCAAGTAGATGAGTGGCTTTACTCTTAAAGATAAAATGTGAAATGAGTATATTCGGGAAAAGGTTAGAGTAGCTCTTGGCAAATAAGATTAGAGAGTGTCACCTTAGATGATTTGGCCACATAAAATATCTACCTTTCGATAACCTAGCTAGGAGAGTACATGTATTAGATTTGCATTATGTTAATAAAGGTAGAGGTAGACTTAAAAAGACATGTTTAAGATCTATAAAGCATTACATTAGTTTATTAGAGTTAATTGAGAATTTGACAAATATTAGGAAATAATGGAGAAGAAGAATTCATATAGTCGACCCCACATATATGGGATAAAGGCTTATTATTATTGTTGTTGTATAAAATAGACACATAATTACTTAAAAATGAATTATTAGAATGATAAAATAAATACATGTTATTTAAAAATGAATTATTAAAATGGAAAAATAAACAAATAATTATTCATAAATAGATTATTAGAATGATGATAATAAATGCATAATTATCTTAAAATAGATTACTAAAGTGATAGAATAAATACATAATTATTTTAAAATAAAATAATTAAAATAATAAATGAATATTTTAAATGAAATAAATAATTAAGGTAAAAAAGAGTTGAAGAAAATCATTAAGTAAGTCACTTGTTATCCTTATTACCCTTATATGTCATTCATGTGATTATAATTCCACTTAGGTTTATTCTAAACTTGAGGATTAATAAAAGTCTTAATACTTTATTAAGAGGGACTAAAATTTATAAAATATACTTTTAGATTTAATCTTAAGGTGGTGTAAAGAGGAATGAGTTCTACTCTATAAGTGAAATTTATGATTAAAACACTAATTCCAATTTATATTTCAAACCATTAAAGCTTAACTTTGTCATACCACATGAGTCTTTGCACACACCTTAGATTATTAGGTCACCAACCCTAGGTGTTTTGATGTGATGTATTACTTTTATTATTTTATGATGTAATATTTTAGACTGGATGTTAGGATTGATTATTGCTAGTATGGATGGCCTGACTTTATTTATTAGACTAAGAATATTTTCTACAAGGAGCTATGCTTAATTAAAGGGTCCATTATAAAAACTAAAACAAATTAAATGTTTTTTATTATAGGTGTTGCTTGCTTGTTTAGCATAGCCATTAGGACATGTGGGCTTGGTGCCCATGAGTGCTAAGCCTAATTGTATGATATATAACTGCTTGGTATGTATGTGTGTTATAACTAACTATTATTTTGAAGGTTTAGTTAGGATTTCATTTTGGGATTTTTAAATATAATTTTCTAATGGAATAAGGTTAAAGTCATGGGGTTTAGGATGAGTAGAGACTAGAAGACATAGACATAGAAAACCCTGTGATGCTTCGAGGATCCATAATTTGGGAGATCAAGTGAA
This sequence comes from Cymbidium sinense, assembly GCA_021442155.1. NCBI lineage: Eukaryota > Viridiplantae > Streptophyta > Magnoliopsida > Asparagales > Orchidaceae > Cymbidium > Cymbidium sinense. The sequence goes on along the minus strand of CM038218.1, from coordinate 110,690,968 downwards.
GATGAAGACAACCATGACTTGTTTCAATTTCATTCATATAATTGTAATCCAAGTTGTATAAGTGTTAAGCTCGATAACCAAACTTTTTTTTTCAGGGTGTACAATGAAACTCAATCAAACCAACCTTTTATTACCTTTAATCTTACTTAATGTTTGGTGTATTTACTTTTATTGCAAACTAAAAATTACATGTTTTTTTAGGTTTCTTTAAGTGTGATATTTTGTTGTATTGGCCTGGATTTTGTTAGGCTCTTTAGGACTTTAAATTTTCTATCTAATTAAAATAAATAATTTCAACATAAAAGTAATATAACTCATAACCTTAGTATGCAGCTATTGGTTAGAAAATTTCTAATATGGGGAGTCACCTTTCAAATCTATTGGTGAAAAATGAAAGCGACAAGCATATATAAATTCATCTTTTTAGGATGTCATGCAGATCCATAGATGTACTTATAGAGTTGATCGAGTGCATCATCAAGAAAATAGTATACTATCTCAAGAGATAGAAATCACTACCCTTTAATAGACCTAATGACCTCAATAAGGACTCTTAAGGATGATGGGTCTGCATATGTACTAGAGATTCTTCCCCTACTTTACATGGAAAAGAAAGCAGGGTTTATTTTTTTAATCAGGTTCATTAAGTTCCCTACAAGGGCAAGCCCCCATAGTTAATTACATCCTAAGGGATGAGATCCCTTAAAAAAACTCTTTATTAAGGTAAATGATCATTATCTTTGAAGATTTCAATAGGAAGGACTATCAATCAATTAGTTCATATTTAAAGATCAAATGGGATTGATCAAAAGAGGGAGTTATTATTGATTCCATAATGGAAGATAAGTAGGAGATGCCCAAGATGCTAAGAAACCTAGCGAGCATCTCAAACTATCCTTTAGTTAGGCTTTACATTTTTGAAATTGATTTTATTTATTTAAGTTGAATTTTTCATTAGAAATTTAGGACTTATGATTCTATAACACAAGATTAAGAAAATGCCTAAGAGGTGAGGAATTATGCTTATGGAACACAAAGGGGAGAAATAATCTCAAAACCTAAATCTAGGGAGCTTTGGAGAGGGCCGAAAGCACAACTTAAATCTAAGGCGAAAATGGGTAACTGGTTTGCCTCCATAAGAGAGGACAAACCACCACCACACTTACACAGGGGTGGTGCCAACTAACTACTCCTATAATTTTTAATACATGTAGGCAAGTTTTATATAAGATAGCAAGGATGTTATTTATTTAGAAAGAGACTAAGTCCTTAAACTCACTCCCTAAAGAGGCTAGATCATGTAAAGGGCATGCTTCAAATGAACTAAATCTAATGCAATTCAATTTTCATTATATTTTCATTTTTAGACAATTATTTTGACTCGGCTAATAGGATTCATATGACTAATGCATGAGAAATAGAGTTATTGGCCAAAATTAGTGAGAAGGGAGGAGGTGAGTTTCCACCATGGTTCTCAAAGGTCAAGTCAAGTTTCTCTGACAAAGGTGGAAGCCCTCCAATCAAGAGTGAAATAAGATGCATTTATGCATGATATTATGAAAGAAATGCTCATCCAGGTAAGGGGTTGCTAATTCTTTTATCTTGATTTTAAACTTAAGCTATATGTGAGGTTATAAGTTGTTTAATTTTAATTTTGAGTTCTTAAGTTGGGTAAAAGATTTATTTTTTCCTTAAAGAGCCTAATCCACATCTAGGCCATATATAAATCAAGGAAGAAACTAGAAAAAATATGCCACTTAATGCAAAAACTAAACAAATCATCAATCAATTTATAAAGCTAATCACAAAAGAATAAAAGGGTTGTGCACCCACCAAAAAAATATCAAATATGGTTAGCCGAGATATACCCTTATACAACCTGGATTACAAAATGAATTAAATTATAATTAAGTAAAGAATTCATTGTTATGGGGTTCTTCAAGCTTTATTCTTTTTTCTTCTTTTCTTCTTTCTTCTTCTTTCTTCTTTGATTCCTTCATTTGAATGGTTGAAAGGTAGATGCTCCAAGGCTTCATATGGTACATAAGATAAGATCTTATGACCAATGCTCATCCTAATCCCCATAACAATCATTCCAAAATCCTAATTGCACAAATTTACATGAAAAGGAAAAGTTAAAATCTATCTAACACCTGTAAAGTAAAGATTCGCTAAAAAAAACCACCCAAATCCCAAGCATGTATATTGGACTTATCACCCCACACATGGGTGACTAAGTCCACCTGGCCTATTGGATTATTCTTAGGGGTATAAAGCACTTGCAAGCAAAAGCATTTATATTTTTATTTATAATATATGCCTTAAGCACAATCCCCTACAGAAAATAATAGTTAGACTAAGAGCATCCTACCATTCATTCTACGAGCATACACCCTAACATCCAGCCTAAAACATCACAAAATAAAACAAAATATCAAACCATACACCAACCTAACCTAATGCTAGAAGTGGTGACTTAGGCTAATGTGTGTGCTTTAAAGGTTTGTGTGGTATGCTTAGCTATGACTTTAGGTTCAAATTTTCTATGTGAGAAAATATGTTCAACTTAGATGAGGGTTTCATTTAAGTTGTTTAATTATTTTAGGTTGATTTTATTTCATGTTTTGCTTTGGTTCAAGTGAATCCTATAATTAATTACTAAGTTATGAAGAGAGGGAAAGAGAAGGAGACTTCTTTTCCTTCCCTAACCTAAGTAATTTCTAAAGTAGGTTCACATTTTAGTTTTATTTAGATAAATGTTTTGATTAAAACTTTTAATTAATCTTGAGTTTAGATAAACTCATAACGAACCTATTCAATACGAAAGGCATTTTAAGATTAAGTAAAATGAATCAAAATTCACATAACACACATTACTTCATTTCTTTTCCAACATATATAACATGCATATGAATGGAACATAAGCATATCTATACATACAAATGAGAATATTTAACATACTTTATGTTGCATGCTAAGTAATCCATTTAAGAAAATTTAGAAGTTGAATATGCATGATTTTTCTTAAGTAGAAAAGGGTTTCTTTATCCAAATTTTCATATACACACATGAAAGTAAGAAAGGCATAAGTAAGTACAACGCCATTGTTAACCAGAGGTGTAAGGTACAAGACCTACTTAGGGATACTTAAAGCCTTGCAATCTGGGATTGTCCAGACTAATATACCACTTTCCTTAAATACAAACATGTGTATAAAAGAAATGAAATGAAAAACAAGAATGCAAAAATTGCATTAATGGATTCATTTTTATTTATGCAATTTATGTATGCAAGTATAGGTAACCCTTCTTAGGTGATAGCATAGAGATGAATAGGATATGGAATTAGGTGAGTGTTAGGTCCTTTTCAAATGAACCATATATCTCACCAAATTCCTACTCAAAACTATGCTAATCATAAAGGAGAAAGGAAACCTATGCTAAGCATACCTTTATATTCTTTCACATGCAAGCTTATAATTAGAATATAAGTAGCAAACTTTCATATTTGGTTTTTGATTTATATGCTTTGAAAATAATTTGAATTTAGTAGTGATAATAGCCACTCATATTTCTACTTTAGCCAACACATGCAAATTTGACATAAAGTGAACAATTTCATTTTTAAATTTGAATTTGAAAAATATGAATGCATGAAACCACATGACATACAAATTTAACTTATTGGGGAAAGATTCGAAGTAATGAAAGCACGTAAACAAACTCACTTCAATTAAATCCTAAAGACATTTTTATGGAATAAGAACATTTAAAATAAATCAAAGTGAATTCAATGTGATTTTTGTTAAGTTTGATTTAATTTTGAAAAGGTGAGATGAGTTTGCTGTTCTTAACCCATTCCCACATGTGTTTGATATTTTTATTTAATTTTTAGATAATTAGATCCATTTTTATGTATTAAGTAGGTTAAGGTATAAATTAAGTAACTTAATTAACCCTTACCTGAATAATTAACCAAATAATTACGAGCCAATGAGATGACATAAAAACTCACAAGAAATTTAAATTTGCAATGCACCTAATAAGAAAAGGCCTAATGCAATTTGGCTCATAATTAATGGTTAATTAAGCTAAGGGGTTTAGCTTAAGTAATTTCAAATCACCCTTTCATACATTTGAATTAGGTTTTGATTTTCTTAATTGAACTTCGGTTATTAAACACCTAAGCATCTACCCAAAGTAGATTAATTAAGTTTTGAAAGTTTTTTTTAGAATTTTTAGAAATTAATTAAAGGGATAATTAATGAATTAACCCTTAATTAAGAGAAGATTAAGGAGAGAAAAAGGGAATTTAGGGAATAACTTAGGGAAAATTCCCTAAAATTATTCTCTAAACCTCCTATCTATTGGATCTGACCTTAATCAATCCTAATCATGGATTAAAACCACTAACCACACCCTAATTATTCTTAATTACATAAGGAGGGTAATTAAGACATCCATATGCAATTCTTCTAATAAAGCCTTCAATAAATCCCAAGAAAATTAGGAGAGGCAGAAGTCATCCTCTAAATCATACCCAAGAAGTTTGAGATTTATGAGAGGTTTAATAAAAAGGTAATTAACAAAATGAAGTTTCTAATAAAACTTAAAATCAGAGAAAATTATAATTCAAAACTAATTGAAATTAATTTTAAAATATTTTAGGTTGAATTACCTTTCCATTGGATTTTATTTCATATTTTTTGAATTTTGTAGAGAGGGTTATGAATTTTAGAAGTTCCCTAGATTAATTAGAATTAATTAAAGTATTTTAACTAATCCTATAGTTCACGGCGCAACGCGTGGCAGCGGCGGTCAGTGCGCTTTACACGCATCACACAGTGAGCCACTCACTTAAGTTATCAAATGCAAAAAGCGGCTGACGGTGGATGCGCTTTTATCTCAGTCGTCCGATCAAAGATCAGACAATGAGAGATCTCCCCATGGTTTTAAAAAGGCTAAAGGAAATTCTAAATGTGGGAATTATCTCGTCCATCTAAAATGTGTGTATGGATGACTGAGATCTCCCAAGTTCTTCCCCCTTGATCAACGACGGCCTTCCATGATCTAAGGGAAGATTGAGCTCGATTGAGCTTGGATTCAAACCAAATTTAACCCACACCATCTAATGCCAAGGAGCAGCACATCCAACAGTTGGATTCACTTGAATTGAAAATTCTCTTCACAAAGGACCAACACCTCATATCTTAAGTGGTCAGAAAACTCCATACCTCACCAGAGGTGATCACCAATGCTCGATTCCCTTGGAGAAGCTTCGTTTGGTTGAGACGAAGCTATGTTGGAAGAATGAGCTCTTGAGGTTATGTGAATTGCTCTATGGACCAACTCCCCTTGCTCCCCTTTGCAGCTTTGATCCAATTCAACTCTTCCTTGTTGTGGGAACTCCAAAGAAAGCTTGGGTTCACTTGATTAGCTCCCTGATGAAGTATGCAAAGGAAATTTGGTGAAAATTGAGTATGGAGAAAGTTAGCTCTTTGATTTTTTCCCCTATTTTCACTGCTCAAAAATCAAGGATAGGAAAATGACTAGAGCTCTAAAAAGCTAGGGATCACTCTCTGATGGCTCCTTACTCTCTCTACTACTCAATCGAATGTGGAATTTCTTGATTTAGATTGAATTAGGGGGAGTTTATCTCCCCCTTGAAGGATCAGACGGTCACAAGCCATTGTATGATTTTGATCCAATTGATCATAATGGGAAGGCTATTTGATCAATTAGGAGTGCACATGGTCAGTTTGAGGCCTTAAGTGGAATGCCAACCTCCCATGTGCTTGAATTTGAGTGGGAGATGGATTTTGAATTAGCCATTTTGACCCATGGGGTCGGGTTTGGTCTTGGGGCCAATTGGGCTGACCCAATTGGGTTATGCACCACTCTTCATTAGGTTCCCCAGCTATTAAGAAAGCATCAAGTGGATATGAAGAGGGCATGACCAAATTACCCATGGATTAAGTCAAATTTTGTTCTATGGGCTAAGAGTAGAATGGTCATTTTGCTGATTTTTCACTTTGGATATGTTGGGTATGTGGAGAAATTAGGTTTGGCCAAGTTTTATGAGATTTGGAATTCATTTGATATGAGCTCATTTTGACCCATTTAGGTCAAAATGGGTCAACTTGGGTCAAGTTGACCAATTGGTCAAATTGGTTCAAACTAATGGTTGGGTTAAGTTCATATGACCATTTGAAATGTTTTGGTGTCTTTGGTTTGATTCAATTTGGGTTAGTTTTGAATTTGGCTCATATGACTTCATTTAGGTCAAATGGGTCAAGTTGACCTATTTTACCCATTTGACCTATTTGAGGTAGGTCAAGGGTAGGTTTAGGTTTGGTTAGTCATGGAGTGGATTGGTATCTTTGTTTCCAATCAATTTTGGTTAAGTTCAAATTTGGCTCAACATGACCCCTTTAGGTCATGTTGGGTCTAAGGTCAATTGGGCTAGGTTAGGTCTAGTTGGCCAATTGAGGCTTTGGTCAAGTTCAACAAGTGATTTGGAATGAACTTGACCCATTGGTTTGAATCAATTTGGCTTAGATCAATTTTTAACATATTTTGACTTTTTAGGTCAAGTTGGGTCAAGTGGCCAATTGGGCTAGGTTAGGCTCAAATGTTGGCTTGGTCAAGTTCAAACATAGGTCATGAGTGAACTTGGATCAATGGTTTCAATCAAGTTGGCCTATGGTGGATTTTTGCTATGTTAGCTTTCATTTTGGGCTAAGTGTTGACTTGGTTTGACCCCATTTGATTGATTGATTGATTGATTGATTGATCATCCCATGATGACTGTTGATCATGATGAGAGGCATATATAAGTTTGGTTCAATCCAACTTGGTTAGGATTAGAATTTGGCTCATAAGGGTACTTTAGGTCACTTTGGGTCAAGTGAACCTAAATGGGTCAAATGGCTTGGCCAAAGCTTGATTTGAACTTGATTGATCTTGTATATGGACTTATGATTGAAATATAAATCCATTTACAAGTGGTTTGAAGTCAAATGGGTTTTGATTCATTTGACAATTTCATATTCAAAGGAAGAATATGAAAGGATTTTGGGTTTGATTTTTGACTTGGTTTTGATTGTTTGATTGAAGTTTGGATTTATATATGGGCTCATGATTATAGGGTTGATTGAATCATGAGAAAAAAAAAATCAAGAGTTTGCTTGATTTGAAATTGATTTGGCAAAGTTCAGGATTTTGACTTGAAAGACTTAGATTGGATTTTGAGTGGATTTGAGTTTGATTTTTGGAATTGGTTTTGATTGTTTGTATTTATATTTCATTTATATATGTGAATATAAATGAGAATATAAATGGATCATGAGAAAATTTCAAGGATTTGAAGTGGTTTAATCATGATTTGGGCTAAGTCCAGTAAGAAGGATTTAAAAGACTTAAGAAAATTTCATGAAGTTTGGAGTTTGAATTTTTGAATTTGGTTTGATTGATTTATATTTATATTTCATTTATATATGTAAATATAAATGAGAATATAAATGAATTATGAGAAAATCCCATGACTTTGAATTGATTTGATCATGATTTTTGATAAGTCCTTTAATGGAAAATTAAGGGACTTAAGAAATTTTTAGATTGAGAATTTAATTGGAGGATTTGATTTAATTGATTTGTTTTTATATTTCATTTATATATGTGAATATAAATGAGAATATAAATGAGTTTTGAGAAAATCCCATGAGTTTGAATTGGTTCAGGGTTGATTTTGGCTAAGTCCATTAATGGAAAATTAAGTACTTAAGGAAGTTTTCATGAATTGATTTGGAATTTTGAGTTTGGTTTGATTGGTTTAAATTTATATTCCATTTATATATATGAATATAAATGAGAATATGAATAAGTTATGAGAAGATCTCAAAGACTTGATTTGGTTTAGATTATGATTTTGGTTAAGCCCTTAAGGGAAGATTAAGGACTTAGGCAAAATTTGGACTTAAAGAATTCTTATGGATTTTGATCATGGGCTTCAATCATAGATTTCGATCATGGATTTCAATCATGGAATTGATTTGAGTTTTGATAAATTCAAAATAGAATTGATTTGGAGTTTGACATGAAAGAAGGAAAGTGAGAAATGTTTAAGCTAAGGGTAGGAAATTTTTCTAACACCCCTAAGGCATGACCTACTCATATGGCTAACTCTTCTAAGTCTCTAGGGCTAGGTTGAGTGTCCACCTAATCACTAGATGTGTCTTAAGACTAAGAATCTCTTAAAGTTTAAGAGGAGTCCTATGTATAAGATGGAGGGATTGACAGCTCATTCTAAAAATGAGGTCAACAACAGCTATATGAATTAATCAATAAAATTGATTTAAACATCATAGGTCTATGATGAATGTGGATAACATCATGCATGCATATTATTTTTTTCTCCTTGAATATAAGGGATTCACTCATTACATGATAAGAGGAGTGTGGGATTATTAACAACAACCCTTTGAGTGAACAAAACCTTACGGATTGGCCCATAACTTAATTTCATCATGCATGTGGACATGCTTTCCCACTCAAGCGAGTTAAAATGAATGAAACATATAACTTTTATTGCATTAGTCTAGGAAATAACTTTAATATTAACAATAATCTAGGCTTTTCAAAAGTGAGTTTAGGATATTAGACTCATTCTTAATAAATAATAGCTTAACTATCTTACATTTGTCCTTGCCCACATGATTTTAACATGTAGGAGGTGTTAGTTGATGACCACACCAGAACATTGTAAGTCTAAGAAAGTCAGGATAAATTAACTCTTTCTAGTAAAAGTGAATAATATGCCTCATTTTTCTTGAGTAGAATTAAGTCAAGCTCTTAGCTTGTGGTAGAGCACTTTACACATAGGTTTAGAGGTATTCCATTTTTTTTATAGGTGTAAATCCTCATATCTTAGGCATTTTCATAATTTTGTGTTATTAGAATATAAGTCTTAGCATTATAATAAAATGAAAACTTAAATAATCATAATTATTTACTTCAAAAATATAAAGCATCATCATAGGATAGATTGAAGTGCTCACTAGGCTTTCTAGTGTCATGAACACTTCTTACTTGTCCTCCTTTCGATTTTGTTAAGAACTCTTTTTGTTTATGCACTCTCACTTGATTTCTAATGATCACTAATCCTTTGATATTAAACTTTGAAATCCATAGAGATGTTAGTTGATTACTTTATTATTAGGAAATATTATTTTCTAAGATGTAATTAACTATGGGGGATTTTCACAATAGGGAACTTAATAACCTAGCTTAAAATAAATCTTATTTTACTTCATCAATGTAAAGTAGGGAAAAATTTCTAGTACACGTACACCTATTAATCTTAAAAGTCCTTATTAGATGATTGAGTCCATTATAGGATAATGTTTCTACCTTTTGAATTAGTTCATCATTCCTTGATACCATACTCAATCATTTTAATAAGTACCCTTAAGATTCATATAGTATCCCTCATCACAATTTCAAATACCACACTTGTAAGAAAACAAATTTAAGTTCTAACTATTTGATCTTAATAAAAAAATAATAAAAAACTAATCTAAAAAGCTACAAAATAATTCTTATAGACTTGATAATTACTTGTAAAGTTTTAAATTTACTTACAAATAATGTGGCTTCATATGAGTTCATGCTTTCAAGAAGTTTAGTTTGTCACATAAAAAATATACTGCTTAGATGAGAATTTGGGAAGTAGAAGATAGAGATGATTTTACAAGATTTTCATTAAACTTATAACTCACCAAAATATCTTCAACTTATATGCTCCCAATATATGACCAAAGTAGATAAAAAATTACATTTAAATGATATATAAATGAACTATAAAATTACTAGTCAAACAAGTTGTGGTGGCTAGTTAAAAACCTCCTAATTATGTTTTAACAACTAGTTAGGTTTTTAAAAATAGCTAATATTTAAAAAAAATAAATTTAATTTAAATTGTATGTTTTCCATGTTAGTTATTAACTTGCTTCTAAAAGGTTTTAGTGAGTCCATTGAAATTTAATACTATATATGAATAATATGAAATTATATAAACATATTAGTATATGAATCGTTTATTTAAGGAAACTTATTGATATATAGTTTAAGCTCATTATCCTTAACTAGGTGATTGATAAATTAGATAGTTCCCAAGTTCATAAAAATATATTAAGAAAATATAATAGATATTTAATTAGTAAATTTGTGATAGACATAATATTTTAAAATAATTTTTAATATTATAAATTTTTTGCTTTTAAAGCTGGAGCTTGAGCCAATAATTTTCATTTACAACCTTAATAACTTTACATACCTTTTAAAATTAAAACTATATTTTTTGGTATCTTTTGTGCCTCCTTGATCATCTTCTAAATTTCTTGATTACTTTTTTTTAAATATCTTGAACATCTAATTTAATTGATATAATTGCTCTAAAATTCAAGTAATTACTTAATCCTGAAATCACATAGTATAAATAGTTAGAACTTTCTAATAATTTTTTATTTATCTAGAGATAATCTTTTAGAAATTTTTGTAAGCTAGTAATTACTCTAATAATAAACTTGATAGAGAACTATATGTCTTACAATGATGTTGGTTTTTATGATTTTTCATGCAAATATAATAAGCTACTTGAATATCACTCCATCTAGATTATGGATGCTCAAGAAAATTAAGTCTTTTATTTCTTATAAATTATGATATTAGAGGTGACTTTGGTAACTAAGGTCAATTTTCTCTTCAATATTAGAAATTTTGTTTTAGAATATTAGGATTTCAGGACATGGGGAGTTTGTGCAATATTTGATTATTTCTTATCTTTACCTCTTTTGGCTCTAAGATTTTTGTAGGTCTTTGTCTGGGTTTTAGTGGATCTTATTCATGTTATGATTCCATTTGATAACTTATATTATAGTTCTTAAAATTTTGTTTTTATATTTTTGTTAGTTTATTATTAGTTATGTGGTTATGAAATTTCTTCTTTTGTCTTAAGGCAACTTTAATCTTTATTGTATAATTCTCTATCCACACTTCCTTCTGAGTATAGACATGAGGGGTGCTAGAATAGTATGGTGTATACTCCACTTAATATTGCAATAGTTGAGGGAACATGTGTGCTATTATCAATTTAACATAAGCTTAATACTTTAATTTTTATTATTTATTCTTATAGGAGTCTTCCTTTTTCTTTATTTTTTAGGATCTCATGTAATATATATTGTGCAAAGGTTTTTTGGTTTAAGCTCATGGTATTAAATGCAAGTATTTATATGACTATTTTTTTTTTCAAACAATGCATTTGCATGTAAATTTTTTAATTTTAATGCAATGGGTGCTTAATATTATAGAAAAATGATGGACATATATGTTAAAAGAAGTATACTTACAAAGTAGAGATAATAATATTTCTCACTTGCTTTTACATGTTAAGGAATGGAATGAATGAGATAACAATTTTGGATAATACTTGGTTAAATTCATACACTTATTTTTTATATTTCTCTAACAATGTACTTTTTTATGCAAATAATAATCCATTAGCTTCTACATATAGGAAATTCATAGCTTCACCCTATTTATACAATGTATACCACCCTTCCATTCAAATCCCTTAGGATGCCTCTTAAGCTAGGTGTGTGGTAAATAGCTCTAAATGAACCATATATGTTAAATTTTAGACATGGTGATTTTGATATAATCCAATGAAATAAGTTGCAAGTGAAGTTGATTTTTGAATTAATCTATCCAAAAAATTATAGGTCACTTTCTCCTTTTAGATATGAGTTGTTGAGAATACCAAACCTCTTTGTCTTTTAGAGATGAGTGTATATTTGTTATAATAATCTTTGGATCTTTTATAATTTTGTTATGCTTACTATCGTTCCTATCAGCCTATATATACTAGAATGCCAATAGTGGTATTAAAATTCTAATATGGTTGCTTGTATTATAATTGAGAGAGCTCTTCCATAGAGACACTAGTTGAGATGGATCTGAAAGTGTATGCCTATGCAACTACTAGATAAATTAATTTTAAAATTGATTCCAAATTATAGTGATAGCATAAGGTTTCCAAGTTGGGACTTTATTAACATCAAGATGCAAGTGTGATACCTTTACCCATTAGTTTATCGTCAGTTGGGATCATAGAATTAAATAACCTATAGTGGAAAAGGACAAAGATGGTTTATAACATTAGTTTCAAATCAAATTTCTCTAGCTATAAGGTACAAATGTATAAATTGATTTGTATATTTCTTTGAAAAAGGATTGTTTTTTATTATAATTGATAATATTTGCTTGACCTTTTTTATTTTCTATTATTTAATTTTCTTTAATATCTAATACAATCTCAAGTTAGGATACCTTAAGAATCTCCTTCTCATTCCATGTTAGATTGCCTCCTTGTTACTAAAACAAATCACAAACCCATAGCTTATTGGATGGTTCCTATTGGTGATCAGATAAGGCTTCATTGTGTAGCCAAATGTCATGAAAAAGTTGATCTTTTCTTTCTAAATTTTCCATCTAAAGAATGTTTCTATTGTGCTTCTAGATTTTAGCATGCTTCTCCAACATGGTTAATCAAATTTACTTGATTGTATAAGCATCTCGTGTCTTCTATAATGCTTTTCCATCATGAACTTAGCCTAGATGGTATTTTATTGTCTGAATTTGATCTAAAGTTTCATAGTATTACAAACCATGATGTCTTGGAGTTACTTAAACTCAAAGCCTCCATTATCCTTAGGCCTACAAACCCTCCTCCAACTAGTCCAATGGTAGCCTTTTTTTACATCCCATAAGAAAGTGTGAATAAGGATTCAAACCTTCTTTCTTTATTAAGAGGCATGCTAACAACCTACAAAACATGAAGGGAATTTGAGTTAAGAATGCTTTTAATAAGAGTGAGCCTTCTTCCAAAGGAGAGGAGTCAATTCCCACGACATACTTCAATTATGAACTTTTAGATGAGATCATATAAATAATTCTTCTTAGTTCTTCCAATGTCTAAAGAATTCCCTATGTATTTAGCATGAAGGTTATTAGTTTTAAATCGTGTAGTTTTAAATCCATCTATAATTTTTCAATTGGGATTTTGTTGCTGAAATAAATAAATGACTTGTCCCTACTGAAGTGCATTCCAGTAGTGTCTCCAAAATGCTTAAAAGGTGTATATACTATCTTAATGGATATTCTAGACCCATTACAAAACTCTAAGGTGAGATACTAATATTACTCCCTTTATCTAAAATTGAGTAGAAGGGTTTGTAGTGATTAATTGATTGAATAAACCAAAGAAGTATTACATTCCAATAATGCAGATAGTTCATGAAAAATGAACTCCTCGCTTAAGCCCTTTTCTAGAATTTAAGAATTTGGATTTAATACTAATTATAAAGATTGAATAGTAGTTATTTGAGATATCCTCATGATAAGGTTTGCTAATTAGGACTGAATCCCTTAGAAATTAAGATTTGATGGATGAAGCTCCAGCTAATTATATCAAAAGCTTTATGCAAATATATTTTTATAGCAATTGATCCTTTGCATTTATTATTTTAATCTCTCAAAAATTCTTAAGCTAATAGCACATTCTCATTGATATCTCTACTCTTGGTAAATGCACTCTGATTATTGGAGATAATATTAGGAAGAAATTCTTGCAATATATTATTAATAATTTTACTAATGATTTTGCTTATAGTTGTGTAGAGGCTTATAGGCCTAAACATATTCCATTTGATGGAAGAAGCTTGTATAGGGATTTGGTATAATGGATGAAGACCAGAAGTATATGGGTGTGCTTTCTCCTTTTAAAAAAATTATTACATGGCTAAAGACACATCCTTGCCAATGATATCCCAAGCAACTTGATAGAAGCTTGCTGTAAAGTCATCATGACCGATAGCCTTATCCATGCATATGGAGAACACAACACTTTTAATCTTTGTGGTGTTTATTTTTAGATTCATTTGTGTGTGTATATGTGAGGGGACACCATGCAGATCTGAGGATGTACTTATCAAGGTGATCAGGCACTATATCGAGGAATAATGTACTATCTCGAAAGATAGAAGTCACTACCCTACAATGGACCTAATCACCTAATAAGGACTCCTAAGGAATGATTGGTCTTCGAATATACTAGAGATTTTTCTCTTACTTTACATTGAAAAGTAAAGTAGGGTTTATTTAAACTGAGTTTATTAAGTTCCTTATGGGGGCAAGCCCTCATAGTTAATTACATCCTAAGGAATCAGATTTCTTAAGAATGCTCTCGATTAAGGTAAATGATCATTTTCTCCAAAGATTTCAAAGATAGGACTATCAATCAATTGGTTATTTTTAGAAAATTCAAATGGGATCGATCAAAAGAAAGGAGTTATTATTGAAACCAAAAGAAGATGAGTAGGGGATGCTCATGATACTATGAAACCTAGTGAGCATCCCAAATTATCTATAGTCAGGCTTTATCTTTTTGAAATTGAAGAAAATTATATGTTTGAGTTGGATTTTTATTAGAAATCTAGGACTTATAATTCCACAATACAAGGTTGTAGAAATACCTAAGAGATGAGGATTTATGCTTGCAGTCCGTGAAAGGAAACAACAACATCAGATCCTAAATCTAGGGAGCTTTGACAAGGGCCAAAGCATGACCTAAATCTAAGGAAAAAATGGACATATGGTTTATCTTCAGAAGAGAGGATGAACCACCATTTGGACTTACAATCACTAGAGTGGTTGCCAACTAACTCCTCCTATGACTAGGTTGTTGTTTATTTAGAAAGGAGACTAAGTCCTTAAACTCACTCCCTAAGAGACTATATCATGAAGGGCATGAATTCATGACTTAATATAATGCAAATTTTATCAAGTTTTATTTTAATTTTTGGACAGTGTTATTTGACATAGGTTATGAATTTTATATGCCTAATACATGAGAAGATTTATTATGGGCCAAAGTCAGAAAGAAGGAGGTGTGTTTCCACCAAGGCTCTCAAAGGTCAAGCCATTTTCTCTGACAAAGGTGGAAGCCCTCCATTGGCAAGAGTGAGACTATATGATTTATGCATGATGTGAGACATACAACATCCAACTAAGGGTTTGCTAAATCTTTTATTATCTTGATTTATGTCCTAGGCTTTAGATGAGGTTATGAGTTATTTAATTTAATTTTGAGTTGATTAATTGGATAGAAAATTTATTTTTCTCTAAGAATCTAATCGCATCTAGGCCATTCAACAACCATCAAACAATTAAGAAACTATGAAAATCATGCCATACTAATTGCACAATCATAAAAAAAATCAATTAATTTATAAAATTAGTGCAAAAGAATAAGAGGCTGGTACGATCAGGTATCACCATACAACCCAAAAAAGGAAAATGGGTAGCCGAGCTCTACCCTTATACAACCCGGGTTAAAAATGAATAATTACAATTAAAAGGAGTTCATGTTATGGGAGTTTTCATTCTTCATTACTTCATTTTGGATTTTTTTTCTTTTGGCTTGATTGGAATATGGTTGCTCCAAAGGCATCACATGGTACATAAGACTTGGTCTTATGATCAATGTTCATCCTAATCCCTCATAACATTCATTCCAAATTTTAATTGCAAATTTTACATCAAAATGAGAAAGGTAAATCTAGCTAAACCTGTAAAATAAATGTTAGCTAAACACACCACACAACCCAAGCAGTTATATGATTAATTTAGACTTAGCACCACACATGGGTAACCAAGCCTACCTGTCTTAGTTTGGGTTATGCTTAAGGGAATAAGCAACATGCACAGTAAAAAAAGCATTTATATTTTTATTACAGTGCCCCTTAAACACAACCTTCTGTAGAAGACATAATTAGGCTAAGATTGCCTGATCATCTAGTCTACGCACATACAACCTAACAGCCAGTCTAAAATATTACACAACAAAAAAAATTATACATCAAACCATGCGCCACCATAACATAAAGCTAAAAGTGGTGAGTCTAATGTGTGTGTGACATTTAAGGTTTGTGTGGCTTATCCTAGCTAGGCTTTAAGGTTGGAGTTTTCTAAGTGTGAAAGATTCAATTTAGATGGTGGTTTCAGTTTAAGTGATTAGTTGACTTGTCAATTTTAGTTGGTTATTTGATTTGGTTTGAATGAACCTATACTGACAAAATATTGTGAAGAGATGAAAATAGAAGAGAGTTCACTTTCATCCCTACCTTAAAGCATTTCTAAGGTAGATTCATTAATGAATTTCCTTTAGTGAATGATTTATTATGTATTTTTAATTAACAAGTTTATCCTTTCTAAATAGTATTATTCAATAAGAAATGCCTCTTTGGATTAGTTAGGGTGGATTACTATCACATAACATACACCTATTCATTTTTTTCCTCCATGTATACCATGTATATGAATAATCTTAAGCATACTATACATGCGGCAAATCTTAGCACACTTTGATGATGATGCAAAGAGATGTAATTTGAAAATTTAGATATTCCATTAATGCATATCTTTATTATGTAGAAAATAGGAATATTTTTATCCATTAGCTAAATGCACATCCACATGTATAAAAGTTATAAGTGAGTACGACGCCATTATTTTCTACACCAGTGACATAAGGTACAAGACCTACTTAGGGCTACTTAAAGCTTGCCTCGGATGTCCAGACTGATATACCACTTTTCTTAAGTACATGTAAATGTACAAAAAGAACCAAATGGGTAAAGAATCATGCAAGAGAATATGTTTGATTTGGTTGTATCACTTACATGTGTAACATGAAGGTCCTACCTAAGTTCTAATATAGGGATACATCGAAATAGTTTTAGGGAAGTGTTGTGTTCTTTTCAAATGAATTATACACTTGCAAATCCTATATGAATCCATATTAAGAGAAGGAAAGAGGGCTTCATGATGCACATCTTATGCTATCATCGCATGCAAGCTTATAATTATTTATAATTTTTGATTTATAAGTTTTGAAAAGTAATTTTATAGTTTAATATTGATAATAGCCACTCATATTCTTAATTTTAGCCAACACATGCAATTTGACATAAAAGGAAACATTTTTCTTTAATTAATTTTTTAAAAGAAATGAATGCATGATTTCATATGGCAAACAATTTAACATGATTAGAAAGAAATAAAAGAATGTAAGCACATAACTTCATTCACCCAAATTAATTCTTAAGGACAATCCTATAAAAATAAGATCATTTAAAATAAATCAAAATTCTTTAAGGAGATTTTTATTTTTGAATTTGATTTAACTTAGGAAATGTGAGAAATGTTTGCTAATCCTAACCCATTCCCCCATGTGTGAATTGGTTTGGTTTAATTTAGAACAATTAAGTTGATTTTATATTTTTGATTAGGTCAAGGTATGAATTAAATCTATTAATTATTCCTTACCTATACCACTTTAACATAATTATCCAAGTAATTATGAGCCAACATATGATATGCAACCACATGGAAATTAAATCAGTAATGCGCCTAAGAAATGAAAGGGTCTAATGCAGTTGGCTCACAATTATTGGTTAATTAAGCTAAAGGGTTTGATTAAGTACTTTTATAACCCTCCTACACATGTAGTTTGATTATAATTTCTTAGAAATTCTCTTAGGTTATTAAACACCAAAGAATCTACCCAAGAATTGAATGATTATGTTCTAGAATGATTTGGCTTTGAGTTTGATTAATTAAACTAATTAATGAAGTGATTAAGTCATTAATTAATTGCAAATTGATTAAGTGTTTTCCAAATGAAATGAACTTAGGGGAAAATATTGGAAAAGAAGTAATCTCATTCCCTATGTCCATTCACTATTTCATGATGATTAGCAAACTTAATTAATGAATTTATCAGTATTTAACATGTTAATTAATCATTTAATTAATTAAGAGAGTGATTAGGGCTGAAACAAGTAATTCACTTAATTAATCAAGCAATAAATTCCAAAAAAAAAATCATGGGAGGCAGAGGTCATCCCACTAATAAATCTTAGAATATTTAGGGTTAATTGCTGGATTAATGAGAAAGTAATTAGCTTAATTAAATTTCTAACATAACCCAAATTGAGTTAAAATAATTATTCAAAATTAATTAATTAAATTATTATTTTCTAAATTATCTTTAAAATGAGTATTTATTTATATTTTTTGGTTTTTTCTATAATTAGTTATGTATTTTGGAAGTTTCACCATTAAAATTGAATTAATTAAGCATAATTAAACCCCTAATCCCATCGAGATACGTGGTGGCTGACGCAATGCGCTTTCCATGTGGTACGATGGGATAGGTAGTGTAAGTTGTCACATCCGGTGGTTGAGTCAGCTAGGGGTGGACGCGACTTCTCTACGGGCTGTTCGATTTAAGATCGGATGGTCGGGATTAGCCCCATGGTTTAGGCTTAGAATCATAGGGGATCCATGGTGATCTGATCACAATCGTTCATTCTAATAACATGGAACGGGCGGTGTGTGATCCTTCTCCTTTGCAACTGATGATAAACGAACATCGTTCATCTCTCTTCGTTCAATTTGAGCTCACCTAAGTTCAGATTGGGATAAAAATGATCCCACACCTTTGGAAGGAGGGGGGATGCACATCCAACAGTCAAGATTTAAAGGGGTGACAATTTCCTTCAAAAAAGACCAACCAAATTTTTCTATGGCTATGGTTTCAAGCAATTACCTCGCTAGAGGGTATCACCGCTTCCAACGGAGGAGGTAGCTTCGTCTAGTAGAGACAAAGCCCTGTTGAAGGAATCTGACCTTGATTTGAAGTAGATTGTTTGGTTGACCAAGTTCCTTCAATGGTGATCGACCTTGATCAAAGTGGTGCTTCATGTGGCTTGGAGACTTGGGAAATAACTTGATTGAGCTCGACAAGGTCCATTGATGGTGTGTGCAAGGTTAATTTGATTTTTTGTAGAGAATTGTATGAGTTGGATTTTTAATTCACCTCCCTATTTTGGCTTTAAGTAAAACTGAGAATGGGATAATGGGGGAGCTCAGGAATGGCTTGCAAAAGCTTTGAGAAGCTTCGACTCCACCTCTCTAACTCTGAGGAAATGAGTGCTTGTGTTTTGAGTGGGAATGAGAAAGGGTATATCTCCCCCTCGAATCAGACGGTGAGAGGCTATTTTGCCATTTTTGATCAATGGAATGGATTGGTGGCACGGTTTGAGCTGAAAAACACCCCACATGAGTATTTTTGGGTAGTGGAGTGAAGGAGAGTGGATGCCCATTTGCTAGGTGAGTGCATTTGGTGCTCCAAATTGCATTGGGAGGTCGGTTTGGCCTTGCCTTGGGTCATGGCGACCCAAGCTCATTGGGTCATGTTCACCCCTCCCTTGGTGCCCATGTGGACTAATGGAAGGATGCCAAGTGGCCTTGAGAGAAATGACCAAATTCCAAGTGAATTTGGTCATATACCCTGACCTAAGGGCAAAGTGGTCATTTGGCCATGATTTTGATTTGGGCAGATTTGAAATGATTCAAAAATAGGTTGGGCCAAATTTCAAGTGATTTGGAGTTCATTTGATTTGATTTGGTTTAATTTGATCCATTTAGGTCAAGTTGGGTCAAATTGGGTTAGGTTGACCAATTGGTCAAATTAGGTCAAACCATGGATTAGGTCAAGTTCAAATGATCATTTGGAGCCTATGGGTATCATTGGTTTTATTCAATTTGGTTTAGAGTTAATTTTGGTTCATTTAGGTTCATTTGGGACAAATGGGTCAAGTTGACCAATTTGACCCATTTGAGCCAATTGGGTTAGGTCATGGGTTAGTTTAGGCTTGGTTGATCATTTGAAATGTATTGCAAGCTTTGGTTTCAATCAATTTTGTTTTAGTTTGATTTCAAGTTGATTTGACCTTTTAGTCAAGTTGGGTTCATGGTCATTATTGGGCTAGGTTGGGTCTAATTGGTCAATTGAAGCTTTGGTCAAGTTCAACAATCAATTTGGAATGAATTTTATCCATTGGTTGCAATTAATTTGGCTTAGATCAAGATTTGACCCATTTTGGCTTTTTAGGTTAATTTGGGTCAACTTAGGTCAAGTGGCCAATTAGGCTTTGTTTGGCTCAATTGATGGGTTGATCATGTTCAATCATTGATTATGGATTGGTTTAGATCAATGGTTTCAAACAATTTGGCTTATAATGAATTTTGGCTTTTTTAGGTTTCATTTGGGTTAAGTGTTGACTTGGTCAAAGGTTAGGTTTGACTTTGGTTTGACCCAATTTGAGTGATTGCTCATTCTAAGATGATTGTTGATCACAATGTGAGGCTCAGATGGGCTTAGTTCAATCCAATTTGGGTTGGATTAGAATTTGGCTTAAAAAGGTCCTAGGTCACTTTGGGTCAAGTGAGCCTAAATTGGTCAATTGGCTTGATCAAGGCTTGATTCAAGTTTGGGTGAATTCACATATGGACTTATGATGGAAATGTTAAATCCAATTGCAAGTGATTTGGAGTCAAATGGGTTTTAGTTCATTTGACAATTTCAAGTCAAAAGGGATGAACATGAGTTTGACTTGGGTTAGTTTGGTCTTGGTTTGGTGATTGTAGTTTATATTTATATTTGGGCATGTGATTGAAGGAGTGATTTGAGAAGAGAAAATCAAAGGGTTTGGATTGATTTGAGAATGATTTGGCTAAGTTCAAGGATTTGACTTTAAAGATGTAAATTGAATTTTGGTTTAATTTTGGGTTTGGTTTTGATTATTTGAATTTATATTTCATTTATGTTTATGAATATAAATGAGAATATAAATGTGTTATGAGAAAATCTTTTGAGTTTGGAATGATTTGGATTTGGTTTCAACTAAGTCCATAAGATGAAATCAAATGGGCTTAGGAAAGATTTTGGATTTGAATTCAATCTTGGGTTTCAATCATTTGATTAGGAATTGATTTATGATTTGGATTTTGGAATTAATTTATAATTTGAGAAAATTAGTTGAGTTGGAATTGATGTGAGATTTAATTTGATAAAATCAATTGAGTTGGAATTGATTTAAGAAAATCAATTTGTTTGAAGGAGGGAGGAAAAGATTTGGTTCAAACTATAGGGTAGGCAAGTCCTCATAATACCTTTAAGGCATAACCTATTCCTATGGTTAGCTCCTCTAAGTCTCTAAGGTTAAGTTAAGTGTTAACCTAATCACTAGAAGTGTCTTAAGACTAAGAGACACTTAGTATTTAGAGTAGTCCTATGTCTATGATGGAGAAATTGAAAGCTTACTCCAAAAGTGAGGTCAACAATCTCATCAGTATTAAAGATACTGCCAATATTAATGGATGATATGTTGGTGAATACATCTTAATTAATATGAAGTGGGACTACAATATCTTTAGGTGCCAAAAGTGAGCTAACATAGTGTACAACAAATCTTGTATATCTTTTTGATTAGTGATCCATTGATTCAAATGATATTTCAACTTATTGATGGTAATTTGTTTCCATCTCTTCTTACCCAATGTGTGGAAGAATGTAGTATTATGATCTTCCTCAACAAGTTTTTTCTTGTAATTTTCTAAGCCAAAAAAGGTCCTCCAACTTTAACTTTTCTTCCAACACAGTCACATCTTCTTTAAGATTAAGATCTATTGAGTCATCAAGTGCAGTTAACAAAACTTTTTTCTAAATTGAAAAATTCTTTCTTCACATCAAATATTTGCTTTGTGATTGTTGAAACACTGATTTGTTCCACTTTTTAAGCTCCATTGTTTCCCTCTTATGTTGTTTTCAGAGCTTAATCTAGCTATTATTTATGTTGTTCATATTCCAAATATTTTTGATAAAAGGAAGGAACTCCTTGTACTGGGTCCATAGATTATAAAACCTAAAGTAAGCTTGCTTGACTTTTTGTGTTACTTCAATACTAATAAGCAAAGGAGAATAATTTAAAGTTGTTCTTAACAAATGCTAAATTATGGTGTTATGCATATGGATTCTCCATTAAGTGTCGAGTAAAATTCTTTTTGACCTCTCATGCACTTTCCCTCTTCTACAAGTGTAGTCACTACCAATATACTTTGCATTAGAAAGTCTAGCTTTAAGAATTGATTCTACAATCTAATCCATTGGTTTAGGAATTGGAGTGAGTCCTCCATTCTTTTTTATTGAGTTGGCAATCATGTTGAAATCACCTCCCACCATCCAAGGTAGGCGAGTATAATAATAAAATGTATGATGTTATCCTAAAGCTCTTTTATTCCTTGATGAGAGTAGGTTACAAATACTAAAGTAACAAATGCTGCAATGTCTCCTCCTGAAATAATATGAATAATTTAGAGATGGTCAATGATTATGTCAATGAGATATGTTTCTAAATCAACTATATTTTATTACTACAATTAGCATGAAAATTCTGCATATTTAAGTGTCTAAGAAGTGTTGGTTGGTGATTAATTGATGTCATAGGCTTAAGGATACATACCAAACCCAGTTTGTGAGATTGATAAGTTATTTCAATTTATTTCTAGATTTGGCCTCAACAATGCCCCTAACATTCTATATAAGGAAGCTAATCATTTGTGGATTAGATTGCAAGTTGCTACTATAGCATGATTGAGTTCCAACACTATTGAATCTTATCAATTATTTCTACTGGTCCTTGAGAATTCTTTTTATTCTCTAATTCCTTTAGATCTTCTCACTTGAACCCATCCATCATTAGATTTTCTTTAAGATTCAACTATTAATTCTTCTTGAAATTAATGTTTAAGGGTTCTTTGTACTAAAGTGATGATTTGGGGAGGAATGTTTTCTTCCATTACTTGCTTACCCTTCCTTTGTTGTTAGGTTTGTTTGGGGAGGCTACATATTAGCTTGAGAAGGAAAAGAAGTGTCAATACTATCATTATTATTATTGGTTTCTCTTTGGATCAAATGTTGAGTGATTGAAATAACTTTATTGAGTGTAGTTTCCCTAATAAAGATATCAACTATTTTGAATTGTGGATGGCATGTGGAGTTACATTAATAGGTTGATAAATGATATAATTTGGGGTGTTTTATCACTAAATTTAGAGTGCTAAATAGGCACATCTTTATCTTGTGCATCCCACTTAATATAAGTTGTTAGGCTTGATTCTTAGGCTAATGTAAAATCACTATGTTGTCATTTTATGGTTTTTTCCACCAAGTTCTTTAGGTACCAATCCAAACTTCGTCATTGAACTTAGATGTGACATCGAATTTCACCAACACTTTGGAAATGGATGGACTTGAGAGGGTGGAATGGGCAAATCAGTCCTCAAGGTCATCCCATTAACTATCATAATGAAAGAGCAATTGTTTGTTAAAAAAAAATAAACTTTTAGGCCCTTAAGTTGAACCCATACTGGATCAATTGGGTATTCAGCATCAGGACTAAAATCAGTAGTCCATTTCATGATATGGAGAGGCAAATCTTTAATGTAATAGATTTACTTGGCAAATATTCGAGCATAGTCATCTTTATTACCAAGCCTAATAAGAAAATTTCTATGATCAATAAATCAAAATGATCATTCACCACTCAATTTAAGATGTTTGAAAAAATTTCTAACATCAGCTAAATTGATTCTCTTAGCATCACACTTGCTAATGATGGAGAACTTAAAAGATTTTGCTACATACAAATTTCATAATCATTCAAGAAAACATGATGTAGCACATTAAAAGAGGAAAGGGCTTATTGCATGGTCCCAAACCTAAAAGCTTAAACTTATGGGGACTTTTATTATACTTTATGTATTATGTTATTTTATGTTTAGTCCCATGTGTTATATTATATAGTAGTGGATTAACTTGATTAAGTTTAAGTGTTGTATGAGAGTTGTGATTGAAATAATTTATTATTTTAGTGTTCAAAAGTGTATTGGAAATATAGCTCCTAGGCATTAGCTTTTTGGGAGCTTAGCGCTATGGATGATTCCTTATAAGGTGTCTGGTCAGAGAAGCCAATGCCTAGACACTGGCTTGTGCCTATGAATCAATGGGTTTGGCATTATGATAAAATTTTCAATAGTTTTCTGCCAAGGACTAATCCCTTAGACTATTGTACTTATGTAAACTCTTATTCTAACTTAATGAAAGATTAGACTATTTTTTGTGTGAAACTTTGGAGTGAAAACTCTTGAGTTGGAGCTTGGTGGTCGATCATTCGAGGGATTCAATGATCTATCACTATTGTTCTACTTGGGTGAGTAGGACTTTCGCATCTCTTCTACTTTGGTGAGTGGAAGATCCAAGAGCACTCACCTTTTCTCCATCCACTGTGAATTCTCTCCTTGACCGAAAGTGCTTGTAAATAATCCATATCAAATCTAATCAAGGTTAGTTTTGTATTTTGGATCTTGTGTAATTTTCTTTATAGATTAGTGATTTTACTTGGAAACTCATGCTAAATTCATGAGATAGGAAATCCTATGAACATTTATTTTACTACCAACTAGTTGTCTCCACTCATAAAGCTTAGCCTTTCCCTACATAACTTAAATATAAGCCATAATACTTGAATAAAGGAGAGTTCACTAAAATAGCCAAACCTAGTATACAAATCTTACATAAAATCAAACTCATATCTTAAAAGATCTTATGTTAATTTCTTCATTTGTTTACTTAATATTTTGTAGTATCCATAAGTTACTTTGTTTAGAAGGCTAATAATTTTCAAAGTTGTGCATCTCATTGTGTTAAATGTAGTTCACATAACATATATTTAAAATTTTATTAGGAATGATATATTTGCATTCTTTTATTTATATCATGCCACCAAAATCTGTTAGCATGAATAAACTAGGAGACTTAACTAGGATGGTGCATGAGATCACTTTGCAAAGTGAAGAGAAACTCACTAGGGTAGAAGACCTTGCATGAACCTAGCCGCACAAACTTAAACCTTGAGTACTAGGCTTCAAACTCCACCGATTATCCCATGTCTGGATGAGAGGAAAATATTGAACTTTCTAGAGATGACTATCTTGTGAGAAGGCCAAACCTAAGGAACATCCTTAGACAATATCATCTTAGGATCTATGAAGCCTTATATGAACCTACAAAATAAGTTAAAATAGAATTTCCAATATCTGATGGTGTTCATGATCCCAATAATTTTTTAGAGTGGTTAAACCCAAATGAGCATTTTCTTTGATTGTAATCATATGGATAATTATCAACAAAGCATATTTGCCAAAATAAAATTTGTAGGTTATGTGAAAATTTATTGGAATAACATTTTAGCTAAAGAGAGAGATTCCATAGAACCTCATGACATGGGTAGAAATGAAGAAAATTTTAAGGGCTAATATTGTCATAGAAATCATAATAAAATGTTTTATGAATAATTTACTACTCTTAAATAAGAGAATATACCAATATGCATAGATTTAAGGACTTATATCTAGTGCACACTACTCGATCAAGAGTGGAAAGTAGCTAATAAATCTATCATTGGTTTAAGAAGAGACATTAGAAATAAGATAGAGTTCTTGATTCCTAGAGCTTAGATGACTCATTTCAATATACTTTAATCCTAGAGAAGTATAAGAAAGCTATATTTGCATCCAAAATGAAAGCTCAAATATCATTTAAATATCTAACCACATCTTAATCTCAAAATTCTATTGTTAGACATAATCTTTTACATCAAACAACCCTTTTAATACAACCCCCACTAAATCTACTTATAAAAATATGAGAGAAATAGTTTACTTTAAATGTCATAAGAAGGGTTATACGCAAAAGTAATGTAGAGCTAAAATCATGTTCCTAGATGAATTAAAATATTTAAGAGAAGAAAAGAATATTAGAGAGATACATGATAAAACACCACTGTTAGATGAACAAGTGTATCTAAATATTGATAATTCAGTGTCAGTTATGAGGTGTATGACTGATACTAGGAATGAAGAAGACTGGAGAAGAAGGAATATTTTCTCAATGTTATCTTATGTAAGAAAAAGAGGTGTAAGCTAGTAATAGATGAAGGTAGTAATATGAATGTTGTATCAACCCATGCTATCACTAGAGTGAACATTACAATTGAACCTCACCTAGAACTATTCCAAGTTAGTTGGGTAAATCACCCATCCCTACTTATCACAACTAGATGTCTTGTTTTAATTAAAATAGGCAGCTATATTGATCAAATTTGATGTGATATTCTTCTAATAGAAATAACTCATATCCTATTATGAAGACCATGGCTATATGATTTGAATGTAATCCATTATGGTCATGAAAATACTTATGTATTAAAACATAATGAGAAAATAATGAAATTATTTCCTATAAAGCCTAACACAATGAGACAATTACACCCTCAAATAGAATTCTTCCTACACTTCTTCATAAACCCAATTCTAAACTATAAACCAAACCAATCAAGAGAAAAATGCAAAACTCCAATTGATATTGATAACACCATCTAGTGATATGGAGGATACTTTGATATACATTTTAATATTTGAAAATCTCCTAAAATTCAAATCATAATCTTAAGATTTAGATGCTTAGTTATAAATTTTATTGATCTTAATTCTCTATTTATCTTACACCTTCAGGAAGTCTTCATTAATATTAATTACCACCACATACTTGTTGTGGTCTTAGATCTATTACCTAATAAACTACCACCATTAAGAGATATAGAGGATGCTATAAACCTAATTCCTAGTTCACAAATATCTAACTTACGCCATTATAGAATGAATCAAATCAAGCATGCTAAATTAAAATGGTAAGTAGGTCCTAAATAAAGGTTTTATCCAAGAAAGCCTTAGTCCTTGTGTTGTTCTAGCTCTTTAAACTCTTAAGAAAGATTGAAAATGGAGGATGTGTATTGATAACAAAGTAGTAAATAAGATCATAATAAAATATAGATTTCCTACACCTAGGTTGGAATGACATGTTAGATCTTATTTTAGGTTCATCTTTATCCTTTAAAATTGATTTGAGAAGTGGATACCATCAGATAAGGATTAGACTAGGTGATGAATGGAAGATAACCTTCATAACCCTTAATGGTCTTTATGATTAGTTAGTCATGCCATTTGGTCTTTCAAATGCACTTAGTACATTTATGAGTCAAATGAACATTATATTGAAATATTTTATTAGTCAATTCCTTGTGGTCTATTTCAATGATATGTTTATATATAGGCTAGAGAAGAACTTACATATATATCACCTAAGAATGGTTTTAGAAATATTAAGAGCAATAAAATTATATGTAAGCCTTAAGAAATACTTTTTTGTCAAACTAAAGTCATCTTCTTCGGTTTCATTATATATGCTGATGGATTAAAAGTAAATTCATCAAAAGTTAAGTCCATTATAGAATGAAGTCTTTTAGATATGTTAGAAGTATTCATAGATTATCTACTTTTATAAATATTTTATAAGAAATTTGAGCACTGTTGTAGCTTCTATCACTAACATTTTAAACAAAAGATAAGTTTATGTGGACCATAGATGTTGAAAGGGCCATAAAAAATACTCTTATGACTTCATCTCATCTTAAGACTATTTGACTTCAATAAAGTATTTGAAGTGACTTGTGATACATCAGGTAATGGAGTTTTTGAAATATTAAGTTAAGAAAATCATCCAATTGCTTTTTTCAGTGAGAAATTAAATGATGCTAGACAAAAATATTCAATATATGATCAAAGGTTTTATGAGATTATTTAAATTCTTAAGCACTAGAGACATTATTTGTTACATACTCTAAAGTTTATTAACTCCCAAAATATGCTAAATTATAGACACACTAAATTGGTAAAATCCCTTCAAGACTTTTTCTTTGTGCTTAAACATAAACTTGAAATTGAAAATAAATGAACAGATACTTTATCTAGAGTATATCTAATGATTTAATCCTTAAATTTAAGACTTTAAAAAAGGAATATAAAATTTGTCCTAATTTCCATATGTTATACTTAGAACATGATTCCAAGCCTTTGACTTTTGATTGCTCCTTTATCATTCTTGATGGATATCTTTATAAAAAGTAAGATGTTATGTATTCCTAAGACATCCCTATGAGAATTCTTTATTTCTAAACTACATTTAGGAGGTACACCAGAATATTTTGATAAATTAAAGAATCAAATAATAGTTTAACAAAGGTTTTATTGGTCATCTCTACAAATGGATATTGAGCATATTGTAGCTCAGTGTTGCACTTATTGTCAAGATGTTTTGTTGGAAAGTTACACATCATTATCTACAACAAAAAATATACCGTCATTTCTATGAGGCTTCAGAAAAAATTTTAGGCTACATGGAGTCTAGTCCACTATAGTTTTTGATAGAGATGTCAAATTTTTATCTTATTTTTGAAAAAATTTATGAAAACTAATCAAAACAAAAATAAAATTTTTCTTTGCCTTACATCCACAAATTGATGGACAGACAAAAGTCATAAATAGAACATTAGAAAATATACTAAGATGTTTAGATGGAAAACATAGAAACTAACATTTAATATTACCTACATCTGAATTTGTGTATAATAGTTCTATTTTTAGATCAACCCACAAATTACCTTTTATGATAGTTTATGGATATAAACCTAAAATGCCTATTGATCTAGCTAATTCACCTACTAATACATTTTCTAATTTAGCATATACATTTGCATGTGATTTTTGTAGCTTTCGTGATGATTAATAAAATAATTGGAAATATAAAATGCTAAGTACAATGAACAAAAGAATAAAGATAAAATTTTAAAAAATATGAGATAGACAATTTTGTATTAGTACATATCCATCCAGAGAGATTTTCTTCCACAAAATATAAAATGTTATAAGTGAGAGCATGTGGGCTATTTAAAATTATTAAGAAGCTTGGTATTAACGCTTATATTCTTGAATTTTTCCCCCACATGTTTATATGTTATGTTTCAATGTTAAAATCTAATATCTTTTAAAGGAGTTACCCAAACTCTAAATTTATAGTGTGATATTTTTATACAAGGAGATAAAAATTATTTGCAGGTATCTATCTAGCCAAAATTCTTTGAAGTGGAGAACATCATCATAGTTAAAACATTAGTAGATGATCATCATTTAGAGATTCTTAATTAGGTGGAATGACTAGTCACAAAGTTAGAAAAATTGGATGACATATAAGAGCTATGAAGCTTTACCCCATAACTTCTTGAAGACTTTCTAAATCCTAACTCTTTGTAGAATAGTTATTTGAGATCTGAAAGAGTTGATGTAACATCAAAGGAGAAAAAGGACCTGTCACAAGATCCCAAACCAAAAGCTTAAAATTTTGAGGGCTTTTATTATACTTTTATGTGTTATGATATTTTATGTTTATGTTCCATGTGTTGTATTATGCGTAGTAGGATGTACATGATCATGCTTAAGTGTTATATGGGATTTGTGATTGAAATCATTTTTTATTTTAGTGTCAAAAGTGCATTAGTAGTATAACACCTTGGCGCTAGGTTTCTAGCACTTTAGTGCTATAGTTGATTCCTTGTAGGGTGTCTGGGAAAAGAAGATAGTGCCTAAGCATTGTCCTGTGACTCCTTGACACTGTGAAATAATGGGCCCCACATTATGATAGTTTTTTTAGTATTTTTCTTCCAAGGGACACATCCTTTGGAGTATTGTACTTGTATAATAACTTATTTTTACATAATTAAAGATTAGACTGATTTTTGTGTGAAAATTTAGAGTGAAAACTCTTAAGTTGGAGCTTGGTGGTAGACCGTTTGAGGGATTCACTATCATTATACTTGGGTGAGCAGGACTTTTGCATATCATCCACTTTGGTGAGTGGAAGATTTAAGAGCACACCTTCTTCATCCATTGTGATGTTCTCTATGTGACCACTCCATCAAATCAACTAGGTTGATAAGCTTATGAGAATTTTCTTGATAAAAGGAATCTTTTGGTCATCACATAAGAATTTAGAACCTTTAAGGTAAGTAGATGGGAAATCATTGAAGTCATCCATTTTTGCATCTAAGTTGAAAGATCCTTCACAATTCGATGCATTAATATATGATCACTTCGTGCATCATGAGAACAAGTTATATGAAGAATGTCAATGTAACATTAACCCTAGGTTGCCAAGTTGAGCACAAAGAAGATGCTCCATCCCCTTCTATAACAAGGTAAATTGGTTAAGTGGTATAATAACTATTTTGTAGTGAGATTTTAAAATATTTATGATGATTGTAAAAAAATTTATCATCTTAATTTTATTCAAAAGTGATATGCATACATACACACACATAAAAATAAACTTTTACTTGAGAATTTTGAATTAGGAAAAATTATATTCTAGATTAATTAAAATTATTTATTACTATATATTGAGTATTCTTATGTGCATCAAGAATGAAGATAAAAAAATGCTTTCATTAGAAAAATGTATTCAATATAGGTGGATGAGATATTTGATAAACTTTTTAATGAAGGTTAGGGGAATATAATTGGCTTTAATCCTTAGCCATAAAAGAAAATAGATATTTTATTTGTATCAATATTTTAGTTAAATAAAGTTGGAGAGGCTTTAAATAAAGTAAAGTGTGAAAAAGTAGTAGGACCTAATGATGTTCTAATAAAAGTGTGAAAATTCATAGGAGATCATAGAATTTATTAGCTTACTAATCTTCTTAAAATTATTTTAAAGATGGTGAAGATGCTAAGAGCATGTAAATTATAAAGGAGAAAAGTTTATTGGTTCCTAATTTTAAGAATAAAGGTGATACATAAAAGTGTGCAAATAGAGGAATTAAGTTAGTGAACCATACATTAAAATTTTGGGAGAGAGTAATTAAAGATAGGTTATGACATGATACAAAAGTTTCTCAAAACCAGTTTGATTTTATGCTGGGTAGCTCTACTACATATGCTATATATTTTTTGAGAGGTCTGTTGAAGAACTATAGAGTGAGTAAACAGGATCTACATATAATATTTATTGATTTAGAGAAAGCATATGATAAAGTTCTAAGAGAAGTCCTTTAGAGAGTTCTAGAAATGAAAGAAGTTAATATTATTTATATGTATATTAGAGTTCTTTGTTGTATTCAAACACAAGGATGATTGACCAAGTATTTTTCTATTTTAGTTGGATTACAAAGAAACAACATTAAGCCAATATCTTTTTTTTTTTAGTTATGGATGTTCTTATTAAACATTTATAAGAAGATGTATCTTGTGTATGTATTTTGTTAATAATATTCATCTTATTGGTAAGACTAGAGGGAATTCAAGAGAAAATTGAATTATGGAGGTCAACCTTAGAGTGTAACAACTTTCGTTTGAGTAGATTTAAAACCATACAAAAAAAGTGTATTTTTAGATATAGAATATATACTATTGGGGCTATGATAATGGGTGATCTAGAAACTAAAAAGAGTGAACATTTTAGATCTCTTAAGTCTATTATTGAAAGTGATGGTTAATTAGATGGAGATGTTTTTAGTAGAAATCAAGTTGGATGGTTGATGCGAAGGAATGATTTAGACCTATTATTTAATATATAAAAGTACCATTAAGTGTTATGGTAAAATTTTATAAGATGGTGGTGAGACCTGCAATGCTTTATTGCTTAGAATGTTGGCCAATAAAAGGGGAACTAAATTTAAGTTAGGTGTTGCAGAGATGAGGATGCTCAAGTTGATGAGTGGCTTTAAACTTTGAGAAAAAAATTAGAAATGAATAAATACATGATATTGTTGGAATAGCTCCAGTGGTAGATAACATTCAAGAGAGTTGCTTTAGATAGTTTGGTCACATTAAAAGTTGATTGTTTGATGACCTAAATAAGAGAGTAGATGTTTTAGATTTAACCTATGTTAAAAAAAAGAGGTAGATCTACAATGACTTGGTTTAAAAGTATAAACAATGATCTTATTTTATTAGAATTAAATGAGAATTTTGTTGCTACTACATGTTAAGGATTCCTAAGGCATCCTTCTTTTATAACTAAAGTAGAGTTGGCATGGAGATTGGAAACTTGACAACCTAGTGTTGAATAGAGATGATGACCTTGAAAGAGTAAAGACGCAATCTCCTAAAGATTTTATTGAAAGTAGAGGCATCATAATTATTAAAATAATTTGAAGATGTCTCAGATAACATTGAATATTTTAATTCCCTATGTGATGCACATTTATCTAAGGAATTGAACCAAAAATATAACATAATTTCTTTGTGATTGTTAAGTGTAAATCCTCATGCTATAAATTATGTCAACAAAATGGATGCTCAACAAGCTACATGTATTCTTATTGTTTTGATGAATTTAAAGAATTTATGATGGCTAAAATCATTATGGTGTCATAATAAAATTTTAAAAAGAAACATAAATTATTATTTATGAACATCTAGGGCAATGTAGGAGAACAACCTAAGAAGTAAACCTCATACTTAGCAAGGAACTTAAGGCTTTACTAGTGAGTAGCCTCACCAGTTTCTCCCATAATGATCATGTGCATGGTGCCAATGTTTTGAAAGATTTTACTCTTGTCGATATTACATTTGCTCTAGTTCTTCTTAATTTGAGCATTATACTTGGTGGAAATCCTAATGTCTTTGTTTAAAGAGCTTCTAATAAACAGATGGTGGACTTCATAATTTTTTTGTTTTATGTTCATGGTTATTCTAATATTTACATATTGAAACTATCTTAATTTTTTTTTCATTAAGGTTCTCCACATATAATACTTATTTTATAATGTTTCCATGAAATTAACTAGTTAATTATGTTATGGTAAAACAACATCATGAAGCTTTTCTAAAGGTTCCTTATCTCTTGCAACTAGCATACCTTAGTTGGATAAGTTTGTACTTTCAATCTTCCTTTCATAATAACTCGAACTAGGATGGTCATCTTACAACCTTTCATTTCTCTTAAGATTGAAATATATGTCATGCTCAAATAACTTGGCTTGGTTCATATACTCTTTAACTCTAATAAACTTGATGGCCTTCTAAAGTAGATCCTCTAGGGTTAGTGATAAATTCTTATCCATGTGAACTTAAATGTGCTAAGAGATAGACTGATGATAAGAAAACTTTAGCATGTTAATATATTTACAAGTAACCTCATGAGTGGCCTATTAAAATTGTAAAGGAAGTCCCTAAGAACTACATGCAAAATAGCTATTACATACAAAATTTCTAACAGGCTCTTCTATTGGAAATTATCAGCAAAATTACAAATGGATTTTTTGTCAATTTTTTTGGTAGAAATTACTGGTTTTCCCAAAATTCCATCGTCTTTCAATAACGTCATTAGTAACTTTATTGAAAGATGATGGAATTTTGATAGACCCAGTAAATAAAGGTTTTTGGCAAATCAAACCCCAACCCCAATAATTTGTTTATCTTTTCCTCTCTCTCTCTCTCTCTCTCTATCTATCTATCTATCTATCTATCTATCTATCTATCTATCTATCTATCTATCTATCGACTCATAGTGGTTCCAGAGCTAGGGCTCATTGATTCTCCTTCGAAATGCACCTTTTTTGTCTGATTTCTTAGTAGAAACTAAGGTAAACCATTTCCACTAGCTTCTAGGATTATTTATTTCTTATTCATCTATTTAATTATGAAAAATGTAAATATGAAGTTTTTTAAAATAAATTTGATTTAGAGCTTAAATTTTCTTCAAATTTATTTAAAGCTCATGTAACTCAAAGTTATTTTTTTATTTGGAGTTTGATCTATGATTGTTTAGCTTATAGTTAAATTTTTTTTATTAAAATCTTAATTTAGCATTTTTGGCTAAAGTATTTTGCAATTAATTTTAGTTGTTTAATTACTCATATTCAAATTTTTTCTATATAAAATTTGTACATATTTAAAATTAATAGGTGTTAGATCTTTGATTATTCAATGTTAATTTTTTAAAATTTATATTTATTTGAATTTAACAAATAAATTTAGTTTAGTGTTGATAAGCTAAAAGGTGAAGTTTTTAGAACAAATTAAAATTACAAAATTATAATTTTAAACATTACTAATAAAATATTGCAAATTTTGATTAACTATCATTGGAATCTCATGGTGCATAGCATTCACACTCTTTGACCTAGCTCTCCCTTCTAATTCTTATCCCTCGATCTCCTTAACTAGCATTATGCACACTAATTAAGATGGTGTAATAGCTATGTGATAATTACAACTTCTTCATACTAGGATCAATCCTTGAATGAGAGTTTCTTTAAGCTTATTACATTATAAGTGAAAAAAATTACATGCTTAAGTAGTTAGCTCATATTATTCCTAGATTAGGTAGTCATATTTAATTTTATAATTTTTGTTACACATGAATCTACCCCTCACACTTCTTAATAGATACATAATATTGATATATGTAGCTAGCGATCATGGATGTACAATAGATTGCATCGACAAAAAAGGATTAATTGATGAATTCTTGAATGATATTGAGTAGTTTGTTCATGTGGCATCTCAACTTTCAACTTACCTTTTTAAAGATTTGATATCCATGTGCAAGACACCACTAATTATCATGGAGGGTGACACATAAGTTTATCTTTAAAATTTCAATTTTAAAATTTTCTAGTATTAATCATAACTATATTTTTCAAGTTCAATACTTCTAGAGAAGCCATACAAAAAATTACGATAATAAGAAGAAAATTTGATGCTCATTATGTTTCATGGAAGAAGGTGCTAGTTGAAGTGCATAACATGTGATTTAGGGAATTTGAGGTATTATTGTAACTTTTTGCAAATATCTAATACATTATTTTATCCTAAAAGCATTACTCATTATTATTAATGTGTTTTATGTTATAAAAAGATTTTAGGTGGTTTCTAGAGTACATCCATAACTAAAAGAAATTTTATGTTTAGATGCACAACACATTTATGTGATATGTTCACAGACATATGAAAATCTAGGAAAATACAACTTCAGATTAGAAGGGGATGTGTGAGCTTAGCTTTATAGAGCCTAAGTCTCCCCAGATTACATTTATATGAGGAACCAGGGGAATGGATAGATCCTTACATACTAGTGGCTCACTTCCACACACTAAGTACAGACAAAAGATGGCGAGTCATTCATTACTTATAATTAAATTTATAATCAAGCCTAATTAATTTCATTTGAATGGTTATAGAAAATAGTTCTTGTAATGGAGTCCATCATTATAGAATTATATAGCAAAATGCATCAACATTTGGTTGACCAGCAGTGGGTTGATGTTTGATCATGAAGAGCTTATGTAAGTTCACTTATTATTTTTGAATTACATTTCTATTAAAAGTATATTCTATTTAAATGACATTATAATTTCTTGTAGGATGATTACATGAGACTGAAGGAGATTGCTAGTGAGAGCTCTACTAGTGCAGTTAATTCTAGTGAACAATTTGAGCAATTTGAGTATGGCATTTGGAAGAGGTTGTTGGAGGTAAGAAGAGGAGAAGGATATACAACCTAGGTTTACTAAGGCTAACCTATGATGCATGCCATTCATTCTCTAGAACAAGTAGTGATTTGATTGATAAGATAGTTGGAAGGCTTGTTGCAGTGAAGGCTGAGAGCATGAAGACAAAGATGATTGTTCAGATGGAAGCTCAAATATCTATCATCATGAGACTAAAATGGAGAAGATGTGCAAAGATAGATACAAGAAGGAACTAGTGGTGGAGGAGGCGGAGGATGACAGAGAACTTCGACGATGACTAGGTATTTATTTTTACTTGTACTTTATATTTCTAGTTTAAGTATTTTATTTATATGAAGTTATTGTCAATGTTTAATTTCAAATACTAGATGCTTTGGTGAAAAGTTAATATTTTAGAATATTGTAATTAAAATATTGATTGAACCATTGTTTTTCATTGGTATCATATGAATATGTTGTGAGTATGTTAGAGTCAATTGTGAATTAATTATGGAGTTATTACAGAATTTTTCTATAAGTGTAAAAATCAGAACATATGCGAAGCTCTTTTACTTTTCTACAAATATATACAAGTTTTTGGCATATTTTTGATGGATTTTTAATCATTAGGATCGATACAAACTGTCATAATGGCTTTCCATCAAAAAGTTTCAATGATAAGATTTTCGTTAGATTTTAGTGAACAACTATCATCAAAAATTTTCAATAGAAACTCTCCTAGAAATTATGTCAAGGATTTTTATGCAAAAAATTTGGTCTCGGCCGATATTTCCAAGGGTATTTGCATTGGTTCATTGGAAAATATTTTCGATGACTTTCCATCAAAAATCTACCAAAAATGCTTTACCAATGGATAATATCACCTTTGGAATGCATTTCAAACCAAGATTTACTAGTAAGAGTAAATCTATCGAAAACTATATTTTTATGGATTTGGCTCGATTTTAGACTTTTTTTTGCCAAAAATAAGTAGTTTTTATAGTTAACTACATATCTTTAGCAAGCATTCTTTCTTTATAAATTGAGTAAAAAAAATAGTGAAATCTTGAATGAGATGATGCTAGTGGGAGTTGAGACCTAAACCTCTTTGAGTAATTTCTTTTAGAGTGTTAATGAAGTCCCAACATTGTGATAATTTCTTTTAAGACATAAATTTAAGTACATCACTTTTTCACATATATCAGCATAATTATTAGTGGGCCCTTATATGCTTTTAGGGTAAAACATTTTAATTTATTGTTCAAGATTCTTTTAAGAATTTTTAGGATGAAGAGATAGTGTATTAAAGTAGAAGATGTGATGGTGAGCTATTTGAATATAGGGGTGGATTTAAACATGATTCTCACCCTTAAGACATATAAGAATAATGAAGAGAGATAAAAACCACTTTATGAAGATGGATACTAAAAGGTAAATTCCAAAATAATATAGGGTAATTTGTCCATTCAAGGTTTTAAAGTAGCATCATGTTGATTCTGGTAATAAATCCAATAGAGCTAGAGGTTTTTATAGGTTATAGTTTAACATTGGATGAGATATGAGGATTATTCTAAAGGTAATTGTGGTGATTTAAGTGAAACGATACCATATAGATCTTGAGGGTTCTTATTTAGGTGATTGAACATGACATTAAGAAATAATATGCCAATGTGAAAGGTAAAAATATCACTTTATGATGGAATTGATCATATAATATAAACTTTTAAGGCTGATACACTATGTATATTAGAACTAGATCTTTCTCTTATCCTACATAGATGAAAGTATGATAGGGTTTATTTTAAATTAGGTTGAAAGTTCACTAAAGGGCAAGCCCCCCTATAGTTCGTTACATCTTAAGAGAAGGAATCTCTTAAAAAAATCTAAATTAATGCAATCAATTATTGCCTCTATAAATTTTAAAGTTTGAGTCAAGACTACTAAATATAGAAGTCAAATATGATTGATCAAGTAGGAAAGTTCTTCTCAAGTTCTAAATGTGAAGAAGTAAGAAGTGCTTAGATATTAAGAAGCATAAAAAAATACTTCAACCAATTCTTCGATTGGGCTTCATATTTTTGAAGTTGATATATATTATTTAGTTTTGATTAGATTTTTTATTAGAATGCTAGGACTTATATTCAAATAAGAAATATTATGGAAAAGCTTAAGAGGTTAGGGCTTAAACTTGTGGTGGGAGAGAAACAAGATGCCTCAAACCTTATACTAAAGGTGCTTCTAACATGAATCAAAAGTTTGACCTAGGTTAATGAGGAAAGTTGGAATTTATTGGTTCACTTCTATAAGGGGTATGAACCTATCCCAACTCTTTTGGACTTGTAACTTACCTAGTTTAGCTACCATCTAATGCCTCTTACACATTAAAATCATATGGATAGTCTTATAAAATGCATGATAGTAAGGCTATTATTTATTAGCAAGGAAATATAAGAACCAAAACTCTTTCCATAAATATAAGATCATTAATGGTATAAAATACTTCTAACTAATGTAACAATTTATATTTATACAATTCATTTAATAGGGTTGGGTATGTAAATATACATATAATGAGATATAATTAGAAATGGTTATAGGATAAATTAGTAATGGACAATAGACTTTTCCAAGAATATGGTTTTCTCACTTGATAGATGCCTATTATGTGTAATGGGAGAAGGGATCATACATAAAAGTAAAAATAATGTATAGATTATGATTTTCCAATCTAAGGGGTTTCTAGTTGATTTTAGTATTTATGTTTAAAGGCTTTATATGTTGATTAGTTATTGAGTTTATTAAGATTGATTGGGTAGAAAAATGAGTTTTTAAGAGCCTAATGAAATCCAAGAATACTTAATATAAAAGGCTAGTGTGGTTGGGATTTTTTATATACCATGGAAGAAAAAAAAAAGCAATAGAGCTTTTTCCTTATATAATTTGACCTAAAACTAAGGAAACATAGCTTATGGGGGTTTTCATGTCTTAATATTTATGTTGGAGGTGCTTGAAGAATCATGGAGCCACATAAGTCTATGCTCTTTAACCATTGCTCATCTTAGACTCCATGGATCTAACCTAGCTCTAGTTATAAGTCACATATTTAAAATTCTTAATGTAAAGTCCTAACAAGGGTTAACTAAAATAAAAGTACATATGGGATTAGCACCAATAGATTCCAATCCCCCATATCTTAATGAGCCATGCTTTGGGGCTTAAAAGAAAGCATCTCGAAGCAAATTCATTAGTTTGAAAATCATTACATTGGCCCATTTAAGCATGGTTCCCTTTAGAAAACATATTTAGTTCTAATAAGAATGACATGACATTTGATCTAGAATACTACACCACTAAAGAAAAAAAACTATTGCATCCTACTTCCCTAACTTTAATCGAAGATCAATGGCATAGTAACCTAGTCAGTGTAAGGTTTGTGCAGTGATTTAGTTCTAGTCCTTAGTGTTCAAGTTTTAATTCATGAGCAAAGTTTAATTTATTACCATTGAGTGATTTTGAATTAAATGATTATTGATTTGGGAGTTATTTTTAAGTTGTGATTTGATTTAGGTTTATATTTGACTCAAAGATTTAAAGAGTGTGAGGAGTAGTGGCAACACTTAGTGTAGGGCCCACTCTTTCCTATACCTCAACCCTAATAAGGTGAACCCCCACTAAAGGGAGAGGGATCATCATAAGACCCTAAGCTGTATAATTTTTTGTGCATTTTTAATTTATTTAATTAACAACACTTTCCTTGAGTTAACATTTGTGTTACGAATTTGGTTTTCAATTTAAGTTTAAATGAGCTTATAAATTTCATAGATTATACATTAGAGCTAGAGGCACCTTTAAAAAAAATTTCATAATATTTCAAGGAATTATCATATTATTAATAATTTAATATTATTAATTAAATAAGAGGAAAATAAACATTTAAATTAATTCCAAAGTTCTTTTAATTATGAGAATATTATCTTGTGTTAGGAAACTCGAGAGGAACATTTCACAAAAATTTGAGATTATTTAGAATTAATTTTAGATTTTTTATAATTTTTAATTCATTTTATTTTCTAAAATATATTTAAATTTAAATATACTTTTTAAAATTATGAAACTTATAGTGGTACAAGAAATGGTGCTCTAACACTCTCATAAAATGTTTATGTTATTTGGAGTTTATTTTGATTTTCTATGATTTATTTATTTTATTTGAATAATTAAAATTTTAGAAAATACTTTCATACACAAAATAAGTTATTTTACTTTTTTCTAAGTCTTTCTATTGATGTGGGGCATATAGCAAAATTTTGGAGATTTTTGACTTTATTTTATTTATTAAGGGTTTTATAAATATAGTGGCCATTAATGTAAATATAATTATTAAATAATTAACCTTGCTTTAGAAATTAGTTTTATTCACCATAATCTATCCAAAGTCTCATGAGAGTATTTCCTAAGGTCTAGAGAGATCTCATGAACATCTCATGAAAATATGGTGAATTTTTGAAATTATGTATTATTTAATATATTATACTTACTTATATCTTAAAGAAAACTCAATTAATTTAAAAATAAGTCAATAAATTCTCCAACGTACTTAAGAGGGGCACCTTGGATGATTTATAAAATTATTTATTATTTTTATGATTTTATGAATTTTAAATATTTTTTAAATGATTCTTTTAAATGTAATTTCAAAGTATATATTATATTAATTCAAAATTTTATGAAAATACTCTTAGAGTTTTTATTTACTCTTTAAAACTATTCATAAAATTTTCAAGTCATTCGAGTCATATATAAATTATATATGAATTTTTTAAATAATAGATTAATTAATTAATGGGTATGATTAAGCCTAATTAAGATAGTTAATGGACTTAATGATGATCATAGATGTTTGATATTTTAGATGATTATCTCTATTTATTAAAAATTTAGACCATTAAAGTGCAAACTTTTTATAATTTTATAAGTTTAAATAAATTAATGAAGCCATTTTATATATTAATCCAAATACTTTAATAACTTATAAAATATAAACCCTGAAATTTTGAAAAGAATCACAAAGCTAGATAATAACATACATAATATACCCCAAAAATTTCAAAATAACGACTAATTTTTCATGACAAATCACAAGATTAAAATTTTTAATAAAGGTAAAATTACTCCAACAATACCCAACATAAATTGGGGTATTTGGTTTCATTAAATTCCTCTTGTTAAGGTGAGCGTAGAGAGGGCTCATTTGCATTTTGGTGTTTTGTTTGATTTAATACAAATTTTTAACATTTTAGCCAATTAAATCAATTAATTAATGATTAATTAATCTTAGCTTTGATGGTTTTGTGATTGAATCAAAATCAGAGACCCAAAATATTTTTCTTAGGATTCCTTATTTTAATATAGTGTATTTGGACATTAATGTGAATTTTTGAAGATTTTATAATTTTATAATTAATTATTAGCTTAATTTAATCATAGGGGTTTCAAAAATTAGTAATTTTAGATCTACACATCCAAATCCCATAAATTTTTTTTTAAAGGTAGGTAACATCCCTATGGATATCCTCTGAAAATTTGAAGTCTTTTAGGTGAGTATTTTAGAATTTATTTCAAAATAAGATTTTCAATGAGAAACTCTAATTAGTCTTAAATTACTTGTCAAAATTTGGGGCTCTTATGTTCTTTAGATTCTTCTCTAAAGCTCTTTTTAATATTTTTTAGATGTGTATTTTATTTTTGAAAAATTTTAGTAGTTATAATTTTTTAAATTATTTTTAACCTTAATTATCTATTTATCTATATGGTGGTTTACATGGTGCTTACTTTATAGTGGCATCGTGCCACTAGACTCATGCTTAAAGGGAATTTATGAGTTAATCTCGATCATTTGATCAATGATAGAATGATCATGATTAAAATTGTGATCTCTAAGGGGTGGTTGATCATTATGCAACTAAATCATAACCATTTATTTCTAACAAAAGTAATAAACAACTATTATTTCATCCCCACCTCTAGAAGTTGAGACTGTTTATGTCGAAGACATTGATTCAAGAAATCTAACCTAGGATCTCATAATGAATTGCATTAGAAAAAATATTAAAAGAAATGTGGAGGGTTTTTATAGTTTGATCCTTACAAAACATGATTTCCCTTCACACACCATGAGAATACTTTTGACAAATTTACCTCAACTAAGCTTTATTGAGTTGAATTGATAATTCAGGGAGCTTCAACAAGTTAAGGTGAAAGTCTTTCGTTGTGTCCCACCCTATGGGACATTGCAACTTTGTCTTAAGCTCAAATTCAAATTTGAGTGGTGGGTGGGGTCTAGGTGTGAATTGAGGGAGACCCTTGGTCTTTCTAAAGCTTCGATGGATCTAGGTGCTTAGAAATGGTATGGAACTATTGCTCTCACTATGGTGTAACTTTTTAGTGTTTTTAAATTGTAAAAGACTCCTCATCTGAACAAAGTTTTTTTTGGTTTAGTTTAGCCATGGGTAGCTAGTGACTTAGTCACTTCAGCTTAAAATGGCTCCAAATGGCCATTTGGAGCTCCCCAATATGTTGGCCAAGCCTTGAGAAAAGACATGAAGTTGACACTTCTTAGGGTTGAACTAAGACTTGGGTTAATGGCTAGGCAAATTAGTTTTGGTAGGTTGGTCTAATGGGTTTACCTACTGCCCAAGCTAAAGTGGAGTGGACCTTCATAAATTAGGTTTGTGTCCTCGTTTGTATTGTTGGTTCACCTTGGGTTAGGTTGAACTAGATCCAACTTGGGGGGTTGACCCTTATGTCCAAAGATGAGTTCAACCAACTTTTGTGGGATTTTGATTAGGTTAGGTTGGGTTTAGATCAATATGACTTATTTAGGTCAATTTGAGTCAACTTGAGTCCATTATCCCAATTGGAAAAATTAGGCTCAAGAGGGTATTGGATTTGTTGGCATCATTTTTGATACATATACATGAACATTACCATGGCCATCAATTGACTACCCAGTCATGATATTAGGCCATGTATTATGTATTATCACATGGCTACCCAAAGCTTTGAATTATATCCAAATCTTGAATTTGAGTTCTGTGAGTTGTATTATTTTCTCCATCAACTATACTTATACAAGCAATAAATGTGAAGCATGAATCATGACAATTTTACGTGGAATTTATGTGAGGAAGCTTTCGTGCATGAAATTTTTATACAAATAAAAATTTTATATTATAACATCATTTCACAAAATGCACATAACCATTGTGTGTGAAACATCTAATTTATTAGAGATAATAGTTATATTGCTCAAGTCAGCATATGAGAATGTTCAACAAAATTTGCATTTTTAAGATAACATGTACATTAAAAAAAGCATGAAGAAAAAAAATAAGGCATGGGAATTTTGAAGAAAAACATTATTTCTATGTTAAATAAAACCTCAATTCAAATTTACTTTATATATATATATATATATGTATATATATATATATATATATATATGTTCATCATGAGGTGGCGCAATTGGGTTCCAATCAGCTCAACCAGAGACAAAACTCTCATTTTTTGGCTGTGGCTCATTTTCTCTTACACTAAAGGTTCTCCAACACAAGCTCTCCCTCCCTCTCTCTCTTTCTCATAAGAGTGTCCCCTCACATAGGTTCTCTTTGAGCTCCAACCACTCGGAGCCACCTCACACAACCACAGAACTAGCAATCGAAAGCCCCCACCTCTCTCTCTCTCTCTCTCTCTCTCTCTTATGTGACACCCCATGAGTAGATCTCATGTCACTACTTCCATGCCCAAACCCTCTTAGATCCTATCTCTAGCTCCACAATGTGCTCCTTGAAGAAAGTTTTAGCTTGAAATAAAATGCAACTGATAAAAGACAATAATAATAGTATGGAATGAAATACATTCTTTGATATATCTCTTGATGTAATTTCATAGGCTCTCATTATTGAGAGGCAACTATTCATTGGGTTACTATGCCTCACCCTATTCTTAATGGTCCAATTTAGACTTAACAACATGAGATATCCTCTATTGAAATGACAATAATTATCTTGGCTAATCATATGATAATATATAAATACATGCGATTTTTTAATTGAAAGTATTTGAGTATCCCCTAAGATGTCATTAACCAAGTTGAACATGTCCTCTTGGGTGTTTCTCTTGACCCTAGAATAAATGAAATTTGATTCATTGATTATTAGTGGGGAATATCCATAGGTTGTTTTTATAGATAGTTAGGGTCCATATGATTTTCTTCAAACTTTCATTCCATAACTTATGTCACAAAATTTATCTTTTAAGGACCCTCCACACTCCTTTTGGCTATTTGTCACTCTTTATTTGCTTTTTTTTTTCTTTTCTCTCACTCTTCCCATCCTCATCCTCATCTCTTTGACTTCAAATAGAGATAATGCTGGAATCTTAGTGAAGAGGCTGTTTGAGAAGAGGAAAGGTTTAAAATAAAATGTGACATATACAAAAGGAGTAAAAAAGAATTATGTTCAATTATCAATTTAAAGTGTTTTGAAATAAGTAGCTTGGTCTAATTTGAGATTAATTTAGATTTGGGTCATTATGATTCAATTAGCTTAATTTGGGTTAAGAAACCCATTTGGCCGAATTGGACCTTCATTTTGTTTGGGTGGTGTTCAATTAAGTTTGTATATTGATTCTAAGGTTTGGATTGGCTCAATTCGGCTTGAATTGGTTTTGATTTAATTTTAGTTCAATAGGGTTTAATTAGATTAAATTGGGCTAAATGGGCAAATTAACTAAATTAAACTCTCATTGGGCTTTAAATGTGTTTGATCAGAGTTTCTAGGGCTTTGGGGATGTTCAATTTTAATTAATTTGTGTTAATTTTTTATTTGGCCAATTAAAGCCCAATTTAGTTAAGTTGAGCCAATGAGCCCATAATCAAAGTAGGCTTAAATTAAGTTAAAATTGAGTGTGATTAGTCTTATAGAAGCTTTATGATTGATTAGTTTGAATCAATTTTGATATATTTGAGTTTAGACTAAGAAGGTCTAAATGGGATAAATTGGGTTAGGTGACCTACCTAGTCCAATTTGAGACCAATTGTGTTATGTATTGGTTTTCAATTTGATTAAGTTTCTTAAAATTCATTTGGATTGAAGGTGCCTAGGTTTGTTTGGTCCATAAGAAACTAAGTAGGGTTCACTAGCCTAATGTTGCTAAGCCATTGGCCTAGTCAAATTTTGATTGGCTTTGGTGTTGCCTTTAGTCACTAAGAGTATCCTAAAGCTCTAAGTGGGGAAGTCCTATTGTTAAGATAAGATCTTAAGAACTAAGGAGAGGAGTTTGTGTTAACCTTACCAAGTGAGGTTTATATTTT
Source organism: Cymbidium sinense (assembly GCA_021442155.1). Taxonomy (NCBI): domain Eukaryota; kingdom Viridiplantae; phylum Streptophyta; class Magnoliopsida; order Asparagales; family Orchidaceae; genus Cymbidium; species Cymbidium sinense. The sequence goes on along the minus strand of CM038218.1, from coordinate 110,646,161 downwards.
CTAGGAGTTTGAGTTTTGTCTCCATGATCATCTAATGTAACACTAGTTTACCATAAATGATGCTAAATGTTGAAAAAGAAAATTAGCTTAACTAGATGATAAGAAATGAGTTCCATTAATATTTAAGAGAGAGATAAGAAATCACTGCAATTGAGAGTATTTTGTTAGAACATGCAAGAAATAAAAATTAGTGATACAAAATAAGTAATAATATTGTAATAGTTAAAAGACAAAAGTTAGAATGTTTGAATCATATAGGCTTACAATCACATTGATAGGAACTTTTATTAATATTGCTTAAGTTTTATAATGGATAGTGTTGTTGCAAAAAGAATGGAATAATGTAAGGAAAGTTCGAAATGGGATACTTAGATAATAATATTTGATTTATGATTTTTGTATAAAGAGTGTTGAGGGAGATTTTTAATGCTTCTCAAGTGAAATTTTATAAGTGTTGGCCTAGATATTTATGTCTTCTAGTGCATTGGTAGTTCTTTTCCCTAAAGCTTTAATTTGTTAATTAGTTAAGTAGTGGATGCTTTAATTTAGAGTGATTATTTTTCGGTGGATAAGATTTTATATTGTGGTAGCTTTGAATTGCATAACATCATTAATGTGTCATTAATCACCTTATTACTCCACTTTTTAAGATAGACAACTTGGTTGAGATATTACATTTTTTTCTACATAGCATCCTTCAAATTTCATTTACAAGCATCCAAGATTAGAAACCATTTTTTTTATTTTACATTTTGATGTTGCTCTAAGACAAATGGATAAATAAAGTGCTTGAAAGACTATATTGAATAAAAAAAAAGTATATCTCACTTGTAGTAATCAAAATTAAAGTATACAAGCTATGGAAAGAGAAATCATTGAAAGAGTTAAAATAATCATTACAATGTTGGATTGATTCCATCTATGGATTTTAAGTTTAACTTTATATTTATTATGATGTATGGAAGATTCAAAACCAATAATGGTGAATTATGCATTATAATATTTTTTATGCCTAATATTTTTTGATAAAAAACCAACTATTGAAAGAAGCAAAATGTGAATCAAAGTATTTTTGTGCCAAACATGACTATACTAAAGAATTTGAAAGATCAAAGCCCCAAAAAGAAAGAATTAACTAAATAAAAACACATTATGAGTCAATAGACTAAAACACTCAAAGAAGTAGTGATGATTGGACTCATTAAATTAAAAAATTAATAAAAAATAATACTTTCATATAAGCTATTTTCCTTTTTCAAGAATAAACCTAGTTTTGAAACAATCTAGACAAGTCTTCCTTATATAAATGTAGTGCTTCAAATATTTATTTCCAATCCAAACCACCTTGTATCAACCAACATTAAAGTCATTTATAAATTGTAAGTATATGTTATCAAACCTATAAGGGAGCAAGATATTCAAAATAATCTCAAAATTGTTAGGAAGTAAACATAAAGCATGGGAGTTGCTAATTCTATCCAAAATAATTTTATTAGGAGCAACATTATGAGGGACACAAAATTTAAAATGCTTGCTACCTTAATAATTCATGTATTGATTTATCATCAATCCAATGATCATAATATGAGAAAACATTTTAAAGTCTTCTTATGAAATGTCTTTTATAAACTAGAAGCATTTGAAGTGAGAGGCCACTAAAATAGAAAGAAAGAGCTCCTTCTTCTTAAGAATAGAATTGTTATTAAAATAATCCATTCTAAATTTAGCTTATATGTAAACATAAGATGAGATAAAAGTGGTATCTAAGGCCCTTTAATATAAGCTTAGTATATTAACACCATTAGATAATTTAAATATTTTTGTATTCTTCATTATCAAGAAAATTGCATGCACCATACTATTTACCTTCATATGAGCAACTTTAATGATGAATGGGGATCTAAACTAATAGGGAAGACAATTACAGTAAGAAACCTTGATGATAGGCATGTTATTAGAGAAAGGAAAAAATTTTCTTGCAATTTGCAATCCAAGAATTAAACTATTAAATAAGTTGATAATTAGTTATTGTAAGCATTAAGCTCGAAATATGGAGACCTAATTACAAGAGGAAACACAACCCATTTTAAATCAAATTGAATAATATAAAATCATAGCATTAGAAAATCTTTATAGAATATAATATTAATTTTTTTATATTATCTTCCAATCACATTAACCTACGAAATATTTGAAGGTTGCTAATTAATCTTTAAGGAACATATTCATTGGCATGCACAAAAAAAAAATTAGCAAATATAAGATGCCAAGAGAAATACTTTTATGAATATATAATAAAGAAAAGGTTGGGTGAAGGGGGTCACTCTGTCAAAAACCATTTAAAGTATTAAAATAATCATTAAGTTTATCATATAAAATAATAGAAAATGACATAATATTATAGAAGCATAAATGCACGAAATAAATAATTTCTGGAAAGTGAGTTGATTGAGATGAAGTAGTATAAATAATTAAGTCACACAATCAAAAGACATTTTGAGATCCTCTTCAGCAGATAAATATTTTTTTGTCATTGGAGTGGTGAAACTCATGAAGAATAAATGCTAAAATAATACTTCTAGAAATGTCTCCTTTTAAAATCACCTTAAAAATTAATTATCCTAGGAAGAATTTTCTTAAGTTTGTTAATCAAGATCTTTACCATAATTCTATAGAAAGTATTAGAAAGAGAAGTTGGCTTATAGTTTGATATTTGACTATTAGTAACATATTGGGGATCAAGGCTAGATATGCTTATTTAAAATCATTAGACATTTTTAAAGCTTTAAAAAATTTTAAACATCTTTAATAGATTGAGGCCCCTTTATTTTCCCAAATGCATTTTAAAAACTTTAAAGTAAAAAACAATTTCACCCAAAAAGATTTATTATTTTTAGAAGAAAACAAAGTATTTTTAATTTCTCATAGAGAAAATAAGAAATATTTTAGCATTGTTAGGGAAAAAAATCAACTCCATAATATCAATGTGGAAGAATAAAAAATGTTGAAAAAGGATTGGCCTCTTAATTAAATAAGTTGGAAAAGTATCGAAGGAAATCCTTAGAAAAGTTTGAGAAGCAATTATATATATCATAACTAGATGTAATTCTTTGATGAGATTTTGATTGTGGTTAAAACAATTTTTTTAAAAAAGAACCTTTAGATTATCTCTCTAAATAGTGAGCTATAACTTTTACACATTGGGATATCAAAGTGTATTTGTTTGTTGTAATAGAAATAAAACAATATTATATGTTTTGGTTAGAGACAAAAAAATTAGGGTCAAAGAGGTTTGATCTTGTTCATTTTTTACATTTTGTAATAGAATAAAATTGTTGGAAGAATTGTTTAAAATAATATGTTTAATGTTAGGCTTAGATAATTTCATTTTCTACTGTCACATAAACAGGAGGAACTCTTCAAACAAAAGCTTTCACTTAATCCAAATAAATAAGAAAAGAGTTAACCTAGAAATATTTAAGAGCACATAATCAAGCATTGTTCTTACTATAACTTGAAAAAGAAAACCCTATAATACATATTTAAAGGAATCTCACCTCAAACACAACATTAACAAAATATATTAGCTTAAAATGATGAGATTAGTTGCCTCCCCTACTCTTGAATCCCCATAAAGCAATTTAAGTCCTCTATAAAATTATCTATGCATCATTAATGAAGGGAGATTTAAATTGGAATCCAAAAATTTCATTCCATCAAAAGCTGCTATACAATCATAGATAATCATTTACCGAAAGTTCATATTACTTTATAACTTAATAAATCTATGAATGAAATGCTAATGAAAAGAAATTAGATTAAATTATATATTATTGAAGTTTCACTTAATCTAAATTGTCACACCAAAAGTACCTATGGGAGTTATGATATGACTCTTTATAATGAAACAACCAAAAATCATTTCATTGAATGGATCCAAAAAGTCACCATAGTATGCTTAGTCACCAACAAACATATTATGTTATCATCATAATTGAATTTTTTTTTTGCTTTTAAAGATCCAACCCAAGTTTTGAATGCCCTTATGCTCCAAGAAGCTAATGTTGGAAGGAACATTTAGATATTTACTTAATAGTTTTTCATGATTTCGCTTGGAAAAGGCTTATGTAGGCTAACTAATATCCATAAAGTTATTCTTGTGTGAGAACATAAGCTATTGACTGGTTAGAATGAAAAATTAGTTGGGTTAAGGAATGAAGGTAGGATTGTAGGAGAGTAGAAAATTAGACTCATAACCACTATAACAAATGAGATAAGCTGATTTTTTAGAGAAAAATGAGAAAGTGGGAAGGGGACTCCATTGAAGAGATAATATGCATTTTTGGAAAATAGTTGGAGGAGTTTGGGGAGTATTGATATCCAAAGAAGGATATATCTTTGCAATTATGAAGGGTGTTACTTATAGACTTTAGTGGCTTAAGAAGGTTTAGAGAAATGTACTGAGTGTTCATCATCTTAGGACATGTTTGGGAGTAACAAAAGAAAGTATTTAAAAAAAGAAAAAAAAAGGCTTCCAGACATATAAAACAACTTACAAAATTTTAGATCCATTTATAATTTAAACTATTGATGATGGGGGCATAGTAGAGGACTTAAACGTAATGCAAAGTTTGAGAAAAATTTATGCTTCTTTGTGATGTAATAAGATTATTAACTATAAGAATTATATAAAATTTACTAGATACCTTGAAAATACCTTTTAGAGTCTAATAGAGTAAGGGAAAAGTTTTAAAACTTCCCTAAATTAGGATTTAATATAAATCATTACCAATAGGATTGAAGACCTCCATCCAATACTTAAGATTAAATGGCTTACCATTAATGAATCAAAGGAATCTGAACCAAGTAACATCAAAATTTTCTTAAAAAAAGTTTAATAGGAAATCCAAACAAGACAAGTAGGTACAAAACACCTTTTGGATTTTATAAATGGCTAATGGTAGCCATAGAATAGTATCTTTCACAAAAAGTTGTCAACTAAGTTAAGTTTTCATTCTTGAACTCTAGAGGACACTTCTATGGTAGGCAAAAAAAAAAAAAAAAAAGAAAGAAAAAATTCATCTTCAAAGCCATCAATGAATGAGAGCTCAAAATTTTTAGATCTAGATAAGGAACCTTTTCCAATCTAGTGGATTTGTGGACTTAACCATAGTTTCCAATAGAGTCATGAATGAAAAGGGTAATGTTCTGGATGCATCCTTTGGGATGGTTGGAAGACCTATGGCTTGCATTAGAATGTTAGAGATAGTAAGAAGGAGAAGATGTTTTCTTTGGATAGAATGGTATTGTGCAAGTTATGATTGATAGAGTAAACATGAGGAGGAGGAGTTTGAATGCTATGGAGTCCATCGGCCAAGGTTAAGGTTAATGAGATATCAACTAAGAGTAAAGGGTGTATTTAGAATAGAAAAATTGAGAAAGAATTCATGAAACACAATTGTTTGGTGAGCAAATCATAAACTCATTTTTGGATGATAACCTCAAATAATGGACTTTGACGTCAATAGATGAGATCTATTTGACTCCTCCATCTATCCGACCCATAATACCAAATCTTGGTCTGGCAAGGCAGCCGAACCAAACTTTATGTAATCAATAAAAAAATTTAAAAAGAAGAAGCCGGAAGCGAAGCCGGAAGCGGCGCGGACATGAGCAGGAAGAAAATAAAAATATAAACATAACAATTAAATAAAAGCAGCACAAAAAAAAAAAATATTAGCGCATTATGATTTCAATTTCGTTCAGGTGTATTTGGAATTAAAAAATAATTAAATACATCTCAATATGTATTTGAAATACCTCAAATAAATCAGAATTGGTTTACTTGCAAAACAGAAAAATTATGAATCTGTAAAGTGAATCAATGCACTCACTTTACCGTAGACAAGAGTAAAGGGACAGATAGGTGAGAAGAGAATTTTGGAAAAGAAGAAAACACAAGTGGTGGATAAAAGCAAATGCTTATAAAGACCCTCAAACTCTAGTGGATGATAACCCTCAAATCATAATCCATTGTTGGACTTATGATAGCTTCTGAATAGATAGTGAGATCTATTTGAGTCCTCACATCCTTCTATACTGATTTCTTTCACAATTATAATACCATGTATCTTTTAAGTTTCTTTTGGTCCTATTTTTGGCCCAAATAATGTGATATTTAGTGCTTTCCTGCTCTAACTCAAACGAAGCTTCATTCTTTTTTATGTGAAAGCTCTCAATTTAAAAAATTTATAAAAATTGAAGGGCAAGCTTCTGATAAATTCAGAACGTTGGTTCGTGAATAAACGAGCACTAAACATGATCTCATGCAGGAAGAAAAAAAATAGGCAAATTTTTTATATTAAACATAATTAAAACTTTAATTAAATAAATAAGCACAAAAAACTAGAAAAATTAAAAATAAATAGTTGAGTCACCGTTCATGACTAGGCCAACTAAATTTTGAAAAAAAATGGCACATTCAATATTTTTTTATATTCATACGTATCAAAATCGAGTGAGCTTAGTATCGTTGGAAATATAACAAAATTCTCCATGACTTTCATGTTGACAAAAATCTTTCATTCTAGCTAAAGTTTTGCAAACACTAGTAAAACTTGATTTGATTGAAAATTTTGGCAGTCAGAACTTGACTTAAATGGTTTAATTGAACTTATCAGTAAATATAACAAATTACTCACGACTTTCATGCGACAAAAATGATTCTATCCTGCGCTTGGTTGTGCCAAAATTTTCAACTAAAAATTTTGTGAGTGTTTCAAAAACTGAGCTGAAACAGATTTTTGTCAACATGAATGTTGTGGAGAATTTTGTTATGTTTCAAACGGTATGAAGCTCACTCGATTCCAACATCGGTTGAGCAGCGGCAAAATCTTCATTATTTTTAAAAAAAATTTATCATGGTCCGTTGAGCGAATTTTAATAAATTCGTATAAAGTCTTCAAAGAACTATGCCTATTTTTTAAATTTTTTATTTTTTTGTTCTTATTTAGCTAATTAAAATTTTAATTAGGCTTGATATAAAAATTTAGCCAAAAAAAATATATAAATGAGTAAAAAAAAGATTAAATTTAAATCGAAAAAATTATGATAATTGTAAATTACTTGTTCTATACTTAAAAATAACGCTTTAACTCATCATATATTTGACAACAAAAAATTATTCTCTTACGTTTTAAAAATATTTTTTAAGTTATTATTTATTTTATTTTGATATTAAGTATGTCCGGAGCTCCTACTATGACTTTTTCTATGGTCATGATTGGCAACTAATTTTCTGAGTAGAGTAACTTTCCAAGAAATTATTTACAATAGATTAGGCATGATAGGTCTTCGCATGCTATAGTTTCAACAAACTATGGTATAAGAATATAATAATTAATGGTGGCAGATTTTTAGAGTCAACACTCTAGTGATATTTTAAAATTGCCTGCGCTTGAATTGTTCAAAAGTCTTTGCAGTTAACTTGCTCTAGAAGGTGACATCAAAGTCGTAGTCGAGTAAGATAGAGTTGATTTTAATTAAAAATTTTGACTTCCATTCGAAATAAATTTAAGAGTCAAGTTCAAAGTAATCGATTGTTGGTCAAATTTTAAGTTGATTCGTATTAAATTTATTAACTTAATAAAACTTATGTATTAAACTATTAATAAAATATATTACATAATAAAATATTTTATATTGTTAAAATTATATTTAGAGATAAGCATGCAAATATGGGTATATATACATATATATATATATATATATATATATATATATATATATATATATATATATATATATATATATATATATATATATATATATATATATATATATATATATATATATATATATATATATATAATTTTGTACATTTCTTGGATATCAAAGAATCCATGTATTCAAATTAAAAATATATAGACTTGATTTGAGAATTATTTGAAGCCTATTTTTAACAAACTTAGAGTTAAAGTATGTATCTCGATGAAAAGAATATGATGAGTTCAAAATCTCTCAATTATGATGTATTTATTGCTCAAATGCTCAACAAATATTAGATATTCAAAGGTGATCACTCTAGATAGTTTGATAGAGTGTTTCAAATTTTAATAAAATAAGCAAAACACTTTCATAAAAAAATCTATAAATATGCTTTCTTCCACACTTAAAAGGGATTAAGTGATGTAGAGAGTTTTTTGATTTGATGAATCTTAAAGTTTTACACATTGATCAACACTGAGTAACAAAGATTGATAAATTTTGGAGATTGTCATTGGCTATAATTACATGACTAACAACTTCAAAAATTTAATAACATCAAAGTTTGTCATTCTCTAACCATCATTGCTTGACAGCTTTTGTTTGCCATTGATTGACACAAATGAACATCACACATTATTATTTCTCGAGCATTTTTCCTTACTCTCATAAAGTATACTTAGGAAACTCAGCCTGTCTTATAGCTCAAACCTAACAAAGTCATAACCCACTTAGTAACCAAGCTCAAACCTAACAAAGTCATAACTCACTTTGTAACCAAGGAATCAATCCATATTGGGCGCAGGTTCAAGTAAGGAACTCATCACCTTGTTAGAAGAGCTCACCACAACTCATTCTCGATTGGAAAACTCACTTATGGTGCAACATGTCAAGGCTTCATTTTGTGTAATTATGCCTACTTAGAACTTGAGGTGTTATCTTATATAAAAGTTCAAATTTGTAAGAGGTTGTCTCCATCATTCTAGGTCATTGTATGCATATTTGTATTTAGTTTTCCATTGTGTCTATACATATTCACTTTTATTTTTTTATTGTTTATGGTGTAGTTATTCTTGTTGCTCTCTAATCTTATTAATAAAGGTTCAAAAGACATATTTGAGATATTGTATAGAACTATTGAGACATGTTATTGGATTTTTTTTTTTTTTTACTTTTGACCAGATTTCTAGCATTGAATTTACATTTTGTATTTAGTTTTTTTCATGTGTGAGTATTAATAAAAAGGCTCTTCTTGATTCTCTTAGACTCTCTCTGCTCTGCTTGTTTGAGCATCTTACATCCTATTCTCTCTTCTTCTCCTTCTCTCATTGTGATCAAGCTAATCATGTAAGTAAGATATGGTATCACATAAGGAGAATCCATGATCCAATATTCTAGAAGGTGCTATGAGTGTGGAGTAGATACTTCAAATATAAAACTAAGCACTTAGAGAGAAAAAATTGACAAAATATAACTTGGTTAATATGAAATATCGATCTCACAATAACTTTGCAATCTATTAAAACTTGTGGGAAATGGAGTAGCATATCTCATCTAATCCAAAGAGCCATAGAGTAAATTATGTAGAAGGCCCACATGGTTGAAAACATGGAGGATTCTATGATTATATAAAATTTTGTCATGGTCAACAACTAAGCATTGCCTTCAAAACCTAACTTAAATGATACTCTATTTCATATCAATGATGAAGAGACATTGCCTCCCAAGTGAGTTGGCAATCCAGAATTGACTTTGTGTTATCCAGAGAGTTCATTGAATTTATGCCAACATAAAAGTTTAAAATTTCTCACTTGGAGTCTTTAGAGAATGTACTGATTTGATAGACTATGTTGCCTAATTCAAGTCGATGACTTTGCTACTAGATCCCAATGGCACAGTTAATTGCTATTTATTTTTCAATACTTTCATAGATTAAGCATTGAGGTGCATCATACGTCTCATTAAATGGATGTTAGCTATTCAATTTGTTAGTACATAAAGACTTCTGATGAGCTCATAAGCACTATTGTAGATGTGCTAAGAGGTAGGAAGTTTATTATATGCTTTTAAAAGGAGATGGACAAGTTTTCCTCATTGAATATTGAAAAGAGGTACCCTTCAAATACAACGCAACATTCAATAGCCAATGATTTTGATTGAGTTTTTGAACTTGCTAATAATAATGTCAATATAAAGGAGTATAGTAAAGTTGTCAACCCTTTTGAGTAATTCTATAAAGAGGAATACCTCAAAAAATAATATTATCTATAACTCACTTAGCATGTTGGAAGCCATCTGTAAATATAGAGGAAAAATAAGAAGTCACATGTCCCTCGCAATTCCTCATATCATTCACTATTGAGGGTATAAACTAATGCAAGAATAACATTGAGAGCAAGACATCCAGTATCCTATGAGGCACCACAACCCACTTATCCTCATTAGAGTGGGTATCAGCCATAGCACTACCTTTTCACATTCACATCGCTATATGTTTTAAATGTTAATTTAGTTGAGGTCATATAAAACAAAGTTTTTTTAAAGTATCCTCTTCTTATGAAGGTAGGTTTCCATGCTCAAGACCCATCATGATATTGTGTATTTCATAAGGAATTTAGGCATGACACTAAGGAGTGTTAACACCTCAAAAAATTAGTTTAAGAGCACAGAAAGTAAGAAAACTAAAGGAGTTTATGTTGGTAAATATTAGATGGAAACCATGAAAGGATCTAGTAGAAGATTAGGAAAAAAAATCTCCACCTATTAGAGCCATCCACATTATAGGGGTGATACCCATTATTTTTTTGGGGAGATGATATCTAGTCATCAAAGTGAACAAATTTTAAGTGATTGAGTTCAAAAAGGATTAACTAGCAGTAATGGCCTAAGAACTAATTACAATAATTGTATTAGTCAACTTTATTTAGTAGAATATACTAATGTTTGGTAATCATATCAAATGTTGTGGTGGTCATAACATTGGTCAACAACTACTAGCTTGATAGCATATTGATAAACACTTAGAATTCTATTAATATTACTTGAAAGTTAGTTCTTGATAAAATGAACTTAATAACTTTCTTTATATATTTTCATGAGAGCAATGAAAATTAGAAGGGATGATTTCTCTCTTAGTCACTTAAAGAAGAGACGAGATATAATTTGTAACCACCACTATGCTCAACATAATCAAAATATTAGTTATTTATAACCCTATCTTTAGGCAAACTCTACAAAGACTTTTAGAACTATGGTATCAACTTACCATGTGGCTGCTAAATTTATTATTATTAGCCAGTGGATTGCAGTGAGGATGATCTCTTGTAATCAAGGACTTGATATTTTAGAGTGATGGGTGACTTATAGAGAGAATTAGAGGAAGTCTTATAGCTTTAAGCTGATAGAGGAATACAGATGGAGATGATTAAGACAATAGAGAAAGTTAAAGCAACTAAATAAAACTTTAAGGTAATTTTTAGAATGAGATCTTCGTGCAGTTTATAGCATAAAGAAGAACTCATCTAAGCCATGTATGATTGCCTCAATGTATTCATGAAGACAACCATAAAGATTATTGGAATCAAAATCAATGTTACCTATTATAAGTTAAATATTAGAAAATATGAAAGGCCTGAAGATGAGAAAAATTGTAGCTCTACACACAACCCATTTTAAAAAAATGTGTAGAAATTTTTAGATGTTATTTTTATTAGAAGTGTAGTATCTTGAACGGATATCAAATGATGGTGTAAAAAGCTAATTAAAATTAGAGGAAGTCTATTAACTTTATAAACCTCAACTTGGTATGCTTGACTGAGTGAACCTACTATAATGAATTGATAAACTAATTAACTTAGACGCATTCTATTGCTATCACAAAATTAAGATGAACCTAATCAAAAGTGAGAAAATAGTGATTATAACTTGATAAGGCTTGTTTTTCTACAAGGAGATGTGTTTGGCTTAAATAATGCTAGGATAACTCGCCAAAGAATAATGGATCAATCATTCATAAAGCAAAAAAGTGAGAAACAGTAAAGCATATGTCTATCATATGGATGAAGAGCAAGTTTCTGGAGCACACCTTAAAGATCTCAAGGAGACATTTTCCACCCTAAAAAAGTATAACATGTGACTTAATCCATTGAGGGATACTTTAGCACAAGGTTGGGCAAGTTTCTTAGATACCTCCTCACACAAGAAAGCATAAAGTGGAAGCCAAAAAGTTCAAAGCAATTCTCAAGTTTCCATCACTAAAAACTACAAAATAGATACAAAAAATAATGAGGCAAGTTATTAGACTTAGTCATTTAATCTCTAAAGCAGGTGAATATTGCTCATCATTCTTCAAAGATCTTAGTAGCATCAAATTTCCTACTAAAGAAATAAGGCAAAAATACTCACCAACTTTTTTTATTGTACTTTAGTAGTCTAGCTCACAAAGACATAATGAATCATGAATAAATGTAAGCATTGTATGTGGACGATAGATTAAGAAAGCAAAGCATGGGAGTCAAAGTGGTTCTAAAAAGTTCAACTAAAATAATTCTCACTAAGCACATAGAGAAAGAAATTTGAATTCACCAATAACCAAGTTGAGTATGATGCTTTACTTGCTAGACCTTAAGATTTACATAAAGCTTTGGGAGTAAGCACTTAACAACATACTCTAACTTATAGGTAATGGTTAACCAAGTAAATGGAAATTATGAAGAGTTGAGATAAGACACTTCAAACATATTTATTCATGGTGAAAGAAGAAACTAACAAACTAGAGCACTACCAAATTATGTGAATTCTTAGAAAAGAGAATTAAATTTTTAATCTTCTACCCAAATTAAACGTCATCGGTGATCGACCACTTCTAAAACTTATAAATCCATGCATTGTAAATGGTATGATAATGCAAGTATTAAAAGACAACTTGACCAGTTGAATTAATTCCACTATCAAGTATTGAAAATAAGATAATTCACACACAAAGTTAAAGGTCATCAATGGTTCATGATCAAGACACATAATATGTTCTACTTTGAGGTAAGCTATTTAGAAGATCAATCACCTCTCTTAACCTTGGATGAAATAACATAAAAAAGTAGAAGAAAATCCTAAGTGAAGTACACTTAAGAGAGTACAATAGTCACTTTAATGGAAGGATAATTTCCCATAACATCATATGACAAGTCTATTTCTAGTCTACATAGAGAAAGATGCTAAAGTCTTCTTAAAGAGAAAAAAGTAATGCCAAAGATTTGCATCTATGGAATTACTACCCTTACATATTCTTTAGCCCATTACTAATCAATGATCATTCATCATATTGAGAATAGACTTAATTTACTCTTTATGACTCACTAGTTATTCAATAAAAGTTTATTCTTATCATTATAAACTATTCTCAAAATGGATCAAAGCTATGATGCACACTAAGATCACTATACAAGTTATTTGTTACATCATCTACTTAGACAACATCTATAGGTATGAGCTCTTGATGAAAATTTTAATAAACAATAAACTATAATTTATCAATAAGCAACATAAACAAAATTATTTACTCTTAAGGCATTCACCTCATTACATCATCCATAAGAAAAAAAATTTGAAGTATTGACTAAGTAGATCATCAACTTACCAAAGAAGGATTAAAGAAGCCAAAAATAAGTGGGTAGAAGCATTGCACTCAATATTATGGCACTCAGAACAAGTTCCTCCTTAACAACTAATTAAATTCCATTTTTCCTATCTCACGGGACAGAGGCCCTTTAATCAATTGATTATAAACTACACAACCAATGAGTATGGTAATGGCCAATTATGAAGATGATACTACTAAATGGGAATAAGTGAATAAAAAGGGCTTAGAGGTAACACTAGATTTATTGAAAGAACTCAGGACACATGCTTCATTAAGGCAAGAAAACATTAAAAGGTGCCTAAAAAGGCACTCAAACAATGTCAGAATGTCGATGAAATAACTTTATAAACAACACTTGGGGAACTCAAATAAATTTAAGATTACTTTATATGATATCAAAACAAGACAACCCAAATTTCTATCAAATACAAATGTGTTCCAAAAAAGAAGGTACTGAGAATGTTGAATACTTATGGCATCAAGAAAGTTTATCTATAGTTGAATGTTTCTTTTCTTTCCTTGTGTAAAATATTTTGTGCATAAATTATTTCTTATTTTCATCAAAATATTTAACAAGTACACCTAAATAGTTATTGAGTTATTATTAATAGGCACAAAAAATATCTTATCAATGACTCAAGTAACTCACCCTATGAATTTTGCATGTAAAGGACTACTTGCCTTTAATGTCATTTACTCATACACATTTTTTTACACTCAAGAAAATTGCAATCTACCATTGTGCCTGATAAGGCACTCTACCAATGTAAGAATGTCAATGAAATAACTTGATAAACAACACTAGGCAAACTCAAATCAATTTAAGATAACTTTATATCATATCAAAACAAGACAACCTAAATTCTTATCAATTACAAATGTGTTCCAAAAAGAAGGTACTGAGAATGTTGAATACTTATGACATTAAGAAATTTATCTATAGGTGAATGTTTCTTTCCTTGTGTTAAATATTTTATGTATAAATTATTTCTTATTTTCATCAAAATATTTAACAAGTACACCTAAATAGTTATTGAGTAATTATTAATAAGAACAAAAAATATCTTCTCAATGACTCAAGTAACTCACCCTATGAATTTTACATGCAAAGAACAACTTGCCTTTAATGTCATTAACTTGCACACATCTTTTTACACTGAAAAAAATTTCAATCCCTTGATGAGTAATCTTAAGTAAATTGCTTAGAAGTTAATGATACTTACCCTTATTTAAGCTAAACAATTTCAAAATATACTGAATATGTAATTATAATTTAAAAAATTCAACTTAATTAGAGTGTTTAACAATAAGTGTAAAGATTACCAAGTGTCAAATCTCTAAGTGCTTAGGGACTATGATACTACTCACTATTAGAGAGTCAATGCCCCCATCTATAGTTAAGTCAAAGCCCACATGAAGAAAGTAACTTCGTGCCTAACATGGTTACATTTGCTAATAAGATTAATTACTCTAAGGTGTCTAGTATTCTCAAGTTAGTGACTCCTAAATGTATTGGTGACTTAAATAACTCATTCAAATTGCTCAAAATTTAAAAATAAATCAATTCAGCTAGTTGAGCCCTAGTCAGATGAATCCCTCCTTTGAAATAATATTTGCAATGAGTGGTGCAAGAGCCTTTGTTAAGCCATAGTGAGTTGACTCCCCCTATATAAAGACATCCCCCTTTTAATAGCATATAAGTCCCTCATATTGGTGGATGACCCCTATGCAGACTAAGAGACTAGTATATAGTGAGATACACCTAAGATAACTACTGAATAATTCACAATAATACTTTTGATTAAGCATCTTTAGATACGCCTTCAAAATGATCACATACTATTGACCTCACTATTAGTGAGGTTGACATAATTTATTTTTCTTAGGCTATAAGGCTTCAAATAAGTCTAAGGGTTCCCTTTCATAGGCCATTAGAATGTTAACTTAATTGCAAGGTAAACACTTTACATTACTAAACCTCAGCTAAAACTAAATTAAATTCAAATTAAACTAACCAATTTAATATTAACCAAACCTCCAAGATTTAAGATTAATCTTTCTTGAACAAGTGGCCCAGTAAGTTCTAACAACCAATCTGTGCTCAAACATAAGGTTAGAACCAAATCAATTAATTTTTTTTATCCAAATTAGAGTTAATCTTCTAGACCTAGATTGTGAAACCTAAGCCCATTAAGACCCAATAAGTTCATAAAACTAACTCAAAACATTTCACAATTTAATGAAAACCTAATAAAAACTTATGTTGAATCAAAAGCCAAAAACAAACTAATTTGAGTAACCCCAAATAAAGTTAATTTAAATTACCCACAAATCAAAGCAACATTAACTCACTTAAATTTTCAATTGGGTATATGAATCATTTAAAAATTGACCTATATGAATCACACTATGCTAAATCCAACTAAGAAAAAAATTAATTAAAATGATTGGTCTTTAAAATAAATATAATTAAAATCCTCTTGAGTTAAAGTCAAATTTAACCAAATAATTTAAATAAAAGATCAATGAATCTAAAACAAATCCAAAATAAAATCAACCTAAATAATCCTAAATTAAATTAACTCAACCAACTCAAGGTTGACCTATTCAAATTGTAATTGACTTAATCACATTTAAATAAGAACTTAGATGATGACTAATGTAATTTCATTAATTCACTCAAGTGTAACTTACAAAGTTGATTTTAAAAGCTTAGAGCAAATTAAAGCAAGATCTAATCAATTAATTATTCATAAATTAATTCATCAATTCCTTAATCAGACTAATTTGAATCTAACATAAGGTTAATAACTTTATTAAGCTTATTCAAGAGAGGCCTATATTTCAAACTCCTTTAAGCCAAAAAAGCCAATTAACTAAAATGGCATAAGTGTTTAGTTGCATGATGATTGGGGTTTCATCTTATTACCAAATACATGTGACTCCATTGTTGCCACTTATAAGCTTTCTTTGTGTCCTCATTACCCAAGAAATTAGTTGCTAAAATCTGAGGACACTAGTGTTCAATGTGCATGAGCCAAACTCCTCATTGGATCTCAAACCCATCATCCATGGCTTTATCCTCTTAAAACTAGCAAGCTGCACCACACAAAGCTACCCAACTCACTAAAATAAAGCTTAGCCTCATAATCAGAAGACTCACTTGTTAAAGCACCCTAAATTTTTTATTTGATGCTCACAACCTCTTTCTGTTCACCACACAAAGTAGATCAAAGAGAAGAACCATGTGATGTCTAGTGGTATGCTTATACCACAAGAAGGATAACCATTAAGAAGAAGACATTAAGACACCCATATGCGATTTTATTTATTTGTATACTGGGCTGTATAAAGGTAGGTTATTGACTACCTATTTAAACTTGTAGAAGGTGTATAATATTGCTTTGTTAAATATTTAATGCTTTTTAATTTGTACCATGCACTATATTTGCATGCTTTTCTTAGGATTTTACTTTGTATTGCATACTAAATTCGCATGCTTTTCATAAGCTCCTTTATGTGATGATATTTGCTAATTATTTAAACCTAAATATTTGTTAAGCTCTTAAGAATTTATTTTTCTTCTCAAATAAAATTAATCAACTAGAAAAAAATAAATGCAACTAATAATTTCATTTAATTAAGATCTTAAGAATAAATACTAAAAATAACTAGAAATCCTATCTTTTGGGAACCATAAGAGCTATTCCATCATAAAGTCTGTGAACTAGGTCCTTCTCCCATTACACAAAAATGGGAGCATCGTCCTGTGAAGATGACCACCATTTTTGTGAGGAGTCTGACTCCTCTTTTGATTTTTCCCATAATTAATTTCTAATTGAATTTCATTATAAACATGATTGCATATCTAAACCTATCAAATAAATCAAGCATCTAAAATTATATATAATTTGTAAATTATTTCATTAGTTATAAGAATTTCATACAATCATGATCTTAGATTTAGCGAGTGAGTTTAGATTCTTATTTTTTTCTTAATTAAATAATAAACTAAATCATCTTGCATTTTATAAGACTAGCCATATGGTTTTAAAGCATAGGAGGCGTTAGCTGATAGTCCATCAAGACAAGTTATAAGTCCAAAAGAGTTGTGATTGGCTCATACCCCGTAATGAGGGTGAACTAGTAAATCCTAATTTTTCACTTATTAGGCCAGGTCGAGCTTCTCGTTTGTGTCAGAGGAGCCTTTGTCATAAGGTCTGAGACAACTTGTTCTTCTTCTATTACGAGATTAAGTCTTACCCTTAAGCATTTCTACAATATTATGATATTAAGATATAAGACCTATTATTCTAATAAAATGTCAACTCAAAAATGAGTTAGATCTCACTTTTAAAAATATAAAGCCCAACCTTAGTTTAGGTTGGATTATTTATTGGGTTTGCTAGTATCAAAGTACGTCCTACTTCTTTCTATTTAAAATCCAAAAAGAATTATTTCTCTTGGTCATCTAAATTGACTTCTAAATTAACAAACTTGATTTTAAACTTTGAAATCTATAAAAACCTTAACCGACTACTTTAATAAAGATTTTTTTTAAGAAATCATATCTTCTAGGATATATTTAACTATGAGGGATTTCCCCTATTGGGAATTAAAATAAACCATCTATGTCTTACTTCATCCTCGTAAGACAAGGAAAAAATCTCTAGTACATATAGACTCATCAACCCTATGAGTTTTTATTAAATGATTGAATCCATTATAGAGTGGTATTTGTTATATCATTCCTTAATATTATATTTGATCACCAAAATAAGAACTCTCAAGATGTACGTGGTGTCCTTGCATATTAATCACCACACATACATCAAAAACTTAAGTACTAATAAGTACATATTAAAAATCATTTGAAGAGTATAAAAGTAAAATAAACTAAAAATGATGAAAATAATACAAGCAAATGTGAAATGAGTTTAAGAAAATTCTTTATCCTTCATTTTATTTTAAATAAGAGTTGCAAAAGAAAGAACATGTACACAAATTTTCATTCAGTATATATATTTAGAACTACTACAATTTTTCTTACACAAGTATTAAGTAGGAAAGATAAAGTAAATATAAAGGTGAAGGTAGCTGCTAACACTTACCCCATCACTTTCAATAGAATCTAATAACTCATAAACGTTGTTCATATTAAAGATATAGCCATGAAGGTGGACATTAAGAGCTTGATTCCGAATAATGAATTGGATTTGCTCATCAAACTTGTGTATCTGAGAACCATTGCATACTCTAGCGAGTTTAGAAAATTAGGTTAGAAAATATCCTTATGTTGGAACTTGGCTTCTTATTGATGGAATTCCTCTTTATAATGAGCAAGTTTAGTAGTAACTTTTTTTTCTCCTTCTTAGCCTCCTTCTATGCCTTCTTAGCTTCTTTATATAGATCAAACTCTTTTTTTAGTAAAGCCCTTACTACTAGTACTCCACCTTCAACTCACTTAATTACTTGAGAGTGACTATAGACTTGGCCAAGGTCTTAGGTGGCTTGCCAACTCATAGCTTATGCATTCATTATGGTGAAGGGAAACTTTGATATAGAAGTTGAGTTTATCCAATCCCAAAATTTTGATAAGGATATATAGTCCTTAATGTCTAATGTGTTGCTAAAAAGATTAGCCTATTGGGTTATAAGATGATACTACTTGTTCTAAAGTTGTTGGCTTTGCCTTCTTCACCTTTTTCTTCTTTATGGACATGAAATCAATAACATTCTATTTCCCTTTATTCTATGCCATTTATTCTGTTCATACTCCAGCAGTTGAGGCAAGTGGGCAAGTTGTATCTTCTTGTGGTACTGATACACCTACCTCTTCGATTAGCATGTACTATATGATATTATCTTAGGTTCCATCATGATGAGTGAAAACATTAAGATCAATACCCTGCCAACTTATAGAGACCTAGGAGGGACCAATCAAAAAGAAGTGAACCTCTTAGTCCATCAAGTTCATCACTAAGTCAATGCCATTTACAAAGAATGAGGCAAACATATTAATTAAGAAATCTTAAGAAACTTGTTCAAAATTAACACTAGTGTTAATTACTTACTATAAAAATTCTGATATACCTTGTTGGGTTGGAGATATAAGTAGATAGTCATGACCTGTGTTGAATCCTTTTGAAAGACTCATACATTCATCTTGGGGATGACTATCTTCTCCTTCTTAAAATGGATCAACCTAGTCAGCACGGGTCACCCAATATATGACTTAACAAATAGAATCTTATTCTACAAATTTCAAACATTATGTGCCAAGAAAGATTATTTTGGTGTGGATGCTAAGAAGTTGTATAATCCCATCCTTATGAGCTCTTATTGTGAAAAAGTGACAAAATAGGGTTAGACTCCAAGTGATTATGTAAACTCACATAGATAAAATAAAATTGATGATAATTGCCATTGAGTTTGAAACCAATTGAGATAGAAGGACATTAGCTAAATTCAAGGACAATTGGGATATCATTGCAAATAAATTGTGGTCAAATGTGACACATAACTTACTCTCATAAACTATATTTAACCTCTTATCCACATGGGCAAGTTATACTTAGAAGTTTGACATAACATCATGATCGATAACATCATAGTTGCACTTGAGAACTCATGGTACTCAGAGTCCAATAAAGTGTGACACAGTTCCTTATGGTAGCTAAGCATACTAGCACAAGGAAAACTAGGAGCAAATAACACACTCACACAACAAAAGCAAGGAGAGAGAAAGCCTAATAAGTAATGAAAACATTGAATTACCTAACCATCAAAGTAAAATTTTTTTATAAAAGAATCTCAATTTTTAAGGCAATGTCAAATCAAAATTTAAATGCAAAGTTATTTAATCCTTTTATTATCATTAAATAATTTTACCAACATCAACACTATAAATTTGATAAGTCTAATCAAACTATATGAATTAAAGTAAATTGAATACAATTGGCCATAACATTCAAAGCATCACTATAAGTAAAACCACATAGGCATGAAAAAATAACAAATGCATATAAAACTAAATAAGGGATGAAGTCAATAAACCAAAACATTACATCTCATCATAACAATACATTTGATAGAACTCTTGTCACAACATTGCATATATTATATCTACTTATCAAAGAAAATGCTTATATAAATAACTGACCTAATATAACATCTAGAGAGATTTCTCTCACTTTATTAGCTATTATGAAAGCTTGAAATCCATCATGAATTGAGAAGACTTTGTTGAGTAATTATTGCAGCAAGATTCCATGCCTATGCATGTAGCTCTTATAACTACATGCACAATTACTAAGACTCCCTAGTAAGGCCGCACTACACTTTATTTCATTAAGACCACTCAATAGTATTTTGCCATCCAACTTGGCTTGTAAGCTAGTGACCTCAACCTCCCACTCCTGGGAGCTTCTCTCACCCAGCTCTTTTTAACTCTAATTCAAGCCTAATGGTGGTTGAGCTCTTATTATCCCCTATACATCTTTATATTGAAGAGAACTATTACTTATGCTAAAGAAGAAGTCAAATGATACTCACCCATTACTTGAGCATATGTTCTCTCCTCTTTAGCAATGACGTCTTCCACCAATAGAATTGAGCAAGAAGAGCTCATCATCTCTCCTCTCTTCAAAATTAAGTTTCCCCTATAGAATACATTAAGGCATTGACATCAAGAAAGTTCATATCTAAAATAATTACTAGTAAAGCAATATGATGCTCCATTAGGCCAATTATCCAATGCTTAGGAACCCACTCTTAGATCAATGAATCCTAGCTCACTTAACACTTGACCTATAAAGTCATTTATTAAGTGAATCTTACGTTCGTTGGGGAAAAATGTGTCAACACCTCCAAAAGAAACTCATTAAGATTTAGTCTTTTATGTAGTAATGGCTAGCAAGTAACATTATCCACTAATGAACAAGAGTAACTTGCCAACCCTATTTGTAATTAAATAATGATTGATTGAAAATTATAACACAAGATAAAAACTTTTGCTAAATTAAAAAATTTGAATTAATAGATGTTTGAAATAAATCAATTGAATCATACTATAACATGTTAACACAACCTAAATTATAGCATATTGTTCATATTTACTATAGATTGATATTAATTGTACAATATAAAGTTTATTGCTAAGTACAAAGTCTTTTAACTACTTCAACTTCTAACTCATGTTCATGCTTTGAAAGGTTTATCATTTTATGTATACACTTAAAAATTGTTTAACAATGGTTGTATTGTTGAGCTTGATATCGAAGGATTTTTAAGTTTTCATGTGAAGCCTTATTTTTACTAATGGATATCAATTCTAGTTCTTTTTTCCCTTAGAAGCAATCATTCATATCCATTCTTATTGTGGATACATACCCTTTTCCTCTTTACAACCTCTTCTAGTAATTATTGTCCATGTATGTAATCATTCAAATAAAAAATTTTAAATTATGCCACAGCTTAAAGCACTTAGTGTCAATTAACCTTTACTTAGTTTAGCTACTTTTTTATGCACTATATGCGATCATGACTAAATATGGCTAACTCTATTATTGACTAATGTACTTAATCATGCATCATATTTTTCATCAAACTTATTTCATTGAATTAACTAACTAACTAAAATAAATTACATAAATGATTAAAGTTTCATATCATATTTGAAACATGTAATTAGTGATTCCACAATGATAATTCATTCATAATATAATATTAATTTATTCTTTTAATTTTCAACCAAGTAGTGTTATTACTCTCCTTTTTAAAGAATAGTGCACACATCTAAAATAAATTAACATAGAATATAATGCTAAAATTTTAATAATTCAAACTTTATTTTAGAGAAATATGATACATGTGAAAAGAAGGAAAATAGTACATAAACTAGAGTACAATTAAGTATTTAGGCAAGATATAAGTTGAAAAGTACTTGCTAGCCACCCTTTGGTCCACTACCCATTTAAACGTTCAACATTTGTCCACAATCCAATGAAGGGCACCATAAGGAAAATCTGGATAAATAGACAATAAATTAGGAGAACGAATACTTCCCTATGGGGTGGAGCTAATCTTATTCTTTCTTATATTTTTCTTTCTTTCTTATACTCATTTCGATTTATTTTTCTTTTTTTCATGAATGAACCAAAAATAATAAACTAGAATTAGTTTTCTTAAAAAAATGAAAAAAGTAATAAACTATTGAGTTAAAAACATTGGGTTTATGGGAAAAAAATTATAACACCACATAGACTTTAGAAATATCTTATTTAGGTAATCAAATTCATCATTAAGGAGTAAACATATTATCTTGGAAGATAAACATGTTATCTTATAATAGATTTGATTATTTAAACAAAGACTCCTAAGGTTAATGGATTTTCTTAATATTCTAGAGATTTTTCTCTTGAACAACATGAAAAAGTAGTACAAGGTATATTTTATACTGGGATCATAATTCTTTATAAGAGCAAGCTCTTATAGTTAATATCATCTTAGGAATGATAATCTCTTCCTAAGAATACTCTTGATTTAAAAAAATAGGTTATTATTTCTATGGATTTCAAAACTAAAGATGGTTAAATTAGAAATTCAAAAGGATACACTTCAAAGGGGGAAATGTTTTTTTCGAGGATAATTGGGATTGAGTAAGAAACGCCTAGAGATAATGGAATGCCTAGTAGGCATTTCAACTATCCTACCATTGGACTTTATATCTTAGGATTAATTTATTAGAATTTGAATTGTCAAAGCTTAGATTCTAGCAGCACATGATTGCAAAAATTCCTAAGGTTGAAGACTTATCCTTAGAATGATGCTTCAGAACCTAAGTTTATAAATGCTTCTGATATAAGTCAAAGGCTCGACCTAGTTTGACTTTTAGAAATTATTAGCTCTTTTTCTCACTTGAGAAAAGAAATCGATCCCTGACTCCTCTGGACATATCACCCACATGGAATGGCTACTAGCTAACACCACCAAAATGAATTTTAAACACATGAATATGGTTTTATGTATGCAAGATGGCTATTCTATTATATTTTAAGAAAGAATCTAGGAATCTAAACTCACTTTCTATTCTCTAGGATCATGTTGGGAATGATTTGTACCTAACTAATGTAACAATTTTAATTATTTAAATATTTTGACTCATAATTTATTTAAGGTCCCTAGGGTATGCAATTTATTCCTACAATAAAATGCAATTAGAAGCGATGGCCAAATAAAAAAGAGAAGGCAGACTTCTCTAGGAATCCTCAAAGGATAGATGCCCTATTATATGCAATGGGTGAAGCACCTAATTCGAGGAGTTAGAATAATATTGGTTATAGTTCGTAAAAGCTAATTATTTCTAGTTGCTTTTATATTTTTTTAGGGATTTAATTAATGTGAGATTTTGAATATCTTTATTTTCACTTAAGTTATTTAAATTTAAGTTGGATTAAAAATTTAATTTTTCCTAGGAGCCTAATGTCCATGCATTTCATCAAAGAAACATAACATAAAAAAAGAAACTTAGTAAAATAGGCAATTTTTATTGCTCACCCAAATAAATCAAGTCAATTTAA
Source organism: Cymbidium sinense (assembly GCA_021442155.1). Lineage (NCBI taxonomy): Eukaryota > Viridiplantae > Streptophyta > Magnoliopsida > Asparagales > Orchidaceae > Cymbidium > Cymbidium sinense. Next base: position 110,622,179 of record CM038218.1, on the reverse strand, counting down.
ATTAATAAACATGTCAATGTGGTCGATTACTACTATACACCACGAAAGAAAGAGAAAAATTGGCAGCTAAGTTCTGCCCTTATATAACTCGGTCTAGAACTAAAAGTCTAGATCTATTGCTCTTTCTCTAAGATCGTTTCCTTCTGTTGGAACCTCCAAGGGGTTTCATAGGGGACCATCAACTACTAGAGTATTACTCCTAGACCTCATAAATTCTAATCTAATTCTAAATTTAAATTACATTTAAAATTCTAAAATGAATTCATAAGCCTTGTAAAACAAATATTAAGAAATACACACAACACTCTAATAATTAAATTTGCAAACATATGGGCTTAGAATCAGTTGCTTGCTAAGCCCACCTATCCTATTAGGCTATGCTTAGGGATTTAAGCATACTTACAAGAAAATAATAATTATATGATTTAATTTTTATTATAGTAGTCCCTTTTCCCAAAGCCCCCCCCCCCCCCCCCCAAAAAAAAAAAATTATATTAGCTAAAAAAGAACATCCTAGTATCTAGATTAGTGGGCAAAAATCCTAGTCATCCAGTCTGAAATAGTACACCACAAAATAATAATAAAAAATTCACATCACATCACAGAGTATCATAGAACATCAACCTAACTTAAGTCTAGGGTCTGTGACCTAATAATTCAGTGTCTGAAGAAAAATGGGCTTATGTGGTATGACTTTAGTAGGCATTTTAGATTTGAGATTTCATGTTTCAAGATTTGTTTAATTTACCATTATTTGGTTTCAATTTAGGTGGTATAACTTATTTATGATTTCATTTTTATTTTTAATTCCATTTTTTGTTGAAGTGGAATTTAAGTTTTCGAGAATGAAGAATAAATTAAATTCCACTTGGGTTGGAACCCATTCTATTCAACATCCTAAATCCTAATAGAAGGAAGTCTTCACCCTAAGGTAAAGATTCATTCTAAGGGTCAAGCTAAAACCTTAGGTGTCTTTAAATTTATTTGACTTTGATTTGATTTGATTAATGTTTTAATTTTATTTTGAAATTTGATTAAGGTTCATTCTTGTTTTCACTTTGCTTGAATTGATTAAATATTCCTTAGTTTTGTTTTATAGTTTAATTAAAATTTATTCTTCTTTTCATTTCAATTAATTTGATTAAATATTTCTTAGTTTAATTTATGATCTTTTTGGTTGATAACCTTTGATTAAGATTTAATATATTTTCTTAAATCTTATCTAAGAATTTAACCATATAGCATGATCAAATTTAATGTTCATTTTGGTTTGATTTTTTTTATTTGAGTTAGGCTTGTTACTTATTTCATTAGTGTTTATATTCATTTAACTTGAATTAACTTATTACATTTTGGTTGATTGCTTAATTCATCTTGGTTTAAGTTGATTTATTATATGTCCAAGTTTAATCTTTTAAGATGAGATTTTATTTATAAATTCACAACCTAAGAAACCTAAGGCTATTTTGGGCTGCAAACCTAACCTAGGCCATTTCAAACTCTTAGGTTATTTAGGTTTAAGTGATTTGTTTAATAACTTTTATTTACATTTGGAATTATGTTATTCATTAACCTAAGTAGATTTAAGGAATTTCCATGTTAATAAATTTCATATTTGGACATGAAATTCAAAGGTAAATGAGTTTTGATTTTCATTGATTAATTATTTTATCATGAATTTAATAAGTTATTAACTTAAGGTTTATTTTTTTTCTTTCGTTTCATTAAAATCTAAGTGCATGATTAATCAAATCATTAACTTTAGTGGGTTGAAAATTTTTCTTCAAGTGCTGTGATGTTAATGAAAATAATTTAAGTAAATTTTATGAATTTTCATAATCTTCATGATTTTTTGATTTATTATTTCAATTAAATTGACCTAAGGATTGGAAATTCAATAACTTCAAATCCTAAGGTCATTTGAACTTGAAATTTTTATAGCAAGTTGGGTTCCTTACTAATTTAAGTTCCCTGAAGTTTCTTTCTAATCAAATGTACAATTTAAAACAAATTCGAGTTTTAATTATTTTAATAAAACTTAGATTAAGCGTAAATGAGAGTTAATTATGGTTTTAACTTTTTTAAATTCATCTCTAGAAGATGCATCCATAGAGGGTTCATTTAGAATTTTTGAGATTTTGGTTAATTTATTATGCCTTTCCTATTCCAAATTAATGAATTACATTAATTAATTCAATTAATTATCAAATTAGACCATTTCATGGTTTATTGGATTTCAAAGAGTTTTAATGAAGTGTTTAGGTTCATTATAGTTTATTATAATGATTTAAATTATTATTATTTTTAAATCTTTTAATTTATTATTAATTTATTTGATCAAAATTAAGGTTTAAAGTTGGAAATTCAATATCTTTGGATTTACTTTACAATAAATCATGACAAATTTCCCTAAGGTGTGTTCTAACTCTAATTTCATATCCCCAAAGTTTCAAATTAAATGGATGAGCAGTTTGAGTTTAATTTGAGTTCAATTATTTTTATTTAAACCCAAATTAACCCAAAAGTACCTAATAAAAATTGGGGATTTTAGGTTTAATGGATTCTTCTCCTTAAGAGGAATCAATAGAGCCCATAATTGTATTTTTTGTTTATTATTTTATTTTTATAATTCTAATATTTATTTAATTTAAAAAGTCAGGAATTTCCCATTTTAATGGTTGGCACCACAAGATGTTGACATGGCATTGATGCCACGTGGTGTGGCGGCATTGGGCCACACGGATCCCATGTCAAAAGCAACGTGGACTGCAGGATGATCTATGACCATCACATCAAAGATCGGACGGTCAGAAATTTTCCCGCAGTTCCAATAAGATTCAAATAAGATGTCTGGCTAGATCTCGGTCCTTCATTTCTAACAGAAGGAATGGATGACAGTGATTTCTCCCTTATTCCCACTAGTGAGAAACACGGACAGTTCATGTTTGAAGTACAAATTTTGACGATCCAAGGGGAATTTCAGCACATTTTTTATTACAAAATGATTAGGGATAATTTGCAATCGATCCATACAGCTTGATCTCACTTGAGATCAACTTTCCTTCATAAAGGACCAAATGGAAATGCTTCAGTGGTCAGTTTGAACCCATACATCAAAGGCATGAGGTCTCGGTGGCGGAGATGATTCATGCACATTCATGGGGATGCAGCATGTCATTGGGAGAATCTCCATGCATTGCCTCCCTGTGGATCATCGTGGAAACCAAGCTCTACCCATTTTCCATTGAGTTTGGTCATTCTCTGATTCACCGGTGATGTGAGGCTCAGATAGAAGTTTGTTTGATTACACCTTCACTCGTAGAATGTGTCAGGAGTGTTAATTGTAGGGAAGGAGCATTCCTTCCTCGATTCCATGCTTGGCCAAAGGCTTAGCTCTTCTTAGCTGCCAGCCATGGCCAATCTCTGGCCTATTGACGGTGAATGGGTGGGGGAAGACTTCGACTCTCCTTCTCTTCACCTCAAGAATGTGTGAGGATGATTAGATTTATAAGATGGGGTACCTTTCCCCTCCTTACACATATGGCCAAGAGCCATATGTAGAAAATTTAGGTGGTCGGAATCTAGCCACTAGCGGTGAGGGCCTCAACCAAGGGGTCTCGACTTGGTTCCTCCCTCTGTTGTGAGTGTGTTGGGTTGAATATCTTCTAGAGAGGACCCCTTTTCCCTTTCGTTGCTTTCGTTGTGAGCTTTCTCCATGGAGGAAACCAAGTTTTTCTTTTTGCCATGGTGATGGCGACCCTTGGAGGAAAGCTCCAAGGGGTGGTCAACTGATTGGGATTAGCCCAAATCAGTATCAGTTGAGATAAGGAGGTGGACGAGGTATGAGGGAGAGAAAATGGAATTTTTCTTCTTCACATGGGGTTTTTTTTTCTCTCTTACCATGGATACACCTCATCCCTTGTAATTTCATCTCACATGGCATTCCTTGGCTTTTGACATCACCACAACATTCATTTAGATTAGTGGTTGGTTGGCCAAGTCAAACCAAGGTGAGTCATGGGTAAAACCCAAGTCCATTTGAATTGGATTTGGAAATTGAACTTAGTTTGCTGTCATTTGGAGTTAAATTATTTTAAAGTGGTTTAATTTTATTTCTTTTGATTAATTGGTTTTAGATTTAAGTTCCAATTAATGTTGATTATCCAATGGATAATTTAGACGTCAACTGATTCACGCCATGTGAGGATTTAATTTGGTTTCTTAATTTGACCCATTTTAACTTTAATGGGTTGATTAAGTTCATTTGGGTCAAATGACCAATCTGACTCAATTAAAGTGTGTTTATACTCCAATCATATTTAATCACATATGTGGAATGATTTGGAGTGAATAATTTCATTTGATTTGGAATTGATTTCAATTTGACCCAAAATTAGTTTTAATGGGTTATGTTGGACTCATTTAGGTCAAATGACTAAATTGGTCAAATTAGACCCAATGATTGGTTGGATTGTGTTTAATGATCATTTCCCAATAATTTTGGGCATTTAATTTAAATTAGTTTTAGTTTAATTTGGATTTCAATTTTAATAAGATTCACGTAGGTTTATTTGAATGAAATGATCTAATTAACCTAGATAAGACCTTATTGTATTTAGATTCATTTGATTCATATTTAAACATGTTTATTTTATGATTTTGAGTCTTTATAATGACTTCATTTGGTCAAAATTTAGTGTTTACTTTTGACTAGTGGGCCAACATAAGTCAACTCTATGTCAAATGGTTGACCATCTTTGACTTTCATTTAGATTTGGTTTTAGTTTAATTTTGGTTCTCGAATTGACTATAATGCATTTTATTTGATTTGATTTTAATTTTAATTTCTTTTATATTTTTTAAGTTCAGGTGACTTTGAGCTTAAGTAGGATAATTTGTTAACCACTCTAATCATCTTACTTTAAATCCAAATAGATTCAAATTCCAAGTGAAATGTGTTCTTTTATTTATATTTGAGCTTGGATTGAGTCTACCTAATTTCATTAGATTTGGTCAAACCATGGAAGGATTCACTAAGTTACTTAGCATAACATCCTAAAGTTAATCAAGAAACCTTTAATCTAAGATTAGGTGTCATAATTACTAATTTAGGGGTGATGTTAACGTCATCCAAAAATGAGGTCAACAGGGTTGTCACCCTAAGAAATGCTTAGTTTATCATCTTCAGTCTTACATAGCTCCTTCATATTCTAGATTGATTTGAATTCTTCAAGAATATGACGACAACATGCTTCTGAATATCCTATTTAAAATATAGATTCAACCTTTAACCATTAGCCTTGAAATATCCTTTCTACTTATGATTGGTTTCATTTGTTTTGTAATAAGAATATACCTTTTTAATTGTGAACAGTGTGGACCATCTTGATTATATATATATATATATATATATATATATATATATATATATATATATATATATATATAGACATGAATTATAAAGCAGCAATTTCTATCGATGTGTAACTACTTCTTATGATATACTAATCATACAAACCATTGTTCTCTCTTTTCAGATATTAGAATTATCATAAGATATTGTTCTAAATTAATCCATTTCTTTCAATTGGAGTAATCTTCTTTCTTAGTAGCTTTTACATTAAAGTATAGCTTCTTGATCACATAGAGTGATTTATGATCTAGTTCTATTGATAGATCATAGGCTTTTTTATATGCTATATGGTAAGATCATATGTTAATCAAAATTTATAAGCTATCATGTAGGCCCATAGTGCATCATCTAGCTTCAATGATCAGTCATTCCTATTATTTCCTATAGTTTTCTCTAATATCCACTTCAACTCTCTTATTTGATTTCTTTTTAATTTTCTCCATTAGTTTGGGGATAATATGTTGAGATATTTTATATTTAACTCAAAGCTTAATTAGTTTAAGACTTAATTATTTGCCATAAAATGCTTTCTTTCACGACTAATTATCACTCTAATTGTGCTAAATATTTTGAGAATGTTCTTCAAACAATTCACCATAACATTAGTATTATTTGAAGGCAATGCTACTGCTTCACACATTTCAATGCTTAATTCACTATCACCATAATGTAGAGATTGTTAAATAATAATGGAAAAGGACCTATGAAGTATATTCCTCATTCACACATAGCGCGAACTCTAAGATATTATTAAGTGGCATTTCATTTTTTTTCTATTAATGTTCCTAGCTCTTTGAAATTTATCACATCTTGCATAAACTCATAAAATCTTTGAATAGGGTAGGTCAATAGAATCTTGGTTAAGAACATTTATTATGGTGTAGTTCAGCCCAAAGTGTTCACAATATTCAAATGAATGGATATTATGCAAGATACTAAACTTCTCCTCATCTAATAAGAAATTTTAACAATTTAATTCTTATAGAACTTGTAAAGGTATATGTCATAAAATAAATAATGTTTTACCTCTAAAAACATTTCTTTCTTTACTAATGTGACATGTTAGGAGACATAACTTATCAAATTATATAGTTGATGTAGCCAGCAAAAAGTGGAGCTAGGCCTGTATTAATAGTGAATACTGCTCATTAAAAAATGTCTCTAGGATTGGTGCCAATTTGTGAGTATTTTCTTTTGCGAACTCTAGCAACAAGTTATCTACTACAACATTTTTAATGCTCTTCTTATTCCTAATCTCCAAATCAAATTTCTATAGTAGAATAACCCACCATTGCAATTAAGGCTTCATATCTTTCTATTCAATTAGGTTTGTAATGGTTTCATGATAAATATTTACAAATACTTTGGCTTCAATCAAATGTAATTTAAATTTAATAGAAAAATCCACATCTACAAGCTTCTATTTTTTTATTATCTATCAATGTGTGACTACATTAATTAAAAGTATGAAATACTTTTATAATTTTTTGACCAATCATTACACCCACTTCATCATCATTCAAATAGCAAGCTCTAATCCAATGCAATAATGACAGGTGTTGTTACTTAAGAATTTTGAATATTTTATGGAATTCTTCATCAATATTTAATGTAAGTCACAGAGAGGCTTTGTGATTTATTAAAAGTCCTTAATGAACCTTCTATAAAATTGAACATGCTCCAAAAATTATGAATCCCTTTGATAAAATTTGGAGGTGGATTCTTCTTAATCACCTCAACCAAAGCTTTAGTAATTTTAATGTCAGCTATAAAAACCTTATGTCTTCATATAATTTTTTTATCCACTATAAAGTGATAGTGGTCTTAATTCAAAAGTTTGTTTGTCTTCTTGCACCTTCAAGTACTTTCTAAATCTGTTTAAAGTTTACCTCAATTGATGACCCAAAAACTATCAATGTCCTTTGATAGATATTTTATGTTTTTAAAAACATTGAATGTGGCATTCTCCTCTAGAACTTTGAGAATGAGATCCATTTTGCATGTCAATCAATTTTAGCCTAATTTCTAATAAAGGGTGGCCTAGAATGATGGTAATCTCTCACTTTTGAAATTTTATATAAAAATGATAAAGTTTGTGGGCTTATGAACTTTTTTCACTTTCATAAACACATTTTCCATGATACCTATAGGATATTTGATTTTAGAGATCAATGAAGTTAAAACTTTCACTAATGCTTCTGTATCATAAAGTGCTCTTCTTAAAGTAAACACTATAGGGTGCAAGGAATTGTGAAACTCTTAGGGTCTTTCAACTTTTTTTGGAAACATCTTCTATAGAATAGTAGTCCACTCCTCAATGATTGGATAGTTTTATATTTCTAGCTTTCTCTTCCTATACAATAATAATTACACATAAAGAAAATATAAATTCCAATTATAAAACTTCATTTTATAAGCTTGGCTATAGCTTTCTTATTTCTCAAGAATATTTTAGTTAGCCTATCTATTTATTATTGAGCTCCTTTAGCCACATCACATGTTCTGAGGCAAGGTTTAGTCATTGCTTGATTTTAAGTATGCAAATTAAAGAAATATTTACATTGTATTAGATGATCAAGTATAAAACATTAAACTTTACCCAACTCATGTAATAATAAATAATTAATCCACCTTATCCTTAAATTTTGGAATAATATTGTGACAAAGTAGGTACTCAATAACATGAGTATTCTACATAAGATTGCTAACTAATGGAAGTAGTTTGGGAAGGAAGAACTTTTATAAAAGATCTCTCACATTCATCTAATAAGATGAGGGGCTCACTTATGGGTGGACAAATCTTCTTATTGGAGATATAGATAGTCATGCAAGTATTGATAAATTATTTTAACTATCAAGTTGGTAGCCTTGGGTGTTTATTGAAAATGTAATGATGGGAGTTTGTTAGAATTAGCATCATTTGGGCTAGCATTGAGTGTTGTAAAAAAGTATGTTAAAAAAATGGTGAGTGTAGCTTATTAGAGAATACATCATCGGACTAGTGATGTGTGATGAGGTGGTGTTTTTTGGAGAAAGGAAGAGAGTTCATTGGAGAAGGAAACAACAAGACCAGTGATGTGAGAAATAATAATCACTTCATGGGATTTAACTATACAAGCTAAGGACTACAAACCTAGTATGCAAACTTGTATGGTGAGTAGCATTTGATTTATATTGGACAACGAAATGTGATTTTAGCTAAATTTGGGCTGTCTCATGAGCAAACGAGCAGAGTTATAATGACCATGAAGTCAAGCTCATTTAACATACATGCTTGAGTTTGAGCTTGAGCCATGAGATCATGCTGATGACCCCATAAGCTTGAATTATGAGCTAATAGTTAGGCCATCATTTGTACCAATTTAGTAACTCACACCCTTGCTCTAAATCTCACAAAGGTATAAAACAAATTACTATATTTTTTAATCATCACACTTAAATGGTTAACCAAATATTACATTTGATTACATATTGATAATATGTAAGGGTAAATGAGTCAATCCGAGCTCAAGTCATCCTCAACTTGAACTTGAGCTTGTTTAATTATTTAAGTTTGAGTTTGATTTTTATTTAATGAGATTGAGTCAACTCACTAGATAGCTCATTTAGAATGGACTAGTTAAAATAATTCTCATTTAAACTATTATTATGATAAAAATGATAAAAAGTAAGAAATTAGAAAAATAATAATAATAAATCATTATATATATATATATATATATATATATAACAATGAGATATATATTTTAAATAGTTTTAACAATTTTATAGTTAAACTATTAAAAAATTTTAAATAAATTTTATATTATATTTATTAATTGAGTTAGCTCGCAAGCTAATAGGTTGAGTCAAGAATGACTTGAGCTTGACTAGGTAGTTCATCGAGCTCGGCTCATGAGCTATTTATCAAGCTAAGTTAGAGTCGTCATGACTCGCTTACACCCCTAATCATATAATTTGACCAATTATCCATGCTATAGTTTTCAAGTGAATGAATGGATTAACATTAATTTTCTTTTCCAAAAAATTTCATTATTGTTCTAAATATGCACATTAATTATTTTTAATTATTTTATAATTATTTTTATTTTACCTTTGAAATCAACATAAAAAATAAGTGATAAATAGTAATAATAATAATAATAATAATAATAATAATAATATTATTATTATTATTATTATTATTATTATTATTATTAAGTAACATATTTATATTTAAGAATTTAAATTAATTATTCTAAATAAGCATCTTAAGGTGCAAAGCCTATCATAACTAAATGATTTTATGAATATATTTGTAAGTTTAATTTTTGTCAATAAATTAAAGTTTAATATTTTATTTTATATTTATGATCCTTAATAAAATAATAATGAATATGAATGTATGTTGTCATAGAATGTTATATTTTGAATTTTTATTATGGATATTACACTTGTATTAGCAGACATGATTAATATCTTATCTGTAAAAATTTTGAAATTTAGTATCTATTGCTTCAACCATAATACTGAAGTGGCATAACTTTTAATTGAATATACTTATCTTTTATAGTTTATTTTGTGATTAAAATTTGTCTTTATTAGGATACTATGAATTGACACCAAATATATGTATTCTTCCAATAAATTTTATACCCATTAAAATTTAAAAATTGAATGTCCAACTTAGTTAAATGATATGCTATTCCTAGGGATTCAAATATTTAAGGTTGTTGTACCTATTTATCCAAAGATACACTTGATAGTATGCATATGGCATTCATTTTGGAAATTCCTAACACATAGAAATATATAAACACTAAGCATAACTTTATTATGAATTATAGTTAGATGTATTAATAATCCAATCATTTCATGATACTACTTTATATGATGACTAATTTAGCATGTATATCTTTTTCAGGTTGTGTTTTGGTTCATGGGGTATTTGCACCCGGATGCCCTTTCATGATAAATTCCTTAATTACTTATTTTATATACTTGGTTTGATATAGGAAGGTTCTACTTTTTTCTTATCTTAACTTGAAAACTTAGGAGTGTCTTCTCACCATGTGTATTTCAAATTCAACATTCATAATCTTGGAGAACTACTGACACATGGAGTCATTTGTGGCGCCAAATAAGTTGTCATTAATATATATCCACATAGGCAATATATCAATTCATATTGTCATTATAAATAATATTAAAGTTGTAGATCTTTCATTAAATTTATTTTTTAGGGGAAATGTGCTTAGTTCTTTGTACCATACTCTAGAATCTTTTCCAAGCCATACAATGACTTCTTAAGTTAAAACACATGGCTAATTTATAGAAAACTCACAAATCCATGTGATTGTCCTATAAACACATCTTTATCAAATAATATATTTAGAAATTTATTACTCACATCAGTCATTATATTTGAAAACTTTAAAATGGAAAAAAAAAAGTAAATATATTTTTGATTACCTGAAGCTAGCTGTTAGTGAAAAGATCTTTAATTCTTTCAATTTGATAGAATCCTTTTGTAAGCAAGATAGCCTTATACCTTATGATTGACTAAAAACAATAAATAAATACTTAAAGGTTATCACCACTAAAATTAGAAATGCTTTCTTAAGATCCATGTAGTGGAACGTATTAATTTAAGATGGAATTTTAAAAAAGTTAAGGTTTGAAAGGCAATAATAAAAAGCTATAAGGAATGTCTAGTCATCAAAAAATCACAAGTTAAAAAAAAATAAAGCATTGATTATAGAGATATTCCTTTTAGTTTCATAAAATGAATTTCCTAAAATTAATATGATTTATGTAGTTCATTAAGAATTAGAGCAACATCAAATTGATATAAAGAGTGCATTTTTATATAGTTATGTTACACACACACTCGCGCGCGCGCGCGCGCGCACACACACACATATATATATATAGTATAATCAAGAAATTTCAAACTATGTTGTGCAAATTAAAAAAAGTTCATTTACAATTCTACAATTTAATGCAAGGAATCTATCAATGATATCAAAAGTTTGATCAAGTAATTACCATTTTATATTTGAATTGATTTTTGTTGATCAATATATTTATAATAATATTAGTCAATAAAATTTATTCACATTGTGTTACATATGGAGCTATCTACGCTTAGATTATTCAGAGTGATCGATTAAGTTAAAGTGATCGATTAAGTTAATTAATATTGTACTTTTAAGGTATGCCCTAAGTTGTATGGCCATTGGAGTATGTATAGACAATTTAAGTCATTTTACTATTTATGATGGACCAGTAAATGAAATGAATGACCTACAAATATAATCGATCTTGATCCCAATTTTAAAAAGATTCTATCCTTTTCTCATGTCCCACTAAGACAAACTTAGTGTATCCCTCCAAAATAAAGTTATAGATATAGAAGATTGAAAACCCAATTTTTTTTATTTCAATGAATTTAGGTACACATCCGAGTTTCAACTATTTTTTCTTGATGATTTAACTTAAGATTAATTGGAAATATGATGGAACGAATATATAATTCTTTAAGGTTAGTTTTTCCTACATATATAGATAGTTAATTAAAAGTAGTGTATACTTTAAACAATAATAATCTAGCTTGCATCTCATTTGCTTGATTAAATTAGCTCCTTCAAAATTATAAAAGGGAATCACAAATTGGTACAAACAGAATCTTAGTGTTAATTAATTCTTATATTTTGAAAGCGCGTGAATCTATAGTTCACATTTTTAGAAATATTAATTAATGCTGCCATATATTTCTGGTTACAACATATTGTGACTTTTCACTGTTTATTGGGAGAAATTATTATGTGCAGAGTCTGGATGTAGCTTTACGTCTAAACTCCAATAACTGTGTCATATGATGACTCCACAGTATGTGTGCATAATACATAATATGTGTATATAACTTAAATTATATGTACATATTATATACTCATATGTGATGCAATATTATTGAAGTCTAGACGTAACAATATCTGATTTGCTAGTGGTGGCAATAACACTGTCTGACTAAAATATTACAATGGGTCTTGCGGTCGCCAAGTGCTCGTAGAAGCTGTGAAGTGGTCATTTTGCAGCCATTTGAATCATTTTATTGGAATAAAGTTTGGCTACTTATAAACAGTGGACGCTTGATGATGAACTTCTGGATCGAATTAAGTGTCCAAACGCACACTCTTTGTTGACGTGAAAGGACAGTGATGGCTGTTCGAAAGATTCTTAAAGTAATTAAATTATTGGCTCTTGGAATCTGAGTGTGCTTTAGGATCATGAAAGGTGAAACTGATGTCGCAAATGTACGCAATGCCGTGTAAACAAAAAAATGAACAAAAGTGTTCTTTTTGGCCACTGAAAGAAATTCTGGATGTTTAGTTCATGCAACTGACGCCTGAGTGTATTATTGACTCTCAGCTCTCTATATTTACTCTTCATTTTAATTGCATCTACCCATCTGAAAAAACCTGCAAGATAAGATTTTTTTTTTTTCAGGCTTTGTAGTAGCTGTAACAAATCGCAGTCATGGCGATTAATGTCTATATGAGATGATCTTTTAGACGCGATCAGTGATAATATTTTGTTTAGAACATATATTGCCAGTTAATGAAAAACATTATGCATGTAACATTGATCATCTAGCTTGCTTCTATTTTTTTTCTAAATTACATTTGCACCTTTTTGAAATTTATCTATGTGATTCACAAAGCTGGCTCAATATATTGAAGAGAGAGTTATACGCATCTTCATGGATTTCAGACAGATCTGTAGTGCTAATTATTTCTTTTGGTGTTTAAGATAGGATCGATTAGCAGGTGATATCTGTACATCTTTTATGTTCATTGAATCTCCCCCATCTGATAAAAGCTGCAATATTTCATTTTTTTTTTTGTCCAGGCTTAAAAGTTCAGTGTTCAATCTATCACCACTTGTTGCTCTTTTCTTGTCGTTTTATTGGACAAATCATGAACAGTCTTCTTAGCAGAAGGCCTGTACTGTTTCTCTTCTTCAAGACTTCAGCAAACTGTATTTGAATGGCTAGGATGTTTATAAGAGTGAATAGTAATAACAGTTCTATTTGACAAATATATATTTTTTAATAGCTGCTCCAAATTTGTTAATTTCTTTCTTGACCTCAGCACAAAATGGTGTTAAATTAGGTCCCAATATAAATTATTTTGAGTTAAATTAGGTCTTCATGTGCCTCTATGTGCATGTCCTCAGCCTGACCAAACCAATTGAAACAGATAGGTCTAAATCAACATGGATTGATTAAAAATTAATTAAACAAAACTTATTTTTGAGTTAAATTAGGTTCATTATTATGATCTATTTATATTACATTGTCATGAAAAATAAATAATAAAATAGGTTTTGTAGATTTATCATTTATAATTTTATTTTCTTTAAATATTTAGCATTTACATTACGTTTTGATTGAAATATAAGTCTTTTTAATCACATGATTAATATGTTTCTTTCATAAATTCATACGTATTTTGCACTAAGGCTAACAAAATTTGATTATTCATATATTTTATATACTAGGCAAATATATTATAATTTTTTTCTTAAATTTATTTGCATTAATTATATCTCAAGAATTGCTACATTGAAGAAGACTCCTTGTCAAATCGAGAGGAACATTTGAACAACATTATGGTTCAATGATCGAGTAGAAATTTGAGTTGAGAGAAGGTTTCAACTCTGAGAACAAAGTATCATTCAATGAAGTGTTCAACCATTATAGAGAGTTCTTAGTAGTTTAAAGATTTTGATCTCTAATTTTTTATGATATATGACATTAGTTGAAGATGAGAGTACTAAAATCCAAGCATCGACATTACCTTAGAATTGGCTTGCTTCTAAGGCATCATAGTTAAAATGTAGTACGCCTGTCCCTATGAGTACTTCATTTGTGGTGCACTTTGATGCTTAAGTGTGTGGGTTTAAACACATGAGAAGCTATTAAAAAGGCCGAACAAAAAAAATCTTTTAATTAATGGGATAGACTAAAGATGATCATTCACCTCTCCCAAATGGAGCTTGGTATTTTTAGAACTAAAAAATGAAGCATGTTTTACTTTGTCTTAGTATTTGGTAGGCCACCCCAATTTTAATATTTATGTTAAATAAAACACCTATTTGATTAAAGGCTTTTGGTCCAATAGTTGATCAATGGATGAAAATTTTGTTGTATTTTCCTAAAGAATCATGTTCAAGTATCATGCCCTTCACAATCTTGAACATATTGATCATAGATACATTTTTAAAATTTAAATTAGGTCATTAGATTTATTTCTATGATTTTGAAATCAAGACAATCATGTTGGACCCTAAAAAAGTAGTTCTTAGCCAATTCTTTTAGGAGAGAAATCATCTAGTTTCGCAAGAGAGGTATTGATCAAAATCATTCACAATGATCTCTCAATCCACTTTAACTTAATTTTCATTTAGTTTTGGTCATATTTCTATAATAAGATTAATAAGATTTTAGCCTTAATTAGTTTAACCTCATCCCATATACTCCATCCTTATTTTTTTATTAAGTTTAGCTCCTTACAACTTTCATATAGAGAATATTTTTATGTGTTTTCCTCACTCAAACTTATGTTAATTTATCCTTTGGCTTAGTTAACTCTCTACCCTATTAAGTTATAGCCTATCCTTATATTATGTCTTCAAGAGATCTGTCGAGCACCATGACCAAGTTTGCTTAATATTTACTTAAAATTTTGTTATGTAGTTAATGCCCCCGTTATGAATTTTGCAGAATTTCTAATAACCTTGTCAAATCCATTGAATTCCTTAGTGTTCAATTAGCCAACCTTATAAGTTTAATGAATTCAACCCATGTTTTGGTGGACTTAAAACACTACAAATTTTATAAATACCCTAAGTTCATGAGCAAACATTAGGATAAGTTCATTTGTCTTATAGAAAACTATCTAAATCTTAAATTGTCCTAACCCTAGCTTAGAATTAAATAAACCATGATGTAATACAATCCTATTAAAATTGGCCACAATGACTAGTAAGCCCATCCTAGTCATAGCTAAGGTCTTCCCAAGTTAGGCTTTTAATAATGATAGGTTATCTTAATCTTGTTGAACTAATGTGGGATCATTTCATGTTTTTCCAAATGTGACAAACTCAACCCTCCAACAATTAGATTAAGTTTGAATTATGAGTCCATCAGGTACTTAATTAACCCATTTTATAGGTTAATTGACCAAAATACATGACTTCCAATCACTTTAGCATACTTATAAATCCACTTATTTATCTTTAGCTAATTATTTAACTTATTTAAATCAAAGTTTAAATAGAAACCAAATATAAGCATAAAAACTCAATATGGCTAATTAATTAAGCTTAATTAATATTATATATTAGTTAATTGAATAAACCACTAAGTCTATAATATTTCTCTCGCTTTTTAGGGTATGGTTGAATAATTTATAACTCATTAGTAATCCATTAAACCTAAGTTAAAAGTGAGACAACCATTAGATAAATCTTTAAGATTGAAAGTTCTAAATCTAGCTAATTAAAGTTCCTATACATTGTAAACATAAACTAAATTATCCAAATTCATGACCTAAATGGACTCACCATTCATATGGATCAAAACCCTAAACTCAATGGACTTGTTTAAGTCTAATTGGTTAAAGGTAGATTAACCAAAAGCTCCAATGAACCCATTTTGGTCCATATAAACTAATTTGGTTTTTCTAATTTTCAATTTTATTAAGCTTTAGTTAAACTTACATAATGAACCATAGATCAAACCATGGTCAGCTTACCTCAATTAATTGACCTAAGCCACCCAATTGCTAACACCAAGCAAAATTAATGTGAAATTTATTTTCCTAACATATTTTAGATCAATTTATCTCAACCACTAAGATCTCCTAAGCATCTATTCAAACTCATGCACTAGATTGGATGGTTGAGCAGAGCTTAACTACCTTAGATAGTAGTCCTTAAGCTGACTCCTACTCTCTCTAACTTACCATGCAACTGTTTCTAGTTAGTACACTAAAAATGTATTATGTTTATTTAGTAATAATGAAAAATTAAGTGCTTGATTATTTTTCATATATTGATATTCACATTTGAATATAGGAAATCCACCTTGGTTCATAGAGAAAGATATTCGAGGAAATATATTTTAAAGGCTTCATTCTCATTCTTCAAAGAAAAAAGAGCAATATCTAAATTTTCTTCTCTTATGAAGGCCTTTAATCATGAGAACAGTCAAGGTTCAAAAAGAAGAAAACATTGTATGGTATGCATAATACTCACTAGGAAGCAAGTGAGGAGCTCCATAACATAGCTTTATCTCTTCAATATGAAGGCCTATTTGATTTAATTCTATTAGACATAACTTATATAAGGTACTTTTTTTAGAACCCTAAAATACTATTAAGATTTTATCCTTTTTAAAATGAATGTGTATGAAAATAAAACTCATAGTTAGATCTATGTGCACTTTGATTCCTTGATCCTTTTGGATTAAACAATCATATGAATCATATTTGGTTATTGAAGATCGAAGTGGTTTTAATGAATGATCTTGATTTTTTAGTGTAAGGTCAAAGAATTTGTGATGGACATTTAATTTTTTTTTTATGAAAGTAAAGCTACAATTGTGTTAGTTCATCTAACCCACCAATCATATACTTAAGTACCATAATCTATGCCATTTGATTTCAAATTAAATGACTGGAAATCTTCTCTGCGTCCAAAGGACCCTCCCTTTAAATCTAGTTACTCAATTATCGAAGATGCATGGAAAGTGTTGACTAACCATTTAATTGTTAAATAAATGATTTACATCAAAACCCTATAGATTTGAAAATGCATAGCTACACGTAGACAAATATAAAAGTGTATGGCAAAGTTATATGAAAACTCCTGGGCCTTATATTAAGATAAACATAATCTTAAAAATGATTAGGTTTTGTTTGTTGGGGTAGAGATTTTTCAAAGATT
Organism: Cymbidium sinense; assembly: GCA_021442155.1. Taxonomy (NCBI): domain Eukaryota; kingdom Viridiplantae; phylum Streptophyta; class Magnoliopsida; order Asparagales; family Orchidaceae; genus Cymbidium; species Cymbidium sinense. Next base: position 110,604,775 of record CM038218.1, on the reverse strand, counting down.
TTTTAATAATCAATAAACTTGATTAATTTAAAAATTGGCTAACTCTCATGGGTTGCTCTATATGTCCTCAAAGTCCATTGTCCAAATCTAATATCATTTAGAATTAAGTTAGTTTATACATTATTCAACTCCTAAGGTAATTAAAATTAATTGATTATCTAATATTATGAGAATGTACTTAGGGTTAACAAAATTTTTAAATGCTAACACAAAGCTTGTGAGTTCATAAAAAATAATTTATTAAAGAAAAATTATTTTAAAATCCACGCAATAATAATTGATTAAAAACCCCTAATTTTTTAAAACACAACCAACTTTAAAGAGTTGGATAAATTTCCAAATATTATTAAATTTTTTGCACTTTGCATCATGTCCCATGTAACTTCTATGCAATGTTTTATGACTATAGGAACTCCTCCAGCCCTTTAATAAGCCTTATAGTACATGGGTTAATTTGAGCCAAACCTAATTTTGACCCTATGTAGCAAAGGTTTCTTTATTTTAGGATTTATTGAGCTTAATGTAAAGGCCTTTTTTTTTGCCTTTTAATGAACTCAAGATAGCTAAATTTAAATTTAGGACCAAACCCAAATCCTTATATTCTTTTTGTTTATCCCAAAATAAGTAAATGTTATACATTTTCCAAATACCAAATCGTAGCATCTTATAATTGTTTGTCTCAATAAAATGGATATTATTTTTATCCATAGACTAAAATGTCTTGTACTCTATTTTATCATAGGCTTAAAGTTATAGATCAAGTTTATCTTATCTTAGCTATAGTCATGCCTATTTCACCTTAAGTTCCATAACTTTAGGTATAACCTCATTATCATGTGTCTAAAATCCTTAGGTCCACTTGTTCAGCCTAATCAAATAATTTTGTTGTAGGGCATTTAAGTTACATCTAATAGTGCAATTGCTCTGATGGTACAATCGCTTGACACAAAGCACAATTAGTGGTTCAAGGATATAAGCAAAAATATGGTGCGGATTACTTTGATAAATTCAATCTTGTTGCAAAGTTCTCAACATTTTGAACTTTCCTCACTTTGGAAACAACTTTTAAATTGTAAATTTTGCAATTTGATATATCAAATGCCTTTTTACTTGGAATGTTACACAATGCTATATATATATATGTCTCAACCACCTAGCTTTAAGGATTCTCAAAGTCACAATCATGTTTGTCTCCTTAAAAGTATATCTATGGTTAAAAATAATCACAAAGGAAATATTTTTCCACATTTTCCACACATCTACACAAGTTTGGCTTTAAAATGAGTTCAGTCAATCCTTCCTTACTATTCTATCTATAAGGCAACACCTATCTTTACATCTTAATATATGTTGCTGATATACTTTTAATGAGTTGTTATAACTCACCTATATAGGACTTGTTACAAGACTTACACAAAAACTTTAATGTTCATAACCTTGGACTCATACACTATTTTCTAGGTATTCAAGTTACATTACCACTACTAGTTTACACTTAAACTAGTCTAAATATGCAAGTGACACCTTATCTTGAGCAAGTATGATCAACTACAAATGTGTTTCAACTCCTTTACCTCTTAAATCATTTTCTACTTCCAGTGGCACTCCCTATCACAATGCTAAACATTATAATCATATATTTGAATCATCATAGTATTTAACACTTACTAAACTGTATATTGCATTTGTCATTAAAAAGCTTTGTCAAATTATGCATACTCCACAAGACCAGCACTATCAACTTCTTAAAAACCTACTTCAATATATTAAAGGAATTATTCATTTTGACCACTAATCACTACTGAAAACTTATAAATGGAAGTATACTTTGATTCAAAGCAGGCAGGTAACACCCTTCATAGAAAATCAACTACTAGTTTTTGTATTTGTCTAGGTCTTACAATGATCTCTTGGTAAGCTAAGAAGTAGAAAATAGTTGTACTTTCATCTTCTGAGGCTGAATATTGTGCCTTGGTTATTATCACCATTAAAATTACTTGGTTTTATCATATTTTCAAAAATTTTATGTACTTGTGAGAACTCTTACACTAATATATTATGATAATGTCTCCACAATAAACATTGCCACAAATCTTATCTTTCATGCCATAACTAAACATATAGAGATTGATTTTTCATTTTGTCCAAGATTGCGTTAAATAACACACTCTCAGTATTCATCATATAAGTACTCAAGATCAAATTTTTGATGTTCTCACAATAGTTTTATCTACTCAATTTCTTCAATAATGCAACAAGCTAACTGTCACTGCACCAACTTATATCTTTTTTGTTATATGCAAAACCATAGATATGTAATAGAATATATCTTTACCTTTGATTTGTAACAAACTCCCTGTATTTATACTTGATAATTATAATACCAATGGAGGAAGATAACACTCACACATTTCTATTTTCTAGTAGTATTTTCATTTACAACCATTCTCAATTTTGATATTTATGAAAATTTTGAAGGAGAGAAGAGCCATTTATATTATTAATGGCTTTTTTCATGTTATTTCCCTAAAATTTAGAAGATTTACAGTAATTATGAGAGCTATCATGATTAAGATGCAATAGTTCTATTCTTGTTTTAGGATTATTTGATATTTGCACCTTAAATTTTATTTTGGATCATATATCTGTTTGGGAGAGAGAGATTTTGAAATACTTATAATTTTATATAATATCAATAAAATTTATTAAATTAAAATATTGTTCTAAAAAATTCTAATGCTGTGGGTCACAATTAGTGATATGATCTTGAGTTCGTAGATTTCAGTAAATAAAAGCAAAAGAAAGACAAAAATATAGTCAATTGCTTGCACACACGTGCACATACAGTAGTGAGGTGTGGTGTGAGGACGCCTGTGATAAACTTTTATAATCGAAGAAAAGAGTTTTCCTCCTTCTCTTCCTGATTAAGTTTTGCCATTGCCACTTTTAAATACAAAATAAACACAATCTATTCAGTTAAAATTTCATCATTACGAAATTTTTTTGTTTAAGATCCGTTTGATCATTAATCTAATGCCTTAAAAAATAGAACAATGAAATATTGATGATATCAAAATATAATAGAAAATCAAAATTTTATATAGCACTTTTATTTTTGTATCTTCTTGTGAGTGACTAATTATTACAAAAAATCATTAAACTCGATCCATGAAACCTCGTAAACTTCTGTTTGAAGATTAGATAAAGTGGTAGATGCTTTTTCTGCCCATTTCCGAATAAAGGACTGCATGCCATGAAAGCCTCGCTTCTATTTGGATAGCTGCAAGCTTTTAATGAGACATTTATTTGTTACTTCAAATAAAGCTCCACAGGAACTTGCAACCGCCACATGGTTGATATTTATTTCATTTGTCCAGACCTGTGATACCTCGTACTGCACATTGGATACTAATTAAGCGATGTGGGGGAGCTCCTGCTATTTAATTGATTAAAGTACTTTTCTCCCTCCCAGTTAAAGAGGTTGTTCAAGCTCGTAACCTTTCCCTCTGTTTTTTTTTTTCAAAAAATGAGGGCCTCGCTCAGATTTCATTAATCAAACAGAGTTACATATATCAAAAGAATATGATTAAAACTCACAAACAGCTTACCGGATAAATTTTCTATAATCAGCTGTAAAAAAAAATGCAATTTTTTTAAATTAAGATGGTTAATTAGTGAATTAAAAAAAAAATTTAAGACAGATATAATTAGATGCACGTTTTAATGATACGACTTAAAACGCCAATCTAAATGAGGCAAAGTCGCTTCATTAAATATAAAGCACTCTAATAATGCTTAAATAATTTTATTTTTCTTAACGTAGGATAGCTGATTGATCGATTGAAGATTTAAAGTCACACGTTAATACCACATTTAAATTTTATTTTCAAAAATAAATTTCAATTTTAATAAGATAAATATTATTAATTATTTAAAATATTTTTAATTATATATATAAATATATAACTTAAAAATATTTATATAATTTAAATAGATAAATAACTAAATAAATTTATAAATATATATATATAATTACTTTATTTGTATAATTTATAAAATATTTATATAATTTATTTCTTTATTTATTTATTAAAAATTATTTATTTATATATTTTAAATATTTTTTTATATATAATTAATAAAAATATATATTTTAAATAATTATTAATTAATAAAAAAATATTAAATAAATTTATAAATATATATATATATAATTAAAAATAATTTTAAATTATATATTTAATTATATATATATAAATAAATAAATTAATAACTAAATATATAAATATTTAGTTATTAAATATTTTATAAAAAATACTTTTAAATTATATATTTTAAATATTTTAAATAATTATATTAATTAAAAAAATTAATAAAAATAAAACCTCCTCTTTGATATTATATTTAAAAATAATCCCTAGTATATAATAAAATAATAATAGTTTTAAAATATAGATATAATTATAAATATTTATAAAGCTATTGAAATAGTTAATTATTTCACTCAATTTTAATGAATGAAAAATAATTATTTATTTTCAAATATAATAATTTTTAAATCGCATTCCAGTAATAATATTTATCTTATTAAAAGGAAATTAAATTTATTTTAATAATTTAAATGCTGAGATTCAACACGTGACTTTTGGATCTTCAACTGACAATTTGTCAAGATCTATAATTTTAACGCATGGAATAATTAATTATTTAAATCATTATTAGAAAGCAATTAGTGCTTTGCTCATTTGAAGGCATTTAACGAAGATTAATTTGCCATTATCCGACGCTGCAAGTCACCAATTAAGGATTATACTATTCTTAAATTTTGTTGACGCATTTAATTACCTAATTCAGATTCTAACCATACTTAATTTAAAAAAGTTGCCAAAAAAAAAAAAGATGAAAAGAATGAAACAAAAACAAAAGCAAAAAAAAAAGGAAATAAAACCAAGAGAAAGTCCAGAACCGAATAGTTAGTTCACCCAGGTAGCCAATGACCGACTGAGAGGGACAAATGAGGCTACCACCAATGCAACCAGAATTGGAAATAATATTAAGCAGACCACGAGAAACCAGAGAGATAGGTACAGAGATATGCTTCCGCACAAAATAGATTGATCACTAGCATCAGAAAATTGGTACCGGTTGAACCAGATGAGGCTCCATCCAGAGCGACCAAAGCTAGCAAATAGAAGTCCCATAATAAACAGCAGCCACCAAGAAACAAAACCAACTCAGAGTCATTGGCAGCCGGTTGAGCCAAAGAAAGCTGGATTCATCATAGCTCCAAAAAAGTCAATAGAAAATCCCATGAAGTGAGACAGCAGGATAACAAACTATAGCGTAGGGAGTAGATAAGAAGCTCGACCAGCAGGAACCGAACCAACCAGAGAAAAGAGAATGGGAGTATGTTAGCTAAAATATAAATGATGTATAGGTTCCAGCACATAACTTTTTTGTTTAATAGCATAGCAGATATTTGTAGTAATTGTTTCAACCTCAAGAGGTGTAGTAACTGTTTCTCCTCTGTTTTACAATCTTTGACTTATTCATTGTATTTATGTGGCAGCATTTATCCACATGCCATGCATGCATATACTGCTAGAGATGGTTAGCTTGATGGTGCACCAGTCCATAAAAAATTAGGTTAAACGTACTTGCATTTGGACCAGTCCATACAAAATTAGGTTAAACGTATTAATTCACTTAAATTGAGCTCCTTCCCGATCTTGGACCTAGTTAATTAGTGAATCGGAATATATATATCATCAACTTCTTCTCATGGAATCGTTTGGATACGAACTCAAAAGGTAGCTTCCCGTTCTTGTAGGCTCTATACATATAGGCGAAGTAATTGAACCAGAGGTTACAATGAATTCACCAAAATAGCAATCATTTAGAATCTCCATGTAACAAGCATTTCTCACTTCCAATTAACATAAATATATCTATATGACGCTGCCATCTTATTAATATTCTCCTTATATATATCAGCATCAGCTACTAAAGAGCGAAGAAAAGAGAAGATGGAAAATACAATTGAAATAACAATCTACAAAACTGGCCAAACTCTAGGGCAGCAAATATGGCTGGATGAAAGTGTCGTTAGAGTTATGATCTTCAGTTGTTACCTCAGCCAATGAATCAGACCCAGTGAGAACATGCATATACTCCATTAAACTGTTGTAACCATGGCTACTCTCTAAATAAGGCATTGATGATAGAGAACTGAAGCATTCCAGATCAGTGACAACTAGTTGATTATCAATGGCAATCTCTACCTTCTTGTCGAGGAGACTGCCTTTTGATTTAGTAAAAAATTGTAACTCATTGATTTCATCGAATAACATGGCTGGCTCATGATTATAAGTTTGATGAGGCTGCTGCTGCTCTTGTTGGTAAAATGGCCAAACGGGGCCATAAGAACTGGAGAGCTGCAAGAAATGTGGAACAGTTGGATTTTCCATGTTATTGTGTTGAGGAGTTTGGGGATTATACATTTGTGCTAGATTGGGGAAGTTATAAGGTTGTGATTGGTCTTGAAAATGTGAAATGTGAAATTGAAATGAGCTTATTGGGACTAAGTCTTGAGGATGAAGTGGAAATTGGTTTGAGAGATTAGGAATAGAGAGGCCTTCCACTGCTTGAGAGATGAGCTTCTTCTTAATTGTGGAGTTCCAAAAGTTCTTTACTTCATTATCTGTTCTACCTGTCAGATGTTTAGCTATCTGTGCCCATCTGCTTAGATAAGATAACATTCACCTTTGTGCGAACTACTTACAAAAAGCAATTCAATAAGACGTATGAAGTACTGTCCTATCTAATGTAGAGGCAGCTTTCATTCTAAAGAGCATATAACTCCAAGTAGTTGATTAAAGTTGCCGCCAGCTCAAATAAAGATGTGTTGTTCAAATCCAAACCACTCTTCCCTTGCCATAAAAAATAAAAATAAAAAAAAAAAAAAAAAAATTTAAAGTTTATACCCTAACCTCAATATCATCTTATCCTATTTATTTGGAATAGGTTATTACCAAAGGGCTTTGGCTTAAATGGTATAGTTCTTAGTTTATATATATATATATATATATATATATATATATATATATATATATATATATATATATATATATATCTCACTATAAAAAAAGAAAATATGAAAATTTACCTGTTTCCCAAAATCCTGTGAAGTTCAATGATGAGAGTTTCTTCATAGGGAGAGAAGCTTCCTCTTTTTAGGTCTGGCCTTAGGTAATTTATCCACCTTAATCTACAACTCTTGCCACATCTTTGCAACCCTACGTTTCAAATGATATTTTGAAAATGCATGCTTCCAATATTCAAACAATCAACTTAATGAACTATATTGATCAGCAGATGTGATAAATATTTCTGAAAATTAATTTAATTTTCACCTGCACGTCTTGGCACAGAGCTCCAGCAGCCATGGCCGTAAGTTGAGATGTACTTGATGAGCTTGTCATCCTCCTCCGGCGACCAGAGACCTCTCCTGACCTTCTGCTTGTTACAGCATGAATGGTGTCCCATGATCTTAAATAGTAATTAGAAATAAACCTTCTTCTGTCCTCTTCCTCTTTGCTTTGCTTTTGCTTGTTTCAGTGAGCTTCTTTCTTGACTTTTAAGACAGAGGGAACCATTACAAAGGCTGAAGAAATGAGATGTGAACGATGAGATTCCTCTCTCTCTCTCCCCTCTCTCTCTCGTGTTTGTGTGTGTGTGTAGACCTAAGACATAAGTATATGAATTTCTCTACTGTGGAGAGAAAGAGAGATTGCTACTTATTGAGCACGTAGGCAGGTCCTTGGATGGACAACATAATGAGGGAGAGATGCCTGATGCACTATACATAAACAATCTTTAGCTTGTGTGATTCTTCTATTAATTATAAGTAGAGTCGTAAAAGAATCGACTTGAGATGATCTTTTTTTTTACATATTAAATTTTTATTATGTCTGGCTCGAATTGTGTGTGGCCAAAGTTTTAAATCCTTATTCAAACTCGTTTATTAATTTTTTACCAAGTTCTAGAATGAATATAGCTTAGTTATTCATATATTTGATGTAAATAATTCAAATATATAACTTTATTATTAAATATAATTAATATGTAATTCTTATTTAAATTCACGTACTTCAAAAATATCTATCTATTTTATTTGTTTTTTCACTTTTAGAAATGTTCATATATTGAGATCACATTAGCTATGAGTAGAATGCATGGAAACTAAACTGCGCTCATGAACAGCTTGGAAGAAAATCGGGAAAGCGTGACGTTTACATTAGCATGATGAATTAATGAACTGTAAGAGGAATACGGGGTTGACCGAAAGGGAGTGGGAGCCACAACCACTTGGAATCACCTGCAACGACAACGATAGATAGTGTTTAAATCAGTTGTGTGGTGTTAAAGCTATCTTTAATTTAGATTTGCATTTTGAGTTTACTTCATTAACGATATATTTGTGATGATTTATTTATAATTTTATTTTACACAATATTTCACTTTTATGCTTGATTTAATTGTTTTATTATTTTTTGTAAATTATTTTAGAAAGAAAATTATTTTGCTGATCATGTTAGACTATTTCAGCTATAAAAAAGCATTATCCAATTTATCATAAAAAATAAAAAAATAAAAACTATAATGGTCACTAAAGTCTCATCCAAAAATCTACTTGATTAAGCATAAATCTCGATACATTTTGAAATTTTCAAACTCTCATACTTAAATTTAAGATCATTTGAGCTTCGATTTAAACAAATTTATAGATGAATTGAAAGTCTTAATGAGATGAACCAATAATGTGAAACATAATTCGATCTGAGTCTAAATGTCTCTAGATAAAAACTATAAAATATTAATTGGATGACCAAAATATCTTTAAATCAAGCATTATTATAGTCAAATTAAGCATCTCAATGAAATAAATCTAAAAAACTCAAGATCAATAAATTTGATATTATTAAGGCACTCAAATATTTGAAAAATATCTCAACAACAAGGGGATCTCTCTAAGTTGTCTGATGATGTAGTTTGAATTTTAGTCATATTTATAGGGTACGTCACTCACAAATTGCCACCACTAGTCTCTCTATGTAAGGGACTTCTAGGGACAGTGCTCCATGGTCTGAAGTATTCTTAACTTTTGTACATGCTCTTTGATTGAACCACTAACACCAACCATAATCATCAAGCTATCGACATTAGCACCACGTTAGATTAGTGCTCTCAACTACAACTTTGAACTATTGACACCTAATTACTATTATTGGACTGCTTTTGATTGACCTATATCATTGTACCACCATTACTAACCATCACAACCAACTGCTATATTTGACTGCTAATTCCCAACCACAACCATTAGGCGTCTAATCGACTTTTGCCATTAGACCAACACCACCGATCACCAAAATTGAATTGCCACCAATTGAGTTTCATTATCATACCATTGCTTGACCACCACTATTGGACAATCGTCACTCAACTGTCATCATTAGAACACCATGGTCATACCACCAATGTTTGACTACCACCATCAGCCACTACCATAAGAAAATCACTAATTGATCTCATAATCATTGGATCATCACTGATCAACCTCTATAATCAGATCACCCAACCACCATCATCGATTGTCCATATTTGACTATCGTTGAACCACTACCACTCTAGCATGATCATCTGACAATAGCCACTGACCATTATTGTTGAACAATTGAAGATTGACATCCACTAACCAAACAATATCATTGGACCAAAGTCTTTGACCATTCCCTTCAGATTGCCACCGATTTACTTCCAACATCTGAACATTTTCTGACCACCACCATCAAAACATTGTTAATTGATTATCAAGTCCTAATAATTCTTGACTAGCTATGATTGCCTAACAACTATCACCAAACTATAGTCTTTTAACCATTTTCACTGAATTTTGATCACCTAACCATTGTCATGAAATACTATTACTTAGCCATGATCACCTAACTACAAATCACATAAATATGTTCTCTTGACCACTGCCACCTAACTATAATCACCCAACTACCACCTCTTAACTATGGTCTCTCAAGCTTTAATAATTGACTATGAATGTTTAACCTTTATTGCACGATTATAGTCTCTCAACACCATTGCCCGATGATGTTCTTCTAACCACCATGACCATAGTATAAAGTTACCCAACCATTGTTAGTCAATTACTTTGTCAGATCACAACAATCAGTTATAATTGCTTAACCATCATCATGCACTTAAGATCTCCTGACCACAATCACCTAACTACAATCACTCCACCACCATATCCAACTACATTCTCATTATCACTATCACCCTACTATATTGATTTTTTTTATTTTGTTGTTCATCAAATCAATAAAAATAGTTAATTCCATCACTTATATGGTTGATGCATGTCATTAACATTTAGACTGATACTATTGACTTATATCACCTATCATGGTTCACAATATAGACACACAATTTTTAATGATATTAATGTATGCTATTAACATTAGCTTTTTTTTTACATCAATTATAATTATATCAGACATTTTGTTTTTTGACCTCTTCTTCTTAATAAAGGATGATCAAATAGTCCATAACATGGTCTCTTAAGACAACTCCAACATCTCAAAAATCTTTTAACTTATATAATAGAGTTATCATCTAAAGTACATATCAATTAGATTTTATGAATACTTACATAATGTTGAGAAAACATTATCATATATAATCATAAATAACATTAGTGCAATTATTTCAACTGGGGTAGTAGATCTAGTGATTTTTACTTTTTTGGTTTCAATATATAAACTCTTATATGTACGTTTCTTGGAAATTTATATTAATCTAAAATTGAAAAATATATTCTTTCTATTACTATAAATGTTTTGGCATGGAGCACTTTGGCACATATGTGGGAAACAATTTTGGGTTGGTGGCAATCCTTACTATAAACACAAAATGTGGTTCCCATTAATGTCCATGGCATGCTTGTAGTGTGAAATCCCCTTGTCATATATTAGATGATCAATTTTAAAAGAACCAAGTCAAGACTAAGATTAACTTTGATTAAAGTGCAAAAAGTTAAAACATTTAACATAGTTGTTATTATTGCATTGATTTCTATGAAAACTAGATTAATATTAGGGGGCAATCCTACTTGTAGCTTTAAAAGACATTTGTATTAACATCATAGGTAAAATTATAGTAGTCCAAGTCCCTATATCCAATATTATTTCATATATCTAAGGTTTCATATAAATATGAGAAGTCTTACAAGAAAGCTCTAAGCTAGTTCTAGATTTTACATATAATCCTTAATTAGAATTCTACTCCCTAGTCAATGTCACAATCATGGCCTTGAAATAGTAGTAACAATATAAATAAAAACTAATTTTAAACATTGATTTGGATATACATGACATTTGCCTCATTCCAACAAAGTAGTAATCGATCTTATGTAGATTCAACTCCACCTCTTTCACACAATTTAACATCATTGAGTAAAACTCTAAAAACCACCATGCATAGGTTAAAAGTCCATGGTGGATTTCTTCTAACTTCATCCACATAAATTAATATCATTTAGTAATACTCTAAGAAAATTGCCTCAAATATGTTAAAAATTCTTGGCAAATTTATTCTAACTTTTTCTATACATATTAATATTATTGAGTAATATTTCGATAAATAATTTTAGATAAGCCAAACATGCTTAATGGATTTCTTTTGACCACTTTCATATAGGTTGATTTTATTGTAATATTATAACAAAGTAATAATAATAATAATAAATATATCAAATATCTTTGATTTTTTTTTCTAAAATAAATATGCTTAATGGATTTTTATATATCTAAGGTTTCATATAAATATGAGAAGTCTTATAAGAAAGCTCTAAGTTAGTTCTAGATTTTACATATAATCCTTAATTAGAATTCTACTCCCTAGTCAATGTCACAATCATGGCCTTGAAATAGTAATAACAATATAAATAAAAACTAATTTTAAACATTGATTTGGATATACATGACATTTGCCTCATTCCAACTAAGTAGCAATCGATTTTATATAGATTCAACTCCACCTCTTTCACACAATTTAACAACATTGAGTAAAACTCTAAAAACCACCATGCATAGGCTAAAACTCCATGGTGGATTTCTTCTAACTTCATCCACATAAATTAATATCATCTAGTAATACTCTAAAACAATTGCCTCAAATATGTTAAAAATTCTTGGAAAATTTATTCTAACTTTTCTATACATATTAATGAGTAATATTTTGATAAATAATTTTAGATAAGCCAAACATGCTTAATGGATTTCTTTTGACGACTTTCATATAGGTTGATTTTATTGTAATATTATAACATAATAATAATAATAATAAATATATCAAATATCTTTGATTTTTTTTCTAAAATAAATATGCTTAATGGATTTTTAAATATTTAAGGTTTCATATAAATATGAGAAGTCTTTTAAGAAAGGTCCGAGTTAGTTTTAGATTTTGCATGTAATCCTCAATTAGAATTCTACTCCCTAGTCAAGGTCACAATCGTGGCCTTGAAAGAGTAGTAATAATATAAATAAAAGCTAATTTTAAACATTGATTTGTATATACATGACATTTTCCTCATTCCAACTAAGTAGTAATCAATCTTATGTAGATTCAACTCCACCTCTTTCACACAATTTACATCATTGAGTAAAACTCTAAAAACCACCATGCATAGGCTAAAAGTCCATGTTGGATTTCTTCTAACTTCATCCACATAAATTATTATCATTTAGTAATACTCTAAAAAATTGCCTCAAATATGTTAAAAATTCTTGGCAAATTTATTCTAACTTTTTCTATACATATTAACATTATCAAGTAATATTTCAATAAATAATTTTAGATAAGCCAAACATGCTTAATGGATTTCTTTTGACCACTTTCATATAGGTTGATTTTATTGTAATATTATAACAAAATAATAATAATAAATATATTAAATATCTTTGATTGTTTTCTAAAATAAATATGCTTAATAGATTTTCATATATCTAAAGCTTCATATAAATATACATAAGAAAGCTCCTAGATCTAGATTTTACATGTAATCCTCAATTAGAATTCCACTCCCTTGTCAAGGTCATAATCATGGCAATGAAAGAGTAGTAACAATATAAATAAAAACTAATTTTAAACATTGATTTGGATATACATGACATTTGCCTCATTCCAACTAAGTAGTAATCGATCCTATGTAGCTTTAACTCCACCTCTTTCACACAATTTAACATCATTGAGTAAGACTATGAAAACCACCATGCATAGGCTAAAAGTCCATGGTGGATTTCTTCTAACTTCATCCACATAAATTAATATCATCTAGTAATACTCTAAAAAAATTGTCTAAAATATGTTAAAAATTCTTGGCAAATTTATTATAGCTTTTTCTATACATATTAACATTATCGAGTAATATTTCGATAAATAATTTTAAATAATCCAAACATGTTTAATGGATTTCTTTTGACCACTTTCATATAGGTTGATTTTATTGTAATATTATAACAAAATAATAATAATAAATATATCAAATAATTTTGATTGTTTTCTTTCTTGACCTCATTTATATAGATTAATGTAATGGAGTAACACTCTTAAAATTAACCTTAGAAGAAACAAAAAATTTTGTATGGATCTATTTTAATATCACTCACTTATCTTAATATTTAATATCATAACCCATTCTTATTTTAAAGATGATAAACTAGTTCTTTGTTGCCCTCTTTAAAGTGAATAAGGATCTAGGTAAAAATATTATATTGATAATGCTTTCCATTATCATGTTGTAACATTAATAACACTTATATATAAAAGGAAAAAAAAAAAGTAGGCATCCAATGGTCGTAGTTTCCTATGTGAGGAAAGTTCTTGAACATTTAAATTGCTCTTATATGAAGATCAAGCATTCATCAATTATTAACATTACTTTTAATAACATGACTTTAAAGATTTGTCTAGCTAGAATGTCAATATGTAAAAAAATATACATTCATAGGCCATGTAAATAATATGTTTTATTTCAAAGATACAATATAATTTATATGCACATCAAAGGAGAAAATGACCCATTATAAAATATCTCAATCCAATAAAAATAAAGTATATGAGACTCATGTTGTATTTTATGTGATGTGATATTTTATTTGTGTCCCATGTGTTGCATTATCTGATAGATGATGTATTTAGTCATGTTTAAGTGTTGTATTGGAGTTATGATTGATGTCATTAAGTGTTTAAATATTTGAAGTGCATCAATAATATAGCACCTAGGAGTTGGACTTCTAACATCGTGGCACTACAAGTGATTCCTTTTGTAGTATTTGGATAGAGAAGCGAGTGCCTAATCATTACTCTATGGTGCCTCAGCACTGGGATATGATGGGTTCCAAGTTTTGATAGTTTTTAATGATTTTTTTTTTCAAAGGACACATTACTTGGAGTATTGTACTTATATAAACATTATTTTAACCTAATAGAAGACTTTTAGACTATTTTTGTATGAAATTTGTTGTGAAAACTCTTAGGTTAGAGATTGGTAGCTGATCGTTTGGGGGATTTGGTGATCTCTCACTATCGTTTTACTTCGGTGAGTAGAAATCCTTGCATTACTTCTACTTAGGTGAGTGGAAGATCCTAAAGCACTCATTCCTCTCGCTACTATGATGCTCCGTGATCACCCACCATTAGTTTAGTATTAGAGACTAAGGAATGAAGGTAGGGTGTGCATTTGGTTGATTGGATGGATTGGATGATAAATTTTTAAAACCGATTGGTTTTGGATTCCTAAATATATTGAACCAAATAGATCAAATAAAATGCAAAACCAAACAAACCAAATAATAATTTGGTTCGGTTATTTTAGTTTGGTTTTGTATAAACCAAAGTTGGCTACATTTAAAAATTATTTGCATAATTTTTTATTATATAATGAACAAGCTATAAGCAAAATAATATAAATATAATCAAAATACAATTAACTACTTCATGTGATAAAAATATTTAAAACTAATTTTTACTTATCTGAATGATGTTTTGAACTTAGAAGTTGATGGAACCATATTACCATATTATGAGACCAAAATATTTTGAAAATTGGATAATGGTCCTCTAAAAAAGCATCTACTAAGTATTCAAAAATAAATAAAAATAAATGTATAATAGATAATCCTATTATACATAAATTAATAATATCGTATTACATATAATTACTTTGGTTTATTTGGTTCCATCCAAAATTTTATTTAACAAACCGATCCAAAACCAAAACCAAAGTTTTCATTAATTAAAACCAAAATCCAAATTACTAAGTTCAAAACCGAACCAAATTACTTAAAACTTTAGTTCGATTTGGTTTTTTTTAAAACCAAATAATGCACACCCCTAAATGAAGGCATGGAGAAAGTGCTTCTAAGTGTTTTATATTGAATTTAAGCAAGGTTTGTTCTGTATTTTACATTTTCTATAATTTTATTTATTTACTAATTTTACTTGGTAAACTCATGCTAAACTCGTGTCATATGAAATTCTATGATCATTTATCTTACTATTAATTAATTATCTCCATTTTAAAAGCCTAACCTTTCTTAACTTAAACCCCATATATAAAGCATGATACTTGAGTGATGACTTAGTAAGGGAGAGTTCACAATAAGATAGCCAAACCTAGGATATGAAACTTGCAATAAAAATTGAACTCATATCCTTAAAGTCTTTAGATTGTTACTTTGGCATGTTTACTTAGTATTTTATAGTATCCAAAAGTTAATTTGTGTTTATTGAAGGTTAATTATTTTAAAATTTGTGCATCTCATTGTGTCAAATTTAGTTCGCATAATGCATATTTAAAATTTTATTTTTAGTGACATACTTATAATTTTTTTTTGCTTAAATCTTACCACTGAAACTTATTAGCTTGGATAAATTAAAAGATTTAACTGAGAGGATAAATCAAATCACTATGTGAAGTAAAGAAAAACTCACTAAGGTAGAAGACCTTCTCATGAAACTAGCTACAAGATCAAATCTTTAGTACTATGATTCAAACCTTAAAGGCTTTGTGATTATTACTTTGGCATGTTTACTTAGTATTTTATAATATCCAAAAGTTAATTTGTGTTTATTGAAGGTTAATTACTTTAAAATTTGTGCATCTCATTGTGTCAAATTTAGTTCACATAATGCATATTTAAAATTTTATTTTTAGTGACATACTTATAATTTTTTTGCTTAAATCATGCCACTCAAACCTATTAGCTTGGATCAATTAAAAGATTTAACTAGGAGGGTAAATCAAATCACTATGTGAAGTAAAGAAAAACTCACTAAGGCAGAAGACCTTCTCATGAAACTAGCTACACAAGATCAAATCTTTAATACTATGATTGAACCCACCCCCTATATCTGACGTCTGGATGACTTAAAACTTGTAAGAGAAGAAAATATTGAACTTCTTAGAGATGACTATCCTACAAGAAGGCCAAACATGAGGAACATCCAAAGGAAATACCATCTTAGGGTCCATGAAACTCTATCTAAACCAACAAAACAAGTTAATATAAAATCCCTAATGTATGATAATGTTCATGACCCAAATAGGTTTTTGGATTAGCTTACCCAAATTGACAAGTTCTTTGATTAGTACTATATGGATGATTATCAGAGGATCATATTTGCAAAAATGAAATTGGTGGGGTTTATTGGAATAATATTTTAACTAAGAATGAAAGGTTTGATAGAAATCTTATGTCATGGGCCAAAATAGAAGAAATGTTATGGTTTAAATATTATTCTATGAACCATGATAATAAGGTTCATGAATAATAAATGAGTCTTAAACAAGGAAGCATGCAAGTACTGGAATATATAAATGCATTTGAGGGCTTAGTAGTAAGGACACATAGATCAAGAATGGTAATTAGCCAATAAGTTGGTCATTGGGCTAAGAGAAGATATTAGGAATGAGGTAGAGCTACATGATCCCTAGACCTTAAAAGATACCTTTCATTATGCTTTACTCTACAATAGTAATGGCTGGAAAGTCTACACTACCAAATTAAATTGTAGCTATAGCATCCCTAGTATTGATAACAGCATTAGCTAGATAGATGTTTGCTTCACAACCTAGCTGCTTTATGAATGGTGTGTTATGAAGATCCATCGATATAAAGAACAAGCAGATTGGTCATATTGACATAATTAGCTTAGATTTAGTTTCATTGATAATTGATTCTCTTTTTTCTTTTAATTTCAAAATTTTTATTATACTCCACTATTACTATAGCTCATATTCGATTAGATAAAGATGGAAAGAGAAGCTATCCCCAATGGAGTCACCAGAAATCTGTGGGCTCTGACTCTCAATGAAGAGAGTTTGAATTATATGTCGGTCAAATTTTTAGGAGGTAGATGGAATAGTAGATAAGACACTACCTAGAGATTTCACCCTCATTTTATGAGGACTTTAGATTTGGTTCAGGATTCTTATAAGCGCAAGCACCTATAGTTAATTAACCCTCCCAATGTTAAGAGAGAACTTTCGATTAAGGCTAGTCGTTAGATCGCTAAATGCATAGCGTATAGTAGCAGTATATGGAGTTTAAAATTTGGGGTTTAGAATTTATGAATTTAACTTAAAGCATATGGTTGGTAGAATGATG
This sequence comes from Cymbidium sinense, assembly GCA_021442155.1. Lineage (NCBI taxonomy): Eukaryota > Viridiplantae > Streptophyta > Magnoliopsida > Asparagales > Orchidaceae > Cymbidium > Cymbidium sinense. Next base: position 110,587,028 of record CM038218.1, on the reverse strand, counting down.
ACATGACCAAGCTAGATCCCACAATTCTGTCATCACGGGCTGGTCCCTAGTCTACTTAGTCAAAGGAGGTAGTTGACCCAACCTGACCGAAGGATCCCTACAAGCAGCCATGAGTTACATCATTCAAGTAATCCTTATAGATCTAGGTTGATGTTTGTCTAAGAAGACAAGCTTAAGTCAACCTTAGCTGACAAAAGGGCTTTATGCCTATCAAATATACCTTATGATGCATAACTCAAAGGGCTGAGCCATTGGAGAACTTACGGGTTACAATCGTAATCGTAATATATTGGCTCCATTTGGCGGCAACCATCTGATCAGAGGACTCACGTCATAACCGCATCATATGTGGAGCATACTGGCCAAACCATGTAGACAGAGAAACTGACCACGTCCTTACTGGCATGAGATTATTTGAGTTTGAATATAGTTATTTATTTGACTTGATATTAGCTCTTTTATGAGATAGAGTTTTCTTAATCTGTCATACCCAACAAACGATGGTGGATGGGTGGATGAATTATTTGTTTTAAGTATTTAAATAATAAATTTCATTTAGTTTAAATATTTACTTAGTTGAAAATTAGTCTTATGTTGAATTAGTTTAAACCTCAAGTATCTTTTAATGATAATATCTCATCCATTTGAGACTTTCAATCAACATGATCATCATTAGGATAGACCTTATCAACTCTACTTATTTGCTAGTAGAGGATCAGGTCAATGACTTATGTTATTTAAATTCTTTAAGAAATTGATATTAGAACAGACCTTTTCAACTCTATCACAAATATAAAGGATTGAGTCTTATAATCTAATATAATTTAAGTTCATTTAGAAGTTTATCATTTAGTAGATCTTATCAACTCTATTTTAAGCATAGAAGATCACGCCTACTATAATCAAATTCTATGGAGTTGAATATTTATCTCTTTCAATGATTTGAAATAGTATATGGAGACATTCATTAGATTACATGCATATAGTCATAAATGATTGAATCGATTTCATCATTCTTCCTCTTTTTTTTTAAACCCATGCAGCATCCTTAGACACAAAGTTTAAGTGCTTGGTATAAGGGTTGGGGCCCATGTGGATTTTTAGTAATTCATATAATTTTATTTCTAAATTATGAGATTAATTTCATATTTATTTAATCTCAACTTAGCCTTTTGGATCTTTTTAGACATTAAAATTTACACTTTAAATATCTATGTCCGAGCACATAAAGGTATTTACAACTTAGATAATTTCATCTAATTAATAGACTCATTGATTTTGAAAATCATAATTAGAATAAAATTTCTTTTTTTTTGGATTGAAGGAAGTTCCATAACTCGTGTATAATTTAATTTAATATCTCCTTCTGTCAGTTTGTACAAAAAGTTACAGATTTGGTGGCGATGAAGGCATTCTAAATTAGCTAATAGCCTATTAGATCCCTTAGAATAATATTTAATTGGTTTATTTTATTAGAAGTTGTTTAGACTTTGAATTTTCAATAGACTCACATTTATGTCTATTGATAATTCTCAAACTCATGACAAACTATATTCAATATCTCCTTTATCCAATTCGAGTATTTAATAAGATGAATAATATGCTTCAAATATTTTCCAAGGATTCATTGATTATGTTTATTAGCAATCATTCGATCTCATTAAAAAAAATCCCTTATTAATTCTTTGATTTTCTCCAATTCATTTGGAATGAGTTATGTTTTGAAAACTACATTCCAATTTTAAGAAGATCTTCTATGCTCTCATTGGATATTCAATCAGATCATCTTCTAAATCAATTGAAATGTGATATTGAAGTGCCAAATTTATATTTATTGCCAAAAAATTCAGTTCACCTCAAGTTCATAAATCTATTGGAGTTCAACCCATTTTTTATTTGAAATATAATCTTTAAATTCATTTCAAATTCATTCTCATTTATAATTAAAATTTAATTTAATATCAATTTTATTTTAGCGAGTTTAGGTAGGGCTATATTTTTTCCTTGAATTTTATTTACAAGTATGAATTTTAGATAAAATTTTGACAACATTTTGACAATATCCTGACATCGTCTCTACATAGGGAGCTACGTCAGAATAATTTTGGCCAACCCATCATACCCTGATAAGCGTGACAGTTGGTGTTTTGAAGCACCTCTGATGAATTTCAATCCCATTACACTTTGATGAGCATAACGGGGCCTTCAATCACCTGCATAAAAGTAAATATATATGCAACTTCTACACATTTAAATTTTATTTTAGAATTTTTAGTTTTGATGTGTTTGATTTCTTTTTAAATAAATCTTGATACTCTCCCTTTTTTTTCTAAGTCTAAAATTTAGTCAAAATTTTGGCACAATTTTGGCAAAGGGAGCTCCATCTAATAATTTTGGCCTACTCGTCACACCCTGATGAGCATGACGGTTGGTGTTTTAAAACACCTCAGCAATTTCATCTCGTCACGCCCTGATGAGCATGATAAGGTCTTCAGACCTACATAAAGAAACAAATGCATATACCATATACACATTCATACATTTTTATACATCCACAATCAGTGACAATAATAATTTTGTATTAGGTGGGGAAAAGCTAAAAACTGAGAGGAACTACCTGATGGCGGAGTTCCCTCTTGGCTGCGGCAAAGGGAATTGGACTCTAATCAAAGAGAGGATATGGAATAGCTGCAGGAGATAGTGTTGAGGGGAACCCGTCTGATGATGGAGTTGTCTCTCGGTTGCGAAAAGGAGTGGTTGCTGAGAGGAACTTGCCTGATGGCAGAGTTGCCTCTCGGCTATACTCTAGATCACAGAAAGGGATGGTGAATGTGTTGCTAGGTATGAGGGAGGAATCAACAGCTATTTGGTTGAGACAAGGCAAGACGAAAGACCGTCGAGGTAGAGATGATGGGAGCAAAATCTTTGATGTTATCAATAAGAACTCTATAATATAATGTCTCATTTTTGTCATGCAGTTTATTTGAGATCCTCCAATTAGCCAAGGCTACAACACTAGGAGGTTCACCTCTTGTATTATGTTCCAAAGAATGATATGAATTCATGAAACGTTCATATTGTTGCTTAAATGATATAACACGTGGTGGAAGGAGTCCACGAAGCCCTAGTCTATCTCTTTTTGTCAGCCGGAAGCTAGTATCCTTATTAAACTAGGGGTTGTGGATTATGTCCATCCCATGCTTGGAATGATGCAGAGGTCAGGAACGACAACAAAGAACCTCACATCTGGCAAAGATTCTACACATCACAGCCGAACCTCCACATTCAACTCCTCCCTTTTCTTTAGTGATGCTCGAGAGATGAGGAGATCTGCTCTCACTAAAGTAAGTTATGAGGATGAAGTGAGAAGATTGAGGATGACCAAGGCTATATCAATGTCAAAGAATTAGTGCAAATTCCTGGGAATAAAATGGGGAGATCAAGAAGAAGGCGACGATCGACAAGCTTCACACTTGGATGACTCTTGCGTGCGGAACTGGATGTCATAGTTTATGGTCATGAGGTTGGAACTGGGGGATGAGAGATTTCTTGTGGCTTGAAGGGAGATGGCACAAGAGAGAACACTCACAGCTATAAGAGAGGGCTGATTTCCCATTCGTGCGATGGAGGTAGGAACCCAAGAGGAAGGATTGAATATTTTTTGAGAATCACCTACTATTCGATCCTTAGAATGGACAAGGGATTTCATGATTTTGTCTTCTTGGGTGGAGCATGTAGAGAGGGGGAGAAAGAGAGCGAACGGGTGGGAGTTTGGCTTAAAAATCATCCCGATACAAGGAAAAATCCTCCAATTAATGTTGATTGTTCCCTTAATTATTCATTAGAGTATTTCCATATAAGATTAGGTGGGATTTTGAAATTTTTGAAACTTTGAATATGATTAAGAAGTATTTATGGAAATCATCTAATCTAATTAATAATTCCACTTCATATAAAAAAAATTCTGATTTAATTATATTATGGTTTAATTATTAAGATTAAGTTGAATTGTATTTAATTAAATTGGATGTCTAATTTTCAAAGTATTGCATCAAAATTCTTGTGAATCTTGCCAAATCATACACATATAATATGGGTGTCATTCAGTTAACTCCCAATCAAAGCAATCAATGAGAGGTAATGAGCGTGCACTCATCTCTAAAAGACAAGATGAATAAGGAATACTCTTTCAAGAGAAAGTGTGGCTAAGTTATTCCACCAAGCACTTAATCAGGATTAGAATTGCTGAAATCCAAAAGACCCGAAGAGTCAGGTCAAACTAGTAATCCAAAATAATGTCCATATCATCGGATAATTAGCCACCCGATTGAAGATTGCTGCTATGTTTTTAAGATTGGCTAGAGAGAAAATATAGAAAGGGTTAGTTCACACTATCTGATAATGTTTTGTTCATCTTAAAAGTGAATCTGTCAGGGTGGTTATGTCCACTTTAGTACCATTGATGAAAGAGAATGCAAAAGGAAAAGCAATACAATATGAGCAATGGGAGACAGTAGCCTCTAAGAAGACCGTGAAAATGTTGAAGCAACTAAGAGACATCCCTAATGTTAAGTGAAAATCACCACTTGAACCTATATTAGACTTAAAAGAAATACCTAAATCAAGCATTTTAGCTTCTCAATGGCATTTTGATAAAGCTACTTCATCACACCACGAGGAGCAGTCTGCTAAACGTAGGCCTCATCGTAAAAGAAGTCGGCTAAGAAAAGGAATATTAAGAAGAGAACTATAATTCAAAAGATCATCAATAATCTAGAGGAGTATCATCAATCGATGAGACATACTATTAGGTTTGCTGATTATATGTTAAGACTTCAGATTGCTGAGTTAAATGAAGAAGGAAATAGTAATGAAGACTTGCTTCCTAGAGAAACATGTAAATTTTTTTCTGTGGTGTCGAATAGCTCCCAATGTGAACCATGCCTCAATAATTGGAATTAAATAGCTTTGAAAAATGCAATATGAAAAAACAAACTCAAAAGGTTTGTCCCACCAAGCAGGAGAATTCCTGAACCTATAACATCAAAGTCGTGCTTGATGGTGCGACAAATAGAAGATAATTCAGAAGAAGACTTATGTTTTCCTAACGAAGATGAGTCTGAGCCTTCAAATACTTCCCAAATAGGCCGCTTGTAGCTTGGAAGTGACTCTGAAGCATCCACACAGTCCTCCGGGGTAGATGGTGACTTTGAAGGAGCTACTTTATTTGAAGAGTTTAAGTCAATAAAGTAGTCCAAGTGCAACTAAGGAATAGCAAGACACTATCACCTCCATTAAAGAAAGGGCTATCAAATAAGCACAAAATTAGAAATGAAGACAAAAATATTGAAGTTAATGAGGATATCATCCCTAAAGACCCTAAGAAGAAAAAAAATTCAAGTGGAGGAATTGATTATAATATTCTATCACATCTAAGAAAGATCCTTGCACAATTGAGTGTGTACGAGGCTCTCTTGATGTCGAAGGAGCTCCAAGAAATGTTGATTCAAGCTCTTAAAGATCTAAAGATATATGAACTTATTTTGTTGAATGACGCATGACTGAAATTTTGTAAGCTCAAGATCTTCCAATGATCACTTTCTCTGAAGAAGATCTTATGCTCGGGACAATGAAACACAATCGCCTATAATATGTAACTGCAAAAGTGATGGAATTATAATCAATCAAATTCTGATTGACCTAGGTTCATCAGTAAATCTTATGAGTCTGCAAGCACTTAGGGGGTTGTCCCTAGACATTTAGCATCTTGGATGAGATAAATTGATGGTCCATGGCTTCAATAAAATGAGACAGTGGACTCCCAAATCTTTCATTCTATTGCTTAGGTTTGGGGTAAATTTTATGTGATAGATGTTGACACCTCATTCAAAGCTCTATTAGGCCATCCTTGGCTCCATGAATATGGTATGGTTCTGTCTACTCTACATCAATATATGAAGTACATAAGAAATGGAGCAGAACACAAGATTCTTGGCACTATTCAACCATTTACAGTTCTTGAGGAAAAAATTTATGAGGATGCAAAGTATTTTCTTTCAAAAGAAAGTTAGCATCAACAATCTACAGCTCCAACTTTAAAAACTACGAAGCAACCCAAAGAAGAGAAGGAGCAAAAAGGAAGAAAGAAGGTATGCATTAAATCTCTCTAAAACTTATGACACATCACCAAAGCTAAAGAGGTATGTTCCTCATTTGGGCAGTGATACGGAGGGAGAAGAAGATATTCCAGTTGAACTCAAGGAAAAATGAGAGCCTTCAACAAAAGCAAAATGAGATAAATAACCTTGAATCTGATTATGATTTTGAGTCCATCTATACCAATGAAGTTCAATATGTCTCGTCTAGAAGGGCTGCTAACCTATTAGTATCAAACTACTCATTTATAGTTACACTAGTTTTTCCCTGATATATCAAAGAAGTCACATCACACGATGTTCATAATATTGAGGAACTAAAAATCTTTTATGTACCTCCACTACTTGGGAGCAATAGATTGGAAACTTCATTCTATAGATCTGAGGAATGTCAATACTATGATTCAGAATGGCTTATTTAGTACTCAGAGTCTGAAGTGATGGTACCCACCAGAATGCTAAGATACTACCCTCCAAAAGTCCAACGATGATGCACAAACTTGGAAATGATGTTAGAACTGATAGATGGCGAGCTCTCTTCTTTGATAACTTAAGGAGTTTGAAAAGTCCACAGACCTCTCAAGGAAGAAGTAATTATACCACTAAGGATCTCGGATACATCCAACAAAAGCATCATCAAAGGAACACTTGCTATACAGTAATCGAAAGTGAGATTGAAACCAAAATTGAAAATGAAAATGACTTTTATGAAGTCATTCTCATAATCGATGGGGAAGTAGATGCCGAACTGGCACTTAAAGAACTTGAAGATGGTGGGCAAACGTCTATCATGGATGAGTTGAAAGAAATTAATTTGGGGACCAAAGAAGAACCCCATCCAACCTTCGTTAGTTCCTTTCTACTTGATGATAAGGTTGAAGAAATAAAAATATTACTTTGTGAATTTAGGGACTGCTTTGCTTGGACATATTCTGAGATGTCTAGCTTATCCCCTGATGTGGCAATTCACAAGCTAGCTATCAATTTCAATTCAATACTAGTCAAACAAGCTCCTAGAAGAATGAGATTAGATGTTGAGGAACAAGTGGTCGTGGAAACAAAAAAGCTAATTGAAATAGGTTTCATTTACGAGGAGAAGTATGGAGATTTGATAGCCAACATTGTTCCCATAAAGAAGAAGAATGGTCAGATTCGAGTCTACATCAACTTTTGAGATTTAAACAAGGCATGCCCAAAAGATGATTTCCTCCCTATGTCAGAATTGCTAGTGGATAACACCTCTAACTATAACATGATCTCTTTTATGGATGGATCATCGGGGTATAATTAGATCAAGATGGCTCATGAATATGAGAAATACACATCATTCAGAATACCAATTGGTATTTATTGCTACACAATCATGCCATTCAGATTAAAGAATGTCGGAGCTACATATCAGAGGACCATGACATGCATCTTCGACAAGTTGATTCATCAAAAAGTAAAATGTTATGTTGATGACCACATTATTAAAAGTACTGATAAAAAAGATCACCTGTGAGATTTAAAGATTGTCTTTAAAAAGATCAGGAAGTACGATCTCAAGATGAATCCTCTTAAGTGTGCTTTTAGGGTTTTCTCAAAAAATTTCTTGGATATGTTATAAGACTTAGAGGAATTGATATTGACCCCAACAAAATCAAGGCGATCGTTGAGATGCCTCCACCGAAGAACCTACGTCAGCTTCACTCTTTATAAGGACAACTCGCATTCATTCAATGATTTATATCAAACATATTAGGAAGATGCCAACCTTTTACGAAGCTAATGAAAAAGAACACTCCATTCAAATGGGATGAGGAATGCCAAGAAGCAATTGAGAGAACTAAAAAATATATTCTCAATTCGCCAATTCTAGCAGCTCCTATCCTAGGAAAACATCTTATCTTATACACTGCAACTTTAGAGGAGTCCCTCGAGGCTTTACTTGCACAACACAACAAAGAAAATAAAGAAAGGACGTTATACTAAGTTAGTCGAAGATTAATTGGAGCCGAAGTACGCTACTCTCCTATAAAGAAACATTATTTAACACTGATTTCACAGTCTAAAGCTTCATCATTACATACTTTCTCACAAAATCACACTAATCTCAAAGGTCGATTTGTTGAAATTCTTGATGATGAAACCAACATTGATAGGTCATTTAGCTCGATGGGCAGTACTCTTATTACAACTCAATATTATGTATACCCCAGAAAGTAGTAAAGGGACAGATCTTGGAAGACTTCCTTGCTGCGCATCCTATCCCAGCTAACTCACCACTTAATGATGTGTTACCTGATGAGCATATTCTATTTAGTAATGAAAGAGAAAATTCACAGATCTGGGAGATGTATTTTGATGGAGCGTCATCAATCAATCTAGCACAACCTCCGAACCTACCCAAGGCATGAGCCGGTATTGGCCTCGTATCATAACACCTGAAGAAGGCATCATAAGACATTCATATGGCTTGACTGAACCTCAAACCAATAATGAAGCCGAGTATGAGAATTTGATAACTGGTCTTGAGAAGCTATTTCCATAGGTATCCAAAATTTGTAAATTTTTGGAGACTCTCAAGTGATCAGCAATCAAGTTTTGGGAATCTATATGATCACCAAACTTGAGTTTGCCTATTATCATAAGCAAGTTCTTGAGCTAATGACATAAATTTTGAATGTTATATTGACTCGAGTTTCTCGATCCAAAAATAATAAAGCAGACTGTTTAGCTAAACTAGCCAAAGAAATGGCAAGCATGAACGACGAGCACGTGTTGATAGAAGTTTTCACCTATTGAGTTCTACAACTAGTGAATCCATATTCCCCGCTGGAAGAGGGATCATCAAGTGTAAACCAATAGGATGAAATTCTAATTGATCCTCACACTCCATCGAAAATATCTAAAACTAAATAACAGAAGCATGCTCAAAAGGGATGCAAATCCAAAGAACTTTTAAAAGTATAGTAAGAAGCCTTCATAGTAGAAGAACCAAATGATTAGAGACAATCCTTCATCAATTATTTTAAAGAATGCAAATTACCAAGCAACAAATCATTGGCCTCATAAATAGAGAAGAGAATACTACGATATGCCTATGTCAATGATACTTTATATCGCAGGTCTTTTGAACAGATGTGGCTACAATGTTTGGGAAATGAGGAAGCAAGTAAAGTGATATCTGAAATTCATGAAGGTCTTTGTGGTGCACACCAATCGAGTCCTAAGATGATAATCAAAATCAAGAGGATGAGTTATTATTGACCATCAATGGTGAAATATTATATCGACCATGCAAAAAGGTGTTATGAATGTAAAGTCAATGACAATATTATTGATCAACCCCTGAATCTGCTACATCCAACAGTCGCATCTTGGCCATTTAAGTGTTGGGGAATAGATATAATCAAACCCATTGATCCACCATTGTCAGTAGGTCATCATTTTATCTTAGCGGCAACCTACTATTTTCCAAGTGGGTCGAAGCAGCTCTATTTAAAAAATTACTATTGATCAATTTATTGACTTCTTCACTCATAATATTGTCTATAGATTTAGTATACCATGATGAGTCATCTCAGATAATGGCCCAGTATTTAAGAGCACAAAGATCTACAAATTCACTGATCGATACAAAATCGGTTGATATTCATCAATTTATAATCTAAGAGCCAATGGTTTGCAGAAGCTTTTAATAAAACACTGACCAGGCTACTCAGAAAGATCCTCACGAGGAACAAAAGAGAGTGGTATATCAAAATGCTCGAGACGTTATGGGCATATAGAACTACTTATAAAATGCCAACTAAAGCCACTCCTTATGCTTTAACTTTTGGAGTCGAAGCAGTTTTGCCACTAGAAGTTGAACTACCATCACTTTGAGTAGCTATCCAGTATAATCTCACTCAAGAAGAGAATGCCCATTTACGGATGGAAGAGCTTTACACGATGAAATCAAACTTCAAGCCCAACAAAGCTTAGAGATCTATCGAGCAAGAATGTCTAAAGCCTTCGATGGAAGTGCTTCCTCAAACTTTTCAAAGAGAAGAGTTGGTCTTAGTGCTGAGAAGACCGATAATCCCTCACAAAATAATATGTGATAAATTTGAAGCTAATTGGGAAAGCATTTACATCATAGAGAAGGTATATGAAGAAGGAGCATACCAGCTTATTGATTCGAATGGTCGAGTGTTTATGCCACCCATCAATGGTCTTTATCTCAAGAAGTATCATGTTTGAGTGCACATGATTGTATGATTGGATAAACATTATATTCATGACTCATCATATATATATATATATATATATATATATATATATATATATATATATATATATATATATATATATATATATATATATATATATATATATACAATAAGCCTCGAATCTTATGAAAAACCCTATAAGACAGGGGGCATTTTTTTAATTTTATATTAGAAAAGCATTCATGTTTATTTTGGGTTGACTCACATCGTGTGTTAAGATCCCTAAATAATGTTTTAAATTATATTTTTTTAAGTCGTAGGTGACTATGCGAATAATAGGAAAGATTACGTCGGCTCAAGAGTTGTAGAGGACAACTTCAAAGGCTAGAAGTTTGCCTCTTGAACTCATCAGAATCTCAAAGATAAAAAAAAACTTCCAAGTTTTGTCAAACTCACTAAACCCAAATATGGCTGAGTCGCCAACAAACCATAAAGGAAAGGCAACAAGGAAAGAGCCCTCTCTTTTTTGTCTAATGACTACCATTGTCTATCCTCCAAAGTTGATCCAACTCAATGAATTTAAGCGATCTAGATTGGACTAATCTTTCCAATTGATTAATTAATCAAGAGAGGATCTCAGGAGAAGTCTGAGGAACCACAATGTACATACCTACATAACTTCTTCAATAAGTTAGACAAAGAAGCAAGCACAAGGCTGAAGAAGCCATCTTGAAGTTCATAAAAAGCTCACAGCTGAACTAAGAGAATTTTGTAGTCAACCAGCCTATTAAAACACCCATTGTTAGGTTGATGTCTTCTTGCCATAGACCTAATGCTCATCTTGAAGACTAGGTCACCGGCTCACATCCTTCAACAAGTCTGCCAAAAAAAATAAGAAAAGGACCGAAGGTATGCGCATTCTCCTTACAAGTTAATTCAAACAAATCAGGTTAATCCTTCAATAAGTCTGCCAAAATCAACAAGCAATGGGTTGAAGGTATGTACATTTTTTTGATAAGTCAAGTTAGATAAATTAGGTCAACCTTTCATCAAGTCCGTCAAGCTTGAAGCTATGATAGAAGGAACATAAATCATAAAATAAATAAATTCATTCCTCCATCAAACTCGATCAAGCATGAAGCTTGGGTCGGAGGAAATCAAAATCTACAAAGACACAAAATTAAAAGATCTTCAGCAAGCCCATCAAAGCAAAGAGCAGATGGTGGAAGAAGATCTTCAGCTAGCTCATTGAAGTTGAAGTAATTCATTATTGACGAAGGGCAACCGATTTTTAACAAACATGACTCACTCCATGCATTAATCACATTTATTTGAGGGAATTTGTTGACCTCAATGTCTATTACATAAGTTGAGTCGAGCTTGAAGCTTAATTCGATGGACTTCGGATACAATAGCGCATAAATTAGAGCTAAAATGTGTTGTACATCCTAAAAATTGGCTAAAACAACCTCCGATAGATAAATAAATTTGACCATCACATTTAGAATGCCAAAATTGATTAAAATATACATATTGGATAATTCGATGGTTGAACGATCAAGAAGGAAATCTGTCGATGCACCTACATACATATTGGAGTTCGGAGGCTACGATAATGCTCAAACAAACTCCGTTCACAAAATTTATCATGCCGTTAGCATCAAAATATCAAAACTTATCAAATGAGACTGTCTGCTTCTAATTCAGATGAGTCCACACGAATGTCGAGTGGTCGAAAGTGATGGTGCACAATTTTGAATTGAAATTGATCCGATTCGATGTCAACGTAAATCAAACAGCCTCCGATCGTAAAATAGATCATGCCGTTGCATCCAGAATATTGAAATAACCTTATATATATATATATATATATATATATATATAATAATAATAATAATAATAATATGTAAAATCCATATTAAGTTTAATTAAACACTTAAATTAAAAGGGCCTATATATAACTAATGTTATCTAATCCTAAGGAAGCACAACACTTGCCAACACCTCTCGATTCCTAGAGCGCCAGACAACCCACTCTTCCTTCTCAACATTTTTCCCTCTCTCATGCTCCCTCATGATTGAAGGACGAACCCAATCCTTACCTCACAAATGCACAAGTTCCATCCATATCTCCCTCCAAAGTCACGATTCTCTCCCTCTCTCTTTGATCCTCCCATTCATCCATCCATCACGGTTGCAATCCAAATGAGCATCTGACCTGCCTCTCCTATCTTGTGAGGTTGAGTCAAGACTCCCAACTGAGCATCACACTTGATCTCACCTCCTATTCATAAGCCGAATGGGCATTCCTCCTCCCTCTCTTGTTGTCCTATTTGTTCATCCATGCAGCAGAACGGTTGAAATCCCATTCCAAATCCCATCATCAGAAATCTTTCTAGCTAGCCAGCGGTGACCTTCTTCAAATGACCATCCACGATGTCTCCAATAGCCCACACGAAGCTTCTTTGGCATATTCTCCCAACTGAGCAGCAACAACTCACTTCATTCAATGAGCCCCCAAACAAGAACTCTCCCGTTCGATCACTCTTAGTCATTTCTTTTCAATGGTGGAGAATTAACACCATCGCCCTTCTAAAACCCAACAACGCTAACTCCTCCCTCATACTTAGCAGTGCACTCTTCTTCCCTTTTTGCAACCTAGAGTATAGCCGAGAGGCAACTCTACCATCACATTCCTCAACCACTCTTTTTTTGCATCCAAGAGGCAACTCACTAGAGTTCCACTTATCTCCTAGTTATTATGCATCCCCTCTTGATGAGAGTCCAATTCCTTTTCAACCGCTACCTATATCTCCTCTCTTTCTCCATGGATTTATCTCCTTTAACTCTCATTCCATGTCTCCACTCAATACCAAACTTCATATCACCTCACTCCCATCTTCCTCTCATGGCTTTCTTTCTATTCTATCCTAATAGGATAAAAGAAAGATCATATTTAAACATTATTTCTTGCAGGTTGCTAGTTACACTCTCATTCAAGTTTATCATTGTTGCTAGTTGTGGATGTATGAAAATGTGTAAAAATTATATGTATATATGTGTGTTTCTTTATGCAGGTTTGAAGACCTCATCATGCTCATCAGGGTGTGATGAGAAGAAAAAAATCAATGAGGTGTTTCAAAATACTTACCATAGACATGAGGAGGAAAAAATTGCTAGAAATTACTTATAAGTCAACATACTCCTACGGAAGCATAAGAAAGTTGCATCTGCATTCAAGATAAAAGCTTAAATGTCATCTAAATACCCATCCATATTTCAACCTTAAATGACTACTACTAGACCACCCTTCCACTCCTAGTAACTAATATGACCTCTTTTGAATCTACTTCTAAATATATGAGAGAGATAGTCTACTTTAAATGTCATAAGAGGGTCATTTATTGAATCAGTGTAGAGCCAAAATCATGTTCTTAGATGAATTAGAAGATTTAGAAGAAGGGGAGGATATAGAAGAGATACATGATGATACATTCATATCAAATGAAGAAGTAGACATTATTAAAGATAATTTAATATCATTTATGAGGTATATGACTACTTCTAAGATAGAGAAAGAGAGGAGGCAAAATATTTTTTAAAAGTATATTTTATCTAAGGAAAAGAGTTGTAAGTAGTAATAGATAGAAGTAGTGTTATGAATGTTGTATCAACTTATGCTATCATGAGAGCAAGCCTTACGACTGAACTACATATAGAACCATTTCATGTTAGTTGGGTTTGTAACACATCTCTACCTATCACAAATAGATGTCTTATCTTTATTAAGATATGTAATTATATGGAGCAAATATAGTATGATGTTCTTTTGATAGAAATCACACATATAGTATTAGGGAGACCTTAGCTTTATGATTTAAATGTTATTCATTATGGCATTGAAAAAACTTACATATTCAAGTACAATGAAAATACCATTAAGCTATTTCCTATAAACCCACTGAAAAGAGGCCAATTATACCCTCACATAGAATTTTTCCTACACCTCCACATAACCTAATACTTCGTTTCAGTTACGTATTGCTCAAGAAGAATATGAAACTCCAGTTGATCATGACATTACTATCTAGTAATATGAAGGGTACTTAGTCTATATTTTAATATGTGTAAATCTCTTGGAATTCAAATCACAGCCTTAGGGTTTAGATGCTTAGTTAAAGAATTCACCAATCCTACTTCACTTTTTATCTACACCTTCATGAAGCTTTCATTGATACCAATAAACACCATATATCTATTATGATCTTACATCTATTATCTTAATTTACTAATTTGACTCCTCATGATTTACCTAATGAATTATCACCTTGAGGAATATAAACATGCTATAGACTTGATCCCTAGATCATAGAAACCTAATTTGCACATTATAAGATGAATCCAATTGAACTTATAGAATTAAAATGACATGTTGACAAACTTTTGAAGAAGAATTTTATCCAAGAAAATCTTAATCCTTGTGCAGTACCAGCCCTTTAAACCCCTAAGAATGATGGGACTTAGAGATTGTGTATTGATAGTAGAGCAATAAATAAGATCACAATAAAATATAGATTTATCATACCTAGACTAGATGAAATGTTAGATCTTATTTCTGGCCCATCTTTGTTCTCTAAGATTGATTTGAAAAGTGGATATCATTAGATAAATATTATTCTAAGTGATGAATGGAAGACAACTTTCAAAACTCTTAAGGGTCTTTGTGAATAGTTAGTTATGCCATTTAGATTTTCAGTACGTTCATGAGATTAATGAACACTATTTTAAAATATTTTATTAGCATTTTCTTATAGTCTATTTCGATGATATTATTATATATAGTCCTCACAAAGAGTCACATTTATATTATTTAAGAATGATTTTGGAAAAGTTAAGAGCGATAAAATTATATGTCAATCTTAAAAAGTATTTCTTCAGTCAACCTCAAGTTATGTTCTTAGGATTTATCATGTCTATTGATGGACTAAAGCAGACCCCACAAAAATCAAAGCTATTCCACTGACCTACTCCAAAATCTTTTATGAATGTTAGAACCTTCCATGGATTAGTCACCTTTTATGAGAGGTTTATTAGAGACTTTAGCATTATTTCAACTCCTATTACTAACATCTAAAAGGAAGATAATTTGCTTGGACTATAAATATTGAATGTGCTATAAGGTAAATCAAAATTCCTTATGACCTCTTTACCCATGTTAAAACTCTTTAATTTCATAAAATATTTGAAGAAACTTATGATGCTTCAGGTGTTGAATTAGTGGAATATTAAGTCAAGAAAGCCACCATGTTGTTTTCTTTAGTGAGAAGTTAAAAATAATAAGCAAAAATATTATACATATGATCAAAAAATTTATGTGATCATTGAAACTCTTAAGCACTGGTGACATTATCTATTATATAAGGATTTTATTCTAAATATGAATCATCAGGCCCTAAAATTCATCAACGCTTAAAATAAACTGAATCATAGACATGCTAAATGAATTGAATATCTTTAGAAATTTCTTTCATACTTAAATAGAAGCCTAGAGTAGAAAACAATACAATAGATGTTTATCTAGGGTATCTCTAGTCATCTCATCTTTAAAATTTTAAATTCCTAGATTTAATAATTAAGAGAAGATTATAAAACTTGCCTTGATTTTCATTGATTTATCTAGAATATGAGTCCAAACCTTGACTTTTCATAGTCCCTATGCTATAATTTGATGGATATTCTTACAAAGGCAATGTAATATGTAATCTTAGAACATCCATGAGAGACTTCTTTATATCCGAGCTTCATTCAGGTGGTATAACTGTACATTTTAGTAAATCAAAATTGCAAGAACTAGTTGAGCAAATATTTTTATGGCTATCTATATGAAGGGATGTTGAATGTGTCATAGCTTAGTGTTACACTTGTTCTCAAGCTAAAACTATTAAGCAAAGGCAGGTCATTCTACGTTGTTACTTATTCCTTCTCAACCTATCAATGGGCTTCATGCTAGGTTAGCCTAGAACACTTCGTGGGCTTGAGAGTATTTTTGTAGATGTGGAAATATATTCTAAAATGGCAAATTTCTTACCTTATTTAAAATTAAATGATGCATCTTATATAGTATGGTTAATCCTTAGAGAAATTATGAGATTACGTGGAGTTTTGTCTGCTATAGTTTCTAATAGAGATGTTAAAAGTGTATCTTATTTTTGGAAAACCTTATGAAAATTAATGGGAAGACAATTAAAGTGCTCCTTTACATTTCATCCATAGACCGATGGACAAACATAAGTGGTTAATAGGACCTTAAGGAACTTATTGAGAAGTTCAGTTGGAAAGAACATATGAAACTAGGACTTAACTTTACCTACATCTAAATTTTCTACAATAGTATCATTTCCAGGTCAACCTATAAATCACCTTTTGAGATAGTTTGTGGATATAATCATAAGATGCCAATTGACCTAACTAGCACACCTACTAATGCATTTTATGATTCAACATATACATTTACATGTGAATTTCAAAGCCTTCATGAAACCATTTAAAAATAACTAGAAATATAGAATGGTAAGTATGTTGAATAAAAGAACAAAAATAAAATTTTTAAGGAATATGAGGTAGGTGATTATGTATTAGTATGAATATATCTTGAGAGATTTATTTTCATGAAAAATAAAAATTTACAAGTTAGAGCATGTGTGCTATTTAAAATTACTAGGAAACTTGATACTAATCCTGAATCTAACTAGTATAAAACAAATGATATAACTTGGGCTACTTTATCTTAAACTACTTAAGAGGTTTTATCCAATCTAATTAACAAAAGAGCAAAAATGGCTTAGTATTCTTGTGATTTGGTAGGTGTAGATCACTAATGTGATTTAATTTAAGGTAATGAGGTCTCTCTTATGAGGCTTAGAAAGGTAAAGCTATATAAAGTGTAGTTTAATTTCAAGTGAATTTATGGTTTAAAAGAAAGTTGTTGGGCAAACACTTAACAAATAGTCCTAGATCTACAACCTAACTTTTAATAGTAAGAATTTTATATCAAAAGATCTAAATCACATTAAATAAAATAAAAATCATAGGCTAAGAATAGGTAGAGGTCAACTACAAATTATCATAAATTTGGGAGGGGTTTTGATATTCTTTTTAGAAATTTTCTAGGATTTGTCACAAAGAAAACAACTAAATAGGTTCACTGACATTACATTAGAGTTCAATAAACTCAAATATTTTGTAAATAGCATGCCCAAATCAATAGATGAGATTGTAGAGAATGATGTTAATTACCAATCTAGAGAATTTGATAATTTGTGATAGAGATTTGGTCAACCAAATGCAAGCAACCTAGAGACTAGATCTAGGAAAACCCAAGACTAGGCTGACCTTTACTATAAAGAATTAGGATGGATTGTGAAGAAGAAATTAGAATTTAAATTTTTATATGATATAACATAATCACAAGAACAAGAAACCATATAGAAATACAATAAAATTTAAGAACAATAAAACTAAATTTAGTGCACTACTCATCAAACTAGTGTAAAAAATGGATCACCAATCCTCCTTGTTGATTGGCCATTATGTGTTCCACTCAATTTTCAATCCAAAATTAAAACACTTCATTAATATTAAACTTAGTATTTTGTATAAATCACACTTTAATATAAACATAAATAGTGTGTATCATCAAGAACTCCCTTAACTACCTTTAAAATTGTTTAAAATTGAACCAACCAGCTTGTAGTGCTATGGCACCTACAAGCAACACAATGGTGCTATCTTCTGTATTTCTGAGCTTAATTCTTTAGTGAACAGTATTGCAACACTCAATGTTTTGCATCACCTAGGCACTATGCTAGCATTCACAACTAATGACACATCAAAGTTACATAATTTTAATAATAACAAAACACTACACTTAAATATGATATTGTGCAGTGCTATAATACACATAAAATTCTTCCATGTAAACCTCATGCATCACCTTCATCTTTTTTGACTTAGCTCTAGCCAAGGGTCTTTTTATTTGTGCAACATTATTTCTTCTTGAATCCAAGGACGTTTTTCTAAAAAGTTAAACTCCAAATAATTAGCTTCAAGATTTAGTGTTAGGTTCTTTAAATCCTCTATAGTAAGCCAAGTATCTTCTATAGCTAGGTTCTCTCACAATCTCACTAGAATTTATGGTCTCTACTAGGATCTTCTTAATGATGATATGATCCACCTTGAAGAATGAGTGTTGATTTGACCCCTACACATAGAGATATTATGTTCTTACAAAAGAATCATCTTGTGCATTTAGGGATTTGCTAACTATTTTATATGATATAAGATCTACTACATTAAAATTAGATTGAAAAAATATCTTCAGGAAATTCAATAACACATGCATTCATGCTAAGTTTTCTAATTATCTTAAGTAGCCCACATACACTAGCTTGTAGTTTTCTAAATAGTGTGGAACCATATCTCTTAGGATGGATTCTTATTAATACATGATACCTTCATTGAATTATTTAAAATGTTTTCTTTATTTTAGTTTTAGTATATTTTACATTAGTGGCTTCCAATTATTTCTATACATTTCATGAAGGCTTTATTAATCTAATGCAAATGAAATAGCAAAATTTGAATGTACAAGTTAAGGAATGCTAGCAAGTTCAATGAATTTTTTAAAGTTAAAATTATATATAATTTTAATAAAATTGGGTAATATTATGATAAAATAGTGTGGGGTCAAAATTTCTCTAATTTAGGTGTTGAATCCAACCTTCTTTAGTCAAATGTCCAAAGATAAATGTGAAGGTGTAGGAATCACAAAGCCTATGTTAGAAGTAATCTCTATAGTAGCAGGAAATGAAATTATTATTAAGTGAAGTTTGGGATTTTTTTCTCAATAGTATTTGGATGTAAATCAGAACTGAATTTATGCGATGACGTAGGGAAAATCCTATTTAAGGAGTAATATGTCTATTTAGTTGTCTTTTCAATAAATAATTTTATGGTCATATGATTGTTTTGAATGGATAAACATTGTCTCAACCATAATGAATGACATTTAAATCAAAAACCGATCTTCCTAACATGATATGTGTGGTCTCTATAGAAAGCCATCACACCAAATATGATCAATATAACATTCCAATCTTGGTTGGCATAAAGCATTTCAATGTAATAGAAAATGTATGGTTCACGCAACTTACATGGAAAGGTTCAAGGTATGGTTTAGTCATTAGGTTTACCCAAGTGATGACATGGATGAAAATGACACTCATTGCACTAACTCCATCAATCACCATTTCACGTCTCTTCTCCTTACATAAAATATACTGTTGACCTCACTTTTGGAGTGAGGATTCAATCTCCTCTTATTATATTTAGGAGTCTTCTAGACACTAAGACTTTCTTAGTCATAAGACACTTCTAGCAATTAGGTGAACACTTAACCTCAGCCTAGAGACTTAGAAGGGTTAATCATAGGATTTGGCTTTGCCTTAGGACTTAGGGAGACTTACCTACCCTATAGCCTAAACCCAATCTATTCATACCTCTTTAGCTTAACCAAACCTCAAATTCAACTCACCCAAATTCAAATGAAAAATCCAAATCTAAATTCTAAACTAAATGATTGAAAATTATAATCAAAACCAAATCCAAACCAACTCAAAATTTATCTATCCAAAGCACATGATTCAATCCCATGGACTTAGCCTTAACCAAATTCAAACCAAACAACTAAAATCAATTCAACTCTTCAATCAACCCATACCAAATATACAATCAATATCAAGCCACCAAACCAAAATGAAACCAAACCAAAGCTATTCTAAGCCATATGATTTAATCCCATGGACTTAGCCAAAATTCCCTTCAATCCAAATAAAATTCAATTGATTTTCTCATGAATCAATTATTTCCCAATCATCATCCCAAATATAAATCAAATCTACAATTAATTAAACAAAACCCAAAATCAATTCAACCAAACCTAACCTTACCCATTTGACTTGAAATATCCAAATAAACCAAAACCCATTTAAACCCAAATCAATTACAACCAAAGCTATAAATCAATCCTAAATCCATATATAAATCTAACTAAACTCAATTCAACCCAAAATCAATTCAACTAAGCCTAATTGGTCCACTTGACCCAAAGTGATCAATTTGACCTGTTTGAACCAAATTTCAATCCTACCTAAATTGATTGAACAAAACTTACCATAACCTTCTATGATGATCATCAATCTTCCTTGATTGATCAATTGTCATTAATTAGGTCAAACCAAGTCAACTCGACCATTTGACCAAGTCAACCCACTTACATACATAAATCAAACTAACCAAATCTCATCCTAAGCCAAATCAATTGAAACCAATGACTCATACCAACCTAAGATCAATGATTGAACATGACTTGATCATCAATTGAGCCAAACCTAGCCCAATTGGCCCTTTGACCCAAGTTGACCCTATTTGACCTAAAAGACCAAATTAGGACAAATCGATCTAACCCAAATTGATTGCAATCAATGACTCAAATTCATTCCAATTTGATTGTTGAACTTGACCAAAGTCATAATTGAACACAATTTGGCTAATTGAACCCAATTGACCCATTTAGCCCAAATTGACCTAAAGGGTCAAATTAGCCTAAATCAAATTAACATCCAAATTAATTCAAACCAAAGCTTACAATCATCTTCAATTAACCAATTGAACATGAATCAACCTATAACCCAAGCCAATTTGGCCAATTTGATCAAATTAGTCAACTCGACCCATTTGACCCATATGAACTCAAATGAGCCAAAATCAAATCCAAGCCAAATTAACTCAAACCAATTGAACCAAAATACTTCAAGTACTCATTTGAACATGACTCAACCCTTGGTTTGACCTAACTTGACCAATGAGTAAACCTAACCCAACCTAGCCCAATTTGACCTATATGGATCAAATTGAGCCAAACTAAGTTCAATCCCATTGAAACCTTACCCAACCCATCCTAAACTCACCTTGGGTCGACCCCAAACTAGTCCAACCAAAATCAAACCTAATCCAAGGCATTACCCATTGTTTAAACTCCTTCATAGGGATTATACCCAAATTGCCAGGTCAACTTCCCCCTCTTGTCACTTGACAGCCATCAAATGCCCCAAATAGGACCTAACCTACATGCCTAGCTCGACCCAATGGGATAGATCCACCATGGACCAAGGGAGGTGAGTTAACTCACCTCCCCACCTTAGCCAAATCCATTGGAGCCAAGGAAGAGGGAGACTACCTTGAGCCACCAACCAAGCTCCTTAGCCAACCAAATGAGCCTCAACTAACCCGACCTTTCCAGGATGGGCGATCAAAATTGAGGTGCAATTCAAACCCATTCGATCCAGGGAGGATATACCTCATTTTGACTCAAATCAAATAATTGAATCCTCAAAGAGCTTGAACACACCAAATTGAATTCCTAGATCACTTCCCCAAGCCACCAAGCCTTCTTGATCCTTCTCGATGTCGCACTCTGTTGATCTAAAATAGGGCAAGGCACTCTTCGATCCAACTCCCTCAAATATCAACCAAACTCAAATTAATTTCATCCGCACATTCCCTTACCTCCATTGAGTGAGAACAAAACTTCTCCCTAGCTCCACGACCATCAGAGGGGCCACTTCGATCAACGTCCCTCTGTAAATCGTCAGTTCATGGTCTATAGAGCCAACGACAAGGAACCATCATGCATCTTACTCATTAGGGCCTCACCTCATATAGGGGAAGCTTCCTCAAGCATTGCACCGCCGATCTTGAGCTATGATGAGGTAATTTCCATTAAGCCAAGATTGGGTCAAAATTTTCTAAGCCTTTCGAAGGAAAGTTATATGTCATGTGATTTTGGCCGTTGGATCCCTTCGAATCTTGTGAAGGTGTGGGATCAATTTTGTGGTCATCTAAGCTCAGTTGAGCTCAGATCGAATGAGGGAAGGTGGACGGCATCCATTTTTCATTACTCGGGGGATGATAGATCACGTGTCATCTATTCTGTGTGAATAGAATGGATGGCCGTGATTAATCTGTTAGATTTAATCTAAATTATCCCTTAAGAATCGCAAGTTTAATCTCCGATGTTCGATCTTAGATCGGATCAGAGGGGACGAAATCGCGTCTACCGCCAGCCACGTAAGTGCTAACTCAAACGTGTTTAAATAACCAATCTACGATGGTGGAAAGCAGCCATGTCGGTGATGCATGCACAGGGGATTGGGCTTAATTAACTTATTTAATGGGTGAATCTTTGAAAATTTATAATAAATTGTAGAAAAATTTAAAAAAACTATAAATAAATACTCATTTTAAAGGTAAAATAGAGGAGATTTAATTAAAATTAATCCCAATCAATTTTGAATAGTGATTAAGTTTTAATTAAAATTTTAATAAATATTTAATTAGCTTAATTAAGCTCTAATTACTTAAGTAATTAATCTCAAACTTTGTGTGCTAGTTTAATGGGATGACCTCTGCCTCTCATAATTTTCTTGAGATTTATTGCTTGGTTAATTAGGAGATTTGATAATTTAAACCCTAATTACTCTTTTAATCCACTTAATGGCTTATTAACACCTAAATAGTAATTAATTAATTAATTAAGCCCACTAATCATTATCTAACAATGAATGGGCAAGGGAGTGGAGTTAGGACCTCTTTCCTAGCTTCTTTTCCTAAGTCCACTTCATTTTGAAAGAAAGTTAATTAATATGAAGATTAATTAAGGGTTGATTAATTAATTAAGTGGCTTAATTAATCAAATTGAAAGCATGATCACATTAGATAATTAGAAATGGAATTAAGGCTTTCTCTTTTAATTTAATAATAAAGACTAAAATTATGATTAGCCCATAGGTGTGGAAAATCATAAAAGTACTAAATTAGGTTCTTTAATTTAATTAACCCTTAATTATGAGCCATTTGAATTAGGCCCATGTAGGAGCATTATTTTCTCACATGTTCATGTCATTTTTAGCTCATAATTAAGTGGTTAATCAAGTTAAAGAAGCATAGGTAAGGGTAATTAATTGATTTAATTAAGGATCCAACTTTATTAATTCATAAAATTTACTTAATTACCTTTCTTAAACCAATTAAGTTCACCAACATGGGAATGGGATGAAAACAACAAATAATTCTTCTCCTCTTTAAACTTAATCAAAATTTTAAGTCATAAATTAATAAAGAAACTTTGATTTTCTTTAAATGACTATTTAATGTGATTGTCCTTAGGAGTTAATTTAATTGAATGAACCATGTGTTTACACTTAGTTATTCCTTTCCAATCACTTTAGATGTTGTATGTTAATTGATTTCATGCATTCATCCTTTTAAATATAAATGAATCAAATGAATTTTCATTATGTAAGCTTGTGTTGGCTTCACTTAATATATCTGTGGATATTATCAGTATTAAATCTAAATCTATTTTTAAAGTTTATAAAGTGATAATAATATATGGAGTGATGATAGTTATGAATACATATAGATTTTGCAAGTGCTTTTAGCTTATATAAGTGAAGTAAAGCTCTCTTTTCTTTAATTCATGTGTATATTTACATTTGTTTGAATGTTAATAAGTATATAGTCTAGATATCCCAGAATACAAGGCTTTAATTAACCCTAAATAGGTCATTTGATTACCTCACTTTCTTGGTTAATGATGACATGTACTTATTTGATTTCATTCCCATGTATTTTTACATTAGAATTTGGATATAACTTTAATTCACATACATAAATAATTCAATCAAATAAAAATATAACTTTGCATGATTCTCTTTCCTTTAGTTATATATACATCTATATGTATATAAGAAAGCTATTATATTGTTTGGACACCTCGAGAATATGAGGCTTTAGTTAGCCCTAAGGAGGTCATTTGATTACCTCACTTCCCTAGTTAACAATGGCATACACTTGCTTATATCTTTTATACATGCACGTGTGTATTTAGTTAAGGAATTAGGATCCTCCTTGTCTACTAAAAGCATGCATTCATATTCACCTAAGTTATTAGCACATGTTATATATAAATTAGTGCTCTCTTTTTTGTATTCATGCATAGATTTACATAGGTTTGGAATGTTAATAAGTATATAGTCTGGACATTGCAGGAATACGAGGTTTTAGTTAGCCCTAAGGTGGTCATTTGATTATCTCACTTCCCAGGTTAACAATGACACATACTTATGTGATTCCATCCTTATGTATTTTGGTATTAAAATTTGGATATAGCTTTAATTTATATGTTTAAATAATTTAACAAAATAAAATATAAATTCCAAACATACACATTCATCATCATTTAAGTGTGTTAAAACATATTTCATGTATAGATATGCTAAGTATTAAATCATATGCATGTTACATGTGATGGAAAGGAATGACTTAGTATACTTTATGTGATAATAATTCAATTAGATTAACCTTAAGAAGCCTTTCACATTGGATAAGATCATTTAAAGTTAAACTAAACTTAGGATTTATTAAAAATCATTTAACAAGCCATTCATTAAAGAGAACTAAATCAAATTAATATGCTTTAGAAAGTGGCTTAAGGTAGGGATGAAAGAAGGTAATCCTCTTTCTTCTCTTTACAACACTTAGATATTAAGTGTAAATCACATGAAATAAAATAAATTATAAATTAAAATTCATAAATCAATTAAACAACTTCAAATGAAACCCACCATAATGTTAACTTGAATAATTTCCAAACTTAGAAAAAAATAACTCTAATGCTCAGTTACGACATACCACACAAGACCTTAACTTACGCATATTAGAATTAAGTCACCACTTCTAGCTCTGTGTTAGGATGGTGTATGATGTGATATATATTTTATTTTATGATGTATTATTTTAGACTAGTTGTTAGGGTGTATGCTTCATAGACTAGATGTAGGCTGCTCTCAACTTAATCATATTTTCTGCAAGGGATTGTGCTTAAGGGATGCTTAAAAATAAATATAAATGCTCTCTTTGCAAGTTTCTTTAACCCATAAGCATAATCTAAGTTAGGACAGATGGGCTTGGTTACCCATGTGCACGGAACTAAGTCTAATATATATATATATATATATATATATATATATATATATATATATATATATAACTACTTGGGATTGTATGTATGTTTAGCTAATCTCTATTTTAGGTGTAGTTAGATTTATTTTTTATATATTAATGTTATTTTTGTAAAAAGAATTAGGATTAGTGCTATGGGGGATTAGGATGAGCAATAGCTAGAAGGCTTTGTCCTAGGGGGCCCTGTGATGCCATTGAAGCAAGCACATCCAAATCAAAGAAGAAACTAATAAAATCAAAGAAATGCAGATAAGGAGGCATGAAGAATAAAGCCCCCTCTAATTGTAATTATTTTTTATATTCTGGGTTGTATAAGAGTAGAGCTTGGCTACCCATCTTTTCTTTTTCTGGTTGTATGGAAAAACTCAACCTCACTAGCCTCTTATTCTTTTATGATAAATTATAAGATTGATTGATGATTTGTTTAGATTGCATTAGAAATGGAATGCTTTTTATAGTTTCTTCATGATTGATACTTTAATATGTGGTCTAGATGTTGTATGCTCTTAGGATAAAAATAATCTTTCTACCCAACTAATCACTCATAACTAAATTTTAAGTAATTCATGACCTCACCATAAAGCTTAGGCTATAATCAAGATAATTAAAAGATTTAGCAACCCCTTAGCTGAATGTTGTATGTCTCACATCACGCATGCATCTTCTACCACTCTTGTAAAAATGTGGGTCTCCATCCTTACACAATAAGGATCACTTGACCTATGAGAGCAACCCCTGACAATGATGCTTCACCCTCTCTCTTTTGATTTAGCTAATAACTTATTTCATCATGCATTTAGGTATATAAAAATCTCAAAGCCTTTATCTAAATGATGTGTCAAAAATGAAATGAAATTTGATTAGATTTTGCATTTGTAGATTAAGTCATATGCTCATACCACTCATGCTCTAGTCTCTTAGAAAGTGGGTTTAAGACTTTAGTCTCTTTCAAATTAAATAACTACACTAGATATCTTGTAATTCATAAGACTAGACTATATTTTTTTTAAAATCATAGGAGTTAGCTGGCAGCCACTCCAGGTGGTTGTAAGTCCAAAAGTCGATGGTTCATCCTCTCTTGGAGGTGAACCCTTATTTCCACTTGTCACTTAGATTTAGGTCATGCTTTAGCTCATACTAAAGCTCACTAGATTTAAGATTTGAGATAGCTATTTCCATCAGACTACAAGCATAAATCCTCACCTCTTAGGCATTTCATAACCTTGTTGGTGGATTATAAGTCCTAGCAATCTAATAAAAATTTAACTAAAATGAATATAATCTCTTCACTTTCAAATATATAAAGTCCAATCATAGGATAGATTGGAATGCCCACTAGGCTTCTAGTGTCATGAGCATTTCTACTTCTTTCATTTAGATTAAAATAAGTATTCTCCTTGAACTTTCCCAAATGATTTTCCAAACATAACTATCCATTGATAATCTAACCTTGAAATCTTTGGAGATGATAATTGTCTACTTTAATTGAGAGTATTCTTAGGGAATTTCATTCACTAGGATGTAAATAACTATGGAGGCTTTCCTTCATAGAGAACTTAAGAACATGAATTTAATATAAACCCTTCTTTATTCACCCATGTAAAGAAAGAGAAAAATCTCTAGTACATTTAAAGAACCATCATGCCTCAAGAGCCCTTATTAGGTGATTAGGTCCATTGAAGGGTGATGCCACTATCTTTGAGAGTACATCATACCTCAATTTCATACCCAAAAACTTCAATAAGTACCCCATACGATCTACGTGGCATCTCCCTCCACATCTAAAAATAAACACTACATATACATGGTGAAAATATTCATCATCCTATAATCTTATTTCTTCATTAGATGTAGTCATGCATCTCATAACACTAAAGGAATCTCCTAATGATCTAACTCATCATCTGATAAAGGTTTGTTATCATAGATTTCTTTAACTTCATTCTCAACACCTCCTTCTTTTCTATCATCCTTAGTCTCTTCTAAAAATAAAATTTTGGTTTGACATTAATGTTATCTATTTTTTTATTATGATACCTAAAATAAACAATATTTATAATTTTAAAAGATAACTTAAGTGTAGCCTTATTTAGTTGGGTATTAGAAATTCATGGTATAGATTTAACGGTAGATTTTTGGGTAAAATATGAGAATTATTGATAAGAATAGTGTGGTGAATTTTTATTTTCATCTACAAGTAAATGAAAACAAAAATATGCTAGTTAGACACCATGTAGATCTACAAATGTTCTCGTTAGGGTGATCAGGTGCGACATTGAGAATGATGTACTATCTCGAGAGATAGAAGTCACATTCTATAATGGACCTAATCACCTAATGAGGACTCCTAAAGACAATGAGTCTTAGAATGAACCAGATATTCTTCCCCTATTTTACATGAAAAAGTAAAGTAGGATTTATTTTTAATCGGGTTCATTAAGTTTCTTATGGAGGCAAGCCCCTATAGTTAATTACATCTTAAAGAATGGAATTCCTTAAGAATACTCTCGATTAAGATAAATGATCATTGTCTCCAAAGATTTCAAAGATAGGTCTATCAACAAATTGGTTATTTTTTAGAAGATTAAGTGGGATTGATTAAGAGGAGGGAGTTATTATCGAAACCAAAGGGAGATAAGTAGGGGATGCTCACAATGCTAAAACCTAGCGAGCATCCCAAACTATCATATGATTAGGCTTTATATTTTTAAAATTTAAGAGGAATTATGTGTTTGAGTTGACATTTTATTAGAAATCTAGGGCTTTCAATTCCATAATACAAGGTCATGGAAATGCTAAAGAGGTGAAGATTTATGCTTGTAGCCCCAAAGGAAATAGCAACCTCGGATCCTAAATCTAGGGAGCTTTGGCAGGGCCAAAGCACAACCTAAATCTAAAAAATAGGTATATGGTTTACCTCCACAAGAGAGAATAAACCACTTGATTGTTAGACTTACAATCACTTGGGGTAGCCGCTAACTAACTCCTCCTATAATTTTAAATACATATAGGCAAATCTTATGCTTTTGCAAGATAGCTAGGTTGTTATTTATTTAGAAAGAGACTAAGTCCTTAAACACACTCCCTAAGAGACTAACTAGATCATGTAGGGAATAATTAATGACTTAAATATAATACAAATTTTGTTAAGTTTTATTTCCATTTTTTGGACAATTTATTTAACACAGGCAATGGATTTCATATATCTAATGCATGAGAATTTTGTTATGGGCCAAAATTAGCAAGAAGGAGGTATATTTCCACCATGATCTCAAAGGTCAAGCCATGTTCTCTAGCAAAGATGGAAGCTCTCCATTAGCAATAATGAAGCAATGATTTTATGCATATGTGAGACATACAACATCCAGCTTAGGGGTTGCTAAATCTTTTATTTTCTTAATTTATGTCCTAGGCTTTAGGTGAGGTTATGAGTTATTTAATTTTAATTTTGAGTTGATTAATTAGATAGAAAATTTATTTTTCTCCGAGAGCCTAATCACATCCAGGCCATTCATCAAAGCAGAAAAAAACATGCCATCTTAATGCACAAGCTAAGCAAACATCAAACAATTTTATAAAGCTAGCGCAAAAGAATAAGAGGTCAATGTGGTAGGGTACCACCGCACAACCCAAAGAAAAATAGGTAGCCGAGCTCTACACTTATATAACCCAAATTATAAATGAATAATTACAATTTAGAAAGAATTCATGTTATGGGGGTCCTCATTCTTCATTCTTCTTTCTTCTTTTCTTCATTTCTTTCTTCTTTCTTCTCTCTTCTTTTGGACTTGGGATGTAGTTTGCTCCAAGGCTTCACATGGTAGACCAATGTTCACCTTAATTCCCCCATAACATTCATTGCAAATCTTAATTGCAAAAATTATATTAAAATGGGAAAGATAAATCTAACTAAACTGTAAAATAGAGATTAGCTAAACATACCACACAACTTAAGAAATTATAGGAATAATTTGGACTTAACACCCCACAAATGGGTAACCAAATCCACCTATCCTAGTTTAGAGTATGCTTAGGGGTATAAGCAACCTGCACAACAAAAATATTTATAAAATGATTAGACTAAGATCATCTAATCATCTAGTCTACGCACATACACCCTAACATCCAGTTTAAAAATATTACACCACAAAATAAAATCAAGCATCAAACCATACACTGCCCTAACATAGAGCTAGAAATGGTGACTTAGCCTAATGTGTGTGCCATTTAAGGCTTGTGTGGCATGTCTTAGCTAGGCTTTAAGGTTGGAATAAGTATGAATGATTTAACTCAGAGGGTGGTTTCATTTAAGTGATTTAGTTGATTTATTAATTTTATTTGATGATTTGATTTGGTTTGAATGAACCTACACTTGATTACTAAGTGTTGTAAAGAGAAGAAAAGAGAAGAGAACATCTCTTCCATCCCTACCTTAAGTAATTTCAAAGGTAGATTCATTAGTAATTTTTAGTGAATGTTTTATTGTGTTTTAATTAACCCTAAGTTTATATTTTCTCTAAATAAACCTATTCAATAAGAAAGACATCTTAGGATTAATTAAGGTGACTTATTATAATAAAACACACAACAATTTATTTCTTTCCAACATGTATACCATGCATATAAAAAAATCCTAAGCATATCTATACATGCAATGCAAGTTTTAGCATACCTTGATGATGAATGATAAGAGATGTTGTTTAGGAAATTTTGGATATTTCATGAATGCATGTTTTTTATTAAGTAGAAAAGAGGGACTCTTTTATCCATTAATCAAATGTACATTTACATGTATGAAAGACATAAGTGAGGATCACACTATTATTTTCTACACCAGGGGTATAAGGTACAAAGCCTTCTTTGGGATATTTAAAGCCTCACAACCTTGGGATGCCCAGACTAATATACCACTTTCTTAAATACATGTGCATGTACAAAAAGAAAACAAATGGATGAAGAATCATGCAAAATATTTTTGTGTTTGTTTGATTTGTGTAATTTACATATGCAATGTGGAGATCCTTCTTAAGCCATAACATATAAGTGGATAGGAATAGATTTAAGCAAGTGTTATGTTCTTTTCAAATGAACTATACACTTTGCAAATCCTATACAAACCCATGTTAAGAAAAGAGAAGAAAATTACATAACACATTTTATGCTATAATCACATGCAAGCTTATATGTATTTATAAGTAGCATACCTTAATTTATAATCTTTAATTTATAGATTTTAAAAATAGTTTTTGATTTAACAGTGATAATAGCCACTCATATTCTTACTTTAGCAAAAATATGCAATTTGACATAAAGGAAATATTTTATTTTAATTGATTTTTCAAAAAGATATGGATGCATGGTTTCATATGGCACACAATATTAGCATGCTTGGAAAGAGATAACGTGATGTAAGCATATGACTTCATTCACCCTAATTAATTCCTAAAGACAATCCTATGAAATAAGATCATTTAAAGTGAATCAAAATTCTTTTAAAAAGATTTTTATTTTATTTTGAATTTGATTTGACTTAGAAAATGTTAAAAGAGTTTGCTGGTCCTAACCAATTTTCCCCATGTGTGAAATGATTTAGTTTAATTTTTAGAATAATTAGATTGATTTTATGTTTTGTTTAGGTTAAGGTGTGAATTAAGTCTAATTACCCTTACAACACTTTAACATAATTAACCAAATAATTATGAGCCAACATATGATATGCAACCACATGGAATTTAAATCAACAATGC
Source organism: Cymbidium sinense (assembly GCA_021442155.1). NCBI lineage: Eukaryota > Viridiplantae > Streptophyta > Magnoliopsida > Asparagales > Orchidaceae > Cymbidium > Cymbidium sinense. Next base: position 110,555,789 of record CM038218.1, on the reverse strand, counting down.
ACCTAAGAAATAAAATTCTAATGCAATTGGCTCACATTGATTAAGCTAAAGGGTTTAATTAAGTACTTTCATAATCCTCCCACACAAGTGAGTTGGATATGATTTCTTTAAATTTACCTTAGGATTTTGAACACCTAAGGATCTACCCAGTAAGAGATTGATTAATTCCATATTAGTTTTGAAAGTTTGATTAAGCTAATTAGTAGATCATTAGTGGATTAATCCTTAATTATGTTTGAATTAAGGAAGAATAGGGATTTAGGGAATAACTTAGGGAAAATACCCCAAACCCATTCTATAAACCTCCAACTTACTTAAACAATATTTAATTATCTCAATTAAGAGATTAAACCACTGTTCACATGCTTAATTGCTCTTAATTACATTAAGGGGTGATTAGAAGTTCAATAATTAATTTTCCTAATTAACGCATTAATAAATTTCAAGAACATTGGAGGAGGCAGAAGTCATCCCCCTAAACATTTCTGAGAAATTTGGAATTAACTAATTAAGTAATCAGGGAGTAATTAAAGTAATTAGATTTTTAATTAAACTCTAATTAAGGAAAATTACTATTCAAAATCAATTAAAATAATTTTATTATTAAATTATCTTTGAAATGAACTTGAGTTTGCATTTTTTTTTTATATTTTTACATTTAGTTATGAATTTATAAAGTTTTTATGATTAATGAGTAATTAAATTACCTAATTAATTAACTAATCTCCATGGACGCCGATGCGGTTTTCCATGTGGCATGATGAGATTGGTTATTTAAATTATCATATCATGCGCCACACCTGCTGGCGGTGCAAGCACTTTCCCTTGGGCCGTTCGATCAAGGATCGGATGGCCAGGGCTAATCCCGTGGTTTTAAAGGAAATAAACCAGCGGAGCTACTCATTTTAATCGGGCTATCCATCCAAAATATGTGGGATGGATGGCCCATGATTCATCCTTACCTAAGCTGTGGGAGATAGAGACCGTCCTTCCTCCATGGCTTGATCCAAGCTCACTTGAGCTCGGATTAGGTAGAGATTCAACTCACACCATCAAGAGGTGTAGGGAAGAACATCCAACAGCTAGATTTTAATGGGATGATAATTCCCTTCACAAAAGACCAAGCAATTTTCAATGGAGGATCGATTTTGAGTCATACCTCAGAGGCTATCACCGGTGCTTCCAACGAAGGAGGTAGCTTCTTCTAGTGGAGGCAAAGCTCTGTTGAAGGTTTCGAGCTTTGATTTAAAGTATATGTTCCAATTGGCCAAGCTCCCCTCTAATGGCTTGCAGCTTTGATCAAAATCCCCCTTCCTGTGGCTTGGAGATTCAGGATAAGCTTTGGGTGAGCTCGACTAGGTTCCTTGATGGTGCTGACAAGCGCAATTTAAGTTTGATGGAGAATTAAGTTAAGTGGAGTTTTAAGTTACCTCCCTTATTTTTTTTTAAGAAAAACTAAGAGGGAGAGATTTGAGAAGCTTGGAAATGGCTTAGGAAAGTTTAGAGAAGCTTGCCTTTGATCCTCTGAGCTCAATCGGATGCAAGGTGTATGCATTGAGTTGGAATGAGGAGGCATATATCTCCCCCTACTTGGATCAGATGACCGAGAGCTATCTTGCCATTTTGATCAAATTGAGGAGATTGATTGGGTTATTTTGGTTATTAGGGAGTCCATGTGCTTCTATTTTGGCAGAGTGGAGAAAAGGAGGTGCACATGTGCTAATTGAGTGTGTAGAGTGATATAAGTGGAGAATTTCTATTGGAGGGGTCAGTTTGGCCTTGGGTTGGGTGATGGCTGGCCCAAACCCATTGGGTCATGTTCACCAGCACCCTTAGTGTCCAAATGGTCCACTAGGAGGATGTCAAGTGGCCATGAAAAGGATTTGGCCAAATTCTAAGTGAATTTGGCCATAGGTTACCCTTTAACCCAAGGGTAAAATGGCCATTTGGCCTTGATCTTGATTTGGGTAGATTTGAGATGTTTCAAAAATAGGTTGGGCCAAATTTTAAGGAATTTGGAGTTGATTTGATATGAGTTGGCTCAAGTTGACAAATTGGTCAAATTAGGTCAAACCATGGGTTAGGTCAAGTTCAAATGATCATTTAAAGTGTTTTCGTATCATTGGTTTGGTTTAATTTAGTTTATATTTGGTTTTGGTTTGTTTGAGTTCACTTAGGTCAAATGGGTTAGATTGACCAATTTGGCCCATTTGACCCAATTTAGGTCAAGGGGTTGGTTTAGGCTTGATCATTTGAAATGTTTTGTAAGCTTTGGTTTCAATTTTGGTTTGATTTAAAGTTGATTTGACATTTTAGGTCAAGTTGGGTTCATGGTCAATTATGCTAGGTTGGGTCTAATTGGCCAATTGAGGCTTTGGTCAAGTTCAACAAATGATTTAAAATGAATTTAACCCATTGGTTGCAATCAATTTGGCTTAAATCAAGATTTGACCCATTTTGACTTTTTAGGTCAACTTGGATCAACTTAGGTCAAGTGGCTAATTAGACTAGGTTTAGCTCAATTGATGGCTTAGTCAAGTTCAATCATTATTTATAAATTGGTTTAGATCAATGGTTTCAATCAATTTGACTTATATTGGATTTTGGCTAGTTTAGTTTCATTTGGGTTAAGTGTTGACTTGGTCAAAGGCTAGATTTGACTTGATTTGACCTAATTTGGGTGATTGATCATCCTAGGATGATCGTTGCTCACAATATGAGGCCTAGAAGAGCTTACTCAGGATTGAAATTTGGCTCAAAGAGGTTCTTTAGGTCACTAGAGCCTTCAAGCTTGATCAAGGCTTGTTTGGTTGAACTCACATATGGACTTATGATTGAAATATAAATCCAATTGCAAGTAATTTGGAGTCAAATGATTTTTGATTCATTTGATAATTTTAAGTTCAAAGGATGAACATTGGTTTGATTTGGGTTAATTTTATTTTGGTTTGATGATTGAAGTTTATGTTTATATTTGGGCTTATGATTGAAGGATTGATTGTTTGAAGGGAAAATCCTAAGGTTTGGATTTATTTGAGAATGATTTGGCTAAGTTCAAGAATTTGACTTGAAAGGGTATAGGCTGGATTTAGGTTAGATGGATTTTAGTTTTGAATTTAGTTTTGGTCATTTGAATTTATATTTCATTTATATTTGTGAATATAAATGAGAATATAAATGGATTATGAGAAAATATTTTGAGTTTGGAGTAATTTGGATTTGATTTGATTAAGTTCAATGATTTGACCAAAAGAGTTTAGGATTGATTTTGGATTTAAGTTCTAAATTGATTTTAGGTATTTAAATTTATATTTCATTTATATTTATTAATATAAATGAGAACATAAATGGGTTATGAGAAAATATATTAAATTTTATTTGAGCTAAGTCTATAAGATGAAATCAAAGGCTTAGGAAAGATTTTTGGATTTAGAATTGATCATGGATTTCAATCATTTGGAATTGATTTGAATTTGAGAAAATTAATTGAGTTGGAATTGATTTGAGGTTTGAATTTGAAGTTGATTTGAATTTGAAGTTTGACTTGAAAGAAGGAAGTAAGAATTTGGTTTAAGATATAGGGTAGGTAAGTTTTCTTAATACCCCCTAAGAGCTATTCCTATGGCTAACTCTTCTAAGTCTCTAGGTTAAGTGTTCACCTAATCACCGAAGTGTCTTAAGACTAAGGAACTCTTAATTTCTAGAGAATAAGATGAAGAAGTTGAAAGCTCACTCAAAAGTGAGGTCAACAAAGCGCCCAGGTGGTGTGACTGACAAGGTACACCGCACATATTGGTGTTGACCGAGATGATCAACAACGTCGAACGATCACAAGTGCTAACAAAAATGATCTACTCCCAACCCAAGGTGTAGAAGGATCCAAGAGCTTAATGCAATGTGATTCTACTCATATCAAAGAAATAAGAGAGTGAAGGAGGAATCCATTAGGGATAGAGTATGTGAGCTTTCCACTAAGGGGAAAAGGCTCAAGTCATCCATTAGGGAATGATAGGTTTGATTTGATTTGCATCTCACTAGAGAGAAATTTGATTTGATTTATTGATTTATGATTTTATGCTCCACTGGGGATGAAAGTGTGAACTCTCCACTAGGGGAGCAAGTTCATGTCATCCACTCGGGATAAGAGGTTGTGAAATCTGCTCGGGGATTAGAATTCGAGATCCATTGGGGATGAAAATGTAAACTCTCCACTAGGGGAGCAAGTTCAAGTTGGATTGAATTGGTTCCACTGAGGGAACTGGAAAGATTTGCATCTTGAGAGAGGTAGATTGATTTGATTTGTTTAATTTGACTCCACTAGAGAGGTTGATTGGATTTTATTTTGTTTGGTTAGTTTGATTCCATTGAGGAGGAGGGTTGATTTTGTTTTTGATTTAAATTTTGAATTTTGAGATGGACCTTGTCAATTTGTGATGGATTTTACTGAGTAGGGGCCATGTTGTCCTTGGCCTACTTCAGATTTACCAATCTAAAGGGTAGTCTAGCAACCACATGATAGGACTATCCAACCAAAGGGATTTCCTTTCAGTGTGTAGCAGCTGTAGTAAGAAGAAAGCATAGTATACTCACATCCTCCAAAGTAGGAATCATTTTTTGGGGTGATCAGTTGGCGAGGCAACATATTGAACCCAATCTTAGGCTAACTACTTAGTGAATGTTGTGACTTAAATCAACTCAAAAATAGTCAAGATTAATTTCATTTTTTAGTTATTTTTAATGGATCCCATTAGTTTGTGATGGATTGCACTTAGGATGGGTCATGTTGGCCTTGACCTACTTCAGATTTACCAATCCAAAGGGAGTAGCTTATCGATCGAGGGGAGAACTATCCAACCAAAGGGGTGCCTTTTGGTTTGCAGCGGCTAATTCATAGAAGAAAGCACTAAGACTCACATCTTTCGTGAATAAAAGACCATTAGGGTGATCGATTGCTTGTGCAATGAATCTAACCTGACCTAGGGCTAACTATTGAGTAAATGCCTCTAGGGGACTTAAATCAGCTCAAAAATAGTCAAGATTAATTTCAATTTTAGTTATTTTTGATGAATCCCATCGGTTTTAGATGGACTGCACTGAGTAGGGGCCATGTTGGCCTTGGTCTACTTCAGATTTACCAATCCAAAGGGAGTAGCTTCCCGATCGAGGGGAGAACTATCCAACCAAAGGGGTGCCTTTCAATTTGTTGTGGCTAATTTAAGAAAGAAAGCATGGGGACTCACATCTTTCTTGAATAAAAGACCATGAGCTGTTTGTAAAATCAACTCGACCTAGGGTTTCTGGTTGCAACATTCATGCTAGAAAGAATGCGTAGTAAACTATTGAACTCATTTTTAGAATGAGTTCTAAACCCCTCCATCTTAAACATAGGACTCCTCTTAGACTGTAAGAGTTCCTTAGTCCTAAGACACATCTAGTGATTAGGTGGACACTCAAACCTAACCCTAGAGACTTAGAAGAGTTAGCCATAAGAATAGGTCATGCCTTAAGGGTGTTAAGAAAATTTCCTACCCTTAACTTGAACCATTCCTCACTTTCCTTCATTCAAGTCAAACTTCATATCAATTCTATTTGATTTTCTCCAAATTTTAAATCAACTCCATATAATTGAAATCTAAGATTGAAACCCATGATCAAAATCCATAAAAATTCCTAAGTCCAAATTTTGCCTATGTCCTTAATCTTGCCTTTAAAGACTTAGCCAAAATCATGATCAAAACCAATTCAAATATTTGAGATTTTCTCATAATCCATTTATATTCTCATTTATATTCACATATAAAAGTGAATTATAAATTCAAACCCATCAAATCAAACTCACAATTCCAAATGAATTCATGAAAGTTTCCTAAATTATTTAAGTTCTCCTTTAAAGACTTAGCCTCATCATGATCTAAATCAATTCAAACTCATGGGATTTTCTCAAAACTCATTTATATTGTACATATATAAATGAAATATAAATATAAATTAATCAAATCAAAGGTAAAAATTAAATATCCAATTTAAAATCCTTCTTAAGTCATTAATTCTCCATTAATGGACTTAGCCTAAATCTTGATCAAACCATTTCAAATTCATGGGATTTTCTCAAAACTCATTTATGTTCTCATTTATATTCACATATATAAATTAAATATAAATATAAATCAATCAAATCAAACCACCAAATTAAATTCTCAATTTAAAATCTCTCATTAATTTTCCATTAATGAACTTAGCTTTTAAATCATCATCATCAAATCAATTCAAATTCATTTTTTTCTTATTTTATATTCTCATTTATATTCACATATATAAATGAAATATAAATATAAATCAAACCAAATTCAAAAATTCAAACCCTAAACTTCAAAATTCTCTTAAGCCCTTTAAATCCTTCTTAATGGACTTAGCCCAAATGATGATTAAACCCTTCAAATCCTTCCTCATGATAATTTATATTCTCATTTATATTCACATATATAAATGAAATATAAACTAAAACAATCAAAACCAATTCCAAAAATCAACCTCAAACCAACTCAAAATCCAACCTAAGCCTTTCAAGTCAAAATCTTGAACTTAGCCAAATCAATTTCAAATCAAGCCAAACTCTTGATTTTCTCTTATGATTCAATCAACCCTACAATCATGAACTCATATATAAATCCAAACTTCAATAAAACAATCAAAACCTAATTCCAAAATCAAACCCAAAATCCCTTCATATTCTTCCTTTGGATATGAAATTGTCAAATGGATCAAAATCCATTTGCCTTCAAACCACTTGTAAATGGATTTATACTTCAATAATGAGTCCATATACAAGATCAATCAAGTTCAAATCAAGCTTTGACCAAGCCATTTGACCCACTTAGGCTCACTTGACCCAAAGTGACCTAAAGTACCCTTATGAGCCAAATTATAATCCTAACCAGAATTGAATTGAACCAAACTCATGTTTACCTCACATCATGATCAACAATCATCATGGGATGATCAATTAATCAAATTGGGTCAAACTAAGTCAAACTTAAGGGTTGACCAAATCAACACTTAACCCAAAATGAAACTAACATATAAAATTCCACCATAGGCCAAATTGTTTTGAAACCATTGATCTAAGTTCACTAACCTATGTTTGAACTTGACCAACATTTGAGCCTTACTAGCCCAATTGGTCACTTGACCCATTTTGACCTAAAGGGTCAAAATGTGTCAAAACTTGATCTAAGCCAAATTGATCTAAACCAATGGGTCAAGTCCATTCCAAATCACTTGTGGAACTTGACCAAAGTCTCAATTGGAGTAACTAGACTAACCTAACACCTTAGACCCAACATGACCTAAAGGGGTCATATTGAGCCAACATAACCAAAAAATTGATTGGAAACAAAGATACCAATCCACTCCATACTAACCTAAACCTACCCTAACCTCAAATAAATAGGTCAACTTGACCAATTTGACCTAAATGAAGTCATATGACCAAATAAAACTAATCCAAATTGAATCAGACCAAAGCCACCAAAATATTTCAAATGGTCATATGAACTTGACCCAACTCTTGGTTTGACCCAATTTGACCAATTAGTCAACTTGGCCAAAGTTGACCCATTTTGACCTAAATAGGTCAACATGAGCAAACCTATCAAATGAATTCCAAATCTCATGAAACTTGGCCAAACCTAGTTTCTCCACATACCCAATATACCCAAGTGAAAAATCAACAAAATGACCTATCTACCCCTAGGCCATAGAACAAATTTTGGCTTAATCTATGGGTAATTTAGTTATACCCTCTTCACATTCACTTAAGGCTTTCCTAAAAGCTCAAGGGAACCTAGGAAAGAGAGGTGCACTTAACCCAATGGGTCTGGGACAGCCCAATTGGCCCCTAGACAAAACCCAACCCCATGAGTCAAAGTGCAAAATTCAAAATTCCCTTTCCACTCAAATTCAAGCACATGGGAGGTTGACAATCCACTCAGCTCAAACCGACCATGTGCACACTCAATGATCAACAACCCACCCAATATGATCAATTGGATCAAAATGGCACACAAGCTATATCCGATCCTTCAAGGGGGAGATATACTCCCCCTAATTCAGTTTTAATTCAACTTCCACACATTCGATTAAGTAAGGGAGAGACTTAGGAAGCATTAGAGAGTATTCCCTAGCCTCCTAGAGCTCTTGCATTTCCCCATTTCTCAATTTTTAAACAGTGAAAATAGGAGAGCTCAATCCATTCTTGAACTTTCTCCACACTCAAACTCCACTCAATTCCTCTCTTCATCAAAGGACCAATGAGTGCACCCAAGTTCTCTCCAAGTTCTTAAGCAAGGGGAGATCCAATTCAATCAAAGCTTCAAACCAAGGAGGAGTGACCATAAGGTCCACTCAACATCAAGTGCTCAAAAGAAGGCTTCATCTCAACTGGGAAACTTCTCAAGGGACTCGAGCACGGTGATCACCTCGAGGGATTTTTCATTAAACTCAATGTGGTGTGGAGCTTTGTGAAAGAAATTTTAATCTCATGTATTTTTGACCATTGGATTTTTTGCTCTTTATCTTTAGATGGTGTGGGTTGAATATGGTTTGAATCTGAGCTAGATCGAGCTTGGATCTTCCCCTTAATCATAGATGGTCTCTATTGATGAAGAGGAAGAACTTAGAAGATCTCAGCTATCCATCTGATTTTGGATGGATGGAGATTCCACATATTTTTATTATCCATTTTAAAACCACGGAGATCTGCCTCGTTAATCTTTGATCGATGAGATCAATGCGCCTATCGTTTTGGTTTTGACATTTAAGTAAACCCTCATGGCGACAGCTGTAAAGTGTTGACCTGCCACATCACGCTGAGCCAAAGGATTAATAAGGTTATTTAAAATGCCTTAATTAATTTCTATTAATCTAGAGATCTTCTAAAATTTTTAACTCCTTCTAGAAAATTCAAAAATTATGAAATAAAATCCTATGGAAAGATAATTCAACCTAGAATTTTCTAAAATTAATTTCAATGGGTTTTGAATTATATTTTTCTCTGAATGTGGGTTTCATTGGAAACTTTATTTTGCTAATTACTTTTTAATTATGCCTCTGATTAATCCCAAATTTCTTGGGTATGTTTTAAGGGATGACTTCTGCCTCCCCAAATTTTATGAGGATTTATTGAGGCATGATTAGAAGAATTTCATATAGATTTCTTAATTACATTCCTTATATAATTAAGGATAATTAGGGTATGATTAGTTGTTTTAATCCATGATTAGGGTTGATTAAGGTTAGATCCAATAAGTAGGAGGTTTATGGAATAATTTTGGGTCATTTCTCCTAATATATTCTCTAAACCCCTTTCTCTCTCCTTAATCTCTCTCTTAATTAAGTGTTAATTCATTAATTATCTAATTCATTAAAAAATTCTAAATAGTTTCAAACTTAATTAATCCACTTTGGGTAGATGTGCAATAACCTAAGTTCAATTAAGGAAATCAAAACCCAATTCATAAGTATGGAGTTTTGAAATTACGGCTAAACTCTTAATTAACTTTAATTGTGAGCCAAATTGAATTAGGCCTCTTTTCTTATTAGGTGCATCACAAAATTTCTTGAGTTTTATGTCATCTCATTGGCTCATAATTACTTAATTATTCTAAGGTGGTGTAGGGTTAATTAAGTTACTTAATTCATACCTTAACCTAATTAATGCATAAAATGGATCTAATTATCTAAAATCTAAATAAAAAAATATCAAACACATGTGGAATGGGGGAATAGCAAACTCATCTCACCTTTTCAAAATTAAATCAAACCCCAAACTAAACAAAAATCACTTTGAATTCACTTTGATTTATTTTAAACTTTCTTATTCCATAAGAATGTCTTTAGGATTTAAGTGAAGTGAACTTGTTTACATGCTTTCAGACTTTGAATCTTTCCCCAACAATGTAAACTTGTATGTCATGTGATTTCATCCATTCATTTTTCAAATGCCAAATTTTAAATGAAATTATTTACTTTATGTCAAATTGCATGTGTTGGCTAAACTAGAAATATGAGTGGCTATTATCATTACTAAATCCAAATTATTTTCAAAACATACCAAATCTGAAAGTATGCTACTGATATTTTAATTATGAGTCTGCATGTTATAGATAATAAAGGCATACTTAGCATGTTTCCTTTCTCTCTTTATGTTGCATAGTTTTGAATAGAGTTGGTAAGATTTAGGTTCATTTGAAAAGAACCCAACACTTGCTTAATTCCATACCCTATTCATCCCTATGCACCCTAATAGCTATACCTATACTTTATTGCATAAATATAAAATGAATCCAAACAACTTTTGCATTCTCCTTTCATTTCTTTTGTAGATATGTTTGTATTTAAAGAAAGTGGTATATTAGTCTGGAAAACCTTGAGGTTACGAGGCTTTAAGTAGCCCTAATTAGGTCTTGTACCTTACACCTCTGGTTAACAATGGCATTGTACACACTTATGCCTTTCTTACTTTCATATGTATATAAAAATTTTGATAAGGAAAACCCTTTCTACTACATAAGAAAAATCATGCATGTTCAACTTCTAAATTTCCTTAAATGGATTGCTTAGCATGCATCATAAAATGTGTTAAATACTCTTATCTATATGTATATATATGCTTAGGATCCATCCATATGCATGTTATATATGTTGGGAAAGAAATGTAGTAATCTGTGTTATGTGAATTTTGATTCATTTTATTTAATCTTAAAATACCTCTCTTTTTGAATAGGTTTGTTTAGAGTTTATATAAACTTAGGATTAATTAAAAGATTTAATCAAAACATTCACCTAAGCAAAACTAAAATGTGAATCTACTTTAGAAATTACTTAGGTTAGAGAAGGAAAGAGAAGTTCTCTCTTTCTCTCTTCCCTATAACTTAGTAATTAATTGTAGGATCCACTTAAATCAAATCAGAAGATGAAATTAAATCAACCTAAAATAATTAAACAACTTAAATGTAACCCTCCTCTAAGTTGAACATGTTCTCCACACTTAGAAAATTTGAACCTAAAGCCATAGCTAAGCATACCACACAAGCCTTCAAAGCACACATATTAGCCAAGTCAACTTCTAGCTTTAGTTAGAGGCATGGTTTGATATTTTATTTTATTTGTGATATATATTTTAGGATGTTAGGGTGTATGCTCAGAATGAATGGTATTCTTAGTATAATCATCTTTTTTCGGGGATTGTGCTTAAGGGGTGTTATCATAAATAAAATATAAATATTTTTGCTTGCATGTGCTTTATATGCCTAAGCATAATCCAATAGGCAAGGTGGACTTAGTCACCCATGTGTTGGGTGATAAGTCCAATATACATGCTTGGGATTTGTGTGGTTTATTTTAGCTAACCTTTATTTGGTAGGTGTTAAATAGATTTCCACTTTTTCTTTTCATGTAAATTTGTGCAAATAGGATTTTGGAATGATTATTATGGGGATTAGGATGAACATTGATCATAAGATCCTATCTTATGCACCATGTGAAGCCTTGGAGCATCCACCTTTCACCATCCAAAAGGAGGAATCAAAGAAGAAAGATGAAAAGAAGAAAGAAGAAAAGAAGAAGAAAGAAGGAAAGAAGAGCGAAGAATAAAGCTTGAAGACCCCTATAACATTGATTTCCTTACTTAATTGTAATTTAATTTATTTGTAATCAGAGTTGTATAAGGGTAGAGCTCGGCTACCAACATTTGATATTTTCAGGTTTGTGCGGTGGTGCCGGATCATAATGGCCTTTTATTCTTTTTATGATTAGCTTTATAAATTGATTGATGATTTGTTTAGCTTTTACATTAACTGGCATACTTTTCCTAGTTTTTTCCTTGCTTTATGTATGGCCTGGATGAGGATTAGGCTCTTTAGGGAAAAATAAATCTTTACCCAACTTAACAATTCAAATTAAAATAAAGAACTCATAACCTCACCTAAAGCTTAGTTTAAAATCAAGATAAAAGAATTAGCAATTTAGCTGGATGAGCATTTCTTTATAATATCATGCATAAATGCATCTTATTTCACTCTTGATAGGGCTTCCACCTTTCGAGAAACTTGGCTTGATCTTTGAGAGCCATGGTGGAAACTCACCTCCTCCTTTCACGATTTTGGCCAATAACCTTCTTTCTCATGAATTAGTCATATGAATCCTATTATTTAGTCAAAATAATTGTCCAAAATAAAATAAAATAAAATTTGAATTGCATTAGATTTAAGTCATTTGAAGCATGTCCCTTTTAGATGATCTAGTCTCTTTAGGGAGTGAGTTTAAAGACTTAGTCTCTTTCTAAATAAATAACAATCTAGCTATCTTGCATAAGCATAAAGACTACATGTATTTAAAATTAAGAGTTGGAGCCACCCCAGTTGTAAGTCCAAGTGTGATTTGTCCTCTCTTGTGAGTCATATAAATTACCCATTTTTGCCTTAGATTTAGTTTACGCCTCTCAGGCTCTTAGATTTAGGTTCTGATGTTGCTTCTCCCCTTTGTTGGTCATAAGCTTAATTTCTCACCTCTTAGGCATTTCTTTAATCTTGTGTTAAGGAATCATAAGTCATAAACTTCTAATAAAAAATATAACTCAAACAAACTAAATCTATTTCAAAATTTGAAGCCCAACCATGGATAGAGATGCTCGCTAGGTTTCCTAGCATGGCATCTCCTACTTATCTTTCATTTGGCTTCAATAATAACTCCCTCTGATCAATCCCATTTGATCTTTTAAAAATAAACCAATCGATTGATAGTCCTTCCAATGAAATCTTCAAAGACAAATGATCATTTACCTTAATCAGAGTTTTCCTAGGATCTCCATTCCTTAGGATGTATGGGGGCTTGCCTTAGGGAACTTAATGAACCTAAAATAAACCGCTTTACTTTGTAAAGGGGGAAGAATCTCTACATACATATGTAGACTCATCATTCTGGAGTCCTTATTGAGGTGATTAGATCCATTAAAGGGTAGTGACTTCTATCTCTCGAGATAGTACACTATTTTCTTGATGACATACTCAATCACTTGAATAAGCATATTTATAGATCGGTGACTAAAAATAAATTTCTATAAGTTTGCTCTTTCATTTCCCCACGATTTGAAAGGTGACTCTATAGAAAATTTTTACCACAAAATTTTTTGACGACTCCGTTGGGAAAGGTTCCTCTCTCTATCTTTGGTAAATGATAATTGTCTTTGAGTATGGATAGTGGGTTTATACTTTGGTATGAATCCATGAATATCTTTTTTCCTATTGGATCTTAGCTCATTTCATCCTTGAGTTGAGTTAGCCAACATCTTTAGGTTTTAGGACCGCATTCCTTGTTGGTCTTAAAACCCACTTTGGGTTCTCTAATTGATATAATGAAAAGCTCTAAATAAAAAGAAAACATTTTTAAGACTTCCTCCTCATCACTTTCTTGATAAGTAAAGATTCATTCTAAAATAATAAAGATAAATAAATCTTCCATAAGAACTTTGCTTTTCAAAAGCACCTTTCCAAAAATGCACTTAATAAAATATTTTCCACAAAATTTTATCACCCTCATTTAACAATTCACATAATTGTTACATATAGGGATTTTCAAATATAAAAATAATAATATTTTTTTCAAAAGCACAAATGAACATCTTCTTTCAATTCACTTTGATGAAGATTTCATTTTCAAAATAAAATGAACAATCATCTTTTCCAAAACTCACAATCATAATCATAAAGTTTTTTTAAAAAAAAAAGCACACATGGATCTTTCTATTCAATACACTCACACTTATTGAATGGAAAGTTCATTTCCAAACAAAATTAAACTTTTCAAAAAGCACATATGAATATCTTCATTTAATATACTCAAATTTATTAAATGAAAATTTCATTCCCAACTAAAAATAAAATATCTTTTAGGAAAACTCACTTGAACATATCTCACATATTTTTTAAATTGGAATTCCTCTCTTTCAAAAAGCAACAATCACACACAAAAACTTTACATTTCAAAAATAAGATTGATCTCCATTCTACATACCTAAATGTGTTGAATGGAAGTCCCCTTTTCAAAAATTAAAATTTCAACAATCATATTTTAAAATTTTTCAAAACACATTTGGAATTTTATTTAACATATCCAAATTTGTTAAGTGAAATCTCCAAATCCAAAATATAAAAATTTTCAAACATATTTGGAACTTCATTTAACATACCCAAATTTGTTAAGTGAAGTCACCAAATTCAAAATTCGAAATTTTCAAAAACACATTTGGAACTTCATTTAACATACCCAAATTTGTTAAGTAAAGTCTTCAAATCTAAAATTCAAAATGCTTAAAAACATTTGGAACTTCATTTAACATACCCAAATTTGTTAAGTGAAGTCTCCAAATTCAAAATACAAAAGTTTTCTAAACAAATTTGGAACACTTAACATACCCAAATTTGTTAAGTGAAGTTTCCAAATCCTAAAATCAAAAATTTTCAAACAACTTTTTGGAACTTCATTTAACATACCAAAATTTGTTAAGTAAAGTATCCAAATCCAAAATCTAAAAAAAAAATCAAACACATTTGGAACTTCATTTAACATACCCAAATTTGTTAAGTGAAGTCTCCAAATTCAAAAATTTTTTTTCAAAACAAATTTGGAACTTCATTTAACATACCCAAATTTGTTAAGTAAAGTCTCCAAATCCAAAATTCAAAACACATTTGGAACTTCATTTAAAATGCCCAAATTTGTTAAGTGAAGTCTCCAAATTCAAAATCAAAAAATTTCTAAACACATTTGGAACCTCATTAACATACAAATTTGTTAAGTTTCTAAATCAAAATCAAAATTTTTAAAACAACTTTTTGGAACTTCATTTAACATACCCAAATTTGTTAAGTGAGTCTCCAAATCCAAAATCTAAAAAAAATTTCAAACACATTTGGAACTTCACTTAACATACTCAAATTTGCTAAGTGAAGTCTCCAAAGCCAAAACAAAAATCTTCAAACACCCTTGGAACTTCTTGCCTTAGCATACCAAATTTGCTAAGGAGAAGTTTCCATTTTCAAAACCAAAATGAAATCAAAACTTTAAACACATCATTTGGAATTTCATTTAGCATACTCAAATTTGCTAAGTGAAATTACCATTTTACAAAACCAAGTGGGACTTCCTATTTAGCATACCAAATTTGCTAAAGTTAAATCTCCACTTTAAATTACATCAAAATAATCTAAAGCACCTTAGAATTCTCTTAGCATACCAAATTTGCTAAGGATCCTACCTTTTCAAAAATCAAAACATCAAAATAACAAATGAAACACTTAGGATTTCCTTAGCATACATAAATTTGCTAAGAATTCTATTTTCAAAAATCAAACAAAACACACTTGGATTCTTCACTTAATTCCTAAATTTGCTAAGTGAGAATTCCAAATTTTCCAAAATCAAAACAAAATTCATAAAGGAAACAATCACTTTCTCAAAATACTTCACTTAGCATGCCTAAATTTTCTAAGTAAGTGAAATTCCAAAACAATCAAACAAAATAAAATCAATTTTTACCCTTACTTTAACATACCTAAATTTGTTAAAGGAAAGGGTCCTCAAAAACAAAAATTTCAAACTCAAAACAAAATATGAACCTATGGAAGCATCCTTATCAAAAATTTTGAATCCATATTTCAACATACCTAAATTTATTAAAGTTGGATTCATATTCAAATTCCTCTTTCAATCAATCTTCTTAAATCTATTTGAACCCCACTTAACATTTCCAACTGGTTGGATGTTGGTTCAAATTTTCAAATTCAAAATTCAAAAAAACCTATAGAGACAAAAATCTGATACAAGTTCATTTCTCATTGCAGATCTTTATAATCAGTGAAGTTCAATTTCTGTCTATTACAGTCAGTGAAATGGTCGGTTCTCAGAAGTTTGTCTTTACCTTTCCCACGGTATGGATCTAGCTTTAGATCAGGCTGACTTCCCCCGTCTATACCATACCCACCTAATTCACTTTAGCTGGGGATTTGTGGGAGCGAAGATCACTTGTGATGGCACTCCCCTCATCACAGTCAGCAGGACCAAGGTGACCGGGCAAAAGCTGGTCATCAGGATAGACTTGCCCTATGATTCTGATGTCTCTTCACTGGATAGAAAAATTATGGAAGTACCACAGACTTTAATTGTTACAGTGCCAGCAGTACTGGCAGTACCACCTCCAGTTGTAGTAATCACAGAGTTGCTCATGTTGCCCCAGTGAGGGCAAGTACCCTATTATTTGTACCTTCTAAAAGTAAGGCTCCCCTGGTCTCAAGGCTTGCCTCCCCTACATTTGAGTATGGGTCTAGCTCACACCTCCCATCTCATACCCAAAGATAGAATAAGAATCACATGATCAAGTGATACCACACCCGTGATAGTGGGAGCTGGAGCGAGTCACATGGATGAGTTTCCCATTATCACTTCACCAGGTTACAAAACTAATTCCATCCTCTTTATCAAACAGAAGAATGTTAGGAGGATGGCCATCACCTCCAATGGTGCAATTTTAGCCACTGGGAGCGGAGGTCGTATGACGCCTCCGATCCCATGCCAGTAGGTGGACCATCACCGAGTGAATTGACGATATTAAAATTTTAATACTTAAATCTTAAATTTTAAGTTTTAGTAGAAAATGAATTTTGATTTTATAATGATAAGATACAATTCTTAATGCAGCAAAAAATAAAATACAAAAGTAAAGAGAGATAATAGGCACACAATTTTACATGGTTAAATCCCAAAATCTACATCCCACCCTATGTGAGGAATCCACTAAATGCAAAATACAAATGTTTCTCCTAAGCTAGTACAACCCCTACAATAATATACTCTCCTACAAGGGTGAGTACAACCCCAAATTTTACACAAAAAAATAAAATAATAAATTTTGATAAAATAAATCTCTCACAAATATACCAAACTATCCAATTAAAAAAATGATCTCACAACTTACAAATGATCACTTAAATAAATTTTGGCAAGATAAAATGCTCCCTTAATATTGATAAGAAATAATAAAATAAATTTCTTAAAGTGATCTTACTAAGATGTTTATGTTATTACAATTTGTAGACTAATATAAAAATTATTTCAAAATAAATTCACTATATTATTCTTTTGCACAATAAAATAAATTTTGGCAAGGAATAATTTATTTTATTTTAATCAAAAGATTCTTTCAATTAATGTTAATGAACAAATACTTAAATAAAATGAGTATATGATAGATCTAAGAAAAGCTAGTTTAATTAAATAAGATATCTAGCAAATATGAAAATAATTTCAGCATAATAATTTAATTTAAAATGCTTAAAATATACTTCTAAAATAGATCTAAGAATAAATAATCTTTCAAAATAAGATTAATGAAGAAATATTTCAAAAAACCAAAAGAAATTTGTAGGAAGTTAAAAATTTCAACAAGTTGAAATAGATCCTACAAACTATCACAAGAGTTTTCATAAAAGATGATTGAGAAACTTTGATGTGAAAAACAATGTCCAAAGACTAATCCATAAAAAAGTATAAATGGGAAAGAATAAATAGATGGTGAAAATAGCATGAATAACTAAAAAAGGATTAAGATCAAGAAAACAAACTCAAGTAATTTGAGAAAGCTTGCTTAGTTGAAGATGTTGAAGCTTCCAAACCAAGGATTTGATCTTGCAATATTTGGAGAACACTTGGACACAAAATCTAAGAAATTTTCTCTTAGATTTGCTGGAGGGATTTTGAATTTTGAATGAGGAATTCTTTCATGAAGAGAATGAGGGCTATTTATAGAAGAATGTCATTTTGAATTATTTCAAAAAATATATTATTCTAACCTCATGTTATCATGTGATAATTTAATATTCAATAAAAATATAATTTATATTAAATAAATATTAAATTTAAGCAGCCAAAATTTGGCTATTCACATGGGCAAGTAAAAAAAAATCAAATATGGCTCTTAATATATTCAAAGCATGTAACATGCATTCATTATTAAAATCGACAAATGTTTGAAAATTCATAATAAATTCAATTTTAATCAAACGTGGGTCATGTGACCTATCAAATTAAAGGAAAAAAAATCCAAGGAATCCATTGGAGATGAAATCAGATATAAATTCCTTGATTATAAAATGACTGTCTAAAATACAAAATTTCATATATTTTTATTAATTTTGACATGTGACATTTAAATATTATGATATAATTTATATATAATCATATATATGTTAGTTATCATATAACTATCAAATTAAATTAAAATATTTAATTATATTAAGTAAATAAAATAATTACACTTAATAGTCATTATCATTTATTATTTTGACAATTCAAATGTTATGTATGAAACATATAATTGAATGTTAATTATATAGAGATTTATGTAAATTAGCCTCATTAAAATAATATGTTAAGTTGTGAGAAAATTGATTCATGCCAATGAATAAATGTATATAACCTAAAATATTATATTGAGCTTCACATTATCCAATTTGGTCATCATTCATTCTTCTCCTCTGCAATTTTCTCAAACATATTATGAGATTGGATATGTAATTAGTAATTGATATATATCAAATACATAAAACATTCATTAGAACATCCAAGCATTCATTTGTTATCATCAAAATTGATCGATTGAACATGAGGCTCATTAAGCCAACAATCTCCCCTTTTGATGATGACAAACTAATTTGGTATTGATTTTGATGAAGGTGGAAATTGACCTTTCATCATAGTTTTGAAAAAAATTCTCTTAAAAAAAAAATTTATGCATAAGAGATGAATAATGTTGCTCCCCCTAAATATATGCATAAAATTGACTTAATACTAACCAACATTTTACTCTTCTCCCCCTTTTGACAGCATCAAAAAGTGAGAGCAAGCTACATATAATTTTAAATATTAGGATCTAACATTCCATGCATGCATCTTAAAGTACAAAAATGTTCTTCTGGTAAGGGTTTTGTAAAAATATTTGCAATTTGTAAATCGACACTAATTAAATTAATATTAACATCACATTTCAAAACATGATCCCTAATAAAATGATGTCTAATTTCTATATGCTTGGTTGTGAGTCTTGGATAGGACTTTTAGTCAAACTAATAGCACTAGTATTCAAACAACTAGAATATGATCTTGCTTAATATCAAAATCTTCTAATTGTTGCTTTACCCAAAGGACTGAGCAACACAACCACCGCTATGTACTTTTAGCAGTGGATAAAGCTACAAAATTTTGTTTCCTACATGACCAAGACATAAGTGATGATCCTAAAAAATGACATGTGCCTGATGTGCATTTTCTATCAACTTTGCATCTCGCAAAATCAACATCAGAATAAGCAACCAAATCACATGATAAAGAATTTTTAGGATACCATAAACTTAGCCTAGTAGTCCCTATCAAATACCGAAAGATATGCTTGACTGCTATTAAATGAGATTCTTTCGAGTTGGCCTGAAAATAAGCAAACAAACAAACAAACAACGAACATAACATCAGGCCTACTAGCAGCAATGTATAAAAGTGAACCTATCATACTCCAATAAAATTTTTGATCAACAAATTTTCCTAATTCATCTAAATCCAATTTTGTAGATGGGATCATAGGAGTTTTACTAGATTTAAATATTTTCATATCAAACCTCTCAAGAAATTCATTTGTGTACTTGGTTTGATAGATAAATGTGCCATTTTCTTGTTGCTTCACTTGAAGACCTAAGAAAATATTAAGTTCTCCCATCATACTCATTTCAAATTCTTTAGACATCAAAGATGAGAAATCATGGCACAAAGATTCATGTGTACTTCCAAATAATATATAATCTACATACACTTGTATCACAATCAAATCATCATCTATGCTCTTAAGGAATAAGGTGGTATCTACTCTACCCTTTCTAAATCCATGATCTATCAAAAGTTACTATCATACCAAGCACGAGGAGCTTGTTTTAAACCATATAAGGTTTCTTTAATTTATACACATGATTTGGACAATAAAGGCTCTCAAATCCAGGTGGTTGCTCTACAAATACTTTTTGGTTTTTAAATCCATTCAAAAATGCACTCTTGACATCCATTTGAAAAAGTTTAAAATCCCTTAAACAAGCATAAGCAAGGAGTAACCTGATAGCTTTTAGTCTTGCTACGGGAGCAAAAGATTCTTCAAAATCTATACCTTCAACTTGTGTGTACCCTTGTGCAACTAACCTAGTTTTATTTCTAACAATACAACCTGAATCATCTAGCTTATTCCTAAAGACCCATTTCATTCCAATGACATTTTGATCTTGGGGTCTTAGGACTAATTCCCAAACATCATTTCTTACAAATTGATTCAACTCCTCTTCCATAGCAATAATCCAAAAATTATCATTTAATGCTTCTTCTAAGTTTTTAGGTTCAACTTCAGATAAAAATGCTGAATGATCTACGACTTATCTACTATGTCTTCTAGTCATAACTCCTTTTGAAGGATCTCCTATAATTAGTTCCTTTGGATGATTTTTAATATATTTCCATTCTTTAGGCAATGAATCATCCATATTATCTTCTAAAGACATTTTCTTAAAATTATCAATCTCTTCATCAATAACTTCATTTCTAATAAGATCAATTAAATTTTCATCAAAAATAATATGTATTGATTCTTCTACAATCATTTTTCTCTTATTATAAACTCTATAAGCTCTACTAGAAAGAGAGTATCCTAAGAAAATACCATCTTCTGATTTGCAATCAAACTTACCTAAATGATCTTTTCCATTATTCAAAATAAAGCATTTACATCCAAATACATAAAGTGTTCAATCTTAGGCTTCTTTCCAAAAAATAAAGTCTTCTTCAAAATTTGTCAAAAAATAGATCCTATTCATCACATAACATGCAATATTTATCGCTTACTTAAAATATTTTGGCAATTTATACTCATCAAGCATAGATCTACTTAACTCAATTAATATTCTATTTTTCTCTCTACTACTCCATTTTGTTGGGGAGTTCTAGGTGCAAAAAAAGTATGTCTAATCTCATGTTCATCACAATAATCCTCAAATAATTTATTTTCAAACTCACTGCCATGATTAGTTTGGACCCTATTAATCAAAAGGCCTTGTTCTCTTTGAATATTTTTAGAAAACTTTCTAAACTCACCAAAACATCATGCTTGTAAGTTACAAATAAAAAAGTATATCTAGAGAAATCATCAACAATCACAAAACCATAATTTTTCCACCTAAGCTAGTGGTGCAAATAGGACCAAATAAATCCATGTGCAATAATTCTAGAGGTCTAGAAGTAGAAACAATATTTTTACTTTTAAATGAGCTTCTAGAATGCTTACCATGAATACATGCATCACAAACATAGTTTCAATGAAATTTTAATTTAGGCAATCCAACTACTAAATCAAGTTTGGCAATTTTATTAAGTGTGTGTATGTTAATATGATATAGTCTCCTATGTCATAACCATATATCATCATGAGTGCTTTTAAAACAAAGTAAATTCAAATTCACATTATGAAAGCTATCTAAATCAATGACATAAATATTTTTATATCTTTTTCCTACTAATAAAACATTTTCATTATTTTTTATAATGCAATATGATGCATGGAATACTACATTCAAACCTTTATCACATAAATGACTAATAGAAATTAAATTATGTTTTAATCCTTCTACTAGAAAAACTTTATCTAAAGTGATAGAATTCTTACAAATAGACCAATGCCAATGATCTTTCCCTTTTGCATTATCTTCATATGTAACAAATCCTCCATCACTTGATTCTAAAGTTGTGAATTTATCTTTATCCTCATATGTCTTGAACATCCAGTCCAAGTACCACATGCCTTCTTTGATTTTTATTTGAAGGCATTCTTACAAAATAAACTCACATGTTAACTTTTGGAACCCAAACATGTTTGGGTCCACATTCAACATTTGAAACAAGATATCAAGCATGCGTGGTTTGTGTAGTACTTGTATCTTTTGGTACCCGTACATAAGATGATTGCTTAGTATTTTATAATTTACATGCATAACAATCAAATAAAATATGTACTTTTCTATAATAATAGTTGCACCAAACATTAGTGTTTGCATATGACTTAGCACGATAATTATAAGGTGTATGAGTGGGATGTGTATGATGCAAATAATTTTTATTAAATATTTTTCTTGATGAAGTATTATAATGAACTTGTGATTTCAAACATAATTCTAATCTTTCTTTAAACAAGATATTATCTCTTTCAAGTTTACATACAAGTAAGGAACAATTTGATAAAGAAGTATTTTTACTTTTTAAATTATCACATTCATTTTTTAAATCACAAAAATGCATACCTAAATTTTTATGTTCTTTTTCTAAGGTTTTGTATTTTCTTTTTAATTTTTATATTCAATAACTAAATCATTAAAAGCATCATCTAATTCATCATAAGATATATCATTACATACCTCTTGAGAATCTAAGTTAGATTCTCCATTTGCCATAAGACATATGTTGACCCTTCATCGGATGAGCAAGTACTTGATTCATTTGAACGATTGGCCCATAAAGCCATCTTCTTCTTCTTATGGTACAATTCTCCTTCATATTTTTCTTCTTTTCACATCAATCTCTTTCTTCTTTAATTCTCGCAAGTTGGACAATCACCTCTTATGTGTCCGTTTTTTACAATGGTAGCAAATGATCCCTTCAAGAAATTTTTTAGTTTGAAATTTATAGTTTTAGAATTTTTATACCTTTGATTCTTCTTCCTTAGCAAGTTCCCAAGTTTTTGGATAGCATGATCACCTCATCACTATCACCATTTGAGCTTGAGGTGTTATGCTCATCACTATCATCAACTTGTAATGCAATGGCTTTTCCTTTATCCTTCTCCCTTTTTGCTGAGTTATCCATGTTATCCCTTTGAGCAATAACCTATTCATGTGCTATCAAAGAACCCAAAAGCTGATCAAGTGGATAAGTAGATAAATCTTTAGCTTCACTAATAGTTGTTACTTTAGCTTCCCATTCCTTTGGAAGACATCTAAGAATCTTATAAGCTAAGTCTTGATTCCTATATGTTATTCCAAGAGAATGCAATGTGTTAATTATTTTCATGAATCTAGTATACATATCAGAAATAAAAAGGAAACATATGAAATAATTCATATTCATGAACAAGTCTATTTATGTGAGTATCTTTAACTTCACTAGTTCCTTCATAAGTTATAATGAGTTTATCCCATATTTCTTTTGTTGTACTTAACATAGAAATTTTCATGTAATCATCGTAATAAAAGCACAATGTAAAGTATTACAAGCCCTAGCATTTAATTCATCAAGTTCTCTTTCGCTATTAACCATTCCTCAAAAGGTTTTCTACTTTAATGCCATTTACTTACCAGTGTATGATATTGATGTGTCAACATATACCACATCGTGCATCTTGACCTCTTAAAATGTACTAATTCTATTTTTCCAATAATCAAATGTTACACTATCTAAAAGTGGGTGGTTTGAATTTATATTAAAATTTTAAATCTTAAATTAAAATGACAAGTAAAGAGAGACAATAAGCACATAATTTTTACGTGGTTCGGCCAAACCCCAAAATTAGCCTACGTCCACGCCTATCCATCCCTGACTAGGAATCCATTAAATACAAAAATATCTTACAAATAGTACTCTCCTATAACAGGGTGAGCACAACCTCTACAATAATATGTACTCTCCTACAAAGGGGCGAGTACAACCTCAATATAAATTTTACACAATAAAAAGAAAAATATAAAATAATAAATTTTGATAAAATAAATCTCTCACAAATATACCAAGCTATCCAATTCAAAAAATGATCTCACAACTTACAAATGATCACTTTAAAAACTTTTGGCAAGATAAAATGCTCACTTAATATTGATAAGAAATAATAAAATAAATATCTTAAAGTGGTCTTACTAAGATGTTTATGTTATTACAATTTGTAAACTAATATAAATATTATTTTAAAATAAATTCACTATATTATTTTGCATAATAAAATAAATTTCAGCAAAGAATAATTTATTTTATTTTAACCAAAAAGATTCTTTCAATTAAAGCTAATGATCACAAAATACTTAAATAAAATGAGTATATGATAGATCTAAGTAGGCGTAAGCTTTAATTAGAGATCTAACAAATATGAAAATAATTTTAGCATAATAATTTAATTTAAAATGCTTAAAATATACTTCTAAAATAGATCTAAGAATAAATTATCTTTCAAAATAAGATTAATGAATAAATATTTCCAAAAACCAAAAGAAATTTGTAGGAAGTTAAAAATTTCAACAAGCTGAAACAGATCTACAAAACAATCACAAGAGTTTTCATAAAAATGATTGAGAAACTTTGATATCAAAATAATGTCCAAAACTAATCCACAAAAAAGTATAAATGGGAAAGAATAAATAGATGGTGAAAATAGCATGAACAACTAAAAGGATTAAGATCAAGAAAACAAACTCAAGTAATTTGAGAAAGCTTGCTTAGTTGAAGATGTTGAAGCTTCCAAACCAAGGATTTGATCTTGCAATATTTGGAGAACACTTGGAAGGAAAATCTAAGAAATTTTCTCTTAGATTTACTGGAGGGATTTTGAATTTGAATGAGGAATACTTTCTTGAAGAGAATGAGGGCTATTTATAGGCAAGAAGGACATTTTGAATTATTTCAAAAAATATATTATTCTAACCTCATGCTATTCATGTGATAATTTAATATTCAATAAAAATATAATTTATATTAAATAAATATTAAATTTAAGCAGCCAAAATTCGGCTATTCACATGAGCAAGTAAAAAAAATCAAATATGGCTCTTAATATATTCAAAGCATGTAAATGCATTCATTATTAAAATCAACTAATGTTTGAAAAGTCATAATAAATTTAATTTTAATCAAACTTGGGTCATTTGACCTATCAAATTAAAGGAAAAAAATCCAAAGAATCCATTGGAGATGAAATTATATATAAATTCCTTGATTATAAAATGACTTTGGCTAAAGTACAAAATTTCATATATTTTTGTTAATTTTGACATGTGATATTTAAATATTATGATATATATATAATCATATATATGTTAGTTATCATATAACCATCAAATTAAATTAAAATATTTAATTATATTAAGTAAATAAAATAATTACACTTAATAGTCATTATCATTTATTATTTTGATAATTCAAATGCTATGTATGAAATATATAATTGAATGTTAATTAGATAGAGATTTATGTAAATTAACCTCAAAATAATAATATGTTAAGTTGTGAGCAAATTGATTCATGCCAATGAATAAATGCATATAACCTAAAATATTATATTTTGAGCTTCACATTATCCAATTTGATCTATCTTTCATTCTTCTCCTCTTGCAATTTCCTCAAACATATGAGATGTATTGGATATGTAATTAGCAATTGATATATAAATACATAAAACATTCATTAGAACATCTAAGCATTCATTTGTTATCATCAAAATTGATCGGATTGAACATGAGGCTCATTAAGCCAACATAGGGCCAGTTGTTGCAACATAGGTGGGAGCGATGCTTTGCTCTTTTGCCTTTGTTAAGAAGGGCTGGTATTGCTTTGATTGGTATGCTAAACTTCCCAATGGTTCAAGAAGAATTTCTTGAGAAACTCTTCATCAAGAGGTTTGGAGCTCAACAAAAGGTTACTGTAGGTGATCTCGTTGTAGCACAATAATACCCCGATGAGTCACTTGTTGATTATATTCTTTGATGGCGCAACCTGAGTATGAAATGTGAATCGCAGCTGTGTGAACAACTTGCCATTGATATTCTCTTGAAGAATATCTATGGCTCGGTTGCTTTCATGCTTAAGGGCTTCACAATCAAGACATTTGAGATGCTAATCAACAAGGCTAGTCTACAAGGAGAGGCCAAAAGCTTTTTTAAGATTAGTTGCGGCGAAGTCTCAAAAGGTTTATGAAAAGAAACCTAGAGTA
This sequence comes from Cymbidium sinense, assembly GCA_021442155.1. Classification (NCBI taxonomy): domain Eukaryota; kingdom Viridiplantae; phylum Streptophyta; class Magnoliopsida; order Asparagales; family Orchidaceae; genus Cymbidium; species Cymbidium sinense. Next base: position 110,529,691 of record CM038218.1, on the reverse strand, counting down.
ATAACAGCAGTTGACAAGGGGAAGCAACCAGCTAAAGATCAGTCCGAGTGACCATGATCTCAGCAGCTGTCACCTCCTTTGCCACCACCGAGGTAGCCCTATCGGCCTCCATCACAGCCTCCATGGCCAGCATAGCCACCGCCTCAACCATACCACCACCAGCAGTAGCATGCATACCCACCGCTAGGTAGCTATGGTCTACCTACTCTTTTAGATAAGTTAAACAAACCTTATTCTTTTAAGAGGGTGGTAATCAGGAAAATCTTTAAGAACCTATTAAAGAAACCTAATTTTCAGCTACCTAAGCCTAAGAGATTGGAGGAAGTAGGCAAAAGTCATGATCCAAACTTTTGCCCTTACCATTAAATATTAGGTCACATTTTGGAGGATTACTTCATATTCAAGGACTGACTTGAACACAGTTTCAATGCTGGTGCTATAGTTATCCCAAAGGCATACCTTGTGGAACAACCTTCCAGTTCCATCAGGGTAATCTTTGAGGATACATTTGACCTACCAAAATCAAAGAAGGTTGGGACATTTCTTTGTCCAAAACCTCTAAGAAAGTCATTCAAAAGATCAAGAAACTTTCCTTTTAGGTTCCTGAGTCAGCTCAAACCTCCAACACTAAGGAAGGTTTGCAAGTTGCCAGTGCCAACTCTAGGAAAGTGGGAGCACAACAGTAGCATGTGTCAGCCTGAGATAGCTCCTTATCATAGCCACTGACCATGTCCAACCTCCAGCCTTCAGTTGCAGCTTCCACACCGGTGACTTCTTCTATCTCAACTAGCTCTTCTATTTCTTCTACTAGTAGAACTCTTGTATCAGTGAATAAGGGCATCAAACCCCTTACTCCACTCACTTTACTTGACTTCTACTTTGTACCTCCAAATAATTCCAAGAAATTAAAGAACAAAACTAGTTTGAATTACATCTATGTCTCTTCTGATGAGTTATCTTCTTTTATTCCTAACGATAACTCTTCAAGTCTAAATAATTATAATAATTCTGATCTTCCTCTTTCTGATTCAGAGTTAGACTTTCCAACCCTGAATACTATGGGTTCACCTCTTGAGATAGACTTAGAATCATTCGATTTTGAGAGTCCCATAGGAGGTTATAGGTGAGCCTGAAGTGTAGGTAGAACCTTCTTCCACCTTGCTGTAAGAGATCACCGAAGTTAACCTCCATAGTGGCAAGGTTCTACCTCCTAAGGCAGCACCTCAAGATAGAAGGAAACAAGTCATTGGTATTGAAGATCGAGAAGCCCTTCCACAAGATGCTCTACCCTTGGATATGCTTGTGGAAGACCAGCTGAAGGTGGACTACAACATCCTTTCTCATCAAAGAAAGTTATCATCTAAGCTAAGTATATATGATGCCCTTGTCTTATCCAAAGAGATGAGGAAATCACTAATCAAGGCCCTCTTTGATCCCAAAAGATGCTTAGCTCAGCTGACCACTATAGGTGAGGAAGCACATTATGCAAAAGAAGCCCAATGGATCACCTTCACAGATGAAAACCTTCTTCTGGGGGACTTGGACCACAACCGTCCCCTATACATCACAGTTGACATGGACAGGTTCAGACTCGCAAGGGATCTCCTGGATTCAAGTGCATAGGTGAACATTATGAGTCTAAAGACCTTTGCCTATTTGAAGATTGACATCTCTACTCTTCGAGGAGATAGGATGATGTTGAGAGGATTCAATGATCAAGGTGAGCAAGCTTTAGGTTCTATAGTGTTGCCTTTGGAGATAGGTGACTAAAAAATTGAAGCCAAGTTCTACATCATTGATTCGAATACTTCATTCATTGCTTTGCTTGGTAGGCCTTGGATACATCGAACAAGATCATTCCATCCTCTTCATCGGCATTAAGTTCAAAAAGATGGAATTGAATATCATGTCAAGGAGATGAAAACCATTTTAGTTAGAAATATTGAGATTTATGAAGATGCGACCTACTATCTTCCTCAAAACACCCTTTCTCATGAACTTGGACAAAATTTAAATGCAAAACTAAAAGAAAAAGAAAATGAAGCAAAAGAAAAAGATAAAAAAAATGAAAAGAAAAATAAAAGTCCAAGTGAACAAGAAAGCAGAATTGAAGAAGAAAATAGATCAACATATCACATTCCACCCACAGTTTATTCCATCATATAGACATATTGGTAGGATGGCTTAACCTCCACCAAGTAGAGGTAGAGGCAAAAAAAAGGCAGTTCTAGAGGAGGGAGACCCTCTAGTTGGCCTTCAACCAATAGAGGTCATGATCTAGTTCATAGGAGTACCCCTACTATTCACATAGACTTGGAATCCAGCTTGGAGGATGAGTCTAATGTGATTAGTATATTAGCCAACCCCTCTCAATGAGTTCCATTAGAGGTGACTTTTGATCTAGCCAGAGATGAAGACCAGGCCTCCAAGTAAGGCAATTTTTTTAAAATAGATTAATAAAATCAATTAGCAAATTGAGTATCATTAAAAAAAATTTAAGAATAGGTATAGTCCCAATGTAAGCTTCAGGCGAAGAAGAGTAGCCCACTAAGACTTAGAATTTGCCTCAATATTGAAGAGCCATCGACAATACTATTATTTTTAGATGATTCCTATTCGGTTTTCCTCGATTCCTTTCCACTGAGTTGACCTCAAGAACCATGGTCCTCGTACCGAACATCTACGGCTGTACAACCACATTTTGGTGCACACGACTTCTTCTAGGTATTTTTTAGCAATGTGATTTCTAAATGTGAATGTTGTTTATTCTCTATAAATTGTTTGGTGAATCCTTATTTATACTTAGACATGTTAATTTACAAGTATTAGGTGAAAAGATTTTATTGAGTTTATCTACTAACCTAAGTTAAGATGAGTCTATATATAGTACTATCAAGCATGTTATACAAAATTTAGTAGAATGCTCATTTCTTGTTAGAAATTGCCATTTAAATGGACAAAATATAGTTTTTTTTAAAGAATAGATTGAGCTTGATTATAGATTTAGAATTTAAGTAAAAGCACTAAATGCAAGTAGCATTAAGATCTGCAAGAAAATATATAAATTACTTTTACTCAAAATATCTTTCTTGCTTTCAAGTCAACATATCTACTCATATTAGATGCATACCCATTTGATAAGTTTAGTAATTATACCCACTCACAAGCTATTCTTTGTTGACTTAATATGATGCATTACTTGGCTTTAAGCTTCAAAATTTTACCATCGGTAGTCTTTTTGAGCTCAACTCTCTTCTTCTAAAGTATTCCTTTAAGTCTAATTTTTCATTCACATTATCTTTGCTTTTTTTCCCTTCACATCCATCATAATGTTGAATATATTATTAAAGAATTTTACCTATATGTAAGGTTTGTCTTAAGATTTATTTCCCACTTTTATTTTAAGGGGTTGATCCGTTATTTCTCATAATTTACAGTATGTAGCGTTGATTGTAAATCATAATCTTCTACTTTTGGAGTGCGATGGCGGAGGAGCACCACCACCGTAGACATCGGGTGTGTTAGGAGGCCGACCCACCATTTGCACCTTCGAGGTTCATCTGGTATCCTCCCATGTAAGGCATCGAACTCATCGATCTTTAATAAGTGGATTTTTTTTAAGAATGTGTTACGCCTGCTTACCTTTTATTTCGGACAGGTATTAAGATTTTTTTTTTCGTGAGCATCACACGCTTATCTTTGAAGGAGTGGCCCATTACATGCAGGAGATTCATCGATGCGCTAGACCAGGTGGGCCTGCACTGTGTGAGTCAGCTACGCTTCATCCAGTTGGATCATCAGTTGCTTACCGCTTTGGTTGAGAGATGGTTACCGCAGACCAATACCTTCCACCTTCGGTGAGATGGTGCTCGGGGATGGCGATGATTAGGACTACAGTTGATGGGCCACCTATCATAGGTCCGATTGTGATTGGGCGAGAAGAGATGGGTCAATTGGCACGATTCTGCGATGATTTGTTAGGGACACCCATTACCGTGATGTATCATGATCGATCCTCGCATATCGGTCGACATTCGGATGGGCTGCGAACATGCATGCCATTGAGGTGGCTTAGGTGGACTTTTATAGAGTCATATAGGTGACACGAGGATTTTCTGGACGTCGGCTAATATTTTATTTCGATTGTTCTTCTTGCGCTCATACAGTTGAGAGGTCCACCTATAGTATTTACCACTCTTGGAGGATCTGGATTCTTTTAGCATGATGTCCATAGGTGGAGCAGTTTTGGCTCATCTATATAGAGAGTTGCATTAGCAGACCAGCAGGCCAACATGGTGGTTGCCTCCTCCGATTTGGGCTTGGGAGCATATTCATGTGGGTAGGCCGACTTTACATGTACCTCTGCCGAGCTTCGGTCCGTCGGTTTGAGTGCGTGTTGTTAACTATGCTTTCAATCTGCACTCATATATATGTTAAAGCTGTTTTACGTGTGCGGTGGAATGAGAATGCGTTAGCGACCAATAGCAAATGTTGCGGTTCTGAAATGAGCTAGATGGCTACTGCGGCAAAACAGTTGGATCTGCAGTTACCACTTTAGTCTAAATAACTGTAATGTCGATTATGTTTTAACATCAGCTTATCATACGTCTGGTGATCAGGGGCCGTCAGGTGAGATCCGACACATCTATCGGTTGTATGCTCATAGGCTCGACATATGGTTAGCATGAGTCCCTCTTATCGGTGGAAGAGGGTTGAGTGGTATTTACGAGTCTTTGCGCCTTGACCTTATTCCAAGAGATATAGCGATTGACCCTACTTTCAAAAGGGTCGATGGTGAGAGTAAAGCAGTCTGCGGCGGGTTGTGTACCACCATCACACATAGCTTCTTGGGAAGCGGAGGATTGCCTTGTCGAGGCGATGAGGCGTAGACAGAAGCTACTACCGGTCTGTCTGGATTGAATCATGGGCTTCTTTGTACTGCGGCCATCCTCCAACCACTACCTAGAGCCCCAGTGGAGCGTCTTTATGTAAGTTATGATATAAGTAAATATTCAATATTTTTATAAGTGATAATTTTACACTCTTTTTTTTTTGTTTAGGCGGACCATATCGCGGCAACCCGGGACATATTTCAACCATGCCGGTCGCGCCGATGATCACCACTTCTGGCGATGTCGATAGATGCGAGATGATATCAGAAGACCTTGATGGTGTCCATATAGGTGACACATATGGATCGGTGCTACAGTGGCGGCGGCATGGCTGGAGCGGCCGGTCCATCTACTGATCGGGTCCCTCGTGTCGATCGGTTACTTCTCTGATCGGGTCCTTCTACTATGTCGATATAGTTACTTCGTCGGTAGCGGTCCTTCTACGTCTGATCCGGGACCTTCTACATATCGGTAGTCATATGACTCGCGACCACCTATATTCCCATCCGCGGGATGATATGTCTCACAGCAGAGGATATTGCACTAGAGGGCCAGCATCACCTGCGTGATCGTCCATCTCGTGCGACCGATACACAGGAGTGGTGCAATTCCACACAGACACCGGAGGAAGGCAGTTGTCTTACGGGGTAGGGCTTAGGATAGTGTCTGTATTACATTTTATTTTTCTATTTTGTTTAACAACTTCAGAGTCCTGTACTAGCAAAATTTGATTACGACATAATGAACTTTTGTTTCTTGTCCATTTGTGAAATGAATTGTATTATTCTTTATTTTTTACTTTTTTGGTGGGAAGCCTTACTTTTTTTTAATGTTTTGTGGAGTATAATTTGTGTGCCTCTTTAATTTGTCATGGATATGACATGTCTCTTTTATGGTAATGATGTTGTTTGTATGCATGGTCTTGCTTTTAACTTTGTTACCAAGGTGATTTGAATATGGATTAGTAGAAAGCTTATTTGAAACTCATACACTTGATGTAGTAAGAATTCTCTGCTTGTTTTGTTTGAAGGATTCCATGGTCATCGTGTCCTTATTCTTGCTATCTTTTAATTATTCTTCTTGCCTTTGAATTAAAACCGTGAATTTTTTATTAGGTTGTATTCATTCTTCAATTTAATGTTTTTTCCTTCAAGCCAAGCTGAAAAGAGAAATTCAATTTCAGTTAGTTTCTCCTCAAGAACTAGGCTCGTGGAAGCAATTGAAATTGAGCGGTCCGTGGTTGGGCGGCTTCAGATCTGATCGCCCAATTGCAGGCGGCATCTTGAAGCGGTCCGATGGTCGGCTTCAATATCAATTACTTGTCTTTGCTTCTTGCCCCGCGAGAAAACATCTGCTCTTTTGAGCGGTGCATTTGTGCTTAAGAGTTAGACCATTTGGATAATGATTTAAGTATTCATCAAACATCATCTATTTTGAGTTCCTTCAAATAATTTATGAATTTGACTAAAATAGTAGAATTTTTAAGATATCAAATTCTTTTCATACTACATTTTAGAAACCTTGCAAACATATACCTTCTACACGAGTTGGCACATTTACTTCCCAATTTGAGCCAATAAACATACACTAATAAACCAATTCATTTCATAAATGGACAAGAAACAAAAGTTCATTAAGGTAATGAAAGTTAGGTAGTACATGACTCAGTTGCTAATCAAAACATAAAATAAAATGTAGTCTGAGAATAGTCTAAATACACCGTGTGACAAGCTGATCCTCCTCGTACTACTTTCGGCTATGTAGCGTCTAGCATGCGGTGGCCCTCTGTCATTACTGTCGACATAGAACCTCAAATATATTAGTACCAATATTGTAAATCTTAGTAGATCGTTACAACGAAGAGAGAAATAAGCATTGTCATATTGAAAAAATATGCGTCATTCAATGTTATAGGGCACGATGACACTGTAGTGAGATGTTTTGCTTGCTTCGTTCCAGTTACGTATTGCTTTGTCTCGATGATGTTACGAATCTCTATTCGTTTGAGTCGGCGACCTTCTCACGAAAGTTAGGTACAGCGTGGTAATCCATCCTCTTCGAAGGATGGCCAATCGGCGCGGTAGAGTATGAAATTCATTTATGTATGTATCTTATCACATTGCGAGTGTAATCTTGTGACATGCGTGAGATGGTTTAAGGTGAAATCCCAATGCAACAATGACATGTGGGCATGGACAATGATATATGATTGTTACGCCACAATTACAAACACAGGCCATTATCTAGTAAATCAACTCGAATGATGTGGACTGTCAAACACGCATCTCATGTGGGTTTATATTCGAGTTGAAATGCCTAACCTCCCTTTGATCTTTGTATAAGTGTGGAGAACCTCGGGTATAAATAAACAAGTTTACTTCCTCTTCTTTGAGTAGCGGTGGATAATCGTTTCATGAACAAAGCTACTAAGTTATAGTAGGCGGTGATTAAACCACGAATTGGTAAAACGCGGCACCTTGATTGCGTTAAAGCACTTAGATGCATTCGTTGTCATTGTCCCATAACGCGTACCACCATGGGTACAAGTGACCATTTCTGAGTCACGCTCTACAATAATTGTATGCTTCTTCTTTCACATTTTAATGTCTTGCATCAAACGGTTGAATTGAACATATCGGTGTTAGCCATGTACATCTTTTGGCATACAAACTCAACATCAGCAATTCCTAGTCTGCGCGACTTTTTTAAAATTCTCACGCAAATGATGCAAACAATGCCTATCGCGAGGAAAAATCTCTTTGCATCCGCATGAGAGACCACATGTTTATCGGATATTATGCATAAATCATGTCTCTAGACACTACGGGTAACATATCATGCATACAAAAACCACAACCCGCGAATCAACATTTTCGATTCCACAACGCGGCAAAAGCTAAAGGAAACAACCCATTATTGCCGTCGATTCTACTGGCGGTTAATAAGGTGCCACGATACTTGCCCCAATGTACCGTCTAAGCTTAAAGCAGTCTGCGGAACTCCATCCCTATTGAAGGTCCAAAGCCCAAAAGTCTCTAAAATGTTGCGTCTTGTGGTGAATTACGTAGGCTGCCGGGTAAAGTAGTAAGCGATTGCATATAAAGGCGAGTCATGGGACTCTTCCTAGAATATTGCTTTTATTGCCTTTGCTTGCATCCCATGCTTTCATATATGAAACTTTAACATTAAATTTTGACTCCATCCTACCTATAATCTCTCTAGGTTTCAAATCAATCTGGTGCCTGATCACAGGTTTGATGTAGTATGCTATGAAACTTGAAATACCGTCGATGACGGATGAACTTCGCATTGACACATATGATTTTCACCAACTTTTGATATTCTCCAAGCACCCCCTAATCGCGTCTTCTGATGTAAATGCCAATTCACAGGCCTTGTATGACTATCGTCTTTTATACAACCGTGTAGTTCTTACGGTTAGAGGTAGCTGATTGGTGTACATTATTTACTATGGACCACCCGACAATAGCAAATTGCAAACTCCGTTTACTTGCAAAACACATACCTTGAGAATGTCATTTGGAATTTCAATTTCATCATTTAGGGTTTTAGGTCGGATGGGCGTCAAAGTAAACATCGTTGTCCCCTTGCCATAGTTTTACATCAGGACATACTGGTTTGTGGACAACATTTGACTCTCCTTGTCAACATTGTGAAATGAGTGATTTCTCGGCGTATGATGTCATATTCTCAAGTCTGATGTCTTCTAACCCGAGCAGTCATCATCACTAATACCCTGCTTAGACTCACTACTTGAGCCACTACTCATAGTTTGATACTCATCTCCAACTGCAGCACTCTCAGGCACATACGGTTCATCCGAACGGTAGACAATATCATCGCTGCCACATAACTTATAAGTTCAGCAACTAATTATCATATTAATTTTACAAGTTTAATCGGATAAATTATGGCGATAAACTACACGGGAATAAACTCATGAGCGCGTTGTATCCCGGATGTTCTTGCGATGAAATCACTGTATGTGTTAGCGGTATATCTATTGACCTCACTAGGATCGGTGATGTGGATGCAATATTAACATCTTCCACTCGACAACACCAACATCGGCGGAAGCTTCATCAAGTGTAAAAGCGTCATCGTGATATGAGCGCTACAAATCCGCTACTCCTGGATAACGACCTGTTAAAGTGATAGTGTGGCACTCGAGCGATGTTCAAGGTTCTGTAATTCGTTGCTTCAATGCGGTAGGTCTTTGATGAACCTTAATTGGGCAGTTCGACCTCCCATATAACTTGGAGATTGCTCATCGATACTCGGTTGCCTCCATAATAAAGTATCAACATATTCTCTATTCATCTTGCACTAAAAAAATGTAGAATCCAAGGGAATTTTTCTCAACCGAAATGGAGTGCAAGAATGGTGTAGCTAAAGTTGACTTCGGTGGTAAATGAGAGGAAGTAGTTAAGCGTCGTCAAAGCGAATCCGGAAAAAATAAAAGTTTCGGCGAATACCTGAACAGCGCAATGCGGTTAGATCTCTGGCCGGCGTGGTGGGAAGTTCAAGGGGGGGGGAGGACCGTGGTGGGACTTCGTGCACAACTTCTGGAGAGGCGAGTGTGTGAGGAGGAATCGAGGAAAACCGAGAGCTAGAGCGATTGGCGATCGGCCCTAAAATGTCGTGAGCGTCCCAACTCTTGGGCGGCCATATCAGCATCGACTAATTGGGCTTCGATATCAGCCGTCGCCCAATTAGTGGGCACTCTCACATGGCAAAACCATGCGTCGAAGCGCTTGGCGTGCCGTGCCCATATTGGTATACCTATTCTTAAATTTTTTTTATTGATACTCAATTTGCTAATTGTATTTTAGCAATTTTATTTTAAAAAAATTGCCTCCAAGTAAAGGAAAGTATTCAAATCTGGTTTATGTGAAACTATTAGGCAGCGGTTGGGAACCTTAGGTCTTACCTCACTTACATCTCAAAAAGTTGAAGGTTTAGTAGTTAAGGAAGTCCCTAAGTCTTCTAGTGACATGATGCCTAAGAAGTTTTTTTAGGATCATCCTTCTTAAACCCTGAAGTTGATGTAGAGCTTGAGGATGATACTTTTAAAGAATTAATGGAATTACCTTTTGACTTTTACTAGCCTTGTGTTCAAAATCTTATACAAAAAGGTTTAGTTTCTCACACATGGTCCAAGCATAGGTCAAAATACTTCAAAAAGCTATGGAATAATATAGGCAGGGAAGCACAATCAAGAACAGGACTAGGATTGATGCGTGGGTGATCGATAGTTTCTTCTCAGACATCCCCAACTCTTATGAGAATGTGTATTTAGAAACTTTATATGATCCAGATGATCTCCAAGTCAAAGAGGCACTGCCAGAATTTGAAGATGAGATTCATTCAACAATTGACAAGCTTAAAGAAATCAACCTCACGATAGAAGAAAATTCTCACTTGATATACATCAGTTCATTGATGAATGAAGAAGAAACCAATGACATAGTTATGCTATTGACTGAGGTTAAAGACTATTTCACATGGATTTATGAAGAAATGCCTAGATTATCTCCTAACATAGCAGTCCACAAGCTAATAATAGATCCTAATGCTACCCCTATTAAGCAAGCTCCTAGATGCATGCGATTAGAAATTGAACAACGGTCATTTAGTCAAGATCGATCTTTGGTTTCATCAGGGAAGAAAAATATCCTACCTGGTTAGCTAGTGTCGTCCTAGTTAAGAAGAAGAATGGTCAAATTCATATTTACATGATTTTAGGTACTTAAATAAGGCATATCCTAAGGATGAGTTTTCTTCCTATACCAGACTTAATGGTGGACATTGCCTCATCTCATGTAATCTTTTCTTTCATGGATGGGTCATCTGGCTATAACCAAATCAAGATGTCTCCTGAAGATGAAAGAAACACTACTTTTTTAACCCCGATCAGAATCTTTTATTATAGGGTCATGCCTTTCAACCTTAAAAATACTAGTGCTACATACCAATGGGCCATGACTCAGATCTTCAATGAACTCATCCATCATTAGGTTGAGTGTTACATTGATGATCTAGTAGTCAAGAGCAGAGAAAAGGAAGACCACCTCATTGACTTGAGAGTAGTTTTCAAACGGTTAAGATAATATAACCTCAAAATGAATCCCCTAAAGTGTGCATTCAGAGTCTCTTCAGGGAAATTCCATGGGTTTGTTGTTCAACATTGGGAATAGAAATAGATCCTGAAAAGATTTAAGCTATCTTAGAAATGCCACCTCCTAAGAGTTTAACTCAACTCAGATCCTTTCAAGGATGACCGACATATCTAAGACACTTTATCTCAAACTTATCAAGGAGATGCAAGCCATTCAACACTTATCAAAAAGGATGCCAAGTTTAAGTGGGATGACAAGTGTCAGTATGCTTTTGAAGATATCAAAGAGTATTTGGTGAACCTACCAGTTCTAACAACCCCTAGCCCAGGCAGGCCACTCATCCTCTACACTGCTACATTGGATGACTCTCTCAGTGGTCTGTTAGCCCAAGGCAATGACGAAGGGAAGGAGAGCGCACTCTACTACCTCAACCATTATCTAATTCCTACTGAAGCAAATTATCCACCTATTGAGAAACATTGCCTAGCTTTGATCTTTGCATCTTAGAAGCTACAACACTATATGCTTTCTCATAAGGTGAACTTGATCTCCAAACCAATCCACTCGTATCTCATGACACTGGCCAACACTTTTGGACGTCCCTCATTGGTCCATGATACTCAGCAGTTTGATATCATATTTGTACCCCCTCTGTGTGGTAAAAGGACAGGCATTAACGCATTTCTTAGCAGCCACACCCACTTCTTGTTGATTCTCACTTAGTGACGATCTCCCGGATGAACAAATCATGAACTTAGGGGAGGCCAACAACCATAGATGGGAGATGTATTTTGATGGTGCTGCTTCTTTTCTTAAAGGTGAAGCACCACGATCTATTCTCCCAGGAAAGGCAGGGGTAGGAAGAGTTCTTCTAACTCAAACGATGTGATGAGATTCTCATACTATCTTTCCAACCCCTGCAAACATGAAGTCAGTATGATGCTTTGATTATTAGTCTAGAGTTAGCCATCACTATCAATGTCAAGAGCATCAACATCTTTGGGGATTCTCAGTTGGTCATCAACTAGATTATCGGGTCCTACCAAGTTCTCAAACCCAAGCTTCATCATTACTATGAGTATACCATAAAGTTGTTGGCCCAGATTCCCAAAGTCACCATCTACAAGGTTCCCCAAGCAAAGAACGCAGTAGTAGATGCTTTGGCCAAACATGCCAAAGAGTTGGCATGTCCGAAAGATGAGTCCATTTCAATAAGGGTCCAAAATAGACAAGTCCTATCCCTTATTGATGTTGAACTCATCGAGATACTTTCTCTTGAAGGGGAGGTTGTCGCTAAAAATGGAAGGAGCTGGATTGGAGGCAGCCGTTTATAGATTACTTGAACACCGACAAACTACCTCAAGAAAATTCACAAGCCCATCAGGTGAAATAGAGAGCTCTCTCATGCGCTCTTGTTAATGGCACCCTGTACCACTAGTCTTTTGACCAAATGTGGTTATACTATTTAGAAAAATATGAAGCCCATGGCATTGTAAGTTAGACACACTCAGGTCTATGTGGAGCTCATCAATCCAGTCTGAAGATCAAGAGACTCGGATACTACCAGCCTTCAATGAATAGAGACGACATGGATGTATCTAGGAGATGCCATCACTACCAGGTGCACGGTGGGGTCCTCCACCAACCAACCAACATTCTACACCCTACTTTGGCTTCGTCCATTTGAGTGTTGGGGCACTGACATTGTAGGTCCAATCGATCCTCCTTCTTCCAAGAGGCATCGGCTCATCTTAGTTGCCACCGACTACTTTTCCAAGTGGAAGCCATCCCACTCGTGAGAGGTCACACATGTGCTTTAATTTTCAAGAACCATATATATAGGTTTGGGGTGCCTTGATGAATTATATCGATAATGGTACACATTCAAAAGTATGAAGATCAATAGCTTCACCAGAAGACACAGTATAGATTAGAGATATTCCACCATCTACTACTCTAGAGCAATGGGCTTAGCAAAAGCATTCAACAAAACTCTCATCCAGACACTGAAGAAGACTCTTGATGATAATAAATGATAGTGGAATGAGTTGGTTGAGCCTGGGCCTACCGCACTACATAACTCCAACTTAGTATACCCCATTTTCTTAGTGTATGGGTCCAAGCCATTCTTCCTTTAGAAGTTCAACTCCCATCACTAAGGATAGCATTGGGTAACAAGATCACTATAGAAGCAATGCAAAGTTTTAGAAGAGCTCAAAGGTTTGGAGGAGAGTCACCTACGGGCATGCTAAAATCTCGAGTTATATAAGGCCAAAATGATTCAAGCTCACAACATGTCGGTCCTCCCTTGGTTTTTTCATGTAGGAGAACTTGTGTTAGTCCTAAGGAGACCAATTGTTGCCCATCAAAAGATGGGAGGCAAGTTTGAACCCACTTGGAAGGCCCCTATGTCATAGAGAAGGCCTACCAAGGAGGATCTTATCAGCTTATTGATTATAAAGGGGAACACCTGATGCTTCCAATTAATGGGCTCTATCTAAAGAAATATTACCCATGAAATAAATCATATTTGAAAATAATCATTAATAAAAGAACAAAAAATTGATTCCATTCATCAAATCTTCTCTTCTTTCAAGTGTTGTTTGCTTGTCTTTGAATCCATGACGTGTTTAGTAGGTGTAAGAGTCCCTTAGTGGAATCCTATTCCTCTTTCATAACACAAACACAATCTCTTGATGCTTTTAGAATAGGTGTAAGAGAACCTGAGAGGCATCCTACTTCGATTAGCATAACTAAGATAGGTGTGAGAGAACCCAAGTGGCATCCTTTCTTAGTGGAATCCTGTTTACCATCTGTGGCACCATTTCATCAAAAATCTTAGTGTGTTTACGGTAGGTGTAAGAGTCCCCCAGAGGCATCATATTCCTTTTAACACATGTACACAACAAACATAAGTCTTTTGTCTTGAGCTACTTGATGTGGGAGCAAGCCCCATGTGGCACTCACTCATTAGTTGTTGTAGATCGGGTCTATAAGCTACATCGCTAGTATGTCACCCCAGTGGTCACTTATTGGAGGATATGAGTCCCCGCACTTTCTTCCTAACTTGATCATTGCAAAGCAATGCACCTTGTTAGTATGGTATTTCACTATCTACCAAGAAGCTACCTCATGTTGACTTTGCTTAAGAAGATGCGAGTCCTCGTACTTTCTTCTTAAACTAGCCATCATGTACTAACTCGATCAAGTATATTTGAGGTTTAGGATATGTCCCCCAGAGGCTCCTTTCCTATTGATTACTTTTGAGTTGATATAAGTCCCCTAGTGGCATTCACTCAGTAGTCACCTTAGGTCGGATAGCACCCCGAGAAGATAGACTATCCCAAAGAATCGTCGCTGGAGGATGTGATGTGTCCCGAGCTTTCTTCCTAAGTTGATTGTTGCAAATTGATGGGCACCTTAGGTTGGTTGATGTTCGCTATACTGATAGGGACTCACTCGGTGAGTTCACCACTCTTGGAAGATATGAGTCTCTAAGCTTTCTCCTTGAGTTGGACACCAAATACTTATTGGATATATGACTAGCCATGTCATCTTCTAGTGTTGAATTAAGCCCTTACTGGCCCCATCCTCTGCAAGAAATCTATTTGGATCAAGTCCTTTGTGACCCCATTTAGATCATTACTTTTGGATCACCCTTTCCAAGTAGCCACCCTGGTTGGAGAATTTGTTCGTAATGCTGATTCTCCTTTTAATAAATCTAAGATAGGTCTAGGATATAAGATCCTTCTTAGTTTGATCCCTCACAAACTAATAGGGTCCACGATAAAACAAACTAAAATAAAAAAATGAACAAAATTAATTTGCTTGTGGACTAAGAATTCAAGCCCCAAAGGGCCCCTTTTCCCAAGCAGGCATCTTATCTTTACAAGAACTCCCATAGGAATTTCGAGCTGAGTTGAGATAAATCCCCAAGTGGTACTCACTCACCTTAGGTTGGGTTCAATCAACAAGTTACCCGATAGTCATTCCAACATGAAACATATAAAATTATGATGCATTCTTTTAATGATTGTCATAAACCGATGGCCCTGGTCCAGTTGATTTGTTGCCCAAAGAAACCGATCAACCTAGTGGTCTTTTTTAGTGGAATATGTGAGTCCCTAAGCTTTCTTCCCTTCAATTGATCATTGCAAACCCAAAGGCACTCTTTTGGTCAGATAGTTCTCCCATCGATCAGGAAGCTACTCCCTTCAGTTTAGTAAATCTGAGATAGGTCTAGGCTTCTATAAGCTCCTTCTTAGTGTGATCCATCACAAACCAATGGATTCCATTAAAATAAAACAAATCCAAAAAATGAAAATTAATCCTTAACTATTCTTGAGCAGATCTAAGTCCCCTAGTGGCATTCACTCAAATGCCTAGTTTGATTTGTTGCCCAAAGTAAACATCACCCTGGTTTCTATTTCTAGAAGATGTGAGTCCCCATGCTTTCTTCTTAAGACTTGACCATTGTATACCAAAAGGCATTTCCCCTTTAGTTGGATAGTCCTATCTTATGGTTGGTAGGCTACTCCCTTTGAATTGGTAAATCGAGAAGTCTAGCCTCCGGCATACTCAGCTTCATCACGAACCTATGGGATCCAAATCCATCAAATAAACAAATTTAAAAATGAAATCTATCTTGACTATCTTTGAGTTGATCTAAGTCCCCAAGTGGCATTCACTCAATAGTCACTCTAGGTCGTTTTATTGCCCAAAGCAACCAATCACCCTGGTTCTTTCTAAGATGTGAGTCCCCATGCTTTCTTCTTAAGACTTGACCATTGTATACCAAAGGCGCCCCTTTGGTTGGATAGTCCTACCTCATGGTGGGTAGATTACTCCCTTTGAATTGGTAAATCTGAGTTAGGTCTAGGCTTCCATGTCCCCTACTCAGTGCATTTCATCACGAACCTATGGGATCCATCATAATAAAAATAAATAAATTTGAAAAATAAAATTAGTCTTGATTATCCTTGAGCAGATCTAAGTTCCCCGCAGCATTCACTCAATAGTCAACCCTAGGTTGGGTTTAATTTGTTGCCTTGCCAATTAATTACCCCAGTAACTGGTCCTTACTTGGAGGATGTAAGTCTACTATGATTTCCTCCTAATATAGCTACTATATACCGAAGAGCATCCCTTTGGTTGGCTTGTCCTACTATGTGCTTAATAGACTGCCCCTTTGGATTGGTAAATCTGAGTTAAGTTTTAGCCTCCATGACTCCTACTTAGTACAGTCCATCGCAAACCAATAGGGTTCATCTCAAAATTTAAACCTAACAAAATTAAAACAAATTCAACCCTCTTCCCTAGTGGAACAAATCAAATCTTTTTCTCCTTAGTGAGAATCAAATCAAACTTTTCATCCCCTTGTGGATGACTTGAACATGCTTCCTAGTGGAAGGTTCACACTCTATCCCTTAGTGGATTCTTCCCTCTCTCTTATGTATTGGACATAAGTAGAGCCACATTGCACTAAGCTTTAGATTCTTTCTTTCCCTTGGGATAAGGATAGAATGTTTTTGTTAGTGATTATGATCTCTCAGTGTTGTTGATCATTTTGGTCAACACTAACACGTGCAGTGTTCCTTGTCAATCACACCATACCTATCGGGATCCTTTTGTTGACCTTAATTTTAGAATGAGTTCTTAACCCCTCCATATTAGACATAAGACTCCCCTTAGACTTTAAGAATTCCTTAGACCTAAGACACATCTAATGATTAGGTGGACACTCAAACCTAGCCCTAGAGACTTAGAAGAGTTAGCCATAGGAATATGTCATGCCTTAAGGAAGATTTCACCCTTAGCTTGAACCATTCCTCACTTTCCTTCATTCAAGTCAAACTCCATATCAATTCTTTTTTATTTTCTCCAAATTCAAATCAACTCCATATGATTGAAATCCATGATTGAAATCATGATTGAAACCCATGATCAAAATTCTATCATTGAAATTTTCAAAGTCCCATTGCCTTTAAAGACTTAGCCAAAATCATGATCAAAACCAATTCAAATATTTGAGATTTTCTCATAATCCATTTATATTCTCATTTATATTCACATATATAAGTGAATTATAAATTCAAACCCATCAAATCAAACTCACAATTCCAAATGAATTCATGAAATTTTCATAAATTCTTTAAGTTCTCCCTTAAAGACTTAGCCTCATCATGATCTAAATCAATTCAAACTAATGGGATATTCTAAAAAAATCATTTATATTCTCATTTATATGCACATACATAAATGAAATATAAATATAAATTAATCAAATTAAAGGTAAAAATTAAATCTCCAATTTAGAATCCTTCTTAAGTCATTAATTCTCCATTAATGGACTTAGCCTAAATCTTGATCAAACCCTTTCAAATTCATGGGATTTTCTCAAAACTCATTTATGTTATCATTTATATTCACATATATAAATGAAATATAAATATAAATCAATCAAATCAAACCCTCAAATTAAATTCTCAATTTAAAATCTCCCTAAGTCATTAATTTTCCATTAATGAACTTAGCTTAAATCATCATCAAATTAATTAAACTTCATGGGATTTTCTCATAATTCTTTTATATTCTCATTTATATTCACATATATAAATGAAATATAAATATAAATCAATCAAACAAAATTCAAAAATTCAAACCCTAAACTTCAAAATTCTCTTAAGCCCTTTAAATCCTTCTTAATGGACTTAGCCCAAATCATGATTAAACCCCTTCAAATCCTTCAAATTTTCTCATTTATATTCACATATATTCACATATATAAATGAAATATAAATTCAAACAATCAAAACCAATTCCAAAAATCAAACTCAAACTAACTCAAAATCCAACCTAAGCCTTTCAAGTCAAAATCTTGAACTTAGCCAAATCAATTTCAAATCAAGCCAAACTCTTGATTTTCTCTCATGATTCAATCAACCCTACAATCATGAACTCATATATAAATCCAAACTTCAATCAAACAATCAAAACCAAGTTCCAAAGTCAAACTCAAAATCCTTTCATATTCTTCCTTTGGATATGAAATTGTCAAATGGATCAAAACCCATTTGACTTCAAACCACTTGTAAATGGATTTATATTTCAATCATGAGTCCATATACAAGATCAATCAAGTTCAAATCAAGCTTTGACCAAGCCATTTGACCCACTTAGGCTCACTTGACCCAAAGTGACCTAAAGTACCCTTATGAGCCAAATTCTAATCCTAACCAAATTGGATTGAACCAAACTCAACATTTGCCTCTCATCATGATCAACAATCATCATGGGATGATCAATTAATCAAATTGGTTCAAACCAAGTCAAACCTAAGAGTTGACCAAGTCAACACTTAACCCAAAATGAAACCCAATTCACCACCATAGGCCAAATTGATTGAAACCATTGATCTAATTTCACTCATGACCTATGTTTGAACTTGACCAAGCCAACATTTGTGCCTAACCTAGCCCAATTGGCCACTTGAGCGAAGTTGACCCATTTTGACCCTTGTGTCAAAACTTGATCTAAGCCAAAATGATCACAACCAATGGGTCAAGTCCATTCCAAATCACTTGTGGAACGTGACCAAAGCCTCAATTGGCCAACTAGACCTAACCTAGCCCAATTGACCTTAGACCCAACATGACCTAAAGGGTCATGTTGACCTAAAGGGTCATGTTGAGCTAAATTTAAACATAACCAAAATTGATTGAAAAAAAAGATACCAATCCACTCCATATGAGTAACCTAACCTAAAAAAACCCTTAACCTACCTCAAATAGGTCAAATGGGTCAAATAGGTCAACTTGACCCATTTGACCTAAATGAAGTCATATGAGCCAAATCTAAAAATAATACCAAATTGAATTAAACCAAAGCCACTAAAATATTTCAAATGGTCATATAAACTTGAATCAACCCTTGGTTTGACCCAATTTGACCAATTGGTCAACTTGACCCAAGTTGACCCATTTTGACCTAAATGGGTCAACATGATCCAAACCCTATCAAATGAATTCCAAATCTCATGAAACTTGGCCAAACCTAGTTTCTACACATACCTAACATACCCAAAGTAAAAAAATAGGCAAAATGACCATTATACCCCTAGGCCATAGAACAAAGTTTAGCTTAATCCATGGGTAATTTGGTCATACCCTCTTCACATTCACTTGAGGCTTTCCTAAAACTCAAGGGGACCTAGGGAAGAGTGGTTCACCCAATCCAATGAGTTTGGGTCAGCCCAATTGACCCTTAGACCAAACTCGACCCCATGGGTCAAAAATGCAAAATTCAAAATCCCCTTCCCACTCAAATTCAAGCACATGGGAGCTTGGCAATCTACTCAATGGCTCAAACTGACCATGTGCACACTCTTAACTGATCAAATAGCCCACCCAATATGATCAATTGGATCAAAATGACACATAAGCTTGTGGGCATTTGATCCTTCAAGGGGGAGATATACGCCTCCTAATTCAATTTTAATTCAACATCCATACATTCGATTGAGTAAGGGAGAGACTTAGGAAGCATAAAAGAGTATTCCCTAGACTCTTAGAGCTCTTACCATTTCTCCATTTCTTAATTTTTGAATAGTGAAAACAGGGGAGCTCAATCCATTCTAGAACTTTCTCCACACTCAAACTCCACTCAATTCCCTCTTCAAGCTTCATCTAAGGACCAAGTCGAGTGCATCCAAGCTCTCTTTCAAGTTCTTGAAGCAAGGGAAGATCCAATTCAGTCAAAATTGAGCTCAAGCTAAGGAGGAGGTGTCACATAGGAAGGTCCACTCAACATCAAATGGTCAAAACTTCAGTAAGGATTCGTCTCAACTAGATGAAGCTTCTACAAGGGACTCAAGCACCGGTGATCACTTCCAGTGAGGTATGAGATTTTTTGACCATTAAACTCAATGCGGTGTGAAGATTTATGAAAGAAATTTTAATCCCATAGATTTTTTACCATTGGATTTGCCTCTCTTTATCTTTAGATGGTGTGGGTTGAATTTGCTTTGAATCCGAACTAAATCGAACTTGGATCTTCCCCTTGATCATGGACGGTATCTGTTGATCAAGGAGAAGAACTTAAGAGATCTCAGCAGTCCATCCACATGTTTTAGATGGACGGCTGAGATAATTCCCCATGATTATATATATGTTATCCATTTTAAAACCCACTGGGAGATCTCTGGTCATCCAATCTTTGATCGAACTGCAGAGATCAAACCACGTGCGGCGCCAACCGCCGTTTGGGATTTGACATTTAAGTAAACCCCTCATGGCACGATGACAAATGTAAGCCACCACCATGCGGTGAGCGAGGATTAGTTAGGGTTATTAAAAATGCCTTAATTAATTTCTATTAATCTAGAAATCTTCTAAAATTCATAACTCCTTCTAGAAAATTCAAAAAATTATGAAGTAAAATCCTATGGAAAGATAATTCAACCTAAAATTTTTTAAAATTAATTTCAATGGAATTATATTTTTCTCTAAATGTGGTTTTGTTGGAAACTTCATTTTGCTAATTACTTTTTAATTAAGCCTTTGATTAATCCCAAATTTTTTGGGTATATTTTAGGGGATGACTTCTACTTCCCCTAATTTTCTTGGGATTTATTGATGGCTTGATTAGAAGAATTGCATATGGATTTCTAAATTACCCTCCTTATGTAATTAAGGATAATTAGGGTATGATTAGTGGTTTTATTCCATGATTAGGGTTGATTAAGGTCAGATATAGTAAGTAGGAGGTTTATGGAATAATTTTGTGGCATTTTTCCTAAGCTATTCCCTAAACCTCCTTTTCTTTCTCCTCTTAATTAATTAAATTCATTAATTATCCCTTAATTAATTTCTAAAATTTCCAAAACTTAATTAATCTACTTTGGGTAGATGCTTAGTGTTTAATAGCTAAGTTCAATTAAGAAATCAAAACCCAATTCATAAGTATGAAAGGGTGTTTTAAAATTACATAAGCTAAATCCCTTAGCTTAATTAACCTTTAATTGTGAGCCAAATTGCATAGGCCTCTTTTCTTATTAGGTGCATTACAAATTTAAATTCCTTGTGAGTTTTATGTCATCTCATTGGCTCATAATTACTTGGTTAATTATTCTAAGGTGGTGTGTTAATTAAGTTACTTAATTCATACCTTAACCTAATTAATGCATAAAATGGATCTAATTATCTAAAAATAAATAAAATATCAAACACATGTGAGAATGGGTTAGAAACAGGAAACTCATCTCATTTTTCAAAATTAAATAAAATCCCAAACTAAAAAAAATCACTTTGATTTATTTTAAACTTTCTTATTCCATAAGAATGTCTTTAGGATTTAAGTGAAGTGAACTTGTTTACATGCTTTCATTACTTTGAATCTTTCCCCAACATGTTAAACTTGTATGTCATGTGATTTCATGCATTCATATTTTTCAAATGCCAAATTTTAAATAAAATTATTTACTTTATGTCAAATTTGCATGTGTTGGCTAAAGTAGAAATATGAGTGGCTATTATCACTACTAAATCCAAATTATTTTCAAAATATATAAATAAAATACCAAATCTGAAAGTATGCTACTTATATTTTAATTATGAATTTGCATGTGATAGATTATAAAGGCATGCTTAGCATAGATTTCCTTTCTCTTTTATGTTGGCATAATTTTGAATAGGAGTTGGTAAGATGTAGGGTTCATCTGAAAAGAACCTAACACTTACTTAATTCCATACTCTATTCATCCCTATGCTACCACTTAAGAGGGGCTACCAATACTTGCATACATAAATTGCATAAAATAAAATGAATCCGTTAAACAACTTTTGCATTCTCATTTTCCATTTAATTTCTTTTATACATATGTTTGTATTTAAGGAAAGTGGTATATTAGTCTAGATAACCCCAAGGTTGTGTGGCTTTAAGTAGCTTTAAGTAGGTCTTGTACCTTACATCTCTAGTTAACAATGGCACTCTACTCACTTAGTCTCTCTTACTTTCATGTCTATATATGAAAATTTGGATAAGGAAAACCCTTTCTACTTAAGAAAAATCATGCATGTTCAACTTCTAAATTTCCTTAAATGGATTAATTAGCATGCATCATAAAATGTGTTAAATACTCTCATTTGTTGTATAGATATGCTTAGGGTCCATCCATATGCATGTTATATATGTTGGGAAAGAAATGAAATAATGTATGTTATGTGAATTTTGATTCATTTTTTTTAATCTTAAAATGCCTCTCTTTATGAATAGGTTTGTTTAGAGTTTATCTAAACTTAAGATTAATTAAAAGAGTTAATCAAAACATTCACCTAAACAAAACTAAAATGTGAATCTACTTTAAAATTATTTAGGTTAGGGAGCAAAGAGAAGTTCTCTTCTCTTTCCCTCTCTTCATAACTTAGTAATTAATTGTAAGATCCACTTAAATCAAATCAAAACATAAAATAAAATAAAACCAAAATAATTAAACAACTTAAATGAAACCCTCCTCTAAGTTGAACATGTTTTCCACACTTAGAAAATTTGAACTTAAAGTTATAGCTAAGCATACCACACAAGCCTTCAAAGCACACATATTAGCCTAAGTCACCACTTCTAGATTTAGGTTAGGTCATGTATGGTTTGATATTTATTTTATTTTGTGATAGATGTTTTGCACTGGATGTTAGGGTGTATGCTATAGAATGAATGGTAGGATACTCTTAGTCTAATCATTATTTTTTGCAGAGGATTGTGCTTAAGGGGCACTATCATAAATAAAAATATAAATGCTTTTGCTTGCAGGTAATTTATACCCATATGCATAATCCAATAGGACAGGTGGACTTACTGACCCATGTGTGGGGTGATAAGTCTAATATACAAGCTTGTGATTTGTGTGGTTTATTTTAGCTAACCTTGATTTTGTAGGTGTTAATTAGATTTCCACTTTTCCTTTTCATGTAAATTTGTGCAATTAGGATTTTGGAATGATTGTTATGGGGATTAGGATTATCATTGGTCATAAGATCCTATCTTATGCACCATGTGAAGCCTTGGAGCATCCACCTTCCAACCATCCAAAAGGAGGAATCAAAGAAGAAAGAAGAAAAGAAGAAGAAAGAAGGAAATAAGAGAGAAGAATAAAGCTTGAAGACCCCATAACAATGAATTCCTTGCTTAATTGTAATTTAATTCATTTGTAATCTGGGTTGTATACGGGTAGAGCTCGGCTACCGATATTTGATATTTTTGGATTTGTGCGGTGGTGCCCGACCATAACGATCTTTTATTCTTTTTGTGATTAGCTTTATAAATTGATTAATGATTTGTTTAGCTTTTTTGCATTATGTGGCATGCTTTTCCTAGTTTCTTCTTTGCTTTATGTATGGCGTGGATGTGGATTAGGCTCTTTAGGGAAAAAAATCTTTTACCCAAACTAACAATTCAAATTAAAAATAAAGAACTTATAAACTCACCTAAAGCTTGGGTTTAAAATTAAGATAAAAGAATTAGCAACCCCTTAACTGAAGCATTTATTTTGTAATATCATGCACAAATGCATCTTATTTCACTCTTGATTGGAGGGCTTCCACCTTTGCCAGAGAAACGTGGCTTGAACTTTGAGAGCCATGGTGGAAACTCACTTCTTCCATTCTCCCTGATTTTGGCCAATAACCTTCTTTCTCATGCATTAGTCATATGAATGCTATTAGCATAAGTAAAAATAATTATCCAAAATGAAAATAAAATGAAATTTGAATTGCATTAGATTTAGGTCATTTGAAGCATGTCCCTTTTACATGATCTAGTCTCTTTAGGGAGTGAGTTTAAGGACTTAGTCTCTTTCTAAATAAATAATAGCCTAGCTATCTTGCATAAGCATAAAGATGTGCCTACATGTATTAAAATTATAGGAAGAGTTAGTTGGCGCCACCCTGTGTTGTAAGTCCTGTTATCGTGGTTTGTCCTCTCTTATGGAGGAAAACCAATTACACATTTTTTTGCCTTAGATTTAGGTTATGTTTCCAACCCTCATTGAAGCTCCCTAGATTTAGGTTCTGAGGTTGCTTCTCCCCTTTGTGGGCCATAAGCTTAATTCCTCACCTCTTAAGCTTTTCCTTAATCTTGTGTTAAGGAATTGTAAGTTTTAAACTTCTAATGAAATATACAACTCAAACAAACTAAATCAATTTCAAAAATGTAAAGCCCAACTATAGAATAGTTTGAAATGCTCGCTAGGTTTCCTAGCATTGTGGGCATCTCCTACTTATCTCCCATCTTGGAACTCCCCCTCTTGATTAATCCCATTTGATCTTCTAAAATAAACTAATCGATTGATAGTCCTTCCTATTGAAATCTTCAAAGACAACGATCATTTACCTTAATCGATAGTTTTTCTAAGAAATCTCCATTCCTTGGGATGTAATTAACTATGGGGACTTGCCTTTATAGGGAAATTAACGAACCTGATTTAAAATAAACCATGCTTTACTTTTTCATGTAAAGTAGGGGAAGAATCTCTGGTACATATGCAGACTCGTCATTCTTAGGAGTCCTTATTGAGGTGATTAGGTCCATTAAAGGGCAGTGACTTCTATCTCTCGAGATAGTACACTATTTCCTTGATGACGTACTCGATAACCTGAATAAGCACATTTGTGGATCTGCATGGCATCCTAAAAAGGTGAATTTTTATAGGCTTGCTCTCTTTCATTTATCCCCAACAGAGTTTAAAGGCAACTCCTGCTCCCCTATAAAAATTTTTCACCACATAGACTTATATCTTTCAAAGAGAAATGACTATCGGGGCAACCTATTTGTGCCAAAATAGATTGAACCCAACCTAAGGGCGACTTTGGAGAGAGTGCTGACCCGAGGACTTATCTCAACTCAAGTGTAGTCAGGCAATTCCTATAGGGGGTTCTGTTCGCACTGCCCTAAAGATAAAATGCCTACTTGGGAAAGGGACCGCTGGGGGCTTGATTTCCTAATCCACAAGAGAATGATTTGTTTGTTCATTTTGTTTATTTGTTTATCGTGGACCCTATTGGTTTGTGAGAGATCATAATGAGAAGGAGCTTATATCATCCTAGACATATCTCAGATTTACTAAACCAAGGGAGAATCTTGACCAACAAATTCTACAACCATTATACTAAGGGGACGCCCAATCCAAAAGTAACTGGGTAGTGGGGTCACAAAAGATGTGATCCAAGTAGAGTGCCCATAGGAGAGGGGCCGCTAAGGGCTTTATCCAAAACCTTGAAGAAAATAATATATATAGGTATTCGGTGGCCAACTCAAGGAGAAAGCATAGGGACTCACATCTGCCAAGAGTGGTGTATCCACTAGGGTCACTTTCAGCATAGAAAATATCAACCAACCTAAAGTGCTCGTCAGTTTGCAACAATCAGTCTAGGAAGAAAGCATTTGGGACTCACATCCTCCTATAGCGGAACTAATTTTTAGGATAGTCTATCTTCGGCTCAACAGGTGCTATTCGACCTAGGGTGACTACTAAGTGAATATCATTTGGGGACTTATATCAAATCAAGAGTAGTCAAGAGGAAACGAGCCATTAGGGGACTTATCTTAAACTTCAGATATACTCAACCTAGTCAGTGCGTGATGGTTAGTTTAAGAAGAAAGTATAAGGACTCACATCTTCTTAAACAAAATTAACATTAGGTAGGTTATTGGCTGCACAGCGAGGTCTACCAAACTAATAAGGTATTCATTGGTTTGTAATGGTCAAGTCAGGAAGAAAGCACGGGGACTCACATCCTCTAGACAAGTGACCACTGGGGTGACATACTAGCAACGTAACATGTCAGCCCGACCTAGAGCAGCTAATGAGTTAGTGCCATAGAGAGCTTGCTCCCACATCAAAATAGCCTGAGATAAAAGATATGTATTTGTATTTTTGTTTGTGTTTGTGTTAGAAGGAATAGAATTCCTATTAGGTTGTCTTAAACCTATTATAAAACACCCCGAGGAATTGATGAAATTATGCCATGAATGGCAGTTGTGATCCCACTAAGAAAAGATGTCACTTGGGTTCTCTTATACCTAACTTAGTCATGCTAATCGAAATAGGATGCCTCTTAGGTTCTCTCACACTTATTCTAATAGCACTGGGGAATTGTGTTTAATTGTGTTCATGTTGTGAAAGAGGGATATGATACGTCTTTGGTTCTCTTACACCTAACTTAGTTGTGCTAGTCAAAATAGGATGCCTCTCAGGTTTTCTCATGCCTATTCTAGTAGCACTGGGGAGTTCTATTTAATTTGTGTTCATGTTGTGAAAGAGGGATAGGATGCCTCTTGGATTATCTTACACTTAACCTAAACACGTCATGGCAGATTCACAAAATAATCAAACAATACTTTGAAAGAATAGTAGATTTTGATGAAGTGGAATGAAATTTTATTCTTTTGATGATAATTATTTTCAAACATGATTTTATGAGTAATATTTCTTCAAATAGAGCCCATTAACTGGAAGCATCAGGTGTTCCCCTTTAAAATAATAAGCTGATAAGATCCTCCTTGTTAAGCCTTTTCAATGACAGAAGGGCCTTCCCAAATGGGTTCAAACTTCTCTCCCATCTTTCGATGGGCAATAATTAATCTCCTTAGAATTAAAAGAAGCTCTCCTACTTAAAAAGCTCTAGGGCAGGCCAGCTTGTTGTGAGCTTGAATCATTTTGGCTTTGTATAACTCGAGATTCTAGCACGCCCGTAGGCACCTCTCCTTCAAACCTTCAAGCTCTTCTAACTATAACTTTGCATTCTACTCTGTAGTGATTTTCCTACCCATTGCTATCCTTAGTGATGGGAGTTAAACTTCTAAGGGTAGAATGGTTTTGGACCCATACACTAAGGAGAATGGGATAGATTGAGTTAGAGTTTTACATGTGGTGCAGTATGCCCACAAGGCTTCAACCAACTGCTCATGTCCATCAAAGTGTCTTCTTTAGTATCTAGATGAGAGTTTTGTTGAATTTTACCATTTTCCTTAAGATAGTAGATGGTAGAGTATCTCCTGGAGAAGCTGTTGATCTTGGTGCTCTTGAATGCAATACCATTATCGGATATAATTCATTGAGGCACCCAAAACCTATATACGATACAGTTCCTAAAACATTGGAGCACATATTAGGTTATGACCTCTCTAAGTGGGATTGCCTCCACCCACTTGGAAAAGTAGTTGATGGTAGCTAAGATGAACCGATGACCTTGGAAGAAGCAAGATCAATCGAACCCACAATGTCGATTCCAACACTCAAATGGCCATGAGGTCAATGTAGGGTTTAGAATGTTGGGTGGTAAGGACCACAGTGTACCGACATTGATTCTTCCACATTCATGCTCTGTAATCATCAAGAGTATCCTAGTCTCTTGATCTTTACTTTCATCTTTAGACTTGATTGATGTGCTCCACATAGACCTGAATGTACCTCGATCATGATCATACAGGCTTCGTGTTTATCCAAACAACAAAACTACATTTGATCAAAAGTTTGTCTATACAAAGTGCCATCCACGAGAGCATATGAGAGAGCTCTCTGCTTCATCTGATGGGCTTCTAATTTCTCTTGAGGTTGTTTGCCTGTCTTCAAATAATCTATGAACAAGTGCCTCCAATCTAGTTCCTCATCTTTATTGGCAATGGCAACCTCCCTTTCAAGAGAAAGTCTATCAATGAGTTCAGCAGCAATAAGGGATAGGACTTGTCTATTTTAGAACCTTATTGGAATGGACTCAGCTTCCAGACATGCCAATTCCTTAGCTAGTTTGGCCAAAGCATCTGCTACTGCGTTCTCTCCTCGAGGAACTTTGTAGATGGTGAACTTAGGGATTTGGGCCAACAGATTCATGGTCTACTCATGGTAGTGATGAAGCTTAGGTTTCATAACTTTCTAGGATCCATCATTCTGGTTAATGACTAGCTAAGAATCCCTGTAGATATTGATGCTTTTGACACACACTGTAATGCTAACTCTAGACCGACAATCAAAGCCTCAAACTCAACTTCATTGTTGGTGCATGGATTGGAGAGATAGTATGAGAATCTCATCACATCGTGGTCTAGAGTTAAGAGAACTATTCCTACCCATGTCTTTCCTGAAAGAGTAGATCGTGGTTCTTCTCCTTTGTGAAAGGAAGCTGCACCATCAAAATACATCACCCAATGATGATTGTCAACCTCCTCTAAGTTTATGATTTGTTCATTAGGGAGATCATCACTAAGCGGGGAATTAGAAGGATGTGGGTGTGCAGCTAAGAAATCGCTAGGATCCTTTCACCGCACGGAGGGGTATGAATTTAATATCAAACTGTAAGAGACTCATGGACCAACGTGCCAACCATCCTGATAATGTCGGCCTACAGTGGATTGATTCTTGAAATCAAGTTCACCTTATGAGAAAGCATATAGTGTCGAAGCTTTTGGGATTCAAAGATTAAAGCTAGGCAATGTTCCTCAATAGGTGGGTAGTTTGCTTCAGCAGGGATCAAATGACAACTGAGATAGTAGAGAGCACTCTCATTCCCTACGTCATTGGCTTAGGCCAATAAAGCACCAAGGGAGTCATCCAATGTAGCAGAGTAGAGGATCAGTGGCCTGCCTGGGATATGGGCTACTAGAAGTGGCAGCTTCACCAAATTTTGCTTGATATCTTCAAAGGCATGTTGACACTTATCATCCCACTTGAACTTGGCATCCTTTTTGATAAGTGCTGAAAATGGCTTGCATCTCCCTAATAGATTGGAGATAAAGCATCTTAGATACGCCAACTGCCCTTGAAAAGATCTGAGTTAGGTTAAACTTTTAGAAGATGGCATTTCTAAGATAGCTTTGATCATTTCTGGGTCTATCCCTATTCCTCGGTGTCGGACAACAAACCCAAGGAACTTTTCTAAAGCTACTCCAAATGCAGACTTCAAGAGATTCATTTTGAGTTTATATTGTCTTAATTGTTCAAAAACTACTCTCAAGTTAAAGCGATGGTCTTCTCTTTTTTGCTTTCGACTACTAGATCATCAACATAGCACTCAACTTGATGATGAATGTGTTCATTGAAGATCTGAGTCATTTCCCACTGGTATGTAGCACTGACATTTTTAAGGCTAAAAGGCATGGCCTTATAATAATAGATTCCGATCAGGGTTCAAAAAGTAGTGTTTCTTTCATTCTCGGGGGCCATCTTGATTTGGTTGTAGCCAGATGACCCATCCATGAAGAAGAAAATTGCATGAGATGAGGCGATGTTCACCATTAATTTTGGTATAGGAAGAGGAAACTCATCCTTAGGACATACATTATTTAAGTCCCTGAAATTGATGTAGATACAAATTTGGCCATTCTTATTGTTAACTGGGATGACAATGGAAAAATAAGTAGGGTATTTTCCTTCCCTAATAAAACTAGCATCAATCAATTTGACTTTAAAATGACTTGTTTAATTTCTAATCACATGCGTCTAGGAGCTTGCTTGATAGGGTTAGCATTAGAGGTCTATTACTAGTTTGTAGACTACTACGTTAGAAGATAATATGGGCATCTCTTCATAGCTCCATGAAAAGTAGTCCTTAAACTCAATCAATAGCATAACTAAGTCATTAATTTCTTCTTCATTCAGCAAAGAACTGATGTATGTCAGGCATGAATTTTCTTCTATCTCGAGGTTGATTTCTTTGAGCTTGTCGATAGTTGAATGGATTTTCTCTTTAAATTTTGGATGTGCATCTTTGATTTTGAGATCATCTAGGTCATCTGAAGTTTCTAAACATACTTCCTTATAAAAGTTAGTGTGGTTTGAGAAGAACTTATTAGACTCTAGATGATTGGTGACAACTAGGGGTGCAACCAAGTCTTAAGCCTATTCGCGAGCCGGCTCGAGCTCGACTTGAAATCATACCGCTCATTTCGGTATCGATTTTGAGCTTGAGTATTCTTTCATGTGTTCATCGAGCCGCTCAGGGGGATATGAGAATATTAACTAGTGTCAACTTTGAGCGACCAGCATTTCGCATTCTAGTTTTCTACCCCAACTTATATGTTGCTATGCGGTGTCTACTCATTCCTTCAAGCTTTCGAGTCTCGCTCTGCTCTTCTTTCGAATTCCTTAGACCCACTCTAGTCTCGACTCTCTCCTTTCTCTAAATGCTCTGTCTTTACTTTCTGAGTTCCCTCATCTTTGGCTTCAAATTTTTCTTAATGATAGAAGATTGACTTGATCTTGGTTGGTGTTCATTTTATGCTTACATCTATTTTGATTTTATGATGCTTTTCATTAGGTGTGAAGCCATTCAAAATTAGTTTCTGTCTTGTTTTGATGTTGTTGTGAATCAACTAGTGATGTTCTTTGATTATGTGTTTAATGAGTAATGGCTATGTTCTGGTAACTTGTGTAATTATTCTCCTTGTTTATCTCAACTTCATTCAATGTCGCCTTATCCTCATTGTTTGGTTTTTGATGGTTTATGGTTCAATTGATGTTCAGCTGGGTTGTTGGATGATGATAAATATGTGTGAACTTTTAGATTTGTGCCAAGAAATAGTTATTAAGTAGTTTTATCATTTATAGTCATTATCTCGGTTCTTCCAACTATTTTAGGTAGGATTTGATGGACTTCACCACAAAATTAGATGTTCTTTGGTTTTGATGTTCTTGTGAATCAACTTGAAATGTTCTTGATTGGGTTAGTGAGTAATGGCTATGTTCGGTTGTGTAACTTGTGTTAATTATTTAGATTTGATTATGTAACTTGTGGGTGTTCTTGTTCAACAACAAAAATTAATTTTGTTTAGGGTTCAAGAATCCTTCAATGCTTAACCTCATTATTTATGGTTTTTCGATGGTTTATGGTTCAATTGTTGTTCTCAATATTGGATGATGGTATATATGTGTGAACTTTCTGATTTGTAGTAAGAAATATTTATTAAGTAGTTTTATCATTTATGGTCATTATCTGTCTTCCAACTATTTTAGGTAGGATTTGTGATGGACTTCCACCTAAAATTCATTATGACATTTGGTGCCTTTTATAATACATGTCATGTTATGGAGTAGTTCATTATGCTTTTTGTTAATTCATTATGCTTTATAAATTGCTATGTCTAGTGGCAATGAAATGATTTTCTGTGTTGGTAATTGGTTTCTATGTTGCAGTGAATTACAGAATTACTGGATAGAAGAGAGAGTATTAAGTTTTTTATTATTACAAAGTGCAAATATACAGTGAGAAATTTGGTATTTTTAATTTTTTTAATATTTTATAAATCAATTATATTCTTCATTCATTAAGTTGTAATTTATCATTTTTTTGTTTTAGATTTAAAATGGTAACACCACCACTTGGAGAGGATGTGTCTGGATGTAAGCAAGATATCCGTGGGTGTCCAAATGATATGAGGAATGTAATAGCAATGTAGATAATAATATTGAGGAGAATGAAGTTATTAATGATTTGGTTGACAAGGGTGATGACATAAATATCTTGAAAATCCAATTGAATTAAGAAAAGAAAGAAAACATCACTTTGGGAGGAGTTTAAAGAAGTTGTTCTTCTAGATGGCCGAGAAAAAGGGGAATGTATTCATTGCAAGGCAATCTATAGAATCGGTGCAACTACACAACTGGAGATTTATATCGATGTGTACTAGATGCATCATGGATGTTTACCGCTTTTCTAGTAATTATATTGTCGGCTCTGTTGCAATCGATTGTAATATTGTTTTCTTTGTGGTTCGATGGCACATATGAGATACCACTTACCTTACATATGTTTTTGAGTTTACATGAATATCACTATTTTGGAGGATTGTGGAATTGAAAGACTTGTTGAGCAATAGTTTTATGTCTTGGTTTTGGCCTTATGGTGGCTGGTCGCTTTTCACTTGTAATTATCTTGCTTTCTTAGTGAAGGTTGGCTGATTATTTGCCTTGTTGGAGTTTGTGGAATTGAAACACTTGTTGAGCAATCTTAAATGGCCTCTAATTGATTTCTTTGTCTCGATTTTGGCCTTATGGAGGCTGGCTAATGTCTACTGTATCTGTATTTGCTGTTTAGAGGATTTTGCAGCCTTGCTAGATGATGGACTTCGGATGATGGGCTACACGAGGTATGCTGGCTGTGATGGCAATGATGTTTCCCTCTCTATCTTCTTTTAGCTGGTAGCACTATATGTAATTGTAACCCTTCTTCTGAAGTTTGGATGCTTACATATAATGTTGCTCTTTAAGATGATTATAATTTATAATTGAGCTTGAGCCTTTTCTTAACTTTATCCATTTTATTTTCTCTTATTCTTTATGCTTACTTAATTATGCCCTTCCTTCCATTGGTATGTTGTAGAATATTTTTATGATTGGGTAATTGCCTCGTTTAAGATGCTTATAATTTTATTTTCTCTTAGTCTTTATTTTTTGATTAGGTGGTTGGATGCTCGAAGAGTACAAGTAGGAGCTTTGGATTACTTCTCCATTAAAGACTCTAACATGCTGCGGCATGGATCAATAGAAGATGTTGATTTTAATTTAATTCTATGTTTTCCTTTTTTTTTTGTAAAAATATGAGAGATTGAATGTTTAATTCTATAACTTATATGTACCTCTCTTGTTTGAGCATTTAATTTTTTTTTTCAATATTTTTGTAATTTTTTTGTAATTTCTTTTCATTAGAAAAAAATTTACAAAACCTCTGTAATAAAAAAAACATTAATTTGTATAAAAAGATACATTTTCTTCATTTAATTTTTTGTGGTTTACATTTTTTTTGTAATTTAGAATTTCATATATTTGTAATAAACAATATCTCAAAAGATTTAAATTAATTTAAATTTTTTTGCTGCTCTTTTTTAATGAAATTATCTTCAAAACGAGCCTATAAACGAGCCAAAATCGAGATACTCAACGAGCCAAGCTCGAGCTTCTAAATGAGCCCAGTAATTCGAGTCAAGCTTGAGCATAATTTTTTGTACACGAGCTGAGTTCGAGCTTGGTTTATGTGCTTGAGTCGAGCTCGAGCTCATAGTGTACAGTTCAAGTCAAGCTCAAGCTCAATATGACTTGAGCTTGACTCGACTCGGTTGCACCCCTGGTGACAACTATGTAGTAATCATCGTTGTCGATTGGACCTAATGCACCGAATCATAGTCATGATCTTGATTGTGCATCCCTACCTCTATTGTTCCACAGCTTTTCGAAATACTCTGACCTGTGCTTGGACCATGTATAAGGGATCAAACCTTTCTTTGCAAGATTATGAACACAAGGTGAGTACCAATCAAAAGGTGATTCCATTAATTCTTTATATGAATTATTCTTAAGTTCTACATCAACTTTTGGACTTAAGGAAGATGATCCCAATAGGAATCTCTTTGGCTTATCATTCATCTTCTAAAACCTTCAACTTTTGACAAAGAAGTGAGATTAGAAGTTCCCAACTACTTCCTAATAGTCTTACATAAATCTGATTCGAATACATTCATGCTTTGCTTGGAGACCTAGTCTTCATCGCTATCTGACTCCAGTGTCACCTCCAATGAAACCCACTGAGAGGTGTCGGCTGGTATGCTAATCACATGAGACTCATCCTCTGAGCTGGATTCCAAGTTTATGTGCATAGTAGTACTCGCGTGAACTGAACATAACCAACTGGGGGTCTTCCACCTAAACTACCTCTGTCTCCGCCATGCCTCCTCACTGGAGGTCGAGCCATCCTACCCATATGTCCGTATGGTGGAATAAATTGTGGGTGGAATGTGACATGCGACTCTACTTCTTCTTCGATGTCCTTTTCTTGTTCACTTATACTTTCCTTTTTCTTTTCTTTTTCTTTTTCTTTTTCTTTTTTTTTGTATTTGAATTTTTACCAAGTTCATGAGAAAAAGCATTTTAATTTTAAGGAAGATAGTAGGTCACATCCTCATATATCTCGACCTCTCTAACTAAAAATGGCTTTTCATCTCCTTTGACACAGTATTCGATTCGATCCCTTCTGAACTTGATGCACTGATGAAGGGAGGATGGAATCATCTTATTCTGGTGTATCCAAGGCCTACCAAGCAAAGCAGTGAATGATCTACTCAAATTAATTTTATAGAACTTGGCTTCAGTCTTCTAGTCACCTATTTCTAAAGGTAACACTATGGAACCTAAAGCCCTCTCACCTTGTTCATTGAATCCTCTCAACATATTTTTCAATCTCCTTGGAGTGTAGAGATGTCAATCCTCAAATAGGCAAGGGTCTTTAGACTCATAATGTTCACCGATGCACCTGGATCAACCAAAACATTAAAAAGTCTAAATCTGCCCATATCCAATATAATGTAGAGGGGACGGTTATGCTCCATGTCCCCTAGAAGCAGGTCTTCATCTGTGAATGTGACTCCCTATGCTTCTCTTGAATAATGTGCCTCTTCTCTAACAGTGATTAGCTGAGCTAAGCATATTACTAGATCAAGGAGAGCCTTGATTAATGATTCTCTCATTTCTTTGGATAAGATAAGGGCATCATATATGCTTAGTTTAGCTAGAAAATTTCTTAGGTGAGTGAGGACATTGTAATCAACTTTAGGTTGATCCTCCAAAAGCATATCCATAGGTGGAGCATCCTGTGGAGGGGCTTCTTGCTCATTAGTACCAATGACTTATTTTCCCTTA
Source organism: Cymbidium sinense (assembly GCA_021442155.1). Taxonomy (NCBI): domain Eukaryota; kingdom Viridiplantae; phylum Streptophyta; class Magnoliopsida; order Asparagales; family Orchidaceae; genus Cymbidium; species Cymbidium sinense. The sequence continues at coordinate 110,494,985 of CM038218.1, read as the reverse complement.
TCTTGAGGTGTTGCCCTAGGAGGTATAACCTTGCCACTATGGAGGTTAACTTTGGTGATCTCAGTGTTAAAGGAAGATTCTACTTGCTTGTCAGGCTCACCTACAACTTCTCCTATGAGACTTTAAGAATCAGACAATTCCAAGTCTATCTGAACTCAGACATTCAGAGAAGGAAGTTCCATCTCTCAATTAGAAAAGAGAATCGAGTTGTTATAATTATAATTTAGACTTGAAGAGTTTTCTATAATAGAATTAGACAATAAGTGACACATATGTAATTCAAACTAGCTTTATTCCTCGATTTCTTGAATTTAGGAGGTACATAGTAGAAATCTAGTAAAGTAAGTGGGGGTGAGAGATTTGATTCTCTCATCTATTGATACAAGATGTCTACTAGAAGAAGAGCTAGATGAACTAGAACTATCGGCTGAAGTAGTAGCCATAACGGTGGGATGGAGGGTGAGCTCGATCGGTGGTTGTGCTACTTAGCTATCTCGCAAGTATGTCAGCAGCAGAGTTCTACTTTTCCCAAGTTGTCTTTGGCAACTTACAGACCTTCCTTAATGTTGGAGGTTCGAGCTACTTCAGGCACCTGCATGGAAAGTTTCTTGATTTTTGAAATAATCATTTTAGAGGTTTAGGATAAGGAGATATCACAACCTTCTTTTATTTTAAGAGGATCACATGTATCCCTAAAAATTACCATCAAGGCTTTGGCTTTATTGATTAGCTATCTTATTGATTAGCTTCTCAAATGTCTTGATAGTAAAATCTTTGAGCATGAAGGCGACCGGGCCATGAATATTCTTTAGTAGAATTTCAATGGCATGATGTTTAGATGGCTGCGGTTTGCATTTCATACTCAAATTGTGCCATCTGAGAATATAATAAACTAGGAACTCACCGAGTGTTGTTGTGCTACAATGAGATCGCCCACTATTAACCTTTGTTGAGCTCCAGCAAATCTCTTAATGAAAAGTTGCTCCAACTCAGCAAAAGTCTTCACTGAACTATTGGGGAGTTCAACATACAAATCAAAGGATTTTCTTTCTAAACTACTGACAGAAAGATAAAATAGTAACACATTGCTACCACCAGCATTGCAATAGCTAGCCCTGAAGTGCACTATGTGTTGGCATGGGTTCCCACTGCCAACAAAGCTCTTGAAAAAAGTTGGCACAAAACCCTTAGAATACTGGATAGCATCGAATTCCTCTAGGTAGGGTCTACCCTTTAGAACTGATGATCCTCCTTAGGCTTGCACCAATGCTTCTCTCACTTGCTACTCAACCATGAGTTTAATATCTTTTCTTGTAATGAAGGTACTATCCACTACCTTCCTATACAAGCTAGTGCTGCCCTGCTCTACCGGAGGTGAACTCTTAGGTTGATCCAAGACATGCAACAACTCAAGCTGACAAGTCTCTGCAATAGTAAGATGCACTGCTAGGGCTTGATTCTGAAGTGCCAAAATTATTGCTACCAAATCATGAATCCTCTTTTTCATTTTGTCAAATTATTCATTCTTTTGTTTAAGTTGTTGAAGGAGATGTTGGGTTGAATGAGCTATGTCATCCTATTCTGCTGACACCTTCAAACCCTGTTGATCCCGAGGAGGGAACCCCTAGTGTCAACCATATGTACCTCGACTAAATATTCTAATAAATCATCTTCATTGGGATCAAAGCTAACATTTTCTTCCTCTAGGTCAGACCAATCATACCCTAGAATCTCCTTCTTCTTGATGAGATATTATGCTACGATATCATTTAGGGAGCGGTCTAACTACTTAAGCACAAAAGATCGCTGGCTGGTGGTAGGATCGTGCTCATGAACAAAGATACATCTAACCTCTCTAGCTACTAGAATACTGATCTTGTGATGGCTATGCTCACTGGAAGATACATGCTTTTGGCTATCATCTGCCATGGGTGGAGTACTACTCTTGGGAGGATCTATCACCATGGGGACAACTGAACTATCCCCTTCTCCCTCTACTGCTACTATGTTCAAAATCTGTTGAGGAGGTGGTGGTGATGGCATGACTAGGATGCTACATGGTCGCCACTCCCTCTTCACCATAACTGAAGTAGGAGGTCAAGTAGGAGAGCTCAGCATCGCCTTAGTCAGTGGCGTAGATGGAATGGGATCTCTTGGTTATAGCTGGATCACCAGTGGGGTTCACTTTTCCCCGGATGCTGCCTTCATGGCATTTGATGGAACTGTGGAAGATGGAACTTGTACTGGAGATGGTGGACATGTAGTAGAGTGGTGTGGCGGAGACACCACCGACTCTCTTTGTGCGGGAGACCTCCACCCATGGTGAGTAATACTGGTCAATACAATGTTGTTAGTATGATCGGCATGGGTAGCGTACTGATCGAGAAAATCCATGAGGTCAGAGGTAGCTGACTATCTAGCATACCTTCACCTCTCTAGACATGTACTAATGCGCCTCCCCTCACCCTCCTATCGATGTGCTCACTCGGAAGAATGATGGATCGTAGATCAAATTGGGCTTTGGACTCTGATCATCCTTAAACCCCACCAACTCAACACAGAACTATCCTAAGGCCAGTATACGACCTCCTCCTATCTCTGGTAGGAGCCTCATATTAAACTGCATGTGGAGGTGACACTGAGATCCTCCTAACATCTTCCTCTCCATCAGAACCAAAGAGAGGATGAAACTTGTTTTGTGTGATCAAAGGAGAAACTATCCTGGGTGTCTCCTCTACTGCAAACTAAGAAACTGCATCCATTTCCTTATCTATGCACACATGATGTCATTGATCTTGCAACATCTATTGCGGTGCTGAGTCCTACCAGAGGAGCAATATGGAAACTAGACCCTACCTCGTAGGTAGGGGAGCCTTCCCCTTGGAAGAAGCCAATGAGTGGGTGCTAGCCCGCATCTAGGCGAGAACGGAATAATTTAACGGGCATTACAACTATTGTAGGAACTGCTATAACCTTCCTCTTCAGTGAGGGAAACTTGGAGTCTGATGGCATCTCAACATGGATGACCGGCTTCTGCCTAGCCACCACACTTCTACTGATGGTTGTGAGGGTTTCCCACTCACAAATGATTACGACCCCTTTGAATCCTTGGCCGAAGTAAATTACATGGGCAAATTCAGTCTATGGGAAGCTAGCCTGATCCAAGGACAAATCCATCCCAAAAGAAAAAATGAAGACATACTTATGGGCATCCATTAATACTGAACTGAGCTTGAGTGAAAATAACTAAAACTAAGTTGAAATTCTATAATTTTTTGAAAATAAACTCAAATCAGATTTCTGCTTTAATTTTTTTTATAATTTGAACCCACACTCAACAATTTGAATATGTAAAGTGGGGCTCTTTGAGTTTAGGAGAAATTTTGAGTTTAGAATTGGGGAAGAGATTTTTTATTTTTCTTTGAATTTAAAATCCATTTTCAACAAATTTGTGTATGTTGGAAATGGGTTCAAATATTTTGAAGAGATTTTGATGCTTCCATTGGTTCATATTTGAATTTGATTTTTTGTGTTTGGGGACCCTTTATTTAACATATTTAAGTATGTTAAAATAAAGGGTCAATTGATTTTTTTGGATTTACTCATTTAGCAAATTTGAGTATGCTAAATGAGTTGTTTGAAAATAATTTTCTTCTTCTTTTTCTTGTTTGTGAATCATGTGTGAATTTGAAAATGGAATCTGTACTTAGCAAATTTGTGTATGCTAAATAAATTCCAAATGTTTGTGTTTCTTTTGTTTTTGATTTTGATTTTTGAAAAGAGGATCTTTACTTAGCAAATTTGGGTATGCTAAATAAAGAATGTAAATGTGTTTGAATTTTGATAAGAGGATCTTTACTTAGCAAATTTGAGTATGCTAAATAAAGGATCCAAATGTGTTTTAATTTTTGTGATTTTGAAAAGAGGATCTTTACTTAGCAAATTTGGGTATGGTAAATAAAGTCTAATTGTGTTTGATTTTTGTGATTTTTGATTTGAGGATCTTCACTTATTAAATTTGGGTATGCTAAATGAAGAGTCCAAATGTGTTTGATTCTTTGTTTTGAAAAGAGGATCTTCACTTAGCAAATTTGGGTATGCTAAATGAAAGATCCATATGTGTTTGAATTTTGAGATTTTAATTTTAAAAAGAGGATTTTTACTTAGAAAATTTGGGTATGCTAATAAAGATCATGTGTTTTGATTTTTTTTATTTGAAAAAAAGATCTTTACTTAGAAAATTTGGGTATGCTAAATAAAGAATCCAAATGTTTTAATTTTTATGATTTTGAAAAGAGGATCTTTACTTAGCAAATTTGGGTATGCTAAATAAAGAATCCAAGCATGTTTTGATTTTTTTTTTTTTTTTTGAAAAGAGGATCTTTACTTAGAAAATTTGGGTATGCTAAATAAAAGATCCAAATATGTTTTGATTTTTTATTTTTGAAAAGTGGATCTTTACTTAGCAAATTTGGGTATGCTAAATAAAAGATCTAAATGTGTTTTGATTTTTGATTTTTGAAAAGAGGATCTTTTACTTAGCAAATTTGGGTATGCTAAATAACAAATCCAAATGTGTTTGATTTTTGAGATTTTTAAAATAGGATCTTTACTTAGCAAATTTGGGTATGCTAAATAAAAGATCCAAATGTGTTTTGATTTTTTTTATATTTGAAAAGAGGGATCTTTACTTAGCAAATTTGGGTATGCTAAATAAAAGATCAAAATTTATTTTCAAAAAAGAAACTCTCATTTGACAAATTTGGGTATGTCAAATGGGAGTCAATTATGTTTTATTTTTCAAAGATGAAATTTTGTGTGTGATTATGGATTTTTGAAAAGAAAGAAATTCTAACTTAACACATGTGGGATGTGTTGAGTGGAATTTTAAATTGTGTAATTTTATTTGAAAATAAAACCTCCATTCAACATATTTGGATATATTGAATGTAGAGGTTTATCTTCAATTTTGTACTTTTTGAAAAGAAAGAAATTTTGGTATATTAGAACAGGGTGTTCATTTTCAAATATGTGCTTTTTGAAAAGATGATTGTTGATTTTGTTTTTGAAAAGATGATTGTTGATTTTGTTTTTGAAAAGATGATTATTTATTTTGTTTTTGAAAAAGATGATTGTAGATTTTGTTCTTGAAAATATGATTGTTGATTTTGTTTTTGAAATGAAATCTTCATTCAATAAATCTGGGTATATTGAATGAGGATGTTCATTTATGCTTTTTGAAAAGATGATTGTTGATTTTTTATTTGAAAATGAAATCTTCATTCAATAAATTGAATGAGGATGTTCATTTGTGCTTTTTTGCGAAGATGATTATTGATTTTGTTTTTAAAATGAAATCTTCATTCAATAAATTTGGATATATTGAATGAGGATGTTCATTTGTGCTTTTTGAAAAGATGATTGTTGATTTTGTTTTTGAAATGAAATCTTCATTCAATAAATTTGGGTGTATTGAATGAGGATATCCATTTGTGCTTTTTGAAAAGATGATTGTTGAATTTGTTTTTGAAATTAAATTTTCATTCAATAAATTTGGGTATATTGAATGAGGATGTTCATATGTGCTTTTGAAAGATGACTTTTGATTTTATTTGGGAATGAAATCTTCATTGAATAAATTTCGGTATATTGAATGAGGATGTTCATTTGTGCTTTTTGAAATGATGATTGTTGATTTTATTTTTAAAATGAATTCTTCATTCAATAAATTTGGGTATATTGAATGAGGGTGTCCATTTATGTTTTTTTTTAAAAATGGTGATTTTGGATTTTGTTTTTGAAATGAAATCTTCATTCAATAAATTTTGGTATATTGAAAGAGGATGTCCATTTATGCTTTTTTTTTAAAAGAAAGATTGTTGATTTTGTTTTTGAAAAGATCCTACATGTAACAATCTTGAAGATTGTTAGATGAGGTGCAAATATTTTATCATGTGAACCTTTGAAAAAGTGCTTTTTGGAAAGTGTTGTTTTTATAAAGGATTTATTTCTTTTTATTCATGGAATGAACTTTTCCTTACCAAAGAAATGGTAAATAAGAAGGTCTTTAATAATCTATTTTTATTAAATTTTTATTTTCACCTATTGGGGAACCCAACATGGGTTTTAAGACCGACACAGAGTGAGGTCCTAAATCCTAAAGGATGTTGGCTAACTGAGCTTAAGGGTGAAATAAACTAAGTTCCAATAGAAAATAAGGATAGTCTCGGACTCATACAAAGTACAAATCCACTATCGATATTGGAGACAACATTCATTTACCAAAGATGGAGAGAAGAACCATCCCCAGTGAAGTCACCAAAAAAATTTGTGGTGAATTTTTATTTTCATCTATAAATAAATGAAAACAAAAACATGCTAGTTGGACACCATGAAGATATGCAAATGTTCTTGGTGATGGTGACATTGAGGAATGATGTACTATCTTGAAAGATAAAAGTCACCATCCTAAAATGGACCTAATCACCTAATGAGGACTCCTAAGGAGAATGGTCTTCGAATGTATCAGAGATTCTTCCCTTATTTTACATGAAAAAGTAAAATAGGTCTATTTTTAATCGGGTTCATTAAGTTCCCTATGGAGGTAAGCCCCCATAGTTAATTACATCTTAAGGAATGGGATTCCTTAAGAATACTCTCGATTAAGATAAATGATCATTGTCTCCAAATTTCAAAGATGACTATCAACAAATTGGTTTTTTGAAGATCAAGTGGGATTAATCAAGAGGAGGAGTTATTATTGAAACCAAAGGGAGATAAGTACTCAAGATGCTAGGAAACCTAGTGAGCATCCCAAACTATCCTATGGTTGGGCTTTATATTTTGATATTATGTGTTTGAGTTTACTTTTTATTAGAAATCTAAGGCTTGAGTTTACTTTTTATTAGAAATCTAAGGCTTACAATTCCATAATACAAGGTCATGAAAATGCCTAAGAGGTGAAGATTTATGCTTGTAGCCCGCAAAAGGAAATAATAACCTTAGATCCTAAATCTAGGGAGCTTTGGAGGGCCAAGCATGACCTAAATCTAAGGAGAAATAGGTATATGGTTTACCTCCATAAGAGAGAATAAACCACTTATTGGACTTACAACCACCTAGGGTGGCCACCAACTAACTCCTCCTATGATTTTAAGTACATGCAAGAAAGTCGTATGCTTTTGCAAGATAGCTAGGTTGTTGTTTATTTAGAAAGAGACTAAGTCCTTAAACACACTTTCTAAGAGACTAGATCATGTTGGGCATGATTAATGACTTAAGTCTAATGCAAATTTTGTTAAGTTTTATTTTCATTTTTTGGACAATTTATTTGACACAGGCTATGGGATTTTAGAAAGAAGGAGGTGTGATTCCACCATGGCTCTCAAAGGTCAAGTCATGTTCTCTAGCAATGGTGGAAGACCTCCACTAGCAAGAGTGAAGTAAGATGATTTTTATGCATGATGTGAGGCATACAACATCCAGCGAAGGGGTTGTTAAATCTTTTATAATCTTGATTTATGTCCTAGGCTTTAGGTGAGGTTATGAGTTGTTTAATTATAATTTTGAGTTGATTAATTGGATAAAAATTTTATTTTTTCTGAAGAGCCTAATTGCATCTAGGCCATTCATCAAAGCAATGAAGAAACTAAGAAAAATATGCCATAATGCACAGCTAAACAAACATCAACAATTTTATAAAGCTAGCAAAAGAATAAGAGGCCATGTGGTTGGGTATCAAACAAAAAAAAAGAAAAATGGGTAGAAGCTCTACCTTTATACAACTTACAAAATGAATAATTATAATTTAGAAAGAATTCATATTATGGGGGTCCTCATTCTTCATTCTTCTTTCTTCTTTTCTTCATTTATTTCTTTCTTTTTTTTCTTCTTTCTTCTTTCTTCTTTCTTCTTTTGGACTTGAGATGTAGTTTGCTCCAAGGCTTCACATGGTACATAAGACATAGTCTTATGACCAATGTTCACCTTAATTCCCCCATAACATTCATTCCAAATCTTGATTGTAAAAATTATATTAAAATGGGAAAGATAAATCTAACTAAACCTATAAAATAGAGATTAGCTAAATATACCACACAACTTAAGCAATTATAGGAATAACTTGGACTTAACACCCCACACATGGGTAACCAATTCCACTGCCCTTTTGGAGTATGCTTAGGGTATAAGCAACTGATACAAAAATATTTATTTTTATTATAAGCCCTAAAGCACAATCCTCAGAAGATAATGATTAAACTAAGATCATCCTATCATCACGCACATACACCCTAACATCCATTTAAAAAATATTACACCACAAAAAAAAAGCATCAAACCATGCACTAACATAGAGCTAGAAATAAATGACTTAGCCTGTGTCATTTGTGTGGCTTGGCATGTCTTAGCTAGGCTTTAAGGTTAGAAATTTATAAGTGTGAAGGATTTAACTTAGAGGGTGGTTTCATTTAAGTAATTTAGTTTATTTATTAATTTTATTTGATGATTTGATTTGGTTTGAATGAACCTACACTTAATTACTAAGTGTTGTAAATAGAAGAAAAGAGAAGAGAACTTATCTTTCATCCCTACCTTAAATAATTTCTAAGGTAGATTCATTAGTGATTTTTCTTTAGTAAATGTTCTATTATGTGTTTTAATTAACCCTAAGTTTAAATTTTCTCTAAATAAACTTATTCATAAGAAAAGGCATCTTAGATTAATTAAGTGAATTACTATCACAAAACACACAACCATTTATTTCTTTCCAACATGTATACCATGCATATGAATAATTCTAAGCATATCTATACATATAATGTAAGGTTTTAGCACACCTTGATGATGAATGCTAAGAGATGTGTTTAGGAAATTTGGATATTTAATGAATGCATATTTTTATTAAGTAGAACAGAGGGACTCTTTTATCCATTAATCAAATGCATATTTACATGTATGAAAGTCATAAGTGAGTACGACGCCACTATTTTCTACACTAGGGTAATAAGGTACAAGATATTCTTGGGGCTACTTAAAGTCTCACAACCCCGGGATGTCCAGACTAATATACCACTTTTCTTAAATACGTGTGCATGCACAAAAAGAAAACAGATGGATCAAGAATCATGCAAAAGATTTTGTGTTTATTTGATTTGGTAATTTTTTACATGTGCAATGTGGGGATCCTTCTTAAGCCATAACATAGAAGTTCATAGGAATAGATTTAAAAAAATGTTATGTTCTTTTCAAATGAACTATGCACTTTGCAAACCCTATACAAACCCATGTTAAGAAAAGAGAAGAAAATCACATAACACATTTTATGCTATAATCACATGCAAGCTTATAAGTATTTATAAGTAGCATACCTTCATTTATAATATTTGATTTATAGGTTTTGAAAATAGTTTTTAATTTAATAGTGATAATAGCTACTCATATTCTTACTTTAGCCAAAACATGCAATTTGACATAAAGGAAACATTTTATTTTAATTGATTTTTCAAAAAGATATGGATGCATGGTTTCATGTGGAATACAACATTTAGCATGCTTGAAATGAGATAACGTGATGTAAGCATATGACTTCAATCACCCTAATTAATTCCTAAAGACAATCCTATGAAATAAGATCATTTAAAGTGAATCAAAATTCTTTTAAAGAGACTTTTATTTTTGTTTTGAATTTGATTTGACTTAGAAAATGTGAAAAGAGTTTGCTGGTCCTTACCCATTTCCCCATGTGTGAATTGATTTAGTTTAATTTTAGAACAATTAGATTGATTTTATGTTTTGTTTAGGTTAAGGTGTAAATTAAGTCCATTAATTACCCCTTACCTACACCACTTTAACATAATTAACCAAAAAATTATGAGCCAACATATGATATGCAACCACATGGAATTTAAATCAGTAATGCACCTAAGAAATAAAGGGGCCTAATGCAATTGGCTCATAATTATTGATTAATTAAGCTAAAGGGTTTTCATTAAGTACTTTTATAACCCTCCCACACAAGTGAGTTGGATATGATTTTCTTAAATTTACCTTAGGCTTTTGAATACCAAAGGATCTACCCAGCAAGAGATTGATAAATTCTAGATTAGTTTTGAAAGTTTGATTAAGCTAATTAAGTAGATCATTAGTGGATTAATCCTTAATTATGTTTAGATTAAGGAAGAAAGGGGGTTTAAGGAATAACTTAGGGAAAATACCCCAAACCCATTCCATAAACCTCTTACTTATTTAAAAATAATGTTTAATTATCTCAATTAATGGATTAAACCACTATTCACTGCTTAATTGCTCTTAATTACATTAAGGGGTAATTAAGGGTTCATTAATTAATTTTCCTAATTAACTCATTAATAAATTCCAAGAAAATGGGGAAAGCAGAAGTCATCCCCTAAACATGTCTGAGAAGTTTGGAATTAATTAATTACGTAATGAGTAATTAAGATAATTTTTTAATTAAACCTAATTAAGGAAAATCCACACACAAAAAATTAATTTAATTTTATTAGATTCTCTGAATTATCTTTAAAAGAATTTGAGTTTGCATTTTTTGGATTTTTTTACATTTAGTTATGAATTTATGAAGTTTCTGTGATTAAAAGGTAATTAAATAACCTAATTAATTAACTAATCCCGTCGGCACCACGTCGACTGCTGACGCAACATGCTTTGCACGTGGCATGATGGGATTTGTTATTTAAGTTGTGTCATTGAGCGCTGCATCAGCTAGCGGCACAATGCGCTTTCCCATGGGTCATCCGATCAAGGATCAGACGGCCAGGGTTAATTCCATGGTTTTAAAGGATATAAATCAGTGGATCTACTCATTTTAATCAGGGCCGTCCATCCAAAACATGCGGGATGGACACGATTCATCGCTGCATAAGCTATAGGACCGTCCGTCCTCCATGGCTTGATTTGAGCTCACTTGAGCTTGGATTATGTAGAGATTCAACCCACACCATCAAGAGGTCTAGGGAAGAACATCCAATGGCTAGGTTTTAACGGGATGACAATTCCCTTCACAAAAGATCAAGCAATTTTCAATGGAGGATCAGTTTTGAGTTATACCACGTCGGAGGCTATCCGGCTTCCTGAGGTATCTTCTCAGAGACAAAGCTCTGTTGAAGTTTCAATGTTTGATTTGAAGTGGATCTTCTAATTGGCCAAGTTCCCCTCTAATGGCTTGCGACTTTGATCAAAATCCCTCTTCTCGTGGCTTGGAGACTTGGGAAAAGCCTTGGGTGAGCTCAACTAGGTGCCTTGATGGTGTTGGCAAGAGTAATTTAGGTTTGATGGAGAACTGAGTGAAGTGTAGTTTTAAATTACCTCCCATATTTTCAGCTTAAGTAAAACTGAGAGGGAGAGATTTGGTAAGCTTGGAAATGGCTTAGGAAAGTTTGGAGAAGCTTGCCTTCAATCCTCTAAGCTCAATCGAATGCAAGGTGTGTGCATTGAGTTGGAATGAGGGGGAGTATATCTCCCCCTACTTGGATCGGATGGTCAAGAGCCATCTTGCCATTTTGATTAAATTAAGGAGATTGATTGGGTTATTTTGGTTGTTAGGGAGTCCATGTGCTTCGATTTTGGTAGAGGAGTGGAGGAGACAAGGTGCACATGTGCTAATTGACTGTGTGGAGTGATCCAAGTGGAGAATTTTTATTAGAGGGATCGGTTTGGCCTTGAGTTGGGTTATGGTTGACCCAAACCCATTAGGTCATGTTCACCACTTCCTTTGGTGTCCAAATGGTCCACTAGGAGGATGCCAAGTGACCATGAAAAGGAATTAGCCAAATTCCAAGTGAATTTGGCCATAGGTTACCCTTTGACCCACGGGTAAAATGGTCATTTGGCCTTGATCTTGATTTGGGTAGATTTGAGATGTTTCAAAATAGTTGGGCCAAATTTCAAGAATTTGGAGTTGATTTGATATGATTTGGATCAAGTTGACCCATTTAGGTCAAAATAGGATCAAACCAAAGGTCAAGTTCAAATGATCATGTGAAGTGTTTTGGTATCATTGGTTTCAATTTGATATTTATTTTGGTTATTTGAGTTCATTTAGGTTAAATGGGTCAAATTGACCAATTTGACCCATTTGACCTAGTTGGGTTGGTTTAGGCTTGGTTGATCATTTGAAATTTTTGCAAGCTTTGGTTTCAATCAATTTTAGTTTGATTGATTAAGTTGATTTGACCTTTAGGTCAAGTTGATTCATGGTCAATCTAGTCTAGTTGGCCAATTGAGGCTTTGGTCAAGTTCAACAAATGATTTAGAATGAATTTGACCCATTGGTTGCAATCAATTTGGCTTAGATCAAGATTTGACCCATTTTGACTTTTTAGGTCAACTTGGGTCAACTTAGGTCAAGTGGCCAATTAGGCTCGGTTCATTTCAATTGATGGCTTGGTCAAGTTCAATCATTATTTATGAATTAATTTAGATTAATGGTTTTAATCAATTTGGCTTATATTGGATTTTGGCTAGTTTAAGTTTCATTTAGGTTATGTGTTGACTTCGTCAAAGGATAGGTTTGACTTGGTTTGACCAAATTTGAGTGATTTATCATACTAGGATGATTGTTTCTCACAATGTGAGGCTTAGATGGGCTCAGTTCAATCCAATTTGGGTAGGATTAGAATTTCGCTCAAATAGGTGCTTTAGGTCACTTTGGGTCAAGTGAGCCTAAGTTGGTCAATTGGCTTGATCAAGGCTTGATTCAAGTTTGGTTGAACTCACATATGGACTTATGATTGAAATATAAATACAATTGCAAGTGATTTGGAGTCAAATTAGTTTTGATTCATTTGACAATTTCAAGTTCAAAAGATGAACATAGGTTTGATTTGGGTTAATTTGATTTTGGTTTGAAGATTGAAGTTTATGTTTATATTTGGGCTTATGATTCGACGATTGATTATTTGAAGAGAAAATTGAAAGGTTTGGATTGATTTGAGAATGATTTGGCTAAGTTCAAGAATTTGACTTGAAAGGGTATAGGTTGGATTTAGGTTAGATTTGGATTTGAGTTTTGAATTTAGTTTTGGTCATTTGAATGTGTATGTCATTTATCTTTGTGAATATAAATGGGTTATAGAAAATTTTTTGAGTTTGGAGTGATTTGGATTTGATTTGATTAAGTTCAAGGATTTGACTTGAAAGAGTTTAGGTTGGATTTAGGTTGAGTTTGGATTTAAGTTTTGAAATGATTTTGGGTATTTGAATATATATTTCATTTATGTATATGAATATAAATGAGAATATAAATGGGTTATAAGAAAAACTTTTGAATTTGGAATGATTTGAATTTGATTGGAGCTAAGTCCATAAGATGAAATCAAAGGCTTAGGAAAAAAATTTTGATTTAGAATTGATCATGGATTTCAATCATTTGGAATTAATTTGAATTTAAGAAAATGAATTGTGTTGGAATTGATTTGAGGTTTGAATTTGAAGTTGAATTAAATTTGAAGTTTGACTTGAAAGAAGTAAGGATTTGGTTTAAGCTATAGGGTAGGCAAGTTTTCCTAATACCCCTAAAGCATAACCTATTCCTATGACTAACTCTTCTAAGTCTCTAGGGTTAGGTTAAGTATTCACCTAATCACTAGAAGTGTCTTAAGACTAAGAAACTGTTAATGTCTAGAGCAGTCCCATGTCTAAGATGAAGAAGTTGAAAGCTCACTCCAAAAGTGAGGTCAATAAATGGTTAGAACTTTTTAATGTAGATGAAGAAGCTACTTTGTAACATTTTTCTAAGAGTAAATAATAGTGAAAACCATCCTCAAGGATTAGAGAATCTTACAATTCAACTTCATATCCGATCTCACATTTAAGAACAATAATAAGGCAATTTGCTAACTATCATTCTTGATTTGTGCAATTGGTCCTAGCTACTAAATCCTCAAACATGTTCATCTATGTTATCTTGTCTAAGAGTCATTACTTGTTCATGTAGTTTCTTGAAAAATCTTAGCTAAGCATTTCTTTTACTACAAGAAAAATAACTTTATCAAACGCAAACTAGTTGGTTAGAAATTACCAATGAAATTATCGAGATTTTAGTTGGATCCTTTCCAATGAAAATTCCCATTGAAATAGACATCGCTGACATTCTCACTTGAACTTGATAGAATTTTTTTATAGGAATTTTGCAAGAAATTTTTTTGACATAATTTTTGTTGAAAATTCCATCAAAAATTTGTGTATAATTTGATGCTTGAGGCGCACCCCCAACAATATTTACCTCTTCTTTGTCGTAGCTTCTCTCTCAGGAGTCCGTGGAACTGGAGTTAAGGCACACCAGATCTTGTTCCAAATGTACCATCTTTGTCTAATTTCTCTATGGAATTGAAGGTAAACCACTTCCTCTAGCTTTAATAGTTGTTTACTTGTGATTTCATTTGCCAAATCTTATGAAATAGGGATTTGAAGTTCTAGGAGATATTTGTGAAATTATATCTTAGATCTTCTTTGAGTTTTTTTTAATTTATATGTCTCACATTTACATTGCTATTTAGAGGTAGATTTATGATTTTTTAGCTTAAGATTTGGTATTTGAAATTTAGATTTGAGAATTTTGGATTTTGCAATTACCTTGAAGTGTTTAATTATGATTGTGTGATTTGAAATTTTGGCAATGTAGATAAATCAATAATTTTGCATTGTACACTTTTATAAAAGCAAGAAATATTTTGATATATTGAAGTTTAGTTTGTATTATGCAAAAAATTGATATAGCTAATATGACAAATTTCAGAGTAAGTTAAAAGATAAAATTAGAATTTTACAAAATTACACACAAAAAGAGATATATATATATATATATATATATATATATATATATATATATATATATATATATATATATATATATATATATATATATATATATATATATATATATATATTATATATATATATATATATATATATATATTAATATATATATATATATATATATATATATATATATATATATATATATATATATATATATTTATATTTAGTATGTTTTGAACTTATCCCCATGTATTTATTTTTAAAAATTACAAATTTTGATTCGTGATCACTACAATCACAAAGTGCACAACATTCACACTCTATGACCTAACTCCCCCTTACCATTCCTAACAAGCCATATGCACAAATAATGATTCCCAATTAGTTAATTAAGATCTATGAATTTATTATGATCTTCTCATTCCATGATCGATACTTGAATGGGAGGTCCTTATAAGGATAGTACAATATATATCAATTATTTTAAGTGAACAAATTACATACTTAAGTAGTTAGTTCATATTAGACCAAGATTAATTAGTCATATTTAATTTTATAATGTATATAAGACATGGATCTTATTTTCACACTTCTTAATTTATACAGCAGGTTGACATCTATAGCAAACGATCATGAATGTATAATAGACTACATCCGCGTAGGAAAATACTAACTAACAAATTCTTAAATGGCATTAAGGAGTTTACTGGCATCTTAACTTCTTGTTTATTTCTCAAGTTTTGATGTCCATGTGTGAGACATAAGAATCAAGCCAACTTAACACTGTGAAGACATATTACACTTATATCATAGAGGGTATTAGCTAAATTATTAGTTCTAGACTTTATATAATAGTTTAAGCTACAGATTGATGCAAATGTTGGTGCCTCAATGAGTTATGTACCTTCAACTGAATATCACTCAAGAGGCTATGAAGAAATGGTCTTTAATGCAGCATGAGCTCAATTTGTAGAAGTACTTGAAGAGAAACAATCTAATAAAGAAGTCCAAAAGTTTAACAAAAAAGACATACTATTAGGAAGGTTACTAGCATAATGAATTATTTGTGGTTGTAAGATGCTAAACATCAAAGCTAAATTTAATATATCATATTAAATATTTTAATCAATTTGAAAGATTGATGAAAACATAAAACCTTATAATAACATAGTTTCATAAGACCTTTATAGAAGAAGTTTGTGTCAAAATTAGATATAAGCTTTAAAAGATGGATGATTAGGTCAATGATTGTATGTTGTTAGAAGGATAATATATAATATATTAAATATAAATTTTGTGAAGTGCTTAGGTTCAAGCCACACAGTAGAAAACAATACAACAAAAGAATGAATCCCACAAGTTATTGTACTTACTACTTACTCCACATCTCTAGAGACTATGCTTTCATGTGTTCAGCTAAGCACATGTAGTGGCACCATGATAGATCAACTGCACCAAATCTCTTAAGTCATCCATCATAGAGAACAAAAGACATTCTTGACCTTATTTGGGGATATATGCAAATTATAAATATGTGGCCAATTTATGCTGTAATTGGCTATATATTTCACACAAATTCTTAGTCAGAAGAAATGAAAAGATATATAACTCGAGTATTTGCATTAGAGGAAACATGCATTCAGACAATGAGATAGATTATTATAGGGTTTTACTAGAACATGTGCAATTGCAATATCTTAGATTAAATGAGAGGAGTGTCATTTCTATTCAATTATGGATGGTTTGATCTTGTGCATAATAGAGGAACAAGGAAGCATAAGTCATATGGGATCACTCAAGTGAAGTTGGCTAGAAAATATGTTAAGTTTGATCCATTTATCCTAGCACACCAACCCACTCAAATGTATTACCTAAGATATCTAAGAAGAAGAAGAAGAGAGAAAATATTATGAATAATGGTAACTAAGATAAAATCTAGAGCAAGAGTGGAAGTTCAAAACACTATTAAACTTGCTTAACAAGTGGATGAGGTGACAAATTTTGGACTTTAGTTGATGAGGTTGAGCTAATTGTAAGTTTCATTAATACTAACAATGATTATGTTGGCATTATTCAATCTGAATATGAGGACATTGAGAATGATGGTGAACAGGGCACTATACATTTAATTTCTTGTGATTCATTAGAGTAAAATATCAAACATATGCACTAAATGTAGCAAATGTTTTTATTTAACACATATATGCACATTATCTTTATTAACATATGTGTTGAAAGTAGGATTCTGAAGTTACATATTATCTTTTTTACATACCTTAGTTGCACATTATTGGTAGCATATACTATACTTGCACACTATTTTTTACTTTTCTTGCATATTGTACTTTTACATACTTTAGTTACACACTATTTTTTGGATACTATACTTGTGCCATTTTTTTTCCTTTTTTTTATATCATACTTGCATGCATCTTATTTTTAAAGATAGTGTTCTTACATACTTTAGTTCCACACTATTGCATAATGTCTTTTATATACTTATGTTTATTACTTAGCTTCATTTCTGACAGATCTAACCATTGTATTTTTTTTTCTTAACATATGGCATTAGGTGAGTGATGATATTTCATGATGATTGATTATGAGCATCTTCAAGAGGAAGAATAAGACTATGTCCTGACCCAATCTTCAGGTTACCACCATGACACCCATTTCAATCTCATCCTCAAACTTCTAGACCTGCCGATACATATGCCTACCACTCTCCCAAGTTTGTTGATACTACATAATTTTACCTATATCAAGCACATACAGGCCTTTGGGAACCTAGTTTCTCCATATGGGACTAGATCAGATCGATCCATCTACACACATTGAACCATAAATGACACACTTTCATTGAGACAGTGGGTGACACGTAAGTTTATCTTTGAGTTTTCTATTTTAAATTTTTGTAATGTTAATCATCTTAATTATTTTTTTTAGGTTTAATCCTTTTATAGAATTCATACACAAAATTAGGAATATAATAAGGAACAAATTTGATGCTCCTTACATTTCATGGAAGAAGGTGTTAGCTGAAGTGCATGACATGTGGTTTAGAGAATTTGAGGTATTATCATAACTCTTTACCCATATCTTATACATTATATTATGTTAAAGCATAACTTATTATCATTAATGTGTTTTCTATTATAGAAGAATTTAGATGGTTGGCGAAGCAGAGCCAGAATATCAGAAAAAATTTTGAGTTTAAAGGCGCAACATGTTTACATGATATGTTCACAGACATATGCAAGTTTGGGTGAAAAACAATTTGGATTTGAGAGGATGTGTGGGCTTAGTTTTGTACAGCTTGGGCCTACCTAGGTTATGTTTGTAAGAGAGAGCAAGCTAAACAAAATCAAGCATTTGATTATAGGGACATGTGTAGCTCTCTACATATTGGAGGCTCAATTCCATACACTAAGCACAGGTGAAGGATGGTGAGTCATTCATTACTTATAGTAATTAAATTTATAGTCATGCTTAATTAATTTCATTGGAATGATTACAAATGAAGGCCCTTTGAAGAGAGCCCGCCTTTACAAAATTACATAATTGAACACATCAACATCAAGTTGACTAGCAATGGTTGATGTTCGATCATGAAGAGCTTACGTAAGTTAACTTATTATTTTTAAATTTTAATTTTATTTAAAATATAATTTCTTTAAATATCATTATAATTTCTCATAGGATAATTATATGAGGACGAAGGAGGTTGTTAGTAAGAGCTGTACTAGTGCAAGTAGTTCTAATAGACAATTTGAGATGTCAAAGTATGACATCTGGAAAGAGGTTATTTGAGGTAAGAAGATGGTAGAAATATATGACCTAGGCTTGTTTGGGTTATCCTATGATTTGCACCATTCATTGGAAAGCGGTGATGAAATAGTTAGAAGGCATGTTGCGGTGATTGAGGACATGGAGGCAGGATGACCGCCTATAGAAGCTTGAATGGCTGTCATGACAGCTAAAATAGAGAAGACGCATAGAGATAGATAGAAGGAAAAGGAGTTAGTCGTGGAGGAGGAGGACAATGATATGGAGACAATAATGACTAGGTTTTATTTGCATTTTATTTTATTTTATATTTTAGAGCATTTTATGACTTGTATATATTATTTTTAATTTCTTTTTTTAAAGTTTATTTTGCTACATGAGATTCATTTGTTCTATTTTAGACATTCAAAGAGATTATAAGAATATGTTTGATGATTATTTTTACTACTCTTGAAATTTTTTAGAAACCACAACTAGAGCCACTATTCTAACATAAATAATTCAACTAACAAAAGTTGTGGTCAAGTAACTCCTCATTAGATGTCCTAAAACCCACCAAACTTTAGTTCCGTTATGGCCATTATGCATAATATTTGAAGGAAATCTAATTATTGTGAATGTAGATTTTATTGTGGTTTGAATGTAGAGAAAATACGTACAATCATAATTTAATTAATATGAAAATAAGATGGCACCCCCTTTTATAAAGAAAAATATAGGGTATCTAAAATATAATAAAATATTGGAAACACCATTAATGAAATGATCGTTAATATACGAAACTTTTGGAAACAGCATTAACGAAATGATCATTATAGTGGTTTGCCCACAAATTCACAAGCTGGAGGCTTTTTTCCCCTGCTAATCCTTGCTATAACTTTATCACAAAGGTTGACGGCATGATTAAATCTGTATCGTATGTTTTCCTTAGAATAATAATCAAGCTCCAAAACTTAATAATCGAAGTAGTTTGCCTTCGTCATCAAGAAAATTACATTATTCCCAATAATAATCACATTCAGTATTTTAATAACCTTATCTTTCTTCATTATAGCCACATTATATGCTGAAAATTAAACAAAATTCTCTCAACCAATAAGTAGAATTATATTTTAAATAATTAGATTCACTGCAAACGTTAGAACATCAAAATTCACTTAACTAATACTTAGATTCAATATGTGAATAATTAGCTTGAAAAAATATAATAGTTATTTTAGCATTTTCTTATGAGTGAAAAAATTTGAGGTAAATGGGGAGTCAAGAACAAGTAGGGGTGTGTCGAGATTTGGTCGAGCCATAGCACAAATCGCTCGAAAATTGAATTGCTCGAGCTCGAGTCATGGTTTCGAAAATTTCGAGTTCGAGTGGATCGAATCGAGCTCGAGCTCGATCCCTCGAATGTGAAACGAGCCGCTTGAAATCGATCTTGCCGCCGGTTCAAATCCAATCGAATCTAAAATGCAAACGAGCGTTTGGCTCAAAATAAAATCAGGGAATTTTTAATAGCAAATTTTGGCATATGTAATAATATAAATTGCAATTAATAATAGCAAACTAATTAGCAAGAGAGATAATCACTATACTTGTGATTGATGCTATAACTATTATCAATTTTTTAATAATGAAACTTAATTTGAATTTCTCATTTCAGAGATATAATCTTTTCATTGAACTAATTAGCAAGAGATAATCACTATAAATTTACTAAATCTCTAACCAACTCCCTTTCTATGATATCATCATCAAGCATTTGCCAACAATTAAGCATTTCATAAAATAAAAAAAAATTATAATACATCTAAACATTGAGTTTAAAATACAAATCTAGAAAAAAAACAAAAATATGAAAATGTCTTTTGTTTGTGGGACTAGTCGAGAAAAAGTAATATCCATCTTCAAGAGCAATTAGTGAAAATTTGTAATTTTTATATTTTACTTCAATAATTGAATGCAACCTCTAGGTTGCCAAAGCCATCCATTAGAGCCTTAAAGATAGAAAATAAATCCCTTGCAAAAGTGACAAAACCTCACAAATCAAAAATATCATTAATATAGAGAGTCGAAAAGCAATAAAGGCTCAGGTTGCTGGCCATCCAATGAGAGGCTTATAGCCACAAATAATGAAGCAAAACAAATGAATTTACCCAAATTACAAATATATTCTCTTCTCATCATCAAAATTAAAAAAGCAAAAATTCTTCATGATAAGCCCACTAGATCTCATATCCTCCACGGCTCCACACCACCAACAAGGCAACAAGGCAACAAAAAAGCAGACAACAACCATGCCAACACCCAACAAAGAATGGATGAGAAGAGCTGGGAAGCCAAAGGTAAGAGCCTAAGAGCACATCAAGTTCAAAGAAACCAAAATTGAATGGAACTCAACACGTTACACAAGAATGTACCACCCAAATAACACATGTTACACATCCACCCACCCAAGTGATCCAAATTCCAAAATAGCCAACCAAGTGAACCAATCAACCAACACAGCCAAAATAACCAAGTCCAACACAAACCAAAAAATCCAACACAGTTACATACCAATAAATCCAACACAAATAATAAATAACGTGGACTAAAGGCCCAAAAGGAACAACCGAACAAGGTTGAGTAGGCAAACAAAAACAAATGAATTTACCCAAATTACAAATATATATTCTCTTCATCATCCAAAATTAAAAAAGTAAAATTCTTCATGATAAGCCACTAGATCTCATATCCTCCACGGCTCCACACCACCAACAAGGCAACAAGGCAACAAAATAACAAAAGCACCCAGCACCAATAGCCAACCAACACCCAACAGCAACAGGATGAGCAGAGCTGCAGAAGAAGCCAAGGCCCAAAGCTAAGAGCCTAAGAGCAGATTAGAGTTCAAATCAACCCCAAAATTCACCAACTAACCAAACACACAAGTTACACAAGAATAGCCCACCCAAAAACACATCCACCCATCCAAGTGATCCAAATTCCAAAATAGCCAACCAAGTGAACCAATCAACCAACGACCAAAAATAACCAACAGTCCAACACGTAAAAAATCTAACACAGTTACCAAAATAAATCCAACACAAAAGCAAAACGAATAAACAAAGGCCCAAAAAAGGAACAAGAACAAGGTTAGAGCCAGGCAAACAAAACTCTTCAAATTCCCAAAGAGTGAAAGAGGCTAGAGCCAGTGATCACTATCAAGGGAAAATGCAAAGACAACAAACAATGAAACAACCATGTAAGAATGTAGAAATCTCCAAGCCAAGACTATCACTATAAGGCCACCAAAAATAAGACAACCACATATGATCGAAAGATAGGATACATGCATGGGAAGCTCAACATAATCTTGAATGAAACTTGGCTAAATCATTTGCTACTATAGTCTCTCCTCAAGAAATCTTATAAATGGTAACCTCTATGACTTGTGCCCTCAAAAACTGAGTTGAGTTCTTTATTTTAGGGTGACTAACTAAGCAAAATGCCAAATTAAGGCTCCAATCATGTAAGAATGTAGAATGCATTAGTACATAAAATATAGTAAGAATGTAAGTTTGTAACTATGTAAGATGACAAGATGAAGCAAATAGGTTTGTAAAGTCAAAATAAAATTGCAAACCAAAATTTTTATATTATTGCATGCATCAGTGGATAAAATATAGTAAGAATGTAAGATGAAACAATATATTTATAATGTCAAACAAAAATTTCAAATCTAGGTGAAACTTACATACAATATCAACTATCAAGTAATATACTAATATGTCACCCCAAACGATGAAATGGCCTCAAAGTTAGATCATCGACCAAATCATTTCACTATTAGCATAAAAAAATTAATCACCAAAGCCTCCATTAATCAATCTCGTTCAATTTTATCATTGGGCATCATATCGCCGCCACAATCATAAAATATTAAAGCATAAAAGCAAAGAAAAAAATATAATGTGATGCTACATAGCCTACATTGAAAAGAAAATAGTCTCCAAAAATATATACAAATAGGCACATAAAAATGATCAAATAGTAGAAAGTCTCCAAAAATAAAGAGAGCATAAGCGAAATGATATCACAATTTCATATTTCGACCGTGGATAAACTTTCGGTACATTTATAACCAAGTTCTCTTCCACAAGAACATCAACTGAAATTGCAATAGATTAAAAATGAAACTCATATATGAATAGAGAGAGAGAATTGTATAAAAAGAAAAAAAGTAAGATAATATTACCAATGGATCTTTTGATGATTTATATGCACAATCCGCTTCCACTACACACTAAAGCATCTAATGTTCTTGGTGAAATTGAACTTCTATAATCGCTTAGTACACCACCACCAAAGACTAAAATGATTGCAACGGGTTCTTGGGATGGTAAATATATCTTTGGCCATCTTTGAGAGAGTCTTATATTTCATAGGACATTTTCCACCATTCCAAAATGTCAAATTAATGGGCATTTCACACATGCTTCATCAAGGTATATCTCCGATCGACTGTGGTACTAAGAGGCCAAGAGAATCTATGAAGTCATACAAACCCGCTAAATCATCATGTGAAGCATTACCACCTTCAATTGTGTTTCTTTCATATTGAGAGGTGGATGCTTCAGTAGAATCTTTGCCCGTAGGCTGCATATCAACAGAGTAATAAGAGTATAGCTCAAAAGTTTTGTTTTACGTTCCTTCTTCTCATTCACAATGTGAAAATCATAAATTTGTGGGTAGTAGTAATTGATAGCAAAAGTTTCATTCTAGGATCTAAAATGCAAGCAATGAAAATAATAATGAACACTCTGTCCAGACTTATCAAATTTAGCCTTCATGCTACTTGTCATGTTTGAAATAAAAATAGTACTAGATGAGCATTCTCGATCCAATATTCTCTTGATTAGAACTAGATTGGGAAGCAATCTATTCTGTAGGATAGGATGAATCTGAAAAAATTTGCACGATGAAAAATCAAGCGACTCTCTACTTTCTCAAAATTAACCCAATCTTCTTGAGAGGGCAACCATATATAATTGATCACAAAGCATATTCGGAAACACATTCTTATAATAAAAGTAGACTCTAACATCTTGTATGTGGAGTTCATGAAGTTGGCACATCAATGCAAAGTGCCTTTGATGTGGATAAGCCAATCTGTCTGCTATCTCTCCAAATTTATGTAGCGGAGATCTTTTATAAATAAAATAGACTCTCTTACCCTTTCAATTATTGAACTGATTTCTTTCAGTCCATCCTGCACCATTAAGTTTAAAATATGAGTGGCACATCGAACATGAAAGAAATCACCCATCAATAGAAAACCAGATCTTCTAATGAATAAAGCTTTCAGATTTCTGGCTGCTACATCATTAGATGATGCATTGTCCAAAGTTATGGTACTAACTTTGTTTTGTAGACCCCATTGCAACAAACTTCGAAATTGCCTCAAATCACATCACCACTAGGAGGATCCAAATCAATGAAACTAATTATCCTAGATTGTAATTTCCAATCAACTAATGTAATGCAGAAGACACATATAACCAATTGTTTGATTTGAAGTCCAGTCCAAGTAATCAAACTCTCTCAACAACTTTCAAACTTTTTTTCAACTTATCTTTTCGCCTTCATAAACTTTCATACACTCCTCTTTGATGCCAAATCTTGAAATTTTATGATAATTTGGATTCATCAATTTCATCGAATATTGAACCATAAATGTTCAACTATCATAAATGGATATTCATGAACAATAATCATCTTAGCCACAATATTCTTTATTCTAGAATGATCAGTGCATCTAAAACACATAAACTAGATATTGAACCGGTTCCTCTAAATCCTCGCATCGGATCAAATAGTTTTGCTTCTTTCCCTTGGTATCAACCTTGCTATAGTGATTTGATTTGAAGTGTCTACTTAAGCGAGATGTTGTTCTAGTTTTTGTTTCACATATGATTTAACACAATAATTACATTTAAACTTCGCACCATTTTTCCCTTTTACAAGTAATTTCAATCAAGTGTTGCCAAACTTCGATCATTATCTTTACCCTTGATCTTAGCAAGCTATTTCACCCACACTCATTTTGAGTTGTTGCATTATCATCAATAGGTAGTTTGGCCACTTGAAAAACTACTAGATTTACTTTGAGGAGGACTTGCCATTGTGTCTATAAGAAATGAAACAAAAGCAATGCATAGAATCACTCAAAACCAACCAAGAAATCGCTTAAAGATTGGATTATACATAAAAGATCCCCATATATTTACAACCAAGAAATCTGCATCAATCAACATGATAACATTTACCAATAATCAATAGAACAACCAAGTCACTAAAGCAGGAAAGGCATGTGAACATCATAACTTGTCCCATGAATGCACAACAGCACTAGAAACAAGTAAACAACCTTTATAGCACCAAATAACCTCCAACGGCATGAGGCAAACAAGAATCAAGTACCTACTAGCAGAGGCAAGCAACAGATGAGAGTCCCACAAGAAGTGAAACAAATACAATTAGGAAATGAAACAAATACAGATGCAACTTCCACAACATTCAACAGCGTTACAGCCATGAGCCAACAGGCAAGTGAGGCAACAATCGTTACAAACTTACAAACCAGACGGGCCAGAACCAAAACAACCCGAAGCTAACATGCTAACATAAAATCGTTACAAACCCAAATTGCAAGTACCCTGTGTCCCCAACCACAAAACATAGATACGCATGATTGGCATGAATGATTAAAGAACCAAACATCCCCAAATAGAAAAACCTCAAATAATAGAATGTAAACAATTGAAATAACCAACATAATGATTCCATGAAATACTTACGAATCGGAAATGAAACAAAATCGAAAGTATTTCGAGCAAGGAAGCAAACCAAGAAGGCACACAGGATACGAATCACCACCGATCAAATCAAGCAAACCAAACACTAATCGATCGACGGCCGATATATCCGAAGCGGCACGCGGCACGCATAGAAGCTTGCAACGACGGACAAGTGAACGGGAGGAGAACCGGAGAAGAGAACCGAAGGCGAGAAGTGAGAACCGAGAAGTGAAGAGGTCGGGCCTCGGGGTCGAGTCGACAAATTAGAATAGGGATTTTAGATCTCGGGGCCGAATTAATCGGACGCTATATGCTGCCGCTGCCCGCCATTCGCTTCGATCCGTCAGCTGCGAGCTGAGGTTCGAAGTCTTCGAAATAAATTGAGCCACTGCTCGAACGCTCGTTTGCTGAGATCTCGATTCGAGCCCGTGATGGTCGACTTTCGAGGATCACGATCTTGAGCTAATTTCACTCTAAGAACAAGTGTGAAGCTTAAAGAGAAGAACAATAATTAAATAATAAAAAGAATAAACATAGGTCAAAATAAATATTTGATTAATCATTTTTCAAGAGGAATCTCTTAAAATAAATATAAATTTGTTTTCTTTTCCATTTTTTGTTCAGATATTCTTATTGTTTCTTATCAAAGCTGAGGGCATTAATGGCAAGTAACCCAGGCTCAGAGATCGTTATGAAAGGCTTCCAATAGCGCACGATTTCTTTCTTCCTTAAGCATATTATTTTCTTCTCTCTCTCTCTTTCACTGAAAGCCTTAAGCCAAGCCATGCAATGGTTGAGAGTCCATACGTGTCATCTCCTTCATTATTGTGACATGCAAATTGGAAATGGGACCATGTATATATACATATATATTAAAGAAGCAAAAGAAGCATATGTTGTAAAGTTCAGGTGAATTGTCGGTTTATGTTATTAGTATTTTTAGGATAAGAGCTGTTGGGATTATAAAATTCTCATCTAATCAATTGCAAACTTGACCTGAATTATGTCAAAGCACGTAAAAGATGAACGAAAACCTTGAAAAAATTGCAAGAATCAAATGAACTTTATATTCAGCAAACTTATAATAGAAATGCTAACAGTTCCAACGATGCCAATCATCAAATTTCACACGTGTGAGCCATGAGTAAGAAGATTAGGTCTGAAACATATAGAACAAGTCTGATTTTTGGGGTATATTGATCCCCCCTTCTTCCTTACTTTAAGCAACCCTAGGAAAACAGTTGTTCACCGCTATGCCACTCAGTTCCCTTGTACATGGGAATAATGCTTGAAGTTTATGTGACCTCTATAGAATTCCAATTCACAACAAGGGATATCTTTTATCACCTTCACTATAAAGGTATTTCTTTACCACTTAAAGGATCTAGGTTACTTGAAGCATTTTGGCATTTTGATATTTTACAATCTCTTAATATCTAGGGCATCTTACCACCACTTATGTCTTTAAAGGCATTTTGCTATATATTAATATTTTAAAGGGTATTTTGGCAACCACTTAAAAAAAATATGTCTCATTTATGTAAGATAATGTTTGAAGGATTAATGGTAAGAATGTTTTGGGCTATTGCTCAAGACAATTTATTTAAGTTAGCTGAGTCTTAATCCAAGTGACTAAAGGGTATTTTAACAACTACTAGAAGTATAAATTGAAAAAAACCTATAGGAGATCAGTTTGGGTTGAGCTATATCTAAAGACTAAGCTAGGAAACATCAATAAAGGTTTAAATTCTATCTGCACTCACAAGTAAAAAAAGAGAGCTCCTATTTAGATAAATCATGCTTTGGTAATTTGATACTATGAATTGGATTTGGCTTGCATTTAGGGAATACAATTGATTTCAATTTTAAATTTAGACTTAATTTTTCTTTTGTAAATTGGAATAGCTAGCAACCATAGTCGAAAACATAATTTTTTTGGAAGAAATACTCATTCTTTGATTGTATTTAAAAATCTGAATACAATCATTTATAATATTTCTTAATATAACATATATCGATATATAGCATAAAATGTTCTTCATTACAATCATATATTTGAAAAGAAGATCCTTAATAATGTTTTAGCATCACAACATGGCCTTTATTATCTAGTAGGCTAAAATTTGTTTGTATAGAATTAGGACAATATCACTAACTTTAGAAGTCTTAGGGTGAATCAAGTTCTTATAAGCACATGTAGTATAGGTTTCATAAAACTCAAGGTTCTTTTACATATACAAATGGTTGTTCTCTAAACTAGAATTCTTTCAATTGGCATTGTGTTCATTTATAATTTTATTATTAATTGCATTTTTAAAGAGATGAAAGTTATATCTCCAAAGTGAGGAACAACCAGTAATTTGAAGACTAAAGCAAACCTCATAAACTAAGTATAAGTCATGCATATAGTCTAATAGTCTACAAAATTTCAACCAAGTTTTACACTACTTAGATTTGATCTTATTTATTTATTTTAATGATTAAACTAAGATCTTATTGAAAGCCTCAGGTAATCCATTAGATTGATAATGTTATATTAATATATCTATTTAATATTATGTTTCATTGCAAAATTTTCATTTTCATAATTTTAGAAGTAAAAAAAATATAATTAACAACAACATACACTAATTCTATATATGATATGGTCATTGAGGAATTGAAGTGCATGACTAGCATTAACTCCTCTTGGTTGCAAATGATAGTGGCCAACTTTGAGATATAATTTGTCCAAACTAAACTTATGACCCACCTTAGAACCACTAATATTAGTGTCATTAGCTTTTAAAATGTCAATGAGCTATTAATAAATGTAACACATTTAGTAGTTGATGAAAACTACCTTATATACTACAGGATGATAATGTTATGCTACATCAACATAATTCCTAATTATCAAGGCCAATAATACCAAAGACTTTTAATTTTTAGTTTCATTTTAAGACACAAGTAATGGTCCATAGTCTAAGTACCTTAGGCGTTATCTTATGGGCTTCCCCTTCCTAAAATAATGGAACATTATTTAATTAAATGATCACCCATATAAAGTACTAGGCTTACATCCCTTTGGAATGCCAAATAGTATAAGTGTTCACATAGTGAACAAAATATAGAATGTTTGCATGGCGATGGATAAGAGAATGGGCTTACATTCTTTTGCAATGCTAAATAATATAAGTGTTCACATGGTGAACAAATTATGGGATGTTTGCATGGTGAATATTAGGTTGATAAGGTGTTTACATGGTGGCATCAATTTGTTATTTTATGGGTCGCTCTACTGAAAACATAGCTAGATGCTTAATAGATCTACAACACTGTTAAATTGGTAGCTTGGCATCGACTGATTAGTAATGTAGCACTCTAGAGAAGGTATTCATGTTGATCAACTAACTAACGCCTAGGTGTTGATCATATAGCATCGTAGTGCTAGTCAAAAGTTAGTTCAGAAAAGTTGGTAGACAGACAAACATTTTAAATGGGAAAGATAAACTTTGACCAAAGACTGACATTAGAACACTCAAATGCTTGACACACTTTTGATTATAAAATTAATAATATTAAAAGTTCTTTTGACGAATAGTAAGACTTGATTAGACCAATGCTTAGTAATCGCATGTGAGCACCGTGAAGGGGTTTCTAGCTCTAAACCCAAGAACTTAGTGCCTCAATGGCATGTAACCGCTGTTATGTTTGGCTTGTAAATAGATGCTTAGGGTGAAAATTTTATTTTGTAGTTCTTCTCTATAAAGATTCCTTAGCTCTCTTTCTCTCGCTTTCTTAAGTCAAAGAAATCATCTGCTCAAGAGGTTCATTAACAAGAGGAGGCGACTTTAAGTGAGGCTAGATTTGTTAGCATTGAAACTAAAGAGAGGTATCCTCACAAAGCATCTTATCCCAAAGAGGAGCTTCTACAATCCAGGTGTGAGAGTAGAAGGGATGATCAATGAAGCGGCTAGGCGAAGCTAGCCTACGAGAGCAGCTCTTGTATTGTCCCCGTGGTGTGAGAGTTTTTCACCAATGTGAAAGAGCACTAGAATAATAAAGTCATCATTCAGGAGAACAGTAAGTTTTTGATAGCACTACCATCAATGCATATACAAATTATCAAATGTGGTATATGCTCAATATCTTTGCTATTATAACAAGCACTCGATTTTGATAAAATACTTAGTTTTCTCACTTGTAGAAATGTCATCATCCGGAAAATGATGGGAGTAAAGGATTATTAACTTTTTCATCACCGACCTAATGTTAGAATCTATGGCTTGGCACTATTTTATTTCTACCAAGTTGATTCCCACTAGTAATAACAGTGAGGTGACCAAGGATATGACTATTTTGAATTTTGCTATTCAAAAGAGCTTTACAATTGATATAAGAAAGATTATTTATAATTATGTTTGTAATATACTTAGGGGCGTACTATTGGGTATGGTCATCCCTCTCTTATTTATGGTTTAAGCAATGCGGCGGGTGCATTAGGAGAGTCTGATGAAGAAGTCCTTATTCAAAAGGCTTCTTTAATGAAATGACTTATTGAGGGGTTTAGTTTGAGGCATGAAGTCAGGGAGAGCTCACATGCCTCATGACCTCGACCCCAATCCTCTAAACCCTTAAACGAGAAAATCTTGGATTTAAGGAGAGAGGTGGGCAAGAGTAGCCAGAAATGGGTTTTAGAAAAAAAAGTGATTATCATATGGATCATCAACAAAATAAATTTTTTTATACAACCCACTTCAATAAGACATTGGTCCATATGTTTGAAAATTGGTACATTAAGAATTCAAGTCATGCTTCTTTTCCTATGATGCCTCAATATCCCCTTATGTAGCTACTTTGGAGCCAAAATAGAAAGGGAGGAAGATGATTACTAGTTTTCCCTTTTTTTTCCAATTGTTTTGTATGTTCTCCTTTTCCTTTTTTTTTATTTTAGTGTAATAATTTTTATAATAGATTTTTGATTTAATAAAATAAATTTTTTTATTTATACCCCTTTATTTTTGTCAATATGGAATGCTCCAAGATTTAAAATTATTAAGAATAAAAATTTTCTGCTCAACATTAGGGGCTCTGCACTTCAACGCTGATGAACTAGCACCTTGGGGCTATTAAGGATAGAATAATTGATTCAGAACCTGAGACCTCAACTCCTCTGCATTATATTTATAGTGCCACAGCATTGTGGGTATAATTTAGATTATGATGTGAATATTTTAATATTTTCAATCGAGAACACAACGCCTTTATCGTTGGGATACCAATGCCATGACACTAGGTTGTTAGTGCCATGGTGTATGAGATGACTACCTAAGCTTAATTTTCTTGAGGACTCATCACTTGTTATATTTATAGTACCACGATGTTGTGGCCAATAAATATCTTATGTTTAGGCAAGAATCTCACAGTTCCATGGCAGATGACTCAGCACTCTATCGCCATGGCATAGTGAGATGCCTGCATAAGCTTAATTTTCTTGAAGACTCAATGCTCTAGCACGAAGTACAACATAACGATGCTATGTCACTGATGTCTAAGATTCAACAATTTTTTTTATTGAAAAAATTTAAAATTTTTGTTGCATGACACCATAGCAGCATTAATTTTAACAATTTTTTTAGTACTCTTCTCTCTTATTTTAGAGCCAAGATCAATGGAGGGAGGGTTTTATTTCATGTCAAAATCAAGTTCAATGGTGGAGTAAAGCACCGGAGCATGTGAACAACATTGTGGTGCTTTGTATTCTAAAGAAATGAAAACCAAGGTCTAGTGTTGTGTCGATAAAATATAGCATCATGGCATGGCAAAGATGATATCAAGACCCTAGCACTTAGGTTTCGGTACTCGATGTTAAGGAATAGAGCATTTAAAATTTGAACCTTAAGAGCACAATGCCTTGGTGCTAGACCTCAGTGCTGAGGTGCCACGGGACTCGAATCCCATTTTGAGCAAAATTCTTAGGGATTTTAATGAATTTTTATAAAAATTTGACAACATAACACCTTTGTAGAGCTAGATGCTTATATTTTTAGTGCAAACACACTCTTCTCCCTTATTCCTGATCCAAGATCAATGGAGGGAGGGTGTTCTCACATCAGAACCAAGTTCAATGGAAAATGTTTTCAACATTAAAGATTCTATAAATTTTAGTCTTCAAGGGCTTTCTTTTCACTTCGGATCTGAGATTGACGAAGACAAACTTATTTTCTAGCTGAACCCAAAATCGATGGCGAAACCCTTTTAACTTTACTTTGTAGAAAAAATATTTGGGTAAAAATCCATTTTCAAAATTTTTTTACATGGAGTAAATCAAAGATTTGCTCTTGCAACTATAGAACTTGTGCCTATAGAGGGTATAAATGCTCTAGAAGTACAAATGAGGAAAGAAGATTAGAGATAGTGAGTGGAAGAAAGAGAAGAACAACTTAGGGGACTGCTCTCCCCTTTTTATAGGCAATTTCCCATTTATGGGGGGTTGTTTTACGCTTTGTAACCATTCCCCCCACTACCCTAAGCAGTTATTATTATTAGAGCGGTGACGGTGGCTTTCTTGATTTTAAAAAATAAAATTTGTCATGATAATGCCTCAGTGTTGGTATCACAGTGCCGCAGTACTGTGTCACTTAAGTAGGCAACCTTTCGGGTAGTTTGAGTTTCTAGATTCTTTAAGGTGGCAATAGCACCATGATGCCGCACGTTAGGTGTGGTGTTTATTTTAGATGTCGAGGGGGGGGGAGGACCACCACGTTGTAGGGAGTGTTTATTGAAGTGATCGAGTATGAAATTGAGGTATAATGTACTATCTCAAAAATAGGGACATCACCCATAATGGACCTAATCACCTAATAATAACCCCAAGGCATGATGGGTCTTGAATATACTAGAGATTTTCCCTACTTTACATGGATAAATAAAGTAGGGTTTATATTAAATTGAGTTCTTAAGTTTCATATGAAAGCAAGCCTCCACAGTTAATTACACCTTAGGGAATGAAAT
This sequence comes from Cymbidium sinense, assembly GCA_021442155.1. Lineage (NCBI taxonomy): Eukaryota > Viridiplantae > Streptophyta > Magnoliopsida > Asparagales > Orchidaceae > Cymbidium > Cymbidium sinense. Next base: position 110,462,574 of record CM038218.1, on the reverse strand, counting down.
TCCTTAAGAATACTCTCGATTAAAGTAGACAACTATCATCTTCAAAGATTTCAAGGTTAGACTATCAAAGGACGATTATGTTTGGAAAATCAATTGAAAAGTTCAAGGAGATGACTTATTTCTAGAATCAAATGGAGAAAGTAGAAATGCTCATGATACTAGAAAGCCTAATGAGCATTCCAATATATCCTTTGGTGAGGCTTTATATATTCGATAGTGAAAAGATTTTATTCATTTGAGTTGAAATTTTATTAAATTGCTAGGGCTTATAATCCATCAACATGATTATGGAAATGCCTAAGAGGTGAGAATTTATGCTTCTAGCTTGAAGGAAACAACTACCTCGGATCTTAGATCTAGTGAGCTTTAGTCTGAGCTAAAGCATGACCTAAATCTAAGCGATAGGTGGACATAAGGGTTCACGTCCATAAAAGAGGATGAACCATCAGACTTCTAGACTTTCAACTGTCTAGAGTGGTCACCAGTTAACTCCTCCTATGATTTTAAAATCATGTAGTCTGGTCTTATGAATTGCATGATAGATAGGGTAGTTATTTAATTTTAAAGTAACTAAAGTCCTAAACCCACTCCCTAAGAGACTCGAGCATAAGTAGTTTGAGCATATGACCTATTCTATAAATGCAAAATTTTTTCAAATTTTATTTCATTTTGACACATCATTTAGACAAAGGCTTTGGGATTCTTATATACTTAAATGCATGATGAAAAAGATTATTGGCCAAATCAAAAGAGAGAGGGTGAAGCTCCATTATCAGGGGTTGCTCTTATAGGTCAAGCAGTCCTTATTGTGTAAGGACGAAGGCCCTCATTTTTGCAAGAGTGCTATAAGATGCCTGCATGATGTGAGACATACAACATTCAGTTAAGGGGTTGATAAATATTTTAATTATCTTGATTATAGCCTAAGCTTTATGATGAGATTATGAGTTAATTAAAACTTTAGTTATGAGTGATTAGTTAGGTAGAAAAATTATTTTTTATCTTAAGAGCTGACGCATCCAGGCCACACATTAAAGCATTAATCATGAAGAAACTATGAAAAGCATGTCATCCTAATGAATAGTTTAAACATGACATCAAAAAATTTTATAAACTACCACAAAAGAATAAGAGGTCGATGCGGTTGGGTACCACCGTACAACTCAGAAAGAGAAAAGATCGGTAGCTAACCTCTACCCTTATACAATTGAGAATATAAAATAATAATTATAATTTAGAATGAATACATGTTATGAGGGTCTTCATTTTTCATATCTCCTTATCTTCTTTGGTTTGTTTGGTTCCTTCTTTGATTTGGATGTGCTTGTTCCAAAGGCATCTGTGGCACCCCAAGACTAAGCCTTCTAGTCACTACTCTTCCTAATCCCCATAGCAGTAATCCTAATTCCTATTAAAAAATTATATTTATATGGAAAAAGTAAATCTAACTATACTTGTAAAACAAAGGTTAGCTGAAAATACATACAATCCCAAGTAGTTATATATATAATTTAAACTGCACTACACATGGGTAACCAAGCCCACCCGTCGTAACTTGGATTATGCTTAGGGGTTTAAGTAACATGCAAAGAGAGCATTTATATTTATTTTAAGCATCCCCTTAAGCACAATCTATAGAAAATAGGATTAGCTAATAATGGCCTAGCATCCGCCTATGAAGCATACACCCTAACATCAAGTCTAAAATATTACATCATAAAATAAAATATACATCACATCATGCATCATCCTAACATAGAGCTAGAAGTGATGA